>CM062816.1:220060674-221334461 GCA_031772625.1 Pinus tabuliformis
CAAAAAAATTTAGTTTGGTTCGCTAGAGCAAGTGGACCCTCCCCTTTGATAAAGGAGGCATATCTATAAGATCCAAGTTTAACAAACAAAGAAGTGGCTTTAAACGTGTGTGGAGGATGCTTGTGAAAAAGGCGGCTGGTGGATCGAGGCTCTCCTCAAGAAATACCTCAATGGACAACATTCAAAGATTCTCTCTGATCTGATTGTGGAAAGACCATGCACTCAAGCATGGAGACTCATCAAAAAGTTTATTCCTCAAATAAAACATCATATTTCAAGGATTCCTGGAAACGAAAAAGATATAAATCTATGGATAGATAGAATAATGGGATCGGAGCCAAGAAGCCAACTTCAGAAATACAGACCCCTGAAAATTTGGATGGAGGAAAAAAGACTAAATTCCCTCCATGACATCTTGGTTTGGGATCAAAACTGTTGGTCCGCCTGGAAGGACCTCCATCTACAAATCACTTAAAAAATCATTGGGCTGCACTGAAAATTTCGTTGACTCGAACTGCCCCAACTAACAAATTCTCCCAAGACAGCTTTGTATAGGATCCTAAAAGAGGAAATTTTACAGTGAAAGATGGGTATCAGCTTCTACAATCAAACAACAACCATTAAAACTGGAACCTTCGATCAGCAATTTGGAAGAATGAATGCCTTCCAAAAATAAAAATAAAATCTGCTTGGACCCTCTTAAAGGGAAAAATTCTCACTGCTGAAAATCTCAAGAAAAAAGGGATTCAAGGGCCATCCATGTGTTCTTTATGCCACAATGAGGAGGAGAGCAGCCAACATTTATTCCTAGAATGCACCTTTGCTAAGCATTGTTGGTGACAAATCACAAGTCCTTTGAGACCACCTATGGAAAACTTTGAACAGCTCTCAACTCTAAATAGAAACTGGGGGAAAGGCTACCCATATGCAAAAAAAGGTAAATCCACAATTATGAGAATCTGGAAATGCATTCCTTCTGTCCTGTGCTGGCAAATCTGGCTTTCTAGAAATAGTTGCATCTTCAAAAACCAAAAGCTAAACACAGCACTCATTTTGGCCAAAACTCTGGGGCTTGTGGCAGAAATGATCAACGCTAACTTAGTACATAAAAATGACCATACCAACTAGCAAAAAGATGAAGAAGAATGGTTCAACAAATTTCCGCTGGTATACTCAATGAATAAACAAGTGGCAGCCAATTCAGGAAAAAGAAGAAAATATTGGAAACTCTGGGGAACCCAAACTGAAATAGAACAGTGGATTCTAGATCAAAAGACTTTCACTCTACAGTTCGATGGTGCCTCCAAAAACAACCCCAGTAAAGCTGGCGCTGGGGGATTTATCTTTGATCAAGAGGGGAAAGCTATCATTACTTATGAATGGGGACTGGGCAATACGACAAAGAACAAAGTAGAGGCCTATAGCCTACTTCTGGGCACTTGTATCCTTAAAAAACTTCAAGTTAAAAACCCAGTTATAGTAGGTGATTCAACAATAACAATCACGACATTGGAATCAGGGGGAGATTTCAAAAGCTAGGCCCTCAATAGAATCAAGCAAAGGATAACGGAAAACACAAAGCAGATGGGGATCATCCATTACAAACATGTCTTGAGAAATTTTAATACATAGGCTGACTCTTTAGCTAATAATGCAGTGAATAGAACTATTGGGCAAGTCCAAGAAATCAATAGTTCATATGAAAAGCCAATTCCATAATCTTTCCCTCCTCGTGGTTGAGCTTGGGACATGGTGTTACATCAATCACCTCGGCAATCAGACCGCTTTTCCTCAGAGACTCTACAGTAGCGTGTTTTAAATCCTCAACACTGACACTATCCTCCACCATATCTTCAGAGTAGCCAGGAATATCTCTAGGCATAGAGAGGATCCGCATTGGATGACGAAGCTGCGGAAGCCTCATGGGAAGGACAACCAAAATTTAGGCATAAGTCAATTCAATATCTTCAGAGACAACTCAAAAAAAATTCTACATGACACTCGGGACAGGTGCGCTCGAGAACATGATGACCAATCTCACGGGGTTCAAGTGCATCAGCAGGCTTATAAGCTGGCCAAGGTGTGATGGTTTCTACAGATTTTCGCTAACTGTGGATTCAAGGCAGGATCTCTTGGCTTGTTAAGTTCATTGTTGTGCTGCTTTTGTGCCAGTGTTGGGCTTTCAAATCGCTATAGCAGTCCCCGTGGAAGAGTTTCCTCTTATGTCTCGAGAGGTATTGTCTATGGCCACTGTGATTGTCTGCATTATTTTTACACTAACTCTTGGTATGTCTCTGTGAAGCAGACCTGCTCAAACATTTCGATGCCAAACTCCCCATGGACTATCCTTGTTTCTCTCTATTTTCATTCACCCATGCTTCTCGTTTCCTTCTCTGCATATTACTCCCTTCAGCTCCTTCCTGGTGGCTTCTCCTCCCACTCTATGTTCATCAGCTATCTTCTCATCTCTACCTTTGGAGACCTGTTGATCAATTTAGTTTTACAAGACTGCTCCTCTAGTATCAATACCCAGAATCGTCTATCTTTAAATATCAGAATCTTTGCTATTTAGTTCTCTCCCTACTGGAGTAAGTTGTGCAAGTCCCAAAACCAGATCTACAAGCCCATCAAAGACACCCCATCGATGGCAGAAAATCCATTGGATCGCATTGAAACCAATAGCAGTTGCGCCCTTTGCAAGGTGCACTGCTTTATGATTGCCCATTTCATTAAGCACTTCAATGAACTCAAAGTAGAAGTTCAGTAAAAGAATAAATTAAAGAAGAAAAAGCTTAAAAAACAGAAGGTGGAAATTGAAGGCCTCAAAGAGAAATTGAATCACTTGGAAGAAGCTATCAGTTACATAAAAACGCTGAACCGAAGTATCCAAGGTGAAACATCCATCTAAAACATTGATAAGAAAGATCAGTTGCCTGATGACTTGGTCAACCAATTATGGGGATAATTCCACATGCATTATAAATACTGTCTGCTTCTAGGTCAGTTCTTACATCAATATAGCCATTATGTCTTCCAAATTTTAAGAAAAAGCAAGAACCGTGAATTGAATTTCGGGTCTGTGTGCCCATTTTGCTACAATTCAACTGTGCTACCTCAATCATATGTAATGGGATACATCCCTTTTGAAGGTTTTTTAATATATAAGTATTTGACCGTGTTAAAAAAAAACAATGGAGATTTACTCCATTTCATCATGCAAATTCACTTTACTTTATCATGAAAATTCACTTCACTTTTAAATATCTTTTGTTACAATACCATGGCTTACCAACACCACATAAACGTGGTTGATATGACATTTTCTTTAAATAACTTGAAAATACATTTTAACCTTTATGTAAATACTACAATGAATATTGTAGCTTATTTCATGGAGATTAAACTTTTATTGTCCACTTAATAATTATTGATAATTAAATCCAAATTCTGAAAAAAATAATCACTGGACATTAAAATAAAATAAAAAAATTACATCTATATTCACTCACAGTTTTTTCCTCTACCTCCACTTCATTGTCTGCCATTTTATAGCGAGTGACCTCATTTGACCTAAAGAAAATAACTAGCGCTACTTGATGTGACCAGGTGTTGATTCAGCTGTGAGAAGTCCATCTATCTCTTCACATGCAGTAAATCATTGAAAAGGCAAGGAATAAGAAAAGAAGAATATTGAATATGGAGAGATTCGCAAAAGAAAAGGGAAAGAATGCATGGTGACACTGGGTACATTCTAATCTAAGAGAGGACACCAGTTTAGACTTTGTAAAAATACTTGGCCTTATGCTACACAGAAGACAAAACTCTGAAAATGTTGTAGATAGATAGATTATCCCGTCAATATGAAAAGAAAGCTCAGTAATCCTTGGTACAAGTTATGGCGCTACTTACATTATATGCAAAAGAGAATATAGAAAAGTACACCAGAGAAGTTGTCACACAACCATATGTCAAATACATTCATAATAAAAAAATCTGATAGTAAGGTGAGTTTTTACCAACAAGCATTTACAAACATTAGTACTGCAAAGCTACCAATGCTATACTGTCCTTTTTTTTTTACATTTCATAATAATTTAATATGGCACTATGAACCTTACCAAGTTATATTTTTTACATTTAATATCGTATGAGTCGTGGTGTAATATCCAAACGATTCACATGTATATAAAATCTTGGCGAACACACTATTTATTATGAGTAAACATTGGGTTGCATTTCGAACTAAGTCACTACGTTCTAATTACATAGATTTAGACCATGTCTAGATACGTCAACAAATATCCAAACTATGATTTTTCACTTTAATATTTAATTCCATTAATCATTATTCGAGGCATTAATATTCCATCCGTCATTATTTAAGACTGTAATAACTCGATGGCTGATGTGTCGGGCCTTGGTATGAAGATGATACCCCTATGGAGTCTTCGATTATTGTACACATGTGCCATCGTTCTTGGGATCCGCTCCTCATCACGTTCTACACTTGTCGAGGCAGATTGGATGATAGTGTTGGGTTTCGAGGTTATATGCCTTCGCTATTGTGCCACCACCTTCACAATTCTTCCTTTCAGGGTTAGGCCTTTTGCACTCTGTAGAGTGGCTCTCCTGTGCATAGGTAGCTTCTGACCTATCCTTGATGTTGAGGACGTGTGCTTCCCTTTCAGATTCTAAACTTTCTAAACTGACCATGGTGACCTTTAATAGGCACATCTAGGTTTTGGATCAACTCCCTGCTATGAGAAGGGTTTCCACTTGTAACTTCATTCCAGATAATAATCTTAACATGGTATATTTGTTCTATTCATATGTTTACCCATTTTTATTTGTTTGCAAGAACAATGATTATTCTTGTGTTACTCTACCCAGGGGATATGGAAGATTTCACCATTGATTATGTTTTGGATGAGGTACCGAAGCTAAAAACCCTTGTTTGGTTGGCTCAGTGCGGTGGCAGTTGTTCCAGTCCATCCACCGGGTATTTGAATTAGCCCACTAGGATTTTTAAGGGTTTTTAAGTTGGGGTTTCTGGTTTCTAAGGAAACAAAAGAATCTTGTATAACCGAATTGTTAATGTTGCACGGACATCTGTCTTTATATATTTTCATCTCTGGAACCTCTCTAATGTTAAGAGTTTTTTGTTACCTTTTAAGGTGATTGAGTTTGTAATTAAATTTTGCATTAGTTCTTTTGGCGGCCAAACCCTGGCCTAGCTTTGTTTCCCACCTCTCGGGTTAATAGTTTAATACTGGGTTTTGACTCTGTTCAAGGGCTCCTCTTTCATCTTATGCGGTTGTCTCATTGGACATTATAGTTCTCATTTGACATATTAATGTATTTACTCTATTTACCTCTTTTGTGTAATCTATGGTTGGTGGAATATAGTTCATCTATTTTCTAGTTGTTAAAGTTGAATTCTAAACCTTTAAAAAAAAAGATATAATTGTTATGATAAATCTACCATTTTAAGTTGCTTGGCAGAAAGTTATGAGTTTGGTATATGCATGGGATAAAAGATTATATTTACTTATTGCAGGTCCTAAATTTACTTCATTTCGCTCTATTTGTTGTATATAATATTGTTATGTCAGAAAGTCTAAGTTTTCTAAATTTCCATCTTTACCTGGTTCGAATATCATAGAGGTTTTTTAACCATAACCTTCCTTCTTCCTTTATGTTATACGATTTAAGGGCATACTACATCCTTCACAATTTCCAAAAATTCTCGGCATATTAAGTTTCCAGTTTTGTTATGTTTAACTAAATGTCTGCATATCTAAACTACTAAAAGACCTAAGGACTTTTAACGGCATGATAACGTTGTTCCTTTCTTGGTGCGAGGAATTCTTCTATTCATTCCTCTTTTAACTTAAGTACATAAAATTACCTAAGGACTATTCTACATAGAAATACATAGAATTGACCCATTCTATTCCTAGAACAATTGTTAGCAAGCAATCATGCATTATCATACATCAGGCCTATACTTATATAATATGATATTTTACTTATCTGGATTGCACTAGATTAGAGTTTTAGTCTATGACCAGACCTTAATCAGCTTGTTGCTTTTCCTCCCAACCTTGAGAATGTCGTACCATCTAGTCTCCCCCCGTGTTGTTCCTAGGTACAAGAACTATTTTTCTTTTTGTTGAGAAATCACTGTCTCATTTGTTCAACTATCTTGTCCAAACTAAACTTAGCTACAGAAATCTTCCTCACATCTCAGCACAGGATTTCCCCTTTTCTTTCCTCTTGCTTTCCTTTTCTTTGTTTTCTTTCTCCTCCTTGATCTCAGATACCGCTATCCTCTTGATCTTTCTTGAATAAATTTTCAAGAAAATTAGTTAGGGGCAGATAACTATCATCCTAAACTAATCTAACATGTGAAAACAATATTTACATGTAACTGTTATTTCATTTTTGCATAATTTAATTCAAAAATAGTTTTATGACTTAAAATATTAATCCGTTTGTTTAATCTGCATTAAATAAAATATTTACATTGGCTTGGGATATCACATCATGCCCCTGTAAGATGAAACATCATCCCGATGTTCTTTCTCTAAAAATAATTTCAGAAAGGTCTCCTTCATAACATGTTCATCTTCCCAGGTAGCCGCCTCTACTCCATAGTGCTGCCATTGCACTTTAACCTCGATGATAACTCGTTTCTGTAGCGTTATTTCTCTTTGACCGAGTATACCTAGGGGTTCAACCAAGAAATCACCTTCCCGTATGACCTACATGGAGAAAGACAAAATTAATTCATTCCTTTCATTATTAGTCAACCTTGTTCAACAAAATATTGTCACCATGACATTCTGTAGTCAGTGTGAGTCTATCACCACTCATACTTTCCTCCTATGCAAGTCTTAAACCTCAGTCTTCATGTCAAGCCTTGAAAAATGAGAGAAAGTCCTTGAAAATCTTTAAAACTCTGGTTCGCACTTTCTCTTAGCATTACCTGTGGTCCCACACCTACTGATCATGTCCCCTGTGGACCTGCCCACTCTGCTTCTGTGTAATGGGTGCCGACCCCTGTAAAAGTCAAAAAGGTGCAAGTACATTCTTAAAAACTCACTTTGGGTTATTTTGGAAGCTTCTAGAGGGAATCTTGAGGTGGCAAGTTTGCTCCTTTGAGGTTCATGCATCCCATAACTAAAGGAGACAACCCTTGATGTGAGGAGCTTATCCATTTGAAGGAGGACTCTATCCCTTCATAGGTGGACCTGTAACTTCCTCCCTCTGCACTATAAAATGAGGCATTGGGCTAGTTACTAAGTAGGTTGAAAGCTGAATATTTTTTAGGGTAAATGCTGTTGGAATTTAGAATTCCTAATTGAGGTTGAGAGGAGAGATTACATACCTTTTGATCTCAATGGGAAGAGTGTGAAGCTTGTCAAAGTAGAGGAGATTCTTGCTTGGACCCTGGGAGGAGCTAGTACAACATCAAGGTGCCAAAGGTTGTAAAGTTTCTTCTTATTTTCAAAGTTAATACAATCAAGTTCATTTTTCTTAATAAGCTGTCTTATATGGTTTATTTCATGGATTCATTGGTCACCATGATGAATATGATTTATTATATTAGCTATGCAGGTGTTATTTGATGTGTGCTTGTCTGTGTTTGCAGGTTCTCAAAAGGAAACTCATTTGGACGGTCGAAGCATGGCTACCACAAACTAGCGTTGGACTTAAGGTAGGGTCTAAAACACCTCTTGGTTTTTATTTATAAATCGCAATATTTAGAGAAAGGTAGATTTGCTTGTTCTGCTTGTCGCTAGATATCAGTTGATACTAGGGAGATCGGTCTTGTCCTCAAGAATGATTTATCCGGCTGACAAACCTGTTATAATAAGTCCTAATTCTTATGATTTGTTTTTTCTATTTTAGCTGAAACGTCTTGCCAATTGATTATATGTTTAACATATATATATATATATATATATATATATATATATATTTCTTAAGTACAGAAATGTGAAAGACATTATGCACATGAATATGGCTAGGTAAGGCAAGTTGGTAAGCCATTGCCCTGATTCGAGCCAAAATTTGGTAAGGACAGTAGAATCAGGGTGCCAATTAAGCACATCTGGTCCATTGCAATGTACTTTTCTTGGCTTATACCCATGCATAAACATGATATCCCACTTGGAATTCCCAGAAACTTCTCTTCCGATCAAAAAAGTTATTTTTTCGGTCTTGAGTGGCTTTTAAATTAAAACGTACCTTTTTAACCATTTCCTCCATTTCTTTTAACATATCCGGTCCTACCATCAACCTATCCTCTGTATCACCCCAAATCAAGGGTGTCCTGCACTTTCATCCATATAATACCTCAAATGGAATCATATCTAAAGAGGTATGGTACCCGTTGTTATAAGAAAACTCTACGAAGTGTAGGTAGTATTCCCATTTAGATGGTTGCTGCATTGCATAAGTCCGCAGCATGTCTTCTATGACTTGATGTACTCACTCAGTCTACCCATCTGTCTGAGGGTGATAAGGAGAATTGAAGTGCAGTTTTGTGCCTAGACCTTCAAATAAATCTTTCCACAAAGCTGAGGTAAATTTCACATCATGATCAAAGATAATAATCTTGGGTATTCCATGTAATCTAAAAATGTTTTGCATAGAAATGTTAGCAATTTGCACCGCCCTGTAGGTTAACTATACCAGTATGGAATGAGAATATTTTCTCAACTTGTCCACTACCACCATTATTGAGTCATTCTGCTTGTTAGACTTTGGAAGTCTCGTACTAAAGTCGATGGATATGTTCTCAAGTTTCCATTCTATACTAGGTAATGGGTGGAGCAATCATGTTGGGTGACGGTGCTCTGCCTTCACCTGCTGGCATTCTGGACAGTGAGATAAATATTCTGCTACCTCCTTCTTCATACTGAGCCAAAAACTCTTTTCTAAGAGCAGTAATCAACTTCTGGTACCCGAGGTGGCCTACATATGGAATCTTATGATATTCATCTAAGATAAATAAAAATAGATTTTTCTGGTTCGGCACATATACTCTTTTCCTATAAATCAACAAATCTTATGAATTTACCTCATATCCTAGGTGTTGTTCATGGTTGTTTATAATTTTAGCTTGTTTCCATAAATGTTTATATTCCAAATCCTACATTGTTGTTTCTTTCATTTGTTCATAAAAAGTAGTTTGTGACTCACTGAAAGAGACCTCATATAAACAATTTACTTTTTGACTTAAGGCATCCGCGACTCGGTTCTCCCTCCCTTTCAAGTGCTTGATCTCAAAATCGAATTCACTTAGGAATTCAACCCAACGAGCTTGCCTAACATTCAAGGTGGGTTGTTTGAAATAGCTTGTTAGACTATGATGATCATACATTAACAAAAGTTTCTTACCCATAAAGTAATGTCATCACATCATCAAGGCGTGGATGACCACTGTCAATTCTAAGTCATAAGCTGAATATTTTTTCTTGTACTCCTTAAGCTTCCTAGACTAATAGGCAACAACTTTTCCTTCTTGCATTAATACACTACCTACACCTTCCTTGCTAGCATCTATACAAACCACATAATCTTTATTGGGATCTACAATGCTCAAAATGGGTGCGATGGTAAGTAGATGTTTGAGCTGATCAAAACTTCTTTGACACTCGGTGGTGCACCTAAATGTTTTTCCTTTCTTTTGTAGAGAGGTAATGGGGTATGCCATCTAGAAAAACCTTCAACAAATCACCTATAATATCCAGCTAGACCCATGAATGATCTTATATTAGCCACGTCTTTTGGTACCAACCAGTCGATGATAGTCTTTATTTTTCTGGGTCCACAACAATTCCATCCTTGGTAATGACATGTCCTAAGTATTGGATTTGTTCCTTAAGGAAATCACATTTACTATACTTAGTTTATAGTTGATGTTCTCTTAAAACTTTCAAAAAAATACGGATATGCTCCTTATGTTCCTCTATGTTCCAAGAGTAAATCAATATATCATCGATAAATATTAACACAAGTTTATCCAAATACTGATCAAATATACCATTCAGGATGCACATAAAGGTGCGGGGGCATTATTCAGCCCAAAGGGTAGCACAATGAACTGGTAATGTCCATAAGGAGTTCTGAAAGTAGTTTTTGCCATATCTTCTTCCTTTTTCCTAATCTGATGGTAACCCAAGCGGAGGTCGATTTTTGAAAATACAGTCACACCCTTCACCTCATCAAATACTTCATATATATGGTGTAGGGGGTATTCATTATGAATAGTGATTTTATTTAATTGATGGTCATCCATGTACGACCTGAAGGTTCCATCCTTCTTCTTAAGAAAAAGCACCAAAGCTCCCCAAGGTGATACACTTGGATGGATGTATTTTTTATCAAGCAACTCTTATAACTGCATTTCTAATTCTATTAACTTTGGTATGCTCATTCGGTAAGGGGCTCGGGACACCGAGGTAATTCTTGGGATTAACTCAATGGTGAAATGCATGTCCCTTTTTGGTAGTATTCCCAGAGTTTCTTCGGGAAATACATCCGGAAAATTCTGCACCACCCATATATTTTCTAAAGAAACAATTTTATGATTAGGATTAGCATACCGTACTTTTATTCCACAAACCTGGCAGCCTTTTTTGATACATTTTTCTAATTGGGAGGCTGTTACAGGCCTTAATTTCAAAGGTTTTAGGATACCTTTAACTTCCTACCTTTCTCCTTTCTCATCAAGTAATTTATGGTTTTGTTTTTATAGTTTATCAGGGACCAATGCTTTTCCAACTAGTCCATACCTATAAGGATATCGTATGATCCTAGGGGTAACACATTCAGGCCTACCATAATAGACTGACCTGCTAACATTAAGGGACAGTTGTTGATCCTAGCCAACACCCTTCTTTTTGATCTCGTGCCTAGTTGTACTAACTAAGGATTTTTAAACTTAACAGCTTGCAAACAACATTATTCCACTATCTTGGGGCTAATATAACTCAAAGTAGCTCCTAGATCAATTAAAATTGATATGGTTCGATCAAAGACTTTACCTTTGAATTCAACCATGGTTAGTTGATATTACACCTGATGGTATTCAAGGACAACATTAATCTTAGGATTACTTCTTGGCACCTCCCATAGTATATGCTTCCTGAATTTGTGAAATCTAATCAGTTCCCTAGTGGCGTGGGCAGTTTTTGACATAATGCGGCCTTCCACATCCCCAACATTGTACAGGAGGTCTGGCGGCTAATTCTACTTTAGTTCTACCTCACTCCTCATTCACTTTGGTTTCATCTGGGAGCTTAAATCTCGGTTGCTTTCTATTCAAATTTCAGCTAGTTTGACCCTTATAGGGTCCTTTGTTGACTGTGCCCTTATTTCCCTTGTGATTGGAAGTAAATTTAATCCCCTTTTTGTCATCCCATGTTTTTCCCACATCTCCCTTTTGTTTGTTTTGCTAGTAGCATATCTGCACTTTCTTATAACTTTATCCATGGTTTTCGGGTTATCAAACTCAAGACGTTCTTTCATGAACAGTGGCAGACTGCTGATAAACCATTGTACTTTTTCCATTTCTTCACGTATGTAAGGAACATACCGAAGTAAATATGTGAATTTTTCTATGAACTCATCCATGGACAATTGACCCAGTCGAAGGTCATGAAACTCCTTTGCCTTTTCATCATAAAATCTCTCAGTTACATACTTTTCTTTAAAATACCTTTGAAATTTTTTCCAAGTTATGCTTTTTTCATTTACTCCACGTACTGTGTTTACTTCCTCCCACAACAGGGTGGATTTCCCTTGCAGTTGGAAGATGGCCAAATGAGCCTTTAAATTATGGTCGTACTTGTACAGTTGGAAATACTTGTTCATGTTGATGAGCCAAGCTTCCACTACCTCTTCCCATTCACCATCAAAGAGGGGAGGTTTTATTTTCCGTAATTCCCCTTGAACTCCATTTTCTATCTTTTCTGTGCATTGTGTTCTGACACATTATCCGATTCTTCTTCATGATTCTCTTCGCCACCTTTCGTTCCACATTCTCAGTTTGAATTTCTTGCTCGCCAATCATATTCCCATGCTCGGGGCTGGGGATTAGTGGCCAATGATTCTATCTATCAGACATATTGTTCATGATATTCTCTTGATCCTACATCAACCTTTCATTATCTTCTCGTAACCAGGCCATCTCATCCTTCAATTCTTGTATAGTTTCCATGATAGCAGTATTGGTATTGCGCGGATCTTCTCCCAAATGTATCCATACCTCAGGATTGGCTTCTTGAAATGATGTTGGCCTTGTTCCCCTTACGGGTCTTTGTGCTGGAATTCCAGTCCTCATGTTGTTTGCTTTCCTTTCTTCCTTTGTGCAAATCACAAATGTTGTTATTCACTTATATTCCAGAGGTCTCAGTTTTGCAACATTGCTTTGATACCACATGTCACACACCCATATGTCAAATACATTCATGATAAAAAAAAATATGATAGTAAGGTGAGTTTTGACCAACAACCATTTACATACATTAGTACTACAAAGCTACCAATGCTATACTCTTTTTTTTTTTTTTACATTTCATAATAATTTAATATGGCACTATGAATATTACCAAAGCTATAATTTTTACATTTAATATGATATGAGTAGTGGTGTACTATCCAAACGATTCACATGTATATAAAATCTTGGCGAACACACTATTTACTATGAGCAGACATTGGGTTGCGTTTCTAACTAAGTCACTAGGTTTTGATTACATACATTTGGACCATGTCTAGTTACATCGACAGATATCCAAACTGTGATTTAAGCTATAATATTTAATTCCATTAATCATTGATCCAGGCATTAATATGCCATCCATCATTATTTAAGACTGCAATAACTCGATGGTTGACGTGTCGGCCCTAGGTATGAAGATGATACCCCTCTGGAGTCTTCGACTGTTGTACAGTTGTGCCATCGTTCTTGGGAGCCACTCCTCATCCACGGTCTATGCTTGTCGAGGCAGATCGGATGGTGGTGGTGGGTTTCAGGGTTCTATGCCTCTGGTGTTGTGTCATCACCTTCACAATTCTTCCTTTCAGGGTTAGACTTTTTGCGCTCTATAGAGTGGCTCTCTTGTGCACAGGTAGCTTCTGACCTATCCTTCGATGTTGAGGGCGTTTTCTTCCCTTTCGGATGCTGAACTTTCTAAAATGACCATGGTTACCTTTGACAGGTGCAGCTAGGTTCTGGATCAGCTGCTTGCTGCAAGAAGGGTTTCCACTTGTAACTTCATTCCAAGTAATAATCTTAACACAATCGATTTGGCCTATTCATATGTTTACCCATTTTTCTTTGTTTGCAAGAACAATGATTATTCTTGTGTTACTCTGCCCAAGAGATATGGAATATTTCACCATTTAGTATGTTTTGGACAAGGTACTGGAGCTAAACCCATGTTCAGCTCGCTCAATGTGGTGGTGGTTGTTCCAGTCCATCCATCGAGTATTTGAATTAGTGAACTAGGATTTTTAAGGGTTTTTAAGTTGGGGTTTTTGGTTTTTAAGTAAACAAAAGAATACTATGTAACCGAACTATTAATGTTGCCGTAGACATCTATCTCTATATATTTTCATAGCTAGAACCTGTCTAATGCTAAAAGTTCGTTGTTTTTTTTTAGGTGAATGAGTTTGTAATTAAATTTTGCACTAGTTCTTTTGGTGGCCAAACCCTTGCCTAGTTTTGTTTCCTGCCTCATGAGTTAATAGTTTAATACTGGGTTTTGACTCTATTCGACGGCTCCTCTTTCATATTATGCAAATGTCTCATTAGACATTACAGTTCTCATTTCACATATTAATGTATTTACTCTATTTACCTCTTCTGTGTAACATATGGTTGGTGGAATATAGTTCATCTATTTTCCAGTTGTTAAAGTTGAATTCTAAACCTTTAAAGGCAAAGCTATAATTGTTATGATAAATCTACCATTTTAACTTTCTTGCTGCAAAGTTATGAGTTTGGTAAATTCATGGGATAAAAGATTATATTTACTTATTGCAGGTCCTAAATTTACTTCATTTTGCTCTATTTGTTGTATATAATACTGTTATGTCAAAAAGTATGAGTTTTCTAAATTTCCTTCTTTACTTGGTTCGAATGTCATAGAGTTGTTTTAAGCGTAAACTTCCTTTTTCCTTTATGTTATAGGATTTAAGGGCATACTAGATCCTTTAGAATCTACAGAAATTCTTGGTATATTAAGTTTTTAGTTTTGTTATGTTTAACTAACTGTTTACATATCTAAACTACTGAAAGACCTAAGGAGTTTTAATGGCTTGATAACGTTGTTCCTTTCTTGGTCTGAGGAATTATTCTATTCGTTCTTCTCTAACATAAGTACATAAAATTGTGTAAGGACTGTTTTACACAGAAATACGTAGAATTTACCCATTCTATTCCTAGAATAGTTGTTAACAAACAATCAAGCATTATCATACATGAGGCCTATACTTATATAATATGAGATTTTACATATCTGGATTTTGCTAGATTCTAGTTTTAGTCTATGACCGGACCTTAATCATCTTGTTGTTTTTCCTCCCATCCTTGAGACTATTATACTAGCTAGTCTCCCCCCATGTTGTTCCTGGGTACAGGAACTATTTTTCTTTTTGTTGTGAAACCACTGTCTCACTTGTTCAACTATCTGGTCCACACTAGACTTAGCTATAGAAATCTGCCTCACATCTCAACACATGATTTCCCTTTTTCTTTCCTCTTGCTTTCATTTTCTTTGTTTTCTTTCTCCTCCTTGATCTCAGATACCCCTATCCTCTTGATCTTTCTTGAATAAATTTTCAAGAAAACTAGTTAGAGACAGATAACTATCAGCCTAACTAATCTAACATGTGCAAACAATATTTACATGTAACTACTATTTCATTGTTGCATAATTTAATTCAAAAATAGTTTTATAACTTAAAATAGTAATCAATTTGTTTAATTTGCAGTAAATAAAATATCTACAATGGCTGGGGATACCACAGAAGTCAACAAATAGAAAAGTTGTGACTTACCTTTGAATTAAGTTCTTTCCTATATTTGAATAAATCAGCATCATCCCACTTCTCCAGGGAAAGCTTAATATTGACTATTGACGCTGTTGTTGCCCATAAGGGGGGAGATTCCAAGGTGGTGTTCTGTTAGAATTAGAGAAATACAATAATCAGCTTGTGGAATCCAAGTATGTAAGTGAATTAGTACTATGTATGTGGTTCTCCAACCCTGTGTTCCATTCTTATGAAATGCAAGTTTTTAAGCCATTAATTTCATATATCAATTTGAAATTTTTTTAAAAGAAAGACATCCACTTAAGTGGTAGGGACTAGATTGCCACTTGTTAAATGGATAGTATGGATTTAACCTCCATTAAATATTTTAGCATATCCTTAGTATAGCCAAATGAAAGGCTGATATTTGTTTCCAAAATAGTTATGTGTTTTTCCTTCATAATTAAATATATTAATTAAGAAAAAGTGTCATATGAACAAGTGTCATAAAAATGAGTTATGGTCTTTTTGGTAGGTGGTATTTATAAGCCATGGGATTGAACCATGGGATTGCAACAATGCCTATTTAGGATTAAGAATCTCCATCTTAAAGTGAGGGTGAATCATTATATTTAAGAATCTTGTTACATGTTTTTTAAAATGTACAAATGTTTAATTTATATATTAATTATTTTTAAAATAAATAATACTAATATTTCAATTAAAGTTATAATTTAGTTAATTTTATGAATTTTTATTTATTTATTTTAACAACCTGAGATGTTTCATATGCAAGTTATTAATGCTTATCACAGATTGATGTCTATTTGTATTTACTAACCATTTAATTTATATGGTTGCTCTACTTCTAATTATCTTAATTTTAACAATGTGTGATGTATAATAAAGTAAGTGCTTTGATGTTTATTATGAATTGATGGCATTTACATTATATGGTTGGACTAGTCTAATTATTAGGTGGATGGTAAGACTTTAATCTCCATAGAATATTTTAGAATATTATTAATAGTAGTCACACATCAAAATCATTAAAGTAGTTATCCCCTTTTTGCCCTTTCAATTAAAATGATTAATTGAAAAAATGTCATATGAACATGTGGTATTAGTAAGCCATGGTATTGACACATGGCATTGTGACAAAGTATATTCATGGTTAAGAATATTCATGGTATAATGGGGATGAATCTCATAGCTAAGAATTTTATTACATATTTTATTAAATGTATATATGTTTAACTCATTATTAATTCTTTTTATCATTAACAATAATAATAATAATTTAGAATAAAGTTATACTTTAGTTAATTTTATGATTTTTTTAATCATTAGCAATGTGATATCGATTAGATGGTAAGTGTTTTGATGGTTATTTACATTTTCTAGCCATTTAATTTATAAAGATGCACTATTTATTTATTTTTAAATACAACTAGTAGCTATTGTATTAAAATATCTGGTTGCATGGCCAGAACCATTTACATTCTTCAGTGGTTTTTGTTGCTTCAATATTCCAATATATCCACAACAAAATTTTCTTTCCTTTACGGGTTTGTGTACTACAATTTTAAATTGGAATCTCGCATAAATTCTACAAAATTTTCCCAAAAAATGGCATAGTTGTACTACATAAAGGGACAAATTAATCAGTCCCCAGAGGGACCCACTTCTCCTACATATTCCAGTATCCCATCCTTTCTACGAGACGATCCATCTTGACATGCCACGACACCCGCTTCTGCCACCTGGAGATTGTTATCGAGATCAAAAAGTTCACACTTGGAACTAGGGTCACCTGCATTCTACACATCTCCATTCGCTTGCAACTTTAACAGAAGCAATTCAAACTCCATGCCAACCATCTTCCTGTCCATGCACATCTGCAGCCATTCACATTTATTTTCCAGAAGATTGAACCTTGCCTCCCCATTTTCAACAAACTTCAACATTTTGGTTGTAATTTCAACCATGCCCATTAATAATTTGAATAAATTCTATACATAGTACTTCCATCAATCCAACATTGCAATAGGGACTTGACTCTTTGAGGCAACCATATTGGAATTTCCCAAACACAAACTACAAAACCAAAGATCAATACACAGAGCAAGAGGGAAAGATGTGGAGTTACCTAAGAGCTACATGCACATTTATCAATTCTTCATCATGCTAGCCAAGGCAAAACTGGAAGAGAAGCACTCATTCTAGATCGACTTGGATCAAGAGATCTGCCACAGGGAGGAACTCTTCCATATGATTTAAATCAAGGCTCGAAGAATGTTTTAGGACATTAAAATCTAATGCCATGGAGAATTTTGGTTGGATCAATGACATCAACCAAAACATCGAATCCCATTTAAAACATGTCCTCGAACTCATCCATCTGTCCATACTCTAATTATTAAGAACTCATCCATTTGTCCATACTCTAATTATTAAGAAACAGAAAGGGAAACTTGGAGTAAGCTTCACCTCCACTCGAAAAATGTGACAACCCCTTCGAGAAAAGTTCACTTTTACAAACAATTGTAAATATTTTATATATTTTGATTATAAATTAAATAACCTAAACATTAGGACAAAAAAAATCAACTATTGGAGTATCTCTTTTCCTTTGAAATTTCTTGTTGAGCGACATTAATGATGATACTACTTTCTTTTAAGATTAACAAAAACATTGTCCAATAGTAACAAAAAAAAATTGCATGCTGAATAATATTTCATGTCCATCTCTTTATTGTTTGTTATTTTATATAAATCATTATTGTGTATATACTTATAATCTTAACTTTTAAGAGTATTTTAACAATAAATGATTTCATTATTAGGCATCAAAACATTTCTAAGATTTAAAGAAAATTAATAAAAAAAATCAACGAAATTATAATTTATTTTAAATATTACTTCTATATCATTAGGTTTTCCTATTTCGAAATAGAATTTTTCAAAATTTCAATTAGAAAATTTCACTACCATCAATATTCTAGGATATTCTTAGTAGTATACACAAATCAAAGGTTGATACTTATTTTCAAAGTAGTTATGCAATTTTTGTCATTTAGATTAAAATGATTAATTAAAAAAATGTTATATGAAATAGTGTCATTGAAATGGTTATGTTTTTTGGGAATGTGGTATTGATAAGCCATGATATTGTAACAAAGTCTACTTAAGATTAAAAATGTCAAGGGTGAAGTGTGGGTGATTGCGTATAGATAAGAATCTTGTTACATGTTTTATGATTTTTTAATTTTAGCAATGTGAGATGTATAATGATCTCTTTTGGTGTTTATTATGGATTGATGTCTATCCTAGTTTACTATCCATTTAATTTATATGGTTAGTTATTAATAATCATTAGGTGCATGGTACACATTTTACCTTAGTAGAATATTCTAGAACAATTAGTAGTAGTAGTTACAAATCAAAAGTAGTTATATGTTTTTTCGAATTTTGATTAATTAAAAAAATGTCATAGGAACATGATTGGTGATTTTTTCCGCATATGGTGATAGTAAGCTACCATATTAGTCCATGACATTACAACAAAGTATATTTAAGATTAATAATGAAATTAAAACAAAGCCTATTTAAGATTAGTAATTTCCATGATAAAGCCCATTTAAAATTAATAATTTCCATGATCAAGTGAGGTGAATCTCCATGGTTAAAAATCTTGCTACATGATTTTTCAAACAAATATATGTTTCAATCATATATATTTTTTTATTAACAATAATAATTATAATAATAACTAAAAAAATGTAACTTACGTTAATATGGCATTTATTATTATTCATTTAAATTAAAACAAACAAAAAAAAAGAAATAAATATTAACCTTTTAACATCTACCTAATAATTATTAATACATAAATATTGGTATAAACAAAATTAATCCCAATTATCATTTTATAATAAATAAAATTTTATTTTATTTAAATTTATTAGAAAATGGTAATGACTTCCGTCTTCGTTTTTTATTCACGGAAATCTCATCATTTTTGTTTTATTTTGAAATTGTTAAAAAATGCTGAAGATTCATTATGTTAGTTTTTGTTTTTTTTATTATTATTTTAAATTTATTATTAAATATATAAATGAATAAATTTCAAAGAACAAATAAAATTATTCTATTTATATAAATTTATCAACTCCCATGTGTATTAATTTATTATTTCAAAAATCTTTCATCATACCTATAAAAAGATTATAAAACAATATGAACATAAAATATTTAAAATTTATAAAAAATAAAATATAAAACGATAAAATACCCATAAAGATTTAGATTCTATTATCAAATATTTGATTAAATTACTTTTAGATATAAATGAATATATACTTAATTATTATTATAATTTATTTTTTTATGATTTGAATTTTTTAAAATTATTTTTTCATTGAAATCTACTCTAATATATCAAGTAATTATAATATTTTATAAATCATAGAAACTGTTTTTAATAATGAAAAATATTAATGCGTTAACGTCCTTGTGGTTTTAGACTTTATATTCCTAATTATTTATTAAATATTTTTATGATAATTTGTTTTAATTAAAAATATTTAAAACAAAATATTAATATATATTAAAATTTTAAAAATATATATTTAAAAATTATTTTAAGTTTTAGAGAGAAACTCAATGGATAATTGAAATAATGTGAAATATGTAAAAATTATTTAAGGTTTAAATTTTTGGTGTTGTGACCTGGTTTACATAGAAAGTCAAGCTATAAACCCTAGATGTTTACTGGTAGTTAAGGGGAAAAAAAATTTATACAACAAATAAAATAGGAAATGGGTTGAAATTCATCTTTATTTTGTCTCAAGGAAAAAAATTAGATTTCTTCAATTTTATATAAGATTGAGATATTATCCATCTATGTTTTTTAAGCAATATAGGTCCATCTTAATCATGAATTTACCAAGATCAAATTTATATGTAAAATTTGAAAAAAAATACTTCCACCTCAACAAATTTAATTTCTCTCGGTGCTTGGTAGATACACACACTATGTGTAGCTTTCCATTATTTAAATTGAATTTTTGAATGCATAAATGGAGACAATGTCTTCAAAATCCCCTTAAAAATTTGTGTAGACTACACACCCTAAACTTACAATTCCAACAAATGTTTGCTAGATTTACATCAAAGTTGACCAAAAAATATACCTAAAAAATGACCTAAATGAAAATTAGTTAGACTACTTTAAATGTTTTAAAATGTTTTAACCATCATAATTTATTTTTTTAATTTTAGTTGACATTGAAATATTTTATATAATATGCCATCAAAATATTTTATTTATAAACTACATTTTCTATATTAAAATATTTTTTGGTTATTAATAAATTTTTAAATACATACCAATAACAAATATGTTATTTATGACTATCAGATCCCAATTTGTTCTAAATATTTTTTTATATATATTACCACAGTAAAAAAAACACAAGAACATTTTTAGTTGTAAGAACTTACATTTTCTTTTAAGTAAATAGAAATATAAAGACAAGGAGGTCATGTTTTATAAAGATAGATTTGATGATGTCGTGAACATGAAAAAACATAAAAACGGTTGCTAAACCTTAACTGTCTTTTCTTTCCCCAACCGTTGAGGGTTCTCTAAGAAAAGAGAGGGGGGGATGTGCTGTAGGGACAGACAGCAAAAGAAAGATGGAAAAATTTACCAAGTCTGGTGAGGACTAGACGGTAAGGGCATAACACGCCTGTAAAATAAGACGAGGGTCTTCAAGCCAGCTAGGGGGGAGACAGGCCTTGTAAGACGGTCTCACGGACGGGTGGATGACTAGCTGCAAAAGGCAGTAGTAACATTATTCTTCAACAGGGAGCAAGAAAGGTTCAACAGAAGACGCAACAGGGCACTACAGAAGCGAACCAGGTATGCAACTCTGACTTGTGTTGAAAATAAAGAAGAAAAACATATATAATAACGTAATGTTCTTGTAAGTTTATAGTTCAATATTTAATATTTGACAAGAAGCTTGGTGTATATATAAAGTTTCCTTGTTTACTGTCAATATTACCACTTAGGGCCATAATCTAGAAAAGATATAGTCTGTGGGTCAGCTAGCTCCAAAAATGGTAAGGGGAAAACAATTAACGTTGTTGATAGATTTAAAATTCTATTGAGATACTTGTTCTCGTTTTAAAAACAAAACTGGTAAGTGGATAACTGCCTGAGGAAGGGGTTTATTGATTAGTTTTTTTTGAAAAGGAAAACTGTGAAAATCATGCATGTTGAAAACTAGAGACTACTTCGGCCCTTGTATGCACGGAGAGGGTGGGTAGATACCCGCATGCCGCGCATAGATAGAGCTGTCTATTTAATGTTTTAAAAAAAAATAAACCCTGAAGGATGTGAACCAAACAGGAACTTATCAACCCTAAAAACTACATAGACTCATTTGGACGTGTATATATGGAGTTTCTGAGATGGGGATTAACCCTTAAAAAAAAGAACAGAGACATAAAAATAAAAAGGGGTAAACCCTTGGATACGGGAAGAAATCGATAGATCGTTTCTTTTTTTTTTCTTTAGCAGAGACCCAGCGACCATGACTCCCTCACCATGCCAGAATGGAAACCCCCTCTTAGCAATTGGGAAGTTGTTAAGTCTAGAAAATGAGAGATGTCTATAATAAAACAAAGGGAGCGGAGAGGGACGGAGACAAGCTAGAGAATTAAATCAACAACACAACCTAGGAAACATGTACAGGACGGCAAGTTTGCAAAAGTCATTATAGATTCTCTACCCTACATCGTGTAAACCCTTTTTAAAAGCTTTGAAAACAAGAAAACTCATAGCATACACTTCGGTGAGTAGGAGCCGAATACATATATAATTGTTTGGCACCATAGAAAAAAAAATACTTTCAAACAAAGCAGAGAAAAAAGACGATGATAAAGCAACGAACCATAGCACAGAACTGCTGAATACGATAATCCACAACTCATAACAAAACTAAATTTACCCATTGAGAACGTTTCATCCTTAACAAAGAATTCGTCTCTAATATTACATCAATAAACTTGTAACCTGGGAAAATGCCTGAAATTCGAGAGGCTTCCAGTGTTCTTCAAAAATCAAAATAAAATAACATAGACTTCCAGTGTTCTTCCTAAATCAAAATAAAATAACATAAGTGCCATCGGGGTTTCAAACCCGCTAAGTAATGCCTTTCCTTGTGCATTCGAAGGATAAAACATATAACTGGGCACAGCCATAACCCTATCTCGGCTCCTTTCTCGAAACAAAAGCTTACCTGAGACTGAGAGCAAGCTGTTCTGGGAGTCGCCGTATAACCGAGGTTCGAACCAGCTCCAATTACTCTAGCAAACCTTGATGCAATGTGATGAAAAACAGAAGGAAACTGATTAGCAAAAATTCCTGATAGGTTGCATACAATTTCAAAAAAAATGGAAAGAAAAAGAAAAATAGTCCCAAAGAACCGAGAGCCTCAGCAAAACGATAATTTTACCTGTAAATGTGTTGAAATCGCTCTGCCATAATGAAGCAACTGGTTCCAAGTTGTGCCATCGACCACCACACTGCGTCGTAGGTGTAACAGGTCGCTACAGCGCAACGCTGCAGAGGGAAATGTGAAACAACTGAGGTCCTTCCCTAAGCAATTGGGGTTTTCGAAAACTCTGGCATAGTCTCCACTGTGGGATAACCTTGGAGAATGCAACGCCATGGATCTAGGTGAGGATCCCGAGCTAAGCTGGTGAGGCCGAACGGTCCACCAGGTCACCACAGGACAGCACAGAGATAGTAATTAATTCACCTTATCCATTGGCTTGCCTCGTGGTGGAGGCAGCCACATACCCAAAGCGATTAGTGTAAAGACAAACGGTGCAAACAATATAAATCAAATCACTTTCCGAAGGACTTAACTGTGCTTTTAATTATCACCATAATCCGTAGACATAGTAAAGTCTGGGTGGCACAGTAGTTGGCGAGGTAATGTACAGGTGAGTTATAGCATAAAAAAAAAAATTTACGATGGAGACATTACAAGTGGTATCAGAGCCAAAGTTGCAAAACTGTGACCTCTGGGCATCAGTAAAAAAAAAACAAAAAACAAAAAAAAAAAAAAAAGAAACACAAAACAAAAAAAAAACACAAAAAAAACAAAAGAGTCAACAGACTGCATATTACAATTTATTTAATATCTGATGTGTACAAAGCCATAGCCAATGTGTTAATCCTCTGTTGTTGATCATTTGTGGTAAGCACCAGGTAACAACGAATTAACAATATGAGGAGGACAGACAGTGCGACACATCAGTTTGTGGCGGGTCAGGGACCTGCAACAGGTCCTGGGAGCAATCCCGAATTATGGGTACAACTGGGCGAGGAGGCGCGCAGTACCAATCAGGCAATTCTGGAAACAGTACAAGAACTGAAGAATGAAATGGCTAGAATATGGGAAGATAATGCACGGTTAACAATAGAACAAGAAAGAATTATAAAGAGCCTTTCAGATAAACAGAACCAGCAGCCACCATGTCCTAGCACTGAACAACAAAGAATGTCAGGAGAACAGAATCGCCTCACAGAACCCGAAGAATCAAAAGGAAGGGAGGAGGAACGCTCGGACAATGCCTCCGAACAGTAGACATCTAAAAGGCAGCGGATCGAGCTGCAAGGGGAGTTTCGTAAAATTAAGCCCCCACACTTCGATGGTGAGCAGGAGGAGGCAGCTGAAGCATGGTTGATTAACATGAACAAATACTTCCAGCTGTATGAATACGATCACAACCTCAAGGCGCGGTTGGCCATTTTCCAATTACAGGGGAAGGCCACCTTGTGGTGGGAGGAAGTCAAGATGGTAAAAGGAGTAAGCGAACAGACTGTTACCTGGGAGAGGTTTCAAAGATATTTTAAGGAGCGGTATCTGACTGAGCGCTTCTATGATGAGAAGGCAAGGGAATTTCATGACTTGCGATTGGGGCAGCAAACGATGGACGAATTTATTACTCGTTTCACTTCCTTACTCCGCTATGTACCCTACATTCAGGAAGAGAAAGCTAAAGTGCAGAGATTTGTTAGTAGCCTACCCGCAAATATGAGGGAAAGGATCGAATTTGACAATCCTAAGACAATGGACGAAGCTATTCGGAAGGCCCAAATCTGCTATCAGCAGAGTAAGCAAAAGGGAGAGCTCTTGGGCAAGAAGTGGGTCGATAAGAGAAACAACAAATTGGCTGGTGGCACTAAAGGGAACCGTGGTGGAGGTAGCAAAGGATTTGCTAAAGGACAAAACAACAGAAATTCTCAAAGGAATGTGTTCCGATCAAAGCCCCCCAGTGAATCTAGAACTAATGATCAACCTGGAAAAATAGACAATGAAGGGACAGCAAGGCCCCCGGTGCAATGTTGGGGTTGTGGCGGCCCCCATTATGTGAAGAATTGCCCTCAGCGAAAAGGAGCTGAACAAGTCTCCCAGGTTTATGAAGCCTCTACCGTCGGTGATGTGGGAAGGAGTCTGCCAAAGATTAATGCCGCTCTGGAGGATCGCCAGGCGGAATATCAGCTGACTATGGTGGAATTTGAAGGTAAACTCCTAGACCTTGTTGTAACTGTTTTAATTGACCCTGGTGCAACATTAAGTTATATTAGTCCTAGGATTGTGGAGCACTGTAAATTGCAACCTGTTAAGTTCAAAGACCCGTGGCTAGTTCAGTTGGCAACAGGGGAAAAAGACGGGTAATGGCTAAGGTTAAAAACTGCCCATTGAATATAGCAGGACAGTCTGTAACAGCAGATTTAAATGTGCTTCCCCTTGGCTCGTACGACGTATTGATTGGTATGGACTAGTTAGAAAAACACTGGTCCATAATTAATTGCAAAGCCAAGACTGTCAGCTATAAAGACGAGCTTGGCATAAAACAGGAGATGCAGGGGATTAAGCGGCCAGTACAGATTCGACCCATCACTACCTCACAGTTAGCCAAGTGCATCAGAAAAGGATGCCAGATTTATGCTGTCCAAGTAGGATATGCTGATTCAAAAAATAAAACAGCCACATTGGAGAATATTCCAGTGATACAAGAATTTGCTGATATATTTCCGGAAGAGATTCCTGGGCTGCCACCCAAACGAGACATAGATTTCACCATTGAATTAGTGCCAGGCACAGCCCCAGTTACTCGCGCACCCTACAAGATGAGTGTACCCGAATTGACAGAGTTAAAGATGCAATTACAGGAGCTGTTGGATAAAAAGTACATTCGCCCCAATGTGTCCCCTTGGGGAGCCCGGTATTATTCGTCAAGAAAAAGGATGGGACTCTCCGCATGTGCATGGATTACCGCTAGTTAAACAAGCTGACAATTAAAAATAAATACCCCTTACCCCGTATTGATGAGCTGTTTGACCAGGTAAGGGGGGCAACAGTTTTCTCGAAGATTGATTTGTGGTCTGGTTACCACCAAATTCGGATTAGAGAAGAAGACATAGCCAAGACAGCTTTCAGAACTCGATATGGCCACTATGAATTTGTGGTTTTACCTTTCGGGTTGACCAATGCCCCCGCCACCTTTATGTGCCTGATGAACAATGTGTTTCATCAATATTTGGATAAATTCGTGCTGATTTTCATTGACGATATATTGATTTACTCTCGGACGATGGAGGAGCATCAAGAGCATCTCAGGTTAGTGTTACAAACCCTCTGAGAGCACCAGTTATATGCTAAGTTTAGTAAATGTGACTTTTTCAAGGAGCAGATTCAGTACTTGGGCCATATCATCACTAAGGATGGGATCGCTGTGGATCCTGAAAAGATAAGGACCATTATGGAGTGGCCGGTACCCAAAGACGTGGCAGATATCCGATCATTCATGGGGTTGGCAGGCTATTATAGACGGTTTGTAAAGGGATTTTCGAAGGTGGCTTACCCAATCACATCCTTGCAGAAGAAGGGAAGAACCTTCAAATGGACCCCTGAATGTCAAAGAAGCTTTGAACAGCTCAAATATTTACTCACTACAGCACCCATTTTAAGTATAGCCGATCCCAGCAAGGATTACGTAGTGTGTACTGACGCAAGTAAAGAAGGATTGGGAGGCGTGCTCATGCAGGAAGGAAAGGTGATAGCATACGAATCAAGGAAGTTAAAAGAGCATGAACAAAAATATTCCGCTTACGATCTAGAACTGGCTGCTGTAATACACGCCCTGAAAATGTGGCGGCATTATCTTGTGGGAAGGAAATTTATGTTATTAACAGACCACCATAGCCTGACTCATTATTTTAGCCAGCCCACACTAAATGCAAGGCAAGCACGGTGGGCAGATTTCTTAAGCGGATATGATTTCGAGATCAAGCATCTCAAAGGGAAAGAAAATCGGGTGGCAGATGCTTTGAGTCAGAAAGTGCAATGTCTGTATGAAATTTTTTGTAGTGAAAAAAGAAGCCCCTTCGGCGAAATGATTAAAAAGGCAGCCGAGCAAGATGCTGAATATCAGCAAGTAAAACAGCAGGTACAGTCACCAAACAGCATAGAAAAGCAACCAGATTATGCATTGGACGCAGCTGGAATATTGTATTATAAGGGGAGACTGTTTGTACCCAACCAGGACAGTATTAAAACGTTGATAATGGATGAGCATCATAGAAGTCACTATGTCGGACACCCCGGATATCAAAATATGATCACCACACTCCGGAAAGAATATTATTGGTTGGGCATGAAGAAAGACGTAGCTGGGTACTTGGCTCGATGCCTTGAGTGTCAGCAAATTAAGGCCGAACACCAACATCCAGCAGGCTTACTACAACCGTTACCCATTCCAGAATGGAAGTGGGAAACCATCACTATGGATTTCATAACGGGTTTGCCGAAGTCAAAGAAAAACAATGATTCCATCATGGTGGTTGTTGACAAACTAAGCAAGTCAGCACACTTTATACCAGTACAATCTACGTACAAAGCGGTGCAGATCTCTCATGTGTTCATGCAAAACATATTTAAGCTTCATGGATTACCAAAGGCAATAATTTCAAACCAGGATGTGAAATTTACATCGGCCTTTTGGAAGACACTTTTTGAGGAATTAGGTACTCAATTGAACTTTAGTACGGCATATCACCCTCAAACTGATGGGCAAACCGAGCGGGTGAATCAGGTGGTGGAAGATATGTTAAAGGCCTACGTGATGCAGCAACCGACCAAGTGGGAAGACTATCTTCACTTGGTTGAGTTTGCATATAACAATGGCTATCACACATCATTGTAGATGAGCCCTTTTGAGGTGCTTTATGGGCGAAAGTGCCGCACCCCCTCAAGCTGGAATGGACCGGAGGATAGGTTGATGTTGGGTCCTGAAATGCTCCAGGAGATGGAGCAACTGGTTAAAAAGGTGCGCTCTAATCTGAAGGCAGCACAAGATAGACAGAAGAATTTCGCTGATAAGAAAAGAAGGTTTAAGGAATATCAGGTTGGCGACCATGTATATGTGAGAATTCGAGCACGGAAAAGCACTTTACAGTGGAGTGGGTGCGCTAAGTTGGCACCTCGATACTGTGGACCCTTCCAGATTTTAGCAAGGGTCGGGCCGGTGGCTTATCAGCTCGCCCTGCCTAGTCACATACGAGTCCACAATGTCTTTCATGTTTCTGTGTTAAAGAAATATGTTTATGATCCTAGACATGTCATTAGTTGGTAGGATGTTCAGGTAAGAGTTTCTCCGGAAAATTAATCAAAGATTTCTCTTGAAAGGAAATTGACTCAGGGTGTTGCATATTGCAGGTAGAACCGGAAGGAGAAATCCGAGTCGAACCGCTGAGCATTCTAGACCGGAGAGAAGTCACGCTACGGAAGCGGGATATTACCCAAGTTAAAGTGCAGTGGCAGCACTTTGGGCCTGATGAGGCCACTTGGGAGGACGAAGAACTTATGAAGCAGGCTTACCTAGGACTGTTTATCACCGGAAGACATCAGGACGATGTCTGATTTCCAGGAGGGGGAGATGTCAGATCCCTAGTTTGTTGTAAATATTTTTTATATATATATTACCACAGTAAAAAAAACACAAGAACATTTTTAGTTGTAAAAACTTACATTTTCTTTTAAGTAAATAGAAATATAAAGACAAGGAGGTCATGTTTTATAAGGATAGATTTGATTATGTCGTGAACATGAAAAAACATAAAAACGGTTGCTAAACCTTAACTGTCTTTTCTTTCCCCAACCGTGGAGGGTTCTCCAGGAAAAGAGAGGGGGGGTTGTGCTGTAGGGACAGACAGCAAGAGAAAGATGGAAAAATTTACCAAGTCTGGTGAGGACCAGATGGTAAGGGCGTAACAAGCCTGTAAAAGAAGACGAGGGTCTTCGAGCTAGCTAGGGGGGAGACAGGTCTTGTAAGACGGTCTCATGGACGGGTGGATGACTAGCTGCAAAAGGCAGTAGTAACATTATTCTTCAGCAGGGAGCAAGAAAGGTTCAACAGAAGATGCAACAGGGCACTACAAAAGTGAACCAGGTATGCAACTCTGACCTGTGTTGAAAATAGAGAAGAAAAACATATATAATAAGGTAATGTTCTTGTAAGTTTACAGTTCAATAGTTAATATTTGACAAGAAGCTCGGTGTATATATAAAGTTTCCTTGTTTACTGTCAATATTACCACTTAGGGCCATAATCTAAAAAAGATATAGTCTGTGGGATAGCTAGCTCCAAAAATGGTAAGGGGAAAACAATTAACGTTGTTGATAGATTTAAAATTCTATTGAGATACTTGTTCTCGTTTTAAAAACAAAACTGGTAAGCGGATAACTGCCTGAGGAAGGGGTTTATTGATTAGTTTTTTTTAAAGGAAAAATGAGAAAATCATGCATGTTGAAAACTAGAGACTGCTTTGGCCCTTGTATGCGCGGAGAGGGTGGGTAGATACCCACATGCCGCGCATAGATAGAGCTGTCTATTTAATGTTTTAAAAAAAATAAACCCTGAAGGATGTGAACCAAACAGGAACTTATCAACCCTAAAAACTACAGAGACTCATTCAAACGTGTATATATGGAGTTTCTGAGATGGGGATTAACCCTTAAAAAAAAGAACAGAGACATAAAAATAAAAAGGGGTAAACCCTTGGATACGGGAAGAAATTGATAGATCGTTTCTTTTTTTTTCTTTAGCAGAGACCCATCGACCATGACTCCCTCACCATGCCGGAAGGGAAACACCCCTCTTAGCAATTGGGAAATTGTTAAGTCTAGAAAATGAGAGATGTCTGTAATAAAATGAAGGGAGCGGAGAGGGACAGAGACAAGCTAGAGAATTAAATCAACAACACAACCTAGGAAACATGTACAGGACAGCAAGTTTGCAAAAGTCAGTTATAGATTCTCTACCCTACATCGTGTAAACCCTTTTTAAAAGCTTTGAAAACAAGAAAACTCATAGCATACACTTCAGTGAGTAGGAGTTTAATACATATATAATTGTTTGGCACCATAGAAAAAAAATACTTTCGAACAAAGCAGAGAAAAAAAACGAGGATAAAGCAACGAACCATAGCACAGAACTGCTGAATACAATAATCCACAACTCATAACAGAACTAAATTTACCCATTGAGAACATTTCATCCTTGACAGAGAATTCGTCTCTAATATTACATCAATAGAATTGTAACTTAGGAAAATGCCTAAAATTCGAGAGGCTTCGAGTGTTCTTCAGAAATCAAAATAAAATAACACATGCTTCCAGTGTTCTTCAGAAATCAAAATAAAATAACATAGGCTTCTAGTGTTCTTCCAAAATCAAAATAAAATAACATAAGTGCCATCGGGGCTTCAAACCCGCTAAGTAATGCCTTTCCTTGTGCAGTCGAAGGATAAAACATAAAACTGGGCACAGCCATAACCCTATCTCGGCTCCTTTCTCGGAACAGAAGCTTGCCCGAGATTGAGAGCAAGTTGTTCTGGGAGTCGCCGTCTAACCGGGGTTCGAACCAGCTCCAAATACTCCAGCAAACCTTGATGCAAAGTGATGAAAAACAAAAGGAAACTGATTAGCAAAAATTCCTGATAGGTTTTCATACAATTTCAAAAAAATGGAAAGAAAAAGAAAAATAGTCCCAAAGAACCGAGAGCCTCAGCAAAACGATAATTTTACCTGTAAATGTACTGAAATCCCTCTGCCAGAACGAAGCAACTGGTTCCAAGCTGTGCCATCGACCACCACACTGCATCGCAGGTGTAACAGGTCGCTACAGCGCAACGCTGCGGAGGGAAATGTGAAACAACTGAGGTCCTTCCCTCAGCAATTGGGGTTTGTGAAAACTCTGGCATAGTCTCCACCGTCGGATAACCCTGGAGAATGCATCGTCGTGGATCTAGGTGAGGATCCCAAGCCAAGCTGGTGAGGCCCGACGATCCACCAGGTCACCACAGGACAGCACAGAGATAGTAATTAATTCACCTTATCCATTGGCTTGCCTCGTTGTGAAGGCAGCCACATACCCAAAGCGATTAGTGTAAAGAAAAACGGTGCAAACAATATAAATCAAATCACTTTCCAGAGGACTTAACTGTGCTTTTAGTTATCACCATAATCCGTAGACATAGTAAAGTTTGGGTGGCACAATAGCTGGCGAGGTAATGTACAGGTGAATTATAGCATAAATTTTTTTTTACGATGGAGATATTACAATGACACACTAAATTATTATTATGAGTATTTTTAAATGTTGCATTTAATTTTATAATAAAAATTAAATGAATTACACCTCTCTTATTAAAAATTAACTAAATTTTAGTTTCTCATTTCACCATTACCATGATCATTGTCAAACCTTTATCTCATAACATTCAAGTGCTCTGCATTAGAGCCTCACCGTCTTCATTTTGTTTTCTACATTGTATAACCAATCTTTTGGAAAAGAGAATGCTATGTATTAGAGCCTCACCATCTTCATTATGTTTTCTACACTGTATAACTAATCTTTTGGAGAAGGGAGACACCACAACTATATGAAGTAATTATAAAAAGAACCCTCCCAAGAAGAAGGTCATCGTGAACCACTTTTAGAGGAATTTTCCATAGGTGAACTTTACATTAATGGAAAAGCTTTATTTCTTTGGTTATCGAAGTTTTTTTTGGTTATGATATGTTTTAGATTTAATATTTATGGTCTCTTCTTCTGTTACGTTAATCTTTTTAAACATATTTGTGTTACAACATATTCATAATTATTTCTTCAAAGTTTGATTTTTTTTCTTATTAACCATAGGAAGAGAAGATCCTTAACATGTAGACTTTGTAACTTCCATCATAATTGATTTTTAGTATACATAAGAAATATGATGGTGTGATGGTATACTTCATTAATGACTCCCATTTCTAAATAATTGTTCATGGTAGTCTTATCAAATTCCTTGATAGTAGATTAAAATGGATCAATGGAACCTTGCACATTCCACATTTGACACATAACCTATTATTGTAAACAAACATAGTGATGCAAGTGTGTAAATCATTTTCTCTAACAAAGGATGTAAGATGGTCTAAGGAACTATGTTGCTTACTGATTTTTTTGGTAGTGTAGGAACTTTGTTTGAACTTGTTACATGCACTATTGATTGTATTAATTCATATACTGTTGTAAGGGAGATATCTATAGTATCTACACCTTCACAATTATAAACTATGTATGCTTTCCATGGTCATGCTTTGTAAGTACCTAAAAACCAAAATGCTTGTTGATGGATTTTAGGGTTGTTTTATTTTTATTTGTTTTTGTAATAGCATAAATGGAATATAGAATCATGTTTAATTGCATTTGATTTCTCATGAATTTTGTACGTTGTTGAGCTTAATTCATTCCAATATATTTGGCATATTTAATGTTTTTCTAATTTTAATGGTTTTTATTATGCTCATTCAGTGATGATTATTCTAAAAGGATATAACTATATTTTCTCGAACTGGGTTGGGGATTGATAATAGGGATGAGTTTTTTTTTTCCAATATTTGATATGTTTTTTTGAAAATGAATGAATAAAATATTGATATAGAGAATGGATGAGACAATGCTAGGAAGAAAATGAACTACAGCAATTTCCATTCCCATTTAAGTTAATCTGGATATTGAAAATTAAAATTTAAACTCTTTTAATTTTTGTTAGTAATTTTCTTAAAATAAAAAGTTAAAGTAATTTTTTAAAATAAAATATTTAATTTATATTTTCAAAATCATAATGTTTATCAATTTTTTTTAACTATGAATAGTTTTACTTTTATGAATAAGATAATTATATAAATTAAATGATCCATAAAATTCCCAAATACTGAATTTAATTTCCTCTAAATTTTTAAACATAATTATTTTCTAAAAATTTCATCTTACAACTTATAACTTTATTATTATTATAAAACAATTAATATATAAATTATATATAAACTAAAATTATTAATTTATTCTCCTAAATTCTTAAACAGCATTATTTTTCAAAAATTTCTTACAAAATTCTAACTTTATTATTATTATTATAAAAAAATTAATATATAAATTATATATAACAATTTATTAACTTAATTACAATAACCTGTGCCAATACGATACTTTGTTAATACCACATATCTGTAACATTTATCTCCATTCATCATTATTTCAAAATTTAAATAAGAAAACAATAAACAAAAGTTACATCTATCTCCACTCATTGTTTTGTGTCCTCCTCTATCTCCACTCATAGTTTTGTCTCCTCCTCTATCTACACTTCATTGTCTGCCATTTTATGGCCAGTGACCTAATTTGACCTTGAAAAAATAACTAGCGTTAATTGATGTGACCAGTGTGAGAGTTCATCAATCTCTTCATGCAGTAAATCTTTATATTTCAGTAAATCTGCCGCTCGAGCGCTGTGTCCTATCGCCTTGAAATATTCTGGAATAACATCCTCCCCCATATTGTTCATTGCGATTATTATTGAGAAGTGAATAAATATGAAGTGAATTAATATGAATGGACGACTCCATTTCGTAGTAAGTATTGGAATATCTCGTTTCCTTTGAAATTTCTTGTTGGGCAACATTAATGCTTTTCTCAGTACAGCCGCCGAACGGTGGGTATATACAGTCGTCTTTCCATTAAAGTTGGATAGCTTGTCGGGAATAATATTTTTCTTTACTGATTACGTCATTTTATCTTAGTCATTGTTACTTATACGCTTAACTCTTAAGAGCACTGTGTATATACTTATATTTTTACTTCTGAAGAGCATTTTAACAATTTGATAAAAATATTTTTAAAATGAAAAAAAAAAATTATAAAAATTATTTTAATTATAATTTTATTATATATTATTATTATTAATAAGTTAGATTTATATATTTTCAGTTTGAATTAGAATTTAAATTTTATTATTAACATTTAAATTTTTAGGATATTTCAAATGGTTATATAAAATAAGGTTGATATTTTTTTGTCATAGTTATGTTAATTTTGTTTTTTTAATTAAATTGGTTAATTAAAAAATTGTTATATGACCGAGTGTCATTAAAATGAATTATGGTTTTTTGGGAATGTGGTATTGATAAGCCATGGTATTGTAACAAAAACTATTTAAAATTAAAAATTTCTATTGTAAAGTGTGAGTGATTGTGTATAATTGAGAATCTTGTTACATGCTTTATGATCTTTTAAACTTTAGGAAGGTAACATGTATCATAATTAAGTTCTTTAATACTTATTATGCATGGTTGTGCTGATTATTTTAATTTTAACAACATAATATGTATAATGAAGTGTTTTGATATTTATTATAGACTAATGTTTTTCATAATTTATTATCCATTTAATTTATATAGTTGTAGTTGTTTAATTATTAATATTTTTTAGATGTATATTAGGAATGTAATCTTCATAGAATATTCTACAATATTATTAATATTTAAGATTAAAAATTTCTATGATAAATTGGACGTGAATCTCCATGGTTAAAAATTTCATTACGTGATGTCTTAAATGGATATATGTTTAACACATATATTAACTTTTTTTTCTTACCAACAATAATAATAATAATTTAAAAGAAACTATAATGTAATTAATTTTTATGATTTTTTTAATCTTTGTTAATGTGAAATGTATTATACCCGAATGCGGGTGCCTTCAAGGCTTAATTAATAAGGGCGCATGTCAAGCCGGCATCTGGACTTGCAGCTGGCAATCCTGCACAGCCTCCTAAATTCTCCCGCAGATGATATGAATTATAAACAGTACCAGCAGATCTTCAAGCATTCGGAAATGAATGCGCTCCCTGTTCGAGACTCTTCGCAGGTTGTTAAATTAATGGCTTCGTCGGTTGTTTCAGCTGTCATTCTCATCGGCTCTCTCTTCATCAGCCTGTCTTTATTCCTGCATCCTCGCATCGCCCTGGTAGTTTGGTTGCTCATCCGGTGTAAGACCTTTCTTTGGCTTCCCCACCTTCGAATCTACTCCGTCTGGCCCTGTTCCTCATTGTCTTCAGGTCACTTTGTTCCATTAACAATGGTGCGTCGCCGTGGATGCTCTCGCCGTGGAGGCAGTGGTGGAAACCGTGGGCGTTCTCAGCCTGCCCCCCAGAACATTATCCCTTTGGCTTCGGCTGCCCCGTCCTCTGAGCATGGTAAGCCCTTCCCGCATAATTCGTTCCAAACTACCCGCTTTAAATTCCACAGCCGTCTCAACAGACCGATTCTCTCAGCCAGCATCACTGTCATTCTGGCTGAGGAAGAAGATAGACCCAGTGTCTCTGTGCATTCCTCAACTTCGCAGTCTCAGGACGATAGCGCGCTTCAGGGAGAAGATGCAGGCATTGTGTCTGATCATGATGATTTACAGGCTGAGGGGAACGCCCCAGATGTCCTCAAGCCTCCAGAAGATTATACTCAGGACATTTCGGCTCCAGCTGATACGGCGAACCCCTCAGATGGTAATCAGCGCTTGGCTGCTCCTCCAGATGGTAATGATACGGGTGCTGGGGACAATGTTGATGGTTTGGGCATTCCTTGCCGGGTGAATAAGGATGCTCGAGACCCTCTGTTAGATGCATGATGCCTCCGAGACCTCGTCGGATGGCGTAGTTTCCCTTCTGGTTCTTTTATCCTTTGTGCTATGTTACTCTGGCTTTTGTCAATGTGTTTTGCAGCAGGTCTTGGCGCGGCATGTCTTTCAGATCTTATGTTCATATGCTTTTCATCAAGTCTTGGCTCGGCAAGTTTATCAGGGCTTTGTTTTTTCAGTTTTGTTTATGGTTATCCGGGTAGCACAGAATTTATCAGGGCTACAGCTCTCATCTGTCCTGTTCTGTTGTTTACTATTTTGGCTAGTATTTTTGTAAGCATGGACTCCGAGTCTGGTTTATCTGGTTATCTCATCCTGAGGATCGGGTTATATGGTTATCTGGTTATCCAGCCATTTGGTCTTATGTACTATGGGTCAGTGCTTTTGGACAGCTTCGGCTTCCTATGAGGTCTTGACCTCCATGTAAATATATTTTCTCTTTATTAATAGAATTAGCCTTTACTTAGAAAAAAAAAATGTGAAATGTATTATGAAGTAAGTGCTTTGATGTTTATCAATATAACTAATAATTATTAATAATTAAAAAACAATTAATACATGAATTAAAGATAAGATATATATATATATATATATATATATATATATATATATATATAACTAACTATGGAGATTAAATCCTACTTTTTTATGGACATTATTAACATGTAAATAGGATTGTTAACAATAACATTGACCACTGCTAAAAAAAAAAAGAACATAACTCATGTTCACATCATATTTTTATTATTATTCATCTTAATTAAAACAACAACAAGGCATAAATAGATCACATTGAACCATTTCAATTTACCACCGGCCTTTTATCGACACATCCATGCAGGCTGATGCGCTTGTTTGACTTCATATGATCTTCACTTTAATTTTACAGTTTTTTGCATATTCTAAATATAAAGGATGATAGAAGCGATTTATGGGGGTGATGGATGGATAGGATTGTGTAAATGCATGAAGATTTGTTTTGGTTTGATGTTTATCAAAGTCAATATATAGGATTATTTTGTGGTATGGTCATTTAATATTTACGCCGTAAGGCGTTTCCCTTTGAGATTAACTTCCCTGGATGCCACTGTGTAATGCCTTGAGCCGTTGATCCATTGTGTTAGACGATTAAAAGAATCTCTTCCGTCCGATCATTATAGGCGGTTGCACATTGTAAGTCCGATCATTATATGTTGGAAGTTAGTTATCCCTGTGTGCCACTATGTAATGTGACCGATTCATTCTCCTCGCAGCGCATCACATCTCGCAGCGCATCACATCTGGCAAGCATGCACTCTTCAGGTTACCTGTATTCCCATGTTTCTAATGGCGAATAGGTATAAGGAAATGTTACCCTGCATGATATCCAGGGCAGCCACAGTCGATGTAATATGGAGCGGAATGGGCGGGACAAGGAACGGTGCACTGCAACTGGTAAGCTTCTAGGATTATTGTGGGGTATTTTTTTTGTTTTTTCAATTACCAGACAAGGAACGGTGCACTGCAACTGGTAAGCTTCTAGGATTATTGTGGGGTATTTTTTTTTTTTCAATTACCATTTTATTTTACTTTCTGATTACTAAGATGCAGTTTTGTGTGACTTGCAGATGTATGAAGAATTGAAAGTGCTTTCACCGTTCGTTCCTGCTCGAGAGGTTTACTTTCTTCGATTCTACAAACAGCACGCTGAGGGCATATGAGAAGTGGTGGATGTATCTGTTGATGGCCTTCGAGATAATTCGCCTGCGGGATTTATGAAATGCAGGAGGTTGCCTTCTGGTTGTTTGATTCAGGACATGCCCAACGGGTATTCCAAGGTTGTGCCCGAATCTTATATCGCTGATAATGGGGAATAGGAATTATCAGGCGGGTACAGTAACCAATTAATCTCAGATGTAATGTATATGTGTTTGATGAAATATCAGGCGACACGGGTAGAGCATGCGGAGTATGATGTTAGTGGAGTGCACAGGCTTTACCGTTCTCTGTTAAATTCCGGGATGGCTTTTGGAGCACAGCGCTGGCTGGCAACTTTAAAACGTCAGTGTGAGTGCCTTGCTATTCTCATAGCAACAACGAACGTTTCAGCAAGAGATCCCACGAGTGAGAGCCACAGTGATGCCCTTTTCTTTTCTTTTTTATCGCACAGAGAACAGCCAAATGTAGAAAATATATCAGGGCGGTTATCTAAATTTTTTTTTAGGTTCTTGATGATGGGTAAATTTAGGTTCTTGATGATGGTTGGAGTAAGCTTTTATGAGTGGAGTAAGCTTTTATGTTTTTTTATGATAAGTGAAGTGTTTCTTAGCAATTTTGGCCAATCTAAGTTTTTACTAAATTTGAAAACACAATTGTTTTCCTAAAATTCATCTTACGACACTAATTATGAGGAATGCATTCATCTGCATAGCCATACCGACTCCCAATGGGCGTCGCAGCATGTTGAGACTTGCGCAACGCATGACGGACAGTTTCTGTGCTGGAGTGAGTGTGTCGACTGTACACACCTGGAATAAGCTCTCTGGTAACATTGATGACGATGTTCGTGTTATGACAAGAAAGAGCGTCGATGACCCTGGAGAGCCACCTGGTGTCGTGCTGAGCGCGGCCACATCAGTGTGGCTTCCTGTTTCTCCGCAAAGATTATTTGATTTCTTGAGGGATGAGAGACTCAGAAGCGAGGTAAGGAATAATTGGACTCAATAATTCATAGCATGGCATTGTTTTTTCTATTTCGTTTCATCCACAGCCGGTACTCTCTACTGACCACTGATAAAATAAAAAAAACTGGAGCAGTGGGATATACTGTCAAATGGAGGTCCAATGCAAGAAATGGCTCACATTCCGAAAGGACAAGATCCTGGCAACTGTGTTTCTCTTCTAAGAGCAAGCATATGTTCCTTTTCTTTTTCTTGAAATGCTTCTTGGAGAATAATTCCTCTCATGAAACCCTAACCTTAACTGTGAATGTTTTCGATTTTAGGCCATGAATTCCAACGAAAGCAGCAGCATGTTGATCCTGCAAGAGACTTGCACAGATGCATCGGGGTCTCTTGTAGTTTATGCTCCAGTGGACATCCCAGCCATGCATGTGGTTATGAGTGGGGGTGATCCAGCTTATGTTGCCCTCTTACCCTCTGGCTTTGCCATTCTTCCAGACGGACCAGAATGCAGGCCCCTTGCACTAAACCCTACTGGAAAGGGCGTTGGAGTCAACAGCCCGCGTGTGGGAGGATCACTTTTAACAGTTGCATTCCAGATATTAGTCAACAGCTTGCCAACAGCCAAACTCACAGTAGAATCAGTGGAGACAGTGAACAACCTCATATCCTGTACCGTGCAGAAAATCAAGGTAGCTCTGCACTGTGGAGATGCTTGACATAAATCTCTCCCTCTTAATCCTCACTGTCTAGTTTTTTTGTGTCCCCATAAGCTTTTTTGTTTTTGTTTGGTCCATGCCAATCAATGTTTAACGTGCAAGGTAAGGGGAACCCTAACCTTAACTGTGAATGTTTTCGATTTTAGGCCATGAATTCCAACGAAAGCAGCAGCATGTTGATCCTGCAAGAGACTTGCACAGATGCATCGGGGTCTCTTCTAGTTTATGCTCCAGTGGACATCCCAGCCATGCATGTGGTTATGAGTGGGGGTGATCCAGCTTATGTTGCCTTCTTACCCTCTGGCTTTGCCATTCTTCCAGACAGACCACAATGCAGGCCCCTTATACTAAACCCTACTGGAAAGGGCGTTGGAGTCAACAGCCCACGTGTGGGAGGATCACTTTTACCAGTTGCATTCCAGATATTAGTCAACAGCTTGCCAACAGCCAAACTCACAGTAGAATCAGTGGAGACAGTGAACAACCTCATATCCTGTACCGTGCAGAAAATCAAGGTAGCTCTGCACTATGAAGATGCTTGACATAAATCTCTCCCTCTTAATCCTCACTGTCTAGTTTTTTTGTGTCCCCATAAGCTTTTTTGTTTTTGTTTGGTCCATGCCAATCAATGTTTAACGTGCAAGGTAAGGGGAGTTGGCATTGGCACTGGGCAGTTATGAGGGGATCTCAACACCAATTTGCTCGCATTGAGCTGGGTGTTGATTTGTCCCTCACAGTAACAGCCACAGCCACCTCCTCCTGCCTGCTTTCACCTTTGTCCTGGGATGGACAGCAATGGGATTACTGAGATCACATGATATATGTAACTGAAAAAAATTCATGAAGGATGCGTAGTGGAGTCAAGAACGCACCACATATATCCTTGCCAAGTGGTAAACAAAACTGAAACCAGCCAGACAAAGCTTCTTTCCTTGGCAATGCAATTATCAAACAAACATGATGTTTGCACAAGCTTTACCACCATGCAAGGGTACTGGTTGGGGTATTGACTCCCCGCAAAATCTTAATCGTTTACTACTCTCATCTTTCAGTTAAACTCAATCATCCATTCATGTACATGATATGACATGACGGCATTGATATTATTTAGCTTAATTGCAGGTTTTGGATGATAGGCTTTTGCATTTTTGTTCACTTATCAGGGTAGGTATGTTGTGTCTTTTGCTTGTTTAAATTCTGTTTATAATTCATTTCCTTTGTGCATAAGTCTGTGCATTAATGTGGTGTAGCAAAGGTTAATGCCTGCAAGAATTGACAGTGTTAGTCAAATTTTTTTGGTTTCCTACATAAAAATCAAGCAGGTTTTGTTTTGAAAGCCCTTTTTTTCACTGCAATACAGAAAGTTGGTATGGACATTTTAGCCTTTTAACTGCGTGCTGTCAATTACATATTTGAATTCAAGCAGAATAGTGAATGTGTCAAGCATGTTATATCATATAATACAAAACATTGACAATGATAATGAATATTTTCATGTTTTCATATAACATATCTGGAGTAAGATAACAACGTGATTGCTTTCTTTTGCTACAGTGCATTGAGCCTTATTGTTGAATGTGTCAAGCATTTCATTTTTCCGACTTCCAGTAATTTGGTTACTATCTAATGTAGTTCATCAACATTTTTCGATAAGCACCATGCTGATTGGTAGCATCATGTTGATTGGTTTGCTTTGAAATAAATAGCCACCGAGAAGGTGGCCCAGCCTTTTATAAAAATTCAACAATTCCAACTTCATAAGTCTATGTCAGATTGTTCTTGAATTAGTGAATTCTCTTGGTTTCCTAGGGTTTGTGGTTGTTCTTGGGTTAGGATCCATGTTTTATTTCCATTTTAGTTTGTCACAGAGTATATGTCTGCTTTGATTTCCTATTTTCCTTGTTCTTCAAATTTGTTTTCGAGGGTTTAGTACGGGGAAATCTCCATTTTATTTAAGGCGGTGTGATCGCGATTGGATTGCCTAAAAGTGGTTTTTTTGAAAGAGATTGATAGTAATTTTTTGTTGTGGTTTTGGATTTTCTGTTTTGATGTTTGGGCTTTGGTCTTATGCTTTCGTTCTTGCTCTCTGTGTTGTAGATCGCTCTTTTCCTTGAATCATGGCTCTCTTTTCCTTGAATCATGGCTCGTACGAAGCAGACAGCATGGAAATCTATCAGATGAAAGACTCCAAGGAAGCAGCTCGCAACAAAGGTAACGGCTTTCCTATGGAAATCTATCGGACGAAAGACTCCAAGGAAGCAGCTCGCAACAAAGGTAACGACTTTCCTATATTTCTTCCGTTGCATCTTTGGTGGAGTTAATTGAGGCGTGTTGTTTTTATTGTGGCATTTTATTCTGAAGCTCCTTTTTTAAATTAGGCTGCTCGTAAATCTGCTCCCACGACCAGAGGTGTGAAGAAGCCTCATAGATATCATCCCGGAACAGTTTCTCTTCGTTATGTACATGCAGTTTAAATTTGCTTCGGATTCTATCGATATGTTTACAATGTTTTCTTTATAGTATATGTATCTTATTGCAAATTGTTTAATCGAGTATCAGAAGAGCATGGAGTTGCTAATTTGGAAGCTGCCTGCACATCATTCTCCTGATGAATTTTGGATCGTCTACCTGAAGATTGTTCTTTGTTTTGCATTTTTTGTTCTTCGATTTATTCCCAACAGCATTTATGTTTTACGGACAAACTGAAACAGGAAGATTTTATTAACTTGTTTGATAGCTTTCTTCTACCATATTTTGCCCACTCAAGATCTCTGCAGTAATTTCTGTGCCTCTGTTATTTTTCAGAATTATATGTTCAAGTATGACAGTGTCCACGGACAGTGGAAGCATCATGAAGTCAAGGTCAAAGACTCGAAAACTTTACTCTTTGGAGAAAAATCTGTTGCTATGTTCGGTTTCAGGTAAAACACTTGTTTATGGAGATCAATGAGAGTTTCTTAGGTCAATTATTGCTTGAGCTTAGGCATGAACAGAGTGTAAGTGCTGACATTGTCTATTTGTTCCCATTTGTCTAACTATTCACATTTTGGTTTGAAAACTGTAGAAATCCTGAGGAAATACCATGGGGCGATTGAATCCACATGTGTCCACAGGTGTCTTCACCGACAAAGAGAAAACAACTGCTCACTTGAAGGTTTGAATATTACCATTCCACAATTCAATTATAATTGATTTTTTCCTTCACTTGAAGGTTTGAATATTACCATTCCACAATTCAATTATAATTGATTTTTTCCTTCAAAGTTTATCCGACATGCTACTAGTTAAAAATACAATGTACCTAAAAGTTGATAAATGATATTTGAGGTAACTAAGGAGTTGTCACATGTAATACCGCTCCCTCCCTAAAGGCTATTAACATATCTAATTTTGTAAATTTCAAACGGTATAAAGTGCAACAATGGAAATTACAATTTGGACTCCATATAATAATTTTTTTTTGTTGATTTCTAATAGGCAGGTGCTAAAAAAGTTGTTATCTCAGCTCCAAGCAAGGATGCACCTATGTTTGTTGTTGGGGTTAATGAGCACCAATACAAATCTGATTTGAACATTGTTTCAAATGCAACCTGTACTACTAACTGCTTGGCTCCCTTGGCTAAGGTTTGCAATGATATTTTTACTAAATTATCACAGTTTTCATTGTATAGGTGTCTTTATATGAGAAAAATTACATATTGCTGGGGAGGAACTATATGTTAAAAGAGAACAAAAACACTCTGTTTTCTCTGGCAGGTAATCAATGACAAGTTTGGCATTGTTGAAGGTCTCATGACAACTGTCCATTCCATCATAGGTACACTTACTATGAACTAGTATTATGCCCTTGAATTTTATTGATACAAGGCGTTTTCAAGCTGCATTGACTTATGTTTCTGTATGTAAACAACAACACAGAAGATAGTTGATGGCCATCAAACAAGGACTGGCGAGGTGACAGAGGAGTTGGTTTTAACATTATTCCTAGCAGTACAGGAGCAGCTAAGGTAGGAAGCAACAAATTACCAATGATGATTAAACATATTTAAAACCATCAGTAAATATTTTATTCTGGTGATTATCATTCACATTAAACACTTTATAAGGTTAGTTTTATTGATTTACTTCTCAGACAATTCTTTCGGTCATTCTTTTCATGTATAAAAATTACCTCAGCTGCTTCAAGATAGCCCTGAGAAACCTGAAATGTCTGAAATGTCTTCTCTTCATGGGAAGTTATGATCAGGACCTTACCTGAACAAAACTTAGTATGACCAGGGTCTTACCTGAGCAACAAACAGTGAGACTACCACCTTCCCGTGTCAAGTGACAAAATACAGCTTGTTACCATTACTTTCACGCAGTCATGAAAGTGCACTGTTGTTCGAAACCTAGGGCTCACGATTTTCCTATCTTTACATCCAAATTATCTCTTTGTATAGCCCACTTTGTTAAGCTTGTCTGTTTCTATTTCCCACTGGTGTTTGTTCATCCTTATGGTTACCCTTGACAGTTAGGTGACTGTTAGGAGAGAAATTGGGAAGTACCACTTCTTTATAGTAGGCACAACAACACAGTTGCTTGACATTGGATCCCATTTGAATTTAATATTTTTTATTTCTTACCTAATTTTCGCATTTTATCATATTGTCCCATGCTTAGGGTGATTAGGTTTTATTTGTTTGTTGGATTTCTTTGGAGAAACATTAACTGTGTACTTGCAATTGGTTAATTCTCTGTAATCTAGTTGGGTTCTGCATATTTTTCTTCTAATTTTGTTAATATGAATCCCCACCAGCATCACCTTTTATGTTCTCACAGCTACTAATTGTGATTGTATTTTTGAAGGCTGTTGGCAAGGTTCTACCAGCTCTCAATGGAAAGTTGACTGGAATGGCCTTCCGAGTACCCACACCAGATGTTTCAGTTGTTGATTTGACTGTTAGACTTGAGAAGTCTGCCACTTATGACGAGATCAAGGCGGCCATTAAGTAAGTAGTCTCAGTTACCCCCTAAGAAGAGGAAGGGAAGAGGATATATACAATCTCTGTCAGGAATAAGTTTCAAGGTTGTGTATTTCATTTTAACTATATATGGTGCATTTCATTTTATAGGGAGGAATCTGAGGGAAAATTGAAAGGAATTCTTGGTTACACAGAGGACGTTGTGGTAACCTTGTGCCATATAGAGACTTGACAACTAACAACCCAAAAAACTTTAAGAACTTGAAGAAGATATAGTATATTGGGTAAGATTTATTGTTTCCAATTCCAAAAGAGAAAAATCCTTTCTCACTCATGTCACAATTTTCACTCATACTTCTCTAAAGTTAAGAATTGTACTTATCAGCGGTCCAATGCATTCACAGGCTTAGGGATCGTTTCACTACCTTTGTTGAACAGGGAATGATAATTTTGTATTGGGAGAAACATATAAAGAGCACTGCTCATTGAAGTTTTTTCAAGCTTTTGTCAGGATTATTGAATGTATTAGAACTAATTCAGAATCTATTACTATTATTTTCAATATCTTGTTCTTTTTTTCCTTCATTTCATTGGATAAATCATAAAAGGTTTTATTCAAGCTTTGATTCTGCCATTTTTTTGTTACCAAATTTTGAAATATTTACATATTGCATACCTTGTTTTCACTAAAACAATTTGAAGGAGAATACCAATCATTCTCTCTATTGTTGGAAAAATAAAATAGCTTAATATTGAAACTTATCTTCTTTTTACTGTGTTAAATTTGGACTTGCCTCCATCCACTTTCTTAGTTGGGAACCTGAAAATTACTGTGCAGAATATCTTTCATGGAGATATCAAACCAGAAAACCTTCTGGTTGGCAGCGATGGAACAGTTAAGATTTCTGACTTCAGTGTTAGCAGGATGTTTGAGGTAAGAAAGTTGCTCTCTGAGTGTACCTTCCTTTCTGATAGTGAATGTGTTCTAAACATGACCTCTCAAACTGCACCTTTTGATAGTTATAGACAATTACAAATGCCTACTGTTGACTATTGTTAGGTGAGTATTTTTTATTAAATGTTAACGTTGGACAATGAGGATTCAGTTACTGGGAGGAAATGTTTTACAAAATCCAATGTTCCTTTGGATGTATACAGGGCAGCAATGATAAGCTTCGAAGGTCTCCTGGTACTCCTGTTTTCACTGCACCAGAATGTTGCCTAGGTAGAGTGCTTGAAACTTTGCTAGTTATACAAATACCGTCTGCTCAAGATTTGGACAATCATTGCTGCTAATTTGTACTGTATTCATATCTTCGATGATATATTGTCCATCTTGTTTGTTGTCAGATTACATTCTTATACTCGACATATATTATATTTTCAATTCATGCTTGTTCTCTTGTAAATAAAAGCTTGTTCAATGAAATGAAAGACCAGAGGAAAGGAAGAAAGGGTCACATGTTAAAGGACAGATACTTCAGTTGTCAAAATAGGCTTGACAATTTTTGTTGCCTGTTTTCAATAGGCTTGACATATCATGGTAAAATTGCTGATGTGTGGGCATTGGGTGTGACACTATACTGCATGGTGTTAGGTTCTTATCCCTTCATTGGTGACTCCTTGCAAGGCACATATGACAAGGTAAATGAATCTCTGCTGCTTTTGACTTTTCAAACAGGCCGGATGGAGGGAAATACTTATTTTGTTGTTACTAGTGGTGGCTTAGATTGTTCATGATCCACTTGTACTTCTAGAGGATATGAATCCAACACTTGCAAACTTACTCGAAGGTCTTCTTTGCAAGGGTAAGTGACTTTTCTCAATTGAATGTTTTACAGAGCAGATTTTAATATTAAGAGTTGCATTGCTGCAAATTTTGAAATTCACCATAATAATCAAGTTGCCACTATTGGATTTCACAGATTCAAAGAAAAGGATGAGCTTAGAGGCTATTGCAAGGCATCCATGGGTTATGAATGGTTTCACGTCAACTGTGCAGGTTTTGGGGAAATGTGAACAGGGTAGCTCCAGATATCATTCTGATCATCATGAGAAAACTGTAGCTTCCTCTGAAGCATTGTCAGAATCAGTTTAACAGGGACGGTTATGGTTTTTATTTTTACATATTTCATGGCTGCTTAGTCATGGAAGAGATGTTGTGGTTCTTCAGAAGAGAGGGTTCCTTTTCTCATTGTATTTATATTGAGTTGCTCTATGATGCTTGTACATTGTATCTGCCTGTATGACTTTAGATATTTAGCGGCATGCTTTAGTTGGACTTCCTTCTAATGCAATTGGGACCTCAAAGGAATATTATTTGACAGTTCTAACCATGCAAATAATAATCAAGAATCACATGATATGGTGGCTAATGTTCAAACTTCAAACTTTCAAAGCACTTCACTGTCAAGAGCTCTGGGGGAATTCTTCAAGATATCGGTGTGTCAGTTGCAGATTATGTGCTGGTAAGGTTGCAGCAAGCAAGTTCAGTGTCTCTATTGTAAAATATGCGCTGTTAAGATGTAGCAATCAAGTTCTTCATACTAGGAATTCCTTGGTGTAATTCACAATAAAATAATATTTCAATTTGTGCATCCTCCTTGTAAAGGGATGTGAGGCGGAGGGTTTTAAGCACCTTGTGCATGTAATAACTCTATTTATGATAGCTTATTTTTTACGGCTTTGTGCAACCTGTTTTCAAGCTAGGTTGGTTTCCAGTCCAAATATCTGCAGAGATCTTGGCCATTTCAAATTGATCTAGAATCGGTCAAGTTAGTTTTCTTGTAGTGGAATATTATAAAGACCTTTCCTTTTATGGTTGTGGTACACAACTTGACGAGTGTAACAATAGAAAAGCAAGCTAATTGTGTGGCCAGGTTTTTGATGGCAGTGATGGAACTATCCCTGAATAAAATGGTCATATGGGGCTTCATATTTAGATTGTGATTTTTATTCTTATCTATTGATGATGCATCTGTATATTCACAAACGAAACCCAATAGATTCGTTGCTGATTTCTTGGAGCTGAGGGTTTCTATAACAAGCTGATTGGTACCAGAAAGCCACCAAAGATGCGACTTTGAATGGAGGATTTTGGGAAATCTCTAAACTGATTTTGTCTACTCATTTGCTACATGGCTGAGTTTGATCAGATTTCCAGTTGGTGCTTATACCAATCCATTGAACTGATAAGAAGGCATTAGAGTGTTGGTATTAAATGGCTGATTGAACTGTGGAACCTTGCTTGCGGATTGAGTTCCATTCCTTTTATATTGGCCTCTATTATTTAATTATTGTGCAATAAGCACTGGTAAGGAATCAGCGCTTTAATTTATACAGTGATGTATGAATAGCCATTTCATGTTTTTGCTTGAAATTGCAATATCCATCTTTGTCTGAGCTTCTAATTTTAAGCTTTTGCAAGTGGGGTTAAAGCTCAGCAGTGAAGATGGTTGTATGTTAAGGCAACCACTAAAGTTAAATTTCTTGAGCCATGAATAAGCAATTGGAGCCATGTGCAAATCTCTGGGTGATTTTGATAGAAAAGTACGCGCTGTCACGACAGCTTAACCAAATGAAAGTCCTCGTGTTCAGTTGTTTGCCCCTCAAGGGCCACTTTAATTGTTCAAGTGGGCTGCTTCTTGTGTTTGATTCCTAGGCATTGTAATGTTTCTATCTGAGCTTTAGAAGGAAGTGATTTCAAAGAAAAATTGCAATTATTCTAGAACTTGGAACTCAGATAGTGAAGATTGTAGATGAAGAGAGTTGAATGGGGAGATGCTGGAAATTTTGGGTATTGTACAAACTTGAAATGGTAACTCATAAGTCAAAACTGAAATCTATATTACAATTTTTGTATTCATTATGTATTCAAAACCAACTGTTTTTCAATTTTTAATTACACAATTTTTTTCATGTTTAACTTGCAACTAGATTGAGATGTTATGCTGTGCAAGGAAAGGAGACTTGGCATAAATGGCAGTTGCCTGTAATATTAGTTTTGAATGTGCTAGATTGTTGACACTGAAAATAATATTTCTTACACTTGGTGTGCATTTGGTCGTGATAATGTCCATCGATATTTTGTTCCAGTTTTTTGGTGGCTTGTAAGTTCAATGCATTATATCTTTATTTGTGATGGTTTTCGAAATTTCCATTTTATCATTAAATTATTTCTATTCATTTGTTGAGGATTTGGTAAATTAATATCTAACATTAAGAAAAATAAGATTCACAAATCATTTTTTTGAGCAGCTGGAAAGGCATGACCCCTTTGAAAGTTACAAGAGTAGGCACGTAGGCACAAGAAAAAGATCTAGAGCTGATGTTTGAGACATTTCTGAAGCACTGAAGACAGATAATGAATTTGGCATGCTTGCAACATTTAAAGTCGACAAGTTTTGGGATTATTTCCAATTCTTTGGATTAGAATTCCGATAACCCTTTTCTAAGAATTTTCTATCCCCGGGCATGTTCTTGTTTAGTCCATAATTTATGTTTTAATTTGCTAAATATACAATGAAATATAAAACAAATAAGTAAGCCAAATCCCCTTCAATCAAAGTTTTAAAAAGGTGTGAGCATTGTGAGTCATCTGCCATGCTCCAGTGTTTATGTTATTGAAGAAACATAGAATGACTAAATGTTGAACCAATTGTTTCAGTTACTAGGCTTTTCTATCCGTTGAAATTCCTGCAATTACAGTGTTTTGACACATAGGCTTCCCTTCTGTACGGACCTGATCAAAGGCACTCTCCTTGGATGTGACATGCTTGAGATTAAAATCTTGAATTGAGTCAACTTCTGCCTTGCTTAACATGACAAAGCTTTCCACCCCCAAAGCTATGATATTTTTTGTCCCTTTTCTTCACAAAGTGTTTGCCTGTTGTGAACTCAACCTCTACATGCAGATTGCTCTCTGTAGTTTGGTTAACAAAAAACAATTTTCTACTTAGACCAGGAATGTAAAAAAGTGTTTTTGAACATTTACCAGTTAGATGTAGTGTTAAAGACCACCACAACAAATGTCAAAGCAATTTGTAGTGGTAATTAAATATCTCTTGCTTGCGTTAATAGAGAACGATTTTCATGGGCGCATTTCTAAAGAACATATCATTAGCTTAGTGTTAATGCATTTAAAAGATCGTATTACAATTCTGTTTCAATTTCCTTTATGTTTTCTCTTTTTCTCTATTTCAATTTCCAGTTTTTAAAGTTCAAATGAGCTCTAATCTACAATGTTATGTATTGATAAACGCGATAAGACCTTTATCTCTGACAAAGTTTTTTCTAAATTAATAAATTGCCAACATTTGTTATCTATAATTTTCACAACAAAATCTGTGAGCATTCAAGTTGTCTGTAAATTTCAGATATCAGCGAGAAGAAGCAAGAATTGAAGCTTTGGTAAATCTCAAGACTTCCAAATCTGAAGCTGCAACAAAAAATCTTAAGGTATAAGGAGTGTGCCTATAAATATTGGTACACATTTAGGAATATTTCTATAATTCTGGTCATTTACAACATTTTGAAAAAGTGAATAGACATGTTGATATTTAGGTCATTGACCTAATGCACACACTATATGGATAATGGATTTCCGCACTTTATGCCTTACGGCGTTTCCTTTGCAACATCTGGTGCAAATGCTAGTTATGATATGTTTTTAAAGAATTTACAATATGTAATTTTCACTATTCTATATAATAGAAATTATGATTTCAAAAACATAAGTACTTTTAAGATAAATCTCAACCTTTCAAAAATGACTACTATTAATATTATCCTAAAATATTCCATTAAAATTAAATTTCTATCATCTACTTATAAATTATTAATAATTAAATTAAAATTCTAATAATCTTACTCTAAAATGAAAAAAAGCATATCTGCACACTAAACTTATAAATAAAACACTTACATTATTTTATATTTTCTCCACTATCATAATGGGTATGCGTACACTTTTGGTTAATCGTTAATATCGTTGTGATAATAAATACAGATCCACTATCATGGTGCGTATGCGTACGCTTTTGCTTAATCGTGAATATCGTTGTGATAATAAATACAGATCTTGTTTTATTTAAAGGTATTAGAAAATGGTAAAGACTTACGTTTTCCCTTTCTTCCCCGAAATCTAATCGTTTTGTTTTATTTTAAAATGGTTAGAAAATGGTGAAGATTTATTATAGATTTTTTTATTTTTTTTAAATTTATTTTTAAATATATAAATAAATTTGAAATTTAAAATTTAAATTAAGATATTTAATTTATTAAATTAAGTTTTTTTTAGAAATTATATAATATAAATTTTTGGAACTAGTTTCAAATCAATAAATGTGGTTCATCATGAGGACTAGATAATGATGAACCACATTTGTTGGTTCTCGTAAAAAAAATTATGTTATGTGATTTCTACCAAAAGATTTTCCTTAATTTATTCTAGATAACCTAAATACAGAAAATATTAAATTTATATAAATTTATCGAATCTAATCTATATCGATTTATTACATTTTTAATCATACTCAATCTTTAATTATACTTGTAAAAAATATAAAGTAATAAAAACTTAAAATATAAAGTAATAAAAACTTAAAATATTTAAAACTAGTAAAAAAACATAAAATATTTAAATTCTATTATTACTTTTATTCTATTTATAATTTATTATCAATGTTAATTATTTTTATAATTTGGTTTATTACTTTTATAATTTGGTTTTTTTTTAATTGAAATCTAACTCTAATATATCTTATAAGTAATTATAATATTTTATAAATCAAAAATATTAATGTGTTAATTTCCTTAATTTTTTGTATGGAGGCCTTAATCTAAAAATTGTTGATTTCTATATTATGAATTGGAATGGTGTCATATGGAAATAATCAATAATAAAATTGTTGTGTGTAATCTTTTTAGGACTCCCTCTATTATTTTCTGTCATAGTATCAAAACCATGAGATTGAATTAGTGAGGCTCATTGTGTAAAGTTGTTTCCCAATTGATGTCTCATTTTTCATCGTTTAATGATAGACCATATTTTTTCCCGCACGAATGCTCGGATCTGTGACGTTCGCGGTTGGAGGAAATAAAGATGTTGCGTTCTTGATTGTTATTGTTTGTGGATTTTCCCTAATTCTTCTGATAAATAAACGATGAATCTTATATTTGTAAGAACAGATTGAATGGAATTCTGTTGCGGTATCTTATGATTTTCCGCCGGGTTGTGAATCGACTTAGGGAACCATCGACACATTATACCATTGAGATAACCCGTGGTTTTGAGTGCCCGCCTACAAAGATCTTGCTTCTCTCCACCTTATAGTTCTTTTTACGTGTATCCAGGCGATTGTTTCACTGGACGTCTGCCTTAGGTTGCTTGTTATTATTAGACCGTCCATTGACGTCCTCCACCGCTTCCTTCAAGTGCTCCTGCTTCAGTTTCCCGCAGTTCAGCTCGAGATAACTTTCACCCCAAGCATCGATCAGAGTCAGGGCATGTAGACAGAACATTCAACTGCAAGCTTCAAACATGGAGCTTACTATTTGGGAATGAAATCACTTTTAGCTTTTAGCAACAATGACCATCTAGTAGAATTCTACTGTTGAATCATCCACGTAGACGCTTCGGGGGCTAATTACTTCCACAAATAGTGTTTGGTGCCATTACACAACAGTAGTTCTAAGCAGTTCTGATTGAGTATGAGACCTTTGATCTGAATCTGAGATCTAGTTGCTGGATCTAAGAACTGGATAACCAAGGAGCATCCGGAGTGTTTCTATTTCTGGAAGCGGTCAACAGCAACGTTTGCAACTGCACCAGATGTAATTAGGTCAACTGCTCCTAAATTTGCGTGTGATATATGTTAAGGATTCGACAACTCCAACCCAAGGTAATATATTTAAAATTCATATTCTTGTGAAAGATGGAATGTTTGCCATTGGAAAAGTTTAATGGGCGTCACTTCCATCCATGGAAGGTTAAAATTCAGCTGCAAATGATGAAAAAAAATGTATGGGGGCTTGTTAATGGCAGTGACTTAATGATCCTACCCAATTAACCTTTTGGCAAAAAGGGAAGAAAAAGAAAATTTTATTAGCCTTTCTCTCAGATTCTCAGCAAGTTAACTTAATTGATTTAGAGAGATTTTCCGCAAAAATATGGGAATAATTAAGAAAAGTATTTGGAGAGAAAGTTCCTTAAAATTACAACCATTTAGGTTGAAAATGTATGTTAAAAAAACTTTGGCTATTCATATAAATGAGCTAAAATCTCTCATAAGGTAGTTGGTAGAAATTGGCTCTAAAGTAGATGATGAAGATGCAAGGATTATATTGTTGAATAACTTATCTTCAAAGTATGACAATATTATTTTTACTTTAAGCCAATTATCTTCTAAATCTCTAGATGAGATGATAGCAACACTCCAAGCTAGAGAAAAGAGAATCAAAGCAGAAGACATCGAACGAAATTTACAAATTTAAATTTCAATCTTTACAAAAGGAAGAAGAAAAATAGGATTTGAGTTAATGTTTACAATGACATACACCATTGAATTGCAAAATAGGTGCCAAAGATCTTTTGAAGGGAAAATTGAAAGATTCAGCAAGTTTAGCAAATACAAAAAATGTATCAAATTCTATATCTGAAAATTCTACAGAACCAGAGTGATTAAGAAAACACTCCTAAGCCTCTCAAACTCTTCTAGGATTTATGCATCTATATGCAATTTTAGTGTGTGGTGTGTGTTGCAGTTTTATAGTGTGTTATTTTCCAAGTGAAATGTGAAAAATTAAATGAAGAACCAATTATAAAACAAATTCACATATTTTAAAATTGATGGTTCTTGACGCATAAGGTGATACAAGAACATATCACTAATTTAATTATGTATAATTTGTTATAAGTTTGTGGCATCATGTGGAGATAGGAACATCATCTTAGAAGTTAATTTGATCATGTGTTTAAGAGGTCACCTTGTATAATTGACTTTTGAATACATTTACTACCTAGACAACCTTCCTAGATAAGTGGGGAATACAACTGAAGACCATGTGTTAAATAGATGAAGGTATGTCCATAGGATGGTTCAGTATTGAGACTGACCCATCATGCTCCAAGAGGTCGAGAAGCATCAATTCTGCAAAGTATGTCAAAGATGGCCTAAAGTGGTTATGTCTTAAATGGATCAAGTGACAACTCGAAGATGTGCTAGTGAAGAAAGAGTGGTGTTTGCAATATTTTAGAGTGGGTGTAAGTACTGATAAAGTTAGATAGAGATTAATATTATTGTTTTAATATGTGTTTTCAATGTTTTCCATGTAACCATTAAAGGAGGATGTTAGAAGTAACGCTTCCATGTCATGTGTAGGTGTCATTGTTAGCCTCGAGGTGTCAATCTAGAAGCTATTGATTCTTATGTTATGAATTGGAGTCGTGTCATGTCTGAGTCATAATTTCTCGAAGTCGGTGTTTTATGTCCTATATATTATAATTGTTGTGATAAAAAATAAACTAGTGAAGTGTGGCTTTGTGTTGTATATAATATTTCTATCACTCCCTCTATTGTTTTCTATCATTAAATCTTATATTTCTAATTATTTATTAAATAATTTTATGATAATTTATTTTAATTAAAAAAAATTATTCATATATATTAAAAGTTAAATACACACATATAAATCCATTATACAACAAATAAAATAGGAAATGGGTTGAAATTCATTTTTTCTTTGTATAAAATAAATGAAAATTTTCCTTTTTATAAGATTGAGATTTTTACTCATTTATATTCTTTTAAAAAATATAGGTCCATATTAATCATGAATTTAACAAGAGTTGTGGCGAAGAATCAAATATCTTGATATACAAATCTCTTATAAAGTGCAAAATGTGGGAAAAGACTTACACCTCAACAAATTTAATATCTCTTGGTGTTTAGTAGATACACACACATCATGTGTGACTTTTCATTATTTAAATTGCATTTTTGAATACATAAATGGATACCAAGCCTTGAAATCCCCCTTTAACACTTGTGTAGACTACACAACTTAAACTTGCAATTCCCACAAACCTTTGCTAGATTTCCATCAAAGTTGACCAAAAAATATGTTTAAAATGACAAAAATGAAAATTAGTTAGAATGATTGAAATATTTTAAAATGTTTGAACCATCGGAATTTAAATTTTTTAATTGTTTTATATAATATATGTGTATATCAATAGTTGACATTAAAATATTTTATTTATAAACTATATATCTATATATCTATATATATATATATATATATATATATATATATATATATATATATATATATATAATTGTAATCTATTCCTATAGTTTTAAATACATGTCAATATTTCTTAACCTTCCATAGGGAATATTTTATTTATGATACATTGAATTTTTATTATTATTATTATATTTCTAAATGTCTTATATATTTTTCCTCAATGGTGGTGGTTAATGAACATCAAGTGACTAGGACATAGGGGATAATTCAAACCCCATGCCTCATAAATGATTTCAAAACATGTACGAGACATTTGGTTTGGCACTCCGAAGGTGAAGGTTCTAGAGCAAACAATCTGTATAATTGATCTTGGCATGGTTGTGGCATTCATTTGCAGGTTGTGGGAGATGAGTATTAGGATTGTAAGGGGTAAAAATTATTCTGGGGGGAAGGCTAGATTTGTTGTTAATCCATTCCTCGCTCCTAAACTGAAGATGGTAGTTGAGTGTTATGTGGGGTAGAGGTATGGGGCAACACTGACTGAAGTGGTGACTGAGAGTGCCATTTGGGTCCTAGGGAAACATAGTGTTGCAGTGACCAGGAAGAATTTTGTGTGAGCTTGATGGGTAGAGGATTCAGAATTAGGGTTTTTCCTCTGCATGGGTCTTGGGTCTATGCCCATTCATTTCATGTAGGTGATTCTCTTTAGTCAATCCATTGTTGCTTTCAATAATTAGTGTGATTTAATATTTGGATTTGGTCTTGATGGAAGCTTTTTTGTGGGTACAGGGTGTGCTTCGATGTGTGATCAATACCTTGTAGTGGTTGGTTGGCAACTTGAGGGGAGTTTGTCAAGGGAACCATTATCTAGGGGTCGAGCGATTCCCCTCTTGAAGCTAGTCTCAATTTCTTGTTTCTATGTTTTCCAGTGTGAGATTTAATATTTTTGTAGGGGAGATTGGAGTGTCCTTGGGTCAGGTCAAGGGGACTAATTTACATGATAAGTTCCCTTGGATGGTTTGTGACTAGTCTTGTGGTGTTTTTGGGCCTCAGCTAGATCGAAGCGGTGAAGGGTTGGAAGTTGAAGGAATAATTCTCCTGATGGTTGTCGTTGATAGTTGTAGACAAAGCTCGAATGCTTGTCAGTGTGTGGGAGGTTGGTTTTGTCATTGGATGGTTGATCACATAGTGTGGGTTTAACGGTCATATGTTTCTGAGATTCTGGGCAAGCGTCGTCGTGGTGTTGGGGAAAGAAGTGATTTTAGGTCATTTGAGTGCTGTCTGAGTGTTCCATATTCTGGGGGCCTTGATCATGGTGGTATCTCACTTGTTTGGGTAGTGAGAGTGAGGCCCATAGCTTGTGATGTGGGCCACACAAGGTTTAGAACAAGGGTACTATTGTTGGGTGTGGAGCTTGATTATCTTCTTTATTCGAAGGTATCGCTGCATTGGACCCCAGTTCGTAGTTTAGGGTTTTTTTCCTAGAAGAAAACCCTCGCTATATATGAGGGAATTTCATTGTGGCTATGTAGATGTGTATTATGAGCGAGAAAGAGAGAGGAGATTGGTTGAGAGAGAAGAGGCAATAACAACAGATCTGATGTAGGTTGTATCTCTTCATTTTGCTCTATAATATAAAAGGAAGGACTGGTTGTTTCTTTGTGGACATAGCCCAAATTGGGTGAAGCACGTATATTTTTGTCTCTCCTGTTTTATGAGTTTTGTGTGTTTATATTTATGCAATATTTTTATGTGTTCCATTGCTCTGTAATATAAACTTCTCTAACAATTATGAATCATCAACGTGGTCAGACCTAGAGAGGGGAGTGTCCCTCTGGTCACTGGGTGGTGCATCATATGGATCAGTAAGATGAAGGGAAGGAATTGGAGCAGCATAATGCCTTCACCCTGAGGCATGTTGACTATACTCCACCTTTTGACTTGATCAAAGCACAAATTTGTGAGGTGTGTTGCATTAGAATAATTGTCTAGGGATAGACATGATGACCACAATGAGATCACTAGACTCATGAATGATCTCCAACATAATCAATGTCATATGATGGCTTGGATAGTTTCCCTTTACAGAGGTCAAAAGTGGCTGCAACGGTGACCAGACAACTTTGAAGGGAGAATGACTCACATAGAGGCACATGTACATGAAGCATTTTGTCAGCCAAGGGATGATAGCCCCGATGAACCAACTTCGGGTAATATGGGTGCCTAATCATGGAGGTGGGATGGATTATACTTCTCACATAGTTTTGGTCCACTTTGGAAATCAGTGTTTGGTCATCTAGTTTCTTCTTTTTATGGTATCTGTTCTTTTATATTTACTGTTTGGCAAACAAATCCTATAGGAGTGAGGCTAATGGTGTTTTGAAGCTATGCTTCTCACTATGCAAATATTTCTTGAATTAATAAAAAAAGTTGACTTATAAGAAAATGTGACATATACTTTTATAGTAAAAATTGAATCAATTATGCATCTCCCTCTTATTAAGAAGTAACTAAATTTTACTTCCTCATTTCACCATGACCATTATCATCATTGAACCTTTAATCTCATAGCATTCAAGTTCTCTCCATTAGTTCCTCACCATCTTCCTTCTTTTTTTCAACATTATATAACCCATCTTTTGTAGAAATGGAGCCACTACAACTACAAGAAGGAATTATAAAATGAACCATCTCAAAGAGGAGGTCATTGTGAACTACTTTCAAAGGAATTCTCCATAGGTGAACTTTACATTAATAAAAGAGTTGTATTTCTTTGGGTATGGAAGTTTCGTGGTTATGATATGTTTTACATTTAATATTTATTGTCTTTTCCCTATTATGTTAATCTTTTTTAGGACAACATATTCATCATTATTGCTCATAGGTTTTAACCCCCATAATAGTTCTTAGCCTGGTACACCATCTTAGGAAATTTTTCTTCCTAACCCTAGGAAAATTGCTAACATGTAGACTTCGTATTTTCCTTCCATATGACTTCTCATAATGATCGGTTTTTAGTGTACATAATAAATATGATGGTGTGATGATATAATTCATTAATGATTCTCATCTCTACATAATTGGCCTTGGTACTATTGATCAAATTCCTTGATATTAGATTAAAAGGGATTAATGGATCCTTGCACATTCCACATTTGGCACATAACCTATTATCTGTAAACATGCTTAGTGATGCAAGCATGTAGATCCTTTTCTCTAACAAAGGATGTAAGATGGTCTAAGCGACTATGTTACTTATTAATTCTTTTTGTGTGGGAAATTTGCTTCAACTTTATTTTTTTCCTTGAAAAAAATGTATCTTCTTTCATAATTGAAAAGAAAATACATTTTCTATATACACACTAAGACATATGCATTCACAACGATCTACCCAGATCCTTTGGTGGAAAATTTTGCCATTGCATATGAATATATGCACTCAGAAAGAGCAGCCAAATGCCATGAAAAGTAACTTAAAACTAAAAACCAGAAGGAAAGTAAAAATATATACAAGGGGGGATAATCAAGTAACGGAAACACTTGTTTTTCCCCTTCTTTCCTTTTTTTCTTAGACCTGGATCCATATCCCAGCATTGTGAACAACTAGAACCATATCCAATTCATTTATGGGAACCTCAGAAGGATGCTCTTTCTTAGAATCTGAGTTATCTAGTATATGAACACATTTTGTGCCCACCGTGCAGTCCTCTTTGTTTATTGTGTTTATCTGATGACCTAAAGGAACATGCGGACAATCTACAACTAAAACCTTTCGAATAAGTGAGTCAACCCTAAACTATGTTGTGATGTCACCATCCATTTTGGCATCTAGTGCATCTTGTTGTGATCCTTTGTTTTCTTCCTCTTCATCATTTGAAGAGGAAATCTCTGAGAAATTCCATTCTTTTTGCCTATATATCTGTCCTTTTCTCCTTTTTGGTATCTTCTTAGCTAATGGACATGTTTTCTACAAGTTAACCATTTGAAAACAAAATCGATGTCGAATGTCATGTTCTCATAATCTAAAACATAGGACCATTGTAAGTCTTCATGTTTCAAAGTGATGTGATTTGGTATCCCATTATGAAGGTCTATTTCCACACAAAAATGCTGGTGAATGTGAAGAGGCCATTCTATCTTCTCTCCAAATCATTATTTTTAAATTTTCCCAATGTATTTCCTATGCCTTCAATAACTTTGTGATGCGAGAAAGGAATGGGAAGGTATGGAAGCCTAACTCATACTGGCATGGTTGTGACCACCATAGTTGTGGGATAAAAATTAGGGAACCTTGGAATGATAGATAAACTAGATCTATCCCAAACCATGTTCCTTGATTTTGAACATAATCCATATCCTTTTGTGTTTCAAATTGGACTATATAAAATCCTTTAGAGCATAGGAAATTGTCACAATTTGTTGTCCAAGTGGTGAACACCCACTAAAATAATACATCTAGTTCTTTCCACTAGTCAACGAATCTACAAATAATGGCTTTATATTGAAGAAGCGAAAAAAAGTAAGATACCTCTCGCTTTTTTATCTCCATGGATGTAGCTTTCTCCATTTTTTCCACTATGTAGGGTCTTGAAATGGTTTGGTTCATATTTGTAGGTGTAGTAGCCTTTCCTTGTACTGCTAAGATTGGGGCCATTCCTTTTGTTGCATCCTTATAGGAAACTGTTCCATTTTATGTCTTGGATCTATGTTCTCAACATAATCATAAATGCAAAATAATGGATGAATTCATGGTGATACCATGGTATTTGATTTGTACACACTCCTAGAGCATCATCCCTCCATATATGAGACATTGTTGCTTTGTATGGATGCCTCTCTTAAATTAAATACTATGTTTTAGAAGAATAACAAATTTTTTGGCTATGGTCTAAAATAGGGAGGATTCTCTTAGCACCCTTTTTGTAAAAATATGATATGAAAACAATTTCCCTCTACCTGTGGTTCTGAATGCACCAAGAAGGTAGTGTCTTCAGCCCCAATTTTTGGTGATAATACCTCTCTTGGTACATATATGTTGGCCAAAATTGACCCCTACATACATAAAGAACACACAAGCAATGCCACATTGTATAGGCATCGGCTTAAAAGATTAAGACCTAGTGGGCTCGCTCGCTAAATCTAGCTAAAAAAAGGCCTGGAAAAAACCAAAAAATCTAATTTTGTTTCCTGAAAACCACAATGACGCTTGGGAATGGAAACAACCACGACCCATTCTTGCAATACCACAAAATTATGGTACCTTGGATTGACCATCAAAACCAATGCTGAAGGGCTTATGGGAGTCAAATTTTCTGCCTCTTGCCAAACCTTGCAAGGCCCATTAATCATATCCAGGATAGATATAGGTGCATAATAGCCCCTCTGCAATGAAACCTTGGCCCATAATCATAGCCATAATACCCCAATGGTAACAAAGTGTAGAGCAAATTTTGAAACCCTATTCCTCTACGCATACATCATTTCCATTCAAACACGATCAATCCTTGTAAAGGATTTACTTACTCTTATTTGTTTCAACCTGATACATGCACTATTGATTGTAATAATTCGTGAATTGTTACGAGGGAGATATCTATAGGATGTACATCTTCACAATCATAACCTATTATGCTTTTGATGGTCATTCATTTTAGGTACCCAAAAGATACATTCCTTTGGAAATCAAGTCACCCACAAAGGAGACTATGTTATGGAACAAAAAATTAGGCCATATAGGATAGAAGATCCTCCAAATCTTGAAAAACAAAATTCTTTTTGATGGATTTATGGTCTTCTATTTAATTTGATTTTTTTTATGATTCTATATGTGGAAAATAGAACCATATTTAATTGCATTCAATTTCTCATGAATTTTCTAGGTTGTTGGACTTAATTCATTTTGTTATATATGTTCTATTTTATGTTCCTCTAATTTCTAAGGATTCTTATTATGTGTCATTCATTAATGATTATTCTAGAAGAACATGGGTATATTTTCTTTGACTAAATATGAAGGTTTTTTTCTTTTTTTTTAAAGCTTGGGTGGGACTACATCATCATCATGTCTAATATATCACCACGATCAGGGTGAGGAATTGAACCGGTGAATTCACATTAAGGAGTGCCTTAAAAAAGCACCTGATCATTCTTTATCGAAGACCCCATGGACCTAAATATGAGGTTTTTAGTTTCTCTCTAGAGTTTAAATATCTTTTGGAAAATTAAACTTGAAGGATGAGTAAGGTGTTGGGGATTGATAATAGGTATGAGTTTTTTCGCGAATGTTTGATAAGTTATGTCAAGAGAAGGGCATTGAAATATATAACACAACTTCATGTACTTTTCAATAAAATGGAGTTGGTGAATGGGTGAATAGAACATTGATATATAGAATGGATGAGACAATGCTAGGAAGTAAATGGGCTACAAGGATTCCTATCCCCATATGAGTCAAATTCTATATCAAAAATTAAAATTTGAAAGTACTCTAATCTTTTGTCCCTAAATTTCTTAAAATAAAAAAATTAATTTATATCTTCAAAATCATAATGTTTATTAATTTTTTTAATTGTTAGTAGTACTTCCTTTATGGATACAAAAAAAAACTAGGGGAACTATATAAATTAAATGACTAGTAAAAGCTAATAGACATTCATCTATAATATGCATCAAAACTAATTGACAAAAACAACTTAAAAGTTAACTAAATTATAAATTTACTATTATGTAGATTTTCATAGTTATTCATATTGTATGAATTTTTGGAAAAATACAAGTTTCCTAATTTAGTTTCTCCTAACTTCTCAAACACAACTTTTCCAAAACTTAATTTTACAAAATTATAACTTTATTTAAAATTATTATTATTATCATTAAAAAATTTAATAGAAAAATTAAATATATATACATTTAAAAATATATATATATAAAAAATTATTAATATACCAAAACCATGCCTTCTTGATATCACACCAAATATATATATATATATGTATATAGATATATATAGATATATATCCACTCACCATTATTTCAAAATAGGAAAGCATCAAACAAATCCACTCATAGTTTAGTCTCCTCCTCCTCATTGTCTGTCATGTTTGGCTAGCCACCTAATTGGCCTAGAAGAAAATAACTTATTCTACTTGATGTGACCAGGCAGAGTCTATATATCTCTTCATGCAGTAAATGAAGTAAAAAGAAATAAGGCCACCTAATTGGCCTTGAAGAAAATAATTTATTCTACTTGATGTGACTAGGCAGAGTCTATCTATCTCTTCATGCAGTAAATGAAGTAAAAAGAAATAAGGATGGAACTATTGCAAATTGATTCCAAATACCAAAATTCCAGAGTAGAAAGAAATATCTAGAAGATGAATAAATTCCCAAGAGAAAAAGAAGAAAAGGAATGGTGACACTGGTACAAGCTACGCTAACCGAGGACTTAGTAAGCTACGCTAACCGAGGACTTAGTACAAGCTACTCTAAGCGAGGACTTACGAAAAATAATTGGGGACTTACCAACAATAATTGGCCCTATGATACACAGACGACAAAACTCTGACCCGGAGAAGGATAGATCCTAAAATCAATGTGAAAAGAAAGCTCAGTAATGCCTGGTACAAGTCATGGCGCTACTTAGATTATATGCAAAAGAGACGATAAATCATTTCTTATATACTTCAAGTACACCAGAGAAGTCAACAATTAAAAAACTTGTGACCTATATTTGAATAAATGGGTGTCTTCCCACTCCTTCAGGGAAAGCTTAATATTGACTATTACGTGATGGTCTTCTGTTATAAATAAAGAAACACAACGACCAGCTCGTGGAATCCAAACCAAATGCGTGCATCGGTACTGTGTATACATGTGGCCCTTGAGCACTGTATTCCATGGCCATGAAATATTCTGGAAACACCTCCTCCCCCTAATTGCTCATTGCAATCATTGAGAAGTGAATAAATATGAATGGACTTGTTGTGCAAAGTAGAAATGCCATATAGATGTTGTTCCCAGTTTCCTTTCAAATTTCTTGTTGGGCAACGGTAACAATCATTCCATTTTTATCAAAGATTGAGAGAAATATTTTTCTTGTTGTAATAAAAAAATTGCATGGTGAATAATGTTTCTCTAATCTAAGATGTCCATACTTTTATTGTTTAAGTCATCCTAGGTAAATAGTCCTTGCGTAGATGCTTATACGACCATACGACTTATCTGTAAACAACATTCTAATCATAAATGACCACTTTATTACTAGTAGCCAATTACGTCGACCACTTAAATGTAAGAGGTATATATACCTTATTAGTCCTTGCAGTAAATGATTTGCTTTGGATTACTTATTACTTGAGTTTTGACTAATATATTTTCTAACATTTAATTTTATAGAATATATATTAATTTTTTATATTTTTTAATGTTTAATTTTATAAAATATATATTAAGTTTTTTAATTTGTAATTTTATTTACTTATAGGTTGAAAGTTTTATTTCTTTTATAGAATATAATAAAATAATCATTATTTTAGCATAATTTTATGCTATAACACAAATTTAAACAACTGCATTTTCCCATGTGGTATTCAGTGCTCGGTTCAGTAGCATTTTCCCATGTGTGGGCGTGACAGGTTCCCATGCCTGCACTTATACATGGAGGAGACACATGATGGGGTCGACACGAGATGTTACAGTGGAGATTGTGGCAGAGCGGTCGATGATCATGGATCGAGATGATATCTGATGATGGAGGACATACCGTTGAGGTGTATACCTTGGTATGGTCAACTTGGTGGTAGTTGGTCACTAAGGTGAGACATGATGGAGATGGAGTTCTACATATGCTGCAGGGATGTTTGGCTTATGTGGAGTTGACATCACAGATAGTGATGATCTTGGTGGATGGCTACCGGGATGGTATGTTGTCGAGGACGACAATGATTTCTGGTGGAGGAGTATGTAAGGTCCTCGAGTTCTACCCAAGCGTGGGCGCAGTTGGGCACGGTGAGCGACGAGTGCACGGGTGGTCGACGGGCGCGCAGGCGGGCGCGCGGGCGCACGGGCGGGCGCGGACACACGAGGTGGGCGCGGGCTGCACGACGGGCGGGTGAAGGCTGCACGACGGGTAGGCAAGGCGACACGGGAATGCGACGAAAGGCTGAACGAGGATGCGACGATACTTGGACAACTTTACGACACTTGAATAAAATGCGTGGAAATGATAGAGGTTTATACCTTGGCGTGAGGCGACTTGCACGAAGGCAAGGGCGACTTGTAAAGAGTGTTTTAAGGGTGTGTTGAGCCATGTTTTGGGGGTCGGCTGGAGTGCCACCTCCCATGCCAACACACATATAAATACACATGCGCAGATTCATTTGGAGACAACGAATTCAACTTGGAACTCACATAGCTCAAGGGGTAAAGGGGAAAAGTGCGCAGTCTTAAGGAGAATGCACATAACTCATGCGCAGTTCTTGAAGGTGCAGGTTTTGGTTATCACTTGGAGCCGGTTGTGGGTTGGGCGAGGTGTGCCCAAGGTCGTTCTAAGTGCAGATTTGTGTTGGACTTGACAAGGGTGTCTTGGTGACCCGGGTGGGCACTCATCCTTTGTGCAAGGTGTGCACATGTGATTGTAAAAGGTTGATTTTGCTTATGTTGTAAAATATTCTAAGTATTGGCTTGGAGCTTGCCAAGCATTACTTGTATGATTGTATTATGAAGAAAGATTGCTTATAATATATATTGTCGGGCAGACTTGTTCGGGAGTTGTCCCTCCCCTTTATACTGTGCAATTGTTATTGTCTTTTATAATTGCTATGGATAATGAATGAGTATGGGCTTCATTGGTATAAAGGATAAATGCATGTTTACTTGGTTGCGAAACACAAACTAAGTAAGGACAAGTGAATTAGGCGTAGTCCACGAATGTTAGTATTGCTGAAAAGAAAGCGTTCGGTGGTGCCGCACCTTGCTATAAGTGGTTGGAAGACTACCGCAGGTATAGGGCGTGACATGTGGTATCAGAGCTCAGTGAAGAGCTTATCAGAACTTCGGTTTGGAGCTGTTGAGTAGGATTGCTCGTGATAGGTACTTGCAGGTGAAGGAATCCATTTCACATAAGTGGAACAAGGGTTGGTTCAAATTGCAAGGACTTGGTGAACATGGAGAAGGCTGAAAAGGCAGAGATGGTGGATGAACCTACGATAGGTGAGTCTAGCCATGGTGTAGTTGAAGCTTTCCGGTACAATGTGTTGGAACAGATGAGTCGATGGGGTTCTAACTGGGTTTCGATGAAGGCCGAGAACATGAAGATTCGGGAGAGCTGCTCGGAACTAAGAAGGGAACTTGAAGAACTCAGGAGCCAATGTGGAAGTACGATAGATGTTGAACTCAAGGAACTTGATGAGGAGATCCAACGAAGTGGTCTTGATCTTCAAGAGCTCTTTGATGAAAGAGCCCGGTTGAGGAAGGAAAGTGCCAGGGTGGAAGCCGAAATCAAGCAGATTGAGGAAGAAATAAAGAAAAAGCTTCTTGGTAAGAAGGTTGTTGTGATTGAGCAGGAAGAGCTCGACTACATTGACAGGTTGGGAACTCAATACCAAGAGCATCCAAAGGACATTCGGAAGTTTAGTTCTATGAACTTGGTCAGTGGACACTTGGTTGGTGCACTTGAGCAAGATGCGATAAAGGGAAAGCTTGAGGGGAGTCAAGCTGAACCAGGATCAAATTGCTTAGAAGAGCCAAGAAAGGAGGTGAAGTACCTTAGGAGGAATGTCAAGGTGGAGCATGAGCCAATTGACACTTCTGAGGCCGAATTCTTGAAGAAGGTTGTTGATGTGAGGCGCAAGACAAAGCCAACCAAGGGAGGTGATTCCTTGAAGCTAAGTTTTGTGCAGGTAACCGTGAAGGGCAAAAGATTTGCAACTTTGGTGGATACGGGGCCTACTCATAGCTTCTTAAGCAGGAAGGCAACAAAGTCTTTTGGGAAGAAAGCAAAGATGGAGAGGGAATGGAGTGCTTTCAAAGCAGTCAACTCTACCATTAGAGCTGTTGATGGTGTGTTGAAGGACACTCAGGTGAAAGTAGGATCGTGGTTTGGAAAGTTGGACTTGAGAGTTGTGGACATGGATGATCATTCTATGGTGTTGGGGCTGGACTTTATGGAGCTTGCACAAGCCATACCAATGGTGGACCAAGACATTCTCTTGATCACAGCTGAGGGGAAGACCATGATGATACCGATGAATAGAAGGATTTGTTTGGGGTATAGACCAAGGATGACTTCTATGACTTTGTATCCCAAAGATCCGAATGTGAAGCATGAGGATGTGGAGCAAAGAGGACTTGGGAGTGTGACTCAAACAACGAAGGAAAGAATATTGACTAACTTTGTTGCAAGAGCTAGAAGGAAGGACGATGGAAGTGAGAAGACAACCTCACGAACATGGAGACACTTATTGGGAGCATCTTCTACTGATGATCTTCACAATGGAGTTGCAAATGAAGGGAGCCCAAGTATTACTTCAGAGGCAGTGGTTGATGAGGATTATGGAGGTAGAGATCCTGCTGGGACAGTGGACTTTTGCAGGTATGCTATGGGCATATATGACTTTCAGTTGACAAAGGACAAGCTAGGTGAGCTTGGATGTACATGTGAGGAGATTGAGGCTGTGCACAGATACTTGAGGACACAACATCAATCTGACACATGGGTGGATGAGAGTCAGGGAGGGAACTTCCTGGCCCTCCTTTCTCTATAGATAACCTTGGAGAAGGGTTGGTGTAGGGACCTTGCTTGGGAGGGGCTACACCAACTTAACAAGGGGCCTTGAAGGAGGCTTCTTTATGACAGATTGCAGACTTGGATGCAGATGACCAGATGTTGGGAATGGAGTCTACATGGGTTAGACATCATGGACAGCTAGAGTCATGGACATCAGGTTGGAGATAGGGAGCATGACAGTTATGCAGGGACATGAAGCAGGTGCATGTGTGGAAGTGTCATTTATGGACATTCTATGGGGGAATGCCGAAGCAAAGGATGTTGTGCAGATGCTGTTAAGGAGATGTATGAGCTAGTGGAGAGGTTGTACACTCTTGTGCAAAAAAACCATGGCTTGAACATGTTGCAGATGCAATGGAGTTTCCATGGACCTGAGCATGGATTGATAGACTCTTGATGAGTCCAAGATGTAGCAGAAGTCGGGAGAAGACCTATGGTGGCATAAGGATGTGCATTCTTATGGTTTGGGCGTATGGTTGGACTGATCACGCGACTAGTCCAAGTCATGAGGGGTACCAATGTGCAGAGATATGTTGGCATTAGTTGAGACATGGTAACACATGATACAAATGTGTTGGCATCTGATGGGAGACTACATGGAGGAGACACATGATGGGGTCGACACGAGATGTTACAGTGGAGATTGTGGTAGAGGGGTCGATGATCATGGATCGAGATGATATCTGATGATGGAGGACATACCATTGAGGTGTATATCTTGGCATGGTTAACTTGGTGGCAGTTGGTCACTAAGGTGAGACATGATGGAGATGGAGTTCTACATATGTTGCAGGGATGTTTGCCTTATGTGGAGGAGTTGACATCACGGATAGTGATGATCTTGGTGGATGGCTACCGGGATGGTAAGTTGTCGAGGACGATAACAATTTCAGGTGGAGGAGGATGTAAGGTCCTTGAGTTCTACCCAAGCGCGAGCGCGGTTTGGCACGGTGAGCGATGAGTGCATGGGCGGTCGACGGGCGCGGACACACGAGGTGGGCATGGGCTGCACGACGAGCGCGGACGCACGAGGTGAGCGTGGGCTGCACGACGGGCGCGGATGCACGAGGTGGGCATGGGCTGACAGGTGGGTAAAGGCTACACGACGGGTGGGCAAGGCGACACAGGAATGCGACGAAAGGCTGAACGAGGATGCGACGATACTTGGACAACTTTACGACACTTGAATAAAATGCGTGGAAATGATAGAGGTTTATACCTTGGCGTGAGGCGACTTGCAAGAAGGCAAGGCCAACTTATAAAGAGTGTTTTAGGGGTGTGTTGAGCCATGTTTTGGGGATCGGCTGGAGTGCCACCTCCCATGCCAACACACATATAAATACAGATGCGCAGATTCATTTGAAGATAACGAATTCAACTTGGAACTCGCATAGCTCAAGGGGTAAAGGGGAAAAGTGCGTAGTCTTAAGGAGAATGCGCATAACTCATGCGTAGTTCTTGAAGGCGCAGGTTTTGGTTATCACTTGGAGCCAGTTGTGGGTTGGGCGAGGTGCGCCCAAGGTCGTTCTAAGTGCAGATTTGTGTTGGACTTGACAAGGGTGTCTTGGTGACCTGTGTGGGAACTCATCCTTTGTGCGAGGTGTGCACATGTGATTGTAAAAGGCTGATTTTGCCTATGTTGTAAAATATTCTAAGTATTGGCTTGGAGCTTTCTAAGCATTACTTGTATGATTGTATTATGAAGAAAGATTGCTTATAATATATATTGTCGGGCAGACTTGTTCTGGAGTTGCCCCTCCCCTTTATACTGTGCAATTGTCATTATGTTTTATAATTGCTATGGATAATGAATGAGTATGGGCTTCATTGGTATAAAGGATAAATGCATGTTTACTTGATTGCGAAACACAAACTAAGTAAGGACAGGTGAATTAGGCGTAGTCCATGAATGTTAGTATTGGTGAAAAGAAAGCGTTCGATGGTGCGCACCTCGCTATAAGCGGTTGGAAGACTACCGAAGGTGTAGGGGCGTGACAGTCTTCCAACCGCTTATAGCGAGGTGCGGCACCACCGAACGCTTTCTTTTCACCAATACTAACATTCATGAACTACACTTGTCCTTACTTAGTTTGTGTTTCGCAATCAAGTAAACATGCATTTATCCTTTATACCAATGAAGCCCATACTCATTCATTATCCATAGCAATTATAAAAGATAATGACAATTGCGCAGTATAAAGGGGAGGGGCAACTCCCGAACAAGTCTGCCTGACAATATATATTATAAGAAATCTTTCTACATAATACAATCATACAAGTAATGCTTGGCAAGCTCCAAGCTAATACTTAGAATATTTTACAACATAGGAAAAATCAGCCTTTTACAATCACATGTGCACACCTCGCATAAATGATGAGTGCCCACCTGGGTCACCAAGACACCCTTGTCAAGTCCAACACAAATCTGCACTTAGAATGACCTTGGGCGCACCTCACCCAACCCACAACCGGCTCCAAGTGATAACCAAAACCTCCGCCCTCAAGAACTGCACATGAGTTATGCAGATTCTCCTTAAGAATGCACACTTTTCCCCTTTACCCCTTGAGCTATGCGAGTTCCAAGTTGAATTCGTTGTCTCCGAATGAATCTGCACATGTGTATTTATATGTGTGTTGGCATGGGAGGTGGCACTCCAGCCAACCCCCAAAACATGGCTCAACACACCCTTAAAACACTCTTTACAAGTTAGCCTTGCCTTCATGCAAGTCGCCTCACGCCAAGGTATAAACCTCCATCATTTCCACGCATTTTATTCAAGTGTCGTAAAGCTATCCAAGTATCATCGCATCCTCATTTAGCCTTTCGTTGCATTCCCGTGTCGCCTTGCCCACCCGTCGTGCAACCTTTGCCCGCTCGTCGTGCAGCCTTTGCCCGCCCGTCGTGCATCCCGCGCCCACCTCGTGTGCCCGTGCCCGCCCATGCGCCTGCGCCCCCGCCCGCACGCCCGTCGACCGCCCGTGCACCCGTCACTCACCGCGCCCAACCACGCCCGTGCTCGGGTAGAACTTGAGGACCTTACATCCTCCTCCACCTGAAATCATTGTCGTCCTTGACAACATACCATCTCGGTAGCCATCCACCAACATCATCACTATCCATGATGTCAACTCCTCCACATAACGCAAACATCCCTGCAACATATGTAGAACTCCATCTCCATCATGTATCACCTTAGTGACCAACTGCCACCAAGATAATCCATACCAAGGTATACACCTCTACGGTATGTCCTCCATCAGACATGATCTCGCTCCATGATCATCAACCCCTCTGCCACAATCTACACTACAACATCTCGTGTCGACCTCATCATGTGTCACCATGTGAACTTCTGTCATGATACTCCAACAAAATGCTAACACATCTCTGAACACTTCGTGACCCCATGTCTGAAATAGTTGGGTAGCTAATCCAACTGTCATGCTCAGACCATGAGAGTGAAGATCCTCATGGCATCACCAGTTGTTCCTCAAACATCTGCCACATCCTTGACTCATCAAGAATCTATCTCCATAATCCATGCTCAGGTCCATAGAAACTCCATCCATCTGCAACATGTCATGATGTTTGATGCCAAGCCATCCCTGCACCATCAGTCATACCTGCTCCATATGTCTAAGGGACTCACTGCCATGAGCAGCTAACAATGAGCCCCATCTTCTTCATCCATCTAAGAAGATGTGGAGGGAGTAGAGCCTGAAGGCTCTCCCTCACTAATCAACTCAATCCATCTGTCAGGATCCTCAATATCCATCCTTTGTAGATAAGCAACCTAGTCTTCCTTCTGGACATCCAGCCTCACATACACCTCCTCATCATCATCATCATCCTCAACCAACTCTAGCCTTCTTGACAAATCCAAGATGCTATCTGAAAGTGGTCTAATGACCAATGACTGCTCAGTAAGCTTTGCCTCAATAGTAGACAATCGCTTATTCATCTTCTCCTTATCCTCCATTTGCATCACTCCCAATTTACAATCAAGCCTTATCACACCAATGGTTGGCACACCAATGGGCACATCTTCCCTTCCATCATAAATGTAGAGCTTCTTCAATGTGGAACAATCATAGCATCAAATTGTTTCATGAATTCCATCCCCAATACAGCTTCATATTCATCAATCCGCACTATAGTGAAGTCAACCTTCCCTGTCCATTCACCAAGTGTAGTGTCCACCCTCTCAACTATACCAAGAATCTCAATAGGAGGAGAATTCACTGTCTTCATTTGTGCCTTTTCCAGTACAAATTTCAGCCCAATCCTTCTCATAGTATCTTCACCCATGAAGTTGTGAGAAGCCCCACTATCCACCATAGTGAGTACATCGGCACCTCCAACTTTCATTCGAACATACTCCAACCTGTTCCTTTGAGGATCTCTCTTAGAGACCACCTCCGTAGTAGCAGAAGCACCAAGTATCTGCATCATCCCCACAGAAGCACCTTCATTCCTCACATCAGATTGTGCAATAGCAGCCACCTTTGGTTTAGAAGGACAATTCTTCACCGTGTGTGGTCCAGCACATATCCAACACTTCAAGGCTTTCTTCGTCTTCGAACTATCATCCGATTTTGAGGCATCATCCTTTTTCTTGTCTTTCGGTTTATCGGACTTCTTCTTCCTATCATAAGATGTCTCATCATAATGCACCACCAACCTGTCAACAGTAGCAAAAGCTTCTTCAAGTGTCCTAATCTTCTGCCTCTTCACTTCATTGCGTGCCCAAGGCTTCAACCCAATAATGAAGTTGAACACCTTGTCCCTCTTCGCCATGTCAGGAAGTTCCAGAGCTGTACTTGCAAACTCTCGCTGATATGCTTGTAGGCTCCCGGTCTGCTTTATGTACTTAATCTTCGTCCTTGCTTCCCATGTTTCATCCTGAGGACTGAAATGAGTCTGCAAAGCCTTCTTCATGTCATCCCATGAAGTAATGTCATCAACGCTGCCATTGGCAATCTGATCCAACCTTCTTCGCCACCACATCTTAGCATCCTTTGTTAAGAACTGAGCAGCTACCTTGACCTTTGTCTCATCATCAGATAGACCCAACCATTCCAAGTATTGCTCCATGTCCCATAGAAAGTTGTCAAGAGTCTTTGCATTCCTTGTACCATCATAAGGTTTCGGTTCCTTGACCTTCACATGAGGCACTCCTCCACCTGAGTTATGCCTCACGGCCTTCTTCAACACCGCGATCTCATCCTTGGCTTCGTCAAGAGTTTTCTTCAAGTTCATGATCTCTGCAAGACCCTGATCCCTTGCTTCTTCAACCTCCTTGACCCTTACTTCAAGTTGTGTACACATAAGATCAGTGTACTCATATTGTGTCCGGAGTTGATCGTGTTGTGTTCGGAGTTCATCGAGCTCTTCCTTCATCTTTGAATCGGCCTCTTGTTCTTTAGCGAACAAGTCCATCTTCTTATCCCAAGAAGTCTCCATATCCTCCATCTTTTCCAACACCTTTTCAATGAACCCAATAGTAGTATCCTTCACAACAGGACTAGACCCAGCCTGAGATTTAGCTGCCATCTCTAACAGCTTCTTTCTCCTTTGCAATCTAGTTTCAACCATCCAACAACTTCACCAAGTCACCTGCAATTAGAACCAACCCTTGTTCCACTTGTGTGAAACGGTTTCCTTCACCTGCAAGCACCCTTTCCACTGTCACGAGAAACCCTGCTCAACAGCTCCAAACCGAAGCTTTGATAAGCTCATCACCGAGCTTTGATACCACATGTCACGCCCCTACACCTACGGTAGTCTTCCAACCGCTTATAGCGAGGTGCGGCACCACCGAACGCTTTCTTTTCACCAATACTAACATTCATGGACTACGCCTAATTCACTTGTCCTTACTTAGTTTGTGTTTCGCAACCAAGTAAACATGCATTTATCCTTTATACCAATGAAGCCCATACTCATTCATTATCCATAGCAATTATAAAATACAATAACAATTGCACAGTATAAAGGGGAGGGGCAACTCCCGAACAAGTCTGCCCGACAATATATATTATAAGCAATCTTTCTTCATAATACAATCATACAAGTAATGCTTGGCAAGCTCCAAGCCAATACTTAGAATATTTTACAACATAGGCAAAATCAGCCTTTTACAATCACATGTGCACACCTTGCACAAAGGATGAGTGCCCACCCGGGTCACCAAGACATCCTTGTCAAGTCCAACACAAATCTGCACTTAGAACGACCTTGGGCGCACCTCGCCCAACCCACAACTGGCTCCAAGTGATAACCAAAACCTGCACCTTCAAGAACTGCGCATGAGTTATGTGCATTCTCCTTAAGACTGCGCACTTTTCCCCTTTACCCCTTGAGCTATGCGAGTTCCAAGTTGAATTCATTGTCTCCAAATGAATATGCGCATGTGTATTTATATGTGTGTTGGCATGGGAGGTGGCACTCCATCCAACCCCCAAAACATGGCTCAACACACCCTTAAAACACTCTTTACAAGTCGCCCTTCCCTTCGTGCAAGTCACCTCACGCCAAGGTATAAACCTCCATCATTTCCACCCATTTTATTCAAGTGTCGTAAAGCTGTCCAAGTATCGTCGCATCCTCGTTCAGCCTTTCGTCGCATTCCCATGTCGCCTTGCCCTCCCATCGTGCAGCCTGCGCCCACCTCGTGCGCCCGCGCTCGCCCGACCGCTCGTGCGCCCGTCGACCCCCCGTGCACCCATCGCTAAGCGCACTCAACCACACCCGCACTCGGGTAGAACTCGAGGACCTTACATCCTTGAGGACTGAAATGAGTCTGCAAAGCCTTCTTCATGTCATCCCATGAAGTAATGTCATCAGCACTACTGTTGGCAATCTGATCCAACCTCCTTCGCCACCACATCTTAGCATCCTTCGTTAAGAACTTAGCAGCTACCTTGACCTTTGTCTCATCATCAGATAGACCCAACCGTTCCAAGTATTGCTCCATGTCCCATAGAAAGTTTCCAAGAGTCTTTGCATTCCTTGTACCATCATAAGGTTCCGGTTCCTTGACCTTCACATGAGGCACTCCTCCACCTGAGTTATGCCTCACGGCCTTCTTCAACACTGCGATCTCATCCTTGGCTTTGTCAAGAGTTTTTTTCAATTTCACGATCTCTGCAAGACCTTGATCACTTGCTTCTTCAACCTCCTTGACCCTTACTTCAAGTTGTGTACACATAAGATCAGTGTACTCATATTGTGTCCGGAGTTCATCATGTTATTTTCGGAGTTCATCGAGCTCTTCCTTCATCTTCGAATTGGGCTCTTGTTCTTTAGCGAACAAGTCCATCTTCTTATCCCAAGAAGTCTCCATATCCTTCATCTTTTCCAACACCTTTTCAATGAACCCAATGGTAGTATCCTTCACAACATGACTAGACCTAGCCTGAGATTCAGCTGCCATCGCTAACAGCTTCTTTCTCCTTTGCAATCTAGTTTCAACCATCCAACAGCTTCACCGAGTCACCTGCAATTAGAACCAACCCTTGTTCCACTTGTGTGAAACGGTTTCCTTCACCTGGAATCACCCTTTCCACTGTCACGAGCAACCCTGCTCTACGGCTTCAAACCGAAGTCTTGTTCTCAAGCTTCAAACCTTTACGAGTAAACCTTACTCCAACACCAGCTCAAACCGAGCTCTGATACCACCTGTCATGCCCCCAATTCTTTTTTCGTTTAATTGGCCGGGTGCGGTAGCGCCTAAGTTAATAACTTTATCCATCGTTAATTAACTTTACGAACTACGCCTTCAACAATTCATAATAACATGAATTTAACATTATTAATGTGCGGAAACCATCAATAATACAAGAACGATAATAATAACCCAATAATATGCAAGAAGTAATCTTTTTATTATAATAGAGAAAGATTACAATGACCGGGAGCCGCACTCCACCGACGTTCATAAACAAGGAGGGCGCCCGCCCGTGCAAGAGCGCACGGCGGTCTGCCTCAACCTTAACCGAATATACAATATATAACATACACAAGTTCCTTCGTTGAATGGGCGGGCGCACCCGTGCACGACCCGTGCCCAACCCAAACCAAACTCTGTGTATACCTTGCGGGTGGGCACCCTTGCGCACCACCATTCACCCTACAACCGTGTAGCACAACACCGTCGCCCAGCTCGATGGGCACATCCCTTTGTGCGACCTGCAGTAAACCTCTACTTCGCATCTTTTGTGTGCACCCAAGACTTGTGCGTAGATGCTCTGCGACGAGGTGATGTCCAAATGAGTGTGCGCTTCATGTATATATCCGCACACATGGGAGGCGTCGCCCTCTATTCGGCCGACCTCCAACTTACAATAATAACACCCAACCAACATGCCTTTTACCGTCGGCTTTCCCAACGCATAACTCATTCCTTGGTCGGCTTGTTTGTATGGCGAGTTGCCAACCCGCTCTATATATGGGCGAGCGCCCTCTCATTCTTGCGCGCACATATAACTTGTGTCTTCGTCGTTTGGAGCGCTCGCACATTCGACACTTAGTCGCATTTCGCAACGGGAGGGGCGCGCGCTCGTGCACAAACCTGCAAGGCGTTACATCCTCCCCCACTGGAAATCATTGTCACCCTTGACAATCCTGCTCTTCTCATCAACTTCCTATTGTACTTCTCGATCTTGTCATTCCATCTCCAAAGCGAGTCGTCCAATTCCCAACTCTCTTCCTCTGGTGCATTCTTCCATCTACAAAGAAATTCCCTTCTCATGTGGCAACCAAATCCTGTAGTTTTGAGCCTCAAAATCTTCTCCAACTCCAATCTTGGCTTTTCCACAATCCCGACTGGTCCTCTCATCGGTTCAACTCTCTCTAGATGTTCTGAATCAAGTCTACATCTCTTCAACTGACTCACATGAAAAACTGGATGCTTCATGTGCATATCGCGTGGAAGCTCCAGCTCGTAAGCAACTTCCCCACTGTCTTCTTTACTCGGAATGGTCCCTCATACTTTCGTGTCAGTTTGCTCGTCGTCCCCTTCGCTGGCTAAAATTGCTCCTGGGTAATCCTGAGAAACACCATATCTCCCACACTGAAGTGTGCCTCCCGTCTTCCACGATCAGCATACTTTTTCATCCTCCTTGCAGCATCGTGCAAGCGTAACCGTGCTAACTCCAAGGTCTCCTCCCAAGCCTTCATGAACTTCTTCGCATGAGGACTTCTCAAGAAGTCTCCCGTCACTACGGTATGCGGTGCAACCGGCATCTGTCCATTCACCAACTCAAATGGACTATACCCCGTCGCAGAACTCTTTTGAATATTGTAGCTAAACTGAGCAATATCCAAGAGTTCAGGCCAATTCTTCTGATCAGCCGTCACATAATGTCTCAAGTAGTCATCCAGCAATGCGTTGATCCTCTCGATCTATCCATCTGTCTGCGGATGGTAACTCGAACTCATCAACAACTCTGTCCTGACTAGCTTGAACAATGTGGTCCAAAATCTGCCTGTAAAACGTGGATCTCTATTCGACACAATGCTCAATGGCATCCCCCAATACTTCACTATGTTCTTAAAGAACAACTCCGCAGTCCGCTCGGCCCCACAAGGTATCTTTGTTGGAACAAAAACAGCATACTTGGAAAAACGATCAACCACGACCATAATCCCATTATACCCCTGAACCTGTGGTAACTCAGTGATGAAGTCCATCGAGATACTCATCCATGGCCTCTCTGGAATCGGTAAAGGCTGCAACAGTCGTCCTTTCCTCTGAGTATCCGATTTGTCCTGCTGACAAATGATGCACGTATGTACATACTCCTTTACATCCCCCCGCATCTTCTCCCAAAAGAATCCTCTCTCCAACAATGCCAAAGAACGACGCATCCCTGGGTGGCCAGCCCATGGCGAGTCGTGGCACTCCTTCAAAAGTTTCCTCCGGAGCCCAGATGACTTTGGAACATAGAGCCGGTTTTCAAATAACAAGAACCCGTCTCGTAGAAAGAACTTTCGTGTCTTCCCCTCCTTTATCTGCTTCACTATATTCTGCGCCAAAGTATCGATTTCAATACTTTCCTTGATCTTATTCTGCATCTCTTATGACATCTGAACTCGACTCCTACTCCTTGCTGCCCAGTCTTCTCCCTCCAATGCTGCAAGTTGTCCCTTCCTGCTAAGGGCATCTACTACCCCATTGTGCCTTCCCGGTCTATACTCGATAGTCATGTCGAATTCTGCCAAGAAGTCCTGCCAACGAGCTTGATTCGCAGAAAGCTTCGGTTGTGATGCAAAATAACTTGCTGCAACGTTGTCAATCTTGACAACAAACGGCTTCCCAATCAGGTAATGCCTCCACACATGAAGACAATGGATGATGGCAGTCATCTCCTTCTCATGGACTGGATACCTTCGTTCTCTATCTTGAAACTTCCGACTCTCATATGCCACCGGATGCCCATCCTGCATAAGAAGCCCTCCTGTGGAAAAATCTGAAGCATCAGTGTGTACCTCAAATGGTCTCTCGAAGTCAGGCAACTTCAGTATCAGTGCTGTAACCATCCTCTCCTTCAAGTCATCAAATGCCTCTTGACATTTTTTCATCCAACTCCACCTCTTGTCTTTCTTCAATAAGTCTGTCAGTGCCGATGTCACCTTGGAGTACCCCTCTACAAACTTCCGTTGGTAGTTGGTCATGCCCAAGAACACCCTCATCTCATGGAAATTCTTCGGTTCAACCCAGTCCTCGATCGCCTTCACCCTGCTCGGCTCCATCCGTATGTACCCTTGACCAACAATATGCCCAAGGAACGGAATCTCGGTCTGAGCAAACACACACTTAGACTTCTTCAAGAACAACTGTTTTTCCCTCAGTGCCTCGAACACCATTGCCAAGTGCTTCTTATGATCCTCCATGTTGTCACTGAACACCACTATATCGTCCAAGTACACTACTACGAACGAATCCAAGTATGGTCGTAGAACATCGTTCATCAAAGTGCAAAACGTAGCAGGAGCATTGCACAACCCGAATGACATAACAAGGAACTCAAAGCTACCATACCTTGTTACTATCGCGGTCTTCTTCTTGTCTCCTTCAACTATCCACACCTGATAATACCCATGCCTCAAGTCCAGCTTGGAAAACACTTGGGCCTTCGCAAGGTTGTCAAAGCAATCAACAGCCAATGGCAAAGGATACATGTTCCTTACCGTCTGCTTGTTCAATGCACGGTAATCACAGCACATCCATAGCTCATTCGAATCCTTCTTCCGCTGGAATAATACCGGAGCTCCATAAGGGGACCTTGAAGGTCTAATGAAACCTGCATCAGTTAACTCCTTTAATTTTCATTTCAATTCCTCCAACTCAGGCCCTGACAACCGATAAGGTGCTTTAGCCGAGGGTTTCTTTCCTGGCTGAAGCTCAATGCTATGGTCCACTGCACGCCTTGGTGGGAGTTTCTTCGGAAGCTCATCAGGCATCAAATCCGCATACTTGGTCAGCACATCAGATATCTCTGCTGGAACAGGTTTCCCCACTCCATCACCTTCGACATCCTTGAACATCACCGCATATGTCTCCATATCTGACTCCTTCATAGCCTTCTCCAAACTTAGTGCCGAAACATGTTGCACCTTGACTTCCCTCCTTGCCTATGAGTGGGCAAAGTCCAAGTTTGTGACTGTCCAACCAGCGCCACCTCATCACAGAAAGGGACAACAATAGCCTTATTTCCCTTCAAGAAATCTTGTCCGAGTATCATATCAAAGTCGTTCATCTCCATCACTGTGAAGTCCAACTGACCCTTCCAGTCTTTTATCTGCACAGGTACTTCGTGTACCAAACCCGTCACTTTAGCTCTAGAGTTCACTGCCTTGACTTCCATATTCGATGGGAAGATCATCAGTCCAACCTCTTTTGCCAACTGTGTCGTCATGAAGTTATGAGTGGCCCCCGTGTCCACCAGAGCTTGAATGGTCTTGCCAAGAACCATCAAGTCTACAAAACCTAGACTGTTCATCCACGATTTCTCCATAACTTTTCCTTGTTCATCAAGCTTCTTCAACCCTGACTCAGCTTCACCTGTCATAAGCAACGGCTTCACCATCTGTGAACCTGCTCTGATACCACCTGTCACGAAGTGCAGGTGTGTATCATCTTCATCGTACAAGTGGAGGAATCTCATGATGATGTAAGTACCATAGATACTTGTGTTTCATTTGAGCATTTGGTAGGTGGACCGTACGCAGGGAAGGGCAAAGCCAGTTTGCCGATGCTAGAGAGCATCTTACCATGGATGTTTATGATGAAACCTTGTATGGAGAAGCAGGGATTGTTGATTGTTGCAGGACTTGTTGGGGTTGTTTGTGACCTTATGGTAGAAGGTACAAAGGCCCGTGACAAGGGAGGAACATGATGATCATTGTGGAGGAATGGGTCATGCTTTAGTCACATTGGCTAAGTGCCCGGCATGACTCATGGACAGATTGGAGGGCACACATTTGAGGTATGATGATGCTTGGGTGGACTTCTCATGGCCGAGACCAAGAGATAGTCTTGGTCGACACTTTGCTGGAGGAGCTATGATGGAGGGACTCATGACATGATGATATGGTTGGGTGACTGAGTTCACTAGACCGAAGATAGCAGACTTGGATGAGGATGACCGATTGTTGTGATGGGTCTACTTGGCTGGACTACATGGGCAACTTAGTCATGGACATCAGGTTGGAGGCATGGAGCATGGCAGTCTTATGCAGGGACATTATGTGGAGCACTTGTAGAGGTGTCACTTATGGGCATCCAATGAGGAGTGCCAAAGCATGGATGTTGTGCAGGTCGATTTGCTGGTGTGACATGGAGATGTTCTACTTATGAGCCAATGTAGAGGTTGTGCACTCTTGTACAACAAGACCATGGACTTGGATGGAGTTGTGAGTAGACTATGGAGCATTCCTACTACATGGAGAGCTGAGGCATCTTGCAGAGACCTTTGGGCCGAGACTTGTATGCTTGCTGAGATGTTGGTTGGAGATGACTCATGGAGCTCATGATGACATGAGGTTGTGACTTTTAGGGACTTCATACATGGTGGACTTAGAGGATCTGATACATTGAGGAGCTGAGGTCAGAGACTTTGATGCAGTATGGGATGCATACTTCCAAGGTACATGTATGGGCATGGCTTGGAAGAGTGACTTGATGTGGATGATCGATATGAGACACTTTGGAGTGATGGAGTTGCAACGATGATGATGCCTTGGGGGTGTGATAGGTGGTATCAGAGCTGATTCAGGGTTGATGAAGCTTGATAGAGCAGGTTCACAGGTGGTGAAGCCGTTGCTTATGAAAGGTGAAGCTGATTCAGGGTTGAAGAAGCTTGATGAACAGGGAAGAGTTATGGAGAAATCGTGGATGAACAGTCTGGGTTTTGTAGACTTGATGGTTCATGGCAAGACCATTCAAGCTCTAGTGGACACAGGGGCCACTCATAACTTCAGGACGACATGGTTGGAAAAAGAGGTTGGACTAATGATCTTCCCATCGAATGTGGAAGTCAAGGCAGTGAACTCTAGAGCTAAAGTGGCGGGTTTGGTACACGAAGTACCTGTGCAGATAAAAGACTGGAAGGGTCAGTTGGACTTCACAGTGATGGAGATGAATGAATTTGATATGATACTCAGACAGGATTTGTTGAAGGGTGACAAGCCTATTGTTGTCCCCTTCTGTGATGAGGTGGTGCTGGTTGGACAACCACAAACATGGACTTTTCCCACTCATAGGCAAAGGAGGGAAGTCAAGGTGCAGCATGTTTCGGCACTGAGTTTGGAGAAGGCTATGAGGGAGTCAGATATGGAGACATATGCGGTGATGTTCAAGGATGTCCAAGGTGATGGAATGGGGACGCCTGTTCCAGCTGAGATATCTGATGTGTTGACCAAGTATGCGGATTTGATGCCTGATGAGGTTCTGAAGAAACTTCCACCAAGGCGTGTAGTGGACCATAGCATTGAGCTTGAGCCAGGAAAGAAACCCCCTGGTAAAGCACCTTATCGGTTGTTAGGGCCTGAGTTGGAGGAATTAAAACAACAGTTAAAGGAGTTAACTGATGTAGGTTTCATTAGACCTTCAAGGTCCCCTTATGGAGCTTCGGTATTATTCCAGCAGAAGAAGGATTCGAATGAGCTATGGATGTGCTGTGATTATTGTGCATTGAGCAAGCAGACGGTAAGGAACATGTATCCTTTGCCATTGGCTGCTAATTACTTTGAAAACCTTGCGAAAACCCGAGTGTTTTCCAAGCTGGACTTGAGGCATGGGTATTATCAGGTGCGGATAGCTGAAGGAGATGAGAAGAAGACCGCGATAGTAACAAGGTATGGTAGCTTTGAGTTCCTTGTTATGCCATTCGGGTTGTGCAACACTCCTGCTACGTTTTGCACTTTGATGAACGATGTTCTACGACCATACTTGGATTCGTTCATAGTAGTGTACTTGGATGATATAGTGGTGTTCAGTGATAACATGGAGGATCATAAGAAGCACTTGGCGAAGGTGTTCGAGGCACTGAGGGCAAATCGGGTGTTCTTGAAGAAGTCTAAGTGTGTGTTCGCTCAGACCGAGATTCCTTTCCTTGGACATATTGTTGGTCAAGGGTACATACGGATGGAGCCGAGCAGAGTGAAGGCGATTGAGGACTAGGTTGAACCGAAGAATGTCCATGAGATGAGGGTGTTCTTGGGCATGACCAACTACCAACGAAAGTTTGTAGAGGGGTACTCCAAGGTGACATCGGCACTGACAGACTTATTGAAGAAAGACAAGAGGTGGAGTTGGACGAACAAATGTCAAGAGGCATTTGATGACTTGAAGAAGAGGATGGTTACAACACCGATACTGAAGTTGCCTGACTTCGAGAGACCATTTGAGGTACACACTGATGCTTCAGATTTTGCCATAGGAGGGGTTCTTATGCAGGATGGGCATCCACTGGCGTATGAGAGTCGAAAGTTGCAGGATAGAGAATGGAGGTATCCGGTTCATGAGAAGGAGATGGCTGCCATCATCCACTGTCTTCATGTGTGGAGGCATTACCTGATTGGGAAGCCGTTTGTTGTCAAGACTGACAACGTTGCAGCAAGTTATTTTGTACCACAACCGAAGCTTTCTGCGAAGCAAGCTCATTGGCAGGACTTCTTGGCAGAATTTGACATGACTATCGAGTATAGACCGGGAAGGCACAATGTGGTAGCAGATGCCCTTAGCAAGAAGGGACAACTTGCAGCATTGGAGGGAGAAGACTGGGCAGCTAGGAGTAGGAGTCGGGTTCAGATGTCGGAAAAGATGCAGAATAAATTTAAGGAAAGTGTTGAAACCGATACTTTGGCACAGAATATAGTGAAGCAGATAAAGGAAGGGAAGACACGAAAGTTCTTTCTACGAGACGGGTTCTTGTTCTTTGGAAACCAACTCTATGTTCCAAAGTCATCTGGGCTCAGGGGGCACCTTTTGAAGGAGTGCCACGACTCGCCATGGGCTGGCCACCCAAGTATGTGTCGTTCTTTGGCATTGTTGGAGAGAGGATTCTTTTGGGAGAAGATGTGGGAGGATGTGGAGGAGTATGTACATACGTGCATCATTTGTCAACAGGACAAATCGGATACTCAGAGGCAAGGAGGATTGTTGCAGCCTTTATCGATTCCTGAGAGACCATGGATGAGTGTCTCGATGGACTTCATCACTCAGTTGCCATAGGTTCAAGGGTATAATGGGATTATGGTCGTGGTTGATCGTTTTTCCAAGTATGCTGTCTTTGTTCCTACAAAGAAACCTTGTGGAGCCGAGCGGACTGCGGAGTTGTTCTTTAAGAACATAGTGAATTTTTGGGGGATGGCATTGAGCATTGTGTCGGATAGAGATCCGCGTTTTACAGGCAGATTTTGGACCACATTGTTCAAGCTAGTCAGGACAGAGTTGTTGATGAGTTCGAGTTAGCATCCGCAGAAAATGGGCAGACGGAGATGATCAACGCATTGTTGGAGGACTACTTGCGACATTATGTGACGGATGATCAGAAGAATTGGCCTGAACTCTTGGATATTTCTCAGTTTAGCTACAATATTCAAAAGGGTTCTGCGACGGGGTATAGTCCATTTGAATTGGTGAATGGATAGTTGCGGGTTGCACCGCATACCGTAGTGACGGGAGGCTTCTTAAGGAGTCCTCATGCGAAGAAGTTCATGAGGGCTTGGGAGGAGACTTTGGACTTAGCACAGTTGCGCTTGCAAGATGTTGCAAGGAGGATGAAAAAGTATGCTGATCGTGGAAGACGGGAGGCACACTTCAGTGTGGGGGATATGGTGTTTCTCAGGATTACCAGGGAGCAGTTTTAGCCAGCCAAGGGGACGACGAGCAAGCTGACACGGAAGTATGAGGGACCATTCCGAGTGAAGAAGAGAGTGGGGGAAGTTGCTTATGAGCTGGAGCTTCCACGCCATATGCACGTGAAGCACCCAGTTTTTCATGTGACTCAGTTGAAGAGATGTAGACTTGATTCAGACCATCCAGAGAGAGTTGAACCGACGAGAGGACCAGCCGGGATTGTGGACAAGCCAGGATTGGAGTTGGAGAATATTTTGAGGCTTAGAACTATAGGAGTTGGTTGCCACATGAGAAGGGAATTTCTTTGCAGATGGAAGAATGCACTGGAGGAAGAGAGTTGGGAATCGGAGGACTCACTTTGGAGATGGAAGGACAAGATCGAGAAGTACAACAGGAAGTTGATGAGAAGAGCAGGATTGTCGAGGGCGACAATGATTTCCAGTGGGGGAGGATGTAACGCCTTGCAGGTTTGTGCACGAGCGCGCGCCCCTCCCGTTGCGAAACGCGACTAAGTGTCGAATGTGTGAGCGCTGCAAACGACGAAGACACAAGTTATATGTGCATGCAAGAATGAGAGGGCTCTCGCCCATATATGGAGCGGGTTGGCAACTCGCCATACAAACAAGCTGACCAAGGAATGAGTTATGCGTTGGGCAAGCCGACGGTAAAAGGCATGTTGGTTGGGCGATATTATTGTAAGTTGGAGGTCAGCCGAATAGAGGGCAAAACCTCCCATGTGTGCGTATATATACATGAAGCGCACACTCATTTGGACATCACCTCCTCGCAGAGCATCTACGCACAAGTCTTGGGTGCACACAAAAGGTGCGAAGTAGAGGTTTACCGCAGGTCGCACAAAGGGATGTGCCCGCCAAGCCGGGCGACGGTGTTGTGCTACACGGTTGTAGGGTGAACGGTGGTGCGCAAGGGCGCCCACCCGCAAGGTATACATGCAGTTTGGTTTGGGTTGGGCACGGGTCGTTTACGGGTGCACCCGCCCGTTCAACGAAGGAACTTGTGTATGTTTTATATTGTATATTCAGTTAAGGTTGAGGCAGACCGCCGTGCGCTCTTGCACGGGCGGGCACCCTCCTTGTTTATGAACGCTGGTGGAGCACGGCTCCCGGTCATTGTAATCTTTCTCTATTATAATAAAAAGATTACTTCTTGCATATTATCGGGTTATTGTTATCGTTCTTGTATTATTGATGGATTCCGCACATTAATAATGTTAATTCATGATTATTATTAATTGTGGAAGGCGTAGTTCGTAAAGTTAATTAACGATGGATAAAGTTATTAACTTAGGTGGTACCGCACCCGGCCAATTTAACGAAAAAAGAATTGGGGGCGTGACAGGTGGTATCGAAGCAGGTTCACGACGAGTGAAGCCGGTGTATGATGAAGATGATACACACCTGCACTTCGTGACAGGTGGTATCAGAGCTGATTCAGGGTTGATGAAGCTTGATAGAGTAGGTTCACAGGTGGTGAAGCCATCGCTTATGACAGGTGAAGCTGATTTAGGGTTGAAGAAGCTTGATGAACACGGAAGAGTTATGGAGAAATCGTGGATGAAAAGTCTGGGTTTCCTAGACTTGATGGTTCATGGCAAGACCATTCAAGCTCTAGTGGACACGGGGGCCACTCCTAACTTCATGACGACACGGTTGGCAAAAGAAGTTGGACTGATGATCTTCCCATCGAATGTGGAAGTCAAGACAGTGAACTCTAGAGCTAAAGTGGCGGGTTTGGTACACGAAGTACCTATGCAGATAAAAGACATGAAGGGTCAGTTGGACTTCAAGGTGATGGAGATGAACGACTTTGATGTGATACTCGGACAGGATTTCTTGAACGGCAACAAGGCTATTGTTGTCCCCTTCTGTGATGAGGTGGTGTTGGTTGGAAAGACACAAACTTGGACTTTGCCCACTCATAGGCAAAGGAGGGAAGTCAAGGTGCAGCATGTTTCGGCACTGAGTTTGGAGAAGGCTATGAAGGAGTCAGATATGGAGACATATGTGGTGATGTTCAAGGATGTCGAAGGTGATGGAGTGGGGACGCCTGTTCCAGCTGAGATATCTGATGTGCTGAACAAATATGCGGATTTGGTGCCTGATGAGCTTCCAAAGAAACTTCCACCAAGGCGTGCAGTGGACCATAGCATTGAGCTTGAGCCGGGAAAGAAATTGCCGACTAAAGCACCTTATTAGTTGTCAGGACCTGAGTTGGAGGAGTTGAAACGACAGCTAAAGGAGTTAACTGACGCAGGTTTCATCAGACCTTCAAGGTCCCCTTAAGAAGCTTCGGTATTGTTCCAGCGGAAGAAGGATTCGAATGAGCTATGGATGTGTTGTGATTACTGTGCATTGAACAAGAAGACAGTAAAGAACAGGTATCCCTTGCCATTGGCTGCTGATTACTTTGAAACCTTGCGAAAGCCCGAGTGTTTTCCAAGCTGGACTTGAGGCATGGGTATTATCAAGTGCGGATAGCTGAAGGAGATGAGAAGAAGACCGCAATAGTAACAAGGTATGGTAGCTTTGAGTTCCTTGTTATGCCATTCGGGTTGTGCAACACTCCTGCTACGTTTTGCACTTTGATGAATGATGTCCTACGACCATACTTGGATTCATTCATAGTAGTATACTTGAATGATATAGTGGTGTTCAGTGACAACATGGAGGATCATAAGAAGCGCTTGGCGAAGGTGTTCGAGGAACTGAGGGCAAATCAGTTGTTCTTGAAGAAGTCTAAGTGTGTGTTTGCTCAGACCGAGATTCCGTTCCTTGGACATATTGTTGGTCAAGGGTACATATGGATGGAGCTGAGCAGGGTGAAGGCGATTGAGGACTAGGTTGAATCGAAGAATGTCCATGAGATGAGGGTGTTCTACAAACTACCAACAGAACTTTGTAGAGGGTACTCCAAAGTGACATCGGCACTGACAGACCTATTGAAGAAAGACAAGAGGTGGAGTTGGACGAACAAACGTCAAGAGGCATTTGATGACTTGAAGAAGACGATGGTTACAGCACCGATACTGAAGTTGCCTTACTTCGAGAGACAGTTTGAGGTACACACTGATGCTTCAGATTTTGCCATAGGAGGGGTTCTTATGCAGGATGGGCATCCGCTGGCGTATGAGAGTCGGAAGTTGCAGGATAGAGAACGGAGGTATCCAGTCCATGAGAAGGAGATGACTGCCATCAACCATTGTCTTCATGTATGGAGGCATTACCTGATTGGGAAGCTGTTTGTTGTCAAGACTGACAACGTTGCAGCAAGTTATTTTGCATCACAACCGAAGCTTTCTGCGAAGCAAGCTTGTTGGCAGGACTTCTTGGCAGAATTCAACATGACTATCGAGTATAGACCGGGAAGACACAATGCGGTAGTAGATGCCCTTAGCAGGAAGGGGCAACTTGCAGCATTGGAGGGAGAAGACTGGGTAGCAAGGAGTAGGAGTCGAGTTCAGATGTCAGAAGAGATGCAGAATAAGATCAAGGAAAGTGTTGAAACCGATACTTTGGCGCAGAATATAGTGAAGCAGATAAAGGAGGGGAAGACACAAAAGTTATTTCTACGAGACGGGTTCTTGTTCTCTTGAAACCGACTCTATGTTCCAAAGTCATCTGGACTCATGAGACACCTTTTGAAGGAGTGCCACGACTCGCCATGGGCTGGCCACCTAGGGATGCGTTGTTCTTTGGCATTGTTGGAGAGAGGATTCTTTTGGGAGAAGATGCGGGAGGATGTGGAGGAGTATGTACATACGTGCATCATTTGTCAGCAGGACAAATCGGATACTCAGAGGCAAGGAGGACTGTTGCAGCCTTTACCGATTCCTGAGAGACCATGGATGAGTGTCTCGATGGACTTCATCACTCAGTTGCCACAGGTTCAGGGGTATAATGGGATAATGGTCGTGGTTGATCGTTTTTCCAAGTATGATGTCTTTGTTGCAACAAAGATACCTTGTGGAGCCAAGCGGACTGTGGAGATGTTCTTTAAGAACATAGTGAAGTATTGGGGGATGCCATTGAGCATTGTGTCGGATAGAGATCCGCATTTTACAGGCAGATTTTGGACCACATTTTTCAACCTAGTCGGGACAGAGTTGTTGATGGGTTCGAGTTACCATCTGCAGACAGATGGGCAGACTGAGAGGATCAACGCATTTCTGGAGGACTACTTGCGACATTATGTGACGGCTGATCAGAAGAATTGGCCTGAACTCTTGGATATTGCTCAGTTTAGCTACAATATCTAAAAGAGTTCTGCGACGGGGTATAGTCTATTTGAGTTGGTGAATGGGCAGATGCCGGTTGCACCGCATACCGTAGTGACAGGAGGCTTCTTGAGGAGTCCTCATGCGAAGAAGTTCATGAAGGCTTGGGAGGAGACCTTGGAGTTAGCACGGTTGCGCTTGCACGATGCTGCAAGGAGGATGAAAAAGTATGCTAATCGTGGAAGATGGGAGGCACACTTCAGTGTGGGAGATATGGTGTTTCTCAGGATTACCGGGGAGCAGTTTCAGCCAGCCAAGGGGACGACGAGCACACTGACACGGAAGTATGAGGGACCATTCCGAGTGAAGAAGAGAGTGGGGGAACTTTCTTACGAGCTGGAGCTTCCACGCCATATGCACATGAAGCATCCAGTTTTTCATGTGAGTTAGTTGAAGAGATGTAGACTTGATTCAGACCATCCAGAGAGAGTTGAACCGATGAGAGGACTAGCGGGGATTGTGGACAAGCCAGGATTGGAGTTGGAGAAGATTTCGAGGCTGAGAACTACAGGAGTTGGTTGCCACATGAGAAGGAAATTTCTTTGCAGATGGAAGAATGAACCGGAGGAAGAGATTTGGGAATCGGAGGACTTGCTTTGGAGATGGAAGGACAAGATCGAGAAGTATAACAGGAAGTTGATGAGAAGAGCAGGATTTTCGAGGGCGACAATGATTTCCAGTGGGGGAGGATGTAATGCCTTGCAGGTTTGTGCACGAGCGCATGCCCCTCCCGTTGCGAAATGCGACTAAGTGTCGAATGTGCGAGCGCTTCAAAGGACAAAGACACAAGTTATATGTGCGTGCAAGAATGAGAGGGCGCTCTCCCATATATAGAGCGGGTTGGCAACTCGCCATACAAACAAGCCGACCAAGGAATGAGTTATGCGTTGGGCAAGCCACCGGTAAAAGGCATGTTGGTTGGGCATTATTATTGTAAGTTGGAGGTCGGCCGAATAGAGGGCGACACCTCCCATGTGTGCGTATATATACATGAAGCGCACGCTCATTTGGACATCACCTCCTCACAGAGAATCTACGCACAAGTCTTGGGTGTGGACAAAAGGTGCGAAGTAGAGGTTTACTGCAGGTCGCACAAAGGGATGTGCCCACCGAACCAAGCGGCGGTGTTGTGCTAAATGGTTGTAGGGTGAACGGTGGTGCGCAAGGGTGCCCACCCGCAAGGTATACACAGAGTTTGGTTTGGGTTGGGCACGGGTTGTGCACGGGTGTGCCCGCCCGTTCAACAAAGGAACTTTTGTATGTTATATATTGTATATTCGGTTAAGGTTGAGGCAGACCATCGTGTGCTCTTGCACGGGTGGGCGCCCTCCTTGTTTATGAACGCCGCTGGAGCGTGGCTACCGGTCATTGTAATCTTTCTCTATTATAATAAAAACATTACTTCTTGCATATTATCAGGTTATTATTATCGTTCTTGTATTATTGATGGATTCCGCACATTAATAATGTTAATTCATGATTATTATGAATTGTTGAAGGCGTAGTTCGTAAAGTTAATTAACGATGGATAAAGTTATTAACTTAGGCAGTGCCGCACCCGACCAATTTAATGAAAAAAGAATTGGGGGCGTGACATGTGGTATCGGAGCAGGTTCACGACGAGTGAAGCCGGTTTATGATGAAGATGATACACACCTGTACTTCATGACAGGTGGTATCAGAGCTGATTCAGGGTTGATGAAGCTTGATAGAGCAGGTTCACAGGTGGTGAAGCCATTGCTTATGATAGGTGAAGCTGATTCAGGGTTGAAGAAGCTTGACGAACAGGGAAGAGTTATGGAGAAATCGTGGATGAACAGTCTGGGTTTCGCAGACTTGATGGTTCATGGCAAAACCATTCAAGCTCTAGTGGACACGGGGGCCACTCATAACTTCATGACGACACGGTTGGCAAAAGAAGTTGGACTGATGATCTTCCCATCGAATGTGGAAGTCAAGGTAGTGAACACTAGAGCTAAAGTGGCGGGTTTGGTACACGAAGTACCTGTGCAGAAAAAAGACTGGAAGGGTCAGTTTGACTTCACGGTGATGGAGATGAATGACTTTGATGTGATACTCGGACAGGATTTCTTGAAGGGCAACAAGGCTATTGTTGTCCCCTTCTATGATGAGGTGGTGCTGGTTGGACAAACACAAACTTGGACTTTGCCGACTCATAGGCAAAGGAGGGAAGTCAAGGTGTAGCATGTTTCGGCACTGAGTTTGGAGAAGGCTATCAAGGAGTCAGATATGGAGACATATGCGGTGATGTTCAAGGATGTCGAAGGTGATGGAGTGGGGACGCTTGTTCCAGTTGAGATATCTGATGTGCTGACCAAATATGCGGATTTGGTGCCTGATGAGCTTCCAAAGAAACTTCAACCAAGGCGTGCAGTGGACCATATAATAAAAGGAATATATGTATTGTAAACACAATTACCATATTCTTTTCACACACTTATTTTTTAGCACATATATATTTTCCACACATATTTTATTTTGCACGCATCACCAATTCTTATACCTATTGTTCCACACTACTACATCTATACTTGGATCTTTTAAAAAAAATATGATCACTTTAAAAAATCATTTTTATATGTAGGTTTAAAGAGCTATATCATTATTGATATATTCAACTTCCAAGTCAACATTTTTTAATCACAAAAAAATATCATTCCATTGCAACTTACAAAAAAGAATTTCTTTTTATATAAATTGATGTTGGTAATAACATATAGTTTAACTTATATTAGATGCATTCGACCATCAGTGCATCTAAAATAATTGTATTTATTTGTGCAGTAAATTGACATAGATTTATTTGGTTTTTGTAGTTTTCCTTTGCTTTTAATGTATTTAAATTGTATTGTCTCACATTTCCAATCTATAGGTACAAATATTCATGATACCTCTTTTTTGCATTTGTAGAAATAACTCAAAATTTGCAGCTTCTTATGAATTCATAATTGTTGTGGGGAAAAGTATCCGATGCGGATGACCCTATCCCTACTCTAAAGGTGACAGTCTTTAGCAACAACTGAAAGTAAAGCTTTGATGTTTTCCTTTATGAAAGTACAGAGAGAAGGATGAAAAGATTAACCAACCTGGTGTCTTTCGCTTAGTCGATCCTTGTCCTCTCTCTTTGTCTCTTGTTCCCAGCTCCTTGCTCTCTTTGCCGGTCCAGCTACACACAGATCCTACACAAAACAAGAGAGCAAACTACAAGATACATGTACTCATAACTGAAGCATGGATTAGGATGAATCAAATATACATGTAAATACAATACATCAATGCAATACAAGTATATAGGAGAACATGCAAAACTTTATTGATAGAAGTAACAGGGTTCTGAGAAGGTTACAACCAATGATGGCTCCAATCCAGCAGCACCTCTCCAGCAGCAAGAACTCTCCTCTTCACCTCTAGTAAAACAATCACCCAATAGCTCTAACTGTAAACCAACAGCACCTCCTTGCTTTACACAAAATTCCAGCCCCCTTAGACCTCATAGAAGAGCTCTATATATAGGATAGAAGAAGAGAGGATGAGTCAGCTTGAGACTGACATGAAGCTGCCTTGTGTCCTCTCCCTCTTCAGTTAATCTTCAGTTCTTGAGTCCACTTGGAGATCCTTGGTTACACATGGTGATCAAGTACCTCTTACTCATCACAAGGCGAATCTGATGAACCAAGTGTCAGTTTGGAAGCTTCCTGGGCAGTTGACACCTTGCAGGATGACTGTGCCACTTGGCCAATCTCGCCCAGCGCAGGTAGCCTTCATTAACTTTGACTTCCAGCGCAGGTACAAGGAGGGACAGTTGCATTCCAGCGCAGAAGCTCAGTGGAGCAGCTGACATGATCCAAAATAAGCCTGTTTTGAAGTGTTTTCAGGTGGAGAACTGATTGGAAGTGCTGTTGTTTGATGACCTTGTTCTTTTAGGGGTAAGAACAACATGTTTAGGGACTGAGGATCCCTGTAATTATCGACATTTCATGCTCCATGATGCGAGGCACAAAAATGTCTATAACAATAATGGAAACAATAGACACAAATTTCTTCTACTCAATTTGCAGAATGGAAAACATACAATAGAAACACATGTAATTATTCAATCATAATGAACATAGTGTTTTCACTAGGGAACCCAATTGGGAAAAACACCTCTGTATTATATCATATGAGAAGATTGATCTATTAAAATGACTACTTCAATCCTTGAAGCTTAACCATCACTGCAATACTTATCTCCTTTTGATTCTTCTCTCTCCAATACTTAGCCAAAACAGACCTCATGCTTCCTCCTATTTCCTTTCACAATTCCTGCTCCTAAAGAATAGGGAAGCTCTTATTTCCTTGCGCAAATCCCAAGAAAAGTAGCTCACCTACTCAATGGAAACTCTCTACACTAAAAAATATACAACAATAAATACAATTATTCCTTTTACCTCCACTCAACTAGGAAATTCAAATTGCATGCATGACTAGCTCTATTTTTAGTAAATTGAGTAGTTGACTCAGAGATCAGCGAGCTAACAAAAATCACAACTATCCAACTCAACTCATACTGATTATATTCATGACTAGATCTTAGATAATTGAGATTCACTAACTATAGCTCCACTAAGTTGCTAGATCTTAGTAGTTAACACATGCACAACTCCGCTTCTTTCCCACAAACTCAAGTGTACTGACTTAACTGAGTGATGTGTCCATGTCACTCATGTTAACTGCAACTCAAGTCATCTTATTGATTTGTAAATTCGAATTTCTGCATTCAAATAAGGCACACATCAAATGAATCCCTTTATTGCTAAAATTTAACACTGTCTCTTAGCAAGAAAAGTGTTTTGAGCAACCTTAGTCTTGCTCTTGTGGAACTCTAACTTGCCTCTTGACAAAACCTTTTTTAAGATGTTTGCATCCTACTCCTCTATAGATATGTATTGTAAAATCACGATCCTCCTCTACACATAATATCTCAGGTGATGGTACCTAATTTCTATATGTTAGAGAGTTGTATACAACTATGATTATCATAGTGGATCAATGTAGGCACCGTCCCCTGACTGAAGAGAGAAACCAGGATCTTATTCATTAAAATAGCCTTGCATGTTTCTTGACTAGTAGCCATATACACAACCTCTATTGAGATGAGTGCTACAAATCTTTGTTTCTTGTTGTACCAAGAAATTGTTGCTGACCTAACAATGAAGACTACTCTCGATGTTCTGTTCCTATAAGGGGGACACCCTGCCCAATTTTCATATGTGAAGCCTTGGATCTTCACTCTATCAGTTTTTGTGTACCATAAACCAAAGTTTGTTATGCCTCTAAGGTATCTAAGAACATGTTTTTCTTATTTCTAGTGAAGCTTAGTAGGGTCCACCATAAATTGGCTAAGTTGATTAAGTACAAAACAAATGTTGGGCCTTGTTTTCACCGAGTACATCAAGGACCCTACCAACTGTTTGTATATAGCGGCATTTATTGCCTCTCCTATAGAAGCATCCTCTTTCCTCGAACCAGCAACTAGAGGAGTGTCCCTGGGGTTGTGATCTTGCATATGGAATCTCTGAAGGATTTTAGAGGTTTACTTCCCCTAGCCAACAAATATCTTTCTATATCCTTACCACACCCCCAAGACAATGAAATAGTGAATCAAACCCATTTCCTTCATCTCAAACTCTCTTTCAAGGTCCTCCTTGCAATACTGGATTAGCCTCTCATCTCCTGTTAATATAAAATAATCTACATATAGGATTAATATGAGTATAAAACCATCTACCATAATGTAGTAGAGATTGGCATCTCCTTCACTGTTAGTGAAGTCCAAACCACTAAGCTAAGAATCTATGCAAGTGTACTAAGGACGAAGTTCCTTCTTGAGACAATAGAGGGCTCTCTTAAGTCCACACATATGTGTCTCCTTGTCAAATGTATAAATCCCCTCAAGCAGCTCAATGTACATTTATTCGTCAACCACTCCATTGAGGAAGGAAGTTTTAACATCGATTTGGTTGATCTTCCACCCAATCTATATTTCCAATGCAATTATGGTCCTAGTCGATGAGTATCTTTCCACAAATTTGTCCTGAGGTCTAGACACAACCTCCTAAGCAGCATTCTTCATTATGGAATCATACTCCTCCACTATGCCATCTACCCATATATGTTGGGAAACTACATCTTCGAAAGAAGACAACTTAGAATCATCAACTCTGACATGTGTGCCATATATCCCGTATATTTGTCTCGTGATGTCCTCTTTTTGCGCAAGGAGTTAGGAGCTCCAACCTACTCCTAAGCATCCTGCGCCAACCTATCTGCCTCCCTAGTTCTCTTCCTACCTTCTCTAGAAGGCTATGTGGGAGTGGGTTTCTCCACTCAGCTTTCTCTTTGATCCTCCACATGTGGCTGCTCCACAACATCTTGTGGACCTAATTGCGGCTCCTCCATTGAAGCAAGAAGATCCTCCTTTGGAGGAATGATCAACACTTGCTATAGGGATCTTATCATGGCCTTCTCCTCATCAAATATCACATGCCTCCTCATAACAGTCATCCTAAGTGAGGGAAATTACACCCCATAAATATGAGGCGTCTCAATATAGCCCACAAAGGTCCCCCTCTCTACAGTGGGCTCCAACGTTTTCTTTCTATCTTTGGAGACATGACACTAGACTATGGATCCAAAAATGTGAAAGTGGGAGACATCTTCCTTCCTGCCATTGAAAGCCTCTTTAGGTGTAATCATTCCAAGAATTTTGTGAGTGTTATTATTCTACAAATAAATAGTTGTATATCATGCTTTTGACCAAAGTTATAGTGGAAATCTCTGGTCATGCAACATCACTTTAATATCTCTTACAATAATTTTATTTTTCCTCTTTACAACACCATTTTGTTGTGGGGTGTAGTCAACTCCCTTATAATACCCTCCTTGGCACATAATTCTTTGAAGTCATCACACACATACTCTCCACCATCATCATTTCTTAAGGATTTCAGTTTCTTTCCAGTCTCATTTTCAACTAAGGCTTTAAATTCAACAAATTTTGAATAAACCTCATCTTTCTTATTCATAAAATAGATCCAAAATTTGTGGGAAACAAATCTACGAAGGTTACATAAACCTGCTCTTTGCAACAGATATTGTCGAAAATGTTCCACACATATCTGAGCAAACTCACTCCAAGATGGTTTCAACTATACTATTGTTGGAATAAGGAATTACTGGAGGGGGCAGGGGCGAATTAGTAATTGTGGGGTTTCTTAAAACTTTAAGCCGAAACCTTCAATTCTTTTAACTAATGTGAATTATTTGAGAGAGTATTCATACTACAGTAGACATGAACAACTAGGTAACATATCCACATACATCAATTCAACAACACAGACACATATGGACACATATATTTTTAAGTGGAAACTGAAAGGGAAAAATCCACCAATTGGTTTGTTATTTTGATGTAATTTAACCACCCAATTAATTACATCAAGTTTTTTTTGAGAAACCACTCATAGGAAACCCCAACCTTCTTCATAGAGGAAGCCACAACCTGCGAAGAGGCAACCAACCTCTTATTAATGCAGGCCATTTCCTATTCTAGCCACTGTTCTACTTTTCATACAATTTTCAAACTGGAAATAGAGGAAAATACATATACACAGAAATATAAATCTAATTCACTGCAATACCAACATCTTCCCTTTAGTTCTCCATATCTCCTATGAAATGTACTCCTTACTACTCCTTGATTCTGACCTTCTGGGATTCCGAGCTTCTAAGCTTCCAAGTTTCCAACCCTTCCAAGGTTTCCATCATTTTTCTTCCCCAACTCACTATCTTCCCTTGGGCCTTTTAAATAAACCTAAAGGCTCCGACCTTCTGGGATTCTGGGCCTTCTACAGTTTTGGGCTTCCCACTTCCCTCACTCACTATAATCCCATGGCCTCTTTAAATAAACCTCTGAGATCTAACTTTTCGAGACCCCAACCTTCCGAGTTTTTTACTCTTGTAGTCCCAACTTTAAATACCTCAAACTTTTGATCCAAGAGGCCATGTACCAGTCTTTTTTTATACCATTGGAAAGATATTTCAAAGAAATTTCCAATTGAGTAGGTATAATGAAGTCTTTGAGCCCATTTGCTACATGAAAATTTCTTCAAACTATTTGTCATTCTTTGCACCTTGACCCTTCTTCTTGTGCCTAGAACCTTATCTTTCAAGGATTTTTTAGAGTTCCACATATCATTGGAGATATCTTTCCAGACACTCACCAACTAGGCCACTTTTAGGAATAACATAGTTGATCTCTTGAGACATAATCCTCTCCAAATTATGGGACCCCCTACCAAAATAGTCAACATTTTATGGATTCTCCATTGATCCTACTACTATGATGATTATCTATAGAATACTCTGACAACAATGGGACACCACCTGAACTACATGCTCCTCAATGCGAACAACTATTTCCTCTATCCTAAATGCTAGTCCAGTTGATATCAATGCCAACAAAGTGCCAACAACCATTCAGACAATGCTAACTATCCAACAAACTCAACCCTGGAAGGAGGATTTAACATATTTTCCAAGAGTGGATCCCTTTCACACATCATGTTGATTAAGGGTGCATTTCGGAAGTCCATTGGTGATTTGTTGCATTATTCTCAAAACCACATGGTGTAGGTGTCACATGGGCCTATGCTAGATATCTCTAACACCTTGGCCCTTGACATGTTTTTCCTTGCTACTCAATGTAGTGCATGCATCCACCTCTAGCTTGTAAAAAATTTGAACCCGAGCACCAAATTTTTTTACTTGTCCAATATTAACATGTTTCCAATATGCGTTCCCTCTACTAAATACCACATCATATCCTCTATCTTCAATTATAGCTACAGAAATTAGATTTTTCTTCAGATTAGGCACATAAATTACATCCTTTAGGTCAAGATGAGAGCCTGACTCACTCTTAAAGGTGATAATTCCAATACATTTGGTACTATACCTTCCAATATCTCTAAGCTCTATGTGTAATTGTAGGTCCTTCTCCTCTAAGTTGTTGAAGAACTCCTTATTTCCTGTCATATGAAATTAAACATTGGAGTCTAGGTACCACTCACTCCCTCTTACTATGTGATGAGCGTGAAATCCAACTCGAACTGTGATGTGAAAGCATCTCCTCATGCTACTGCTACATGTTCCTTATTAGATTTCTTATGTGGACACTTGGTTGCATAATGTCCATACTCATGGAAGTGAAAGCATTTAATTTTAGCGAGGTATTTCTTCTTGTCATGGTTTTGGATGGATTCTACCTCACCTTGGGCCTTCTTTATTTTTCCATTATTCCCTTTTTCAACTAGGGAAAATTCATATTCCTCATTAGTTTCGGATGTAGCTCCATCTCTAATGTTTCTTCTAATCTCCTCCCACACCAAGTCAGACCAAAGTCTCTCCCAATCAAGGAGATTGTCTCTTCCATTAACTAAATTTTGATAGTTGTGACAGGACATTGGAAGACTAAGGAGTGCTAATCTCACAAGTTCAGACTGTAGCACAGTCTCTCCTAAGCGAAATTGGACATGTATTGAACAAAAGTTTCATTTTATTCATTTGAATGTCCTTGAGCTTATCTTTCAATGATAGCTTCTACTTTGGAATAAATATGTGACAGTTTTCCACATCGCAAATAGATTATGTTTTCCATGAAAATTTGAGACCACACGATATTTGACTCCCTCCAGGATAATCCTCTTGATGTTTGATGTGTCTTTATTCCACTGAGACAATTGTTGTGCATCTAATGTTGTTGGTTTTGGAATATGAGTTTGTGTGTATTCCAATACTCCATTGCTATCCAACATAGCTTCCATCATGTCTTTTCAAGCACACAAATTCAATATTCCCTCCAATCCATACTCAAGCGTCAATCCATTTAAATTCATGCACTAAAGAAATACTTGCACAACAAATATGCTATTCAAAATTTCTTGAGAAATTGATTAGGAACCCAGTTTCTATGTAGTTTTCAATAGCTCTGATGCCATGTAGAAATAACTCGAAATTCGTAGTTGCCACTGAATTCAGACTGAAAACAATAAACAAAAATTTCTTCTTCTTAATCTATAGAATGAAAAACATACAATAGAAACAAATGCAATCATTCAATCATAATGAACATAGTATTTTTACTAGGGAACCCAACTAGGAAAAACCCTTCCTCTATTTGTATCATATCAGATGAGAAATTTGATTTACTATAATGACAACTTTAATCCTTGAAGCTCAACCTGCACTGCGATATTGATCTCCTCCTGAGTCTTCTCTAGCCAATACTTAGCGAAAATATGCCTCTCGCTTCCTCATATTTCCTTCTGTAATTCCTGCTGCTAAAGAATAGGGAAGCTCCTATTTCCTTGCACAAATCCCAAGAGAATTAGCTCATCTACTCACTGCAAACTCTGTACACTGAAAAATATACAATAATAAATATAATTTTTTTTATTCCTTTTCCCTCCACTCAACTAGGAAATTCTAATTTCATCCATGACTAGGGATATTTTTAGTAAATTCACTAGCTAAGTGAGAGATTAGTGACTTAAAAATCATTACAACTACTCAATCAAACCCATAGTGACTCAATTCATGACTAGAGCTCAAATAACTAAGTTTCACTAACTATATCTCCATTATATTGCTATATCTTACGAATCAACTCTTGCGCAACTTTACTTCTTTCCCACAAACTCACATTGAGTCGGTTAACTTAATGATTTGGCCATGTCACTTTTTCTAACTGAAACTCAAGTCATCGTGTTGATGTGAAAAATTGGATTTCTCCATTTGCTTATGGCATAAGTCAAATGAGGCCTTTTCTTCCTGCAATTTAACAACATCTTGATACTATTATCCTCACGCTACCTTCTAATTTTCCTAGTAACTGAAAATATTTAATTACCGTGGTAAACAAACTAGATATTACTATTTAAGTTTATATATTTATTATTGCGATTAAATTGTGCATGAGGAAAATTTCTTGAAAATGACAATTATGAATTGTCACATGTCAGGTAGTTAGGATAGGAAGTTACCTATCCCTAACTACTTCCTTGTAGATTTATTCTCAAGGAAAGAGAGAAAGATGGTATTGGTACCTTTGATGATGAGAGGAGAGGGAATAGAGATATTTCTGGGTTGATATGTTAGACATATTCGAAGAGCTAAGTCTGCTTAAGACTAAATAGTGGTAAAATGTTAAGACTGTTAGTCTTATTGGAAACAACCTGCATGTGGGTGATAGCTCGGGGGGAGACTTTAGCCTAAAAGAAAGTCTCATGGTTGGGAGGCAAATTGGTGTTTCTAGTCGATCTTGATTCAAACATCTAACAATAAATACTACGGGAACCAGATAAGTATATATTTAACCTTATGTAGGTTAATTATAATGTTAAGCAGAGATATGTATAATGTTGGAGAAGATTATAGATATATTGGTTCAGTTAAGGCATAATGGCCACTAATAGAAGTTACAAACTGTATTCTAGTAATCTATAGAAACTAGTAAGTTTTAAATTAAAACTGAGTAAGATTCATTGATTAGAATAGCAAAGCTATTTTAAAGATATTAATCTTTAGGGTTTACCATGCAAATATTCTTAATAACTTTTCATAATCATATTTATATACACTACTTTGGAGAAGGGAACTCACGTGTGCATGGTACTATTCTTAAGGAAACCAATGTATATCCACTGAAGTTATGATTCAGTTAATTCATCATATGTTGATCTTTAATGAGTGCATCAGTACTTTATTAACCATTAAATCGTAACCATGTGTAGTAATAATAGAATAAACCATCACACATAAGCAACACACTTGAACACCAAGATTTAAGGTGGAAACCCAATGCGGGAGAAAAACCACTTGTTGTTGTCCTCTTTGTCTTCTTTTAATATAATAAAAATATATTTACAATCTTATACTGGTTCAAACTCATACTAGTACGCAAACACCCACCCGTAGAGGGCTACAACCTTCTCTCATTCTATAGCTTCTACTGGAAGGGAGCAACAACCCCCTAGCTCTTGTACTAGAAGATATGTTTACTAGTATGTAGCCTCCCACCTACAAAAGGCTCCAACCTTCACTCGTTCTCCAGCTACTACTAAAAGGGAGCTCCAACCCCTTAGCTCTTGTACTGGCTAATATGTTTACCAGTATGTAGGCGCTGGCCTACGAAAGGCTACTACCTTCACTCTTCCTCAAGGGACCATGTTTCATAAATTTTCAGACTCGATACTCTTAGTACACGAAAACAAAATATGAAGGCAACATTTCATCAAATTTTCATACTGGACCCATCAGTAACATTGAAGCTCAAAAATGAATCACCACCATAATACAACCAATTACTGAAACCCATCAACACTGAAGCAAATGACAATCAATCAATCTAAACAATCAGATCACTATCACCAGAACACAAATTTGAACCCAGAACTCTGCATTAACAGTCAGAACCAACTGCAATTTCAAAAATCATATGTCATAATGTATACGCTACTTAGAAGTGTCGAACTAGCATGTATATGTGCCTTCACGAAGGGGAACCAGCATATAGATCTGCAAATAATAACTTATAACTTTGTAGTTAATCCAAACTTCATACATATTTAGATCATACCATTTAAAGAATAGAACATGTGTTAATGTTCATATCTAACCCATCCATTATCAGATCATACAATGATAAGTCATTTCAAGTCTCATAATCCTGATCCAACATTGTATCCAAGGGTGTACAAATCATTTTCCCTTAAAATATACTTCAAATAGAAGTATTCATGAAAAACCCTTTGAATTCCACACCTGGCCCTTTGATATTCTCCTCCTTATATAGTTTTAGTCTTTCTCAATACCTTAGAACAAAACAACACTTAGAACCTATGGTATTCTTGGATGGGATTAAATACCCATTAATCTACTCAGTATTGTGGGGTAAGACCATGGTATTTACCCTTGGTATTATTTTAACCTTAATTAATCATCGCATACTTGCTTTTCTTTTTGTAAATGTGTGTGCATACATATACGCCCTTTTTGTTGTATGAACATACTTGTATATGCTACTTGGACAAGGTGAACCTGCCTATACAGATTAAACTAACTTAAAACATCCTTTTTCTTCAACTTCTTGATTTTGATATGTAGTCCTTTGTTCCAAAATCCTATTCTTCTCTACCATTTCAGTGTTACCTATGAATTAACCTATTACAATGTGAGATACCATTTATCAAATTTGAATGACCTATGAGAGGATTTCCATCAAGGAAAACACCTGTACCATAATGCCAACAATCTTCCCCTTTGGACTTGATGGAAACCATATAGGTGTTTATCACTTCAAGCTATAGAACATGTTAGATATATCAAGAAACACCAAGATACTCTCCCCCTTTGACATCAAGGGCAAAGGACAGACCAAGATATTCTCCCCCCTTTGAGATACACTGTGTTGTCCATGCTCCCCATGAGTACATGCAAGGTTTGCAGAGATATTTTTCAAAAGAACAACATGAATGTAACATCCCCCAGTTGATGTAAATATTTATTTATTTTAATGCAACCAAACAATGTGTTACTATTTAAATTATAAACTATTTTTGGAATTTGGTTATGAAAGGATAAATTTTGTGGTTATGAGTAAATATTGTTTCACTAGGAAATTAGTTATGAAGACAGTTATCTGTTCCAAAATTAATCCTAGAGTATTTCACTAAAAGGATCAAGAAGATAGAGGTATCTAAGATCAGGAAAGAAAAGGATGCCGTGCTGAAGGGTCAGACAATTTGTGAAGGCTATGTCTGGTAAAGACCAGATAGCCAGTAAACATTAAAATCTATGAGGAGAGATAGAACTCCTGAAGTTGGGAGTAGCACGGGGGAAGATTAACCAAATCTGGTAATCTCATGGCAGGGAGGAATTAAGTGAAGATCTTGTTTTTAGAATCAGTCCGGAGTAGTGTAAATAGATAAGTAAAGAATTTCTTGTATAAGTTATTCATCATATTTTAGCTTGTCTGTTAGGCTATGTTAAGAATTAATAACTGTAAGTGACTGCTGAAAGCTTATAGATAGGGTCTGTTATTTCTTAAAGTATGACGTGAATGTCTTATTATTATTTTATTTCAGAACTATTTCATTGAATAGTAAAATCAGAGTAATGATAGAGAAACTAGAGGAAAATCCTCTTTATAGTTATAGAAAGAACTATTAAAAGATATGATTATTGTTACTACGGTACTTGGATGTATAAGTAAACTGGAAATGATAAAAATTCCTATACACATAGTAAAACTGGAAATAATAAAAATTCATGTACATGTAGTAAAGTGGAAATGACAGAAATTTCCTATACATGAAGTAAAAACTAAAAGAAGATAAGAAATTCATATAACATGAAGTAAACTGAAAAATGACAAAATTCTTGTAAATTAAATTTGGAAAAGACAGGATTCATGTAATCATAACTATCACAATAATGGATATAATGAAATCTATGTTTATCTTTTATTCAAATCAAGAGAAACAGCTAGAATAGTCGTTCAGCCAAGGGTATTTTCTCAGGACAAGAAGAGTTCAAATACGCCACATATTCACATAATTAACTAAGTTGGTTCCCAAATTGGATAACAAAAATCATTCACTTGTAATGTAAGTCGATGCAGAGCAACCACATTTTCTACTTACGCAAAGACTCACAGCTACAATCAGAAAATATCACAACTACAACCAGAAAGGCAGGAATTAGAGAAACCTTAACTCGCAAGCAAATAGGAGCTATAGTTCTAACCAAAAACCCTAGCATATCGAAAAGATCAGTCAAGAATTATTTTCTTTATTTTTAAAACAAATATAAAGAATAGAAAAGATTCGCAACTGGAAAACAGAGTAGATGAAATGAGGGTTAAACTATGAGTCATAATAAAGCCTTGTATAAGAACATTGTAGATAACTTTCAATATTCCCAAGTCTCAGCATTGAAGTCTTACCATAAAAGAGTTTCTGCAAATAAATTTGTTAAACATTCTAGATATATGAGAATACTGCTAAGGGCGGCCATCTCGCATAAGTTCCAAACCCCTCACTTTCGACCGAAGCCGTAAGTTTCTTTAAGCCTTAAACAACATTTTGTACAAAAAACTAACCACGGAGTTCCGACCCCTCCAGCCTCGAAAATTCCTAATTAATACTATTACAGACTCAAAATTTCCCATTTAAAATAACTATTACAAACTTATAAATTGGACAGTTTGGTCTTAAATAACTTGGACTTGTAATAGAAATGGAGTAAGTCAGAATGCCTGGAATGGATACAGAGATTGTAGTTGGTTGAAGAGTTTGTCGCAGTCCCAAACTAGATCCATGTTCCAGAAATCCTTGCCTTGCACCATGACAGGAGAGAATTATGTTAAAACCTGTGACAGAATCAAAGCATGGCAAAGAATGAATTTAGCATTATTAAAATCAAATGAAGCTATGAATAAAACCTTAACATTTGTTTACCTGAAGAAAGTATGGATGTATGCCCTGCCTCTACCATCTACATTCCAGAATAATGAAGGAGCCTTAGAACCCTCTGTGTGTGATCACGATGCCAGAATGAGGAAAGAATAGCTCGGAGAACCTGAACTACAGGCAGAAGCCAAAACCCAAGTGTAGAGTAGAGCCAAAAAACCCTCGAAAGCAAACAATGACCAAATGAGACCACTCAGCCGAGAAAATAATGCTAGACAACTAGTAAACTGTTCAATCGAGCCAGCTGCAGAGAACCGTTGATGGAGGAGTGGGATTTTGAGAAGCACTGTTGTAATATGGACAGATGGAAAGCCCTCAGGTAGCTAGTAATTCCTAGACACGAATGGATTAATATCGATGTGCTCCATGGCAGGGATTGAGACAAGGGCCTATACCTCTAACGCCTGGGCCAACCACATACCCAATGCAAATTAAACTCTCAGCAACCCAACCTTAATGTCGGAGATTCATTTCGTATCCCTGAAATCTTCGTTGAATTTATTATTGTACTTAAACCATCAATTATTATGTTACATATGATTTCAGTAATAGTTTTGTAATTATGTATATAAATCATATGCAATAGTTTAACATTTGGAAAGCACTTTTTCCATAACCATATAATAAGTGGGGTTAATGTATGTATATATAAAAAAAATGTTTTTATATTTTTTTTATTTGATGGATGTGTTACAAATGGTATCAGAGCGCTTAGGTTCCAAAACTAAGGCCTCTAGAATAAGGAATAACAAAAGTTAGTGTTGTGCACGTAGGAAGAAATAAGTCAGGCAGGATGAGGTGAGCTAGAAATCTACCACATGGTTCCATAATGGGGACAGGGCCAACATCATTTCAGGAAGGCAATTCGGAGGTTTGGGTGTATCTGGGCGATGATACGCAAAATCCCAACACAGACCTTCAAACAACTGTCCAAGAACTGAAAGGTGAGATGGCCCGACTCCGGGCAGACAACGAAAGACTGATGCAGGAACAAGAAAAGATTCTAAAGAGCCTGTCGGATAAACAGAATCACCGTCCACTAGCCCCTAGTCTGGAGCATGGCCGCACGACTAGGGAACAAGAATTCTGAATTGAAAACATGGAAATAGAAGGAGGAGAAGAATCAGGAAACGTGTCGGATCACAAGGAAAAGAAGAAACAGAAAATTGAACTCCAAGGAGAGTTTTGTAAAATCAAGCCTCCTCTCTTTAACAGGGAACAAGAAGAGGTTGCGGAAGCATGGTTAATTACTATGAACAAATATTTCCAACTATATGAATATAATTACAATTTGAAGGCCCGTCTGGCCATTTTACAACTTCAAGGGAAAGCTACATTATGGTGGGAGGAAGTAAAAATAGCCCATGGGGTCAATGAACAGAGTATAACCTGGGATAAATTCCAAACATTCTTCAAGGAAATGTATTTGACCGAGAGATTTTATATGAGAAAGCAAAGGAGTTCCATGAACTCCACTTGGGCCAAATGAACATGGGTGAATTTATAACAAAATTTACATCATTATTGCGATATGTTCCTTATATTTGCGAAGAAAAAGCCAAAGTACAGTGATTTGTCAATAGCCTTCCACTATTCATCAAAGAACGACTGGAGTTTGACAACCCAAAAACCATGGACAACGTCATTTGGAAAGCACGAATTTGTTATCAGCAGAATAAACCAAAGGGAGATACCAATAAAAGGTGGGCAGAAAAGAAGGGAAATAAATTTATTTCCAGCCACAAGGGAAATAAGAACAACAACAACAAGGGATTATATAAAGGTCAAGGTAATCAGAATGTGAATAACCCTAGATTTAAGGTACTAGGAGAAACTAGGACCAATGAAAAAACTGGTAAAAAATGAAGCAAAATTAGTTGTCAGACCCCGTGTACAGTGTTGGGGATGCAGAGGCCCACATTATGTCAAAAAATGCCCTCAATGTAGGGGAGAATACCAAATTTCATAAATTCAGGAGGCATCCACTATGGGATAAGTGGCTAGAAGCATCCCTAAGATCAACACAGCTCTTGAAGATCATCAGGCAAAGTTTCAGCCAACTATGGTTGAATTTAAAGGTACTATTTTTTACCCGACCTGTTCTATTTTAATAGATCCTGGAGCTACATTAAGTTACTTCAGTACCAGGATAGTGGAATGATGTAAATTACAAGTTGTTAAATTTAAAAACCCATGGTTAGTACAGCTAGCCACAGGAGAAAAAGGAAGAGTTTTGTCTAAAGTAAATAACTACCCCTTGAAATTAGATGGTAAACCTATTATAGCTAATTTAAATGTGTTACCCCTGTTGGGTGTGGAGCCTGATTATCTTTTGTATTTAAAGGTTTCAGCTGGATGTATACCCCAGGAAGATTGTACACCCCTCCACGCGGGGGGGTGCGGGGGCCAATGGTCCCCCAGCAAGGTTTCAGGGGTAGTGCCCCCCAAGCTAAAAATAGATGTAAAATTACCTTGTAAAAGTATAGTAATTTCTAGTCAATCTGGGCCATTCATTAGGCGGATGATCTAGCAGTAGAAGTTATGTTTAATTTAGGGTTTTTTTCCCTAGAAGGAAACCCCTCACTATATATGAGGGAATTGTATTGTGTCTATGCATATCTGTGTTCTGAGTGAGGAAGAGAGAGGAGATTGAGAGCGAAGAGGGTGTTACAGCGGATATACTGTAGGTTGTATCTCTTCAGTTTGCTGCATAATATAAAAGGAGGGACTAGTTGTTTCTCCATGGATGTAGCCCAAACTGGGTGAACCACGTATATCTGTGTTTCTCTTGTTTTATGCATTTTCTATGTTTATATTTTTGCAATATTTTATGTGTTCCATTGCTCCATAATATATAATTTTCTAACAACAGGTATCAGAGCCGAAGGTCTATTTGGCTGATAAACTCACAAGAGAGAATGGTTTCTGGTTCGAGTGGGAGCAATGGCAGAAGATGGTAGGTTTAGGGTCAAAAAATTCAACGGCCAAAACTACCAGCTGTGGAAGATGTAGATGGAAGATTATCTGTATCAAGGAGATCTATACCTACCATTGAGTGGAAAGACAAAGAAGCCGACAAGTATGATAGGCATAGAATGGGATATTCTGGATAGAAAGGCACTTGGAACAATACGGTTGTGCTTAGCGATGTCCGTAGCGTTTAATATTTCAAAGGAAATGACAACACAGGGTTTAATGTTGGCACTGGCCAAACTATATGAAAAACCTTCGGCCTAAAATAAGGTATTTCTTATGAAGCATTTATTTAATATGAAGATGTCAAAAGGTGGATCTGTTGTAGATCATTTAAATTATTTTAATACAGTTGCAAGTCAGTTAAGTTTTGTAGGGGTAAATTTTGATGATGAAGTTAGGGCTCTGTTATTTCTATGCTCATTTCCAGAAAGTAGGAATGGTTTAGTTATGGCCATTAGTAACTCTATCTCTGGATCTAGTACTTTAAAGTTTGATGATGTTGTCGGTGCAATCCTTAGTGAGAAAATGCGATGGAAAAGATCCGGTGAGACATCAGGTAATGCTTCGACTACAGAGACTGGGGGAAGAAAAATGGAAAGAGGAAAGAGCCCAGGATATTGCAGTAAGTCAAGAGAAGGCAAATCCAAGTCCAAATCGGGGATAGTGTGCTGGAAATGCAGGAAGAAAGGTTGCGCAACAAGAAACTAATAATGAAGCGAATGTAACAGGTGATGTGTTGCAAGATGCTTTGATTCTTTCATTAGAAAATATTATTGATGCCTGGGTGGTAGATTCAGGGGCCTCATTCCATGCCACACCTGATAAGAAACATTTTCATGATTATTTTCAAGGATATTTTGGACAACTTCAATTGGGTGATGATGAACCCTATAAAATCATTGGAATGGGTACAGTTTTCATAAAACAACAAAATGGAAATCAGTGGCTATTGAAGAAGGTAAGACATGTTCCAGATCTAAAGAAAAATCTGATTTCAATAGGGCAGTTGGGAGGTGAAGGTTGCATAACTACTTTCATAGATAAAACCACTAAAGGATCCCTTGTACTAGCGAAAGGAGAAAAGGTTGGTACATTTTAATTATGCAATGTTATTTCTAATTTTGTTAATGCTTTAACCTCCATAGGAGAAGATACAACATTGTGGCATCATAGGCTCGACCACATGAGTGAGAAGGGGATGCAGATTCTTCACTCAAGAAATTTGTTGCCAGGTTTGAAGCATGTTGATTTAAAATTATGTGAGAATTTTGTTTATGGAAAACAGAAGAGGGTCAAACCTTAGAGTTGGGAAAGAAAAGAAGAGTGAAAAAATAGAGCTTGTGCATACAGATGTATGGGGACCTGCTCAGGTATCATCTCTTGGTGGCTCTCATTATTGTGTTACTTTTATTGATGATGCAACCAGAAAACCTGGATTTATTGTATTCGAAATAAATCTGATGTATTTGATACTTTCAAGAAATGGAAAGCTTTGGTTGAAAATGAGACAAGAAAAAGGTTGAAGTGTCTCAGATCAAATAATGGAGGTGAATATTGTAGCAAAGAGTTTGATATGTATTGTTCAGAGAATGGAATTCATAGAGAGAAGATAGTTCCAGGAACACCACAAGAAAATGGCGTGTCAGAAAGGATGAACAGGACAATCATGGAGCGTGCAAGGTGCATGAGATTGCATGCAGGATTGCCCTTACAATTTTGGGCAGATGTTGTAGATACTACTATTTATCTGATAAACAAAGGGCCTTCAAGTTCCTTGGATGGTGGTATTCCAGAGGAGGCATGGACAGGTGAAAAGGTAAACTACTCATTTTTAAAGACTTTTGGTTGTGAAGCCTTTGTCCACATTAACAAATAAAATAGAACAAAGCTTGAGGCAAAATTAAAGAAATGTACCTTTATTGGATATGGTGTTAATGATTTTGGTTATCGCTTTTATGATTATGAAAAAACTAAAATCATTAGGATTAGAGATGTCATATTCAATGAAAAGGTCTTGTATAAGAATCAGTTGTAGGTGTCATGCGGAAAGAGTCGATAATGCGGACAAAACCGACCTCCCTAGAAGCAAAGGCTTTCTAGTGACAAACAAGACAAATAAACACTACCTTTCTCTAAACATGCATTTAGAATACAAGTAATCAGGTGATTTTAACATACCTTTAGTCCAACGCTCTGTAGTAGTCCAGCCTCGTCGATCTGGATGAGCTCCTCCTTCTCTTCGAAACCTGCATTCACTAACAAGCTAAAAGATTAAATAGCACCTGATAAACTCATAAAACAATACATATCCATCATACAGACCAAGGAGTATATGAAACAAATCATGAATAACAATCTGTTGAGAAAAATGAGTTCATTTGTATTAAGTGGAAACAAAAGAAACCATTACAACCTGAGCCTTGGTGTTGTGCAGGTCCCTCCTAGAGTCCAGCAAGAGTTTTACTTTACTTTGATCAGCTCACCCACTCTCAAATAAGGCTAGGAAAGGATGGGAATCTCTCCTCTCAAGCTTTACAAGGGAGTCCTAATTCCAGCAGCATCTACCCTTAGGAATGTTCAGCTTTCAACCTCCCTTCCCTCTGGCCCAATGCCTGTATTTATAGTGCTCTAGAGGAAGTTATTTAGGTCCACCATCAATGGGATAAGCCCCTCTTTGGATGGGATAGCTCCCCTCTTGATGGGATAAGTTCCTCTTTGGTAGGGATACATGAACCATCTGGAGGCGCTCCATACACGTCAAACAAGCTTCTAGAATGCTCTAGAAATGACCACAAGTAACTTTTTTGGAGTGAAACTTGCGCCTTTTGACCTTTACAGGAGTACGCACCTAGCCCGTTACAGACAGAGCGTACAAGTACGCAGGTATTGTTAACTTGAGGTGCGTACACGCAGGTAAGGCTAAGAGAAACTGCGTACCCAGAGATATATAGATTTTTAAAGACTTTCTCTCTTTCTTGGAGTTTGACATGGAGAGCAGAGGTATGAGACTTGCCAAGGAGGATAGTATGACAGTCGGTGGAGCCATACTAACTGCAAATAGTCAAGGTGACAAATTTTAGTGTAACAGATTTCCCCCTAAAGTGCGAAGCCTGTAGTAGATAAGGGTTTCATATCATCTAGGAAGGGTGAAGTACTTTATCATTTCAAGGATTATCTTGTGGAGAGCCCAGTCAGAACCTGCAAGTATTCAACACAAAATACATCTATAAGATCATATCATCGCTGAGGTAGGCATTCCCATACTCAGATTGAAAACTTTTAATTGACAAACTAACTACTGCTCTGATACAGGAATGATCTTGCAGTACATCATAATCATAGACTTTTGTAGACACAGTATGGGCACAACCATCTGTTTATGATTAGTCTACTGTATAATGAATACAAAACTCCTCGCAGCCTGGATGGTGGAAACTAGATCCAGGGTCTTCATTTCTACTTCCCGAACAGGTACGATTCTATCCATGCGAATAAATGAGTTGATGTCGAACATGGTAGAAACCACTTGATTACCAGTCAATGATGTAAACTGTTAACAAGTGTGAGAGAGACCACCAGTGATGTCAATGGTTCTCAAAGTACCCAGTACAATCCATGAGATGTGAATGAATGAGTTGATGTCGAACATTTCACGAAATCCTTCGATCGAAAGTCAATGATGTAAACCGTCATCAAAAGCGAGAAACCTGCCATTGATGCATGCAGACTTCAAGGTACTGACGATTCCTAGGTCATCTTTCTAGATAATGTGCTGATGTCGATAGAAAGCGACCCGTTGCAGGCAAGCCCACAACACGAAATCATAGATCAAGTTGAAGAAATGTAGCTGTAAGGACTGACTCAGGGATGGTCGAGATGGATGACGGGTATTTTGCAGATGAATGGTTTATTTGCAAAGACCTCTTGAACACATAACGACACAACAGATGGCTTGGTGACATTTGACCCAAAGTTAATACCCGGCTGAAGACTTTCAATGTGGTTTGATCAACTGTGAGGCAAAGGATTTCCCAACCCAGGTGAATGCAAAGTGTCGTGTTCAGGAGTGGTAATAAGGCTTCTTCTGAGACAAAGGATAACAAATAGGCTCATTTTTCTCTCTTTTCCCCCACCATTTCTGGCAAGTACCTCTTTATTTTTTACAATTGAGGAGGATAACATATGCTTGATTATAAGCTCATCCTTCGGATGAGTCCAACTTAGTTTTGATTTGAACCCTAAGAAGGAGTGGTCCGTTCCTATTTGTAATCGAACAGGTCCTTTACTGTGAAATTTTAACGAGTCCAGTATAGGAGAAACTCGGCGTTTTTCAATTTTAGAGAGTCTGAAAAAACTTAAGAAGACTCCAGGTTGAACTTTTTCGTAAAGTTGTGTCTCCCAAGCCTGAAAAAGTATAAAATAATACTTGAGAGAACCGCTTGATCTTACGAACAAGGAGTACTTTCATGATTAGTGTCTTTGACCTGAAAAGTAAAAAGTGATCAAGGACACGTCGTTTTATTTCCAATATCGAATTTGAAACGACAAAAATCCGGCAATCTTTTCCTGTTTTTACGGTCAGAAAAGGGCTATAAGGGGACCGTCTTTTAATTCTGTTTTAACGAGTGTAAAAGAAACGCTCGGCAATCTTTTCATGTTTTAGGAGTCAGAAAAGGGCTTAAAAGATGACTCTGATGTTTTTGTATGTGAAAAATGACAATTTTCCCTGAAAATCCTTTTATCCTGCACAAAAACCAACACATTACTCATACTTGTTTAATATAGATAAAAATACTTTGAAAAATACCTTTTCATGGTGGAAAATAAACAAATTTAACATTCATTTACTCAAAAAACCTATAAAAAGGGGTTTTACCATTTCAGTTTTACCATTTCACTGTTGAGGAGAGAAAAAGGGCTTTTGGCAAGAAACTCCCCGTGGTCATTGCGGAGAATCCGACCGTTGAAATCGAACGTCATCTCATCAGGTATTCTACAACATCCTCCCTTGCATTTCCATCCGTTTAGAATTCGTTTTTAGGCTTTAGATTTTTTTTTTGGAGGCCTTGGGGGTTTCAAGGTCCGCTTTTCGGGGTACGCAGGTGCCTCATGGGTGACCTGCATACCCCGACATTTTCTCCATTGGGAAAATGCCGGGCGTATGCAGCTTGCCTTAAGAGAAACTATGTACAGACGCTCTGTCTCTAAAGGCGGGCTGCGTACCCCGCGGAAAGCATTTTGAAACTTCCAATGCTCCAAAATGAACCAAAAACTTTCATTTTTATGGACTCTAACAGAGGTTTTATGGTGTGTAGATTGCCCACCATGCTTGATTGGCGTGAGAGGGAACACGAAGATGTTGATTTGGCCGCGATTAATCATCAACCTTCCATTGATGCTTTGAAGGCATGCGGTCTTTACAAATATTGGGCCGTACCTGGCATGAGGGCCCAGGTGCGCTTTCTAGAGTGGCTGTTCGAAAGGTGGAACATTCAGAATCAGTGCTTCTACATTGGAGGGCACCAGCTTGAGGTAGAGCCCTCTGATATTTGCTTCCTCACTGGTTTGCCCAAGAGGGGCGAACAATTGACTCTGTCCGGGACTGGGCCGGGTGGCCAGTCCATTGCTAGCCTCCGGCTAGAGTGGTGTAATAACCAAAACCAGGATAAGGGGATAGAAATCAAAAAGATATCCCTACCTGAACTTATGGTAATTGCCTTTACAGTTACCAGACTTTGCGGCGTTGCCGCTTTGCACATTGCCACCGGGTCCCAAATGCGGATGGCGATTGACTGCTATCGGGGCACCATTTTCAACTGGTGCGATGCTGTGTTGGCCAATTTAACGGGCCAACTGACTAGGGCAAAAAATGGGCAACTGAAGACTTTTGGTTATGGGCCCTTAGTTGTGAGTTTTGCCCTAGAGAGGGTTCCGATGTTGATCCCGCAGCAGCTTACTATTGAGGCTGGGTTTCCCCGAGATCCTAAGTTGATGCGATGGGTTGCGGTGATGGCCCGTCATCCTGACGAGGGCACGAAGGTTGTTCGATTTAGACCAGAGTATTTTCACTGGTTAGAGAACCAGGTCTTCTCGATTTAGGATTTTCCGTATGCCGGAGTTGATTTTCGCGGAGATCCGGACATGATTCTTCCACCGGGAGAACAGTGGGACGACACAGGTACTTCATTTTCCACAAGTTTTTAAATTATTTACTTTTTTTTTGTTTTTATATCGTCTCAAAACTAACAGTGACAATTTTCAAAATGCAGATGTAGGTCCACAGCGTCCGGCCAATCTCCGGCCTTTCGAGAGGAGAGTACCAGTTGCACCAGCACCAGCCCCACAGGATGCGGCCGCAGAGACCTTAGCTGAGTTGGAACAGGACCTAGAGCGTCTTACGACAGACATATCAGAGACGACTATAGACGATATTCCTATCAGACTTCAGTGCTATGTGGTTGCAGTCCCAGGACCTTTCAGGAGGTTCTTGTGTAGGGTAGCGCGTGCAGTGGTGTCGTATAGAGAGCACCACCAGTGACTGGCTAGTCACTTTTTGCAGACACATGTGACATTTTGGTTTTTTGTACTTATCATTTTTGCCGATCATAAGGTATTTTTCAACCTATGATCGAAGACGATGTATTTTTTGACACACTCCTATCTATATATATCATTATTACCGGCTTATCTTGTTAAACATGTGTGATGATTTTTTTTTTTAAATTTACATGTATGATTATCGCAAATGTCTGTCTAACATTCGAGAAGCAATTGCATCTGCTAATGTATTTAATGACCTTGGAATATGCTGATATTCAATGTAATCAAATTCACGTTCCAAGAGGCGCACTCTCAAAAATAATCTTAATAACACTGGATTTCTAATGGCATAAACTCTATTAAGCTGTAATACAACGAGTTCCAAATCTAACCTCACTATCAAACTCCGAATCCCAAATGAAATAGATTCAGACAATAACTCAATCACTGCACTGTATTCTGCAATGTTGTTTGTTGTTTGACCGAGGCTCACCCCATGCATAGAAACTAACTCGTCAGAGGGCGAATAGATAACCCAAGCTGCGGAAGAAATATTCCGTGTACTATGACAAGCACCATCAGCGAATCCAATGTACGTTTGGAGAGGCGTCGACATTTGCAATATCAAGAGTAAAACCAAGATAAGCCAGAATAACGACAAAAAACACACTCTCTAAGCTAAGCACACTGTCTATACTAACAAACACACCAGCTAGAAAGAAAAAATCTATCCTAACTAAATCTCCATACCCATCATTTAAGCATAATACCTCTTTAGGTAAAGTCCATTTCTGGGTTTACCCAAAGAGTCCCCATCAAAATCTACCAGCTCATAGGCCCCTTTTGCTAGCTTTTGCTTAACAATGTAGGGCCCATGCCACATAGGAACGAATTTTCCAACACCTAATTTATCGTTAGCTTGATCATATAATAGCACTAGGTCTCCTTCCGAAAAATTTCGAGGGGTCACGTTACGATCATACTGAGCTTTCATCCGTTTTGCGTGAGTCTCGATTGCCAATGCAGCGTCACGTCGAGTCTCATCTAATTGAGCTAAGTATAATAGACGTTTCTCCTCTTCGGAAGTAGCTGTTATAGACATTTTTGTGCCTTACAACATTGAGCATGAAATGTCCATAATCTAAGGGATCCAAAGTCCCTAAACATGTTGTTCCTACCCCTAGAGGAACAAGGCTAACTAACCACAGCAATTCACAAAAGTTCTCCACCTGAAACCACTCAAAAACAAGTCAATTCAGGATCATGTCAACTGCTCCACTGAGCATCTGCGCTGAATGTCAACTGCTACACTGGCTACCTGCGTTGAATGTCAATTCCAACACTAGCTACCTGCGCTGAGCGAGTTTGGACAAGTGGCAGTCTCATTCCTTAAGGTGTCAATGCTCAGGAAGCTTCCAAAATGACACTTGCCTCAGGGAATTCGACTGGTGATGAGTAAGAGGTTCCAAATCTCCAAGTGGAAGCAAGAACCTCCAAGTGGACTCAAGAACTGAGAGAGGGAGAGGACACTAGTCAGATCTCAAGCTGACTCATCCTCTCTCCAAACATCTATATATGGATCTCACCTCCATGAGATCTAGGGGCTGGAATTTTGTGAATGCAAAGAATTGCTGTTGGTTTGAGACTGGAAACATTGGGTGCTTCATGCTTTGAAGGGAGCTGAAGAAGGAATTCCATTCTGCTGGGAAGGAGATGCTGGATTGGAGCCCTCTGGGTTGTATCTCTTCCTGAACCTTGTTATCAATCAATAAAGATATCTTGGTTTTCTCCTATATACTGGTGTATTTGTATGATTGCATTAGTGTATTTGATTTACTTCTAATCCTGAATCATTTATGAATATGAATATTTGCCTTTGTGTTGTGTTCTTCTCTTGTCACAAGTAGCTATTCTCTTGTCACAGGTAGCTGTTCTCTTGTGATCTCGTGGGAATCAAGTAGCTGTTCTCTTGAGCAAGCGAGGAGGCAAGTAGCTGTGAACACCCAAAGAGAAGAGGATCTAGATCGAGGGACAAACAGAAGACAACGGTAAGTCTATCGATCTCCCCTCTTTCACATTTCATAAAGGAAAGAACCAGAATAGTTGTATCTGTTTGTTGCTAAGGCACTGTTACACCTTAGGTGGATAGGATCGTCCTGCATAGGCATTTTTCCCCACAACAAATTGGCGACTCCGCTGGGGAGATTTGTTTTAGTCATTTCATCTGTGTTTAAATCATTGTTTGCTTCATAGACTCCACAGCATCGAACTGCTTCTGCAAAGTAGATTGTTGCTGCCTTGATCCTTCACTGGATTTTGGTTATGATCTAACAATGGACTCACAAATGATGTGATGATCCTTTGTGATAGTCTTTAGTACCCTCTCAAAGCATCCCTTTGTTTATACCTTGCTTGTGTTTCTGATTTGGCCTGAAACAGTTGATTTTTGAGCATTTTATGACCCGGAACCCAAGAGAAACGAGAGTTTCTCCTTCAGCGCAGACACTGTGAAGGTAGTCTGCATTTCAACGCAGGTCCTGTGAAGGCTACCTGCGCTGAATGTCAACTCCACAGTGTTAGACTTGCGCTGAACCAGTTTAGCTTTGTGCAGCTGGGGTTCTCTGCTGTCTGTTGCCCTGTTTTGATCTCTGTTTTTGCAGCCTTTAACCAGCATAAGTACCAGTCTGATAACCCCTTTTCTTTGCTTAGATTCCACCTCCTTTTGTACAAAAAGACTGTAAGTGTTTTTATGTGTTTGTGGCATCATTTACAGTTTTCCTTTGCATGAATGAAATAATCATCCTGTAGCCCTTGATTCAGATCTGATTGATTGTGATCTTAGGAGAGAGTTCATTGGATGTTTGCAGTTGATTATCATTTGCTTTTGCTTATTGGTTTGAATTTGTCTCTTTTAAGTGTGAAAACGAGTATTCATTTCGAAAATCGTTAAGTGATTGTAATCTCTTCTACCCTTGTTGTTTTCGAAAAAGTAAACTTTTTTGTATCCGTCATTTAAAAGCAAATTCAAAGTTGTACAAAAAGCTTTCTTTATAGGCATCTATACTAAGAAAGTGGAAAACAAACACCTGCATTGTGCATTTGCATTTTGATAAGTTTGCATGATTGATTTAGGAAAGAGTGCATTAGAGTGTGCTGATTGCTCTTTGAGAAAAGATAGTGTCTTTCTTTTCCCTTAGTAGCTAGGATTTTCAAAGTTGAAAAGATTATAAAGCTTGCTTATCATCTTTAGACTGCATTTAGGAATTTGTATCATACATCTCGTGGTGAACCTTGAAAGGCAAACTTTAAAAAGATCAACCTAAAATAAATTGAATGAACCTAACAACGCTTTGTAACATAACGCACAACATAGAGGTCTAGGCTAGAGACGTGTTCCGACGTCGTTAAGCCTAGTGACTGTCGATCTCGTGGAAGGTGGGTGATTCCTCCTGAGGGATGATAGCACAAGTACGGATTGTGCTCCCACGTACCGTCGCGTATATATTGGGAGACCCCTATAGGCATATATCTTTTATTCTTAGGAAGCCGTGTCGGCCGCCCTATTGATCGCAATGCAGTGAACACAACATTCACGAAGATTGACCGCCCGTACCTTAAAAAGTATTCTGCGATTTTGCGAAAAGTTTGGCACACCCTCTGCCTAGAACTCCAGAGCAGTTTCTTTTGGCCTTTTTCAGACTCTATAACAGAAAAAGTCCATCCGAGCATTTGTCACTTCGGGCTCATTAAAACATCGAAGGAGACTAGAGTCATCTTTAGCTTTTTCTCGACTCTTTAAAATTGAAAAAGCAAGTTGTGTCCAAGCTTCGTTAAAATTTATTTTAAACGGAATAATCATCACCATTCCCTCGTTGATCTTCGAAGTTAGTCTCTTTCCATCGTAAGTTCTTGTAGAATTGCTAGAAAATCTTTTGGATAGACTAAATATTTCTGAACAACCGTCGACATCCAGGACTGTGTCATCCGACGCAGTAGCGGCAGAACCTCCTGCTGCTACCCAACGATGTTCGATGGTATACCATCTGTCCCAGCAAGTTATCAACAACAAGCTGGAGTCCCATCAGAGACTGTTTTGACGACATGGTTAGTTCCTATTTCTTCATCCGGATTATCATCTGGTATTTCTTATATTGAAACTCAACAAATTGATCCAATGTGTCTTCAAAGGCCAATCTACCCTTTAAGTACTGGATCGCCACCATATGGAGGGCAGTATGCCTTTTCAGCGTTCCCCCCCGGAGAACAACCATATGGGAGTTTACAACAAAGTTCAGGTCAAACTGGAATTACATCCAGCGGATGGGTACCGATACTGCCTCAGCAACCAAGGGTTGCATATTCAATGCAACCAGTCCACCCTGTGTCGAATGTTGCCACTATACCTGGTATGGTGATTGCGTCGCAAGTACAAGCGCTAACTGTTGTATGTCAACCCCAAGTTTCTCAGGTTTCCGTACAACAACCTCTTGTCTCGACAACTCAATCACAACCTCCGGTTAGTGCCTCCTTATCTGGAGCGACTCAGGCTCAAACAAGTACTATGACTCCTCATCTTGGTCAATCATCCAGTATTGGACAACAACAACTGGTCCAACAACCAGAGATGGTTCAAACTCATCACCCCCCATTCCAGCAAACATATCAAGGACCTGAGCAACAAGTCTTTGTAAGTAATGGACAACCATATTATAGTGGTTATGCCCATCAACCTTGTCAAAGTTGCCGGCATTATGCTGGTATACAAAGACCCACTGCTCAGGCGATTCCATCTTATCCTGGGTATGCTTCACCTAACCTGAATCAACTGTTGCCCTTTGTAGCAACTCTAGAATTACCAGATCTAAACCGGCTGACGAATGATCCAATTGCTTATGCCCCTTTGTGGCCGACGATTCCGCATAAACTTCCGTCAGATATTCGTAAATTTAATGGAAATCCGGGTGAAGATCCGTCGAATCATGTGATGACATTTCATCTGTGGTGTTCATCAAACACCCTGAATGATGATTCGATAAGACTTCGCCTTTTTTAGAGGACGTTAACGGGTCCAGCGGAAAAATGGTATATTGAGTTGCCTAGAGCTTCGTTCGACAACTTCAGTACCTTAGCCACGACTTTATTAACCCATTTTCAATTACCGATAAGGTATGAAACGGGAATGGAACTCCTAACCAACTTCAAACAGACAACGGCCACTCACATATCTGATCATATACATGAGTGGCGACGTCGTCGTAGGATGGTGAAAACGTACGTTCCCGATCAGCTGTTAGCTGAATGGTTTATCAAGTCATTACTTCCCGCTATAACGGAAGATGTGGCAAAGGGAGGAGTCGTAACAGAAGAGCAAGTTATCGCTCGTGCGCAATATCTAGACTTGGTCTATACTCAGTCTGGCACGCTCTACGACAAAATACCTGACGCCCCTAGACTAGAATTCTCAATTCCTCCTCCTCCTAAATCAAACAATGACTCTCACGCCGGCGATGGCGTGATTGGAAAAACAGATACGAAATCGACAAAGGCTAAATCTAAAAAGGCCTGTAAGATTTCTAGTCAAAATGCAAATGAGGAACTTCTTGCCTCGGAAGTAAATGCCATGTCGACAAACAAGGGCAAACAACTGAAGCAACCAGGGGACAAGAAGAAAAAGAAAGGGAGAAAAAGGAAACCCCCTGCGGGGTGTCATATATGCGATGAGGATCATTGGACGAGAGATTGTCCACATATAGCTGAAGTTAAGAAACTCTTTAAGAGTTCAAAAACCCCAGCAGTTTTGACTGATCCGTTTCCAAGTCCGGGAACCAAACTGGTTGCTAATCAAAATGCTTCCCGATCCCAAGTGCTTATGTTGTCTACCTCAAAGCAGCAGAATAATTCTTTGACAAGGAATAAAGATTACGGGAATCCACAGCTGTCGAATAGCAAGTCTTATGAACAACCTAGTAGTTCGACGACAACTTTGACCGAAGTTGTGCCACCCATCATTCCTGAACCAATGATAAAGTCGCCAAAGGGAGTAGTACACAAATCGACATTTAATCCTCATGCCAAAGTAGCACAGAATTATAATATAGTAGAGGACCTAGCCCAATTGCCGTCCGCTATGTCGACACTTGAGGTACCGCAAAATTGCCCCTCCTAAGAGCAAGCTTTATTATCAGCAATAAGTGGGATTGGCCCAATGGATTCCAATCTTGTGGCCTTTGATCATAAAGGATATGACCCTCAGTTACCAGCTCAACTAGCTTTCCTTATTCAAGTGAAAGCCCTCAACAAAACTGTTCATCGAACAATTATTGATGAGGGGGCATCTACATGTCTTATGTCGATGAGTTGCTGGAAAAATTTAGGCTCACCACCCTTGTCAAAATCGTCAACAATGTTAAAAGCATTTGATGGACGATCATACACTCCATACGGGATTTTAAGTAACTTGCAAGTTGAACTGGGGGGCAAAACAGTAGAAGTTGATGTTGAAGTAATCGATGGAAACCTCGATTACAAAATCCTACTGGGAAGGCCCTGGATATATGCCATGGCCGCAGTTGTGTCGACCTACTTCAGGAAGATTGCATTTCCCTTTCAAGGAGGAATTACAGTCGTCGACCAACAAACTTTCCTCCCCGACAGCTCACAAGTTACGGGAAGCACTCCAACGATCCATATAAGCAATCATTCGCTTCAAAACATTGGAGTAGGTCTCCTAAAAGACCCTGCCTTAATGGGTACTTTTGCCCTACCGCCTGCGAGTAATCTGGCGGAAGTAGCCACAGTGGAAACCTACAATATGAAATATTCTATATCTAATGGATTCAGAAGATTCCTAAACATTTTTTCAGCATGGATCATCGCCCTAATAGAAATAATGTAAATACAGTGGGCTCCGAGGACGGTTCTAATCTCGTGTCAACCTCGTTAAAAAATGAAACAAGGAGTCATGAGGATAGTTCTTTTACTGTGTCAACCTCATTAAAAAATGAAACAATCTCCTTTCCAAATCTCAAAGGTAAACCTTCATTCCAACCACCAAGTTGAATGCAATGAAGCTTGGGGGGCATGCACCTCGATTTGCGTTATTATGCTGGGGGCATGCAAAATTATCATCGAGCAGTTTTAGCATAAAGTTCATGCTCGTTAAAAAATAAACGCAAGATCCGAGCAGTTTTAACGCGGACTTCATGCTCGTTAAAAAATAAACATAAGCAATGAGCAAGTGTTTCCACCAGCGTTTAAGCTCATTTTACAATAAAAAATGAACCTTCCCGGTAAATAACCACTGTGAATGTAACCTTATCAGCCATTAAAGCCTTGGTCGTGTTTGCACCATCACCTCCACTTTTCATTTGGCCGATCGTTCACCTCCATATGATTGTTTACCCATTTTGAGGAACAGCTGTGAAGAGTGATTTCACCTAGCCATCCTTGTGACACTGCCGTGATTGGAAAATTCCAACCTGTACCTGGAATCAGCTGCTATCCCTGTTCATCACTCATTCCTCAAAAGACGAGTCTTCTTTAAGCTCTTTTCAACTGACTCGTAAAATATGAAAAGATTGCCGAGTTTTGGCCTTCCAGCTCGTTAAAGCTACCGGAAGAGCTATCCCTCCTCTAGATTTTAATCTTTTTGGACCTGAGGGATTATTGCACAAAAAGATCGAGCACTTGTTTTGTTCGGCTCGTTAAAACTATCGAAAACTCATCCCTTCTGTATTGTTTTATACTTTTTCGGACTTAAGGGATTAGATGACGAAAAAGGAATTTTGGAGTTGACTTTATGTGTCTTTTCAGACTCTCTAAAAATGAAAAGAACCGAGTTATCCTTGTCGTTAGACTCGTTAAAATTATTAAATAGGGACAAACTTGTCTTTAGACGAGAACGAGTTTCCCTATCGCTAGGCTCGTTAAAACATAGCGATGGGCTTGCCTGAAGGGCAGGTTATAGAACAAGCATATGTTATCCTCCTCAAGCTTGACAAAAATAAAGAGGTACTGGTCAGCAATGACTGGGGAAAAATTGGGAGAAACTAAAGAAAACTTTGATGGTAGCAAGTCGCACTTGAACATGACACTTTTCCTCCGTACCACAATCGGGTTGGGTTGTTTCATTCACCGGTCACATCACCATGGTCTCGCCATACCATCCATATTTGGGGTAATGCTACCAATCCATCGCATTAGTGTCACCATATGTTCAAGAGAAGTCGTTCAGAAAGTGTCAACCGGGTCCCATCCACTGCCATACATTATCCTTCATCCATTCATGACCGCCACCCTGAATCATATGTCACAGATCGTTTTCACCTCCATTAAAATCATTAGCTCCGTTCCGTGTCACTGATGTGGGATTCATTAAGGTCCTCCTGTGACGGATCGCTTCTTGTCGACATCAGCTCATTATCCAAGAAGTTTATCTAGGAACAACCCCTTCAGTACTTTGAAGCTTGCATGCCTCAATGGCAAGTTTCTCACTTCTGGCAACAGGTATACATCAATGACCTTCGACCAGAAGATTTTGTGTGGTGTTCGACGCCAAGTCCTTTATTCACACCACGTGAATTGTACTGCAGTACCTTGAGGGTCATTATCATTATCGATGATTCCTCTCGCGCTTGTTAACGGTTTACATCATTGACCGGTAATCAAGCGATGTCTTTCCATGTTCGACTTCAGCGCAATTCTCACATGGATCGACTTGTACTTAGAGTGAAGATCGAACGAGTTTGAAGACCCCGGATCTAGTTTCATCCATCCGGGCTGCGATATATATTCAGGAAAAAAGACATTTGACATGTACATCATTGCAGCAGATGATCATCCTACTCAAAGGATGATAATTTCGCCAAAATTATCAGTCTACCATCAGACGATCGTCTGTTCTATGTACAAAAATGAATTTATAAAGCTGAGCATGGGAATGCCCGCCTCAGCTAGATCATGAAAGCAGTATGAATCATAATGTATTGTATTGTATCTTATTACAGGTCTCCTCCCAGCAAATGGATGAACTTCGGACCCTCCTGGATAAAGCATTTCACCTGATAAACGGCCTCATACTTTAGGGGGAAACTGTTATAGACATTTTTGTGCCTTACAGCATTGAGCATGAAATGTCCATAATCTAAGGGATCCAAAGTCCCTAAACATGTTGTTTCTACCCCTAGAGGAACAAGGCTAACTAACCACAGCAATTCACAGAAGTTCTCCACCTGAAACCACTCAAAAACAAGTCAATTCAGGATCATGTCAACTGCTCCACTGAGCATCTGCGCTGAGTGTCAACTGCTACACTGGCTACCTGCATTGAATGTCAATTCCAACACTAGCTACCTGCGCTGAGCGAGTTTGGACAAGTGGCAGTCTCATTCCTCAAGGTGTCAATGCTCAGGAAGCTTCCAAAATGACACTTGCCTCAGGGAATTCGACTGGTGATGAGTAAGAGGTTCCAAATCTCCAAGTGGAAGCAAGAACCTCCAAGTGGACTCAAGAACTGAGAGAGGGAGAGGACACTAGTCAGATCTCAAGCTGACTCATCCTCTCTCCAAACATCTATATATGGATCTCACCTCCATGATATCTAGGGGCTGGAATTTTGTGAATGCAAAGAATTGCTGTTGGTTTGAGACTGGAAACATTGGGTGCTTAATGCTTTGAAGGGAGCTGAAGAAGGAATTCCATTCTGCTGGGAAGGAGATGCTGGATTGGAGCCCTCTGGGTTGTATCTCTTCCTGAACCTTGTTATCAATCAATAAAGCTATCTTGGTTTTCTCCTATATACTGGTGTATTTGTATGATTGCATTAGTGTATTTGATTTACTTCTAATCCTGAATCATTTATGAATATGAATATTTGCCTTTGTGTTGTGTTTTTCTCTTGTCGCAAGTAGCTGTTCTCTTGTCACAGGTAGCTGTTCTCTTGTGATCTCGTGGGAATCAAGTAGCTGTTCTCTTGAGCAAGCGAGGAGGCAAGTAGCTGTGAACACCCAAAGAGAAGAGGATCTAGATCGAGGGACAAACGGAAGACAACGGTAAGTCTATCGATCTCCCCTCTTTCACATTTCATAAAGGAAAGAACCAGAATAGTTGTATCTGTTTGTTGCTAAGGCACTGTCACACCTTAGGTGGATAGGATCATCCTGCATAGGCATTTTTCCCCACAACAGTAGCTGGAAGTAATTCGACAGCCATTTGAAGTGACGGGATTTCGCATTCAATGTGCAGCGCTGCTTCCAAACCATAAACTAGTTGGAAAGGAGTGAACCCTGTTGATGTTTTCACTGAGGTTCGGTACGCCCAAAGCGTGGAAAATAACATGTTGTGCCAATTCGACCGATGAATACCAATGATTCACTGGATCATGATAACTAAAACTTTGTTGATAGACTTAACCAGGCCATTGGCTTGTGGATAATAAGGAGTTGAGCTATCGTGACGCAAACCAAGCTGGCCTGTAAGTTTTGTCATCATAATGTTTCGAAAATGGCGCCCATGGTCAGTGATTATCGCTTGTGGGACACCAAACCTAGCAATAATGTGATTGAACACGAAAATCGCAGCTGTCTTGCCGTCTGCCTGGAATGTAGGCATCGCCTCGGCCCACTTAGTAAAATAATCAACCGCAAGGATGATATACGCATGCCCCCCGGCCGAGTGAGGGTTACATGTAATAAAATCGATACCCCATTTGGCAAAAGGACCAACGGCAATTATAGGGTGGAGAGGAGCAGGTGGTGCGCACATCTTGCGATCAAACACTTGACAGTTGTGGCATTTCCGGACCGCAATAATACTGTCTTTAAACAAAGACAGCCAGAAGTAGCCAGCGCGCAATATCTTTTGGGCTGTGGCATACCCAGACATATGACCGCCACATGCTCCAGAGTGACAGTCATTCAAAACCCTTTCAGCTTCCTCATGAGTTAAGCAACGACGAAAAACCAAGTCCGCCCCACGACGATAAAGAGTATCTCCAATAATTTTGTATTGTTGGGACTGGAATCGAATTTTCCGACGTTCCGACTTTGAAACTTCCGGCCGAAAGGATTGGGTTTGGAGATAGACAATTATATCCCCATACCGCGGATCTAAAGTGCTGATGAGAAACAAAGATTCGTCCGCAAGGGGTTCCTCTGCCACAGTTTCCGTGTCAGCACGCGGGAAATCACACATCAACTCCGCAAAAACTAAAGATTTCTTAGACTTAGACTTTTCAAATTCCAAGTCGAACTCCTGCAGGATAACGATCCATTTAGAGTACTTGCCCCCTAGAAATTGGTTAGTCAAAATGTAGATCATAGGGTTGCAATCCGAAATGACTGTAGTTTTACGGAGAAGAATGTAGTGACGAAAACGCTGGACAACTTGAACGGCTGGCAAGGCCAATTTCTCCACATGTGAATATTTGAGCTCAGTGGGATTTAACGTCCGACTAAGATAATAGATCACATGTTCCATTCTGAATTCGTCTTCCTGGACTAAGACCATTCCAATGGTGGAATGAGCGGCGGCGAGATACAAAAAGTAATCCTGGTTGTAGTTGGGAGGATGCAGCAACGGTGCATGGGTCAACACGTGCTTAAGCGCATCAAAAGATTTCTGAGATATCTCATCCCAAGAGAATTGAGCATTTTGTTTTAACAACCGGGTAAAACCTTTGGTAATCTCGGCGTAGTTCGGAATGAATCGGCGTAAAAAGTTTGCTTTCCCCTGCAAACTTTGGAGTTGGCGCAAACTCGAAGGAGGAGGCAATTTGATGATAGCTTCTACCTTCGAGGGATCAACCCGAATGCCGGCTTTTGAAACTACAAATCCCAGCAATCGTCCCACTTCTATGCAGAAGACACATTTGTGTGGGTTCAACCGTATACGATAATGCCTACACCTCATAAAAATTGCTCGTAAATGGACAAGGTGATCAGCTCGATGTAAGGAGTGAGCGGGCAAATCATCGAGATACGGTTGCACAATGTGCTTGATGTCATGAAATGCATAAGACATTGACCTTTGAAAAGTGGCTCCGGAATTCTTAAGCCCAAAAGGGAATTTGCAATAAGAAAATGTCCCCCATGGAAAAATGAAAGCCGTTTTTGGTTGATCGGCAGGTAGAATATTGATTTGGTTGTAACCGGAAAAACCGTCCATAAAGGAAAATATTTCACTGCCGGCACAATCATCAATTATTTGATCGATATAGGGTGTTGGATAGTTGTCCTTAGGACAAGCACGATTGATATCCCTATAGTCGATACATATTCTTATTGTTCCCTGTTTTTTGTTAACCGGAACAATATTCGATACCCAATCCGTTAACGGGATCGGATAAATGAAACCTGCTTTCAATAGCTTCTCAACTTCTGCTTTAATCGCAGCCGCTTTTCGTGGGTGAATCTGACGTAGACGTTGCCGGACGGGTTTAGCGTCCGGGTAAGTCTTGATTTCATGGACAACAATGGCGGGATCAATTCCTAGCATTTCCTCGTAAGACCAGGCAAACACGTCGCGGAATTCTTGAAATAGGGCCTTGTATGTTTGAATTTCGTCATCTGAACACGAGGCACCTATATTAATGTGTTCAACAATTCTGGCTTTGACTGAAATGTCAATGGGAATAGTACGAGAAATGTTTCCCAAGTTCAGCTCCGAATCAGGATGTTTCATTGGACTCTGAGCATATTTGACATATTCAGCTGTAAAGATTGATGAGAAATCGTTTTCAAAACATCATCCTCAGGTAAAAACGAAGACCTATGATGGAGATCTTCCCATGGTAAATCGTCTACACACAGGACTTCACAAAGCTGTTCATCAGATGACACAACTTCGGGAAAAGTTATTAACTCCGAGGTTGACACGAAAAGAGATTCCTCACGGACCACATTCATTTGGTCGATTTTGGTTGAACTTGGGTCGGAAAAAAACTGCACGGCTTCATAAGCAATTTCATATGGACTCAAAGGCATTGCATCACCAAATGAGTCTATCTCAGATTCAGAAGGAACGATCCAAGGATCGTCATAAACAATGGTGTCTGAAGTAATCATATGGATAGATGCAAATGAAGACACGACGTTGATTGGAGGAAAAGGAAAAGTTCCCAGTAAACCGGCATCTTTAACTAATCCTACGCCAACATCGTTGTAAGGGATAGTCGTTTTACCGACATGATGGATACTCTCTGAAGAGGCTGGGTCGGATGAAAAATAAGCCAGCTGGTCTATGGTTACGATCTTGCCATTATGTGGAAACTTTATTACTCTGAAGACCGATGAAACGACCGCTGTCATAGCGTAAGACCAACTTCGACCCAAAAGAAGGTTGTAGTCTAGAGGGGCATCAACCACCTCCACATCTAGACTAACGGTTTTTCCTTCAACCCCTATAGGCAAATCCTGTAGAATGCCAAACGGATGGAACACACGACCATCAAAGGCCTTAAGAATTGTCGGGATTGATTTAGTGAAGGAGAACCAAGCGATCTCCAGCACTGTATCAACATAATACACATGGAAGCTCCCTCATCAATTACAGTCCGATGAATAGGCCTGTTTTTTACTATCACTGGGATCTGGAAAGCCATCTGATGAGGCAAACGTGGTGTACTATTTTCTAGATCAAAGATTATTAGGTTCGAGTCCTGAACATCAACAGCTCCTATAGCTGAAAAAAGTAATTTTCGCTGTGCTGGGCATGATTGCAGCACTTCTAAAGCCGACATTGCTGAGGGTGAAACAGCTAGATCCTCAACAATGTTGTAATTCTGGGCCGCTCTCGCATGTGGATTGAAAGCAGACCTTCAAAGTACACCCTTGGCGGGTGGTTTGATTACTAAGTCAGGGTTAGGTTTCTCGATCTGTAGTGGATCGGAACCGGGAGCTGAGGTTGATGGATTTGAATGAGAAGATTCTGCTTCTTTCGATCCATCAACAGGACTTTTATTACCATAATCTTGCGATCGAGTCGCAATCCTTACATGAGACATCATCAATATGGGTTCTTCAGTAGCACCCGAGGAAGAACCTATCATCTTACTCTCCTGCTTTGGAAATGGATCTTTCAAAACAGCAGGAGTTGAGGAACCTTTGACGATTTTCACAACCTCGGCCCGATGGGGGCAATCTCTTGTAAAATGATCCTCTTCACAAATAAGACAAGGATATCGAGGTTTGCGCTTTTCGTCATTGGTTTCCGACTTTTCTGTTTTCTCCTTTGGAGTCTTGTCTGCTTTACTCTTCTTCTTACCTTTCTTTTTCCCACCGTTTTTTGATTTAGCCGTAGACGACTCTACAGCGTGAATATCAGCGGAAATTTCAGGAGAAGATTCTCCTGTCGGGGAATCTGGTAAGGTTATAATAGGCGAAGAATTCTTTGAAGACTTCTTCTTGCTTTTAGTATTTACCGTACCAATCATGCCATCAGCAGCATGAGATCCCGAAGGAGCAGCAACGATTTGATTTGACTTTGGAAGATCTGGGATCTTTTCATGTAACGTACCTGACTGAGTATAAACTAAGTCAAGGTACTGCGCTTGAGCAATTACTTGCTCCTCAGTAACTACTCCGGCCTTAGCTACGTCTTCAGTAATCTTCGGTAATAATGATTTAACAAACCAATCAGCTAAGATTTGGTCCGGGATAAAAACTTTCACTAATCGCCGTCGACGTCTCCATTCATGTATATGATCGGAAATATAAGTGGATGTCGATTGTTTTAGTGAAGGCTCTGGTCTGCGAAACCAGAGATTCTGGGTTCGATCCCCAGTGGAGTCGCCATTTTTTCATACGGAAAGAGTCGATAATGCGGACAAAACCGACCTCCCTAGAAGCAAAGGCTTTCTAGTGACAAACAAGACAAATAAACACTACCTTTCTCTAAACATGCATTTAGAATACAAGTAATTAGGTGATTTTAACATACCTTTAGTCCAATGCTCTGTAGTAGTCCAACCTCGCCGATCCAGATGAGCTCCTCCTTCTCTTCGAAACCTGCATTCACTAACAAGCCAAAAGATTAAATAGCACCTGATAAACTCATAAAACAATACATATCCATCATACAGACCAAGGAGTATATGAAACAAATCATGAATAACAATCTGTTGAGAAAAATGAGTTCATTTGTATTAAGTGGAAACAAAAGAAACCATTACAACCTGAGCCTTGGTGTTGTGCAGGTCCCTCCTAGGGTCCAGCAAGAGTTTTCCTTTACTTTGATCAGCTCACCCACTCTCAAATAAGGCTAGGAAAGGATGGGAATCTCTCCTCTCAAGCTTTACAAGGGAGTCCTAATTCCAGCAGCATCTACCCTTAGGAATGTTCAGCTTTCAACCTCCCTTCCCTCTGGCCCAATGCCTGTATTTATAGTGCTCTAGAGGAAGTTATTCAGGTCCACCATCAATGGGATAAGCCCCTCTTTGGATGGGATAGCTCCCCTCTTGATGGGATAAGTTCCTCTTTGGTAGGGATACATGAACCATCTGGAAGCGCTCCATACACGTCAAACAAGCTTCTAGAATGCTCTAGAAATGACCACAAGTAACTTTTTTGGAGTGAAACTTGCACCTTTTGACCTTTACAGGAGTACGCACCCAGCCCGTTACAGACAGAGAGTACAAGTACGCAGGTATTGTTAACTTGAGGTGCGTACACGCAGGTAAGGCTAAGAGAAACTGCGTACCCAGAGATATATAGATTTTTAAAGACTTTCTCTCTTTCTTGGAGTTTGACATGGAGAGCAGAGGTATGAGACTTGCCAAGGAGGATAGTATGACAGTTTATGGAGCCATACTAACTGCAAATAGTCATGGTGACAAATTTTAGTGTAACAGATTGCCCCCTAAAGTGTGAAGCCTGTAGTAGATAAGGGTTTCATATCATCTAGGAAGGGTGAAGTACTTTATCATTTCAAGGATTAGCTTGTGGAGAGCCCAGTCGGAACCTGCAAGTATTCAACACAAAATACATATATAAGATCATATCATCGCTGAGGTAGGCATTCCCATACTCAGATTGAAAACTTTTAACTAACAAACTAACTACTGCTCTGATACAAGAATGATCTTGCAGTACATCATAATCATAGACTTTTGTAGACACAGTATAGGCGCAGCCATCTGTTTATGATTAGTCTACTATATAATGAATACAAAACTCCTCACAGCCTGGATGCTGGAAACTAGATCCAGGGTCTTCATTTCTACTTCCCGAACAGGTACGATTCTATCCATGCGAATAAATGAGTTGATGTCGAACATGGTAGAAACCACTTGATTACCAGTCAATAATGTAAACTGTTAACAAGTGTGAGAGAGACCACCAGTGATGTCAATGGTTCTCAAAATAACCAGTACAATCCATGAGATGTGAATGAATGAGTTGATGTCGAACATTTCACGGAATCCTTCGATCGAAAGTCAATGATGTAAACCGTCATCAAAGGCGAGAAACCTGCCATTGATGCATGCAGACTTCAAGGTACTGACGATTCCTAGGTCATCTTTCTAGATAATGTGCTGATGTCGATAGAAAGCGACCCGTTGCAGGCAAGCCCACAACACGAAATCATAGATCAAGTTGAAGAAATGTAGCTGTAACGACTGACTCAGGGATGGTCGAGATGGATGACGGGTATTTTGCAGATGAATGGTTTATTTGCAAAGACCTCTTGAACACATAACGACACAACAGATGGCTTGGTGACATTTGACCCAAAGTTAATACCCAGCTGAAGACTTTCAATGTGGTTTGATCAACTATGAGGTAAAGGATTTCCCAACCCAGGTGAATGCAAAGTGTCGTGTTCAAGAGTGGTAATAAGGCTTCTTCTGAGACAAAGGATAACAAATAGGCTCATTTTTCTCTCTTTTCCCCCACCATTTCTGGCAAGTACCTCTTTATTTTTACAAGCTTGAGGAGGATAACATATGCTTGATTATAAGCTCATCCTTCGGATGATTCCAACTTAGTTTTGATTCGAACCCTAAGAAGGAGTGGTCCGTTCCTGTTTGTAATCGAACAGGTCCTTTACTGTGAAATTTTAACGAGTCCAATATAGGAGAAACTTGGTGTTTTTCAATTTTAGAGAGTCTGAAAAAACTTAAGAAGACTCCAGGTTGAACTTTTTCATAAAGTTGTGTCTCCCAAGCCCAAAAAAGTATAAAATAATACTTGAGAGAACCGCTTGATCTTACGACCAAGGAGTACTTTCATGATTAGTGTCTTTGACCTAAAAAGTAAAAAGCGATCAAGGACACGTCGTTTTATTTCCAGTATCGAATTTGAAACGACAAAAATCTGGCAACCTTTTCCTGTTTTTACGGTCAGGAAAGGGCTATAAGGGGATCGTCTTTTAGTTCCGTTTTAACGAGTGTAAAAGAAATGCTCGGCAATCTTTTCATGTTTTAGGAGTCAGAAAAGGGCTTAAAAGATGACTCTGATGTTCACGTCGAACTGTTGGTTATACTAGATCAAAGAGAAGCAACACTGTGGACAAGAGTTATCACCCATGTTAAAGTGCAGTGGCAGCACTATGGGCTGGAAGAGGCCACCTGGGAAGATGAAGAGGTCATGAAAGAAAACTTTCCGGGTCTATTTTCAAGGAGATAACATCGGGATGATGTTCCATTTTAAGGGGGGAAGATGTAATATCCCCCATTTGATGTAAATATTTATTTATTTTACTGCAAACAAACAGACTGTTACTATTTTAAATTATAAACTATTTTTGGAATTTTGTTATGAAAGGATAAACTTTGCAGTTATGAGTAAATATTGTTTCACCAGGTAATTAGTTATGAAGACAGTTATTTGTTCCAAAACTAAACCTAGAGTATTTTAATAAAAAGATCAAGAGAATAGGGGTATCTGAGATCAGGAAAGAAAAGGAGACTATGCTGAAGGGTGAGACAGTATGTGAAGGCTATGTATGGTAAAGACTAGATAGCCAGTAAACATTAAAATCTCCGAGGAGAGAGAGAACTCCTGAAGTCAGGAGTAGCACAGGGGGAGATTGACCAAATCTGGTAATCTCATGGTAGGGAGGATTTAAGTGAAGATCTTGTTTTTAGAATCAGTCTGGAGTAGCATAAACAGATAAGTAAAGAATTTTTGGTATAATTTATTCATCGCATTTTAGCTTGTCTATTAGGCTATGTTAAGAAATAATGACTGTAAGTGACTGCTGAAAGCTTATAGACAGGGTCTCTTATTTCTTAAAGTATGACGTGAATGTCTTATTATTATTTTATTTCAAAGTTATTTCATTGCAGAGTAAAAGCAGAGTAAAAATAGAAAATTGGAGGAAAATCCTCTTTATAGTTATAGAAAGAACTATTAAAAGATATCATTGTTGTTGCTATGGTACTTGGATGTAGAAGTAAACTGGAAATGATAAAAACTCCTATACACATAGCAAAACTGGAAATAATAAAAATTCTTGCACATGTAGTAAAACTAGAAATGACAGAAATTTCTTGTACGTGAAGTAAAAACTTAAAGAAGATAATAAATTTCTATAACATGAAGTAAAATGGAAAATGACAAAATTCTTGTAACTTAAATTTGGAAAATCCATGATTTTTGTAATCATAACTTTAACAATAATAGATAGAATAAAATCGTTGTTTATCTTTTATTCAAATAAGGAGAAACAGTTAGAATAGTCGTTTAGCCAAGGGTATTTTCTCAGGACAAGAGGAGTTCAAATACGCCACATATTCACATAGTTAACTTGGTTCCAAAATGGGATAACAAAAATCATGCACTTGTAATGTAAGTCGATGTCCAGCAAGCACATTTTCTACTTACACAAAGCCTCATGGCTACAATCAGAAAATCTCATGACTACAACCAGAAAGGCAGGAATCATAGAAACCTTAACTCGCAAGCAAATAGGAGTTACAGTTCTAACCAAAAACCCTAACATATCTAAAAGATTGGTCAAGAAGTCTTTTCCTTATTTTTAAAACAAATATAAAGAATAGACGAGATTCACAATTGGAAAACAGAGTAGACGAAATGAGGGTTAAACTTTGAGTCATAATAAAGCCTCGTATAAGAATGTTGTAGATAGCTTTAAATATTCCAAAGTATCAGCACTGAAATACATAGAAGAAAATGATTCGAAAACCTTTCAATTAGAATAAGAAAGTATTCATCTTCAAAGTATTACCATAAAAGAGTTCATTCAAATAAATTTTTTAAACAATCTATATATATGAGAATACTGCTAAGGGTGGTTGACTTGCATAAGTGCCAAACCCCTCACTTTTGGCTGAAGTCATAAAGTTATTTAAGCCTTAAACAAAATTCTATACAAAATTCTAACAACGGAGTTACAACCCCTCCGGTCTCGAAAATTCCCAATTAATAACTATTACAGACTCGAAATTTCCCATTTAAAATAACTATTACAGACTTATAAATTGTTCAGCCTGGTGTTAAAAAACCCAGACTTGCAATAGAACTGGAGAGAATACTCGGAATGGATACAGAGATTGTAGCTGGTTGAAGAGTTTTCCGCAGTCCCAAACCAGACCCCTGTTCCGGAAATCCTTTCCTTGCACCATGACAGGAGAGAATTGTGTTAGAACCTGTGACATAATCAAAGCATGCCAAAGAATGAATTTAGTGCTATTAAAATCAAATGAAGGTATGAATAAAACCTTAACATTTTTTTACCTATTGAAAGTATGCACGTATGCACTACCTTTGTCGTCTGCATTCCAGAATAATGAAGGAGTCTCAGAACCCTCCGTGTGTGATCACACTGCCAGAATGAGGAAAGAATAGCTCAGGGAACCTGAACTATAGGCGGAAGCCAAAACCCAAGTGCAGAGTAGAGCCAAAAACCCTCGAGACGAAACAATGACCAAATGAGACCACTCAGCTGAGAAAAGAATGCCAGACAACCTATGAACTGTTAGATCCATCTAGCTACAAAGAACCATTGATGGAGGGGCCAGATTCTGAGAAGCATTGTTGGAATATGGACAGATGGAAAACCCTTAGGCAGCTAGCAAGCCTCAAACACCAGAGGACTAATATGCATGTGCTCCATGGCAGGGATCGAGGCAAGGGCCTATACCTCTAGCGCCTAGGCCAGCCACTTACCCAATGCATATTAAACTCTCAGAAACCAAAGATTAATGCCGGAGATTCATTTCGTATCCCTGAAATCTTCGTTAAATGTATTATTGTACTTAAACCATCAGTTATTATGTTACATATGATTTTGGTAATATTTTTGTAATTATGTATGCAAATCATATGCAATAGTTTAACATTTGAAAAGCACTTTTGCCATAACCATATAATAAGTGGGGTCAATGTATGTATATGAATTTTTATTTTTATTTTTGTTTACTTGATGGATGTGTTACAATGATTCTATAACTCAACTATGTGAGTATGACCTTCCTATCACTAATGACTCATACATACATCAATCACCCAACCAAGTGGGGATATGCCAAATTTCACATGCTCTCAAAAGTCTTTACATGACTGAATATAAAAATTATTACATCATAGGTCTTTACATGACCTTTACATCAAATAATATACATGACATTTATAAAAAGAACCAATGATCTAAATAATACCATGATAGCCATCAGCAACTATCATACACTATATATGATCTACACCATAAGCATCTGTCAGCAACATCAAGATCAACAGCCTGTATATGTCCATCATCAAAAGAGTCATCTGAATCAAAACAACTATGTGGATCAAGCAATATAAGTATCATCATGTACCAAGGTCTTCTAATATAATGCCAACAATGCATTATTAGAAGCATGTGCTCCCCTTGAACCTATGCCAATTGTTCACTGTCACATCTAATCATTGCATTTGTCAATAAGAATCATCAAGGCATCATCATCAACCAGTTATTCATCAAATCATTAACAACTTATGAGGGCCAAAAGCACTTCGACATATCATCAACAGACTATAATCATCATCAATCATAACAAAAAAGATAATAGATAATTTACTCAAACATATCAGACCCCTTTTCCTGAGTCTATCCCATTGCTTCTTCATAAAACCAACATATACACGATTGTACAACTTCTAACTCACGTATATACGCAACTTGTCTTCATAATAGCAGCATATTAGAATTTGAATACTGAAGATTCACACTTTCAGCTCAACCTAAGACTGTTATGTCTGTATACTGAACTATGCTGCATATTTCTGACAGCAATTCCTTCTTCTTCCATAACTTGGAGTGTGATGACGTTTGCTCCTTTTGGTATGTTGGCCAAAATTTACTGCTGCATTCTTTTTCTATATGCCCAAACTTGTGACAAGCATAAAATATTATGTGTTTCATATTCCTTCTATAGAAATCAATAGCCTTGTTGCCAAACATATCGCAAGAAAAACAATATCCCTTAAAGTACCTGGAAACATATGATCTTTCTGTGTGACGGTTAATAGCTTAAACCATTCTACTTCTGCATCTAGCTGCAACATGTCTAAAATTATGACATATAAAACATTCAACATTATTCATCAAAGGAAAGAATTGATTATCACTTCCACAGTTAGGAGTAAATGATTTTCTTTGAAGTCTTTCCTTACTTGGTTGTTGATGGGGTTGACCTCTTATCTCCTTCTTGAGAATTTCATATTTTGCATTAGAGTTCCTTGCCTCATCTTGTGAGCTAGATTCACCTTCAATAGTTTATGAAAACCAAGACCATATTTGATGGTAGGAGACCTTTGACTACTAAGAATATTATCCAAAATCTTAGTAGTATCTTGAAATTGTAACAGTTTATCCCTTTCTTCCAATTTACATTTTAAGATATTTACCTCAACCTGATATTTATCTTCCTTTTCCAAATACTACTTCTTTATTATTTCTTCAAATTTTCATCCTTCTTCCACTTGTCTTAATTTGAGAATATCATTTTCCTAGTCTTCAAATGCTTGAAGTAGTTCTTCATTCGACTTATTTTCATTTTCAAGATCTTATTTTACAGAGATGACCTCAACTTCAAGACCTTCACAGTAACTGGTTCTTCCTTTAAGTTCCTTGGTAGATGTATCCTTTTCATTTAATTCATTTCTAAATGATGTTACTTCACCCTGCAACCTTTGACATTGATCTTCCTTATCCTTGTACTGCTTTCCTATTTTGTTTCCTACCTCTAACTAAGATTTTAACCTCCTAATATCTTCCATGTAGGAACATTACATTTTATCAAACGGATCTTGTTGATATCTAACTTTATCTCTGAGCCTTTTAACTTTTTCCTTCATTATATTTCTCACACATTCACTATCTTCAATATAATAGAGAAAGATATCACCACATGATATAGAATCATTACCTGATAATTCTTTTTCTTGTTCATATTCAGTCTGAGGTGATTCTAAATCTGAATATTTTATTCCAAAACTGTCATTGTTTCTTTGAGTTGTGTTCTTCTTTTGAGTTTCTTTCTTCTTTTGCTTCTTTCCCATTGTTACTATGGATCTCCTTCAAGCGATCAAGCTTTTGCCAAAGGACCTCTTCTGATACCAATTGTTGGGAATAATACTGAGAAGGGGGTTGAATCAGTGTTAACAAATAAATAAATTATTCATTTCATAATCAGATTTATATACTCTACTTCAAAAAAGGGAACTCGCATGTGCATGTCACTATTATTAAGGAAACCAATGTATATCTAGTGAACTTATGGTTCATTTAATTCATCATATGTTGATCTTTAATCAGTTCATCAGTACTTTATTAATCATAAAATAGTAACCATGTGAAGTAATAACAGAATTAACAATCACACATGAACACCAAGATTTAAGGTGGAAACCCAATGCGGGTGAAAAACCACCTGTTGTTGTCATCTATGTCTTCTTTTAATATAAGAAAAACTTGTTTACAATCTTGTACTAGTGCAAACTCATAGGCACCCACTTGCAGAAGGCTACAACCTTCTCTCATTCTCCAGCTTCTACTGGAAGGGAGCTACAACCCCCTAGCTCTTGTACTAGCCAATATGTTTACCAGTACATAGGTGCCGACCTATAGAAGGCTCCAACCTTCACTCATTCTCCAACTGCTATTATAAGGGAGCTCCAACCCCCTAGATCTTTTACTAGCCAATATGTTTACCAATACATAGGTGCTGACCTATAGAAGGCTACAACCTTCACTCTTCCTTCGAGGACCATGTTTCATAAATTTTCAAACTAGATACTCCTGTACACAACAACACAAAATGAAGTCCAAATTTCATCAAATTTGCATACTAGACCCATCCGTAACATTGAAGCTCAAAAATAAATAACCACCATAATACAATCAATTACTGAAACCCATCAATAATAAAGAAAATCACAATCAATCAATCTGAACAATCAGATCAATGTCATTGGAACACAGATTTGAACCCAAAAATTTGCATTAACAACCAGAAGCAACTGAAACTTCAAAAATCATATGTCGTAATGTATACACTACTTAGAAGTTCCGAACCAGTGTGTATACATGCCTTCACCAAGGCGAACCAGCGTATAGATCTGCAAATAATAACTTATAAATTCACAGCTAATTGAGACTTCAGACATACCCAGATCATACCATTTAAAGAATAAAACATGTGTTAGCATTCAGATCTATCCCATCCATTATCCGATCATACAATGATAAGTCATTTTAGGTCTCATGATCCTGATCCAACATTGTATCCAAGGGTTTATAAAATATTTTAGATCATATCATAACCATAGCCCTTACAGTATACTTCAGATAGAATTATTCATGAAAAAACATTTCACTTCCACACCTGGCCCTTTCATCTTCTCCTCCTTAGATAATTTTGGTCTTTCTCAATACCTCGGACCAAAACAACACTTAGAACTTGTGGTATTCTTGGACAGGATCAAATATCCATTACTCTGCTCAATATTGTGGGCTAATACCACTGTATTGACCCTTGGTATTCTTTTAACCTTAATTTTCCATCCCATATGTGATTTTGTTTCTATGAAAGTTTGTGCATACATGTACACTCTTTTTTTTTCTATGGACCCGCTTATATACACTACTTGGACAAGGTGAACCTGCGTATACAACTTAACCTAAATTAAAACATCCTTTTTCTTCAACTTCTTGATTTTGATTTGTAGTCCTTTGTTCCAACATCCCGTTCTTCTGTACCATTTCCCTGTTACCTCTGAATTGACCTGTTAAAATGTGAGATGCCCTTTATCAAATTTGAACTGACCTATGAAAGGATTACCATCAGGGACAACACATGTACCATAATGCCAACAAACTGTACAAAGTAACAAGGGTAGATTCTACTACACCTTAAAATGTTAAGGAAATATCTATAATAAACAAGAAGTAAGTTCTGGAACCAAACAACATTTTCTTTACTTAATTTCAACAAAAAGGGGAATCACCCTAAGTAGAAGAAGGAAAAACTAGAGCTATCAAACAACACAAATAACAAATTTATCATTCAGAGTTTAGGAAAAAAATATGAACCGAGGATTGAAACCCCAGTAGTAAGGGGAAAATAGGCTAAACAACACATCTAGAATTAAGCCACAAAATAAGTATTAAAGATTTACATATAAAGTGTAGCAACAAAGGAAAGTGGGTCAAAACCCCAAATCGTTTCTAGAAATAAAGAGAAGAATCGAACATATATACAACAAACGTAATGCTTGGACTGAATAAGGCTCTGTCGAAAAAGAAAAATGAAGACTAAGAAAGGGTATGAAGTATGAAAACGACCCTTTTTATGTTCAAAACCATGTAGCTAATAACAATATATATAAACAGAGCACATTAAGTCTTCAAAATGAAACCCTAAGCTCATAAGGAAACTTACAGTTATAATAATACAGTCAAAACCAATTCCGTGAGGGTTTAATTACAAATGAACGGGCTAGCCAGGAAACTAGAACCTGAGATAGTAGGTCGACGATTCTATAACCTGAGCTTATAGAATATAGCCATAGGGGTCTCCATATTCCAAGCCCCATGAAATGTATAAACCCTATGAAAATAAATAGAACAGACCAAGAGAAATATAATTGGATAGTTGTTAAACCACTTCTGCAAGAGCCAAAGCCTCCAGACTAGAAGAATCTAGAATAATTTCACATACCCGGGGGCCGGATGAAGAACAAGTCTGAAACCCTTGGTAGGATGATAGGAGGTAACCTTCGTTTCACCATTCTCAAGTAGCTAGAAGACCTCTAGCAAGCCTATTAGGCCAATAAACAAGAGTTAGTTACACACAACATTAGTTATGAAATGTAGTCAAGGATTCTTGAACCCAAACTCCAAACAAAAATTGTACCTAGCTAGGGCTGTAGCACAAAGCACCTCCTTCAAAGCAATGGAGCACCAACATAACTCACCATTAACTTGAGAGGCAAAATTAACATGAAAGCAAGACTATGACAATGTAGGGGCAAGAATTTCAATCATACAAGGTGATATAATCAAACCTGGGTGAAATCTGAAGCTTGGGGCCATAAGCTTGAAAGCTCTGCCAATGGAAAAATTAACACCAAAAATACATCCCAGTTTGGCTGACAATGGAGATAAGGTTGCCCTTGCTTTTGTTGGATGAACTCAATACATGGAGGACCATCGATGAGAAGAATTTCCTGAGGAGAAGCCGACAACTGGAGGGCGGACGAAAGTCTCTAGAATCCTTATCTCTCCATCATTCGGGAGGTCAAATTCAATGAATTAGAACTATGTTTAGCAACTCGATAATCACCATAAATATTTTTAGTGCATACAATTAGGATTCCAATAAATATTAGTATTAAATGAATATCCCAATTTCTCGTTATGTAATCTCTTGGTACAAATTCCTTAATATATATGAAAAGTGTATAAATTCAATGGTAAAAATGATTTTGATATTTGTATGTATGAAGTAAGGTTAATTTTATTGTTTAAACAATTTTTTTTTCTTTTCTTATACTTAATATGTAAAGACATGACAAGTGGTATCATATTGCTCGGGTTGCAAAACTGAGACCTCTAGAATAAATAATAACATTATTTGTGATGTGCACAGAGAAAGAGAGTGGAAAAATTGAATGCAACCAGCATGAGGAGAACTGGACTTACACCACATAGACCCATGACAGGAACATGACCATTTCCAGAAGCCAATCCTAAAGTATAGGTACAATTGGGAGAGGAGCCACACAATACCAATGCAGCCATTTTTGAAATGGTACAAAAATTAAAGGACAAAATGGATAGACTGTGGGAAGACAACGAATAAATGATGAAAGAACAAGAGAAAATCATGAATAGTTTGTTTGATAGACGCAATCATTGGCAACCGATTCCCAGTCCCGAACATGGAAACATGACTGGAGAGTAGGAATTTAGAAATGAATGGGTGAAGAGAATCGAGAGGAGGAATCTAATAATGTATCAGATCACAAAAAGAAAAAATGACATAAAATTGAGTTGCAAGGTGAATTTTGAAAGATAAAACCTCCCCTCTTTGATGGAGAAAAAAAGGAAGCTGTTGAAGCCTAACTTATTAATATGAATAAGTATTTTCAATTATATAAATATGATCATAATTTGAAGGCTTGCTTAGACATTTATCAGTTGCAAGAAAGGCCATCTTGTGGTGGGAGGAGGTGAAGATGGTGCGAGGGGTTAATGAGAAGAACGTAACTTGGGAAAAGTTTCAAAGGTATTTTAAGGAAAAATACTTAACAGAGATATTTTATGGTGAGAAGGCGAAAGCGTTTCATGAGCTTCGATTGGGTAAGCTATCAATGGATGAATTCATAAAAAAATTCACATCCTTGCTGCGATATGTTCCTTATGTACGAGAAGAGAAACCAAAGGTGCATAGGTTTATTAGCAGTTTGTCATTATTCATGAAGGAACGTCTGTAATTTGACAACCCGAAGACCATGGATGAAGTTATATGAAAGGCTCGTATATGCTATCAGCAAAACAAACCAAAGGGTGATGGATGAAAGAGGTGGCCTAATAAAAGTGGAATAAAGTTTGTCTCAGGCAGCAAGGGAAATAAAACTACTCTTAATAAAGGACCCTATAAAGGTCAACTAAATAGAAACCAACCCAGATTTAAATTTCCAAGTGACTCCAAAACAAATGAACAATATAGACAAAAGAAAGTGGAGATAGAAGCTAGACCCCCAGTACATTGCTAGGGTTGTGGAGGACCAGACTATGTTATAAATTGTTCGTATCACAAGGGAACAGATCTAGTGGCACAACTTTAGGAAGCATCAATAGTGGGAGAAGTAGGGAGGAGTATTCCTAAAATCAATGTAGCCCTTGAAGACCATTAGGTGGAGTACCAGCCAACAATGGTAGAATTTGAAGCTAAGATCTTTGACCAAACTTTTCTTATTTTTATTGATCTGGGAGCTACTTTGAGTATATAAGGCCAAAAATGGTTGAGCAATTCCATTTCCAAACTGTTAAATTTAAAAATCCTTGGCTAGTACAACTCGCCACAAGGGCAAAACAAAGGGTGTTGGCTAAGGTCAGCAATTGCCCTTTGAAGCTGGCAAGTCAGCCTACCATAGTAGATTTGAATGCCTTACCATTAGGATCATATGACATCCTAATAGGTATGAATTGGTTGGACAAACTTTGGTCTCTTATTAATTGTAAATACAAAAGTATTAATTACATGGATGAAGGGGGTTTGAGACAAGAACTTCGTGGTACACGAAGAGCACTAAAAATAAGACTTTTAACAACCTCTCAATTAACAAAATGTATTCGAAAGGGATGTCATATTTTTGCCATATAGGTGGGGTACATAAACTCAATAGAAAAATCTGGTACTCTAGAAAATATACCTATGGTATAGAATTTTCCAGATGTATTTCGAGAGGAGATTTCAGGACTACCTTCAAAGAGGAATATAGATTTTTCTATTGAGATGATCCTTGTAGCTGCCTTAGTATCCCGAGCCCCTTATCGTATCAGCGTGCCAGAACTGACTGAGTTGAAAATGTAGTTACAGGAACTTCTGGATGAAACATATATATTCCCAAGTGTCTCACCTTGGGGAGCCCTTTTACTCTTCATCAAGAAGAAAGACATAAATTTACGGGTGTGCATGGATTATCGACAACTAACCAAGCAAGAGTTAGAAAGAAATATCCTTTTCCTCGTATTAACGAATTGTTTGACCAAGTAAATGGGGCGATGGTATTTTCGAAGAATGATATTCGCTTTGGATACCATCAGATCAGGATTAAGGAGGAAGATATATCCAATAGAACCTTTAGAAATCGCTATTGGCATTACGAGTTCATTGTGTTACCGTTCATGCTAACTAACGCTCCCATGACTTTTATGTGTCTAATGAACAACAATTTTCATCAATATTTGGATAAGTTTGTACTAATCTTTATTGATCATATATTAATCTATTCTCGGAACATTGAAGAGCATAAGGAACATCTTTGAATTGTTCTGCAAACCTTGGGGGAGCACCAACTGTATGCCAAGTATAGCAAATGTGATTTCTTTAAGGAACAAATTCAATATTTGGGACACATCATTGCCAAATATGGGATTGCGGTGGACCCAGAGAAAATAAAAATCATAATGGAATGGCCAGTACCCAAGAATGTAGCTGATATAAGATCCTTCATGGGTCTGGCTGGATAGTATAGGAGGTTTGTTGAAGGATTCTCTAAGGTAGCATACCCCATTACCTCTCTGCAAAAGGAAAACCTTCACTTGGACCCCAGACTGTCAAAGAAGATTTGACCATCTAAAGCACTTGCTCACTACTGCACCTATTCTAAGTATTGTGGAACCAAATAAATAATACATCATCTGCACAGATTCCAACAAGGAAGGTGTTGGTGGCGTGCTAAGGTAGGAGGAGAAGGGCAGATTTATTGATTATGAGTCTCGGAAACTTAAAGAGCATGAACAAAAGTATTCGGCTTACGATATGGATTTGGTGGCACTAATCCACGCATTAAAAATGTGGCAACATTATTTATTGGTTAAGAAGTTGTTATTAATGATAGATCATCATAGTTTAACTGACTATTTCAAGCAACCTACTATGAATTCTAGACAAGCCCGTTGGATCGATTTCCTGAGTGAATTTGACTTTGAAATCAAGCACATAAAAGGAAATGAAAATCGTGTCGCTAATGACTCAAGCTTAAAAGTAAAATGCATTTATGAAGTCTCGTTTAGCGAGGTGCATAGCACTTTTGCAGAGTAGATTAAGGAAGCAACAATATAGGATCCTGAATATAAAACTTTATGGCAACAAGGTAAAAATTCGAACAAGAACAACCAATAGCTGGGATATGAGGTAAATGAAGAAGGTTTGTTGATTTATAGAGGGAGAGTGTATGTTCCAAATCATAAAAATATTAAACAAATAATTTTAGATGAGTACCATAAAATTCCTTGTGTTGGCCATCTTGGATATGAAAAATTAATCACTACACTCAGAAAGGAATATTTCTAGCTTGGTATGAAAAAAGAGGAGGCTGAATACTTTGCTCGCTGTTTTGGTTGTCAACAAGTTAAAGAACAAAATCAGCACCCAATTGGGTTACTCCACCCGTTTCCTAATCTAGAATGTAAATCAAAAACTATTTCCATCGATTTTGTTATGGGGCTACCTAAGTCTAAAAAGCAAAATGATTCAATAATGGTGGTAGTAGACAAGCTGAGCAGTCTGCTCACTTTGTAGCTATACAGTCTAATTTTAAAGTCGTTCAAATTGCTAACATATTTATGAAAATTATCTTTAGATTACATGGAATACCAAGAGTCATAATTTCTGACCATGATGTAAAATTTACATCATATTTTTCAAAAGCCTTATTTGGAGGTCTAGGCACACAATTACATTTTAGTATTTCTTATCACCCTCAGATGGATGGGCAAACTGGGTGGGTAAATCAAGTATTGGAAGATATGTTGCGGACTTATGCAATGTAGCAACCTACCAAATGGGAATATTATATACATTTGGTATAGTTTGCTTACAACAACAATTACCATACATCCTTGAAAATGAGTCCTTTTGAAGTATTATATGGACGCATGTGTAGGACATCCTCAAGGTGGGGTGGTCTGGAGGATAAGATAATGTTGGGTCCTGACATGTTAAAAGAAATGGAAGATACGGTTAAAAATGCATGATCCAATTCAAAGACTTCTCGGGATCGACAGAAAAATTTTGCTGATTGGAAGAGGAGTTTTCAGGAGTTTCAAGTCAGAGATCATGTTTACGTTCATGTACGAGCCAAGAAGAGTACTCTGCATTGGGGTGGATGTGCTAAATTAGCACCTTGATTTTGCGGTCCCTTCCAAATCATGGCCCGAATTGGACCTGTGACCTATCAGCTTGCTTTTCCTAGCCACATACGTGTGCATAATGTTTTTCATGTTTCTGTGTTATATATATATATATATATATATATATATATATATATATATATATATATATATATATATATATATATATATATATATATATATATGATATAGATATACAGGTAACTAGATCATTCATAAGGATATAGTGTGATATGAATAACTACCAAGACAGGCTGGCAAAGTGAAAAGCTGACTAAATTTCTTTTACTATGTGTAGGTCGAACCAGAAGGCAAGTTCTTATTCAAACCAAAGGTTATACTCTATCAGAAAGAAGTAATGTTGCAGAAACGATTTATCACCTAAAGTGCAATGGTAACACTTTGGACAAGAGAAGGTCACCTGGGAGGATGAACAGGTTATGAGGGATACTTGTCTAGATCTATTTGCAGAAGAGAAACATTAGGACGATGTTTAATTTTAGGGGGGAAGATATAATTTCCCCAGTAATTGTAAATGTTTAATTACTATAGTAAACAAACTAGATATTACTATTTAATTTTATATATTTATTATTTTGATTAAATTGTGCATGAGGAAAATGTCTTTATAGTGACAATTATGAACTCTCACATGTCAGGTAGTTAGGATAGGTAGTTACCTATCCATAACTACTTCCTTGCAGATTTATTCTCAAGGAAGGAAATCAAGAGGGTTTAGGTACTGGAGTTGAAGAGATGAGAGGGAATGGAGAGATTTCTGTGTGGATATGTCAGACAGACTCCAAGAGCTAAGTCTGGTTAAGACCAAATAGTTGTAAAATGTTAAGACTGTTAGTCTTACACGAAACACCCTACATGTGGTGACAGCTCGAGGGGAGATTTTGGCCTCAAAGTAAGTCTCATGGTTGGGAGGCAAATCATTATTTCTAGTCCATCTTGATTCAAACAACTAACAGTAAATACTACCGGAAGTAGATAAGTATATATTTAACTTTCTCTAGGTTAATTATGTTGCTAAGCAAAGATATGGATATTGTTGGAGAAGATTATAACTATACTGATTCTATTAAGGCATAATGGCCACTAATAGAAGTTGCAAATAGTATTCTAGTAATCTACAGAAACTAGTATGTTTTAAAGTAAATCTCAGTAAGATTCATTGATTAGAATAGCATAGTTCTTTTAAATTGATTACTCTTTAGGGTTTTGTTGATAGTGTTGGACCCACCAACATTTAGGGATCACCCCGTTATGAATTCCCAACTAGACCTCACACCATTTAGTGCAAGAGTCCCATCTGGTATGATGGCTTGGTTACCATTATCTTAAGGATTTGCCTCAACTCTTGCTTGTCAGCATAGGAGAGTGGTATGCTTTGTCTCTGAGAAGTGAGGTTAGTGTGCCTAGTGAGTGTACATGTCACTTGTGTCAATGGTTCTTTCACTGTAGAGGGAGGGGGTGAGAGTGAGTGCCAAGTTAGTTGGGAGAAGTCCAAACTCTGATAGGAAGACACAACACAACTAGACGTGCACAGCTTCTGGTGGAACAATCCACACAGATGCGGTAGTCACAACACATAAGGGAAGATAATGCGTATAACACTCAATGGATTAGTCCACACGAGTGCAACGGTTGTTACAACAAGTTTTATGTGAAAGGTTTGTCTCATGTTTGGGAAGGTAGCCACCATGGGTGAGACAACTTTAACATCATATGCAACACATTTTCATTAATAGATTATGTATTACAACAAGTGAAATAGTTCAAATGTGAAACACAGGCTATAAGAAACATGCATCACAAGTGTTTAATATTATTCTTACAAAAGTTACAATACATGTGTGAAACGTGCTGGCCTGTTAGAAGGCTTCTAAATTAAGTGAAAGTTCGAAGACACATCATTACACCAGACATCACTGATCCCGTGTGAGGGGTGTTAGAGTGACTACTTACTCCTCAAAGAAAGCATTACACACTTGTTAACATAAGATAATTACTCCTGCATGAGGAGTTGGCTAAACATAGAGAATCAGTTAACTGAGTGATTGAGTAGTTGAGTGTTTGAGTGTTGAGTCAAGTCAAGTTAAGTGATAGATGACTTTGAATGTGTGATTGCATGTAGTTGCATGTCAAGATATTTTAGACAATTAGCTAGTCGAAAAAGGTTTAAATACCCTTCACCGGGTTCATTGTAATCATCATGTTTTGTGTGATCAATACAAGAGAAGCAGCTCATGTTTTGTGTGAATTCATGCTTTGTCTCCTCTGCCTTTCCAACAAATTGGTATCAGAGCGAGGTTACAGAGAGTGAAGAAGAATGGATTTGCAGTGGTCCGCGTGAGAGGAAACATCTATTTTTTTCTCGTGGTTTTCACATTAACACATCCTATGGGTTATACATAGAGTGCTATAACGCGGCCAGGCTCCGAAGAGAACCATGTTAATAGTAAAAAACTTAACGTAATTTGCATGCATGTGAGTTCCGTGATTTTCTGAAGCATTAAAGCATTAACGCCTGTTGGGTCCCTATAATACTAGTGATTACCCCATTACTATTATAGTTATACCCCTTATTAATATTGATGTGCCCCTATTGCCCCCATATTGTTATTACTGTGCCCCATAGAATCCCTCTATTGTTATTTTTGTGGCTTTATATTATTATTGTTAGGTCGGCTGGGTTATATTGTGACTCCTTAGACTCCTATATATAAAAAGGAGGTTTTGTCATTTGAATCATCCAAGAATTGTTCATTTATGTAATGTAAAGGAGGTTTACCCCTCGAAGAGGCTGAATTCTAAGGTGTTGATCTATCTTTTCTATCTTTTCTTGAGCTGGTTTCATAATATTTGGTATCAGAGCTTTGGATTCTAGGGTTTTGCTGCTCCAAACAGGTCATCGTGGCATTTTCCCTATAACTTTTTTTTCTGCGACGTTTCAGAAGCTAAAAAAAGAACCCATTTGCGAAGACATCGCGCTAAATCTCGGGTCCAAATTTCAGAACTTTTTGCACGATATTTACGGAGATATGATCTGAGGAAGTTGGTCTTTTTGCAGACTCCTGAATTATATTCTAAACAGGTGACCTGGGGAAAATCATCATTACCTTTTCCCTGAGCATTGGATTGAAATTTCATAAGAAGGTGCAGAAAGAGGATGGACTGTAGTTTCTTTTATATATTTTTCAGAGCCAAAGGACAAAATAGTGACTCGTGGCACATTATACAAGTTCGCTCTACTGAACTAGTCTATAATCAAGTCACTATGGGAGATTTCGCATAACTCTTCCTTGGAGAATCCAAATTGGATCAGACTAGTGGCATTGGAAAGAGGACACAAAGGGCTACCACAAGTTGCAATTTCAGAACTGAATGATCTGAAAGTACAGAGATACATCAGAGGCAATATCGAGCTCCTACAAAGTGAAAAAAAAATGTGTAGATTCTTTTAAATTTTTGCTTAAGAGTGGTTTGAAAATTTATTTTGAAGGAATTCAAAGGGCTAGTAGAGCATTATTATCGGTAACTGATGCCCCGAGGAAAGAAAATGCAAACACCTAGTAAGGAACCTGAAAGCTCTAGCATGACTCATGAAGAAGAAGAAGAAATGCTATATGATATATCAAAATTACAAGAACAAGTGCAACAAGTGTCACTTGCACAAAAAGCAATATAATCTAAGATGGATGGTTTAAGGAAAGATGTAGAAGCTATGATGGATGGTTTAAAGAAAGGTGTAGAAGCTAAGATGGATTGTTTAAAGAAAGGCGTAGAAGCTAAGATGGATGGCATGGAAGCTAAGGTGAATGGCATGGACGCTAAAATTGATGGCATGGATGATAAGATGGAAGAATTGAAGATAAATATGAATAAGTTGCTACAAGAAATGGTCACTAATGATGAAATGGTACTAAAGGAAACTCATGATGAGAACAAAAGAAATGTTAATCATGATTCCATAGACTCTAATGTTGGATCTAAGACCCACCATATTCCAAAAATCGATATGAGGAAGTTTGATGGCAAGGATCCCGCCACATGGATATTACAGATGGAGCAATTCTTCGATCTCAATAATGTGCAAATAACACAAAAGGTACGTATGGAAACTTTATATTTGGAACCAAATCAGTTTGTATGGTATCAATGGCTTTGCTCTCGTAAACAATTTATCACTTGGGAAATTTTTACGGAAGAATTGATAGCACATTATGAGGATACAAAAAGCAACACTTTTTTTAGCCAATTGATAAGTCTCAAACAAAAGGTTTCAATAATGGAGCACATTGAGGAGTTCCAAAAATTGAACAGAAGGGTAAAAGATATTCCAGAGGAGCATAGGATTGATGTGTTCATAGGGTCTTTAAAGGATAATATCCAACATGATGTTTGCCTTTGGGAACCTGATTCATTAGAGAAGGCATTCAGGTTAGCAAGAAAAATGGAAAGCAAAATTATGGCAACTGGGAAGCATACCACTCACAACTATAAAGACGCAAGTGTTGTTGCCCCTAGTCTTCCACAACCTATAAGGTTGACACCACAACAATTGGAAGAAAAAAGAGCAAAAGGGCTTTGTTACAGTTGTGATAGAAAATACACTAAAGGTCATAAGTGTGCTGAGAAGAAATTATTCTACATAGATTGTGAAGAGGAAGAAGAAAAGGAGCAAGAAAGGTCAAAAGAAGAGGATATACTCCAGGAACAAGGCCTAGATGAAGAACAAATAAATTCGACCATATCTTGTAATGCATTGGCGGGAATTACCACTCCTCAAACCATCAGGATAGAAGGACAAATCAAGAAGAAAAAGGTAATAGTGTTGATTGATTCAGGAAGCACCCACAATTGTATTCATTGTAAGGTAGCAAAAGAATTGAATTGCTTCCTATATCCAACACCAGAGTGTCAAGTGATGATTTCAAATGGAGGAACAATAAATTGCTCTGGAAAGTGCCATAATATCAAACTATCCATGGGAAAATATGTATTGACTATCCCAATGCTTTCCATTCCAATGGGAGGTGCTGATGTTGTACTAGGAGTCCAATGGCTACAATCCTTGGTTACAATAGCTTTTAATTTTCAAGAAATTTTCATCAAATTTTCTACGAAAGGAAAGAAAGTTGAATTAAGGGGTATTGCAGGGAAACCAGGAAAGATAATCAGCTCTAATGGTATGACAAAACTTCTAAAAAAGGAACAAAGAGGTGTAATTGCACAATTATGTTTGCTAGATGTTTCCACATCAGAATCATCTATTTCTTCAGATCTCCAAAAAGTCTTGGACAATCATTCCAAGGTATTTGAGACTCCCAAAAGTCTCCCACCTGTGCATGATCATGATCATGCTATTCATTTGATTCCAGGAAGTGCTCCTCCAAACATCAGGCCGTATAGATATCCCTATTTCCAAAAGAGTGCAATTGAACGTATGGTTGCAGAAATGCTAGAGGATGGTATAATTCAACCGAGTCAAAGTTCTTTCTCTGCTCCAGTAGTATTGGTGCACAAGAAGGATGGATCATGGCACATGTGTCCGAATTATAGGGAGCTCAACAAGCTCACTATTAAAGATAAGTTCCCCATTCCTGTCATTGATGAATTACTAGATGAATTGCATGGATCAATTTACTTCACCAAGTTGGATCTTCATTCAGGATATCATCAAATTAGAATGAACACTGAAGACATTCCGAAAACAACATTTAGAACTCATGAGGGTCATTATGAATTTTTGGTCATGCCTTTTGGCCTTACCAATGCACCTTCAACATTTCAAGGTTTGATGAATGTATTTTTCAAACCATTCCTTAGAAAATTTGTGTTATTATTTTTTGATGATATACTAATCTACAGCAAGTCTTGGAAGGATCATGTTGAACATGTTGACAGGGTGTTATAACTATTGGAGGAGAAACAATTATATGCAAAAAGATCCAAATGTTTCTTTGGAGTCCAGGAGGTGGAATATCTAGGTCATATTGTATCTCATGAAGGAGTTAAGGTAGACCCTAGCAAAATTAAAGCCATTAAGGAATGGAAAATCCCCACATCCATAAAGCATCTGCGAGGATTTCTTGGGTTGACAGGGTATTATCACAAGTTTGTTAAGAATTATGGGAGAATAGTAGCACCTCTAACAACATTATTAAAGAAAGATGCATTTTCATGGACTCCGGAAGCAACAAAGGCCTTTGAACATCTAAAAGAGGCAATGTGCCAAGCACCGGTCTTAGCTACACCGGACTTCACAAAAACCTTTATTGTGGAATGTGATGCTTCAGGAAATGGAATTGGTGTTGTTCTAATGCAAGATGAAAGACCCATTTCTTTTGAAAGTCGTCCAATCAAGGGAAAGTTTTTAAGCAAAGCTATTTATGAGAAGGAAATGTTGGCAATACTCCATGCACTTAAGAAATGGCGACCCTACCTAATGGAAAGACACTTCAAGGTAAAAACAGATCATGATAGCCTTAAATACATTTTAGAACAAAGATTATCCTCTGAAGAGCAACAAAAGTGGGTCACAAAGATGTCAGGTTATGACTTTGAAATCATCTACAAAAAAGGGAAGCAAAATGTGGTGGCAGATGCACTCTCAAGAAAGGATGAGGATGTGGAAGCATTTTTGTGCGCCATTTCTATTATCCAACCAGATTGGATAAACAAAGCAAGGGAGGAATGGAAGAATGACAAAGAAGTGTGGGCACTTATTCGAAAGTTACAACAAGATTCCAGTACGCCTGATACATTTAGCTGGCAAAATGATTCGTTATGGTACAAAGATCGCTTATACCTCTGTAAGAATTCCCAACTAAGACAAAAGATTCTGATGGAATTGCACACTTCTCGCTTAGGAGGGCACTCAGGATTTTTAAAAACTTACCACAGGGTTAAGAAGGAATTTTTTTGGGATGGCCTTAAATCAGATATTCAAGAGTTTGTGGCGGAATGTTTGGTTTTCCAAGAAAATAAAGTTGAAACAATTAAGACACCGGGTCTATTACAACCTTTATCCATTCCAAGCCAACGTTGGGAGGAGGTTTCAATGGATTTTATCACAGTTTTACCCAAGTATGAGGGAAAGAGTGTCATCATGGTGGTAGTTGACAGACTTACCAAGTATGCACACTTTTGTGCATTATCACATCCATTTAAAGCCAATACAGTTTCTACTGCATTTATGGAAACAATTCGAAAGCTACATGGAAACCCAAAGATTATTGTAAGTGATAGAGATCCCATTTTCACTGGAAATTTTTGGACAGAATTATTTTCTTGTCTTGGTACTCAGTTAGCTCATAGCTCATCTTATCATCCTCAATCTGATGGGAAAACTGAGATAGTAAACAAATGTTTGGAAGGATATCTTGTTGCTTTGTATCTGATAAACAGACACAATGGGTCAAATGGTTGCCTCTGGCTGAATGGTGGTATAACACTTCCTTCCATACAGCAACAAAAATGACCCCATTTATGGCACTTTATGGGTATCAACCACCGTCCATCACATCATATTTAAGAGAAAATTCTATGGTTCAGGCAGTGGAACATCACATCGAACATCAACAACAAGTCCTCCAACTCTTAAAGGATAACCTCGTGTTGGCACAGAATAGAATGAAACAATAGGCAAATCAACATCGCACTGAAAGAAGTTTTGATGTAGGTGATTGGGTATTCCTATGGCTACAACCATATAAGCAAATGTCCCTCAAGCAAGCTAAGAAGGATAATAAATTATCACCAAAGTATTATGGTCTGTACAAGGTGTTGCAAAAGAGTGGTACTATGGCATACAAATTGGAGCTTGCTGCAGCTTCTCGATTGCACCCAGTTTTCCATGTTTCATGTTTAAAGAAGGTTATAGGTGACAATCTCCCAGTTCAAACAATATTGCCAGAACTTGACGAGGAAGGAAAAATTATATTGGAACCGGAAGCAGTCACAGAAACAAGAACTCGACAGCTACGAAATCGATCAATTTCGGAGTATCTTATCAAGTGGAAGAACTTATCCGCTGAAGATTCCACATGGGAGGATGAGAATTTTATACAGAAGTATCCAGAACTACTCAAGTGTGCAGGAAAAGACTTTTTTGAAGGAGAGGGGCATGTGGGTTCCCTATAATACTAGTGATTACCCCATTACTATTGTAGTTATACCCCTTATTAATATTGTTGTGCCCCTATTACCCCCATATTGTTATTACTGTGCCCCATAGAATCCCTCTATTGTTATTTTTGTGGCTTTATATTATTATTGTTAGGTCAGCTGGGTTATATTGTAACTCCTTAGACTCCTATATATAGAAAGGATGTTATGAAACCAGCTCAAGAAAAGATAGAAAGGATAGATCAACGCCTTAGAATTCATCCTCTTCGAGGGGGAAACCTCCTTTACATTACATAAATGAACAATTCTTGGATGATACAAATGACAAAACCTCCTTTCTATATATAGGAGTCTAAAGAGTCACAATATAATCCAGCCGACCTAACAATAATAATATAAAGCCACAAAAATAAAAATAGAAGGATTCTATGGGGCACAGTAATAACAATATGGGGGCAATAGGGGCACAACAATATTAATAAGGGGTATAACTACAATAGTAATGGGGTAATCACTAGTATTATAGGGACCCAACAAAGGAGGTTTTGTCATTTGAATCATCCAAGAATTGTTCATTTATGTAATGTAAAGGAGGTTGCCCCCTCAAAGAGGATGAATTCTAAGGCGTTGATCTATCTTTTCTTGAGCTAGTTTCATAACAACACCCTGCTCCATATCATACATGGCGTTTATCGCATACCATTCTCACAAGAGGTGCGTTAATTAAAAAGACAAAACTCTTAGGATTCATATGCATTGACTCCATATTCGTTGAGTGGGAAGCTTTATTAAACAAAAGCCACTCATTTTTTTACATTCGTTGGATTGGTTATATAAGGGTGTTAATGTTAGTATTTTTTTAAGGTTTTATATTAATGTTTTTGGGCTTTTATGATATTGAAATTTTTAAAAAAGTTTTTGTGCATTTTTTTTTTAAAGTTTTTTTTAAATAAAATAAAAATAAAAATAAAAACTTACGGTCTTTATTACAAGGGTATTTTTGAAAAAAAAAAATTGCAAAAACTTATTTTTTTTTTAAGTTTTTTTTTGTTTTTAAATAAAAAACCAAAAAAAAAAAAAAAAACTTAGGTTTTTACTGAAAGGGGTAATTTTTTTAAAGGAGTTTTACAAAGGATAAATTTAAGGTTTTTTCAAAAATTGACTTTTGGAGAAAGATGGCTTTCTCAAATTTCCAGCCCTAGATTCCATCGTTTACATGGAAAGATTATGATGTGTGGGCCATTAATATGGCGGCCACGTTGCAAGCACATGATTTCTTCGATTATGTCAAGTTTGGGTTTTCAGAACCTAAGAACGAAGAAGAAGAACAAGCTCTCAGTAATATAGAGAGGGAACAACGAAAGAAAGAGAAGAAGAAGAATGCACATGCATTGTAACTTATTCAGTAGGGAGTGGACTGAGTAGGGTTCTTAAAGATTATAATCACGTCTTCAGCAAAAGTAGCATGGGATACTTTGGCGACAAACTATAATGGTATGGCCAAAGTCAATATTGTTAAGCTGTAGAATACTAGGAGGGATTTTGAAAGTTTGCAGCTGAAGGAGACAAAGGACTTCGATTCTTTCATGAATTGGGTCATAATTGTCATAAATCAGTTAAATATTTATGGTGAAGATATAAAGGATCGAAGAGTGGATGAGAAGGTCCTCCGATCCTTGTCTACCAAATTTGATTTTGTGGTAGCAGCCATAGAAGAAGCCAAGGATTTGACATCATTGACAATTGATGAGTTGATGGGACCACTTCTATCACATGAGGAAAGGATAGATAGAAATAAGGATTCCACTTTAGAGGCCGCTTTCAAAATTTAGATTTCTATTTCAATAGATAGAGGTCGAGAAAAAGTAGATTGAGAGGCAGAGGACGAAGTGGAAGATATGGTGGTCAGAAAGATGGCCGAGAAGAGCATGAACATGCAAGTGGAAGCAACTACAAAAGCTTCAAAACTAATCAAAGAGTTAACAAATCAAATGTGAGATGATATTATTGCAATAAAGTTGGTCACTATGCTCATGATTGCAGGAAGAAGATAACTGATAAAGGGAACCAAAGAGCTAATGTCACTATAGAGAGTACTAACTCCATGTTCCTAGCTTGCCATACCATGCATGAACCCTCTGCTAGTGTGTGGTTGTTAGATAGTGGTCGCAGTAACCACATGACAGGAAACAAGGATTTGGTTGCAAAATTCAATGGCAAAGTTGGGGACTGACAAGACTGTGGAAGTAGATGGCAAAGGAATGGTTAACATTGAAACCAATCAGGGGGAGCCTAAGACAATCTCAGAGGTATATTATGTTCCTAGTCTCGAACATAATTTGTTAAGTGTTGGTCAATTGACACAAAAAGGATATAGAGTTATCTTTCAAGGTCAAGAATGTGTTATATATGAGAATCCCCCAAGCAAGCAACTGAGAGCAAAGGTGCAGATGACGAGTAACAGAATCTTCCCTTTAATTTTTAATTACAGTGGGCAGGTGAGTTCTTTTATAGTTGCATGTTATGATGATTATTGGTTATGGCACTTTCGATTTGGACACTTTCACTTTTGTGGTTTAACATTGTTGCAACAGAAATAGATGGTCAGAGGATTACCTACCATCAAAGGACCTGCTAGTACTTGTGAGTGTTTCATCTTGGGAAAGCAACACCATGAAAGTCATTAAAAGGGAGTTTCATACAGAGTAAAGCAACCTCTTGAGCTAGTGCATACAAACTTGTGTGGACCTATGAGGACACAGTGGATTGGTGGAAGTTGTTACTTCCTCACTTTCATTGAAGACTAAAGTAGAAAGACTTGGGTTTACTTCTTGAAGTAGAAGTCTGAAACTTTTTCAAACTTCAAAGAATTCAAAGCCTTAGCAGAGAACCAAAGTGATCGACAGAACCATTTATTGAGGTTAGATCGTGGTGGAGAATATGACTCAAAGGCATTCCATGATTACTGCGAACAACATGGGATCAGAAGACAATTTACAACTAGGTACACACCACAGTGGAATGGTGTAGAAAAGAGAAAGAAAAGGAAAATTATGAACATGGTAAGAAGCATGTTGAGAGGAAGAAACATGTCTAATGAGTATTGGGCAGAAGCAGTTTCATGTGCTATTTATGTGATCAACAGATCTCCTACAAAGAGTGTAATGAACAGGGTACCAGAAAAAGCATTGCTAGGTATATATTGCAGCATATCTCATCTGAGAGTATTTGGATGTGTAGCTTATGCACATGTGCCTAAGGATTAAAGAGGCAGTTTGGATGATATGAAGAGCACTTCTGGTTATGTCTTCCACCTTGCTTCAGGTGTGATTTCATGGGCATCTAAGAAGCAACCCATTGTGACACTTTTGTCAGCACAAGCAGAATATGTAGTAGCAACATCAGCAGCATGTCAAGTAGTGTGGTTAAGAAGAGTATTTGATGGAGTCAAGTAGAAACAACAAGGATCAACAACAATATATGGTGACAACACCTCAATGATTGCACTATCCAAGAATAGTGTATTTCATAAGAAGAGAAAGGATATCGATACTAGATATCACTTTATTAGGGAACTTGTGAGAAATGGAGAAGTTCACTTGAAGCCTTGTAAATCTAGTGATCAATTGGCTGGTATATTTACTAAGTCATTAGCACAAGATGTGTTTGAGTTTCATATAAGAAACTTGGGTGTTGTAAGCCTAGCTGAGACATAGACCAGCAGTCGTAATGAAGGGGGAGTGTTAAAATAAGATAATTACTCCTGCATGAGGAATTGGCTAAACATAGAGAGTCAGTTAACTGAGTGATTGAGTGGTTGAGTGTTTGAGTGTTGAGTCAATTCAAGTTAAGTGATAGATGAATTTGAGTGTGTGATTGCATATAGTTGCATGTCAATATATTTTAGGCAATCAGCTAGTTGATAAAGGTTTAAATACCCTTCACTGGGTTCATTGTAATCATCATGTTTTGTGTGATCAATAGAAGAGCAGCAGCTCATGTTTCGTGTTAATTCATGCTTTGTCTTCTCCTCCTTTCCAACAAGACTCTCTTGGATACATGGGAGGAGCTGAGGTGAAGAGTCATTTGCATGTCCAAATGAGGGGGTATTTATAGCCAAGGGTGAAACTGACCCTTGTGGTTGTTCGACTACCCTCACGACTGTTTGACTTTCATGATTTTTTGACTTTACATGACTCTTTGTACAACAAGTGGGTCTCTTGGACTTCCACATTACATTACATTGATAGAAAGTATGGCCCATAGTAGGTATGTGGACGAAATGACTCATGACATGACTCAACATGACAGTGTTGGTACATTCATGCTGCTGTTGGTGTGCATGTCAAGCTGCAGTGCTGCTAGGTGATGGATGTCCTCATGGTGTGTCACACCTTCACCTCTGCATGGAAAAGTTCGTAGAGTCTTTGATGGTCGTTGGTTCACTTGATGTTGCTTTTGCATGTCCTTGTTTGTATGTTGGAAGGCTTGACCGGTTCGTTTATTTGTGAATGGTGCATGCTCGATTGTTTGTCCATCCATGAGCACATCTTGCATGTTTGTTCATCTGCCAATCCGTGAACAAATATTTGTGTGATCATCCGTTCACGAGCACATCTCTTTGCATGCATCATTTGTTCATCAGTTGATGAACGTGTCCTTTTGCATGTGCTCCCCTTCGCTCATCACGTTTGTCGTCGAGCCATGTTTGTTTTTGTACCTGTTCCTACAGTCACTTATGACGGGACGCCATCAAATCCAAAAACCTCCTAGCCTACCATGATACATGATCATTTCAAATGCAGGTGACTGGGAGAGGCAACAAGGTTGCGAGGCGGGATGGAGGCTTTGGGCACTACTGGTTAAAATTGCGCAAGAGTCACTGGATGATGGAGATGGGCAATCCAGATCGATAGTGACTAGTTGTGAGGTCTAACCCAGCTGGAGAACAAAACCGTGCAATTTTTTAGGGGAACAGTTCAGGATGCAGGAAGGTTGGGCAAGAAAAATTTGTGTAGTTTCTAGAATGAGCAGGCAGTGGTTCTTGGAAGAAAAACCTGTGCAATTGTTTGGAGGAACATGTTAGGCTGCAAGGAGATAGGGTAGATAGAAACTACTCAATTTTTTAGAGGAATTGGCCAGGAGCTTGCCAACCAAAATTGTGCAAATCCTTGAGGGAATTGACACTAGAAACTATGCAATTCCTGAGGGGAACTAGCAGTGTCTTGCTAGGAGCTGGGCAGTAAAAATTGCGCAATCCCTGGAGGGAACTAGTAGTCTGCTGCCTGGAGTTGCTAGTGAGAAACAATTTTCTGATTCTGGGAGGCTAAGCTGCTGATCATCTCTACGTAATTTCTGAGTTGATCAGACTACTGTGAAATAGAGGGCCTGATCATGAAAAATATGCAATTTTTTGGATGAGCAGTCGGTTGACTGTTGGGAGGGGTAGCTGAAATAATTGCACAATTTAATGAGAGAGATAGGGATGGGCACTAGATTTCTATCTGGCCTGTCTAAGCAATTTTCTCAGTCAGCAGAGCGGGTAATGCTTGCATCCTTTGTGAATTTTTTCAAGGGAGTCAGCCCTGGGGTGGCTATCGGGTCAAACTCTCCGGTTGACCAGCATGGAGACCGATTGATTTTCTTGTGGGCAGCGCAACTTGAAATGACTTTCTTTAGTTCCCATGTGCTATTCTGGGTGACAGTTGATCAAGTCGATAGCGGGGTGATGGTCCAGCTGTCAAAGGGGAGTTCGATCGTCATAACTTTAACAAAATGACTAAGTGTGTGAATGAATGAAAGATTCATATGTGATCTTGCAACACACACTTGCATGACTCGACGAAGAGATGACTCAAACCATCTAGACACATATATACAACATGACTGACTGACAATGTAGGCGACAAGCATGGCACTTGTGATTGATCATTGGTTGACCGTGATGATGCTTGCATGATAGTGAGCGTAACTCCATGTGTGAGGGTGACAGATGTCTTCATAGTGAACACAACAATTACACACGAAGCGAAGACTTTGAACATAACCAGAACATGGTCACAAGCATGACTTTGACATCAACATGCAAGACTCGCTGAAATGAAAAAGCAAGGTGAACACGAAGACTCATGTGAGCTCATAGAGTGAACCTAAGTGTGTGTAGTCATCAAGTGAAACTCTCAAGGGAGGCTCCGAAATTAGGTGTAGGCCAAAAATTTGGAGGGTGGTTATAGCCGCTACAACACTTGGCAACACATTAGTAGAATTCCAGCTTCTCTATTTTGGTTCATTGATAGCACAAGGACTTGGTCTTAAAGGGAGTATTGAATCATTTTGTGGGTTACTTTAGCTTCCCCATTTACCCCATGGACATACATGGTTCACCTCTTACCAACTCATTCAAACACAATCAAAAGTTTAGCTTGATCACAATGTTTCGAATTCATGAAAGGTAGTTTAGCTTGAGAGTTGAAGATTTTCAAAGTACATGTTTTCATCTCTAGTGTTGTTCTATTGCCAGCAGGCCTGGACAATACCCCAATGTAGTCACCCAAGAACACACGCATTGCTCCACTGGCAACGAGCTTGGTTAATGCCCCGGTGGAGTTGCATGCTTCACCTCTCTATGCAGGAAGCCTTTCTTTTCTTTCGTCTTTGTATTTTTCAAGAGGACTAAGCATAGGCACTTATTTATTTTTGGGGTAGAAGAGGGATCCCGACTTATTGAGAGCAGAAGAGGTTTTTCCTTTAGAGAAGCATGCAGGACCTCTGACATATGTTTGCTTGTTTTTGTTTTCCCCTTCTTTGTTTCTACTAGTTGGATGAGCTTGAACACATAGAGCAATAGGTTGAGTACAGGCATGGGCTTTCCAGTGTGAACACAAGTTCATGGTTGGACCAAAACTTCCCTTACAGACAATTCATATTTTCTGTCAATACTTCATCAACCGAAGGTTATAACTAAGCACATAGAAGATGGACACATGATTAGCCAAGTGTTGTAGTGTCACAAGTCTCTTCATATTTCAACCACATACTCTATTCAAAAGCCAGAACATAGTAGTTGGCAACACTTATTTCCAGAAACAAAAATAGTAATATATCAATAAAATGAAACAAAAGTAGACAAAAATAGTAAGGATAACAAACAAAGATAGTAAGAAAAGAAAATAAGATAGAAACAAAAAGCAGTAAGAAGACTATCTACACGGCATGGGGTGCGGCCTGACTTGCTGGAAATAATTCTTGAGATCTTCATTGTTGATAGGAAGGTTGTAAATCCTCCCGTAAAGTTATTGAAAATGATGTGTGTGGGACAAGATTCTCGTGGACTGCATATGGACCAATCCATAGGGACTGGAACTTCGTATGTTTTCCCTTGTCTTCATGGGGCTTATCCCATTTCAGAACTAAGTCACCTACATTGAAGTTTTGTTCCCTTGCAAACTTCTTATCGAACCATCTCTTGATATGGTTCTGGTGGAGTGTGAGTTTTTATTTTCCTTTCATCCTTTCTTCCTGAAGCTGATGGAGAGCATCCATCCTACACTGAACTAGCTGGCAAGGCTTGCCTTGGGATTCTTGGTAAAGCTGAAGAGTAGGCAAGTAGATATTTGGTGGAAAGATGGCTTCTTTTCCATAGCCCAGGAAGTATGGTGATGTACTCAGAGAAAGATTGGGTGTTACATGTTCAACCCATAATGCATTCGTCAGGGTGGTATGCCAGTTGTGCTACTCAAAGAAAATGTTCTTCTTGATTATGCACATGAGGTTTTTATTCGTGGACTTTGTGAGATCGTTTCCTTGCGGGTAATAGTTAGATGAATGATTTAGCATAATACCATTATTTAACGCAAAGTCATAGAGTTTCAAATATGAAAAGTAAGTTTCATTATCAAAAGCAAGTGATACCAAAACGTTGAAGCATGAGATGATGTTCTACTGGAGGAAGCTGATGACCTCCAGGTCATTCACTTTCTTGAGCGGAATTTCTCCTCTCCACCACATGAAGTAATCATTTGTGGTTAGAATGTAGTGGTGTTGCTTTGATGAATGTGGGAAGATTTCCCCAATGATGTCCAGGCCCCACTGTTGGAATGGTTCGGTCACTACAAGTAGGGTGCAGTGGGGATGCTGATCTTTGTGTTTTGCTGGCAAATCGCTGACAGACCGGGCACCTGTGGGCATAACCATGTGCATCCTTGGATAATGTGGGTCACTAGAAATAAGCTTGCATAACTTTGTGCATAGTGGTGTTTCCCACAAAGTGACCCCTGGTGGGTCCGTCAAGTAGATCTTGTAGTACCTTCTCTGATTCATGTGCATCTAGGCACCTGAGAAAAAATCCATATTTGTGCTTCCTGTAAATCACTCCATGCACCAACTAATATGCTAAGGCATTAAGGAACAATTCCCTCTTCTATATGATGTAAAAGTGAGAGGGTACGATGTCATGCTCAAGGTACTAGTGCACATCTGTGTACCAAGATGTTCCGTCTTCAGTGGGTGTGGCTCACCTTATACCATACATCTCAATTTCCTACTCCCAGTTGGTGAGCTCTTCTTCACCTTCCGGTGCCTACACCACTTCAACTACATGTCTGCAAATCCCATGTCCTTTAATCGTGTGAACTGGCTTGATTTCAAGATCATACTCTTGCAAGCATGTCATCTAGTTCGCACATCGTTCACCAAATTATTGTTGTATAAGAAATGAGTGAACTTCTGGGTAAGGGATGAAATCTATGCAGTGGTTCTTTAGCAAGTAGGGCCTGAAGTGTTTCATCACCTTGTAAACTACATAAGCTTCTTTTCAATGGTGGGGTAGTTGAGTTCTGGTCCCTGCATGCTTGCGCTCATGAAGGAGATTGGGCGTTCATTATTCATCTCATCCTTCTGAGTGAGTACTGCAGCCAGTGAATTATTAGAGACAAGGGTGTATAGCAAGAAATCCTTCTTGATGTCTAGTCTCTAGAGTGCAGGCGGTTCTGCAATGGCTAGCTTGATCTGGGTTAATGCATACTTTTCCCTCTTGCCCTACCTATAGACTACATCTTTCTTTATCATGTCCTACACGGGCTTAACTATCTACACATAATCCGAGATGAACTTCCGGAGGAAGTTTATCTTTCCCAAGAAGGAATGCATGGATTTCTTATTGACTAGGTTAGGGATCTGTGTAATAGACTGGACCCAGTCCGGATCAACCTTGATCCCACTTTTGGAGACAATGTGTCCAAGAAGGTTCCCCTCAAACTGCGAAAATGCTCTTTTTCGGATTCAAGGAAATTTTATATCTCTAACATCACTCAAAAATTTTCTTCAGATGGCATATGTTATATTTTCATCTTTTTGAGAACACAATCACATCATCGAGGTATACCACTACGCCCTGTCTGATGAGTCCACGAAAAGTGATCTCCATGGTGTATTGGAAGGTTCTGCTACCAAAACCAGAGTGTATCTTGAGAAACTGTCAAGGAGAGAAAACATCTATGCCCTAAATATTGTTTGCAAAATGTGGTCCATAGACCACACAGGGTGGTTTCCTTTGTCTGAGGCACGGTTTACGTTCTGAAAATCAACACACAAGTGGATTTTCTTAGACTTCTTATGTAGAGGAACAAGATTTGAGACCCGTGTGGAATGACAAACTTTGTATATGATCTATGCATCCAACAACTTAGTGAGCTCTTTCTTTATGAGGGGTTCAAGTGACTGATATACTTTCCTCAACTTCTGTTGATATGGCTTGACCCCTTCTTTGATCGGGATGATGTGTTGGATGATCCACATGTTATAAGTTTTTAGATCATCATATGTCCACGGGAACACATCTCGGTACTGTTTGAAAAAGCGGACAAAGTCTTGCCGCTCTTGTTGTGTACAACATGTACCGACATTGACAAACTTTAGATCTTGCTCTATTCCCAGGTTTATTAGTTTGTGCCTCATGGTGGAGCTATGGATCTTGCTATTTCTTGGCCCCTAAAAACGTTCTTGCAACTCATAAATATTTTCCAATGTTGCCACATTTTTCATGATAAGGTGGCCTCTCTTGTCACAAGCTTCTGCTTGTAGAGAGCACTCATGCTCATCATAATCTATCACTACATCTTTGAAAACGTCAACATTTTCCATGAAATGCAGTATCTGTTGATCAACATTAAACACGCATAAATTAGTTATGTTATCTAGGATAGATGGTTTGTACAAAGTTTCAGTAGTAAATATATCCCTAATCAGTTACATTGTCGAAGTTGCATTTTCCAAAGCATTAGGAGTTGCATTAGGTGTACGTGGTACATCAATGATGTTAAATGCTTGGAATTTTGAGATGATTCACCATATCTCTTGCTAGTAACTTTTGAGATGCAGTGACAAACAATGAATGGTGTTACGTACCTGTCGTACCACTATATTTGAGATGCAAGCCTAACACGAGTGCTTCATACTCATCAATGTTGTTCATGCACTCGAACTCCAAGAAACTTGAAACCAAATGCTTCCTGTTGTAAGGGTGGGTCATGAAACATCTGGCTCCTGAGCCATCCTGTGTCTTTGATCTGTCAAAGTACATGATCCACAACTTGTCTATACACGAACTACTTGATGTGTTAGTACTACTACTACTACTGTTGCTGCTACTACCACTACTATTAGTACAATGTATTGTACATGTTTCATTACCATTAGTTGGGCATGGAAGAAGTCCCAACTGCATGTCTAGTTTCATTTTCCCTAGTACGGAAGCCACATCTGAGACCAGTCTATAGCAAAGTATCTGTCTAGCTTGCTGGACCAGTCTCTACTGAGTAGTAGACCATATGCTTCCAGTATGTCCACAACCACTATGTTGATGCATTGGTGGAATCAAATGTCATGAGATAATTGGATGATCATGTCTCGTAGTTCACCAATGGTTGGTACTGATGTTCGATCAAGCTGTATTATTTGTGTGGATGTATTGATCCATTGTGCATTGATCTTTTCTGCAATGGAGAGCAGCATGACATTGACTGCCACGCCAGAATTAACCAAGAAGTTGTGAACATTGCAGTTAAATGTTTTGAATGATAGTAGGAATGGAGGGAAACCCAAGACCACTTCTTCCATCCAGAGTGTGTTGAGCACAGTGGAAAGTGATCCGGGAGGGTTGCTTTCTCCCTTACTGGTAGAGGATGCATTGTCCATTGCTGTCTATCTCAAGGCACATAGCAGGATGCTTCGCTGACTCTAGATCTTAGCTAGCTCAAACAAATTGATGTTCCCTCGAGTTTTCTTCATGTCATCTACAATTTTATATTCCAGAGGTGGTAGACTCACCGAGGTATCCGGGGTAGAATGGATGTTCATGTCGTCCGACGGAGTGTTTTGCAGCTTGCTTCTCATGGACGTACTTTTGTCTACAACTGTCTTCCTGTATTTGTTCTATGTTTTCTTCTTTGGGGCATCTAGTGGATTAGCCTTCCTCAACAATAGTCTCATCTTTTCTTGTGCTTCCGCAAGTGTAAGGGGAGCCTAATTACTCCTGAGATTGTATTGGTCATTTTTCTTTTGGAGCTACTTCTCAATGTTTGTCTTTGAACTTACTTGTGAGCACTGATATTTTTTCACCACATGCCCAAAACTCGATGGTTCATCAAGTGCAACCTCTTCGTTATCATCAGTGTCTTCCGACCTCTCCTGCATTTTGTTTTCTTCATCGAAAGTATGACTGCATATATAGTTCGTGACTCACTTCCTGTCTTGAAAAGAGTTCTTGGGGTGATGTTCTTCATGGTATGAACAAAATTTAGGATTTGAACATTGTTCAACTTGGAAGACAAAGCCCTACGCAGTTTTTGGAGTGGGCTAGTTGCTGCTTGATGAGTTTCTTCCCTGTCTCTGCTTGGGCGAATGGATGCTTGCAAATGTGTTTGTTTTCCATTGTTTGAGTTTGGACACTTCTGTAGTCATGTTCTTGACTAGGTGAGTGAGGATTTCAATATCAATTGCTTCATTGTCTCTACCGTTGCTCGCCATCGCTTGGGACTTCCTGATCGCATCTTTGGATTCATTTGTTAATTCGTCATCCTATGACTCCAATTTCCTGCAGGTCTCTCTCAATAGTAATAGCCTATTCACAGTTTTCTAAGAGTGTTGGTTTTACAGCTCGTTTGATGAACTGTGCAATGCTGGTGGGCAGTGTATACATGTAGTAATCAACGGTGATGGAGTCATGAGGTTTAGTGTCCACTGCAAAATTTTTCAATATGCATGTAAACCTATGATTGAAGTCTTTTACTTTTTCTTTTCCCTCCATCTTCAGGCTTCCCAATTCTTTGAGTAGCATGGTTGGGGTCTTGTCATCAACAAACTTTTCAAGGAACATGCATTTGAATTCACCCCAGTTTTGTATAGAGTTTGGTGGAAGGTTGTGATACCATGTAGCTGCGGGACCGTCCAAGTACATGGAAACAATCTACATGCTATGTCGTCGTACCATACCTCAAGGGTCTGCAGCTGCAGGTAGAAATTGTCCAAGTGATCTTCCGCCTTCACCGTGCTATTAGGGTTAAACTTGATGCTCATCCTCTTCACTCGCTTCAGCATCTTGTGCAGAACAGCTGGGAGAGCCAAGGGTCCCTAAGTCATCCATTCTAGATTTGCGTCAACCATCTCTTCTTCTTCATCATCCTCCTACTCTCTTTCAGAATCTAATGGTTTGGGCTCTAAGTCTGTTGGTTCGTCTTCGCCTCCTCTGATGCCTTCCCCTCCACCTCCTGTATGAGAGTCTAATCTCAATATCACAAGAGTGTCTTGCTCGTTTTACCAGAAGACTAGAGGGTCCTCTTTGTCTTCAATATATTTTGCTTGACCTTTAAGTGTGGCAAGCACTTCTTCTTCCACCGATGATACAATAACTCTTGTAGGAGTCGCTTTTGGCATTCTTGATGCATATGAAAGATGTTGTATGCCTGGGATCAGTCCCACTACTTTCGGAAACTGGAAATTGATGGGAAAGATGAAGTGAAGTTGATGATACATAATCTCATGTTCAATCCTTGGAGGTGAGGAGTAACCAACTACAGAGTCGCGTGTAGGTGAGAGGGAGTGCGAGTTACTGCCTTGACCAAATTGTTGATGAATGAGTGTGAGAGGATGTTCAACCATATACAACTGGCTGCCCTCCTTCTAGCACCAGAAATGTTGACAGTGCTGGACCTGCCAACATGCAGGGGATCACCCCAGTATGAATTCCCAAATATACCTCACACTGCTTGGTGTGGGAGTCCCATCCAGTATGATGGCCCGATTACGATTATCTTAAGGATTTGCCTCAACTCTTGCTTGTCAGCACAGGAGAGTAGCTTGCTTTGTCTTCGAGAAGTGAGGTTCGCATTTGTGGTGGGTGTAAGTGTCACTTGTGTCAATGGTTCTTTCACTGTAGAGGGAGGGGGTGAGAGTGAGTCCCAAGTCGGTTGGGAGAAGTCTCAACTCTGCTAGGAACACACAACACAATAGGACTTGCACAGTTTCTAGTGGAACACTCCACACAGATGTGACAGTCACAACACACAAGGGGAGATAACATGTATAACACTCATCGTATTAGCCCACACGAGTGCAATGGTTGTTACATCAAGTTTTATGTGAAATGTATTTTTGATGTTTGGGAAGGTCGCCACCATGAGCGAGACAACATTAATAGCATATGCAACACATTTTCATTAAGAGATTATGTATTACAACAAGTGAAATAGTTCAAATTTGAAACACAGGTTATTAAAGGAACATGCATCACAAGTGTTTAAGATTAGTCTTACAACAGTTACAATACATGTGTGAAAACATGTTGGCCTCTTAGTAGGCTTTTGAATTAAGCAGTAGTTTCAAGACACATTGTTACACCATACATCACTAACCCCGTGTAAGGGGCGTTGGAGCCACTAATTACTCCTCAAAGAAAATATTAGACTCTCTTGTCTATGTGGGAGGAGCTGAGGTGAAAAGTCCTTTGCATGTACAAATGAGGGGGTATTTATAGCCAAGGGTGACACTGACCATTGTGGCTATTCGACTACCCTCATGACTATTTGAATTCCATGAAGTTTCGACTTTACGTGACTCTTTGTACAATAAGTGGGTCTCTTGGACTTCCACGTTACACTACACTGATAGATAGTATGGCCCACAGTAGATATGTGGGTGACATGACTCATGACATGACTCGACATGACAGTGCTAGTACATTCGTGCTACTGCCCGTGTGCGTGTCGAGCTGCAGTGTTTTTGGTCCATGGCAAAGTGTGCAGAGTCTTCGATGGTCATTGGTTTGCTTGATGTTACTTTTGCACGTTGCTCCTCGCTTGTATGTTGGAAGGCTTGGTAGGTTCGTCTGTTTACGAAAGGACCATGTTCGCTCGTTCGTCTGTCCATGAGCACATCTTGCATGTTTGTTCATCCGTCCGTCCGTGAACACATCTTTGCATGATCGTCTATTTGTGAGCATATCTCTTTGCATGCATCGTTTGTTTATTCGTTGATGAACCTGTTTGTTTGCATGTGCTCCCCCTCATTCATCTCGTTCATCACCATGCCATGTTTGTTTGTGTACCTGTTCCTACAGTTAGTCATAATGGGATGACATCAAATCTAAAAACCTCCTAGCCTATAATGATACGTGATCATTTCGGATGTAGGTGACTAGGAGAAGCAGCAAGGTTGCGAGGTGGGATGTAGACTCTAGGCACTGCTTATGAAAACTACGCAAGAGTCATTGGTTGATGGAGATGGACAAGTCGAATTGACAATGACTGTCCGCAACATCTGGCCCAACTAGAGAAAAAAACTGCACAGTTTTGAGGGGGATAGTCTGGTCTGCAGGAAGGCTAGGCAGGCCAAATCTCCACAGTTTCCGGAACGAGCCGGCAGTGGGGCTTGGCAACAAAACCTGCGCAATTTTTTAGAGGAACATGACGGGTTGTATGGAGGCTTGGCAGATAGACATTTAACATTTTTTTTAAGGAAATGGCCGAGCACTTGGCAACCAAAATTGCGCAATTTCTGGAGGGAACTCACAGTTAGCTATTGGGTCACATGCAGCAGAAACTGCACAATTCCTGAGGGGAGTGGCAGTGAGCGTCCGGGAGTTGGACATCAAAATCTGCACAATTCCTCGAGGGAACTAGAAGTCTACTATTGGGAGTTTCTAGCGAGAGAAATTGTTCTGATACTAGGAGACTAGCTTGCTGATCATATCTGCGCAATTTCTAAGTTGAGCAGACTTCTATGCAATAGAGGGCCTAGTTATGAAATCTGCACAATTTTCTGGATGAGCAGCCAGTCGACTGTCAGGAGGGTTGGAGAGACATGGATGAGTATTGGGTGTCTGTCTAGACTATCTGCACAATTTTCTAAGTCAGCAAAGTGGGCAATGCTTGTAGCCTCTCCGCAATTTTTCAGAGGAGTCAGCCCCGGGGTGGCTACCAGGTCAAACTCTCTAGTTTTCCAAAATGGAGACTGATTGATTTTCTTGTGGGCAACATAGCTTGAAATGACTTGTTTTAGTTCCCCTATAGTGTTCTTGGTGAGTTTCGATTTATTCGATGGTGAGGTGATGGTCCAGCTGTCAGATGGGAGTTCGGTAGTCAGAACTTGAGCAAAATTACTTAGTGTGTGAACGAGTGAAAGATGCATATGTGATCTTCCAACACACACTTGCATGACTCGAAGATGAGACAACTCAAACCATCCACACACATATATACAACATGATTGAATGATGGTGTAGGCGACAAGCGCGACACTTGTGATTGATTGTTGGTCGACCGTGACGATGCTTGTGCGATAATGAATGTAACTCTGTGTGTGAAGGCGAAAGATGTCTTCACAGTGAACATAACAAGTACACACAAAGCAAAGACTTTGAACATAACCAGAACATGGTCGCAAGCATGACTTTGACATCAACATGCAAGACTTGGTGAAATGAACAAGCAAGGCGATTGTGAAGGCTCAAGCGAGCTCACGGAGTGAAGCCAAGTGTGTACAGTCATCAAGTGAAACCCTCAAGGAAGGCTCCGAAATTGGGTGCAAGACAAAAATTTCGAGGGTGGTTATAGCCACTACAACAGATTTACCATATGAATATCCTTAAAGGGTAATATAAGATCTGAGAACAAGAATTTCTAGATTTATTTCGAAACTTGCTAAAAAAACAGAAAAAATTAGAGTTCTAATAAATAAATAAATATATATATATATATATATAGATTCAAAGAGTTAAACTTTACAACCAAACTTGTACAAAGTAATAAAGGTACTTTCTACTAGGCCTTAAAATGTTAAGGAAATATCCGTAGTAAACAAGAAGTAAGTTCTGGAACCAAACCACATTTTCTTTACTTAATTTGAACAAAAAAGGGAATTGCCCGAAGTAATGGAGCACAAAGCACCTCCTTCAAAGCAATGGAGCACCAACATAACTCGCCGCGAACCTCAGAGCCAAACTTAACATGAAAGCAAGACTATGACAACGTAGGAGGAAGAATTTCAATCATACAGGATGATAGAATCGAACGGTGAAATTTGAAGCTTGGGTCTGTAAACGTGAAAGATCTGCCAACGGAAAACTGAACACCGAAAATACATCCTAGTTTGGCTGACAATGGAGATAAGGGTGCCCTTGGTGCCGTCAGATGAACTCAATACACAGAGGACCGTCGATGAGAAGAATTTCCCGAGGAGAAGCCGACAGTTGGAGGGCGAACGGAAGGCTACAGAATCCTACTCGTGCGATCGCTTTGAGGTCAAATTCAATGAACTAGAACTGGGATTAGCAACTCGATAATCACCATAAAGATTTTTCATGCGTGCAACTGGGATTCCATTAAATAATAGTACTAAATGAATATCCCAATTTCCCATTATGTAATCGCTTAGTACAAAGTCCTTAATATATATAATAATCGCATAAATTCAATGGTAAAAACAACGTTGATATTTGTATGTATTAAGTAAGGTTAATTTTCCTCTTTAATTTTTTTTTTAATGTTTAATATGTAGAAACATGACATACCTCTTTTCTCATAATATTTTCGTAATTTCACAAATTATCTCTAATTACAACCACTGATTCCATATTTAGGCCGATAGGCCTTCCTTTGAAAGAGACTTTCGTCGTCCTTTTGTTTCTGACGCTGACACCTGGCGTCCACATTCAACGGGCATAGCTCTTCCTGTACTCATTTTCCAAATATTCGTCATGGTCTTCATCCTTCAGTTACGGGCATCATGGTCTTCATTTACTAGCGGAATGGTGGGCATTTCTGTTATGAGTGGAGAGCCAGAGAATCCTCGTCTGCATTGTGCGTTGTTACACTCGGTATTGCTTGACATTTCCAACACTTGCGGTGCTTCGTTACGAAAGAAGGAAATGGAAACTCTAGACATTATTTAACGGCATTCTGGTTTTAGACTAACTTCAATTTCATTGTGATTTTGCTGGCCATGGAAACAAACCAAAGCCTTAAGAGGTGCAGAAGAAGTGGGGCTTTTAATGATATATTTATTTATACTGCCTTCATCCACTAGCACGTGTACAACACGACTATCTCCTCAGTATCGAACAGAATCTTCTGAATTTAACTCTCAAAGAATCGCAATCAAGACTGTTTGCACAATCCGGGCTTCTGTTTTATCGTGATTTTATTTCTTCGAACTGCCAAATTTTATCAGACGATTACTTATACCTTGTAAGTCGCTGCATCTCACATTTTACCGTTTTTCTTCAAACATTAGCAATGGTTATTTTCTGTTGAATTCCAGCTAAACCATGGCATTCTCAACTTTCGGCATCGCTCGTGAGTTTTGAACCCTTGACTTCTTTCTGAAAGCCGTTATTATTGGGGGATTCAATAGTTCTTTGTGAAAGCCATTTCATAGATTCTCAATTTTTGAATAAATTCCCAGTTTTTAAAAATAAGACAAATTTTATGTCCGGATTCAAGATTTCAGTGCCCTGCAGATGGATGTCCAGGGTTATTGAAAGTTGATTTTTAAATTCAATGCCAGGTTAAGTGCTAATTAGCCTGTAATTTCAGTTAGGCGCTCTGTGATTCCTCACATTTGAAGGTTAACTAAATGTTAGATTTTGCAAATGAGAAATTGCTGCTAAAGAAAATATTTAGGCTTGAAGTGAGGGCTTACCTGTCAAATTATTTTCTTTACAGGCCTTATATAACTGTTTCCAGAGGCTTTTGCTTTCGGAGGACTTTTTTGTGTTAGGGCCTACCTGTCAAAAAAAATTCTTTTTAAATTCAATGCCATGTCAAGTGTTAGTTAGCCCGTAACTTGAATTAGGAGCTCTGTTGATTCCTCGCATTTGAAGGTTAACTAAATGCTAGATTTTGCAAATGAGAAATTACTGTCAAAGAAAATATTTAGCCTTCAAGTTAAGACCTACCTGTCAAATTATTTTCCTTGCATCATGCCTTATAGGCATATAGCTGTTTCTAGTGTTTTTTTTCTTTTTCTTTCCGGATGACCTTTTCTGTGTTAGGGCCTGCCTGTCAAATTATTTTCTTTGCATCAGGGTTTGTATAGCTCTTTTCAGGGGCCTTTTCTTTCGGAGGACTATTTTTGTGTCAAACCTGTAAATTTTGTAAGAATTCAAGAATTTGGAGTAGTGCATTTGAATATAACACTGGCTTTAGCCAACAGAGATATTAACACTTCTATCTCCAGTCATATCTAGCTTGCTGCATGTTTATCATTGTTGTCGGTCCTGTGACATCTCCACAAAACAAACATCTGGAGAATCCTCATTTGCGTTCTATATACTGAAGCAGACTTTGATTGGATTCCTTTGCATTGATTTGGTTAGTTTTTGGGTTTCTTTGCTATTTCCTGGAGTGTGTTGGAGTGTTGGAGCAGACTTATATATCATCCAGGAGTTTAAGCTACTACAGTAATGTAGAGGTAAATTCTCCAAGCATTGTATTGACAAGCCTATCAAGAAATTATATACTTCCTATCAGCTGAAGTAAGGATCGGGATTTGCATTAGAGTCTACTTGTAATCATTGAAAAATCTCCTCAATAAAAATCAGATTTTTGCCTTAGTTCTTTAACTGAAGTTATTTATCTGAAATTTTCCTTGAAGTGTTTGATGAAATTTCTGAGTTGTTTGTTGAAGGTGTTTCTAGAATTTGCATTCAAACTGTTTGTAGAAAGGTGCCAAAGAGAAATTTTAAATTTTTTGGAAAAGTTTGTATGTAACTTTTGTTGGGTATATTATAGTGGTATTAGAGCATAACTCTGGCTAGCTGTGGGTGATATCAAGGAGAAGAATTTGAGGGTGAGAATGGAAGTTTAAAGATAAAAAGCTTCCAAGTCAAAAATTTGAAGATTATAACCAAGATTTCATAAACATGTTAGAACTATTGGAAACATGGTTGTCATTAAAGATGTCAAAGAAAGGGGAAAGCAATTACAAATCTGAAGACGAAGATATAAGCATAAATGAAGATTCAGTACATTTAGTTGAAGATACAGTTGAAGCCTTGTGAAATACATCTGAAGCGAGCCAAAGGGTAAGCTTTAATCCAAATGGTGGTATGAAAGAGGTATTAATTCATGTTGCAAATAAAGAGGTTTCCAAACCAGGCTTAGAAGAAATATATGAACCATTTTCATTTGAATTCTTAGTTGGAAAGACCCTGAAAAGTTTGTCCCATGAAAAGGTTCAGTTACCCACTAAGTCTGGCAGTGTCATGATTGAAGGTATTGTTCATGTCAAAGGCTCAGCAAAATATGGACACAAATCTTGTGAAGACAATCTGAAGCATCTTGATGGCATCATTCTCATTTGCAGGGGATAAGATCCCACTCAAGATGTATTCAATATAAGTAAATTTCGACATCAAAATATGGATTAGTTTACTGGAGTCTTTGTAAGGCCACTGGAAGTTTGCAATGATGTTACAAGGAACATGCTCCAAGAAGAAATTGAATTCCTAGTTGATGGTACAACTGAAGACAACAAGGAACATTCTCTAATGAAACTAAGCTTCCACACTCCAAACTCCAATACCATGTTTGCAGGGGACATTGCTATCCTTACACCTGGGATTGTTGCTAAAAGGAGGAGAGGTAATTCTATTATTTGTATCTTGCCTCAACCATTTAATGAATTTACTAGGGTTCTTGCAATGTGTGGTAATGTGGAGATTCAACTAAATAAAAATGTAACAGTAGCACATCAAGAAGGATTGCAGACAAAAAATTCCCTTCATAAAAAAAGGTAATAAAGAATATTATCAAATATCATCTGTAGCTGGAATTTAGTCCCCCAATGCATCGTATTATGTTGCACATGAGATATACATTTCTCGATTCAGTTCAGGAATCTCGGGGAAGATGTTAGGAAGGAAAAGTGAGTGGATTGATGCTCCCGTGAACCATGCTAGAGACTAGCCAATTGCTCTTTGTTCCATGGAAAACAAGGTTCAAGAGCATGTGAGAGGACTGTTAGAACACCATATAAAAGAAGCTTTCCTTCCATGCTACTCCACATAATGGATCAGTGCCAAAGAACCAGAGCAGGGGAAGCAATGGTTAAATGACAATCCTTATCTGATAAAGTTTGAAATGAAAAATTCCTTCAATTAAGTAGGACCTGGAACATGCAAAGGAAGCAATTTTTAGGCATGGAGTACGTGGCCTAGTGAATGATCCATACAATGAGTTAGATCACCAACATCCTTCTAAACAAATGCAAATTAAGCATGTTAGAGAGATGCTTACAAAGGTGAGGTGCCTTGCCTAATACCATGATTACCATGTTTGGTTTGTTGCTCACCAAAAACAGTTACAAGATTGGCATGGTGATGCTCCCAGTCTCCACGATATTAATGGCAATTCACATTTTATCAATATGTGTACCAAAGGAACTATAGTTCATGGAACTCGGGATCCTGTGGCTGGCTCGTTTGACGTAGTGCAGATGCTTGGAAGGGAAGTCCTAACAGGGTGGATGACTAATAATAAGCCAACATAATTACCTTTCATATCAAAGGGCTTGAATTCAAATAGCCACATTTACTCTAACCAACATCAATTGAAGGCTCGAATTCGAGGTATTTATTTGGAAATTGAAAGCATTTTCAGTTTTCCAAAAGAAGTTATGAAGCATATTTAGTTATTGAAAAATATTGTGATCTTGAGGCTATGATATTACGTGGGAAAGTGGAGATAACTGAGTCAGATTTTGAATTTTGCTTTCTACATGTTTCTTGCATGCTTTGAGCAGAAAGGCCATATAGGGAGCTTCCAAACACTTCAACATGAAACCTTAGTTACTTGTAGTCCTCAACTTTTGACTATTGTTGTGTCTCTTCAATGGCAAGATCCTGTAAATATATTGCTTGCACATCATAGGAAAACTACCTCAGTTTCAATTGATGGCACAGTCAAGTCTTGGAACGCGACAACAAGCACAACAAGTGTACTTTGCAACCCTGTTCTGACATATTCTGGGCATAGATATGAAAGGAGCCTTGTGGGGCTTTCTGTTGCTATTGGTTCAGAGTCAAATGAGGTATTTGTCTATCATAAATCTATTCCAATACCAGTGGCATCGTACAAGTTTAACCATGTAGACCCAGTTAATGGTAAAGAGGTATATGTTGTCGATGGATAGTTGGCTTCCTCTGTATGCTGGAAAGGGCAGATCCAAACCTGGGTTGCATCATCAATGTTAACATTTGGAGGCCTCTATTACCCTTGATGTGCACAATGGATTGGATGTAAGGTGAAAGGAAGACTTCTTGCAACTCATGCGATTTCCAAGACATATGCATATTGTTGCATAAAGAATAGGCCCAACATTACAGAGTATCCGGACTTAGTACCATTTTTTTCAAATGACCCAACCTTCCTTGGACAATGATAGATTGGGGTTCTCCAAAATAATATGTTTCTACATATATGTGTGCTATCAAGGGAGGAGTACAAGCCATTTCTGGATGGCACTCAATTAACAACCATTGGATTAGTTGTGCAACGATATCTATGTGAAGACGGGCCAGCTATTCTTCAGGCTGTTACTTTGGATGCAGCCCAGTGAAGTTTAGGCATGGAGATCCCTACAACCACAATACCAAAGAAATGAATTCCATGGATACAAACACATCTGGTTGCATCATAATTCAATTGGGAATACAAGATTTTAGTCTTTTTTGGGGTTTTACGATACTGAATTTGTGTGAGTGATGCCCTGCAAAATCATTGCAATCCTCCAGCTCCTGCATCAACATCATAAATGGAAATGTAGCCCAAGAAATCCATACAAAAGTTGCATCTTCATTTATTGGGCTCCTTGACATTATACCTGTTTCAAGGGTGAATTTTTGGATGCATATTCCAGATCGATTTTTTGTTTTAAGAGACACAGCTTAAGTTAATGTCCATGCTTGTGTTATCTGCTCGACTTTGTCCCAATGGCATCGAAGTCACTGTCTTTCCTTTCTGATGTCAGTGTCTAACTTTGGGAATACATCTGGTTCTTGGTTTAGCACACTTCTACTCTAGTGGCTTCATGTCCAAAAAGATGACTACAGTAGACTTTGGATAATAGTTCTTATATGCAGCTTGATGAGATTGTCACATTTCCTATTTCTCTTTCTTGTGCTAGACTGTACAGTGGAAAGCATTAAGCCCCCAAATATTGCCTTATCATATGATTCAAAAATATAAGAGAACCCAGGAGGTAGGAGGTATGAATGTAGATCATTTACAATTTGCTTTTCCTAATGGAAAATATCATGCAACATCAGTGTGAACAACAACTGCCAACATCTTATACAATGGTATTACATAGAAGTTCTATGTTGAGGGAGTGAACCATGAATATACATTTAATTTGAAGTCAGAAATAGTGCCTTGGAGGATCCAGATGACCATTTTTCCCTTGCTTAGTTTGGAATCAGTTAATGTTCAAAATATTGTTTGTGGTAGTAAGCATGCTGGTAGAGACATGAGAAAATGAGAGATCTTCGGCTGGAAATGGGTTTTCATTCTGTAATATGATGGGATTTCCCTCTGCAATATTAGCTACTAAATTTTACTTGTATGGAAAGATTACTACTTTCTTTGTTCAATATTTTATTTTAATTTTATTCATTCCAGTCTATTATATTATATTTTATTACAATTTTGTTCATTTCAGTCTATGATATTTTATTCAATTCTATCACATTGTTTTTCGAAATTATAAAAGTAAAGGCAGCTTCCTGTTTTTTGAAGTTAGAAATTATAAAAGCGAGGCAGCTTCCCTTCTCTGCCATTAAAGGTATCTTTTGATGCAGAGTAAATATACCATTTTTAAATATTATTTAAATGCTCGATCCACAAGTGTCATACAGCGCATGGATCCACATTAATAAAGTGGATATAGTTATGACAGGTATATGGTATATGATTTCATATTGATAAAGTATTTCCAGTTAATAGAGGAGTATAATTTGAATTTAAACTAGGTGTTTTTCCATTTTCAAATAGGTATGTAGATACAGAACAATATGCACAGAGATACAACGTTCTTTTATAATAAAATAAATTTAATTGGAACAACTTTTACTTTGACATTTTATATTTCTTAATCTTTTATCACATAATATCATAATTATAATCATGAAAAATTACTTCAACTTCAACTTTTACTTTCTCACCCACCACATACGCCCCATAATGATTATATATTTTCAATCTCAACCTCTCCTCAGCAACTTTTTACATATGTCCAAAACTGTTCGTCAACTTTTTGCATAGGTAAAAACAAGGTTTGACATGATCAAATCAACTTCAACTTTCTTTCAAAGTTATGCTTATTCTTAAAATGCCTTTACTATTAAGATGTCCAATTGTCAATTTGCAAATTGGGTTGTTTTGGTCATTCCTATGAATCTTTATATTTTATCATTTCAATTATATTATTACTAATTATTATTTTAATTATTATTATTATTATTATTATTATTATTAAATAAAATTAATTATACATCACAAATTTAATTGTATTTTATTAAAAATCACTTATGAATACAATAAGTATTGGTTTAAGAATATTATATTTTGACTTTCTAATCGCACTATACAATTATGGCTTTCAATGTAGTATCATTCTATATATGTATATTATTCTTTACAAAATATAATAATAATATCATGGTTTCTAATGGAATTAACTTTTTAATAACAACATATCAACATGTTTTCTAATATTATGTTTTGACTTTCTACAGGATAGTCATGGTGGTTATTGCCTTCGTCACTAGCAAGCTTTGTATATGCTTGGCCATCTATAAAGGTTTCTTGATTTTGGGTAATTAATTTAACCTCTTGATTTTGGGTAATTAACTTACTCTAAAATGAAAAAAGACATTCAATGTGTTCTTTGTAATATAGATATAAACAAAACATCTAAAGAAAAGTTATTGCACAATGATCCAGTCCAAGAAAATTTTCGACAAACCAATTAACTCTTCTATAAAAATTCAACAATTCCAATTTAATATTCCTATCGGCCTCTCTTTGTACCTTTTGGGACAATTGCTAGTTGTGTACACTTCATGTAACAATGTTTATCAATTTTCTTTTTAATTAAAATTCATGTGAATTTGGAAGACATGTGAATTCATATAATAAACTATAAAGTTGCTCAATGGAAAAGGAAAATTTGCAAGACGTTTTTCCGTTTAGAGAATATTGTTAGAGAGACTGATGTGTTTCCTTCTGAAAATTCAAAAATGTCAATAATATCATGCTTTTAATAATATTTTTAAATTTTATAGTTATTGAATTTTAAAGAAATATTTTAATTTTAAAATAATTAAAAATATATATTATTTTAAATGAAATTGAAAATATTTATAAGTTCTTAACTTTTACATTTTAAATGTGTTAACAGTTCCATGTAAAGCTCTATTAAATATTTTATTAATTTGGTAAATTTTGTAAGAAATTATTTAAATTGTGCATCAATTATTTTTATTGGATTTTAAATTTATGAATCTTAAGTTTCTTTTAATGGAGCAATGTAAGTTTTCCTATTATAAGTTTTCAATTCATTACATTGCAAAAGCTTTTTTTTATTATTAAAAGCTTTTTTTTAGATTAAAAATTGGATTTAAAATTTCCTATTTTAAATGTTTATTGAGTTAAACTATGTTATATTTTTTCCGTTAAAAAAGTTATAGTGTTTAAATGAAGTTGTTGTTGTTGTTGTTGTTGTTGTTGTTGTTTCCAAATTGTATAAGCTTTTATTTTTTTATAATAATTTTATTATATAAATTCATATTTATAAATTCTTTTGTAAAAATGTAACACAATAAATTTTTATAATTTTAATATGTTAAATCATAAAATTATTTTAATATTTTTATTTTAATAGCATTTTAAAGTTAAAATAATTCAATTTGTGTGGAAGAAAGTTTGTGTTTCTTTCTCTACACTCTTATTCCCCTACACATACCCCTTCTTTCACACATCTTTTATTTCAACTTCATACACATGTTTAAAAAATTGCTACTTTAAAAAACGTTTTGTATCTAAGTTTAATTAAAGTTTTCAAATACATATGCTTTCAAAAAAAACCTTATTATTTTCCTCTAGGCAATTTTTTACAACACCAATGTTCTCCTACTTAAAATTAGATTTCCATCACATATATTAAATTAAATTTATATAGTCTCTTTTAAATTCACTTATATAAATAATTATGTTGATAGACATGTCTGTTTTAGAATATGCTTTTTGGAATGTGAATGGTAAATATTTAACATTATAAAATATTATAGAATATTCTTAATAATATACACAAATCAAAGTTGAAGGTAATTCCCCTTCCACACACACTCTCTCTTCCACACCTCGTCACACCTTCCTCCTCAACACAATTCTACCATATAGCTCCACCCTGCACTTCTTTAGCACACCATGAACTCTTTTTAATGTGATGCATGAAAAAATGCACTCAATAAAATCAATTAAGCCAAAAATTCCAGGTATAAGTTCTTTTCTTACATTTTGTATTTCAATTTAGTGTCTTCTATTTTCATTTTTTTTTGTGAATAAGATAGATTATATTACTACACAAAAGCTGAATTTACAAAAAGTTGGGTAGTGTGAGAAAAATGCTCCAACACTAGAGCCAACAACGCACACCTTCCTAGCTTCAGATGGAGTAATTTTACATTGAAGCTTACAAAAAATAGTTTTTGAGATGTTATGAGAATGATTACAAAAAGCGCCATGCTGATAATATCTCCCAAATTTTATTATTGTCAATACTTTGCATGTCGTTGAGATCTCATTGACGACTGAGAGCGAGAGAGCATAATATAGAAAAAAAGGATGCCCACTCAAGGTCGCTAAGGATTTCCCTCCACAGGCTCATCATCAAGGCTGATGGGCAGCTCTTGAGTGTTGCCTTCCTACGCAACTATGGCCACCAGATGACTGGAGGAACCAACTACTACCTCCTTTGTTACATTGGAAGAGCCATCGACTCATTAGTGGACACTCATAGCTACCCGCTTCTTCAGCATTGTGTAGTGCAAAGATTCTATGGTAACAAAGTGGCAGTCGTGCACTGATTCCATGTAGACAACAAACTTGTCGATAAGAATATCATTTTTTTCTTCCACGGCCTTGGACATTCTCCCTGCTCTTGCATCACAAGACTGAGGATCATCTTAAGTTGCTAGGAGAGATCAATTGTGTGAGTATACAAATTCTCCCTTGCCCTGGTGAGGCTTGAGTTAGGGATCCACTCAAATTCTGCTGCCACCTCTTCAGAGGACACCCCACGCCTTAGGACCCTTGCCTAAGCTTCCATGTTAGCAATATGTTCTTGCATCTCAGGTTTAACAACAATGGCATAGTTCAGGGCCGCCCACCTAGCTGAAGATCGGCTCTAGTGGCAGGAGGGGTCATAATCGTGGCCTGGACTGTGTTAGGGAGCCGGGCTAGAACCTCACCTAGGTGCCATGATAGAGGGAGAGGGGATCAACAGGTATACTACAAAAGGGGGTCAGGAAAAACGCAGCGTTGGAGCAGGCAAGGTGACAGGGAGGAGAAAGGGGGAGGGGGTATACATAGGAGCTCGAGAGCATCGAGCGGTGGGATGTCTTGAGGTAGGGAATGAATGCAGGTTGAGGGAGGTACAAAAGGTTGGTGAGGGAGATTGTACAAGAGAGGGATGACAGGATGGATAGACGGTGCCCCTGAGGGGTTGCAAAGCTTCTATTTGTGCCCGTAGCAAGGCTGACATCGGGAATGCAACTCAGGGTAGATTTCCTTTAGTACACCCTCTCGTCGAGCAACTTCTATCATTATTTTCAAGATTGGATATCTCAAAGCAATTGGAGCCCATTATTCTGATTGTCCCTTTCATTGATGGTCTAGGATAGCTAACGCAACCTACCATTCTCTAGGTCAGTCCAAGCGAGTGATCGTAGATGATAGTTGGCCACCGTATCCTCATTTTCCAACTTGTGAGCAAGGCCATGACATTCCCATTATGCCCGACAACTTGGAAATAAAGATTGTTTTCTATTTTCATTTTAGTTATTTAATAATATTTTAATTCTTTGTATATCTCTATATATTTATAAATAACTAAATATTTATATTTAGAATATAATTAATACAAAATCAAATTTAGAGTTATAATCCTTACTTTAAAAAGAATAAGAAATACAAAAATTATATCAAAAACAAATTATATAATTTATTTATATATATTTCAATATAGTTATAATCTTTACTTTAAAGAAAAACTCATAAATAAAAAAGATCATAATAAAAACAAATTATATAATTTATTTTTTTATATTAATTTTTACAACACAAGAAATTGCTTACAAATGTTGTATTTTTATAATGTAAAATTGTTGAATTGAGGCTTCTGTGATCCATATTAAGTTTATGAGATATTTTTCGGCGTAAATCACAATATATTTAATTTGTCGATGCGCTTCGAACCAACTAGTGTGGTTCAACATCGTCCAACTTGTCCTGACGATGAACCACACTAGTTGGTTCGAAACGCGTCGACAAATGAAATATACTGTGATTTACACCGAAAAAACTCTCATAAATATAAAATTGCTTACAAATATCGTTTTTATAATATAGTGACCTTTTCTTCGTAGAATAACTTTGTGATGTTAGCATTGGAATTAATGGCTGAAACAAATATTTGAATCAAATTCCGTCTGATATTAACTATAGTGAGCAGTTTTGAATTCAAATTTGGATTTAAATTGGATTAGATAAAAAAAATTATATTTTCAGATTCAAATTCAAATGTAACCAAAAAAAATTGTTTAAAAATAAATTACATGATTTATTTTTTTTATTAGTTTTTTTATTTGTAAGTATTTTTCCATCATAAATTTTCAATCTAATTTGTTAGAAAAGTTTTTTTGTGTTTAAAAATTATATTTAAAAATCTAGGATTTTAAGTTTTATTTTGTTAAACTATGTTATATTTTTTCTCACTTAAAAAACATCATAAAGTTTTAAAATCATAAATTTTTAATTTTTTTTTTAAATGCATATATTTTTAATTTTTTTATATTAAATTTATTATATAAATTTATTTGTGTTTTTAAATTTATAAAACATTTCACAAAAATATATTTTTTATATGAATATTATTAATATAAATCATAAAATAATTTTAATATTAACTTTAAAATTTTAAAGTTAATATTATTTTAAAAATAAAATAATTTTATGTGTGCAAAAGAAGTTTGTACTTTGCTTAGCACATGTTTTCGGTGTATACTCATTTTCCACATATCTTTTTTGTACACTTGTGGTTTCACAGAGTTTTTTTTTTTATCGTTGAAACTATACTAATTCTATTATTTACAGTAACAGCAGCGAACAATTACATCCAGGATTACAAGTCGCCAGAGGCCTGGGGTGGCACTCTGGATGATAGAGATTCACTAAAACAACTACCCGCGCAGGGGCATTCTCCTTGTGACTGAAAACCCACGCAGGGGTGATATCATTGTGACCAAGACTGAAACTGGAAGCCCACACAAAGGCTGTGGAGCTGTGGAGACCAGAAAAAGCAAAAATGTCTATCCCACGCATGGGCAAAAGAGAGAAAAGGAAAATTTTCATCAGAATCCCTCGCAGGGGAATGGACATGCACTGAACTACATAATTGTCAAGCCAAACATAACTATTCACGCCATACATTAAACATTGGTCATAGGGGAAACGGTTCACAAAAAAACCTGAGCTTGGGCTGAGGACTGAAGATTGGTCGAGCCAGCATCTATTCATCCGAATCTTCCGGATAAATCCAGTATTCGCCTTCTGGTGGGGGTCCCCAGTCATACTTGGCTTTGCCTTTCGCGGATGCTGGTTGAGATGCTGGTGGAGCAGCCCCTGGCTCGGATTGTGCCCCTGCCTTTTCCTCAGCAGCTTTGGAGCTCTCTGCAGGATGAGTTTGGGCACTGGGTTGCTCCCCAACTTCTTCTTTCGCTTCTTCCATGAATAAGACTGAAACGTGAGCTTGAATGTTGGAATTGCCTTGGGCATTGCTGAAGGAGAAAACCGTTGTGCCAAACGCAGGTAGCGGGGCAGCTCTTGAATCCTGCGTCCTGGCATCCATAAATTGCTGCGACTGGATGGGATTTGCTTCCTCCACCTTGTGGCACAGACAGCGGCAACAATTTGAAGACGGATTGGCAACCGGGGGGCGTGAAGTTCCGCCTCGTCCTGTACCGCGACGACTGAAGGGCCTCTGTCTCGGCGGCATGATTTCCTTGAGGTTCGATGAGGGCGCAAGACTGCCTTCAATCCCTTTTGATGCCCTTTCACCACTTCCGGAAGCCAGAGGGAGTTCTCGTGCTTGTGCTCTGAGCCTTGACGCCCAGAAACCCACCTCCACAATTCGGACTTGATCCGACACAAAACATTCCCAATTCTCGCCATACTTATGCTGCATTGGTTTGCCTCGGTTCTGGTGAGCCATAACTCGTCTCTGCCACAGTTAATGGAGCGCAGCTGCGGCCATAAATGGCTGTCCCCTCGCTCTCTTGCTCTCACGCTTGCCAACCAGGGCGGCGTAGAGCATTTAATGACTTGCTTGAGCTTGAGCCCGCCCATGCTGACCATGTGGCGTACCTTCCTCCCTCTGCGTGGCACCCGCATCCGGGTGTGGTTTCACAGAGTTACTTTTAGGCTCTATACACATTTGTTCTACACAATTACTTCAACACTTCAATCTTCTCTTAAAAAAAATTGTCGCTTTAAAAAATATTTTGTATATAGATTTAAAGAAATATGCTATAAGTATGTTGAATTCAAAAGCCATGTGAATTTTTGCAAAGTAGAATATGAATTTGGTTAAGGTGAAAAGTAAAACATTACCTAGTTTGCAATTATTAAAGCAAAATCTATAGTCATTTTAATAATAATGACTTTTAAGTTTGATTTTTTCTCTATAATATTTTGTTGAGAAAAATATATAGTCATTTTCATAATAATGACTTTTAAATTGGACTTTCTCTCTATAATATTTTGTTGAGTAAATGTAAAATATTATTTTATAAGGTGAAAAATGAGTATAAAATTGATTGCTTTCAAAATTTTAAGGATGAAATTTAGTAAAGGGAATAATTTTCCAATTTTTTTTATGAGAGAGTTAATTTTCTAATTATTTTATAAAAATATATACATATTTCACTAAATTTCCAAATTTTTTTATTTTCCATATTTTTTTAATAAAAAACACATTTTTTTATTTGGAGTGATTGAAGAGTTATTTTTACAAAATTGTTTTTTCATATACTTATATCTATAATATTATGGGTTCAATATTGAATCGATGGAAATATGAATTAAAAATAGTTTGAGAAAAAAAATAAACTATGACTAAGATCCCGTTGGTATAATTATACCCTTTACTCTACAAAATTATCTTCACATATTTTTATATATTTTCCACATTTTTCAGGTAACAAAAGACCAATGATAGCTCCAAATAAACAAAAAACCAAAAGCATTCTTCTCAAATTAAATGTCCAATTGTTAAGTAAAGTAAAACACGTGTCTAATGAGTAAACTTATCAATTATTAACCAAAAAATTGATAAATTTAAGGTTATAAAAATAACTTAAAATATCATATGTGTTATCATAAGTAAATACTTACCCATATATTTAACTTAACTAAATGTAATACTTATTATCATAAATATATATTTGTCAACATATTTTTACCTTTTGCAATTATTAATAATAATTGCTAATAATAATTCCTTATAATTGGTTGTTATTAGTCCTTGCGTACAAAAGTGTAGGGACTATAGTGATCGATTTGGCGTTCAATCGATATTAATTTGTGTTAGGGACTATAGTGATCAATCCCAGTGGCAAAACCTCCACAGACCACGTCACCTAATACATCGAATAATATAATATCATACTTGTAAAATGCATTTAATTCTTTGAACAACTTTACAATTTCTCCCACCACATATCCTCCACACCCGGCTCCTGCGGGTGGACCCCTTGCTTCCACACAATCCACCCCTCCATAACCCTTAACCTGGCATTGAATCGATATTAATTTGCATTGACCAATGTATTTAACCGATGTTTTTTCAAAAACATTTGCTTTATCCAAAATTTAATTTTAGAGGTGTGCAAAAACACCTTTTTTATCCAAAGTTTAATAATTTTAGAGGTCTTATTGCAGAGTTACAGAATATGCAATGGCAAATAGGTTTTATCCAAAGTATCGATTCGCTTTAAGATTTGGCTCTGTTAATTTTATCCAAGGTTTCTATTGTTCTGTTAATTTTATCTAAGGTTTCTACTGTTCATGGTAGATCCCATAAGGTGGGAATGGTCTTTCCGCCTTTATCCAACCTACGACAGCGCAAGGATTATTATTTTAATTTAATTTGACTCTCAATTTATCCAAATTTTAACCAAACTTTCGAGGTGGTATTTTTGCTTCAACAAAATTTATCCAAAGTTTTTGATTCAACCTCTTATTGGAACCTTCATGTGTTTCAAGGCAAGTTCCAAGGGAAATTAGAATGGATATCGAAAGTTTTTGCAATAATATCATTTTTCTAATTCAACCTCTTATTGGAACCTTCATGTGTTTCAAGGCAAGTTCCAATGGAACTTAGAATGGATATCAAAAGTTTATGTAATAATACCATTTTTCAAGGCAACTTGCAATAGATATCCAAAGTTTATGTAATAATATTGTTTTCCAAATGTACTTATTACTTTTATCTATATCCAAACTTTCCCCAAACTTTGGCCTGTGTAAATAAAAATTTATATTAAAGGAACTTTGGACAATGTATAGTGTATATACAACGCTATATTAAAATAATATTGGACAATGTATATATAAAAACCAGATATATATTTCAAGTGCTAATTTTTTTAGCAATATCATATTTGAAATGCCACTTGTCTTCAAAGTGCCTCTCCACGGCCTCACCTCACGACCTCATCATCCTTGTGTCGTATGTTGCTCACTAATAATTATTTATTAAATTGATATGCAAGAGCATACGAGTGAAGAGGCGACAGCTGGGAGATGTTTTTTTTTTTTTTTTCATTTTATCTTAAGAGATAGGGAGGAAAACACTTCAAGTTTTTGTTTCATTTAGTTACATTTTGTGTCATTTTTAATTAAGGCTGAATTAGCCATTATTAGTTTTTTAAATTAGACAAAATAGGAATTAGTTAGGGATTTGTTTGAAGAAATTGTTTAGTAACTGAAACATAACTGAGGAACAGTTCCTCAAACTATAAAGGAACTGCTGACAATGTATTGAAAAGGAAAACTCAAAGATTATGGAAGGGCTGCGATTGAGAGAGGAGAAAAATACAGAAAACGAATTTACATTTTGTTTCTCTTTAAGTATCTGTGTAAAGCAAATGAGTCCAATATCTCTATCATAAAGAAAATAAAGGCATTTTTCATTTTTCTCCTGTGTCTACTTGTTTCAAATATTGTTCTAAGTAAAACAGTGGAGCATTTTCATTAAAAAAAAGCGAACCATACTCAAGTCTTGTGACTGAAGGCATTCAGGACTAAGAACCAGACAAAGGCACAACCCAACAAGATATCACATCTTTCTCAAAAAAATAAAGACCTAAGTACAAATTTCATATAGTAAACAAGCACACCTGTGCATTTCATTTCATTTTAAAAATTAAACAGTTCAGTATGCATTTTTCAAAACAAAACCCAAAGGATTTCGAAACCCACAGAAGCTGGAAACCAACGTTCATGCAGGCTCATAACAAAATGACAACATTATGCAGGCTCAGAACAAACTGACAGCAAGGGTTTGAAACACACGAAGCCATACAAACATAACAGAGGGAATGAGAACCAATGGCTTGTGCCAATTAGAGAAAACGCAAGCAAAGTTAATTAGGAAAACATAGAGGGATCCTACCCTGTTTTCCCCAAGCCGTAAAGACTCCGAAGGGCGAGGCCATGGAGAAGTAATCTTTAGAACCAACCTACACACCACCACAAAAATGAGATGGAAGTCAACAAAACCGAAATGGAAAATCAAACAAGGTGACAGAGAGCAGTTTAAGAAAGGGAATAACAAGGGTTTACCTCGAAGGAGTCTTTTCCAAGATAGAGGATGAGAACAAAGTATTTAGCCGGAGGGACTCTCCAGTGAGAGTGCCATTGACGAGTTTCACCTGCTCACGAAGGGGCCAGAGGGTTAGAATCACTCAAATAAATTGCAGAAATGAAACCAGAACAAAAGCTCACCTGAAATAGGGTTTGCTAAACTTGCCCACAATAGTAGCAAGAGAAATACCTCTGCATACATAAGCCAGGTCAAGTCTGGGACCAATAACAAAAACAAATGCAAGCATAACCAAACAAAGCTTAAACCAGAGAACAGAGAGTAATATGGAACTCGTAGAGAGTAAGCCAAATTGAAGCCTCCGTGGAACAGGAGACAAATCATCCCAAGAAACAAACAAAGGCACAACATACATACAGAGCCGAACCAGACCCACAACACACAAAAAAATGGAGGTCGACGCGTAGTTTTACCTCGGTAGGTGGAAATGAATTGCATTTGTGGAACCGAGGCCAATACATAGGGTTAGGCCTAATACATTAAAGGTTCATTAAACCCTTGCACCAAAACCATGATTCGCTTTATTTGAAAGATGCATAATAACACAGTTTGGTGACACATCATCCCTCTCGAGATTGCCACCAATTTCCGGTATCAGTGGAGGTTAGTTCCTTTTTCTTAGTAAAGATGGAGGTAAGTAGAAGAGGGCGAGGTAGAGCCATCCGAAGAGTAGCAGATGAACGGCTACGAGAAGAGATTAGGACCTTAATTGCACGTTTGGCAGTAGTGGAAGCAGGAAGGCGCAGAGATCCGAAAGGTGGGGATGACAATGAGGAAGAAAACACAGCCACGATAGATGTGTCAGATGAAGAGGGACCAGATATTAAACTGTTGAGATCAGTTTTGCTGGCTAGTAGTAAGCCAAGACTGGAGCTTTCTAATTATTATGGAATTTTGTCCACAAAGGCATTGTTAGACTGGATAAGTGAGCTAGATAAATATTTTGAGTATGAAGAAATTAGCGAAGACAAGAGGATCAGGTTTGTTGTCACCAAATTGAAGGGACATGCAGCTCTATGGTGGGACAATGTACAGGCAAAAAGGAGGAGATTAAAGAAACCATTGATTAAAAAATGGGATAGGATGGTTGTTAAGATGAAGAGAAAACTTCTACCTAAAGATTACCAAATTTCCCTTTATAGACAAGTATAAAATCCAAGACAAAGAATGATGACTGTAAAGGAGTATACCGAAGAATTTTATAAAGTAAATCTGAGAGCTGGCTATGTTGAGGATACTCCTGAGAAAACAATGAGGTTTGTAAATGGTCTACGAATGGAGATCCTAGATGAAAATAGTATTCTTTCCCCTAAGACCATAGAGGAAGCCTATCATAGTGCTTTGAAGGTGGAAGAAATGATCGCCAAGAAATAGAATGCCAGAAGAGGACGTGGTTTAGGCAAAGGTAGGGGATAGACCTTTGGCAGAGGTAGGACTACGAACAATAATGAAGAGGGAAGTAGTTCGAAAACTTTAGGACAGACTGAAAGGGAAGGTAATACTAGAGGAGGAAGGTCATACCAATGACGAAGAGGTAATGGCAGAGGCAGAGGAAATGCCTATTATTGTTACAAGTGTCATAAGTGGGGGCACAGGTCCTTTAAATGTCCTGAAAATGAACCAACTAGATAGAGGGGAGCATATGTTGCTCAATCCGATGAAGTGGAGGCACCGCCACAGGAGGTGGAAAATTTTGCAGAGACTGGGGAAGCCTTGGTGCTGAACAAGGTATTATTAAAACCAGCTAAAGAAGTAGCTGATCAAACACAGAGGAAAGCATTGTTCCAGACTGTATGCAAGTCACATGGCAAATGCTACAAATTAATTATAGTGTTATCGGGAAATCTAGTGTCCACTCGGAGCTGCTAGTCCCACTAAGACTGGTAGCTATCTTAGAAACAAACAAACTAAAACTACTTTCGCTTTCCTTTATGAGAAGTAGATAAGAGGGGAACAAAGGACACCAACCTCAGTCTTGCGCTTGGTTCCTTGCTTGGTTCCTCTCCCTTCTGACAGATCCTTGCCACTTTTCCTTCGTCTACCCAGCTTCAAAGAGCACCTGTGGAATCAAAGCAGCATAATACTATCAAAGAACAGAGATCTACAATCATAAACAATATAGGACCAGATATATATTGACCACACAAATGCATATATCATCAAACATACAAGAATGTGGAGGAAAACTTGAATAGCTTTATTAATATCAAGAATAGCAAAGAGGATTACAACCAATTGTTCTGACCCAGTGTCATCCTCCCAACATGAAAACCCTTCTTCACCTCATGAAAATCTTAGATCACCCAACACTATGATATTCCACTAAGAAACCAATAGCACTTCCTTATAAGATACAAAATTCCAGCCTCTGGATCTCTGTGATGAGGGATCCATATATAGATGATTGCAGGGGGGTGAGTCAGCTTCTGGGATTTTGATTAGTGTCCTCTCTCTGATAGTTCTTGATTGCACTTGGAGATTGATGATCTCTTACTCATCCCTAGGTGAATTCAGAGAGGCAAGTGTCAGAGGAGAAGTTTTTGGAAGATTCCATGACAATCCACCTTGCAAACTATCTCTACCATTTGTCTACTCTCACCCATCGCACCCTATAGAAGGGCTTTCCAGTATGCATCGCACCCTTTACACTGAGCATGTGAGATGCATCACACCCTCTGCACTGGGCAGTCTGTATGGTCCAGCTTTGACCAGTTTTGAGCAATTTTCTGTTGAGAACTTCTGGGAGATGATGTAATCAGCTGACCTTATTCCTTTAGGGTGTGAAGCAACACTTTTAGGGACTTAGGAGCCCTTAGTTTATGGACACGTATGATTGGGGTTGCAGTGCCCCAAAATGTCTATAACATATAGACAGTGGAAGTACTGATAATCTGGTAGCTACTGAAATGGTAGGAAAATTAGGTTTGAAGAAGTTGAAGAACCCAAATCCATATATGGTGTCTTGGTTGCAGAAACGACACTAACTGCTAGTCAATGAGCAATGCGAAGTAGAGTTTCATATTGGAAAGTACAAGGACAAGGTGACTTATGATATCATGCTAATGGAGGTATGCCATATTCTATTGGGCATACCATGGTAGTATGATAGGAAGGTTTTCCATGATGGGGCAACAAATTGTTACAAGTTTGTTAAAGATGGGATAAAGCATACCCTAGTGCCCATGAACGAAGAGCAAGTTGCAAAAACAATGGGACAAAAGCACTACTGTTAGGTGGAAAAGAGTTTTTGCGATAGATGGAGGATGATTAGGTGAAGTATGCAGTTGTGCGAAGGCCAAAACTAGTATTGATCCATACTAAAGTCACTGACTTACCTAAAGAAATACAGAACATGCTGCAAGAGTTTAGTGATACTGTGGTAGACAATCTACCGGAAAAATTACCACCGAAGTGGAGCATTAGTCACCATATTGATTTTATTCCAGGAGCCAGTTTTCCAAACAAGGCTACCTACCAGATGAGTCCGAAGGATAATGGAGAAATCTGGAAGTAGGTGCAGGAGTTCTTGGATAAGGGATTGATTCGGGAAAGTTTAATCCCTTGTGTAGTACCGACTGTTTTAGCTCCCAAGAAAGGAGTTGAGTGGCGAATGTGCACAGATTCCCAGGCCATTAACAAGATTAACATCAGGTACAGGTTTCCTTTACCTCAGATGGATGATATGATGGATTGTTTGAGTGGAGCAGTGTAATTTTCAAATATATACCTGAAAAGAGGTTACCACCAAATCGAAATTCGAGAAGGTGATAAGTGGAAGACAGCTTTCAAGACTAATGAAGGCTTGTACAAATGGATGGTTATGCCATTTGGATTGAGCAATGCCCCTAGCACATTCATGTGGTTGAAGAATGAGATGTTGAAGGAATTCATTGGGAAATTTGTGATTGTACATCTGGATGATATACTTATATTCAGCAAAAAAAAGGAGGAACATTTTTGACACGTGAGGTGTCTATTAGAAAAATTACAGCAGAATAAATTGCTGATAAATTTGAAGAAATGTTCTTTTTTCCAGAAAGAATTAATTTATTTGGGATTTGTGATTTCTGAGAATGAACTAAAAATGAATCCTGAAAAGGTTGCAACCATAGTTAGCTGGCCATCCGCCAAAAGTTTGTTTGAGGTATGGAGTTTCCATGGATTGGCGAGTTTTTATTAGAAATTTATTAAAAATTTCAGTGGGATTTGTGCACCCATGTTGGACACCATTAAGAAGACAAATCAACCTTTCCATTGGACAGACATGGCAGAGAAGAGTTTTCAGTTGCTCAAAAGGAAAATTATTAAAAAACCGATTTTGAGGTTACCAGACTTTAACAAACTTTTTCAAGTTCGTTGTGATGCCAGTGGGACAACCATTGGTGCAGTGCTTAGTCAAGAGGACAAGCCAGTAGCCTATTTCATTGAGAAACTAAATGAAAATAGGCAAAAGTACACGTCTTATGACAAGGAATTTTACACAGTGGTTCAAGCGTTGAATCATTGGAGACATTACTCGTTGGCCAATGAATTTTTGTTGTTTTCAGACAATTATGCGTTGAAGTATATTATGCAGCAGCATAAGCTAAACCATTAACATGTGAAGTGGGTGGAGTACTTGCAAAGTTTTACATTTGTGTTGAAGCGCATCAATGATCAAGCCAACAAAGTGGCAGATGTGCTAAGCAGGAGGAATTTGATCCTACAGGAAATTACGATACAAGTATTAGGATTTGAACATCTTAAGGACTTGTATGAGGCAGATGAAGATTTTAAGGAAGCTTATGAATCTTGCCAAAATCTGTTGTTGAGAGATAACAGTTCATGGCTGGACTCTAATATGCAGGAAGGGTTATTGTTCAAAGGAGGGTAGTTGTGTATTCCGGAATGTTCTATGGGAGAGAACTTAATCCAAGAAAAGCATAATGGAGGTTTAGTAAGACATTTTGGCATAGACAAGACCTTGGATCAGTTGAGCCACTTTTACTATCGGCTGAAGATGCACAAAGATGTACAAAGGTTTGTGATTAGATGCAAAGTGTGTCAACCTGCAAAGGGACACAGCCAGAGCACAGGGTTGTATACACCCTTACCTATTCCAAACAGACCATGGGACTCTGTCAGTTTGGACTTTGTCTTAGGTCTGCCGAAGACACAATGGGATTCGATTCCATCATGGTTGTGGTGGATCGTTTCACGAAAATGGCACATTTCATTCCATGCAGGAAAACCAGTGACGACACACATGTAGCACATTTGTTCTTTACTGAGATAGTTAAATTACATGGCTTGCTGAAGTCTATTGTTTCGGATCGACACGTGAAGTTTACAGGACATTTTTGGTGAACTATATGGAAAAAATTAGACACCAAACTAAACTTCAGCTTAGCTTATCACCCATAGACCGATGGTCAAACCGAAGTGGTGAACTGAAGTCTGGGAAACTTGTTGAGGAGTTTGGTTGGAGAAAATTCTCGGTAGTGGGATTGTGTGCTTGCATGTAAGCAAAAGTTGCTTATAACGATTCACCCAACCAAAGCACAAGCAGTAGTCCTTTCCAGATCATATATGGAATGCACCCACGTGGAGTACATGAATTATGGGATTTGGGACAGCTGGAGCATAGGAATGCTGATGGGGAAGATTTCACAAATGCAATTAGTGATCTTTATGAACAGGTGAAATTGAAATTACAAGTCAGCAGTCAAAGATACAAGCAAAAGGTAGATTTGAAAAGACGGGAGGTATAATTCAACGTAGGAGACCTGGTATTAGCACACCTACATAAGGAAAGGTTTCCTAAAGGTGAATACAACAAGTTGAAATGGAAAAAGATTGGGCCTCGCAAGATTCTTCAGAAGTTTTATGTGAATGCTTACGAATTGTAGTTACCCCCAGATATTGGAATTTCACCCATTTTCAATGTGGTAGATCTGTACCCCACACTGCAGTAGATGAAGAAGACAGTTTAGAAAAACAAACACGGGACACCCAGAAAGAGAATGATTCGTGGATTAGGAAAGTGCCCCCAGCAAAGCCTCTAGAGATGGAACAGATCCTAGATACTCAGGTGTCCAGATGGACTCGAAGGAAGGAATATTTGTAGTACCTAGTCAAGTGGAAGGGTCATCCTATTCAAGATAGTTCTTGGTTAGATGCTGGCCATATTCAAAGTTCCGGGTACTCTATTGAAGAGCTCATGGACAGGAGCCATGATTTTAATTTACCCTAGGAGCCTGATGCAGGAGCATCCGAGTGAAAAGGCGACAGCTAGGAGATGGTTTTCTCTTTTTTTTTTTTCTTTTTTTTTCCTTTTTTGTTTATCTTGACAGATAGGGAAGAAAACACTTCAAGTTTTTGTTTCATTTAGTTACATTTTGTGTCATTTTTAATTAAGTCTGAATCAACCATTATTAGTTTTTTAAATTAGACAAAATAGGAATTAGTTAGGGATTTGTTTGAAGAAACTATTTAGTAACTGAAACATAACTGATGAACAGTTCCTCAAACTATAAAGGAACTGCTGACAATGTATTGAAAAGGAAAAATCAAAGATTAAGGAAGGGTTGCCATTGAGAGAGGAGAAAAATATAGAAAACGAATTTACAGTTTGTTTCTCTTTAAGTATCTGTGTAAAGAAAATGAGTCCAATATCTCTGTCATGAAGAAAAGAAAGGCATTTTTCATTTTTCTGCTATGTCTACCTATTTCAAATATTGTTGTAAGTAAAACAGTGAAGCATTTTCATTAAAAAAAAGCGAACGATACTCAAGTCTCGTGACTGAAGGCATTCAGGACCAAGAACCAGACAAAGGCACAACCCAACAAGATATCACATCTTTCTCAACAAAATAAAGACCCAGGTACAAATGTCATATAGTAAATAGGCACGCCTATGTATTTCATTTCATCTTAAATTTTAAACAGTTCAATATACATTTTTCGAAACAAAACCCAAAGGGTTTTGAAACCCACAGAAGCTGGAAACCAACATTCATGCAACCTCAGAACAAATTGACAGCATTATGTAGGCTCAGAACAAACTGACAACAAGGGTTTGAAACCCACGAAGCCATACAAACATAACAGAGGGAACGAGAACCAACGGCTTGTGCCAATTAAAGAAAACACAAGCAAAGTTAACTAGGCAAACACAGAGGGATCCTACCCTATTTTTCCCAAGCTGCAAAGACTCCCAAGGGTGAGGCCATGGAGTAGCAATCTCCAAAACTGACCTACACACCACCACAAAAACGAGATGGAAGTCAACAAAACCAAAATGGCATATGAAACAAGGTGATAGAGAGCATTTTAAGAAAGGGAAGAACAAGGGTTTACCTCTAAGGAGTCTTTTCCAAGACAGAGGACGAGAACCAAGTCTTTAGCTGGAGGGACTCTCCTAATGAGAGTGCCATTGACGAGTTTCACCTGCTCAGGAAAGGGCAAGAGGGTTAGAATCACTAAAATAAATTGAAGAAATGAAAACATAACAAAATCTCACCTGAAATAGAATTTGCTGAAGCCGCCCACAATAGTAGCAAGAGAAATACTTATGGATACATAAGCCAGGTCACGTCGGGGACCAATAACAAAAACCACTGCAAGTAGAACCAAACAAATCTTAAACCAGAGAACAGAGAGTAAGAGGTAACTCGAAGAGAGTAAGCCAACCTGAAGCCTCCATGGAACAGTAGACAAATCTCCCCAAGAAACAAATGAAGGCACATCATACATATAGAGCCGAACTAGACCCACAGCGCACGAAAAAATGGAGGTCGACGCATAGTTTTACCTCGGTAGGTGGAAATGAATTGCATTTGTGGAACCGAGGCCAGTACATAAGGTCAAGCCTAATACATTAAAGGTTCATTAAACCCTCACACCAAAACCCTGATTCCCTTTATTCGGAAGATACATAATAACGCGGTTTGTTGACACATCGTCCCTCTCGAAATTGCCACCAAATTGTCATTATAACTTTGGCTCTGAGGACCAAAAGCAAAGTAGAGGCCTGGAGAGGTCTCTGAAGACTCTTAATATGTGTCATTGGACCTTGGACCAAAGACTCCTCATCTGCATCATTGGACCACATGATAGGAATTCATCATCTGCATCACAAGACAATTCCTCATTTGCATAACAAGACAAGGATCTTCATCAACGTCAGAGTGAGAGGTAAATCATTATAAAATTCTTATTGCTAAATATTGTTCAAGATATAATTGTGATCTATTATAAAATTCTTATTGCTGAATACTGTGCAATATCTAATTGTGATCTATGCATTGGAAATATTAGTAAACAAGCGAACAACCATGCGAAGCCATATTAGTAAACAGGGGAATGACCATGCGAAGCCATACTGACCATGCAAAGCCATACCGACCATGCAAAGCCATACCTACCAGATAGACAAAACCCTCAAAAGTAGAACACTATTAGGTGCAGTTCCATGGATGAATTATTCTTTCCATCTTATAACTGTGTACATATCATAATCATGTTAAATCCTGCTAATTACAGAAAAGGAGTTCCAAACTCCGTAAAATTAGTGAGAAACCAACTCACTTTGTGGGTATTCATTTTTTCAAAAGGAGCTCTAGGGAGCTCTAAACTGATTTAAAACAGAGAGTCACATACAGCCACAACTGACTCAGAGAGATAGAATTCATAATTTTCGTAAATACTTTTGCATCTTAAAATCTTTGTGTTAGTTTAGATTCATTCATCTATTAATTCATCAACTAAAATATTATTTAATTTATTTAGAATAAATTAATATTGAGTAATTGGAAGATGATAGCGGTCATAATCTTCACAAATATTTTTACACTTTAACATGTTCTTTGTGTTTTTTTGCTTCATTCATTTATTCAATGTGTTAGGTTTTTTGTCGGGGGATGCTATAGAACTACTTAATCCAATAACTCCCTTAAGCTACACTCACCCTTACTAACTCTATATTATCATAACACACATATACATGTATCATAACACACATATAGCATGTATAGACAGGCAAGAAAGGAAGTGTTTTTTGTATGTCAAAGTTGTACATATATTTGTTAGAAAGAAATTTCATTGCATGAAACACAGCCTTAAGTCATGACACACAAGTTATTAACGGTTTAAATAAATGAATAAAACTCAAACCATCCTAATTCAAACGCATTGTGTTTTACTCACATAATCGAACCATTGCAGTGTTCGAACCTAATTCAAACACGTTGTGTTTTAGTCACAAAATCGAACCATGGGGGTGTTCGAAACATTGAACGTCGGCATGTTGCAGTTGAACAAGTGTGGGTTTTGTAGTTCTTCCAACAAATTATGATTTATCTATACAATTATGCGAGCCAAGGAATTAAGACAGTGAAAGACCGGTTTGATGAAGTCTTTCTCTACATAGTGATAGAAAGTTTGGGTAGAAAAAGAATATGAGTAATGCTACAAGCACTGAGAGAAGATAGCATGGCCATGTTGACTCGCTGTCAAAAAGGGACAACAGCCTCCCTCCCTCCCTTATTTTTTTCTTTTATGGTTTTCTTCAGAGGTAGAGATGTTCTACATATGTAAGTGTTTCCTTGAAAAAGAAAGTGATGATATCTCAATTGAGTTATTATTTGTTTTAATCATTAATCTGAGAAGAGAAATGAGGAACTCTTCATAGGCTAGGAACTTGAGCCTTCAGACCATATTTGAAAGAAAAATTTCCACTTGAGCAGCCAATTCATTGCAACTGTCTGCACCATGAAATTGTTCATGGTGTTTCTAGAGATATGTAGATGTAAAAAAAGGCGAGGGTATGAACTTTGAAGGCCCTGAATGTTAGTCGCTTTTATTATTAAAGTTTAGGAAGTGGGCTCTTAAGAAACACACAATTAGTAAATATACAGTTATAATAAAAATGCATAAAAATGTTGGAAATAACATGAATTCTAAGATCCGTATATTGTAAGAAATTAGTACGTCTAAGTTAGGATGGCACTGGTATGGTTGTACCACTCAGAAATATTAGGGGCTTTTCCATAAACAGGAGAAAAGCCTGCATGTAACACCCTTTGTTGCACAATATTTACTTTTGTTTTTACCAAGTTTTACGCAGAACTTAGAAACTTTTAATTTTACTTAACATAGTTGTTAAGAAGTTAAGGCTGGAAAAGCCAGAACATCATGATATTTTGTTTAAATAAATTGAACAGTGTTTAATTAAGGAAAACTGAATGGAAACAATTACAATAACTCCTTGAACAGTTAGAAACATTTGCCATCTCTCTTCCCCAAAAGGAGGGGAAAAGAAGCAGGAAGGGTTGCTTGAATTTTCCTTGAGCTGGGCAGGAATAACCAGTGGGAAAACAAAACTATGGAAAACAGTCGAATTGGTGTGTGACTTGAGGCTAGACAATAGTCCTGAAGCCCAAGATACCAGACTGTGTTAAGTCTAGTGACTGTCAGGAGCAGGAAGTGCTTGGAGGGGGACACTAGACGTGATTTCCAGGTCCATGGTTGGGTGGTGAGACCTTCCAGAAAGAATATTATTTGCATAGTGCTAAAATAATCATAAACAGATAAGTAACCAAACTCTGTGCTTATTATTGACAGCTGGAAAAGTATATTTAATTAGGAATAGATGTTTAAGTCTATCAGTATTCTCTATTGTCTTTAAGATAGATAATTATTGTTATGATTAACCTTTTCGTATATTCTACTATATCTATCATAGAAAGGTTTTAATACATTCTTCTTTCCTAGCATTATATTACGGGTAAAGTAAATACAATGTTATGATTTCTAAGTCTGATGAAGATACTGCAGTGTTATTGACAGATGCAGAGATGATATAGACTCTATTAATATCGATATATATATGGATATGAAAATTGTAACTAATTGTGGGGGGTTACACTAGGTAGGGAGTTTTTTGGTAGGACGAAGCGTGCAGCTAGGGTTTCTTAGAGTTAAAGAGCTTGATCCTAATGGAGGGCCGCAGAGGAGGGAGCTCCAGTCCCTCCTACAAGGACATTGTTTCCAACAAAGGTAAGACACCACTGGGTAATGTCAGAGGAACTGTGGAGGAAGGAAAAAGAAATAATGAAAAGGAGACAGATGGGGCCAAAACCAAGGAAAACAGTAGCACAAAGGACAAGGAGGAAGAAGACAAAAACCAGGGAACAAGAGAAAAAAACAAAAGGGACCTTGCAGATCCAAAAAGGAGATCACTCCTCGAGTAGTGTTAAATGATCCTGCTCTGCAGGCACACAGGGAACACATGGGGACTTACACTATTATATGTAAATTCATGGGATTATGGTCCACTGAAAAGGCTTTACACACTTGGATCAAGCATCAGTAGAAACCCAAAGGAAGCATTGATCTACATCTTGGGTCAAAGGGAATCTTCATCGTGGTGTTCACAAATATTGAAGACAAAGACAGAATATTGGAAGGAGGATCGTAATTTTATGCGGCAGCTAGCCTCTGCATGCGGCCTTGGATGATGAACTTTGTTCCAGAACGGGATAGTTTCACTTCGGTACCAGTTTGGTTAAGGCTCTATTCTCTACCTCTTGATTACTGGCAAACTGAATCGCTTGCTGCCATAGGCAATAAACTAGGTCGTTTTGTCAAAGCTTCGGAAGCTACAAGAAGGGGCAAATATACCTCCTTTGCAAGGATTTGTGTGGAATTGGATCTATTATGAGCTCTTCCGGATGAAGTTATCTTCGAAGTTTTTGATGAGGAATGGGTACAAAAAGTGGACTATGAGCATATCCCGTCCAGATGCCGTAGATGCCATGAACATGGACATCTGTTTAGAGACTGCCCTCTTAATAAAGTAGACAACAAGAGAAAACTAATACAATGAAGGATACATACAGCTTTCAGAAAGTGGAAAGTAGAGGAAAAGGAGGCAAAAAAAGACCGAAGAAACAACATAATGAGGGGCAAAAGGTCAGTCAGAATAAGTTTCAAGCACTGGAAGGGAATGAAGAAATTACAAAAGAAGACCAATCTATGGAGGAAGGACTTATGGAAAAGGAGAAGGAAGAAGACTACAACCCAACACAAGATATTGGTTATAAGAAAGAGACTATAATGATTGAAACAGAAGTGGAGATGGATCAGGAAATGACCCAGAGTGAAATATATCTAGAGGACCATGAACTTAAGGAAATTCTAGACAAGCAACACCTAGATCTGGAAGGGTTCTTGATGTAGGGAACCACGGGAGGGATAGATTCATTACCTCAAGAAGAATGCAACAGAATTCAACAGTTGTTTTTGTGGAAAACTCAGGAAAGGGGGTTTGATAAAGGAAAAACCATTGACAAGCATGAGTACAGAGGTGTGAAAACAATGAAATCAACTCTAGGATTAGCCACTAGAAATCCAAGAAAGAAGAGGGGCAGGAAAAAGCAGAATGAGCTCTTAATGGAGTGTGGTAAGCTAATGATAGATTCGGGTAAGATGAAAGACCTAACCAACTACTCCTTTACAAACCTTTAATAATGAAGTTCACTTCTTGGAATATCACAGGTCTAGGTAGTAAAAGAAAACAAAGAATGCTTAGTTATAGAATGAAACAAACAATGTTGGATATGATCTTCATCCAAGAAACGAAATGCTCCATTCAGAAATTAAAACAAATCCATAGAAAATGGCTCATTAGGCTTGAGTTTCTAGAAGTGAAAGCAGAGAACACAACAGGGGGCATTCTCACTCTATGGAACCCCTAAAAAGTCAGCATAATAGATGCAGAGGCATCTAGAAATTATTTATCAGTGACTATTCAACCAGTGGGGGTTTCAGAGACTTTCCTGGTCACAAATGTTTACGGACCTCAAAGAATAGATGATAAACTTAGATTTCTATACTTCCTTATGGATCTTAGGAACATACAGGCTAAAATTCCTTGGATCATGGGAGGATATTTTAACATGATCAAATCTCTTTTGGAGAAAAAGGGAGGTACCAGAGTGCTAAGCAAAGACTCCTTAGCATTCCAATCATTCACAGATAATATGAAACTGGTTGACTCAGAAACGAGCAATGATATTTTTTCTTGGAACAACAAAAGAGGAGGTGAGGCACAAGTAGCCTCTAAGTTATACAGGTTTTTGATATCAAAGGAGCTTATGCTTGTAGACAAAGAAATAACAGCAAGAGTTCTTCCCTTTGGAGGACCAGATCATTGGTCAATTCAATTGGAAATCAAGGGTATAGATTCTCCCAGGAACAGACCCTTCAGATTTGAGAATGTCTGGCTCTCCCACCCGGATTTCATCAGTAACATTGAAAAATGGTGGTCAGAAGATATGCAGTTCTAGGGTTCAAAAATGTTCCTCCTTCATAAAATACTAAAGCACATTAAGTTTAGGCTAAAAGGATGGAACAAGAAGGATTTTGGTAACATTTTCGTGGAAAAAAAATCAGTGGAAATCAAAATTCAGGAACTCAACCAAGCACTGATCAAAGATGGCTTTGACAAAATCAAAAGTGATTAGGCTAATAAACACCATCAAGAATGGGAGAATTTATGCAAACAAGAGGAAATAGTTTGGAGGCAAAAGTCTAGAGTGCAATGGCTTAAAGAAGAAGAGTGTAATACAAGATTTTTCCATAGATCCACCATGGCTAATAGAGCATACAATAGAATCTCTATGATAAAGGATGAGGAGGGGAAGTTTCAGATCACTCATAAGGATATCGAAGCTGTCTTGGTTCAGCATTTCCGAGGCATCACTCGGGAAAACAATTCAGACAGGGAACAATCCATCAAGGAAATTACAAGCTATATCCCTAAGCTGGTGTCGAGAGAGGACAATTTTAACCTAAATAGACCAGTATCTAAAGAGGAGGTCAATGAGGTTCTCAAAGATATGCAGAATGGCAAAGCACCAGGCCTAGATGGTTTCAATGTGGATTCTTTTAAAGCTTGTTGGAATATAGTCAAACAGGATATTTTGAATGTTGTTGAGGATTCCAGGAGAAATAAAACTACTTTGAAAGCCCTCAACACCTCCTTCATTTCCCTGATCCCCAAAGAAGAATCAACTCAAACTACAGATAAGTACAGACCCATAGCTTTATGTGATGTGGTATACAAGATAATATCCAAGGTAGTGGCTAACAGACTCAAACCTCTACTTCCTTCTTTAGTGTCAGAGGAAAAATCAGGTTATGTGGACGGTAGACAAATTCTAAATAATATTATCCAAGCCCATGAGGTGGTTCACACGCTAACCAACAAAAGGCGGGCTAGAATGATCATGCAATTGGATATTGCCAAAGCGTATGACAAGGTGAATTGGATTTACATCAAGAAGGTTCTCACTGCTTTTGGGTTTGATCACAACTGGGTCAAATGGGTTATGGCTCTGGTGACTTCTTCCAGCTTGGTTAATGGTTCCCCCTCAGAGATCTTAATTCCTTCTAGAGGCCCCAGGCAGGGAGACCCACTCTCTCCCTTTGTCTTCATCCTCATGATGGAGGGACTTGGTCGATCCATTAAGCATGCCAAGGCCATGGGCAAGATCAAGGGCCTTCAATTAACTGAAAATGGTCAGGCTCTGACTCACCAACAATTTGTTGATGACACCATGCTATAGGGAATCCCTAGAGTCAAAGAAGCTTCAACCTACAATCAAATCGTTAATGAATTTTCCATGGCTACAGGTATGGAAGTAAATCTCTCTAAATAAAAAATCTTCTTCTTAAACACTAACATTGCTATTCAGAGAAACATCTGCAGAATTCTTGGCTTCCAAAGGGATTCCCTCCCCTCAAAGTATTTGGGAGTTCCTCTCATGGCCAGACCACTGCACAAGAGTATCTAGGAACCGATGCTTAATAAGATGCAAGACAAAGTAAAAAAATGGACCATTAGAGCCCTGAACCTGGCTGGCAGGCTACTGCTGACAAAGGCTATTCTGCAATCAATCTCGTTATTCATGTTATTTGCCCTCCCAGCTCCCAAAGGTGTCTTATAGAAATTCAGGAATATTTAAAGAGATTTCCTTTGGGGCAAGGAGGAAACAAGGAAGAAATGGGCCCTCATTTCTTGGGATAAAATCTACAAACCCAAGAGCCATGAGGGTCTAGGCGTATATGATCTGGAGATTCTTAGTAAAGTTCTTCGTGCCAAGCTTTGGTGGTGATGGGTCCAAGAACCACAAGCCCATTGGGCAAGGATCTGGAAAGAAAACTATGCTAGCTCCTGGCACACTAGTGATCTCATAAGAATGTTTGGAAACATAAAGGGATCATACATTTGGAATTAAGCCTGGGAAAACAAAAGCCTATTACAGAAAAACAGTTTCTGGGAAATTAGAGTAGGAGATCTGGCACTCTTTTGGGAGGACAGATGGCAACAAGAACCAACACTGTTAAATGAGGATTTCTTAAGTCTCAAGCAGGAAACAGATTCCCAAGGGTTTAACAAAGTAAAGGATTACTAGGATCTTTCTCATAATTCAAAAAAGTGGAGAAGCGGAGAAACATTGATTACAGAGATGACAGCCCCATAAAAATAAAAGCAAAGGCTCTTAGAAAATTGTTAAAACAAAGGATGAACTTCGTAACAGAGGAGCAGGATCAGTTGAGATGGGGCAACAACAATAAAGGCACCTTTAATCTTAAGGAAGCAAAAGGTATTCTCCTTGGGCTAGATTCCAGTGTTTCTTACAATACCTGGAAGCTCCTTTGGAGACACCAAGGGTGGGTGAAGATCAAGCTTTTCATGCGGTTAGTTCATCAGAAGAAAATCTTGACCTGGGACAACACTAGGAAGAGGGGTGCTATAGGGCCTTCTAGATGCCAGCTATGCGAAGAGCATGAGGAGACAATGGAGCACATTCTCAACAGCTACAATTATACCACCTGGCTGTCGGATTCTTTTGCTTCCATTTTCCAACAGATAGATAGGGATAGAGGAAGTATCATAAACACCCTAAACAAGTGGAGGAAAAATTATACGGAGAATGAGTTCCTTAATTTAGCATGGGCCTTCATGCCTAGCTTCATTATCTAGAATGTTTGGAAAGAAAGGAATAAAAGAATTTTCAAGGATGAGAAGTCCACCCCTCATCGTATATTTGATCTGATCTTGAAACAGCTTAAGGAGACAGTTAGCACCGCAACTAGCAATCACCCCAAGAATCCCCCCTCAAAGACTAAGTTGAGAACTCTCAGGCAACTAGGAATGCAAGGGATTATTCCCCAAGGCCTATACAAGAAGGAAAAAGCAATGGATACAAAGAAGGATTTCTAGCATCCTCCACCGAAAGGCTATCTGAAATACAACATTGATGTTGCTTCAAAAGGCAACCCGGGAACAACTGGTTATGGAGGGGTGTTAAGAGATGAAGACGGAGGTATTATCTTTATCTTCCACTGCCATTTAGGAACAGCCGCCAACAATATGGCTGAATTAATGGTTTTGGAGAAATTCCTTGAGTTTCTGATTTAGAACCATGGATCAAATATCATTATAGAAGCAGACTCAGAGATAACCATAAACTCTGTGAAAAGAATCAATTGTGGTTCGAGGTCGGAGAAAGTCTCAAATCACTGGAAACTAATCTATGTTTACCAAAGAATTCAAGGACACCTCCAGGGTCTTTGATCAGTTAGTTTCAACCATGTCCGCCGAAATGCTAATAAGCTAGCAGACATTCTGGCCAACCAAGGTGTGAACTATGTAGAAAGTGGGTTTGCAATGAAATGGCAGGAGATGCCTCAGAGTCGAATTAAAACTCTCTGCGATGAACAAGCTACAGACGACAGAGAAGTTTTCTGATATAGATCCAGGGAGACTGGCACGGATTAATTTTTCCCAGCTAGTGCATCCTCCATCTTTCATTATGTACTTGGAAGGTGGGAAAGCAGAGTTTGGCCTCAATCCTCCCCGAAGTAAGTCAACTGGAGTCCTCAGGTTCTCGGATCACAACATGATGGGTCAATTCTCAATCAAGCACAGTCTCGGGTTCAAGTTCTAAAAAAAAACTGGCAGGACAGTAGGTTGGTTGTTTCTGGCAGTTGGAATTTACCCTCTTTCCACTTTCGGGAAGAAAAACCACGCTCGAGTTGGTTTTCTAGTGATCGCACGACTCTTGGGCGGTTACCGGTTTTACAGTTTTGGAAGTGATTCCATTGGGCTTCCAACATGTGGCAGGGGGTGGATTTGGAAACCACCCTCCATCGCACACTAACGTTGAGTCATTTTAGGTCATGCGATATGGCTCCTAGCCGTTGGATCCAGCCGCTCAAATCTATGGTCTGGATTGTCTGTGTTGTTTGGTGGGGACAGATCAGTTATCTCCTCTCATTCTGATGGCATGCTTTTTCCCTCTTTCGTTGTTCACACGAATTGTGAGGTCGGGGGTGATGGTGGTTATCTGTTCAATTAGGGGGATGTGGAAATTCTGGAGCCTCCCTAGTGGTTGTAGTTTCTTGTACCATTTTAGAATATGTTTCTCTTGGGTTTGGTGATTACTGGTGTAGGGTGTGGGGTTTTTCTTTGGCAGGGAACCCTTTCTCCTGAATCCATATAAATGGATGGTCCTTTTGTACATTATGTAACTTTTCTTTTCGATTAATGAAATAGAAGGATTGTATCTTGCTTTAGTAAAAGAATAAAAAATTGTAACTAATTGTCCACAACAATACAAAACCATAAAACAATATTGTATATAATTATAGCAGAGAAAGTCAAAAACCCGACCATGAAGTATAAATTCATTTCAGATTTTAAAACGAGAAATTATGTTCATTATAATTCTTAGATTATGGGTATAGGTCTGACTTCCCTATTAATTACCAGAACATCTGTTATCAAAGTAGAGTAATGAAAACATAATGTGTTGACTGAGAAAACCATCAAAGAATATAAATACCAATGAAGTTTTCCAAACGCATGAACAACTTCCAGTATGAACTCACAGGTTCTTCCAGTTAAATGTTAACGCAAATCAATGAATATATATATATATATATATATATATATATATATATATATATATACAAAACTAAGAAAAGCGGTAAGGAATGTTGGGTCTTGAAAATGTCATTCATTTCCATTACACTTTCACTATTATGTCCATTATATCACCTTCCATTTCACATCCATTTCACTACTATGTCGCCACATTCATCCCACTTTCATTATCATTGGGCCACATTTATGTTTTTCCAAACATTATTAATTCTTAGCCTTTTTAAGTGAATTTGTAGTTAAAAATTAGGAAATAATGCGCATATGATTATACCTAACAAGTGGGTTGAGATTGTTGACATGTGTAGGTTAAAAGGAGGCTTCTAGAAGATCCTTATGTGGCACTCTAAGGCCAAATTCGAATTTGAGTGAAAAGAATCATGGGATCATGAAGATATGTGTCACAACTCCTAATTGTATTAAAACTCTAAGAAGACATGTGTCTTATCAGTTCCTATTTTGATTAGGAATCTAGAGGTAGAGGGAGAGATTCATGGACTCTCATTAATGAGATGGCTTCTCATCTTTTTGTATAAATAGGAGATCTCTCTCCTTCATTAGTTAGTTTAGAGCTTGTTAGCTTGTTAGTCTTGGCTTAGCTTGGAGTTTATAGTTCTTCCTTGATGGCTTTTGAAAGCTTTGGAGAGCTTTGTTGTACTTTGTAATTTTGAAGAATTTGAATAAAGCTTTGATGTTCTCAACATGGAAGGAGATGTGAAGTAGATGTCATGGAACACATTAGAATATAAGGTAGAGTAGATTTTATTTTGTAATTTTGCTTTGATTTCATTCATGTATGTCATTTTATTGCTTTCAAGTTTGATAGTTTAGATTTTCCATTCATGCAATTTTAATTCATGCAAGTGTGTTCAACTGGTTGATTGTAGATTAGTTTTTCTTTACATGTTTTTACATCAAATAGTGACATGAGATTTGCCTCTCTGCTGAACTTTTTCTGAAGCTTTTCAATTTCAGTTATGCTTTGATTTCAGTCTTATTTATTTACTGTTGTTAGTTAGTTTTGATATCAAATCCTTCATGTCATTTGACGTTATCTCCAGAGCCATGGCTTAACCCCGGAAAGCTACTTGGCGAGCTATCGGATTATGAGTGAAGTGATTTCATTTTACTTTCATCTCTGCAATTAGATATCAGGTTCTTCATGTTATTGACGTTATCTCCAGAGCCATGGCTTAACCCCAAATATCTACTTGGCGAGCAATCGGATTATAAGTGAAGTGACTTGATTTTACTTTCATTTGCAAGTAGGTAATTTAGATATCAATTCTTCATATTATTGATGTTATCTTCGGAGTCATGGCTTAACTCGGAAAAGCTACTTGGTGAGCTATCGGATTATAAGTGATGTAAATTGATCTTGCTTTTGTTAGTGTACAATTTTTGGTTTGTTTGAGTGCAATAGTTTAGATTTTATTTCTGTATTTAGATGGGCAACAGAGACAGTGATTTCATAATCAGTATTTCATCTTTTTATTTATTTATTTAAGTAGCTGCATATTTACATTCATGTTCAAGTATTAATTTTATCAATAGCATGTTTTAAGATCTTTTGAAGTGCTAAGCTTTGGAAGATACCATAAGGGACATCAACCTTGTCTTGAAATCTACATCCATACTTGACCTTTAAAATTATTCTTAACACCTTAAAATATGATTTCCATTTGCATTAAACACTATAGGAAACCAGCAAGAACAAAACCCCAAAAACAACATAAACTATAAAACAACGAAGTAAGAAAAAGGCTAACTAAGCACATATGGTGCACCACACTTCATCAGTTTACGATATCCAAATTGATAATTTATGTAGAGCAATTTAAGATGTTAAATTGACTAGACATTTTTGGCGTCATTGCCGAGAAAGTGTAATTAGGAAACCTTATTTCTTACATCTAATCTTTTTTTTAATAATTCTTGAGTATTCTCTCCTCCTGCACTTTGTGTGATCTGGAGGATCAGAAAAATTATTGTTATGTAAAAAGAAAAATTAATAATTCTTGAGTATGCTCTCCTCCTACACTTTGTGTGATCTGGAGGATCAGAAAAATGATTCTTATGTAAAAAAAAAAAAGAGACAAAATAAACTTCATCATTTCAATTGATTCAATAATAAAAAGTAAAAATAAAACAAAATAAAAAACAAAATAGAAAAAAAAATCCAACTGCTTTGATAGGTTCAAACTGTCCAAAATTGACTGGTTATGGTTTGTAGTGGTCATCAAAACATTGTATCATGTTTTAATAAGATTTTGCAACTTAGCTGCGGAATGTACCCTGATTCTGCAACTAATTTCAAGGTTTAGCAGGTTACAGGCGTCCAATGAAGAAATTGACCACATGGACATCTCCAGAATTGCCCCCGCATGGATCCTATCCTCGTCACCTAGCGCAAATTAATAAAAAATCAGCTGAAGACTTCAGTCAAAGTCCTGTTTTTAGTATATTTTACTTGAAGTCTTTGCTGCCTGAAATTGAAAATCATTAATCTTTCTTATAAAATTTCACAATTTCAGAGAAAAAAGAGAAAAACAATCAATAGTTATCCCCAATTCTAGTTTTCATTGTGGTCTCAATAGAAAATCTACATTCTTGTCTGAGCTTTGGCCTTGAAACAAACCTGTAAAATCATAAAAAATAAAAATAAAACCTGCAATAGCCTCCTCTAGTTGTTTACCTGACTCTTGTAATCAACAGCAGTAGGCCAATGTTAGTGAAAATCTTCAACACTCATCCATATTCCATCCATTGTTGAAGTATCATCAGCATTGTTACAGCTGCTATTTCTCATCTCAATCATTTCTTCTATCCCTCCGTCTTGCTGGAACATCCCAACTAAGACCATAACTATATGGAGATGTCTGCCAACATTTATAAGGAAATCAATAACTTTCCAATGAGATGCGAGCCATACAATATTAGGGATCATAATATAGGAGTATATTGTGATGATATCAATTGAGCAGAGGTTCATTACAAACCACGCAACCCTCCTCTATCTTTGGTCGAGACAAGCTTAAACCATCCTAGGCGCACAACACTAAGTAAACCAAGCTAATCCCGATTGCTTATAGTGGACAATAATGAGAAATTGGTTGGGTTACTTACAAGGGGGAATGTGATTAAAACTGCGCCGCAAATCAAACATGTTGTTTAACACAAGGCTATAGGGATTTGATTATATGGAGATCTTAAAACATGGATTTAGAATGCATATCTCCTTACTGTATAGGTAAATAGCTAGCCTCAAGAGCCATTACACAGCAAATGAAACCCAGAAAACCGAATGCAACAATTCATAAAATGTAGAATAGTAAAAACATCAACTCAGAAAAAACGTAGAAGAGAAAAATGTCGAACTTAAAATGCACGATTTGGCCAAACGGAAATGAATTTGAGAAAAATAAAACATGGGTTTTTTCGGCAATAGGGTCAGTTGGATAACCCAAAAACCGTTTTAAGAAATTCATGGCGGTTTGGGCGAATTTCTCGATTCTTTGAAGCCCATTTTTGCAGGCTGCGAGGAAAAAATGGAATTGAATTAATTAACTAATAGTTGATTTAATTCAGCTGCTTATGATTTGAAATCAATGGCGTGCTGATAATTAACCATTTGTTGATTATACATCTCCTGCCTTTTTCCACCCATCTAACACTTGCTCTGCCACTTCCCGAATAATAGCAATTCTAATTGGATATGGCTCTTTGCTAATAGACGTAACACCTGTTAATAGCAGTGCTAATTGGATATGGCTCTTCACTAATAGATGTAACACCTGTTAACAACAATCTTAATTGGATACGGCTCTTCACAAACAATCAATAGATGTGGAATGGAGATTCTTGGCATTTGATGTAGAGGCCATTTGAAAACTCACATTTTGTTCATGTATATTCCCTGTGAGTTAAACCCAAAGTTGCCTCTAATTACATTGGTTGCCTGGAACTACCAGAGAGGAAGAAAAAGTATCAAAGTGGAATGAATCCTATGCAGGTAGTTGTGTTGTTTGTTTTTCGAATCATCGCCTGATATTCTTGGAAGTTGTCTTAAAACATGAGCTATGGCTCAGTATATGCATGACTGAACCAAAAACAACTAAACTCTATCAAAGGAAATGTAAAAAAAAAACCATGGCTATCTCATTCAACAACTATGAAATTTTGGGAAATGGTTTCTTGAGAATTGTCAAATCCAAAACAAGTTTGAGTGTTGCAGTAGTTGGTCTGCAAAATAATCCTCTATACATACAAAAAAAAAAAATCAAAACTGATGGTTGGTTGTCTTATAGTTGCGGAATGCAGCCTGATTCCGCAGCTAACTGGCAATTCCACAACCATTTTATTACTTCCATGGGTTATAGGTGTCAAGAGACGAAACAAACCACATGGGTAGTTGGGAAAAAGTCAGTACATAGATGGTGTCCTATTCATTTGATCCAAGTTGATGAAAAATACTTGGTCAAAGGGAAGTCAAGGTGTGTGTTATCATTAAGTCGCCACACTAAGTCGCCGCATGTCAAAAAAAAAAAATTGAATCAATGAAATGAATAAGTTATTTGCTTACTTTTCTGAAGGTATTGATTAATTTTGGACTGATGATGAAATATGAATGGTTAACTTTTTATTTAAGATTTTTAGCTACAGAAACTGTGTACATTCCACAGCTAAATTCCAATTCCGCAGCTGAAAAATCTCATTGTTCAAATCAACCTAACTTTCTCATACGAAATCAGATTTTGATGATTCAAGTACCGTTGGAAAGATCTCAACAAGATCTACACAATGAGAAATCCATCATTAGAGTTTGAAATGGCAAACAATGAAATAAATTGCTGAAAAGAAGCAACATTCAACTTGGGGAACCAATTCCAATGCAGGTATAAATTCTTTTGATTTTTCCTTTGAGAATTTGTTTCATTAATACAAATTCTTAATTTTATGTGTAAATATCATAACTAGAGAGATTGATCACCTCTCTCCTTTAATAATCTCACATTCCATTGCAGAAGAAGTATTAGTTTTTTTTGCAGGTTTCAGAAGGAAGGACAAATAACTACAAGAGAATGGTGTCTCTCTAAGAGACCAATTTGTTTCATAAGAGGATGATCAACAACAAAGAGGAAATATGCTGATGCAAAATTAGATCCAAACACTTGAAAAACTTTCAGATACTATTGTCTCCATCACATCCATACCTCATAATAAACCATTCACCTCATTTCACTTCATACTTTCCATTTACATTCACATACACTTTCCATCTCTTTTTGTCAATTCGTAACCCACAAATAAAAGCAAGAGGCTCATTCACATGCTTATTGTCCATTGTCATCTTTCATTTCTTGTCATTTTCATTCTGCAAATAAGCCCTGCTTCAATGCAGATTATTGAGTCCATAGTCCTTTGAGTCTAAGTTCCTTGTAAAAACACCTTGAGGCTTGCATGCCTTAATGGCAAGTCCTCATGCTGACAAACAATGGGAATACATTAATGTCCCTTGTTCATCAGATCTTCTAGGTGACTCGACATCAGCAAATTCATTCGTACCTAGCAAGATGTGTTTGGGCATCTTGACTCTCATTGTCATCAATGGTGAGAATTCTCGTGCTGACTAGTGGCATCCATTAACGGCCACTAAGTCAACAATTTCCTGCTATGTTCGACATCAGAACATTTTTTTCACATAGTAGGAATTGTGCCAATGAGTTTTGAAGACATGAAGACTATTATTTTCAGCGTTTTGGAGCAGATTTAGCAAGTTTTAGTGGAAGCAATAAAAAGCCATCTTAACTCTTTATCTATGACTCTTCTTATTCAGCCACTTGAAGAAGAATATGATCAGAATTTTACGGCCACCACACATACAACTCATCCATTCTAAAGGGTAAGTTAAGGTACGTCATTTTCTAACTTTTGACCATAGAATTCCATAAAAATCTAGAATGATAATTGTTGGAAAAATATTTCTCTTCCTCATTTCATAAAATTGCCAATACCATCAGCTGGCGGGGGGGATACATTCATATTCATATCTTGCCATGTCCATATAATATTCAGGAGCCCACATACTTCCAACATATATTAACTATTACATTGTTAGTATGAACATACAATGGCTTTTCAAAAAGTGCTTAAAGGATAAATTGGATACAAAAAAAATCATAGTTGTCACACAAGAACCAACCATCATGCAATCCAATAAAGATATACTTTGCAAAAAATAATCAAAATATCATTATGCAAAGTTAAAAGATCAAAATAAAATGAAACAACAAACAATTGGTTGTAACACCCATGTTGCAATTCAAGTAAAACACTTTGCAAAAATATGAAGTTATCAAATGATATCATGCAAAGTTAAGCCAAAGCTGAAGGATCAAAAGAGTTATTGTAATATATATTGCATGAGGACATGCAATAAGTTCAATTGGGGGGTATGTTGGGTCTTGAAAATATCATTCATTTCCATTACACTCTCACTATTATGTCCATTATATCACCTCCATTTCACTACTATGTCACCACAGTCATCTCACTTTCATTATCATTGGGTTACATTTATGTTTTTCCAAACATTATTAATTCTTAGCTTTTTTAAGTGAATTTATGGTTAAAAATTAGGAAATAATGTACATATGCTTATACCTAACAAGTGGGTTGAGATTGTTGACATGTGTAGGTCAAAAGGAGGCTTCTAAAAGACCCTTCTATGGCACTCTAAGGCCAAATTCGAATTTGAGTGGAAAGAATCATGGGATCATGAGGATATGTGTCACATCTCCTAATTGTATTAAAACTCTAAGAAGACATGTGTCTTACCAGTTCCTATTTTGATTAGGAATTTAGAGGTAGAGGGAGAGATTCATGAACTCTCATTAATGAGATGGATTCTCATCTTTTTGTATAAATAGGAGACTCTCTCCTTCATTAGTTAGTTTAGAGCTTGTTAGCTTGTTAGCTTGTTGCTCTTGGTTTAGCTTGGAGTTTATAGTTCTTCCTTGATGGCTTTTGAAAGCTTTGGAGAGCTTTGTTGTACTTTGTAATTTTGAAGAATTTGAATAAAGCTTTGATGTTCTCAACATGGAAGGAGATGTGAAGTAGATGTCAGAATGTAAGGTAGAGTAGATTTTATTTTGTAATTTTTCTTTGATTTCATTCATGTATGTCATTTTATTGCTTTCAAGTTTGATAGTTTAGATTTTTCATTCATGCAATTTTAATTCATGCAAGTGTGTTCAACCGGTTGATTGTAGATTAGTTTTTCTTTACATGTTTTTACATCAAATAGTGACATGAGATTTGCCTCTCTGCTGAACTTTTTCTGAAACTTTTCAATTTCAGTTATGCTTTGATTTCAGTCTTATTTATTTTCTGTTGTTAGTTAGTTTAGATATCAAATCCTTCATGTCATTTAACGTTATCTCTAGAGCCATGGCTTAACCCCGAAAAGCTACTTGGCGAGCTATCGGATTATGAGTGAAGTGATTTGATTTTACTTTCATCTCTGCAATTAGATATCAGGTTCTTCATGTTATTGACGTTATCTCCAGAGCCATGGCTTAACCCCGAATATCTACTTGGCGAGCTATCGGATTATAAGTGAAGTGACTTGATTTTACTTTCATTTGCAAGTAGGTAATTTAGATATCAATTCTTCATGTTATTGACGTTATCTCTGGTGCCATGGCTTAACCAGGAAAAGCTACTTGGCGAGCTATTGGATTATAAGTGAAGTAAATTGATCTTGCTTTTGTTAGTCTACAATTTTTGGTTTGTTTGAATGCAACAGTTTATATTTTATTTCTGTAATTAGATGGGCAGCATAGACAGTGATTTCATGATCAGTGTTTCATCTTTTGTTTGATTTAAGTAGCTGCATATTTACATTCCTGTTCAAGTATTAATTTTATCAATAACATGTTTTGAGATCTTTTGAAGTGCTAAGTTTTGGAAGTTACCATAAGGGTCATAAACCTTGTCTAGAAATCTACATCTATACTTGTCCTTTAAAAGTATTCTTAAAACCTTAGAATAGGATTTCCATTTGCATTAAACACTTTAGGAAACCAACAAAAACAAAACCCCAAAAACAACATAAACTATAAAACAATGAAGTAAGAAAAAAGTTAACTAACCACATATGGTGCACCACACTTCATTAGTTTACGATACCCGGATTGATAATTTATGTAGAGCAATTTAAGACATTAAATTGACTAGACAAGGACCATTTCCAACCTCTGCCCATTCCAAAGAAAGGACCGAGGCTCACCGAGTCGTAACAACAATTTCGAAATAAACTTTCAGAAATGATATAATTTAAATGCGAAGAATAGACCATCATTAGGTCCGGCAGAGTATGCCATAAGATCATTCACTATTAAAAAAAAAGGAGTTATACAATGAGGTAACACACAACCAAACTGAGGATCAAAAGCATAATATAGCTAGTCTAGGACATCATAATATTAATCTTGCCGCTAAAGATAGGAACTTCCGATAATGCTGTGAGGGTTTAGCTGTGCCGAGAGCCAGCAAACCCTCCCACCATCTAAACTATGCAAACCCTTAATTAATATAGTCATTATATCCGCATTCATGTCGTCGGGATTCTTCACAGAACAACATGGAGGCATAGTAGAAGGCACACTGTTAAACCACCATGTACAATGCTGTTCCGAGAGTGTTCTGCTCCAATACTAAGGGCAGAGGGTTACCTGCGAGACCCACCAGAGGGTTAGAGCTCTGGATTCATAACCTTTCACAACTATATAAATACAAATCATTAACTCTAGCTTACCTGAAGAGAATCGTTCCGGTTGAGGAAGGTTTGAAGACCTAATAAAACAAATGGAGGTGTTAAGCCATATCCAAAATGAAATAAATACCTCAAATAGTTCATCCGTGGTGACAGGGCAAACCTAAAGTTCTCTCGTAGAAGACCGTCCTCGTACTGACACCTTGACTGAGGGAAGAAACGAGACAAGCTTCACATACCATACCTGCAACATCCTTTCGTCACTAGATGCCATTCATGGTAAAGGAGGAAAAGAGAAAATAATGAGTTAAGGATTAGTTGATAACTTACCATATCACCAGAAGCTCGCCTGATGACGGCATGTTGTGAAGCTCTGAGCCGACGGGTTGCTCCTCTTCGCCGAAAGGATTCGTGGATAAAACCTTAGCATCCATTACTATTCACAATGAGTTGCAGAGCTTCGAAACCATTAACGCCGTAGGCAAAATGAAAATAACACCCAGCCGAAAAGCAATGAAATGTTAGGGTTAACAAGGGAAAGGTCTAGAGCCATTGGATCCACCTACCATGGATCCGGCGGTGAATGGGTCCTGCATTCAATGGCCGAACTCTCTAACAGCAGGCCGGCCTCGGCATTAATCAGAAACCATGTGACACGCGGGAGAACCATCACAGCCCTCGAGGTGAGGCCAGGTGGAGTCAAGCCAACGCAGCACATAATCAATCATATAATCTAGATCCAAATAATTAATAATCCAAACTCATCGATAATCCAATCACATACTGTGTTTACATTATAAAATTAATCACATAAGATTTAACGCTAAAGTATAAATTAAGTAACAACTCTTTACGCATGTATATTCAAAGATTTTTGTTTTTTTTTGTATAATAAGATATATAGTAAGATGTGTTACAATTGAGACGAATTCGTATATCTAGTGGCTAACATCTGCTCAAGGCAACATTTGCTCATCAATGAGAAATCGTATATTTACAATGGCTAACATATGCTCAATGCTAACATTTAGTCAAGATCCATGCTGGCAAAGCAAAAATCGTAAAAATCGTTCCATTATAGAAAGCAGTTAAGGTAGAAAACATAAAACATAGGAAACCTAACATGTTTTACACTCAGAAGGCATGTATCATAACATGCAGACTAGACAGCTGTTATGCAGCTTGCGACATGCACACTACCAGTTGTTATTTGGTCTTATTATTTATTATTTTTAATCATGCACACTGACCGTTGTTATTTGTTTTTATTATTTATTATTTTTAATTATATAATACAACTAATTCCAAAGGGTCGACCACACACAAAAGTCCCCTTCGTCATCCAAATAATTTAAAAATGAATGCCTATGTGTACAATGCATTACACTAATAATTTAAAAATAATGCGCTATGTGTGCAATGCATTACGTTCTGCAAAATGCTGCAATTATCTCTGTATCTTAGAACTGTCCCATTCTTCAGAATACATGAAACAAAAGGCAAAGCTGCTTTTCTTGAACCTTAACTTGAAAAAAGAGGAGTTTTTCTACCTAAATAGTTTGAGTTGTAAAGTCATATTTACGAATTCTGAATGCAGGCTATCAAAGTCAGTTGCTCCACTGCACGAGGTAATTTTTTTATAATAGATGGATGTAACTAAATAAAGGGGCACATGGTGGACTTAGCTCATGGCAAAGAGTATATTTTCTTTCTTTCTCTTTTTAAAATAGATATAGACCTGTAGCGCCCATAGGCATTAACGTTTTGGAATACAAATAAACAAGCATACTAGACAATTGTTATTTGTTTTTATTATTTATTATTTTTAATTATATAATATACGGAGGGCAGCATGCCCGTTGTGTTGACAGGTAGTGTTGACACAATATTCACTTATTTACGTGTTATACCAATTAAGGTGAGCTCCCTTACATATCTATTGGAGTGGATTCTTTGTGCAGTTCAGATCCTAGGAGTTTGTGTTGTCTACTCAGCTAGATTACTTGCACTTGCAGATCCTAGGAGTTCAAGGTGTTGTTTATTTAACCAGATTACTTGTACTTTAATGCAATGCATTGATTGTGTGAAATTATTTGGATGAATTTTCTTCATTTGGATGACCCAAATTATTTATGTGTGAAATTACTTGGATGACTTTTCTGCTTATTAGGCTGCTTGTTATGCATCGGATGTTCCGCACTTTGGAATTATGAATCAAACTCTAAGCTAAACTTGTGACACCAGCCTGAACAAAGCCAGAGTACATAGTTGTGACTATCAAAATATAGATAGTTGTGACCACCATAAGAAGAGTAGACTGGGCTGTTGGGACCACCATAGGAAGAGCAGACTGGGCAGGGACTGCAGCTGCTTGCTGCTCTTGTTATATAATACAATATATAACTTATAGATAATACCAATCAGTAAACTTCACCAATAATGCAAAAATTGTGTCTTTGTTTACCCTCAACAGATTCATTGTTTCTATGTTTAACCTGTTTACCCTTAAGAGATCCATTACTTCACTTTCAATACTATGTTATTTTAAAAAGTACATGGAATGAACTGTATTACTTTGATTCGTTCAATTAGAATTATGAATGTGTTCTTATCTCGGTTTAAGTATCTGCACTTTTGTAGCTCAATGAGAATGTGAATGGGCAATCTTGCTCTTGATTATTTAAATATTTGTATTAAATAAATAAGTGTTTCCTCTTTAAGATAACTCTAATTTTCGATAGCAACAAATTTTCAATAACAATATTGAACTTGCAAAGAAATTAGAAATTAGGAATTCTGTTATAAAATTTGTTGAGAACATTGAACTTGCAAAGAAATTAGAAATTAGGAATTCTGTCATGAATGTATGGATGGTGAATGATTACAGATTTAAGGTATATTCTCACTTTAGTTATCAGTAGCACCTCAGTTACTACTGTGGATTTAGTTTTTGCTTGGTTATACTATTGTGGATTTTTGTGAATGTACTGCTAAACGTATTCATGCGCATAGTGTGTACAGTCTATGTAAGTCCATCATACAGTCACTTTAAAGCAAGTATGTTAGATTTTCCCATTTCAAGCATATGTCCTCTAATATATATATAAACAAACTGCTCTTCTGGTTGGACATAAGTAACCTAAATTTAGTTTTGATGTTTATATTTTTAAAATTAAAATGTAATTTTCTTATTTCAAAAACATTAGGATTTTCGTGAAGATATGTCAACTCAATTATATCAATATTTTAAACAGTTAGAACGGATGAGATTTTTCACAAAGATAGACTTCCTCATCGAATACGAGTTTCTCAAACCTTTTCAACCGTCTCTGTATTGTATTAGAAGCAAGATTCTCCTCCACGTGACAGTTGACAGCGACCATGAGAACTATGATTTCGAAGTCTGTTTGAATTCAATTAATTTATTTAACGTTTTAATTTTTTTATTATATTTACATTTATTTTTTCAATATTAAAAATATAGATTATTTTATTAAAAGTTATATTTTATTTTTATTAAATTTTAATATTTTCATATATATATATATATATATAGAATTGAAATATATGCCAGAAAACTGAAATCTAAAATTAAATCGGTAGAAATAATAATTTTTAATTATTAAGCTTGAAGGCTATTTACATCGAATAAGCTCGAAGGCTATTTAGAGGAAGCGGGATGTGATGGCACAATCTTAGCTGGGATAGTCGTCATTCTTCGATATTGTTCTTTTGGCAAGGTGCCCATTTGATCTTAATAAGCAACTCAGGCTTCTTAAGGATTTCTGCTCTACCATGGGTATGACTGTTAACACTGACAAAACAAAAGTTATGATTATCAAATCCAAGAAGGACACTTACGCTAATTTTATGTATGACAATAATAACTTGGAGGAAGTGTATTCTTACAAGTACCTAGGAATTGATATTCATCACAAGCTCAACTGGAACCATAGCATTGAGAAAATGATTAATGGGGGGTGGAAAGCTTACTTTGGTCTTGAAAATAATTGTAAAATAGCAAACCTCGTAATGTGGGATAAAAAGAAGTTCTTCTTTGAAACTTTAGTCACTCTTGTTATCTTATATGGCTGTGAGGTTTGGGGTTGCAGCATCTCCAGAGAATCATGGAGAAAGATTGAGCAAATCCAAAACCGTTTTATAACTTATAACCTGAAAATTAAAAGTAATACACCCTATCCCATTCTCCTTATAGAAGCAGGTCTTTCCCCTATTGAGGGTGGCATAAAGACACAAGGGCCTGGTTAAACTATTGGGAGATCAACGAAAATGATGCATTGCAAAACATAAATAACATTAAAGATATTGTTACTTCTAAGTTCAAAGAAAAAATGTGGTGTGAGAAAGATTTAGCGGCTAAAAGAAAATTAAGTTATTATAAGAAGGTCATCAACCCCACCCTAGAAGATCAAAAGTATCTCTCTATTTTAACTCGCTCAAAAGAAGAAAATTAATATAGCAAAGATTAGAATGAATTCTCATGAGCTCCATAGTGAAACAGGTCGTTGGGCAGTTCCTAAAACGCCATGGACAGAAAGGATCTGCCATATATGTGAGAATAGGAACATCGAGGATGAAAACCACTTCCTCTTAGAGTGCCCCGCGTATAACCACATTAGATCTCAGTTTCACAATCTTTGTTACAATACTGACCTTCCTAGCCTTTTACAATGTCAAAATTATAGTGAGCTCGGGAGGCTTTTCTCCAAGCTTTTTGAGCATAGAAATAAAATCTTAAATCAAAATAGATAATTTGTTTCTTTAGGTCCGATAGACCATTATTTGGTCTCAGCGGACGTTAACCACCATCATCATCATCATCAATTAAAATATAATTTAATATTTTTCAATATTAAATATATTTAAATAAATTATAAAATTGAATATAAATAAATTCCAAGCCATCGGTTCATTTGGATAGAAGCCATATGTCCCATGGGAAGGTCCCTCACACCTCCATATTTGGTCTAAACAGAGGATCCTTTGAGTTTCTCCCATTTATCAAAGTGAACCTTTTCAAAATCAACATGACAATTAGTAAATGCGACCATTTTTTTTTTAAAGAATCCTGGGATATGATAGTGAGATTCTATGTGAAAGGAATGTTTTAGAGGGGCTACCACTAGGCTTAAACTTGAATTTCTAATTCACATTGCATATACTTTTTTTAAGTCCACAACTAGGTTTGTTTCCAGAAATTTATAGTTATAACATACCTATTATATTTTCTCTTTTAGTGTTGAAAGTGGTCATTCACTAGATTAGATATTTAGTTTTCTTATAGAGAAGTATTGAGTCCTGACATAGGCATTATGCATTAATTAAACAATTTCCTTTCACCGTGATTTTATGATTTTATGTTGCATTGATATATATTTCTTGTAAAAATTTTGATTGCTATGTCCTAGATATGTTTAGGCATTCAATGAAGTTTGGAGAGCGAACAATATGGCACATTTTTGAACATGGAAAAATGATTTTAACATGAATTATTTCTTATTACTATGTGCTAGATATGTTTGGAAAATGATTTTAAGAAGATTTTTTTAAATAGTAAAAAATGTTTTCTATTTTATGAATAGTGAATTGGAATACATGTCACAAAAAATGAAATGTAAGATTATTAGTTATTTGTTAGTATAAGTTACATATGTAGAACATAATAATAATAATAATAATAATTGTTTGGCACTTCCACTGTCAATCATGAAAAATGACAACCTATCGCAATAGGAGGCTAAGAGTGGCTCCACTTGGGGATGGCTTTTCCTCGCGAAAAGTCAAGAACAGCAGGTCAAATGGCCTTGTATTCAGTTGTTGTTGTATTCTGCAAAATTCCCTTTGTTGGCTGCCTTATTAATCCTACCTACTTAACCTAATCAACACTTACTTTGTTGTTAGGTGAAATGAAATAGCCAATGTAGCCACTTAAGCAATATAAACATGAATGATCTTTGCTGCTTGTGCTTGCTGTCACTTGAGATGGAGATCTTGGAATCTGATATAGCTTTGTTAATCTTTGAGAAGATCAGGAAACTGTTGACCTTCCTTGCTGAAGCAAGAAACTGTACAAAAGGGTCCTGTAACATGTATATACAATTGCTGGGCTGAATTAAAGAACTGTACAAAGGTTTGGGACAACCATCATGCTTTGGAATAGGGAGATCATCAGCAACTTGATATTGAGCCTCGCAGCCTTCTAGTGGAGAAGAGCAGTGATTTACTTCATCACTCAGCCTGCCATCTAATGGATTGCACAAAACTTGGAGCGATACTTACAATTTATTACAGATAGGCTCAAATGGCACATGACTGATTTGCGCTTTCCACTCCTCTTCTTCTTGAAATACCTGAGATGGCTGAAAACAAAGAGGCAGGGGATCCACTTGGATCATTTGATCACATCCTGCTACTACTAAGTCTTCCTCAATCTGACATTCGATGGCTCTTTGGGGCTGCAAAACTAGAGGAAATACATTTTGAACAATGATTTGATTATCCTCTAGATGGTCAATATCAACACTTGCTGACACTTTCTTATTAATTGCATGATAGTTCTCCTTAATAAATTGAAAAGATTCAAAATAGAAAGGTAAAGTTCCTTCGCTGAAATTATAATTTTCTGCCTTTTCCTCCTTTTCTTCATAGCTAAAATGGGCACGCTCATCATTGGATTCAAGCTGCTGATCCTGAACTGTGCTTTCTGCCAAAATAAGCTCTGACTCCTCTACAAGGCTTATTTGGTCGTTAGGCTCATAATCATCATCATACTCATCCTATTTTGGCAAAAAGCTGAAAGAAGAAAAGCTATTATATTCATATAGTATATTAGGAGATTGCTCTTTCACATATGGCTGTATGAATATGTCATCTGTTTTGTGGCAGGTTTGTTCATGAATATCATTACTTTCCTTTTGCAAAACATATGTGTTTTGGTGCTCTAGATATTCAAATTTCATTGCAATCTGTTGCATCCTTTCCTCTGTTTCTTTTAACAAATAAATAAGTCTTTCTTCTTGCTCTTCTTTGCGTTGTTCCTCTCTCATCTTCAGATTTTCCTCCACGTCCACAGCCATGTCTTGCATCTGTTTCATAGTGGACAGGCATCTTTCCCTCAAATGGAATTCTATTTCTGGATCAAAAGCTCTCGGATAGTGCAATAGAGCTAGATCAGGGGGGAGGTCTAATATTCAAGGGCATAAACTGATAAACTTGATTGAATCGATCAGAAAATTGCTGAACAGATTCATTAGGAAGCCGTTTTAACTGATCATAATCTTGAATGAGCGAGAGGAAATTAAGTTTGATCATCCATCTATCAAGGAAGAGCTTGGAGAACTGCTGAAGATTAGAGATGTTATCCTCAGGCAATGCTTTAAACCAAGTCCTAACTTCGCTTTGCAAAGAAAGGGCAAACAACCTAATAATAAAATCCTCATCTTCTACTTCCAATATATTATGATAGTCTTCAAAAGCCTGAATATGCTTTTGAGTAGTAACACCATTCTCTCCATCAAATCTTGGGAGATACTCAGGATGATCTTTAGGCAAAGGATTGAGCACGGGAGGCAAAACAAGAGGCTTATATCTATCAGAAACCTTACGAGGCACGGGATTATGTACAGGGATTGAATGAATGAGCTCAATTTTTGGTTCCTCCTTGGCTATATGATGATCATCAACAACATTAGAAGGCTGCTGTTCAGATATGCAAGGAGGCTTTTCAACAACATTTTCAAAAGGAAAATCATAAAAATCAAATTTAAAATCGTGTTTAAAATACAATATACATAGCAAAATTTTATGGAAGAGAAAGAACATGACCTCTTGGATGATAATCCAGGTCAAAAGCCTGATTTGCTCATATATTTCTTTTGGGTTCATTTCTCCAGCGGAGTCTTTATTATGAGGATTATGTGGAGTCGCTAGGTGGATAAATCAACTTTGAAGGGTCTAATCTCTATCCACCAACACAGACCAGATCTAAATATGAAAATAGTCCTGAAGAAAAAGGGAAATCTCCTTCAGGAATCAAAATATTTTAAGATTTTTGTGATTATTTGATTTTTTGGGATTTTTCAAAACAACTTTAAGACTTATTTGAGAGGCAAACTGGTCAAAAATGGGGATTTACAGCAGTAATAATCAAATGATTCAGTTCCCCAGTGGAGTCGCCAATATGTTATCACTCAGGTTGTTCCCTTTGACTCCTAAGGGAATACGGCCGAGGTAACCACAAACCAATCTTTGGACTGCAGGTCCTAGCCTACCAGCAGTCAGATATGGCTCTCTCTTTAGGATTTAGCTTTGTTTAAGGGATGATTTTAGGCTAGATATGATGCACATGGGTTTTGTTTGAGTTTGGTGGGATGGTTGATCTATTCAAGAAGAGTTGGCATGCAAAGTGTAAGAAGTTCAAACCATTGGGCATGGAGTCCATGAATGTGAACTGATGGATGTGTTTTCTTTAGCAGAAGAGAGGAATATGGAGCAGGATAGCTACACATGGCACAATGATTAATGCTGGAATAAGGATGAAATGGAGGTCAGGGGATGAGAGGCAATTAAGGATCTCTCATCCAGCCAAAGAGGGAAAGTGGATGAAGGCTAAATAGGAGTAATGAAGAATTCCTAGACAGCATTCATATCTGAAGGAAATAGCTTAAACATGATCAATTAAGTATGCATATTCATCACTAATTCAGAGGAAAACATAGAAAAGTTACAAGAATTGAGCACAAAGGGCATGGAAGCCAGTTCTGAACTATTCCTTCTTCCTACAACTTAGATTATAATAAATAGATGATACAGATATATATAAGCTGATAAACAGAGGGAGGAAAGACTTATTGGACCATGAGCAAGCACGTGAATTCCATATCAAGCTCTTCAGCCATTAAAGCACAACTAGCCAGTTCAGATGCAAATATTCCATCAATCTTTGATTACAAAAGCTCTCAACATATACAACGCAAGTCTCGAAAGAGGAAATCAACCAACCAACCATTTTCACAATATAGAGGGTGGTATAAATAAAGAAAATATCTAAAAAATATCTACAACAGCAGATCTGAGACAGATCTGAAGAAATAAATGCTTCTAACCTAACATCTGTTGAAAATAAATGTAAAAAATATCTATAAGTTGCGCAGGAGGCAACAGCCATAAGAATGAATAAATATTGGTCCTTTGCTGCAATGCGCTGGCAATTTTGCCATAACTGGACCTTGGGACTTGCAGCATTGCTCCTATGCGTCTTTGTACACTGTCTCTGTAAAATCTAGGCCTTAGATCTCCTATCTGCTCCCTTTAGGCGGTTCTGCTGCTGCTAAGTGGCTTTAAAGCTCAAACTGCGGTTTGGTGAGCCTTTATGGCTCAAAACTGCCTCATTGACTTTGATGGGGGCCTTTAAAGCCCATCTGCCTTGGAAATAAAGATTTCCACTGATATTCGTGACTGATACACTTTGCCGCATCCCTGATACTCTTTCACTGAATCTGGGCTCCTCTTGGTTGCTAAAACACTTTAAACTGTCAAATCGCCCCATTTATGGTCGTTGTTCGGCCAAAAGAACTGCTGCGAGGCCTTCTGCAAGCCTTGGGAATGCTATCGGCGATTTCCGATTAATATCTGATCAAAAAATGATGAAAACACTACAAAAATGGTGGGGACCGGGTGCTGATGGCTTACCGAGGCAAATACCTGCTATTTGGGAGTCAATCGGGCTTGGAGCGATGATGAATGGCCGAGGAATGACCAATTTCCATTGCTTTGGAGCACACATGAGCGCCAAGGTAATATATGCGAAAACAACCCTTTCCTTTATAAAAGGCAAAATTCCTTTTAAACGTGAATTTTCATGAAAATTGGGCGCAGAATGAGTACTGTAGCACAGATTAGATCCAGGCTATTGGATCCGGCGCGGGCCGATCCAACGGCCAATATTAAATGGGCATATCGCTATCGGGGCGGGCACGGGCTTCATATATATATATGGGAATGCCGATGGGCCGATCGCCGCTATCGCTATCGGCGATCGGCTATCGGAGGATACAATGGAGGCTTTATAATATGGGCGAGCGAAATGGGGGGGCGCGATTGAATGTGAGCCGTCAGATCTGAGGGCCCGATCCGACGGCCATGATTAAATCGGCGCATCAGCGATCGACGGGCAACAACAATATAAATGATATGATATATGCACGATGCGATATGTTGTCGGGTGCGATGGCGATATCGCATCAGCAGAGGGAGTCGGGGGCATATATCATTGCGATACGCCGCTTGCGAAATTGCATCGGCGGCTTTGTAATCGGGACACAATATATGTAAAGGGGCCATCACTGCCGCGACCTCCGACAGCGATATCGCGTCGGAGGGGGGGCGAATGAATCGGTGGCATGTTTTATATATGAAGTACGGGTCCATGCAATCGGTAAAGGGTTTTTTGCATATTAGGGAGGCTTTTAAGAAATCAGAGATGATCGGAAGAGTTCCCATAGCATGAGAGGAGGGTTTTTGTGCTTTATGAAGGGGTCCAAAAGCACTTGGAAAGTTTTTATGAAGTGATAAAGGCTTTTATGCATTGGAAGGAGTCCAAATGCACGGGGAAGATGGTTTGAAAGGCGAGAGGAGGGTTCTTACTAAGTTTCAAGTAAACTTAGTAATTCCCAAGGGATACTTATGGTTATTTTTCAACCAGGGGAAGGGGATATGTATTTAGGGGGTTTTTATACATATTTTTAATAAGGGGCAAGGGAAAAAGATAGGGATTTACATAATAGAGTTAGTAGTTAACATGAAAGTGTGAAGAAAGCGTTAAGTATAGAAATATTAGGCTATAAAGGGGAAATAGAACTTGTAGAAGAAATATGAGCACTCCTAAGCAAAGCGGATCTTTACCAAGGCAAATGATATGAAATACGATGAAGTTAAGAGATGTCAAGCAGATCTTGACCTCTTTAGGGGAAGTTAGTGAATGATTTGGGGAAGGGGAAGAAGGGGAAGTTAAACATGCCTCGCTTGAGCTGCTCCGAATGAAAAACTGCCTCATACATGTGATCTGAATAGATTTGACACTTGAAAATATGAAATGGATCACAAATGATCATTCAGCCACCACAAAACTACCTACCCGGCCTACTCACCTAGCATTTTGTCTTCTTTTTGGTTTGGGTGCACTTGAACGAGCAAACCCAACTTTTCAACTTTTCTTTCAGCTATCCTCCTATCTAAATCTACCCTTATTTCTTCCGAGGCTCAGATTAAGCTGATGAGCACCCAAGATTCTCTACCTATCTACAAATTTGCCAAGATTAAATAGTTTGGACAGATGTTTATTCTCTATATTCTAAAACATGAAATTTAAACCTAGGGAAGCCAAGATTAAATTGTTTGGCCTTCCCTTTAACTGAAAAATTCTTCAAAAATGGCATGACTCATCAAATATGGAACTTTTGCAGCATGGAAAAAATGAACATATTTGGCACTTCCACTGTCAATCATGAAAAATGACAACCTATCACAATAGGAGGCTAACACTGTGCACCTGTCTGTGGTTTATATATATATATATATATATATATATATATATATATATGCGTAAATGGTTTCTTTTCCAACTCTGTTTCATATGTGTCTGCAAGGCTAAATTCCCAGATTATGAATGCATGCGTGTGATCGACCATCTATCACAGAATGGATCAATGGAAATCTAGAGATATTAATGGGACTATGCATGTTTGAGAGACAATGGTAGAGAACCGTGTTTAAGACTGAAATCCTTCAGTCGGCGAGCAAAATTAGAGTAAGAAGAAAATGGCGAAAACATACAGGGACCGTTGGATTTGAAATAACAACGGTCCAGATTCCTTATCGCTTCAGCGGCGGAACCTCATCGCATCGACAAAATCTTTATTGCACCAGCGAGAACCCTTGGATGTTATCGGAACTAACCAAGGAACAATTACAATGGTGATAATGCGACGGATCATGAATCGTCGGATCGCGAGTCCGGATCGACAGTTTCGATCTCGTTGGCGATCGGAGAAGTGGGAGTCTTTTGGAACTGCCGAAGTGTAAGCTCCGACGTTCCAGAGCCAAAACCATTATAAAGTTGAGGATATAAAGGACGTCGGGTCCGCAAGACTTAGAACTGTATGTTCCGATAACCGGACCCGAAATAATATAGAGACAGCTTAATGGGTCGTCGGGTCCGCAGACCCATTACATTACGACCTCGCCGATAAGGAATCGACGATATATATCGGACCCGAAGTCATTATAGGAAGGAGCATAAAGGGTTGTTGGATCTGCGAGGGCAATCAGAGATCGGAGGATTGGGACAGTCGCAATGGCGAATCGGCGGAACCACCGATATTTATAAAGGCGGCCATATAAAGTTTGAAATCCGCATATGACAAGTAAAGTGGGTTTTTATAAGGTTTTCCCATGTATTTATATATGGTTGGCCACGGGGTTTTAAATACTTAAGGCTTATATTGTAATGCTTGTGGGCTTTAAAGCTCATGGGTGGTGGCTTCCGATGGGTGCAAACCCGCCGATAAAAGGGTGGCTCCGATTCTAAAGTGTGGTCCATGGTTAAAGGCTTAAAGCCTTAGGCGCTTCCGATAGGCTTTGTGGGTCATAACCCACAGGCCTCAGGATCGATTTATTTGGGAATTGGGATTTTGGATTAACCCCCAAAATCTCATCCCATCAAATTCACATTGCATATACTTTTTTTAAGTCCACAACTAGGGTTGTTTCCAGAAATTTATAGTTATAACATACATATTATATTTTCTCTTTTAGTGTTGAAGGTGGTCGTTCATTAGATTAGATATTTAGTTTTCTTATAGAGAAGTATTGAATCCTGACATAGACATGTATGCATTAATTGAACAATTTCCTTTCACCGTGATTTTATGATTTTATGTTGCATTGATATATATTTCTTGTAAAAAATTTGATTGGTATGTGCTAGATATGTTTAGGCATTCAGTGAAGTTTGGAGAGCGAACAATATGGCACATTTTTTAACATATGTTTAGGCATTCAATGAAGTTTGGAGAGCGAACAATATGGCACATTTTTGAACATGGAAAAATGACTTTAACATGAATTATTTCTTATTACTCTGTGCTAGATATGTTTGGAAAATGATTTTAAAAAGATTTTTTTTTAAATAGTAAAAAATGTTTTCTATTTTATGAATAGTGAATTGAAATATATGTCACTAAAAATGAAAGGTAAGATTATTAGTTATTTGTTAGCATAAGTTACATATCTTAATATGTAGAACATAATAATAATAATAATAATAATAATTGTTTAAAAAAATTCCTCCAACATTATAATTCATAATATAAGTGTGCTTAAAATTTATTTGTTAGTGTTATTAAGAATCTTAAATAACTATTTCTAATGTATACTTTATCAAAAAAGAATGGGAATAACATGATTTTATTTTAATGCCTATGCATATGTTCTTTTAAATATATATACTAATAATTCATATTTCTTGTTTTCCATGTCTTTTGCTAGAACAATGGTAGACACTCGCAATTGCAATTTTAGATGTACACAATATCCATGCTCTCCAATTTTTTTTTTTGCTCTACTTTTTAATCTTGCATCTTGATTTCACTTAATTTATATTCTATATAGAATTCCATTTTAAAATTTCTTATTTTCATACTATCATTTATAATTGCATTGAACTACTACAAATCACCATGTGTACTTCATCTCAAAATGAAAAAATGGCATTTTTCTTAGAAAAGAATAACTTATTTCAAGAAAATAATTTATCATATTTGATTGGAGACCGTTTATTTAATAGTTTACAAAGTTTACTACATTTTTGATACACATTAGTATAATTAAGAAAAGGGACAATCGTGTATTTCAGAAAATTCTAGAAGAACAAAACATGGCAGCCATATGATTTATCAACATGAACTCCGTGAAGATTCATTAACAAAAATGCACAATATTAGAAATTCTGAATTATATTTAGAAAAATAACTAAATCAACATCAATTGATATATCACTAGAATCTAGAGGACTATGGGGAGACATTTTTGTATACATTGGTTATCAAATTGGTTGAAAAATCCAATTAGAGTTTGGTCCAAACCAAAAATGAAAAATTATTTGTACTTTCATTCAAAAATCACAAAAAATACTTATGACATATTATTACATGATGAGACTCCTATAAATGGCCACTTTGAACCATTTCTCTACAAAAGAGACCCTCTCATGGATTTCGTCTTTCGGTAGCAAAGGAACACCTCATATAAACAAATCGACTTATCTATTGTTGAAGAAAAGACATTTATGGCCATGACCAACCTCTATAGAGTTCCCATGTTCAATAACATATATGGAGAGAGTGCATTAGAAACAATTCATTATCTTTTAGACAATGAATATAGGATCTCATGCCTTCAACTTATCATTGCACAAAAATTTTGCAATGTAGTAGTTCAAAATTATCCATTTGCAATTAGGTGCATAACAAGACATATATACTTAAGTTTTATAGGAAAGTATAAAGAAATAACAAATTGGAAAAACTACATTAAAAAAAATAGAATTTCCCTATAACATACAAAATATTGATGGTGTTGTAGTTTCCTTTCTTTAGCTAAGAAAAATTCTAAAGGTGTAGATCGTCATTTGGTCTCTAGTTACAATGTCCACATTCATGATACTATGTAACTTGGAAACAACGTTGAGAACTTTGAACATACTGTGATTTGAAATAAGTCTAAGTCATGTGTACTATGAACCATTACAACTAATAGGTAGAATTGGAAATAAATACTATCATGCAAGGATTATAAAATATCATAAAGATAAACTAGATAGGCTACAAACATGTCATCTTGGAAATAAAATTGACACAACTTAAGAAAAAAATTCTCATGATCCAACTAACATCAATAACGATGATAGTGCCATGTTTCGATCACTACGGTCTTTAAAAAGGAATAATAAAAAGAATCCCCAATCAATAGGTGAACTTGGTCCAAGCCAATTCAAACCATATTATGGCTGAAACAAGCACAAGAAAAGTTTATCTTTGCATCTTCTTAATGGAATTATTCAAAGAAAGTTGAAAATGTAAAAAATAAGACTTGTATATAGCACAACAAGAGTGAAACAAAAAGTAGTTCTAGAATATTTATAGCATGCTCCTAGCACCACAATACTTCACTCACTTCGATGCTTTAAAAATCATATTAGAAGTAGATCACAAAGAAAAATTAAATTTTCTAATGTTCTTATCACTATTACTAAAAATGTTCTAATTGTAGATTACTAGGACATTTAAAAAATGGCCATCATCTTAGAAATAAAATTGATACAACTCATAGGAAAACATCTCTTGCTCCAACTGACATCAATATTAAGGAGAGTTCCAGATTTGAAGCAGTGTGGTCCTTGAAAAGAAATACTACAAAGAACCCCCAAGAAATAAGTGAAATCATTGTAGGCCAATTCAAAACATTTTGTGGCTTAAAAAAGAAAAAAAAAGTTTATCTTTACATCTACTTGAAGACATTATTCGAAGAATCTTGAAAATATAGAAAATAAAGCTTGCATATAACACAACAATAATGATATAATAAGTAGTGCTAGACGATTTAGAGCACAATGCATCCATAACATCAAACAAAGTAAAAACGTATAGACAATGTGATTCATTGAATCTATCAAGGCCAATGAAGAAATCAAGAAAATGTGATTCATTGAGTCAATCAAGATTAAGGAAGAAATCAACAGAACTATCAAAATTTGAACAAAACTATCAAATACAGATAATTGGCACACATATCTTTGATTGTTCAATATGTAAAATAATATTTTTTAGAAGAGATGTTTTCCTATTGAAACGAGTGAACCAAGGAACACATGGACACAACATTACCAAAATACTAAATAGTTTCATTGAGAATGGAAAAACTAGTATCGAAGATGCCAAAAATAAAAATTCCTACACTTGTAAGTTTTGGAAAAAATCATTTGAAGATGACAAAATTCCTAAATATGAAATTATGGAACAAATAAGAGGAAATAAAGGAACTAGGACTGTCACGCCCCTACACCTGCGGTGGTCTTCCAACCTCTTGTAGCAAGGTGCGACACCACCGAATGTTTTCTTTTCACCAATACTAACATTCATGGACTATGCCTACTTTCAATTTAACATTACTTAGCTTTTGTTTCACAACCAAGTAAACATACATTTATCCTTTATACCAATGAAGTCCATACTCATTCATTATCCATAGCAATTATAACAAGAACAACAACAATTGCAACAGTATAAAGGGGAGGGGCAACTCCCCATAATGTGAGTCTGCCCGAATCAATATATTATATAATCATCATTTTTACAATGTACAGACTAAGTCCTTGGGAAACCCCAAATTTACACTTAGCCAAATTTACACAACTTCGGCAAACTCGGTTGCCCAGCTTTTCGGCACCTCCACACAGTCGCCGCACAACTCTCCAACCTGTCGTTCACCTCATCACACGTCTTCGCCGGTTCGCTCTTCGTTTGGTCGCAAACGCCCAAACTGTGTATCCTTGCCCACACGCAGTCCCGCTTGCCAACTCTTGACAAACACCCAAATCGTGTGCATAACACGTAGTACCGCCTGCCCAACTCTACGACCTCCAGTTCCAACCTCTGTTTCACCTTTGTGAACACTTGCACGGTGGGCGGGCGCTCACCCGAGTCGCCAAGACACCCACGCCAAGTCGTCGCACAAACACCTTTGCACAATCACCTCGGGCACGCCTTGCCCAACGTGTCCACCTCTCCACCAAGAGTTCTTCACCGAGTGCGACTCAATAGAGTAACGCATGAGCTATGCGCTCATCCTCCTCAAAACTGCGCACAAGTGAACCTACTCCAAGACCAAGTAAGAAGTGCGAAGTTGGATGATTGAAATGAGCTCCATCGCACTAATATATATACACATCGCAAGTGTGGTGGTGGCTTGCCCAGTCGACCACCATATCTTCATTTACACACCCCTTCGCAACGTTCAGCGCCCACTTCTAAGTCGGTCTGCCCGCCATCGCAAATCAGCTTTAAGCCCAGTGCTCCATGATCCAATCGCCATATAAGTTCATCGCACTCCTATTATTGTCTCATGTTCGTTGCATTTTCTCCGCACACCGGTTTGTCGCACTTGCCCATCGCACCATCGTGCGCCCGTCGCGCGCCCGTGCACGGTCACCCGGCGCCCAACCGCACTGCAGCTCCGAGGACCTTACATCCTCCTCCACCTGAAATCGTTGTCATCCTCGACAACATACCATCCTGGTAGCCATCCACCAAGATCATCCATGATGTCAACTCCTCCACATACTGCAACCATCTCTGCATCGTATGTAGAACCACCATCTCCATCATGTCTCGCCCTGGCAACCATCTGTTACCAAGATCACCATACCAAGGTATACACCTCATCGGTATGCCATCCATCAGAGATCATCTCAATCCATGATCATCGACCCCTCTGCCACAATCTCCATTGCAACATCTCGTGTCGACCTCATCATGTGTCACCATGTGAACTGCTGCCATGATACTCCAACACAATGCTAACACATCTCTGCACATTGAGCTCCCTCATGTTTGAACTAGTCGGATGGACAGTCCAACTGTCACGCTCAATCATGAGAATGCACATCCTCATGCCACCATCAGTTGTTCCTCAAAGCATCCTATCACATCCTCAACTCGATCAAGAATCCATCTCCATATAAGTAAGCCATGCTCAGGTCCATGAAGTAGTCTTCATCTCATCTGCAACATGCTGTCCAAAGTAGTTGAGTCTCGGCTCAACCCATGCCCAAGTGTAGACACCAAGGCATCATCATCGTTGTAACTCCATCACTCCAAAGTGTCTCATATCGATCTTCCACATCGAATCACTCTTCCAAGCCATGCCCATACATGTACTTTGAAAGTATGCATCCCATACTGCATCAAAGTCTCTGACCTTAGCTTCTCAATGCATTAGATCCTCCAAGTCCACCATATATGAAGTCCCTAAAAGTCACAACAATCTCATTTCATCATGAGCTCCATAATCAGCTCACAAATCCAACCAAGTCCACGGCCTTGTTGTACAAGAGTGCACAACCTCTCCATCAACTCATAAGTAATAAGTCTCCATGTCTCCAACCTGATGTCCATGACTATGTTGTCCATGTAGTCCAACCAAGTAGGCTCATCACAACAATCAGTCATCCTCATCCAAGTCTTCAATCTTCGGTCTAGTGAACTCGGTCACCCAACCATATCATCATCATCACATCACGAGTCCCTCCCATCATGGATCCTCCACTGAAGGTTCCACCAAGACTTGCTCTTGATCTCGGCCATGAGAAGTCCACCCAAGTAACATCATCATACCTCAAGTGTGTGCCCTCCTCAATATGTCCATGAGTCATGCCGAGCACTTAGCCAATCTTCCATATGGCTAAAGCATGACCCATTCCTCCACAACGATCATCATGTTCCTCCCTTGTCAAGGGCCTTTGTACCTTCTACCATAAGGTCACAAACAATCCCAACAAGTCCTGCAACAATCAACAATCCTTGCCCTTCATCATCATCATGAGGCTCTTCCTCATTCATCCATGTCTGCAAACTGCACGATCCTGGTCCAACTTGATCAATCTCAAGTTCATCCTCCATCGTTGTCATGTCTGCAACATCTTCAAACATCACAGCTTCTTCTTCCTTGATAGCAAAATCTGCAACTTCACCTTGCTCCATTGTCCAACCAAGTTGAAGAAGTTCGTCTTCAACATTCTTTTCCAAGACTTCAAGTTCCTTTCGAATCCGGGGATTCTCTTCTTTCAACCGCTTCAACCTGTATGAGGTAAGCAAGAGCTTCCCTTCGCATTCTTCCAAACCTGCCATGCCTTGTGGTTCAGCTTGGTCCAAGCAATAAGCTTCACCTCTGCTAAACCTGTTTCACCATTCACCAGCTTCACCAAGTTCCCTGCAACAATGAACCGGCTCTTGTTCCACTTGTATGTGAAACTAGCTTCCTTCACCTGCAAGTACCTGCTTCCACTGTCATCAACTGTCAAGCTTCTTCAACCCTAAATCAACCTGCTCTGATACCACCTGTCACGAAGTGCAGGTGTGTATTAGCTTCAACGCTTGAACACCAGCACCAGCTCCCCGGCACTAGCTCTGATACAACCTGTCACGCCCCTACACCTGCGGTAGTCTTCCAACTACTTGTAGCAAGGTGTGGCACTATCGAATGTTTTCTTTTCACCAATACTAACATTCATGGACTACGCCTACTTTCAATTTAACATTACTTAGCTTGTGTTTCGCAACCAAGTAAACTCATTCATTATCCATAGCAATTATAACAAGAACAACAACAATTGCAATAGTATAAAGGGGAGGGGCAACTCCCCGTAATGTGAGTCTGCCTGAATCAATATATTATATAATCATCATTTTTACAATGTACAGACTAAGTCCTTGGGAAACCCCAAATTTACACTTAGCCAAATTTACACAACTTCGGAAAACTCGGTTGCCCAGCTCGTCGGCACCTCCGCACGGTCGCCGCACGACTCTCCAACCCGTTGTTCACCTCGTCGCATGTCTTCGCTGGTTCGCTCTTCGTTTGGTCGCAAACGCCCAAACCATGTATCCCTGCCCACACGCAGTCCCGCTTGACAACTCTTGACAAACGCCCAAATCATGTGCACAACACATAGTACCGCCTGCCCAACTCTACGACCTCCGTTCCAACCTCCGTTTCACCTTCTTGCACACTTGCACGGTGGGCGGGCGCTCACCCGAGTCGCCAAGTCGTCGCACAAACACCTCCGCACAATCACCTCGGGCATGCCTTGTCCAACACATCCACCTCTCCACCAAGAGTTCTTCACCGAGTGCAACTCACTAGAGGAGCACATGAGCTATGTGCTCATCCTCCTCAAAACTGTGCACAAGTGAACCTACTCCAAGAACAAGTAAGAAGTGCGAAGTTGGATGATTGAAATGACCTCCATCGCACTCATATATATACACATCGGAAGTGTGGTAGTGGCTCGCCCAACCGACCACCATATCTTCATTTACACACCCCTTCACAATGTTCAACGCCCACTTCTAAGTCGGCCTGCCCGCCATCGCAAGTCGGCTTTAAGCCCAGCGCTCCACGCTCCAATCGCCATATAAGTGCATCGCACTCTTATTATTGTCGCATGTTCGTCGCATTTTCTTCACACGCCTGGTTCGTCGCACCTGCCCGTCGCACCATCGCACGCACGTGCACGGTCACCCGGCGCCCAACCGCACCGCAGCTCCGAGGACCTTACAAGGACACTCGTACAACATACCGAACTAGAGAAAATACTAGTGGAATTAAGTTTTCCTTTCCTCCAAATAAAGGAAATGGGTCATTGACATAAAAAAAAAAAAAAAAAAAAAAAAAAAAAAAAAAAAAAAAAACACAAATAAGTTTTAATTGGAGGTGTCATCAATGTCCCCACTAACATATCTAAAATTTAATCTAGTATGCCTCAAAACATAAAACACATTGTCATAATGGAAGTTGTGAAAAATAATTTAAGATTCAAAAGTGTGTATGGATTTCACCTATTTTAAGTTCACATAGTCATGAAAGCGTTAAAAAATTTATGCAAAAGAATTATTTATATGGTAGAAAAATACAACATAAATGGAAATTGGAAGCAAGTATTCATAGGAAACCAAGAATCATTTGAGATTTCAGTTGAGACTAAAGATAGTTTAAATCATAATTAGGATATTAATGAACCTAATTCAAAAAAATTGGTCCATGGATTAACTAATCCACATACCCTCCATGACCTTCTAAATAAACAAATTAATATAGCACATGTTGTATGATATGTACCATTAGGGATTTTGAAAATTAAGTACTTATAAGAAATGATTTTTCCATTATTAATCTATGGAAACAAATACCCAAGAAATATGTCGAAAAAATTTACATATCAAAAGAACTATCAATGGGAAGTCCTGCATAAAAACCATGACTTTTCTTACCGTACAACTAAACAGTTCTATAAAGAAATTCGCATTATCATAAACTAAATATTGAATGTTATGTTGATTAGAATTAGAAAAGAACACTTGAAAGGAAGAAAACCACTTGCAAAAGATGTTAGGTCAAAACCAAATTTGGATCAGATTTTGAAATATGACATTAGGTATATGGACTTAAAAACAATTTCCACTTCACCATACTACCATCAATATATGCGTAAAAACTACATTCAATAATTTGACATCTAGGCCCACCTACTTTCTCTATCTCCTTTAGTAGGGAAGAGCATCTTTTGGTGTGTATGATGAGTGCATTAAGCCATATAAGGAAAAAATCTACAAGACCGAGTGAAAATGAATTAGAAGAAAACGAGCCCCACTCATTAATAAGAAATGATCCTATAGCTTGTGAAAATTACCATATATCTAGGGTGGATGCACTGTGTTAATTAATAGCTCATCATCATAGGTACTATGGAGAAATTGGTGGCTACTTCTATGTGACAAAATTCCAAAACAAAGGAAGTGAACATGAACATGCCTTATTATTGACAAAATATATACCCATATATTGTAAAGAAACAAACATTGAAATTAAAAAATTTGTAGATAAATACTTGTCAATTTATTCATCACTTCTTACAAAAGAACTTAGAACCTTCCAACATCATTTTCATATAACAAGTTGAAGGAAACATAAAAAATCCTAACCTGTAGATTCAATTTACCAACACCACCAACGAAGATAACCAAAATACTTAAGCCTCTTGAATTTGATAACAATAGAGCAAAAAAAATGCAAAGATAGTATTTGACACAATAAATGATGCTAGGTGTGATGAAAAAGATATTTTTTATGGCTTCTTGGATAGCCTTGGATTATGGCATGATGAATACATACATGTTATCCAATGTATGCTAAATCACATAACTTTATTGCTGCAAAGAAATCCAACTGACACTTGGACATATAACTTTGAATGACATTCCAAAATTTTGGATTACAAACACTGACTCAAAATTTGTACTTGATTCATATGCATCTACAATTTAATATAGTTCCTACATGACAAAATGATATAAAACACTTACTTTGACATGTAAGAACATATGCAAAAATCATCTAAACACAAAATCTAACATCATGAACACTATTTGTTTTCAAGGATTTAGTAAACATGAAACAAATGTCTACACAACAAAATAGTCCATGTTTTGCAATTTCTTCCGTTAAACTCTAGTTCATGAAACTATATTGTCATCAACGCATCTCCTATGGAGGAATTCACATTCGTTCTTAACATAAAAAAATACTTGCAAACGGAACAAAGTGAATTTTCCCTTCGATCATTGAATATTATATGCTAGCGTGTGTATCTATTGATGTTATACGTTTAGTAGAATTTGCATCTAGCTATATAAAGAAACGATAAAAAAACGCAAAACAAAAATAAGCCATATTTCATTCGATACGTGTGGTATAACAAATACAATGACATTGAAAATCATTGGAGAGAAAAATTAATATCATTTTATCCATATCGAGCCAATGAGACTATGGTCCAGCAACGTCATCCAACTTGGGAATCTACATATGTTGCATTGGAAAACGAATTTAAGAAAAATGAACAAAAACTCAGATTTATTACAGGACCTACACGGGGTGAGATTGATGACGCAATCAATGCAATAGAAACACAAATTGAACAATTACTTAACATAGATAGCCTCAAATAAAATGAAATAGAGAGTACAATATTGGATAAATAAATGGATGAAAAATACAAAAACTATGACTTTCAAATTGATTTACAACATTTTCAACATACCAATGATTTGACTCTACGATCTACAATACCATATGAAATTGTCAAAAAATTGCATATACTAGAAAAAATAGAGTGTTGTAACATCATGCGACAATTAAACACAAAATAAGAAAAATTAGCAACTTATGTGTTAATAAGAAAACTCTATAGAACACAAACTAATCCATTTGTTATTGACAAGAGGTGCAGGAACAGGAAACACATTTGCAACTAAGGTAATTTTCTAGACCTTATTATGCACACATAATTATATATTTCCGTATAACCCATCACAATTAAAATGAATAATCAATGCATATAGAGGAAAGGTTGCATTCAAATCTGATCCAGGTGGATCTTCAGATACAATGGCATGGAAAATCTTAGAAATCAAAGTGCTTAGAATGAAGCCAACTGAGACTAAAGTGTAGATCTCGTCATCCTGATTCCAATGGCGTGAACGTTACTTCAATTCGAATCCGAATGATGAAGTTAGTGCGAAAGGAAGGTTGCTTTGTTCCTTAAGAAAATGAGGAATTTTCCTTAAAAATGGGTTTAAGCCTTAAGAGGCAAAAGTCAGAATCGGAGGATCCATGGAGACAGACTTAAGCAGGGCACAGCAAAAACCTCGATCACCGATCTCCAATTAAATCGGCATCGGCGACCGGAGAGCAATCGGGTCGGAGGAAGGTTTTATATATATATATCGGCGATGGCAGGGGCTGACTTGCGATGCAATCAGCGATAAAGCACCGGGCTAATCACATCTATAGATATATAGATATATATCGGCGATGGCAGAGGCTGACTTGCGATGCAATCAGCGATAAAGCACCGGGTTGATATGTGATCGGCAGACGCCGATATCGGCGATCGGCGGTCGTCCATCCCTGATTAACAGGATTGTGGCACCTCGATATGCCAATTGCGATGTCAGGCTTGGACCCGATAAAGAATATACGCCGATTTGATAAATTTTAAGTCTAGGTAAATGGTTTTCGGTCGGATTTTCAGTGTTTTTTCGGAGTTTTAGAGTCTTATCACCTCAACGATAAAAGACTATTTTATGGGTCAGTTGCGCCTACCGATCCTTCCACGTCACCGGCCTCTATTGTGAACTAGACAGCCCCTATTTAAGCGGGATTTTGTCCAAATGAACCATTATAAAAGCCCAATGGTTGAAAACGCAAGGGAGGAGGATTTTGCAGCACGTTGTTCCGTTTGGAAGGAGGCCGATAGTGCACTTCGTCTGTTTTGGACAAGTTTTACATGTCTTCAGTCCCTCTCATTGCTACAGATGCGTTGGTGCTGCTTACTTCTCCATCTGAGGTCTCCATTTCATAGCCATCTTTCAGAATGGAGGTATAAGCCTCTTGTTATGCAACTTATGATTGTAATTCTCTTCTTTTCATGCCATTTAATATAAAGTCCTCCCCATTGTTCGAGCTGGGCCCAGAGATATAGTCTGAATTGGATGAACTCCGCTATCAAACCTTGGTGTCTTCTTTTGTGCCTTTTATGTGCTTTCTTCTTGTTTTCTTGTGTGCACATTAAATTTCGGGGTTAAGCTGCAAATTTTACATGTGATTCTTTTCATACATCTATAAGTGAAAGTATCCTGGATCAAAAGCAAGTGGCATCACATTACATTTTTTGTTCTATATGCCCTCTAATAAGACAAGTTGTCCTTCACTAAACAATTAAAAATTAGATATATTATCAAAGAACTTCCAAAAACTCATGTAGTCCTTATAGAAAAGGCATCACTTGTTGCTCTAGCAATGCTTTATGAAATTTATAAGTGACTCCATCCAATCCTACATATGCCAATTTCATATTTTGGTAATGTTGGCATGATATTATTTGGGGACTTATACTAGGAAAAATGTGTAAGAGACTCTCTTATATTTGAAAGACCAAGAATAAAAAAACATAATTCCATATGACTTTTGGAGAGAGGAAATAAAATGTTATCAATTACATACAACAAGTTAAAAAGACCCATTGTTCATCGATGTGCTAAATAGGATGAGATTAAATATGCAAATCGATAAAGATATTTCATGCATAAATGGAAATTTCCATAGATGCCAAACTATAAGTCCATTTTTCCCATACATTTTCTATTGAAACAAGGATGTCCATAACCATAATACAAAAGGTTTTCACTAGCACATGATCAACAAATAACACTCAATGTTGTTGATGAGTATGAGATTGTTGGTTCAAATTGTTTTTCCTTTAAGAATACAATAACATTGCCATAAAAAATTATAGTCAAACAAAACATGTTATTGATCTATATGTAGGAAATAACACTAATTGTGGTTTAGTCAATGGCACTAAAGGCATTTTTAGAATGTACTCATGTAATAACAATGGAATTGACATTGTTTAGATAGAATTTTTAGACATAGACATTGTGAAATACCAAAAAACAATTATGAAATAAATATCTTTCCAACTTGGACATCAATATTTCAAATTACAATACCATTGGAAATGTTTCAAAACAAGTTACAAATCATAATACAAAAAGAATTCTCAATACAATTATCTTGTGCATGAACAATACAACGAACACAAGGACTAACATTGGAATGGATTTCATTTTACCCAACTAGAGAGACAAAACATGGGCTAGTATATACTTACTATTGTGTGTTAAAACCACTGACTCATGATACTTGATTAAAAAACTAGAATCTTGAAACTTTCAAAAACAATACATTAGATGAAATGACACGACTATAAACAACTACTCCATGGAAACTATAATTTTCTAAAAAAATAGCTCATAACATAAATGTTTTATCAATTGCAACCCTAAATACACATAATTTACATGCACATCTCAGTGACGTCATCCATAACGGAGACCTAATCGACAATATGATCCTATGTTTTCTAGAAACTAGCTTGAACATTTGACCAAAAAATAAACAATTCTTACCATTCAACTTTGTCATAGCACATTCCACACGTGGAATTCTTACTTGTATAGAAAAAAAATATTGATCTAATTAACAAAAACATTATGTGACAGCAAAATTGAACTCACATTGATTGACATGTATTTTCAACAACCAATTTGGTTAATCAACATTTATGCAACACCATTGAACATGTATATACAATAATAGAAATTATTAGAAAAAGAAAAGTCACAAACTACGTAGGATGATTGTGTTTTCTTAGTTATTGATTATTTGAAAATTAATATTAAATTAGAACAATGTGCAAAAGAACTCTTGCGGAATATATGAAAATATAAAAGCTACAATAAATAACCACCAAGTTATGTCAAAAAAAAATAATAGATCATATCTGGACAAATTTTCCTTCTAAGAAATGTGAAATCAATGTCACAAACACATATTGGTCTTATCATAACATAATTTATTATTTGCTACACCTCTATTAAAAACATGATATACACTTAGCTAAATCTTTGATCATAACAAAATTTAACTCTTTATCAAATCTCTAATCACAACAAAATCTATTTTTTCCTACATTTATCATTTACTTGGAAAAATCCAAGAATGTAACAACACACTCAATACCATCCTTATTGTTTTAGGTTTTAAACAATGAACTAAAACTAAAAACTCGTAATAAATACATCCCATGCATATTTTGTTTCTATATATTTTCATCCTTAATTGATATTTACTACTGAATGTAATGCATTTGCATGTTTTAGTAGTTTCGTATATAGATAAACAATATGAAAAGGAAACATGAGGAACTTGATACAAAAGATATATTGTGTCAACTTAAAAAGAGGTAAATGTTCTCTATGAATATTCTCATCGAATTGATTAACAAGATAGTCTTCTCATTTGCACTTACTAAATTCTATTGTACAAACAAACAAACAAAAAAACAAAAATCCTCAAATAGAGGACAAACACAATGAATGCAATCCAATAACAATATAAGGGCTTAAAAGTAGGAAGAGTCTTTCATGGACATGTGTTAGTGACATATAAAACAAAAATTGATCGAGTACATGGACTGGACCTATTTCTTGTTCACTTATTTGACACAAAAAGGGAAATAACAATTTTAGTAAATGTGCCATACAACCTAATAGCACATATTGAAACCAAACTTGTTCTTGGTTTAGGAGTTTACATCATAGATTTTAGAATCTCTTTAAAAATAGTTTATGATCATGAAGACTACAATTTCATATTGGTCTTGCATGATATAATTACATTGGAAACCATACTTCTTGTTTTTAAAGAATATAAATTATTGTTGATCAAAACAATAAAGAAACTAACAACTACCAAATCTGCATTTGCAGTTGGAACAAATATTGCACTTGTAACATCTGCAAAGAAGATGGGTCCACAATATGGATTAGAGATCAAAGATGAAAAGTTAGAAGAAGATAAAAAAAAAATATGTACAAATTCAATCATACATACCTTTTCTTTATCCAGGTAGATATTGCTGGCTACCCACCTATTCCACTTTGACCCTTAGCACTGTTTCTTCCAATTCATGTAACTACAGCACAATTTACTATTTTTGGCACTTTTTTCAGGTCTTCAACTTCCGGAGCCATTTTGAGGCCCTAAATGATGTTGTTTTGGAAAATGATCGAACTCATAACTTCTTGTAGGGATTTTTTGGCATTATGATACATGTGTTGTCCTTGATGGCAACTCACTCATAGGTTAGTTCAGTTTTGATAAAAGGAAACTCTCAGTGTAACAGGTCTATACGGAGGTAATAGGGCATTGGTACAGAAGAACAGGAAGATGAAACTAAGGTCTACTAATCAGAATAAAGAAGTTGAAGGAAAGGGATAGTGTAAAGCATTTTAAGATGTATACGCAGGTCCACTTAGTAAAAAAAGTGTATACAAACTAGGTCATAGAACAAAAGGAGTGTATACGTATATACGCACTTTCATAAGAGGAAAAGCATGTATATGTTGGAAAATCAAGGAAATTCAAGAGTAAAGAGTACCAGGGGTTAATAACATGGTATTAGCCCACAATATTGAGCAAAGTAATGGCTATTTGATCCCGTCCAAGCATACCATGGGTCCTAAGTGGTTTTGGTCCGAGGTATTGAGAAAGGCCAAAAACTATATAAGGAGGAGAAGATCAAAAGGCCAAGGTGTGCAAGTGAAAAGAGTTTCTCAGCAATACTTCTATCCTAAGTATATTTTATATTGCAGGGGCTATGTTTGTGATTTGATATGAAATATTTTGTGCACCTTGAATTCAATGTTGGATCAGGATCATGAGACCTAAAATGACTTATCATTGAATGATCTGATATTGGTTAGGATAGATTTGATTGCGTACACCTATTTTATTCTTTAAATGTCATGATCTGGGTTTGTCTGAAGCTTGAAATAGTAGTGAATTTGTGAGTTAATATTTGCAGATCTATACACTAGTTCACCTCGGTAAAAGTGCATATACACACAGGTTCGACTCTTCCAAGTAGCCTATACAAAGGAAAATCATATTCTTCAGAAATGACTGATCTATCTGATCAGTTCTACTATTTTACTATTGTTTTCCAATGAAGTCTTCTTAGATCTGAATGTAAAACTGAAAGCATAAGGAGTCTGGTGTCTGATTGATTGATTGTCTAGGTGAGAAGGGTTATCTCTACTGCCTATGTAAAGCTCTGTAAATTGACAGTACATGTTCAATATATTGTTGGTTGGTATAGACTTGATTACGAAGTTTTATGTTTCAGTAGTTTTAAAGGTATATGCAGCTTTGGTTAAAGGAAGTAGCGTATACACGCAAGTTGGGTTCAGTAAAGTAGCGTAAACATTCTGATGGATGATTTTTTAGGTTACAACTGGTTTTGAATGATGACGCAGGTTTCTGGGTTCAGCACAGTGTTTTAGTGACAGTGATTTGATTGTTTAGATTAACTGATTATTGGTTGATGCAGTTTGAAAGTTCTTATGGGTCCAATATGAAAATTTGATGAAATGAGGCCTTCCATTTTATTTTTGTGTATGAGGAGAATCCAACCAAAAAATTTATGAAATGTGGTCCCTGGAGGAAGAGAGAAGGTTGTAGACTTTTGTAGGCCGGTGCCTACGTAATAGTAAACACATTGGCTAGAACAAGAGCTAGGGGATTGTAGCTCCCTTCTAGTAGAAGCTGGAAAATGAGACGAGGTTGTAGTCTTTTGCAAGTGGGTGCCTATGTACTGGTATGAGTGTGCACAGGTACAAGATTGTAAACATATTTTCTTAATATTAAAATAAGACAAAGACGACATCAGTAGGTGGTTTTTCTCTCGCATTGGGTTTCCACCTTAAATATTTGTGTTCATGTGTGTTTCTTATGTGTGATGTTTTATTATGTTTTTACTGCACTATTTAACAAGTCACTTATGCACTGATTAAAGTTCAACACATGATAAATTGACTAAATCATAAGTTCTCTGGCTATACGTTGGTTCTCTAATCACAGTAGCGTGTAAACTCAAGTTCACTTCACAGAAGTAGCACATATAAATATGTTTTAGAAATGAAATATTATTGAACTGTAACTACTGATTCACCCCCCTCTCAGTATTATTTCCAACAATTGGTATCAGAGTAGGACCTTCAGAGGAAGCTTGAGCACTTGAAGGAAGATCTTTCAAGATGAATAATCATGAAGGCATGGGATCTATCAGACCACCAATCTTCAATGGGACAACTTGGTATATTGGAAAATAAGAACTAGAGCCTATCTTCGATCGCTTGGAGCCGATGTTTGGGAAATTGTGGAAGGAGGATATCAATTTCCAGGAGAAATACATATAGACTCTACAAGTAAGAAGTTATATGAAACTAATGCGAAAGCATTCAATACTTTATTGGGAAGTTGTCAGAATCAGAATTTGTCAAAGTCATGCAACTCAAGACAGCCAAAGAGATATGGGACAAAATCATTCAGAGCTATGAAGGAGACTCCCAGGTAAAACGTGCTAAGCTTCAAATTCTTAGAATACAGTATGAAACTCTTAAGATGCATAGTGATGAGAGTATTGCTAGTTACTTTTTACATGTAGATGAGATTGTCAATTGTATGAAGAATCTAGGTGAAGAGATAAAGGAAGCTACTTTAGTTGAGAGGATTTTGAGATCTGTCTCTTCTAAATTTGAGTCAAAAGTGCCTTCCATAGAAGAAAAAAGGATCTTCAAAATATTACTGTGACTCAACTCCATGGAATCCTAATTGCCTTTGAAATGAGGAAAGGAGGTCCATTAGATATGAGAGAAGCCACTTTTAAATCTTTAGCAAAGGGAAAAGAAAAGGAAGAGAACAATGAACCAAATACATTTCAGAAGAAGAAGATGAGGTAAATTTTGTCAAGAAGTTTCAACGTGGTTCTGGAAGATTCAGAGGTAAGCTACCATTCAAATGCTTTGCTTGTGGTAGAGTTGGCCATTATGCTACAAAATGTCCTCATAAAGATAAATATGAAAAGGGAAAGGAACATGCAAAAGGAAATAGAAAATAGGTTGTCAATAGAAGGAGTTACTATACACATGAAGATAGTGATGGTTTATATAATAGTGATGAAGATGAAACTGAACAAGATTATAGACTTCTCATGGCCTATGACAATGATGATTTTTTGAATGCCTTAGAATAGGAAGACTTTCTTGAAGAAATCACAAAACTCAAAATATGTTTAGAAGGAAAGAATACGATCATAGATACATTGACACATCAACTCACCGAAAGAGAAAAACACAATGAAAATCTAGAATGTGAAATTGTGGGTCTAAGAAAAGAACTTGAAAAGACAAAATATCTTAATCTTAGATTTGCTAAAGGATCAGAAACTTTAAATGAAATAATCAAAGTTCAATGTTATCCTCTTATAAAGACAGGTCTTGGATATAGTGAAGAATCATATCAATCACAGAAGTCGTCAGCCTCCACCAGAAGCTCTCTTGATGCAGCAAGGATCAGTGAATAGTATGACAATCATCAGGATAGACCTAAAAGTACTTATCAAGTAAATCATACTCAATTTGCTCCAAGGATTAATATCATTAGAAGCTTCAACCAATTGGTAAACAATGCCAAAATATTCTATGGTCGTAGAAACTTCGTTAATTGGAAATGTTTTTCATGCCATAACTTTAGACATAAGGCTGCTCTATGTGTTGCTTACAAAACCATCATGACTAGAGAAGCATGAAATCAAAGGAGTGTAACAGGAATCAAGAAAATTTCCTATAATAACTTTTCTCCTCTTGAATATGAAACATAATGTTTGATTTGTAACAACTTTGGTCATGAAGAATATGAATGTAGGAGAAAATTTTGGCCAACACTTCAAAAGGATAAAACATCATTAAATTCCAATATATGGAGAAAGAAGGTATCTTAATCAGAAATATGTGGCATAGCTTTGTATGCAGAAGGACAAGAGAATCAGTGGTACAGTGAGAGCGAATGCTCCAAACACATGACAGGTGATAAAGAGAAACTTCATTCATATAATGCTTTAGAAAAGGAAAAGAATATCTCATTTGGAAATGACACACCAACTGTCATTAAAGGTAAGGGCTCTGTTTTCTTGAAAGAAAAGGTTAAAGATGGAAATGTCATGTATGTAGATGGTTTAAAGCATAACTTGTTATGTGTTAGTCAAATGTGTGATCAAGGAAATGAAGTTGTGTTTCGATCAAATGAATGTGTGGTTCGTGAGCTTAATACATGAAAGACTGTAATCAAAGGTACAAAAAATCCAAACAACTTATACATACTCAAAGGAGGACAACAACAATTCTGTCTAAGAAAAGCAGATGAAAACTGGCTATGGGATAGAAGATTGGGACATCTAAGCCTTTCTCAAATAAGAAAAGCATGCAGGCTCAAGGCAGTCCATGATCTTCTAGATATCAGTATCCCAGAAAATACCATATGCAAACAATGTCAACTCGGTAAGCAAACCAGAGTTCATTTCGGTGAAAAATAAGGATCAGCAAGTAAGCCTCTTGAACTCATTCATACTGATCTATGTGGTCCTACAAGGAAAAAGTCACCTCATGGAGAATAATAATTTATTTTATTTATTGGTGATTTTTCCAGGATGTGTTGGATAGGTCTACTAAAGCATAAAGATGAAGCATTTGAAAATTTTAAAGCCTTCAAAGCTTTATTTGAAAATAAATCAAATCGAAAAATCAAATGTCTCAGATCTAATCGAGGGGGAGAATTCCATATCAGAATAATTCTTTGACTTTTGTGAACAACAGGGAATAAAAAGGCAATTCTCTATCACCAGAACTCCTCAACAAAATGGCGTGGTTGAAAGAATGAACAACACAGTTCAACAAATTGCTCAAGCGATGCTTGATGAATTTGGAACTCCCACAACCTTCTAGGTTGAAGCTGCATTTGTTGTCGTGACTATTCTCAACAAAGAAAATGTTCGGGTAAATAGCGATCAGACTCCATATGAACTTTGGTATGGTAAGCCTCCTACTGTAAAACACTTTAGAGTTTTTGGAAAAAAATGTTTCATCAAAAGGACTGATGAAAAACTTGGTAAGTTTGAACCCAGAGCAAATGAAGAAATTATTCTTGGTTATTCGTCCAGAAGTAAAGGATACAAATGTCATAATAAAAGACTTCAGAAAATTGTTGAATGCATTGATGTTGTAATTGATGAAGGATGCAGAAATTCGGAACAAATGAAATCAACAAAGGAATATGACAATGAGGAAGATGGGGAATGCTTTCCCGCATCAAATCAAAATGATATAGAGGAAGAAACCAATGAAACACCATAAGAAGACACAACAGACAGGGAAAAGACTTCATCTAGGTATGTTCAAAAGAATCATCCAGAATCTCAAATTCTAGGAGAAAAATGGTTTGGAGTACAGACAACAAGAACTCTCACAAGGACCTCAAGTTATCTAGCATTACTATCTTCCACAGAACCATAGAATGTAAATGAAGCTAGGAAAGATGAATGTTGTGTTAAGGCCATGGATGAAGAACTTGACCAAATTGAAAAGAATGATACTTGGGAATTCGTTCCTAGACCTCATGATAAAAAATGTTATAGGAACAAAATGGATATTTAAGAATAAGTTGAATGAAAATGGAGAAGTTATTAGAAACAAGGCAAGACTTGTTTGTAAATGGTATGCTCAACAAGAAGGTATAGATTTTGAAGAAACTTTTGCACCTGTTGCCGACCTTTCTTAATGGAAATTTAGAAGAAGAAGTTTATATTGAGAAACTTGAAGGATTCATTCTAGGAAATGATGCAAAATTTGTATGCAAGCTCAAAAAGGCTCTTTATGGTGTGAAACAGGCTCCAAGGGCTTGGTATTACTGTCTTGACAAATATCTAAAACAGCAAAGTTTCACAAAAGGTTCTGTAGATAACAACTTACACAAAGATTGAAAATGATAAACTACTAATTATTGTTGTTTATGTTGATGATATCATCTTTGGTAGCAATGAAAATCTATGAGTCAAAAATTTGCTTCGATAATGGAGCAAGAATTTGAAATGTCCTTACTTTGTGAACTTACTTATTTTCTTGGTCTACAAGTACAGAAAACAAAATATGGTATTTTTCTTTCATAAATCAAATATCTCAAGCAAATCTTGAATAAATATGGAATGTAAGATTCTAAACGAGAATGTTCTCTAATGGTAACAGGATGCAGTCTCAGTTCTAACGATGAATCACCAGCAGTAAACCAACCAACTTACAGATCTATGATTGGAAGTCTACTTTATCTAACAAGTACCAAACCTGATATCATGCATGCAGTAGGAATTGTTGGAAGGTTCAAAACAAATCCAAATGAATCACATCTTTAGGCAGTTAAAAGAATTTTCAAATATCTTCAAGGAACTCAAGAATTTGGACTATGGTATCCTAAATATCAAGACCTTACTCTTCATGCATATAAAAATGCAGACTGGGCAGGAAGTGTTGATGATCGAAAGAGCAGTAGTGGAGGTCCATTCTATATGGGTTCACAATTACTGTCTTTGTTTAGCAAGAAACAAAGTTCGATTGCCTTATCTACAGCTAAAGACAAATATGTGGTTGTTGAATCTTGTTGTACACAACTAATTTGGATGATGCAAACATTGCAAGACATTCAGATCACATGTACTCCGCCCATCTCCATTCTTATGTAATAATACAAGTCCCATCAGTGTTTCAAAAAATATTTTCATGCACTCCAAGACCAAGCACATACCCATTAAGTACCATTTTATATGAGAATAAGTGCTTGAACAAAAGGTTAAATTGGAGTATGTTCCCTCCAAAGAACAGGTTGCTAATATATTCAACAAACTGGTTCTTAGAGAAACATTTGAATATCTCAAACAAAAGTTGGGAGTATTGTTGCATCATCCTGCTGTTAAATCCAATTTTTCAGAGGAAGGTTCATACACGAAGGTTTCATGAAGTATAGTTGCGTATATATGTGGGTTTCTGTGGCTGCAGAAGCGTATATGTTTTTTTGACAGAAAAACAGTGGTTCAAACTCTGATATGGGTGCTCAGTCTGATATTGATGATTATAAGCTGACAATATGCTTTGTTCATTGATTTTTATTTGACTGACAAAGATGCCTTGATTAATGACTTGTTGATAATTCACATGTAGCATAGGTTCAGGGGGAGCATTAGCCTTCACTCACATTCTGCATTGTTGGCATTATGGTTGATGAGTTTAGCTATGGTTTTAAATATTTATATCATTTGTTGCAGAAGTAATAGGGTGTGATATTTCTCGTTCTGTCATTGTCTATGTTTGAATGAGTCCTATTGGACATATAATGTAATTTGTATCCCCACTAGGCATGGGATGGGTGATGTAATAGTTGTTGCATTTTAGTCATGTATAAACAACTGGTATATCCCCAATTAGCTGGGTGGATGAGTCAAATTGGGTGTATCCCTACTTGGTTGGGTGATTGATGTATGTATGAGGCATTGGTATTAGGGAGGTCATACTCACTTGGTTGAGTTATAGAGTCATGTTATACTTTTGAAACATATCTCTGCAGACTCTGCATGTACTCAGAGGGAGCATGGACAAGATAATGTATATCAAAGGGGGAGAGTATCTTGGTCTGCCCTTTACCCTTGATGTCAAAGGGGAGAGTATTTTGGTGTTGCTTGTTATCTCTAATAGTTTCTATAGCTTACATTAATCAACACCAACATGGTTTCCATCAAGTCAAAAGGGGGAAATTGTTGGCATTATTATACAAGTGTTTTCCTTGATGGAAACTCACTCACAAGTCAGTTCAGTTTTGATAAAAGGAAACTTTCAGTATAACGGGTCTATAGAGAGGTAACATGGCATTAGTATATAAGAACAGGAAGATGGAACTAAGGTCTACTGATCAAAATAAAGAAGTTGAAGGAAAAGGATAGTGTAAAGCCATTTAAGATGTATACACAGGTCCACATAGTCAAGATATCATACACATGTTGGTTCACATAACAAAAAGAGTGTATACGTATACACGCACTTTCACAAGAGGAAAAGTGCATATATGTCAGAAAATCAAGGAAATTCAAGAGTAAAGAATACTAGGGGTTAATACCATGGTATTAGCCCACAATATTGAGTGGAGTAATAACTTTTTGATCCCGTCCAAGAAAACCATGGGTCCTAAGTCGTTTTGTTCCGAGGTATTGAGAAAGGCCAAAAACTATATAAGGAGGAGAAGATCAAAAGGCCAAGGTGTGCAAGTGAAAAGGGTTTCTCAAGAATAGTTCTATCTGAAGTATATTTTATGTTTTATATTTCCTGTGTAAAATTATGTAAATTGACAGTAGATGTTCAGTAATTTATTGGTTGGTACAAACTTGATTCAGAAATTTTATGTTTCAGTAGTTTTGAAGGTATACGCAGGTTTGGTTAAAGGAAGTAGCATATACACGCAGGTTGGGTTCAGTAAAGTAGCGTATACATTCTGATACATGATTTTTGAGGTTATAGTTGGTTCTGAATTATGATGCAGGTTTCTGGTTTCAGCACAGTGTTCTGGTGACAATGATATGACTATTCATATTAATTCATTATTGGTTGATCTAGCTTGAAAGTTTTGATGGGTCAGTATGAAAATTTGATGAAACGAGGCCTTCATTTGTATTTTTTTGTACCCAGAGAATCCAGTCTAAAAATTTATGAAATGTGGTCCGTAGAGGAAGATAGAAGTTCATAGCCTTCTGTAGGTCAGTGCCTACGTACTAGTAAACACATTGGATAGTGCAACAACTAGGGGGTTGTAGCTCCTTTCCAGTAGAAGCTGTAAAATGAGAGAAAGTTGTAGCCTTCTGCAAGTGGGTGCCTACGTCCTAGTATGAGTCTGCACCAGTAAAAGATTGTAAACAAATTTTCTTAATATTAAAAGAAGACAGGGACGATAGTAGTAGGTGGTTTTACTCCCACATTGGGTTCCACCTTAAATCTTGGTGTTCATGTGTGTTGCTTATGTGTGATGGTTTATTATGTTTTTACTACACTGTTTAACAAGTTACTGATGCACTGATTAAAGTTCAACACATGATAAATTGGCTAAATCATAATTTCTCTTGGTATACGTTGGTTTCTCTAATCACAGTAGCGTGTACATGCAATTTTAATTCACAGAAGTAGCGTATATAAATATGTTTGTGAAATGAAATATTATTGAACTGTAAATATTGATTCAACCCCCTCTCAGTATTTTTTCCAACAAGGTTTGAAATCAAAAGTCATCGTTTCCATATAGGTATTTCTAATGAAGGATTATGCACATCAAACACAGATTGTATGCCAAAGTTACAACCCTGGGAATTTAGTGTACCCACTAACCCCAACTGGGCCCACAAATGTTTCACACTTCATCTCCTAGGTTTGGGTTTTAGATGTCGGGGTTTTCCCTTGTTTCTCAATAATAAAAGGCCTTTGAGCTAGCCTCATTGGAACAAAGTTCAGAGGCATGTAGCCACAACATCTATTCTTATAGATAAGCTACCATCGCTCGAGCTAGTTTATTTCCATTATGCATGTAAATATTTTTTAGTATTTTTTTATTAATGATTTTAAGTTCAATTTTCATTGTAGTTATGTATTTATGTTTAAATTTATATTTCATTTCATTCCTACATAAATCTAGATCAATGGTATCGGAGCAATTTGATTTTTCTATATTTTTTGTGCATGTCCCCTATGAGGTTGAGGTATAAGGAGTTAGGGCTAGAAATGGTTGAACCTTTGCAGGACTTTCCTTGCCAACCCAGGCATCCTCCCATGGCAAAAGAAAAGAAACATGAGGGAGCGGGATATCCTTTCAAAATATTGCTCAAAGAATCCCTCGAGCAACAAAGGAATGAGATTATGGAAAATTTTGCCCAGATCCTTCGGCAGATGCCCAAATGCAACGCATCTTCCTCCAGTAACCACCTTGGAAGCACCACTCACTTTAAGGTACAAGTCAACCTTGAAATTCCCATATTGAAAGGCCAGATAGATGCAGATGTCATAGATTACTAGTTAAATATGTTGCAAGGATATTTTTTTGTTCATGATTTTTCCAATAGGGAAAATATTACTATTTTACTCTTCAAAGTCGCCCCCCACATCAAGGACTAGCAAGAAACCTATTGTGAGTAGAGGGATGATAGGGAACCCTCACCGTTTTCAGTTGCACCCACTTGGAATTGTTTCCGAGACACCATCAAGGAATAGTAATACAATCTTAGGAGCTATGAAGATAAGTACATAAAATGGACCACATTATGGTAGGGAAGGGACCAACTTGTTTCACAATTCACAAATACTTTTTATACCCTTCACATGAACTGGGTATCAAGGATTATGAACGACATCTGCTACTCAAGCACCACAATTGTCTAAAAAAATACATCTAGCATGAAACACATCTCCTTGTTTGGCACCACCTAATGATACATTGTCAAGAATGAGTAGAAATTTAAACCAAAGAAGCGAGACTTTGGATCTATGAATTTGAAGCAAGTGAAATGTACCCCCAAACTGTAGAAAAAAGGTCAAATCTAAGGTGGTATGACCCAAGACAACCCATCGAATATTCAGTCAAATAAAAATAGCATGAAGACAAAGAAGAATAAAGGAAAGTGGTGTGAGTTCCATATGAGCCCCACTCACAACACAAGTGAGTGTCGAGTCAAGAAATCATTGGTGGCTGAGTTGAAAGCTTCAGAGTGAGATGCTTGTTTCGACTTTGAGTCGGAACTCAACAAGGGGAATGAGAAAAGGAATTCAATTATTGATGCAGTGCCAAACAACATCATTTCCACCACTAAGATCTATAATATCTATCCCAAAGATCCGGAGGAAGGGGTCATCTCTTCCACTCATAGATGTGGGTGAAGGGGTCACCAATGCAATTATTTTTCGACAGAAGGAGACACAAGAAACTCATATCAACATAGCTCGTTAAGTGGTTGGGCCTACCAACCACACCACACCTACATCCATACACCATCGAGTGGCTCCACCAAGGATGAGGTCTTCACATCGTCCATCAGTGTCATCTTCCCTACAGCATTAAACCCTTCATAGATGAGAAACTATGTGACATTACTCCTCTTGAAGTTTTTGATGTATTATTAGGCCAACCATACGTGTGGAAACATCATATTATGTATGAGTCGAGGCTCACACTATTATTATTACTTTGGGCAATAAGTTATACAATATACAGGAGGTAGTTCTTCCTACCACCATCTCTTTGATATCTACTAAGCAATGCAGTAAGATCGTCTCCCAAACCAGGAAATTTTCATTTTTTATTATTCATTCTCAAAGTAATGGGAATATCATGGTCACATCCATGTCCCTCGCGTAGGGTTCCACCGCGCAACAGAAGAAAGTGGATAAGGTCATGGAATAATACATGGACATATTATCCTCACCCATAGGGGTACCATCACATTATCAAGTCAAGCATTTGATCGATCAGACTCCCAAAGTCCTTCTACCCAATTGGTTGATATACCACTGCTCTATTTTGTAAAATGAAGAAATCAAGTAAAATATCTAGGAGTTTCTACAAAAAATGCACAATCAACCAAGATCATCACCTTGGGGTTCCACACTGTACTTGTACAAAAGAAGGATGGGACCTGGAGACTTTGCATTGATTATCAGGCACTAAATAAAATCATTATTAAGAATAGGTATCTAATCCCATCGATTGATTACCTTCTTGACCAGCTCAAAAGGGCCAAGTATTTTAGCAAGCTCAATTTAAAGTCTAGTTATCACTAGGTTCCAATAGATCCCATAGATGTATGGAAGATTACCTTCAAATCCAAGGATGGTCTTTTTGAGTGGTTGGTCATGTCTTTCGGGTTGATACATACCCCTGCCAATTTTATGAGGTTGATGGATGACATCTTCTAGCCCTTTACCAACTCGTTCATGGTTGTATATCTAGATGACATCCTCATCTTTAACAAGAGTTTGAAAGAGAACTTGAAACACATTCGGTAGGTCCTTCAGCCCCTGCAATAGCACAAACTTTGTACTAGATTTGAGAAATCCACCTTTGGAATGAGCCAAGTCCAATATATGGGTTACCTCATTAACAAGCAAGGTATGCATGTGGATTCAGCTAAGATCCATGTTATTCGTGATTTTCTCTGTCCCGACCACTCTAATAAAGCTTCACAACTTTTTATCGAAGCTTCATGTTTGGATTCTCTCATATCACTTGGCCTTTGAGTCAAGTTAACAGGGGAAGAGTGAAAGAAAAATATTTCTAGTCTTTGTCGTAACATAAGGTGTTTTTTGAGATGAATCATTGTGTCTGCCCTGCACCAATTCTCACATTGCCAGATGTTGGCCCTCATTTTTGGTCTAGATTTGCTTAGAAGACATACTTAATTTCTATATTTTCCATCAATTTTCCATCACATCCACCTCATTTTGATGTATTTATGCATATTCAGTTATATAAATTTAATTTTACAATTTTTAGAAGTTTTTACGAAAAATGAATTTCAAGTGCATTTTTGGACAAAATCAGAAATTCCCGTAATGGCTATATGGATGTCATATTTGCAAGACACCTGGACACGAGATGAATACATTTATGGAAATCTTAGGAACTAGGATTGAAATAAATCCTATTGGTTTGGTCAAACCAAGCTTAACTAGGCCCACTCAAAGTTGGTCAAACAGGACCAGTCATTCATAAAATCCCTAGGAAATAGGGCAGTTTTATGATTTCATGGGATTTTCCATATTTTTAGTGATAGGTTGGATGAGTTCGTCTTGGATAGGTGGATATGGATAGACATAGTTTTTATAGATACTTTAGATCAGTTTGTTTCATAATCTTCTATTTAAGCCAAAATTGTGAAGGCTTAGTGTATGTAGAATTTGTATAATTTTATGTTGAGACATCTGAATACTTTGAGTTAATTGGAAGAACCTGTTCTACCTTCATTTTTATGTTCAATGGTGTGGATGACTGACTGAACTTTCAATAGTTGATAATCTCTTCAAGTGTGCAAGGCAAGGGTGGAGGGCCCCCACTCCAAGCTAAGTACACTTCATGGTTAATCTAGCTTGATTTTCATAAACTAGTTGCTTCATATTTGTTTACTTGATTTGATGTATGATGATTTATGTATGCTAAAGAATTTTGGTTTATTTATCATATTTTTATGAAGGGACAACCCAGTGTTCTAGTTGAACCCTCTTTCTATTGGATTAATTAATAAAAACTAAAGTTCATCCTTCTTGCTCTCAAGTAATTTTATCAAGTTCCAGTTTTCTAACAATAGTATTATGATCAATGAATCTATGATGAGGAATAGCAGGGGCCTCCTAAGTTAGGAAACTCTTTCATTATTGGTTTTTGCATCTTAATTTGTTGTCAATTAATGGTTTTTTATTTCTATTCATCAAGTAATATTGTAGAAGAAGGACACAACTCTTTCTCCTAAGTTAGGAACCACTTCATCTCACATATATTGCATAAGTGAAATAGAAAATATTTAATTAGATTTATATTTATAATATATATTTCCTTATTTCTCATATTTTATCTTCTAACCTTGATTACATCTGATATCCATACATTTTGGACATGCCTCCAAGTTTTACAAACCTGGATTGATAATGAAATACTTGTGTTAATTTGTGTTACTAAATTAGCCCAACATTTTGGCATCATTGCTGGGGAGGCATTCATCGACATAGTCAATTAGAATAAATAAAACAACAAAAAAAACACAATAAAAATTTAGTCATGGTATGTTTCTTTTAGTTATGTTTCTTTATGCCTAGAGAAGAGATCGGAAAGGTAGATTCATTAAGAAAAACCCCCTAAAAATTTAACCATCAGAACTAACTACACTGGTTGTTGGTAAACCAAATCTAGAAGAATTAGAGGAGAAATAAAGAACAGGACAAAGATTAACTTTAATTGAAAGACAAAGCTTGTTAGCCTTGGAAGTAAAAAGAAAACAAACTCCAAAAGCACCACCAATTTTAGAAAAACAAAAGGAAACAAGGAAAATTGTTAAACAAATAGATCAACCCATTTTTGAACCCATAGATCAACCTATTTTTGAAAACGAACAACAACTTGAGTCTCAAGTTGCTATAATAGTTGAAACTATGTCGGAAGAAGGGAAAGGATCCACTATCCTCACTCCAAAACACAGACTTCAATATGAAAAACAATAGAGAATGGAGAAGACAAAGAGAGGAACAAGAAAAAAGAGAAGTTGATAGAAATAGAGAAGAAGAAAGAAAAATAGAGTATGATAACAAAAGACTAAATGATAATGAACAAGAAAATACCGATGATGAGAAAGCTAATTTTGGCTTTCCAATATTAGATATAAGTGCAATATTAGGAGAAGAAGTGAAAATGAAAAACATTCCACCTTCTGTATTGCTTAAATTTTATGGAATGTCAACAGAAGATCCTGACTCATTTATGTTTGAATTTGATATCTTGTGTAGAACTTATGGATACACAAATCACACACACAAACTTCACCTCTTTCCTGCTACTTTGAAAGCATCAGCATTAAAATGGTTCATGGGTTTAGGAGAACGTACAATCACTTCTTGGGACGACATGAAGAAAATATTTCTTAAAAAGTATCAAGCCTATTGTAGGCCTAGGGACTCGAAAGAGGATGGTTTTAGAATGACATAACAAGAAGATGAAAGTTTAGAAGAGTATTTGGAAAGATTTTCTTACAATATTCAAAAATCTAAACAACACTCTCTGAACTTAGATACCGTCTGCACAATCTTTCTAAAAGGTATAAGAGATGAATATCTTGACGTTGTGAATGTAATGGACAAGGGTGATATTTCAAACTTACCATTTCATGAAATTGCAGGTCTATGTCAAAAATATTCAAGAGGAAGAAAAAAAACTGGAAGGAAAGATGTTAGCTCAAAAGCGGAAAAATTAGCAATAGGAGGGTTAACAAGAGAAAAGATAGGGAGTTTTCTGGAAAACTTCAAAACTAATCTTCTAAGTACATAAAGGGCACAGGTAGATGTTCTGAAAGCAAACAAGAAGAAATAAGAAAAAGAACAAATCTTAGCAATCTTTTGTCCCAAATGTAGAAAGAAGCATCCATTAAGAGAATTTCCTTTAGATAGTATTCAGATATGCGGCCTTTGCACAGAAATCCATTCAACGGAAAGCTATATAAAGTTGAAATAATTGCAAATGAATCCAATGGAAGAAGTACAAGGAGAAAAAGGCTTTTACTATGTGGCACCAAGAAGGCCTTGGTAGCCAAAGATTCCTCAGCAATTCCCTGAACAAAACTATCAATATCCTCCTCAAAATGCTTGGAATACCTCAATGACATGGAAAGCTTGGCCTCCACAATAATATCAAAACCAACCTGCACAAGGTTGTAGAGGATATAGTTATGGAGACCAGCCACCTCAAAAAATGTATCCTCAACAATACCAACAACAATATCAACAGCCACTTCCATACCAACAGTTTCAACAATATCCACCATCCATGACATTTCCACAACAAAATTCTGCACCATTACTAACTTAACCACAGAAGCTACAGCTTCCTTCGAACCAACCTAGACCAACTCAACTACCATCTTAGCTAGTAGAAAATCCAAGTAACAAAATGGATAAACCTACATACAATGTGGAAGAAGCAACATATTTTCCAACATAGTCCATTCTTCCCATAAATGATGTCCATTTAAGGTTTGGGAAAGTACTACATAAGGATTCTCCTTCGATCATAGAAGAACTGACTAAACAAGGAGAACAACCTGAAACATCACATTTAGAAAATCAAAGTTAGAAATGAAAAACTGTAATAACTCAAACACCACCCTATCCAAAAAGGTTAGTAGAGCAAAAAATTCAAATGTCTCTTCCTGAATTTGATATTTTGGATGAATTAAAAAATGCTTATGTCAAAATTTCTTTATTACAGGCAATAAAAGAAATTCCAATTTATGCTAAAACAGTAAAGGAATTATGCATCAAGAAAATTGGTAAAAAGAAAAAGGATCCTACTACAATCCAAGTCATTGGAAAACTAGCTAGCCTCATGTCTACAAAGACAGCAGTCAAAAAATATATTGACCCTGGTATCCCTATGGTTACTATTTCAATAAATAATTTTTCAGTTCCAAACACATTAATAGATTTGGGAGCAGCTATAAATTTAATGACTACAGAGACAATAAAACATTTGGATTTAAACAACATTAGATCTACTACTACCATTTTAGAGTTAGTAGACAGATCTAAGGTTGTACCAGAAGGAATATTAGAAGATATCATAGTCTCTCTGGATTCATGGGAGTATCCTGTAGACTTCCTCATTTTGCAGCCAAAAACAAACTTAGGAGGACATCCTCTAATCTTAGGCAGACCATGGTTAGCCACTGTTGATGCCTTTATAGGATGCAAATCAGGAAGTATGATTATTGCACATGGGGATGAAAGAAAGCACATCACACTTTATTCTCCAGCACAAGCACCTTCTTTATTATCATGGATTGAAGGACAAGAACAACAACAAACTAAATTAGTTCTCAGTATTAACCAATTCTTTGACATTAGAGAAGAAGAGAAGAATGAAGATATATTAGATCTTTTCATCTCAGAACCAGATATTTCAGAGAAGCTTAGAGTAACCTAGTATGAAGCTGCAAGTAATCTTTTGAACCACTGTTTTTAGGAAACCTGCACAATTCAATCATTGCAGGATTCATTCACAAATATTTTTCCTGTTAACACAATTCCCAATTCAAAAATTAAAACTATTGAGATTTGTCCTGGAAAACATTTGAATATTGGTAATAACTCAAAAGCGTCACAAGAACAAGAGGTAATAGCATTGTTAAAGAAATATTCAAAGGCTTTCACCTCGGATTACATAGATATGTAGGGGATTCATCCCAACACATGTATCCACCACATCTATACTGATGATCATATTAAACCAGTAAGGCAACCTCAAATGAGGATGAACCTCATGATGAAGGAAATATTGAAAGAAGAATTACATAAACTATTACAAGTTGGATTAATCTATCCTATTTCTAATAGTTAATGGGTTTCTCCATTAGTAATAGTGCCAAATAAAAATGGGAAGTGGAGGATATGTGTAGATTACCGGGAATTGAACAAAGCAACATTAAAAGATCATTTCCCACTACCATTTATTGACCAGGTCCTAGATTCATTAGCTGGGAAGAAATTATTTTCTTTTCTAAATGGATTTAGTGGGTATAATCAGATTGGAATAACAATGGGAGACTAGGACAAAACAACATTTACTTGCCCATGGGGAACATATGCATACAATGTTTTTCCTTTCGAGCTATGTAATTCACCTGCTACTTTCCAAAGAGCAGTCCTTGCAATATTTGTTGATCCGGTCCATGAATGTGTAGAATTCTATATGGATGATTTCACTGTATATGGAAACACATTTGACAATTGTTTGAAAAATCTTGAGAAATTTTTCAAAAGATGCATAGAGACAAATCTATCTCTAAGTAATGAAAAATGCTACATGATGTTAATAGAGGGGATAATGTTGGGACACCATATTTCCTCATTAGGAATCAAGGTGGACCCAACAAAAATACAAGTCATTGTGAATTTAATGCCACCTAAGACTCAAAAGGAAGTAAGAATTTTCTTGGGTTATGCAGGCTACGATAGGAGATTTATTGAAAAATTCAATAAAATAGCTCTATCTCTATTCAATTTACTTACAAAAGATGTTGAATTCCAATGGACAATTCACTGTCAAATGCATTTCAATTATTGAAAGAAAAACTATCAGTTGCCCCCATTCTTTGAGGACCAAATTGGTCTTTGCCATTTCATATCTCCACTGGTGCATATTATACAATTATAGGTGCATCACTTGGATAGAAAGAAAACCTATTTAATTATGCTATATAATTCTTAAGTAAAAACTTAACACCGACAAAATTGAGCTACATAGTCACAGAAAAAGAGATGTTAGTTGTAGTACATGCAGTAAACAAATTCAGGCATTACATAACAAGCTACCAAGTGTTCATTCACATATACCATTCAACAATCAAATACTTAATGAATAAAGCAATCACAAATGGTAGAATTACAAGATGGATATTGTTAATGTAGGAATTTAATATTATAATTCAAGATCGACCAAGTAAAGACAATCAAGTAGCTGATTTCCTTTCAAGGCTTCATACACTTGGTGATCTAAATCCAATTTCAGATAATTTTCTAGATCAACATCTATTTGCAATAACTATCAAAACACCATGGTTTGTAGATATAGCAAACTATTTATCCTCTGGAAAATTACCATCCCAGTTCACAAATAAACAAAAACGAAAGATAATTAGAGAAAGTTCTAGATATAGTTGGGTCAATAGTGATCTCTTTTATACAAGCTCTGATCTAATAATAAGAATATGTGTTAGAGAATACAAAATATTAGAAACTTTCAAATCATGTCGTGATGAGCCATGTGGTGGTCATTTTGCAGACAAGCGGACAACCTATAAGGTGCTGCAACTAGGCTACTATTGGCCATCAATCCTCAAAGATTCCAAAGCCTATGTAAAAAGGTGTGACAGATTCCAAATAATAGGAAGGTCAATAATATCAGATGAAATTCCACCTAAGCCACAAGTACTTATAGAGCCATTTGAGCAATGGGCTTTAGACTTTGTGGGACCAATAAATCCACCTTCAAATGGAAAGAAGTAAATCTTGGTATGTATTGATTATGTTACTAAGTTGGTTGAGACAAAGGCAGTAGCAAGAGCAACAGAACACACAGTGGTCACATTCCTCTTCGAGGAAATATTTTTCAAATTTGGAGTACGGAGACAGATTGTAACTGACCAAGGCACATAGTTCACTTCGAATCTTATTCGTGATCTTACAGAGAAGTACAATATTAAAAATAGAAAATCAACTCCATACCATCCTCAAACAAACAGACAAGTGGAGTCGTCAAACAAAGTCCTAGAGAATATCATGACGAAGACAGTACAAATGAATAGAAAGGACTGGTTAGAAAAATTAAGACATTGTTACAGGTAAAACCACCCTAGGGCTTTAGGTTGAGAAACCCAACAGAGTAGAGGGAAAACCACAACAAGAAATGCTCAAGCAATCATCAAAAATGCTTATTCTACTAAATCGTGTAGGAGTGTCCTTACCCTTATGTCCTTCGTTTCGGTAGATCCCATAGGGTGCAAACCCTCAACTTCTCCCGATATTCTTGAAACCTGAAAATTGTTCAAATGGAACATACACGATAGTAGAAACATAAAGAATATACATGATGTTAACTTTAAAAAATATAAATGAATAACTAATTATACATCAATATAAGATTCATAAACGAATTACAACATAATTTGGTGCATAAACACATTTCATATCAGAAACAGAACAACATTCCTTTTATTGAAGTAAGTTATAAATACGGTGGAGAAATATGACTTGAGTCCTTCTCTGGCTCTAAGCAGAACCGTCCTCCGGATCTGTCCTTTCCCGGCCTTCAACAATATTCCTCCATCACCAATACAAAGATATCTCAAGCAAGATGGGGGATATCTATAATCAAGGAAACAAGGGTTTCTTGAAGCTTTGGGGAGTGCAGGAGGCACAGGGATTCTTCAGACTTGATCAAGGATAATCTCACTATAGTATCAATATCTCATCCTTTCTCCCTTAAGGCCTTCCCATGGAGGTTTATTTATACCTCTCCAAATTAGTTTTTTTAGTTGGGAAACAGTTGGGCCACAGGCAATAGGAGGTGAGTAATAGGTAAAACCCATGAACTCCACCCGAAATTAAGGAAATTTAATTTTTTTAATTGTTTTAACATATGTACATGGGTTGTCCGCATGGGGTAGCTCAAGTAGGAATGGTCATGGAAATGAAGTCTCACCGAAGCGGAGATCTTGGGTTCGATTCTTGTGCTACCCTCCCCGAAAATGGGGTGAATAACGGACATGTAAAAACTCAAAAATGAGAGGGTCCTACCTAAGCTTACAAAAAAAAAACATATGTATGTGGGTTGGATATATGTTGACCCATGTGTACACTCTTTTATCATGATGAAAAGTAGAGTATAGGGAATAAAACATTGTTTTTTATATTTTGGACCAAGTTTGGAAGGAAGGGTTTCCCTAGGCCATAATCAGAGCATTAGATCTACCAGGAGTGGTAAATGGTGCTATAAAAAATGCCCCTAATATATGAGCTCAGAACGGGTACATGATGGCTGAAATGTATTAAGTATATGGAAGGAATCATGCCGAGACCGAGAAGGAGTTCACCATAATTCAGCCTTCCAAGCCATCGAAAGAGATCAGAAAGCATTGTTGTCTGAGGCGAGCATAACCATGCTCACAAATAGTAAAACATGTCCACATGTCAAGTACAAAAGCGGATCCAATATGCATACAAGTATAAAGGAACTGGAAATACATAATGGATCATCTGATCATAATCAAGAAAGTACATGTCTGAATATCACATATAAAGAGCTGATCACTGATGCTAAAGTATGAAGCTGATCGCTAAAGCCAAGGAATTGATCCAAATAGTACCAAGTGAACATGATGGAATGAATGGTACTACACCGCAACTCGGGTGCCAACATATAAGATGTCGCTGCAAGGAACTACAACATATAATGTGGATGGTGTCAACTAGAAGAAACAGGAACAACTAACAAGTGAACCAGGACATGTTGATGCAAACCTGAGGTCTTCATCGACTACTGTGGTACATTTCTACACAATGTAAATGAATGATCTGAAGTCGACCATGTGAGAAATTGTTTGATTACTAGTCATTGATGTATACCGTTAAAATACGCGAGACTACTCACAGATAATGATGATGAGAGTCAAGGTACCCAGTACAATCTAACAAGTGTGAATAAATTAGCTGTAGTCGAACACTTGAAAGAATCTATAAATCAGGAGACACTGATGTTTTCCCACTATCGATAGCGAAGGAATCTTCCACTGATGACTGAAAACCATAAGGTACTACCAATGGACTCTAGATCCCTTTCCCAGAGCAATGAGCTGAAGTCAATGGGAAAAGATCCACTAGAAGGAAGGCATTAAGGCATCCTTCTTCAATGTAGCGCGAGTGTAACCCGTAGGCCAATAATGTGGAAGGAATCAGAAGAAAAAACATGTAGTAACCCAACCAAAGCACTTTCCCGAAGTACACAAGATGTGGCTAGCGTACGATAGAAACCCTCTGAACCAACCAATAATGAAAACTGACATAGAGGTGAGGAATCCACCAATAGGGTCAAATGGAAACCAAGGCACTCCACAAATCCCAATGTTTGATAATGAAAGCTGATGTCGAACACAAGGGAAACCACCCAGTCAAAGACACATGATACTGATTGATGCTGAGCACAAGGCGAACTATCAATAATGAAAATAGGGCAAGGGTGCAGCTCTAGATCTTCCCTCAGAGCAATTTGTCGTAGTCAATAAGGACAAGACCCACCAACAAGAAGTCAATGGAGACCTTCTCAAACCGGCATGAGCAAAGGACCAATAAAACTGATGTGATAACAAACATGATGCTAAAAACCAAGGATGGTCGACTTGAAAATAGGTCAAGAGACACTGCAAAGCGGCTGACTCAGGTTTACCTCCCTTGAACAGAAGAACAAGTCAACTGTGACTATATGGCAACATATGATAACTTTGTATAAGTTTTCCATGCAGGAGGCATAAGCAAACTCTCCATATGATTGGAATAGGTAACCAATCATAGGACGACTAACTCGATAACAAGGTTAAGGCTCTCCTATGTCAAACTAAAGCCCACTCCAATAGAGGAAAGACTTTCTTTTGAGTGCTTTGTTCAAGGGTGACACAACTGACTCTAACTACCATCAAAATATGGAAGTAATGTCCCGTTGCCTCTCATTTTTGGAATATATAATTTTTTTGTCTTTTTATTTTATATGAAGCTTGAAAAAGAATAAAAGAATGCTATAGTATAGTGGAAAGAATGAGTGTAAAAAAATAAAATTCTCTAGTTCCTGGGAGGGGAACATTCCTATTCTCAATGCAAGGTGGCAAAACTGGTCAAGTACACTCAAAGGGATGTTATCTCCACGAGTAAAAGGGTTTGTTAGGTTGCAGAGGTTAAGTGTTTTCAAGGTTGATTTTGTAGAATACATGATCAAAAAGTGGCTTAAACATGAGTCCAAGTGAAGTCAGCTCAAGGCCAAAAGGTGTAAGTAGTAAACATGCAATGCAGTGGTACAACTCAACACAAAGGAGCCTCTACGGTATAAAGCCAGAAAAATAGCAAAGAAGTAGAGGAATGAGGCTTCAATGCACAATTCATGCCAGGACTAAAGAGGACTCTCGAGCCTAAGAACAAAAATTTAGCATGGGTGCCAAGTGACAACAAGGTACTATCTAGGGCGCCCATGATAAGGTGCGCTCTACCACACAAGTTATGACACTTCTAAGCAATGAGAAGGTTCCACGTCATATCTTGGTGGGGTCGATCCTAAGGCCAAAATGTGAAAGGAAACTGATAAATGCACAATGCAGGTGAAAAACCTAACCTATATGCCAGTTTGGAGAACCAATACCTGTCATAATGGATCAACAATAAAAATGTCTAAAGGAGAAATCTTCCAAGTTTTGTAGACATAAATAGGAACACTAGACAAGAAGTTAATACATCCCACATATAAACTTCAGATAAAGTCTTGTGTTATAGAATACAATACTTGAAAATGTGTACCTTATATGTACAATATGGTACAAGCAACCATGTAGCCTTGTAGCTTACGCATCGTAGTTCTTCTGGACAAACTCCTTGTAGGGCTCAGGATAAGGACTCCTTTGGTAGTCAAAACTCATGGCTTCAAAGAGTTCCTCATGTGAAGGCAAATCAAATTCTCAGAAATCATGAGAACTACAAGGATCAAAAGAGGGAATTAAGGGGTCCCATGTCGCCATAGGAGAAATCAGTCGGTCAATTATTAGGACCAAGTCCCAAGAAGGAAAATAATAGCTCAACGAATCCTTCTCAGAAGCAACTTAATATTCAGGATTCAAAACGACATAATTCATCTGTGGCGAGGTAGAGTCTACTTGAACACTTGGAACAAACCAAGGGGTATTCTGCAGTAAATTCGAATTAGAGTGCTGATTATCAGATGCAAGCTGATCAATAGTGACAATATTCCCTTTATGAGGAAAACACATCACTCGAAAGAGTGAAGACACCACCACATTCATCGCATAGACATAATCACACCCAAGTAGCATATTAAAGTCTAAAGGGCAATCAAACACCATCATATCTATTAAGACAATCTTCCCACCTCAAGTAATAGGCAATTAAGGAAGAACACCCTTAGATTCACCAGGTCTTCTATCTGTTAGAGTCGGTCTGGTTAGCCCTCCGTCAGAGATCAAAGCTCTTTGTACATTTCAATTTTAGGTGTCCCGCTCCATCCACTCAACTGCATTTCGCTAGGGACATGCCATGATCTGACGAAGATAGTCATGCTGGTCATTTTCCCTCATCTCTGGCCCCTATTGGTTCAGGTCATGGTCCATAATCACTGAAGTTCATGATAGTCAAGGCCTGGTCATATTACAAGACAAAGTCATTTTTATGGTTGGGTCTAGGAAATCTTCAATGTGGTCCTTGAAAAATATGTCCAGAACAAGCCATGTAGGCCAGAGGGAGACCTTATACACCTACAGTTCAGAAAGATTCATCATCAGCTGAAAAGACACTGACTCTTCTTCAAAGCTCTGTTTTGAAGAAAAGTCAAACAAGGTCAACTATGAAAAAAATTTCCAAAAATCGACAGTTGACATTTTCAGATACAGTCATGGATTTCAAAGCCAGAGGCCCAGTCACACAGTCCCCACAAAGAAATGCCGAAAATTTTATAATGAGAGTCAAAATTTCAAAGAAAAAGGGAAAAAGCAGAGTGTTTTAAAGTCAATAAAAAGTGCAAAACATAAACATTATAAAGTGGGTTTTCAAAGAGGTAAAAATTGAACCCAACTCTCTCAAAGCCTATATATATTTTTTTGACCCAAAACTAAGTCATTGTCATAAGGAAAAGCTTGAGAGAGGCATTGTTGAAGAAAAGAGAGCTAAGGAGGAGGAATTCGAGTAAGGAGGGCAGATTTCTAGGTGGCGCAGTGCACACACCAGGGCGCGCGACACACACGGAGGGCCCGACGCATCGACAGCCTACCCACAGTGAAAAATCAACACAGGCGTGACGCACTCAGGGCGCGTGGTGCACTGGGCTTGGCGCGCGACGCATAGGGCCATGGAGCTCAAAAACACTTGCAAACTCATTCTATATCCCGGTTGAAGTCTAACAAACAAGAGATTTTCATAACATTCATCAGTGTCATTGGATTCAAAGGGTAACATTAAACTCAGAGTACAAGCAACAGTGATGGCATCAGAAAATTCATCAGATTATGAGGGGGATACACACAGTGACACATCTTCAGGAGAGAGGGCCCATAGGAGACATCACCGGAGTGGCAGACATCTCAGAGACGAGCCCAACACCCTCACAGAGCTACAGGCATGCCCACTTGCCATGTCTTGTTTCCAGCACTTGGCATGTTATGAATTTTGCCAAAGGGTGGAAAATGTTAGAGTACATCATGAGTTGGCCCGCCTTTTTGCACTTCATCTACAGGGAGGCCAATCTATCCTGGCTGGGGTCACTTTCACCTTGACACTGGAGGCTATATCAGTGGCAACAGGGATACCTAACGTTGGAGAGCAGTGGCATAAGAAGAAGAAAGTGGAGAGGCATCACTATGAGCCTTATATCAAGAACAGCTGCTTGAGCCAGCTCACTAGAGTTTTTCCATTCAGATTTTTGAGGGAAGAGTATGCTCCACTCATGAGATTGATCATGAAGTATTTTAGTTGCGACGGGAGGTTTTCTCGCCTTTATGCCTATCACATCCGCTTACTCATGCACTTCACCAGGGTGAAGATGATGAGCCTCCCATTTTTCATCTACAACAACATTGAGAAGATGAAAATCTTCATGCAGCGCAAGACCACACGACAGCAGCTAAACAGTGTCTATCATTTTTCTCTCATCCGGATTTTAGTGGACCATCAGTTGGGATTGCAGGGTATTGATTGGGAGGACTTCATTTCCCGTGATTTCTTCAGCACTCCACGGTGATATCAGAGGCAGAACATGAGGTGGGAGGTCCTTCACATCAGGTTGAGCATGAGCTGGGAGGTCCTTCACATCAGTTTGAGCCTGAGATGGGAAGTCCTGCACATCAGTTTGAGAGCCATGAGACTGCCACCATGCCAGTTTTCATCACATATCAGAGAGACTATCCGAAAGGCACCAGACCGTTGTTTGCAGCAGCAAAGCAAGTGTTATCTCCACCCGGGGTGGAAGGGGCCTCGCTTCTACCATCAGCATCACAGGAGCAGGGTAAGGGCAAGGATTCAGTGCAGGAGGAAGGGCCATCAGGTGAGCAAGAGACTGAGTTTCTTCTCCTCCAGCATGATGAGACAGATGCAGAACCCACCAATGAGGAGCTTATAGAGATCATCAAGGAGCAGCAATCAGAGATTGAAGACTTGACCATTGATCTAGAAAGGGCCAAGTGGAACATGAACTACCTGGAGCGGAGAAAAAAACAGCTTGAGGACCAACAGACGATCATGGAGCTGCAGAACATCCGTGAGCAACGCCAAGCTGCTCAAAAGAGAAGGGTTCCGCTCACATCTTTAGAGCAAGAAATCAATGAAGACCGGGAGTCCAACCTTGAGAGGGTCAACATGCATTTGGAGAGGCTGTTGGATAAAGCAAATAGGGAGGAAGACATGCTGAGGTGCTTGACTCATCACTACCAGGCCCACAACATGAGTTCCAAGGCAAGAATCAAGAGCCTAAAGGCGAAATTGAGCAAAGCGAGAAAAGAGGCGAAAGAGGCAAAGGAGGCAAAGGAGAAAGATCGGCTTTGAATCTTGGCTAAGGCTTCCTTGGCACAGCAAAGCACTTCATAGGGAACCTCCAGCCCAAATTTCAAAAAATTTGGGCAAATTTTGGTCACGGGAAATTTTTTTTAGCACAAAACAGGAAATTTCTCCCTGTGCGCCGCGCCACTGGCGCGACACTAAAATTCTAGCACTCCAATCGAGGAACCGCTTGCATATTTGGATTCATCATCGAAAAATACGTCTATTGGTGTCCGAGAAAGAAATTTTGACAAGTTTTGGGTCTCCTAAAGGTCAAAAAACACCCAAAAATGGCCTCTCTACCACTTTTTGGACACACAGAAAGCAGTCTTGGGAGAATGAAGTTTTGGAGGGGCAAATGAGCTTCAAATTCAGAAATTTCAATTGGGGTGGAAATTAGACAGGATAGGATTTCCAACAAGCCCACTTGGGCACATTTTGGACACCTGCAAGTGCCCCAAAACAGGCTCCAAAGTGGCGCAATGCACAGGGAATTTGGCGCAGCGCACAGGGGAAAAAACTGCCAAATTGCTCCCGTTTCGTGAAATTTCGGGTCGCGACTTCTCCAAGTGGGCCCTGTCATCTACTCGTCAATTTTTGGCACCAAGGTCATCTTTTAAAGAATTTTCTCTCCAGGTGGGCATCTATCCAAGTGGCAAAAGAATACAAAGGGTCACCCCAGCCAAATGGCATGCTTGAGAGCGCTACACCTATAGCTGATGGTTGGCTCTCCATCTCCTTTTCGAAATGATTTGAGTAACTTCCCAACCCTTGGGCATTCCATCTCTTCTCTACACTTTCTATATATTGTATGCAAGTTATTTGCAAAGGGTGGGCTGGCTTGTAACTTCTAGGAGACTGTGGGAAAGAAACTCTGTTTCTGCACTGTGTATTTTTGACAGAGAGTTAATGAAAGGCAGCGGTTCTGTTTCATGAGATTCTTGTGGTTGTGAGTGTAGAAAATGTGTTCTTATGTTCCATATGTATCTTTTTATGTTTCATAATTCATTTCATGTTTCATTTCAGTGAAATTTTCTGAGTGAGATTAGGTAGAATTCAATTTATATTCCTCTGCCTGTGGGAAAATTTCATGTGCAGTGTTATTCTTCACTTGAGAAGGATTCATGCAACCATGTCCTTTTCACTATATTCGGCAATCTTTCCATTCCACATCACCTTAAGTTGAAATTGTTGTGCTTCCTTCCTACCTTGCCTCACGGAATAATTTGTGCCTTTATTCTCAATTCTCTGTTCTTTGCTAAGTGCCAGTCCCGTATACATCCCAGAAGCTCGGCCACTTTCAAAAATCTTTTCCAAAATCCTTTTTCACTTACTAGCCTAAGGTAAATATCGCATTGTAAGTCATCTCATACCATTTTTCCTATCTATTCCCTGAGCGTGACTTGGAGAGAGCCCTCTCCTGCTCTGGTAGGGCTAGCTACCAGACTGAGCGTGGTTTGTGGTTACCCTAATTTTTGCCTTCCTTTAGCCTAAGGCAGATTTGGGTGCTAACATAGTGGTGACTCCACTAGGGAACAAGTTGAAAATCAAATCCCCTTGTTTCATAAGAATTCTAGGCTTCCGGATGATGAGCTTAGGATTACAAAGGCTGAGTAAGTTGGTTGTGTCCCGTAATTCCTCTCAATAGCACACTGGCTTCAAGAAGATACACCAGAGCGAATCCGGACCTGGACCCTCCTCACATTTACGAAAATCCAAATTTGATCCCAAGACTCCTTCGTCAAGAAAGCACCATAACCCCCGTGTTCAAATCCCCTTCATGTCTTGATATTTTTGAGTATCTTGAAGAGCTTGAGTTTGACGAACGATTTGAGATATCACTGTTTGAATCTAAATCTGAAAAGGCTATTGATTACACCGTCCCCGATCTGCAATTTATTGCAGACCTTGAGACGGAAAGAGATAATAGATTAATCGATAACTACATTGCCACACAGCCCCAAACTCCAAGTGCAAGCCCCTTACAAACTGTGCACACTCCTCCAACACCTCCAAGGCCAAATCCACCAAGAATGATGGTTGCCCGTTTTGCTCCTCTTGTTCTGCCCCAAGTCCTAGATGACATGCCAAATGACTATCAAAGTAAAATCCCATTTTTTGATGGCACTCCTAACAGTATTATAGCTCAACAACATGTGGATAAAATGGCAGATTTCTATGAACTTCATGAGATCGATGCGGAGAACGTGGAAATGAGGTTCTTTGTACAAACGTTTGTAGGTGATGTGAGGAAATGGTTTGGAGGTTTGATGGCTGCAAGCATCACCACCTTGGCTGAGCTACAAAGACAATTCTTGAACAGATGGGAAGTCAAAAAGAATCCCCTTCAAATTCTGGCCGAATACGAGCAAATCAAGCGGAATGCCTGTGAGTCAGTCCAAGATTATTGTGTTAGATTTAATGCAGTCTACAAAAACATCCCAGACCATCTAAAGCCACCTGTGGGACTAGCAATGATGAAGTTTCCGGATGGTTTTGATGCTAACATGGCATACCAATTACGAGAGAGAGAACCGACTACAATGGAAGATATGCAAAAAATTGCAGTCAGCGTTGAGGCTAACCTGCTGTCCAAAAGAGCAAGAGTGAAAGCAGAGAAGAAAACCACGGTGAAAGAAGAATCTTCTTCAATGGATCAGCTGCTCAAGAAGGTAGAACAGATGCTTGAAAGGGTAAAACTTGACAAGCCAGAGCCACAAGTTAGGAATCCTAACTTCCGTGGCCAACAACAACCACAATATAGGATAAGACAAAGAGATCAGCAGACTCAAGATCAGACAGCACAACAGCCGGTACAAACACCTTTCCAGCAGAACTTTGTACATGGACCAGAGTCAGATGAGGACGGGAATGTAATAGGCGAGGAAAACCATCTCTTTACTCCAGATGAGTTGCCTACTTACATCACCGAAGAAGAAGAATGCGTAGTGAATTCAGCTACTCACCAAGACATTGATTTTATTCTAGCTAACAAAACCATGTTGGAGGAAGAGTCAAAAGAATATCAAAGGGGGTATATGAATGCTTTGTCCACACAACAGCAACGATATTCCCTTCGAAATAGATATGTACCTGCTAAACAAATTCAGAAAAAGAAGGAGGATGAAACAACAAAGAAAGATCTATCAGCTACACAAAGAAAGGGAAAGGAGGTGGTTGTTCCGGAGAGCAGAAAATCGAAATCAATAGAACAATCACAACAACCAGCCACCTTAAAAGAGAAGGAAAGGAAAGAGATCCCAGTCAAAGAGGTAGAAAGAACTCCCACTTTCAGCCTAGAGAATGAGATTTCTAAGCTAAAGGTGTCCATCCCTTTGACTGAAATCATGAAGAACAACAGCTATAGAGGACAGATTTCTAAAATGTTGAACCTGGACCCAATGTCTGACATGGTAAACGTGGAAGGTGATCAGCCTGAAATGATTTTTGGGCCAGCGACGAATGGTGAGTCTCCTGAGAGCGAGGTGCCACCCTTTTATATCAATTTACGCTTGCATGACTTTGTGCTACACAATGCCATGTTCGATTCTGGAGCCTCTCACAATCTCATGCCCAAGGCTATCATGGATAAGCTTGGTCTGGACATCACCCGCCAATATCATGATCTCTATTCATTCGACTCCAGCAGAGTAAGATGCATAGGGCTCATCAAAGACTTAGTTGTGAGTTTGGATCAGCTTCCTATGAAAAATGTTCTGATGGACGTAGTGGTAGCAGACATTCCTCCAAGGTTTGGTATGCTTCTTTCCAGGTCTTGGGTGGAAAAATTGAAGGGGACACTACAGCTGGATTTCTCCTATGCAACAATCCCGGTGTTTGGACAAATGAGGAAATTATATCGGGAACAAAAGATGAAGTATATGATCACAAGCAAGGAGAAACCGATAAATCATCCTATAAACTATGTACATACAGATTTAGAGTCTTTTGTTTTGTTTTCAGATAGTTTAAATGAAATATATAGTCAGATGGTAGAAGCAGATGACATTCCAGAGATAACAGAAAATTTTAGAGAGATTTTGAAGAAAGAAAGACAAGAAAAGCAACAAAAGATTGGGCAATCAGTTGGAAACGATGGACAACAAATGAACAATGGACAACAAACAAACGATGGATAGCAAACTAACAATGGACAACAAAACTATTTTTAGCACTTGCAAGAAGAAGAAGAAGGCTTATGGACCATGGATTTTGATCGAGCAGTAGGGAATGATGGAGCTGGTATTGGTATTTGGGTATGCAGTCCTTTCTTCGCCCCAAACAAAGTACCTAGCAGCGTGAGAGTTTTCTCCTACAAGCTGGCCTTTGAATGTTCCAAAAATGAGGCCGAATATGAAGCTCTGATTGCTGGCCTGAAGATTCTTAGAAAGCTGAATGCAAAGAGGATTTCAGTATATGGCGATTCCGAGTTGGTGATAAAATAGGTCAAAGGTGAGTACCAGGCAAAACATCCTAGGATGCGGGGCTATCGTAATGAAGTTTTGGACATCTTGAAGCTATTTTCTGAATACACCTTGACATGTGTGCCACGAATACAAAATAGTATTGTTGATGCTCTTGCCAAGGTAGCGAGCAGCTTGAAGATCCCCATGAATTGCAGCAATAAATTTGAAATCCATGTCAAGCATCGTCCAACCATTCCAGACAATCAACGACATTGGCAAGTGTTCCAAGATGATGAGGAGATTAAGGATTTTCTGCTCAACAAAGGCAAGTTCAAAGAAACCTTAATCGATGTGGAAAACGATGAGAACAAAGGGAATGGTACAGAAGAAGTACAAATCAATCAAATGGATGTATTGCAGCTGAAGAACAACATCATTCCTAAAGGCTTGATACCCCTAGAAGAACTTTTCGATCAGGATGCCGTAGCCCGCAAGCCAACTTTGCAGCCCATGGAGAAAGGTGTAGAAGAAGTCAACATCGGTATAACAACAAATCCAAAATTGGTAAAATTGTCCAAGACACTACCGCCAAAGATCAAGGACAAATATATCAATTTGATGGCTTCATTTACAGATGTATTTGCTTGGGATTATTCTGATTTAAAGACCTATGATACGAACATCATTCAGCACACCATACCTATCAAGCCCAATCAGAAACCATTTAGACAAAAGCTGAGAAGGATCAATCCAAAATTGCTGCCATCCATCGAAAAAGAGGTAAATAGGTTGTACAAGTCAGGAATCATTGTGCCTATCAGATTTTCAGATTGGATATCTCACTTAGTGCCTGTAAGAAAGAAGACCGGTGAGATCCGCCTATGCATCGATTTCAGAAATCTAAACAAGGTCTCATTGAAGGACAACTATCCGCTACCCAAGATGGACCATATACTTCAGCGAGTAGTGGGGGCATCTCGTATGTCTCTGCTTGATTGTTATTCCGGATATAACCAAATTTCAGTCCATGAAGATGATAGGGATAAGACAGCATTCACAAATCCATGGGGAACATTTCACTATGCCAAAATGCCATTCGGTTTGAAGAAAGCAGGTGCCACATTTCAGCGTGCAATGGACTTGGCATTTGCAAATGAGAAGGATGTGTTTTTGGTGGTGTACTTGGATTACTTGATGGTGTTTTCAAAGTCTGATGAAGAGCACATGCATCACCTAAAAATTGTCTTTCAAAAGTGTAGGAAATATGGTTTATCGCTAAATCCTAAGAAGAGCTTGTTCGCCATGGAGGAAGGAGAATTACTTGGGCATATCATTTAAAAAGATGGCATCCGCATAGACCCAACACATGTCCAAGCAATTCAGCAAATCGATTTGCCTAGGAACAAAAAGGAGATACAATCATTTAATGGTAAGATGAATTTTCTGCGTCGCTTTGTGCCTAATCTTGCAGAACACTTGAAAGAAATGACCAACATGCTTAAAAAGGACAGCCAGGTGAAATGGAAGGATGAGGCTATAAAATCTTCCAACTTGGTCAAATTGGACCTTTCTTCAGCTCCAGTTCTAGTCAGCCCGGATTACACTCAAGATTTCATATTGTTTTCATTTGCTTCTGAGCACACTATGGCAGTGGTATTGTTGTAGAAAAGGGATGATCATGAAATACCCATTGCATTCTTCAGAAGGGGTATAAGGGATGCATCTTTGAAGTACAACATCATTGAGAAGCAAGCCCTGGCATTGGTGAAGGCACTGAAGGATTTCCGGGTGTATATCTCACATTCTCACATTCTGGCCTATGTTCCTAACACTGCTGTGAAAGATGTTTTAGTGCAGACTGATCCAGAAGGGAGAAGAGGTAAATGGATTGCAGCTTTGCTAGAATACAATGTGGAGATAAAGCCTACAAAGCTGGTCAAAGGACAGGGATTGGCGAAGCTAATGGCTGAGTCAAATTTGCATGCATTGGACATAAATCTGATCGCTGCCATGTCCGATGAGAATGATGAAGGAACTTCAGTTCAGGTATCTGAAATGTTTGCTTTGTCCCCATGGTATTCTGATATAATATATGTGCTGAAAAATCTATCACCACCACCCGACATGGCTAGAAACAAAGCGAGAACACTTAAATTGAAAGCTGCCAAGTTTTGTATCTTGAATTATGCACTGTATTGGAAAGATCCCGGTGGAATTTTACTAAATTGTCTGGTGGAAGAGGAGGCAAAGAAAGTCATGGAGGACTTCCACGGAGGAGAGTGTGGTGGACATATTTTTTGGAAGTCAACAGCGAACAAAATCTTGAGAGCGGGGTACTACTGGCCTACTTTGTTTGCCGATGTGCATAAGATGGTAAAGCGCTGTCATAAGTGTCAAATTTTCGAAGCAAAACAGAAACTACAGCCTTTTCCACTCAAGCCTATCGAAGTGAGCGCTCCATTCCAGCAATGGGGGTTGGATTTCATTGGGGAAATTCATCCCACCTCTTCCGGACAGCATAGGTGGATCCTTACAGCGACGGACTACTTCACAAAGTGGATTGAGGCAGCACCTACCAGACAAGCGACGGACACGGTAATCATCTCATTTCTCAAAAATAACATCTTGTCTCGCTTTGGTTGTCCAAACAAAATAATCACTGATAATGCAAAAGCCTTTAAATCGAAAAGGATGGTAGAATTTTGTCACCGATATCATATAATTTTGGGTCATTCAACTGCCTATCATCTGCAAGGCAATGGATTGGTAGAATCTTTGAATAAATCTTTGGTCAACATCATCAAGAAGCTACTGGAAATTAATAAGAAGAGATGGAACAAGAGGCTAGTTCATGCACTTTGGGCAGATCGAATCAGTTAGAAAAAGTCTATTGGTATGTCACCGTTTGAGCTGGTTTATGGTGTGGACACAGTATTTCCCACTTCCATTCCTGCCCCAGTGGTCAAACTTCTTCAGGAGGTAGGCAGTGAGGAAGATCCCATGCAGAGAAGGCTGAATCAATTGATCCACTTGCAGCAAACAAGAGAAGAAGTTTTCAAAAACACATCCAAGTTATAGGAGAAGATAAAGAAAATCTATGACAGAAAAGAAAAAGCGGATAAATTTAAATTGGATGATGTGGTGCTGAAGTGGGATGCAAGGAATGAGGAGAAAGGCAAGCACAGAAAGTTCGAAAATCTATGGAAAGGTCCTTTCAAGATTGCAGCATATAGAGGTCAGAATGCCTTTCTTCTGAAAGAAATGAATGGGGAAGACTGTCCTGGAGGGCCGATCAATGGTCGGCTGCTCAAGCGGTATCATTATTGATTTATTAATGCTGCTTCCACTGTCATTGTAAATACCATTTTTATTTCAATTTGGTTTCAGTATGTAAAGTCAGTTTTTGAGTTATTCCAATTGTCAAGTTTGAGTCAATTTCTTGGTTATTCCAGTTTTGTAAATAAGTCAGAGTCTCGGGTTGTTTATCAAAATGATGACTCCATAGCCCAATGGACAAAAAGGAACTGTCTAGCTCCTCCAGAGATCTGCGTTCTTGGCACCTCCAAGGAGCTACCATCCCCCATTGGAGCCAATGTTAGAGTCGGTCTGGTTAGCCCTCCGTCAGAGATCAAAGCTCTTTGTACATTTCAATTTTAGGTGTCTCGCTCCATCCACTTAGCTTCATTTCGCTAGGGACATGCCATGATCTGACAAAGATAGTCATGCTGGTCATTTTCCCTCATCTCTGGCCCCTTTTGGTTCAGGTCGTGGTCCATAATCACTGAAGTTCATGATAGTCAAGGTCTGGTCATATTACAAGACAAAGTCCTTTTTTATGGTTGGGTCTAGGAAATCTTCAATGTGGTCCTTGAAAAATATGTCCAGAACAATCCATGCAGGCCAGAGGGAGACCTTATACACCTACAGTTCAGAAAGCTTCATCATCACCTGAAAAGACACTGACTCTTCTTCAAAACTCTGTTTTGAAGAAAAGTCAAACAAGGTCAACTATGACAAAATTTTCCAAAAATCGACGGTTGACATTTTCTGATGCAATCATGGATTTCAAAGGCAAAGGCCCAGTCACACAGTCCCCGCAAAGAAATGCCGAAAATTTTACCATGAGAGTCAAAATTTCAAAGAAAAAGGGAAAAAGCAAAGTGTTTTAAAGTTAATAAAAAGTGCAAAACATAAACATTATAAAGTGGGTTTTCAAAGAGGTAAAAATTGAACCCAACTCTCTCAAAGCCTATATATATTTGTTTTGACCCAAAACTAAGTCATTGTCATAAGGAAAAGCTTGAGAGAGGCATTGTTGAAGAAAAGAGAGCTAAGGAGGAGGAATTCGAGTAAGGAGGGCAGATTTCTAGGTGGCGCGGCGCACATACCAGGGTGCGCGACGCACAGGGAGGGCGTGACGCATCGGCAGCCTACCCACAGTGAAAAATCGGCATAGGCGCGATGCACTCAGGGCATGCAGGGCATTGGGCTTGGCGCGCGACGCACAGGGCCAGCGAGCTCAAAAACACTTGCAAACTCGTTTTATATCCTGGTTGAAGTCTAGCAAACAAGAGATTTTCAGAACATTCATCAGTGTCATTGGATTCAAAGGGCAACATTAAACTCAGAGTACAAGCAATAGTGATGGCATCAGAAAATTCATCAGATTATGAGGGGGATACACACAGTGACACATCTTCAGGAGAGAGGGCCCATAGGAGACATCACCGGAGTGGCAGACATCTCAGAGACGAGCCCAACACCCTCACAGAGCTACAGGCATGCCCACTTTCCATGTCTTGTTTCCAGCACTTGGCATGTTATGGATTTTTCCAAAGGGTGGCAAATGTCAGAGTACATCATGAGTTTGTTACACTAAAAAATGTCACCTTGACTACTTACAGTTAGTATGGCTCAAATCAACGGTCATGCTACCCTCTTAGGCAAGTCTCATGCCTCTGTTATCCATCTCAAACTCAAAGAAGAGAGAAAGTCTTGTAAAAACTATGTTTATCTCTGGGGTCGCAGGTTCTCTCTAGCCTTACCTGCGGGGACGCTGACCATGTTCGCAAAATCTGCGTCCATGGACGCTCTGTATGTTAAGGGACAGGTGCGTCCCTCTGTAAAAGGCAAAATGCGCGAGTTTTATCTTGAAAACGTTACTTGTGGTTACTTCTAGAACATTCTAGAGGTCGGTTTGATGAAATGGATGCGCCTCCAGTTGGTTCATGTATCTCTATTAAGGGGGAACTTATCCCATCAATAAGGGAGCTATCCCACCCAAAGAGGGGGATGATCCCATTGATAGTGGACCTGAATAACCTCTTTACAGCACTATAAATAAAGGCATTGAGCCAGAAGGAGAGGAGGTTGGAGCTATACATTTTCTTTGGGTAAATGCTGCAGGATTTAGGTCTTCCATTAGAGCCTTTGTGAGGAGAGATTGTCTTCACTTGATTCTACTTGGGAGAGGGTGAGCTTTGTCAAAGTAGAGGAAAACCCTTGATGGACCCTGGGAGGAACTTGCACAACACCAAGGCCAGGTTGTAAGAGTTTCTTTGTTTCGTTATTAATACAAACTGGTTTATTTTTCTCAATAGCTTGTGTTAATGAGTTATTTCATGTGTTCCTTGGTCTGCATGTTGAATATATGTTTTATTATATGAAATGCAAGTGCTTGGTAATTGTTTGATTGTTTGTGGTTGCAGGAATTGACTTGAAGGAGGAGCTCATCCGGATCGTCAAGAACGGACTTCAACAACAGCGTTTTGGAATAAGGTAAGCCTAAACACTTGTAGTTTTCATGTTGTAAAAGGTGTATTTAGAGAAAGATCACTCCATTTTGTCTTGTTTGTCATTAGAATGTCTTAGACTTCTAGGAAGGTCAGTCGTGTCCGCACCCTTGACAGATTCCGTGTGACAAATTGGCGACTCCGCTGGGGAATCCATTAATGAGAGAGTCTTTTCCTTTGTGTGAACTTTGCTCTGAGAAAATCATTTTTATTTTCTGGTTTTTGACTATGAGAATTAGTATTTGGGTGGCTTAGCTTTAGATTTAGTTAGATTTGGTTTTTCTTAACTTTTCCCGAGGGACGCACCCTCTGAGTACTGCACAGTGCGTCTTTGGACGCGCTGTTGCCGTTTGCACAGAGCGGGCCCGCGCCTGTTCTAACGGGTGGCCTGCGTCTTCCTGTAAAAATTTAGGAAAACTCCATTTTTGCTTTAATTGCTTTTAGATTTTGGTTTTTCTTAGTGTTTTCTGCCCAGATCCTTTAGTACCCTGTCAAAAATTTTCACCTAAGCTTGTTCCTGCTCTTAGCTTTCATCAATTGGGTGTTTTGAGACTCTTTCTTGAGAAATTCTTGATTTGATTTCCTTTGATCATTACTTGGAGGTTTGTCTCAGTCTTTTCACAATTTTGCATCTTTTTACTTCTGTTTTTGCAAAAAAATTTCCCCCTCATTCGCCGGGGGGGGCTAAATTGTGTATGAGTGTTAATTGCCTTTGAGTGTTTTTATGTTTTGATCTTTGGAACTCTCACCCAATTTTCTCAATTTGCACTTGATTGGTTCTTAGATTACATTAGAATCATCTTGTGTTTGAGAATTCTCTTGCATAGATCACATTTGCATAATTAGAGTTCTCAGTTTCAGAATATGAATGAAAAATGTGCATAGATTACATTTGCATACTTTTCATGTGAATTGTGCATAGATTACAATTGCATAGTTTACATTCTGAAAAATCAATCGTAGATTTAGATCAGCTTTCTTTGATTTGAATTTACACAAAATAAAAAATAACAAAAATGGTTTGGAATTGATTTGCATTAGTTTTTCTTGATAAAATTAGTGCATTAGAGGATTTGTTATATTTTCTCTTAGTGATCAATTTTTTGCATTGTTGGAAGTGAATGGAAACTCTCTCCTTACTTTAGATAGGATTCATCGAATTGAAAAGATTACATTATCATATTCGATTGCATTCAGTTGAGTCGGGTCATAACACCATTGGTTTCGTATCCATTTACCCATTTGAGTAATAACAGCCTTAATAACACAGCGCTTAATTAAAATTCATCTAGTAATTTTTACATTTCTAGGGCTCTGAAACACCAACATAGCTTAGGCTAGGGTCTTGGAGTAGGTGAGTACTTAACTCTCCAAGACTACAAAACCAAACAGATAGTTTATCTTGAGTAGAATAAATCCAATTGTTTCAATTGCACTCTGGGAAAGCTCCTCTTAAAGGAGAAGCACGAGCTCGTGTCCGAACCAGTGAGGGGATCATTCCCCCCTTGTTGGGAACGACGCCAGACAGTACGTATTACAAACGGTAAACCTCGGATTAACCATTGTCGAGGAGCCAGGGGTCACTTATCGGTAAACCTTGGATTGTTGTCAAGGAGCTGGTAAGGGGATTGAGCTTGCTACTCTGCCCTTGCGTGCTGTCGGAGTTTAGACTGTTCCCCCAGGTGTGTTTGTTACTGTTGGTGACCTTAGTGACCATAATCTTTAGGGTTCTACCGAGGTGACGGTGGAGGGAAGGTCCCACTGTACCTGGAGCAGACGTCGGTTATACTCACTTGGATTTTCCGGGGGGTTCACTTCACTTCGAGACGGTTAAAGCGGAGGAACTTGTGCCGGTCTATTCATTAAGCAGGTTGCCGGGGTAACTGTTCCACCCACCACTTCTGTACTGAATTCGGCGATGTTGGGCTTCATCACCAACTAGTGTTTTCGGTCCGGAAGGCTACTGTTTGTGTATGGTTTGACTCCTAGATTTGATAGCGCGTGTTAATTTGTTTGTTTTTACTTTTAGAGACCATAGGTGTGAATTGTGAATTTTGGTTGTTAAGTGTGAATTGTGAATTGTTAATTTTAGTTTTAAATTGTTAATAAAATTCACTGAAGTTGAATATAATGGCAAATGTTCTGGAATTTATCAACCTAGGAACCCCTCCTAATGAGAATCCTAGTACTTTTCCTTACTTTGGAAATGTTGGTCCTCCTTATATGGCTACTTTGTCATTACCTGGATTTACAATAGGTTTACCGATATGGTTATTTTCAACTTCGTTGGCCCAAAATACTCCAATTGTTCCATCTCAACCGGATGCTTCACCTCAACAGAGTTCACCATCTCAACATCACCAGCCTTCTGTTGACCCTTTACCTTCTTCGCCTAATTTTTCTTCCTCCATTTCTTCCTCTTCGCCTTGTAAAAGCCTTGATGTTACTAACCAGGAGGTTAAGAAGAAGAAGAAAGGGAAGAAGAAGAAGAAGAAGAAGAAGCAAGATAAGAAAGAAGTCAACCAACCAACCATGGCTGTAAGTGTTAGTTGTGTTGAGGAAAATTCCGACATGCATCGTAAACCCAAATACCCTTGCAGGCTTTGTAAGGGTGACCACTTCCTTGTCAATTGTCCTGGTATTCCAAAGGTCTTGGAAGTATGGTCAGAAAAATCCCATCAACTTTCCGTTGATCCATCAACCAGTGATAGTCAGGTTCCTGGGAAAAAAGGTAAAGTTAGGTTTCCTTGTAAGTTATGCAAAGGGAGTCATCAAACTCACATTTGCCCTCACATGGATGAAGCCTCAACATTATTGGAAAACCTTACTGTTCCACAGCAAGAATTTCCAACTGGTTACCGTAAACTTTCTCCCAACCTACCGTCAACTGACGGAGTGATTGATTCAAATTCAAATACAGTCGGTCACACTCTCCCATTGGAGAGTGAAACTCATGTCACTCAGGTTGATGATCCATTAGTTGATCAAGTGGTCGATTCAATTTCACATTCGGTCGATCCCACTTTCCATTTAGAGAGTGAACTTCATACCGCTCAGGTTCTTCTTGTTACATCAGATTCTTCTATGCCAGGGGGCATTTCACCTGTTTCTACAGAACCCCCTCCAAGTACTGAGGTCTTTTCCTTTGATTGGAATAGACTGACAGAACCTCGTCTTCCTTCCTCCATCCCTTTCCAAATCATTGTCAAGGCTGGTGGTAGGGACATACATCGTACCCAGGTAGATGAAGGTGCTTCTGTTAGTATTTTATCCTCAGCTGTTTGGAAAGCTTTGGGTTCCCCTCAGCTTGCGCCTATTACGCAGAATCTGAAAGCTTTTAACAGAACAATTAGTGAACCTTTAGGGATCCTTCCTAAGTTTTCTATTACCTTGGAAGGTAAAACTGTTTGTGTTGATCTTATGGTAGTTCGAGGTCCCTTGGATTTCAATTTACTCCTTGGGCGAGACTATGTTTATGCAATGAAAGCTGTCGTATCGACACTCTTTCGCGTGATGTCTTTCCCTCACAATGGCAGTATTGTGACTGTAGACCAGCTTTCGTTCCCTAGTCTTTTTTCAACTACCAATAATATGACACCCCTAAATGTTCCTGATTCTAAAGTGGTATCTACCCTGCCACGGGTTAATTATGTGGCAACCGGTCCCATGATTTCAGTTACCGATGTAAGTGAGCCTCTCACTGTTGATTTAGCTCCGGTAATTGACATGGAAAACTCTATGGGATTACTTGAACACGATGTTCTTATCCCTTTTGAGTCCCTTGACATGTGTTCCTTCCCAAGAAGTATTCTTCCTTCGGATGAAGACCTCTTGGAAGCCATGATCAAGGTGTGTCCATTGACATGTCTTTCCTCCAGTTGGAAGCCATGATCAGTGTGTACGAGGAAAGTTCCTTTTACTGTGTCGACCTCGTTAAAAAATGAATCAGTGAGTGCAAGGATAGTTTTTTCTTGTATCAACCTCGTTAAAAAATGAAACAAGGAGTGAGGATAGTTTCTTCTAGTCTCAACCTCGTTAAAAAATGAAATTGGAAGTTATGAGCATAGTTCCTTGTCTTGTGTCAAGCTCATTAAAAAATGAAACAAGGAATTCCGAGGAAAGTTCCTTTTACTATGTCAACCTCGTTAAAAAATGAATCAGTGTGTGCGAGGACAGTTCCTGTTACTGAGTCAACCTCGTTAAAAAATGAATCAGGCGCGAGGATAGTTTTGCTCCTGTGTCAACCTCGTTAAAAAATGAAATAGGGTGTTACGAGGATAGTTTGTTCCTCTCTCAACCTCGTTAAAAAATGAAACTGGATGGTACGAGGAAAGTTCCTTTTACTGTGTCGACCTCGTTAAAAAATGAATCAGGTACGAGGATAGTTTTTTCCTGTATCAACCTCGTTAAAAAATGAAATAGGCTAGCATGAGGACAGTTCTTTTACTGAGTCAACCTCATTAAAAAATGAATCAGCTAGATTTTAGGATATGTAGGTAGATTGTAGAAAGTAGGGTTATGAGGACAGTTCCTGTTACTGAGTCAACCTCGTTAAAAAATGAATCAGGTATGAGGATAGTTCTTTTCTTGTGTCAACCTCCTTAAAAATGAAACAACTCCCTTTTCAAGTTAAATATTGAAAGTAAACCTTCATTTCATCCAGCCGGTTGAATGCAATGAAGCCTGGGGGGCACGTACCTCGCTTTGCATCATTATGCTGGGGGCATGCGAACTTTTTGAGCATAGTTCCTCATCTTGTGTCAAGCTCGTTAAAAAATGAAACAAGGGTAGGTTAAGTAGGTAGATTGTAGAGAGTAGTTATGAGCACAGTTCTTTGTCTTGTGTCAAGCTCGTTAAAAAATGAAACAAGGATTTTAGAGCATAGTTCCTTGTCTTGTGTCAAGCTCATTAAAAAATGAATCAAGGTTTTTAGAGCACAGTTCCTTGTCTTGTGTCAAGCTCGTTAAAAAATGAATCAAGGTTTTTTAGAGTATAGTTTTTTGTTAGGTAGATTGTAGAAAGTAGTTATGAGCATAGTTCCTCGTCTTGTGTCAAGCTCACTAAAAAATGAAACAACTCCCACGAGTCTTTCCAAGATTTTGAAAGTAAAGCTTCATTCCATCCACCTCATTAAATGCAATGAAGCTTGGGGGGCATGTACCTTGATTTGCATCATTATGCCGGGGGCATGTGAACTTGTAACAAGCATAGTTTTTCGTTTCAAGCTTGTGTAAACATGAAACCGAATCCGAGCATAGTTCTTTTCCTGTGTCAAGCTCGTTAAAAAATGAAACAAATCCTCCTCTACTTGAGTCGAGAGATTGACTAGATCTCGTAAATGTTAAGTTGTATATTTAGGTTAGTTGTTTCGGTGTTTTGCATAATTTTCTTACAGTTTTAGGTCAAAGTCTTTTAAATGATCTCGTCACTAAACCTTCATTTCATCCAAATGGTTGAATGAAATGAAGCTAGGGGGGCATGCGCTCTAGCAGTTACGCTTAGGGGGCATCAAGCACAGTTTTCTCTCTGTTTCAAGCTTGTGTAAAAATGAAACTACTTCGAAGCATAGTTTTTCTCTGTTTCAAGCTTTTGTAAAAATGAAACCTATTTCGAGTCAATTTTAGTTATTTTCAAGACTCGTTAAACTCATGAAAATACCGAGATTATTTTGCTATCTTTCATTCTCGTAAAACAAATGAAAATGCCGAGTTCTTTCCGTTTTTTCCTGCTCGTAAATTAAATTGAAAGTCGGCCATATGAGTACATTTTTATCCCTTTTTCGAACTCGTTAAAACTTACGAAAAAGTGAAACCTTGGAGTTCTCTTTTAAGCCCTTTTCTGACTCCTAAAACATGAAAAGATTGCCGAGCGTTTCTTTTACACTCGTTAAAACGGAATTAAAAGACGGTCCCCTTTTAGCTCTTTTCTGACAGCAAAATCAGGAAAAGATTGCCGGGTTTTTGTCGTTTCGAACTCGATAAGGAAATAAAACGACGTGTCCTTGATCGCTTTTTACTTTTCAGGTCAACGACACTATTATGAAAGTACTCCTTGGTCGCAAGATCAAGCGGTTCCCCCAGGTATTATTTTATACTTTTTCGGGCTTGAGGGACACAAATATACGAAAAAGTTCAACGTGGAGTCTCCTTTAGTTTTTTCAGACTCTCTAAAATTGAAAAACGCCGAGTTTCTCCTATACTGGGCTCGTTAAACTTTTACAGTAGAGGACCTGTTCAATTACAAACAGGAACGAACCACTCCTTCCTAGGGTTCGAATTTAAACTAGGTTGGACTCGTCCGAAGGATGAGCTTATAATCAAGCATATGTTATCCTCCTCAAGCTTGTTAAAAATAAAGAGGTACTTGCCAGAAATGGTGGGGGAAAAGAGAGAAGAATGAACCTGTTTGTCACCTTTTGTCTCAGAAGAAACTTTATTACCACTCTTGAACACGACACTTTTCATTCACTTGGGTTGGGAAATCTTTTACCTCACAGTTGACCAAATCACTTTGAAAGTCTTTAACCGGGTTTCGGGGATTAACTTTGAGTTATTCGTCACCAAGCCATCTGTTGTGTCGTTATGTGTTCAAGAGGTCTGAAAGCAAAACTTTCATCTGCAAAATACTTGTCATCCATTTGACCATCCCTGAGTTAGTCCTCACAGCAACATTTCTTCAACTTGAACAATGATTTCGTGTTGTGGGCTTGCCTGCAACGGGTCGCTTTCTATCGACATCGACACATTATCTAGAAAGATGACTTAGGAATCGACAGTACCTTGAAATCTGCATGCATCAATGGCAGGTTTCTCGCCTTTGACGTCAGTTTACATCATTGACTTTCGATCAAAGGATTCCGTGAAGTGTTCGACATCAAAACATCTATTCACATTTCACGGGTTGTGCTTGGTACTTTGAGAACCATTGACATTACTGGTGGTTTCTCTCACGCTTGTTAACAGTTTACATCATTGACTGGTAATCAAGTGGTTTCTATCATGTTCGACATCGAATCATTTAATCACATGGCTAGAATCGTACCAATTCGGGAAGTAGAAGTGAAGACCCTGGATCTAGTTTCTACCATCCAGGCTGCGAGGAGTTTTGTATTCATTATCTATGTAGACTAATCATAAACAGATGGCTGCGTCCATACTCTGTCTACAAAAGTCTATTAAAATGATGTACTGCAAGATCATTCCTGTATCAGAATAGTTAGTCCATTAGTTAAAGTTTTGAATCTGAGTATGGGAATGCCTACCTCAGTGATGATATAATCTTATCCATGTATTTTGTGTTGAAAATTGCAGGTTCCAACCAGGCCATCCACAAGACAATCCTTGAAATGATAAAGCGCTTCACCCTTCCTAGAATTACAAAACCCTACTCTATTCCAGGCTTCGCACTTTAGGGGGCAATCTGTTACACTAAAAAATGTCACCTTGACTACTTACAGTTAGTATGGCTCAAATCAACAGTCATGCTACCCTCTTAGGCAAGTCTCATGCCTCTGTTATCCATCTCAAACTCAAAGAAGAGAGAAAGTCTTGTAAAAACTATGTTTATCTCTGGGGTCGCAGGTTCTCTCTAGCCTTACCTGCGGGGACGCTGACCATGTTCGCAAAATCTGCGTCCATGGACGCTCTGTATGTTAAGGGACAGGTGCGTCCCTCTGTAAAAGGAAAAATGCGTGAGTTTTATCTTGAAAAAGTTACTTGTGGTTACTTCTAGAACATTCTAGAGGTCGGTTTGATGAAATGGATGCGCCTCCAGTTGGTTCATGTATCTCTATTAAGGGGGAACTTATCCCATCAATAAGGGAGCTATCCCACCCAAAGAGGGGGATGATCCCATTGATAGTGGACCTGAATAACCTCTTTACAGCACTATAAATAAAGGCATTGAGCCAGAAGGAGAGGAGGTTGGAGCTATACATTTTCTTTGGGTAAATGCTGCAGGATTTAGGTCTTCCATTAGAGCCTTTGTGAGGAGAGATTGTCTTCACTTGATTCTACTTGGGAGAGGGTGAGCTTTGTCAAAGTAGAGGAAAACCCTTGATGGACCCTGGGAGGAACTTGCACAACACCAAGGCCAGGTTGTAAGAGTTTCTTTGTTTCGTTATTAATACAAACTGGTTTATTTTTCTCAATAGCTTGTGTTAATGAGTTATTTCATGTGTTCCTTGGTCTGCATGTTGAATATATGTTTTATTATATGAAATGCAAGTGCTTGGTAATTGTTTGATTGTTTGTGGTTGCAGGAATTGACTTGAAGGAGGAGCTCATCCGGATCGTCAAGAACGGACTTCAACAACAGCGTTTTGGAATAAGGTAAGCCTAAACACTTGTAGTTTTCATGTTGTAAAAGGTGTATTTAGAGAAAGATCACTCCATTTTGTCTTGTTTGTCATTAGAATGTCTTAGACTTCTAGGAAGGTCAGTCGTGTCCGCACCCTTGACAGATTCCGTGTGACAGAGTTGGCCCGCCTTTTTGCACTTCATCTACAGGGAGGCCACTCTATCCCGGCTGGGGTCACTTTCACCTTGACACCGGAGGCTATATCAATGGCAATAGGGATACCTAACATTGGAGAGCAGTGGCATAAGAAGAAGAAAGTGGAGAGGCATCACTATGAGCCTTATATCAAGAATAGCTGCTTGAGCCAGCTCACTAGAGTTTTTCCATTCAGATTTTTGAGGGAAGAGTATTCCCCACTCATGAGATTGATCATGAAGTATTTTAGTTACGAGGGGAGGTTTTCTCGCCTTTATGCCTATCACATCCGCTTGCTCATGCACTTCACCAGGGTGAAGATGATGAGCCTCCCATTTTTCATCTGCAACAACATTGAGAAGATGAAAAACTTCATGCAGCGCAAGACCCCATGACAGCAGCTAAACAGTGTCTATCATTTTTCTCTCATCCGGATTTTAGTGGACCATCAGTTGGGATTGCAGGGTGTTGATTGGGAGGACTTCATTTCCCGTGATTTCTTCAGCTCTCCACTGGTGATATCAGAGGTAGAACATGAGGTGGGAGGTCCTTCACATCAGGTTGAGCATGAGCTGGGAGGTCCTTCACATTAGTTTGAGCCTGAGATGGGAAGTCCTCCACATCAGTTTGAGATCCATGAGACTACCACCATGCCAGTTTTCATCACATATCAGAGAGGCTATCCGAAAGGCACTAGACCGTTGTTTGCAGCAGCAAAGCGAGTGTTATCTCCACCTGGGGTGGAAGGGGCCTCGCTTCCACCATAAGCATCACAGGAGCAAGGTAAGGGCAAGGATTCAGTGCAGGAGGAAGGGCCATCAGGTGAGCAAGAGACTGAGTTTCTTCTCCTCCAGGATGATGAGACAGATGCAGAACCCACGAGGAGCTTATAGAGATCATCAAGGAGCAGCAATCAGAGATTGAAGACTTGACCATTGATCTAGAAAGGGCCAAGTGGAACATGAACTACCTAGAGCAGAGAAACAAACAACTTGAGGACCAACAAACGATCATGGAGCTACAGAACATCCGTGAGCAACGCCAAGCTGCTCAAAGGAGAAGGGTTCCGCTCACATCTTTGGAGCAAGAAATCAATGAAGACCGGGAGTCCAACCTTGAGAGGGTCAACATGCATTTGGAGAGGCTGTTGGACAAAGCAAATAGGGAGAAAGATATGTTGAGGTGCTTGACTCATCACTACCAGGCCCACAACATGAGTTCCAAGGCAAGAATCAAGAGCCTAAAGGCGAAATTGAGCAAAGCGAGAAAAGAGGCGAAAGAGGCAAAGGAGGCAAAGGAGAAAGATCGGCTTTGAATCTTGGCTAAGGCTTCCTTGGCACAGCAAAGCACTTCATAGGGAACCTCCAGCCCAAATTTCAAAAAATTTGGGCAAATTTTGGTCACAGGCAAAATTTTTGAGCACAAAACAGGGAATTTCTCCCTGTGCGTCATGCCACTAGCGCGACGCTAAAATTCTAGCACTCCAATCGAGGAACCGCTTGCATATTTGGATTCAGCATTGAAAAATACATCTACTAGTGTCCGGGCAAGAAATTTTGACAAGTTTTGGGTCTCCTAAAGGTCAAAAAACACCCACAAATGGCCTCTCTGCCACTTTTTGGACACACAGAAAGCAGTCTTGGGAGAATGAAGTTTTGGAGGGGAAAATGAGCTTCAAATTCAGAAATTTCAGTTGGGTTAGAAATTAGACAGGACAGGATTTCCAAAAATCCCACTTGAGCACATTTTGGACACCTGCAAGTGCCCCAAAACAGGATCCAAAGTGGCACGACGCACAGGGGAAAAAACTGCCAAATTGCCTTCGTGAAATTTCGGGTCGCGACTTCTCCAAGTGGGCCCGGTCATCCACTCTTCTGTTTTTGGGCACCAAGGGTGGCTTTTAAAGAATTTTCTCTCCAGGTGGGCATCTATCCAAGTGGCAAAAGAATACAAAGGGTCACCCCAGCCAAATGGCATGCTTGAGAGCGTTGCACCTGTAGCTGATGGTTGGCTCTTCATCTCCTTTTCGAAATGATTTGAGTAACTTCCTAACCTTTGGGCGTTCCATCTCTTCTCTACACTTTCTATATATTGTATGCAAGTTATTTGCAAAGGGTGGGCTGGCTTGTAACTTCTGGGAGACTGTGGGAAAGAAACTCTGTTTCTGCACTATGTATTTTTGACAGAGAGTTAATGAAAGGCAACGACTCTATTTCATGAGATTCTTGTGGTTGTGAGTGTAGAAAATGTGTTCTTATGTTCCGTATGTATCTTGTTATGTTTCATAATTCATTTCATGTTTCATTTCAGTGAAATTTTCTGAGTGAGATTAAGTAGAATTCAATTTATATTGCATTGCCTGTGGGAAAATTTCATGGGCAGTGTTATTCTTCTGTTGAAAAGGATTCATCCGACCATGCCCTTTTCACTATCTTCGGCAATCTTTCCATTCCGCGTCACCTTAATTTGAAATTGCTGCGCTTCCTGCCTACCTTGCCTCATGGAATAATCTGTGCCTTCATTCTCAATTCTCTGTTCTTTGATAAGCGCCAGTCCCAAATACATCCCAAAAGCTCGGCCACTTTCAAAAATATTTTCCAAAATCCTTTTTCACTGACTATCCTAAGGTAAATATCGCATTTTAAGTCATCTCATACCATTTTTCCTATCTATTCCCTGAGCGTGACTTGGAGAGAGCCCTCTCCTACTCTGGTAGGGCTAGCTACCAGACTGAGCGTGGTTTGTGGTTACCCTAATTTTTGCCTTCCTTCAGCCTAAGGAAGATTTAGGTGCGAACACTATCATAGGATAAAAATTGATTATCAGTTGTCAAAAACTTTGGAGAACCCATATATTTCCAAGTCAAGGAGGATATAATACTTTCAGAATATCCTTCATCCACCATACATCGATCAACTTTTGTGGAATTAACTCTACCTTTATTTGGAAAGGTGCAGCGGAAGGAAGATGAGGTTCGACAAGACTATCCCAATCAAAGGAGACAGTCCTAGAACTTGGAGGGGGAACATTTGAAGAAACCGGAATGCCCCCTATATCAGAAAATTCTATACTAGAAATCAAACAGACTCTGTTGTTAGGAACTTCACCCCCCAAAAGAGGAGTGTAATTAGCCAGAGATTTCACTGACTCAACCACATTATCAACCAATAGTTGATGAGACTATTGCGAAACCATATCAGATTCAGGAGTAGAAGAACTTTTAGAATCCGACCATATCCTTTGTACTACTAGAATACCAGGGCATAAATGAGTAAGATGTTCTCCCTTGCATATCTTATAAGGAAACTTAGGTTTAAAACTTCCATGCCTAGGTTTCTTATCAACATCCATTCCGCCAACATGAATAGCAGTGGTTTGTGAAGAGTTCCCAACATGACTTGCAGAGGTCAGTGACTCTTTCCCAAGAGATATAGGACTTATGCCCCCATCTCTACTTAGAGAAGTAGGTGAGTCAACAAAAATATTACTCATAGAGGTAGGTGACCCATTGCTAGTATGACTTGCAGTGACTAGACTTGTGCCTCCCACATGATTGGAAGCAGCTAAAAGCTCATTTCCAACATGACTCATAGAGGTTGATGATGACTCATTGCTAGTATGACTTGCAGTGACTAGACTTATGCCCCCAGCATGACTTGCAATAGCTGAAGGCTCATCTCCAACATGACTAGTAGAGGTTGATGATGCATTGCTAGTATGACTTGCAGTGACTAGTTGTATGCCCCCAGCATAACTTGCAGTTGCTGAAAGCTCATCTCCAACATGACTAGAAGAGCTTTTTGGTGATTGGGTAGAACTATTCTTCTTCTTCATCTTCCTCGTTTTCCTATTTTTAGATCTCTTATTACAAGAGGGAGGAGAAAGAGGAATACTAGATTTCTCTTTTAAAGAAGATGAACAATTAACACCCATTTGATGCCCTTGAAATAAAGCATTCATCTAAGAATATTCAAGAACATTTGGAATATTCATAGTGGACCACAGCGAAACTGGTAGTCCAACATTCCATTCAGGAATATTCAAAGTCGTTGTCAAGGGGGTACCAACGTTTCCAAAGAAAGGAAAAGCACAAGGATCCCCTTTTGGAAGGGTACCTTGGTTAGTTTCCATAGGAATATTGGCAATATCTAACTTATTCATAGATCCTTCCCTTACGGAATGTACAAATGACTTTCCAAGGAAGATAGATGCACAATCAAAACCTTCGCCCATGAGGAAGCAACTCCACAACTTTCAAAAGAAAGATCAAAAGCCTTTCAAGATCAGCGGAGTGGTAGGTCAGTTACTCAGAATCTAAAGTCCAAATGTGAGAAGACAAAAATAGCTAAAGCTAAGTATATATAAAGAGAAAAGAGCGCTCGACTATAAAGTCCCTAAAGATACAATAAAAGAAAGAAAAGTAAGGGACCTTCCAAAGATAGTCTGGGATAATGACGGCCCAGGCCTACCAGCGGAGGTATCAGAAGCAGTTATGCTAACCTCCAAAAAACATCCTTTTCATGTGCAAGCACCCAAGCTTCACAAGGGTATCCTCTAGAAGTACTACTAAACATGATACAATGTCAACCTCAAGTGCCACGGGATTCCCCTCCGCAGCCACCTATGCGATCCCTAGGAAAGGCCACTATGGATACCAACTCGTATCAGAAGTCAGGAGGAATAGTCGTCAGGTGGTATCCAACAAGTAGGAGAGCGGGTATCTCTCTTCCTTATCTTCACTCTCCCTCGTGCTTAACTCCCAGTCACGGAGCTTTCCCAGTCTTTCTTACGATATTGGGTTTCACTCTTTATTCAACTTCTAAGTTTTGTAATTTGAATGGCCTTGGAGATTTAACTCTCCACTCACCTATTCCAAGGCCCTAATGAACCTAAACTTGTTGGTGTTTATTAATGAAAACAATAAAAGTTCTAGTTCATTTTATTAGATCGCTTGATTTTATATAGTTGTTATTTAAGTCATGGGGGATTATGAGAGTGAAACTAATGGTGTTTTAACGCAATATAAACCAATTGAAACTTAGCTACATGCCAATGCAATTATTTTCTTCAATGAAAAGGGATTTATATGGAGTTATATGAATAAAATTGTACAAGAAACTTTTTCTTTTTCAATAAAACACACTCCGCACACCCAAAAGCTAACAAAAAGACTGAAATGTTTGTAATGCAAACTATAATGATAGTGCATGGATGCTCATACAATAAGAAAAAGTGTTTCCTTATAAGATCAATAAGCCAACTTGACAATAAAGAGGGAAAAACTTTAATAACAAATTTCCCTCAAAATCAAGAAAAATAAATTTAAAAAGATCACAATTCGCTTCTCAACAATAAAACAAGAGAAACCGTAAACAAAAAACTTGGAAAAGAAAAACAAAAGCAATGCTTTTTGTGATTTTTCTTTTAAGGAAACAAAAGCAACTTTTTGAGGTCACAAAAGTACTACTAAAACTCGAAAGATCAATAAATAAGCACAAGGAGTCTTTCAATCTCGCAAGTTATAAACTTGAAAATGAATGAAACTTGAACAAGAAAGACTACAAACTTGCACAAACTGATCCAAATAGCAGCAAAAGATTTTGACAAACTGAAAAAAAATAAAAATAAATAAATAAATAAAAATAAAAATAAAAATTATAATAATAATAATAATAATAATAATAATAATAATAAAATAAAATAAAATAAAAAAATGGTCAAGAAAGAAATACTTCAAACTTGTCAAAAAGACTCTCAAAAAAGGAAGAAAAGCAACAAGGCCACCAAATAGGGGAAAGCAAAGCAAGCGAACTTGAAATTCAGGCTCAAAACGAAATTGAAAACAGTTTCTTATTCTGGAAGACTAGAAAAACCAAGAAATTCAAAACAAAGCCTTGAACCCAAGATACAAACTACAAACTTTCTTAAGAAGCAATCCTAGGCCAAATCTTTTCAGTGAGAAGGAGATTTTTGAAAAAGAAAGCTTGCGAGAAAAATGAATTCTCCAGACAATAGATGACCATACAACAGCATAAACCACCAAGCAGAAGACCTAACTGGGTAGAAAGATCTAAAAAAACAATCCAAAAAATTGCATACACGACTGTGTAAAGACACAGAAGCGTGCACACTCGTTTCTAATACAGGAAACTCATGTATACATGAGTCTTCCTTAAATAAAAATGTGTGTATATGCTACTGTAGTCAAAGAAAATAGCGTATACAAAGCTTTATTAGGAAAAGCAAAAAATCAAGGTCTGATCAAGAAGATCAGACTTGATTCCTGGGATACTAATGGACCAAAAAATACTGTAAAAGCAAGAAATCAAGAGAATGAACCCTGATTGAGAACAAACGATCCAAACCAAGAATAACAAGATTGTTATCCCCAGTGGAGTCGCCAATTATGTTATGGGTGAAATCACCCTAGGGCTTTGGGTTGAGAACCCCAACACGGTAGAGGGAAAACCTCAACCATAAATTCTCAAGCAATCATAAAAAATGCTTATTGTACTAAATCATGTGGGAGTGTCCTTACCCGGATATCCTTCGTTTGGGTAGATCCTGCAAGGTGCAAACCTTAAGCTTCTCTCAATGTGCAAGAAACCTGAAAATTATTCAAATAGAGCATACACGATAGTAGAAACATAACGAATATACATGATGCTGACTTTAAATCATATAAATGAATGACTAATTATACATCAATATAAGATTCATAAATCAATGACAACATAATTTGGTGCATAAACACATTTCATATCGAAAATAGAAAAAAATTCCTTTTATTGAAGTAAGCTATAAATAAAGTGGAGAAATACAACCTGAGTCCTTCTTTGGCTCCAAGCAGAGTCATCCTCCAGATCTGTCATTGCCCGACCTTGTTGGGTTGTGTTATATTCTTTCCATGACTAGCCCACATAGTTAACCGGGGGTTAGAGGGGGGGGCGGACCAGCCCTTCGTTGCGCCAATTGTGTAGAGAGGGGGGGGTCACAGGGCGTTTGAGGTGTACCCGTAACCCCACTTTATGGCATCTGGGGTAGCGCCCCAGAAAATTTTGGTTTTGGACCCTATGTTAGGTTGGATGGACCCACCTATGGTTTTGTGCATGATTTTCGCACATGTTTTTTGGACATGATGGTTTTTCAGTCCATGGTATTTGGACACGATGGTTTTCTGTCCATGGTATTAGATGCGATGGTTTTCGGTCCATGGTATTGGATGCTTCGGCATGTATAAATATGTATTATAACATTGAAAGGAAAATAATGAAAAATCAAGCTGGTAATCCCAGTTTTGGGATCCAGGGGAAAATCTCTGTGTATATGTGTTTTATTTGTTATGCTCTTGCATTGTTTATTTTCTGTGTTTTAGAATTCGTATGTAGGTAATTTCTGTACGGGGTTAAAAACTACATTTGGTATCAGAGCAGATTTGGCTTCAAGGGGACGCCTTTGTTGCTGAGGGGTTTCGCTCAGGCCTATGGTAGACCCTATTTAGTGGGAGATCTGCGAGATCGATTCGGGTGGTGAAAGAAGATGGTGAGCAGTGGAAAGATAGAGATCGAGAAATTTAATGGTTAGAGTTTTGAGTTGTAGAAACTCAAAATGGAGGATCTGTTGGTGGATAAAGATCAGTTGATCACGGTAGATCTAGGTACTAAAGCAACAGGAATGTCCGATGAAGAATGGAAGAAGTTGGATCAGAAGGCAAAGAGCATAATACGATTATGTGTCTCAGATTCAATATTACTGAATGTATCAGGGGAAGCTATGGCGAAGGCTTTGTGGGACAAGTTAGGGACTTTGTACCAATCTAAGTCTCTGGTGAATAAACTGTTCCTGCGGCAAAAGCTGTATAATCTGAGGATGAAAGATGGAGACTCAGTGACAGAGCATCTGAACACATTTAATACTGTGGTAAGTCAGTTAGCATCTATTGATATTAAAATTTTAGATAAAGATAAGTGCATCAATTTGTTGTGTTCTCTACGAGATTCATGAGATAGTCTAGTTATTGCAATAGGTAGCAATGAAACTGCCTTGCAGTTTGATGAAATAGTCTCAGCCTTGCTAACAGAGGAGATGAGACGGAAAAATATGGAGAGCTAGAATGGTGATGCCTTGTCTGTACGAGGACAGTCCCAGAACAAAAACAAAAATAAATCATCAAGTGGGAGATCTAAATATAGAGGGAGATCTAAATCTCTAGGAAAACCTGTAAAGGTGGTGTGTTGGAAATGCGGAAAGGAATGCCACTTTAAAAGGGATTGTAAATCTAAAGCCCCTGACAAAGGAAAGGGATCTGATGAGGCTCCTTCTGTAGAGGTGAAAACCACCTCAGATGAAGGTGGGGATGTGCACTTGGCTTCTTCAAGTACACATGTATATCATGAGGCATGGTTCATTGACTCAGGTGCATCCTTTCACTTCACTCCCCATAGAGAGTGGTTCTGCGAGTATGAGAAATATGATGGTGGTGATGTGTTCTTGGGGGATGACAGGAAGGCTAGAATCATTGGTCGCGGAAAAGTAAAGTTGAAGTTGTAAGGTGGAAGGGTTAGAACACTTCCAGTTGTTCTACATATTTCTACATTAGCCAGAAATCTAATTTCTGTAAGCAAGCTGGATGATGCAGGTGTAAAAACAGTGTTCGAGAAGGATACCTGCAAAATGGTTGGGGAGCACTGGTATTGATGTGGGGAGTTCGGATTGGAACTCTGTACAAGCTGCAAGGAAGCACTATTATTGATGGGTTCAATAGTTCTATGGTTCCTGAAAGTGGAGCAGAAAATCTAGTGGTCTCTGGAGATAAGACCATGTTGTGGCATCAAAGGCTTGGACATATTGGAGAGAAGGGCCTTCGAATACTTCATGGTAAAGGTATGGTAGAAGGTATGAGTAATAGCTCTCTGGATTTTGATTTCTGTGAAAATTGTGTATATGGGAAGTAGAATCAGGTGAGTCTCCCCTTTGGTGGTAAGAGGGTGAAACAGACATTAGAGCTTGTGCACAGTGATGTGTTTGGACCTGTGAAGGTTCCATCACTGGGTAAGTCTGTGTACTATGTATCATTTATAGATGACTTCTCAAGGAATACATGGATATATTTCCTTAAGAAGAAATCTAAAGTCTTTGATAGGTTTAAATAATTTAAGGCTCTGGTGGAAAACCAGACAGAGAAGAAGATAAAGGTGCTGAGAACAGATAATGGTGGAGAGTTTTGCAGCAAGGAATTTGAAGAATTCTATAAGAAGTGTGGTATATCAAGGCAGAAGACTACTCCATATACACCTAAGCAAAATGGAGTTGCAGAAATAATGAACAAGACGTTGATGGAAAGGGCAAGAAGCATGCTCAGTGGTGCCAAGTTAGGACAGGAATTCTGGGTAGAGGTGGTGGATACTGCATGTTACCTGGTCAACAGGTCAGCTTCATCAGCGTTGGAGGATAAGACTCCACAAGAGGTATGGACTGGTAAGAAAACCTCTCTTTCACATCTAAGGGTATTTGGATGTGATGCATATGTACATGTTCCAAAGGAGAAAAGAACCAAGTTGGATAGTAAATCTGAAAAGTGCATCTTTATTGGGTATAAGGATGGTTTAAAGGGTTATAATCTTTGGAACCCTGTAACAAAGAAGGTTGTGTACAGCCGAGATGTGGTGTTCACAGAGGTGAAAGATGTTATTAAACATGAATTCCAACCAAAGGAACCTGAGAAGATAGAGTTTGAGATAAAGGAGGAAGAATCAGACTCTACAGCATAGGAGGAATCAGAAGATGAAGAGCCACAAACTCTGGCTGTGAGAATATCAGTTCGAGAAAGAAGGCAGCCAGAAAGGTATAGTCCATCTGCTTTCTGTTCAAATTTTTCTTTGTCTGTTATTGATGATGATCCCAGAACTGTGAAGAAAGAAGTGGATTCAGAGGATGGAAAACTCTGGAAAGAGGCCATGATTGATGAAATGGCATCTTTGCACAAAAATGAGGCTTGGGATCTGGTGGAGTTGCTGGTTGGAAGGAAACCCATTAGTAGCAAATGGGTGTTCAAAAAGAAGACAAATGCAGAAGGAAAAGTCGAGAAATACAAAGCTCGGTTGGTAGCAAAAGGTTATTCCCAGGTGCCGAGAATTGGTTTTGGTGATATTTTTTCTCCTGTTGCCAAGGTAAGTTCTATTAGATTACTTTTATCTGTTGCTGCTGCTTTTGATTTTGAGGTAGAAAAGATGGATGTGAAGACAACATTTCTTCATGGGTATTTGGAAGAGGAGATCTACATGAAGCAACCTGAAGGCATTGCGGTGAAGGGTAAGAAAGAATTGGTATTCAAGTTAAAGAAGTCTTTGTATGGGTTAAAATAGTCACCAAGGATGTGGTATCAGAAATTTTATACATTTATACGGGGACTTGGCTTCAACAGAAGCAAAGCAGATCACTGTGTGTATTTTAAATTAATTGGTGACCATGTTATTTATCTGGTCTTGTATGTGGATGATATGTTGCTGGTTGGAAATGACAAAGAAATTATCCGGGATTTGAAGACCCAATTGTCCTCCAAATTCGACATGAAAAATCTTGGTGCTGCAAACTATATTTTGGGCATGGAAATTAAAAGAGATCGTACAAAGAGGAAGCTCTGGTTAAACTAGAGGAAGTATGCCATGACAATACTACAGAGGTTTAATATGTAGGATAGGAAACTGGTGAAGGTTCCTATTCCTATAGGTGTGAGGTTATCTACTGAACAATGTCCCAAGACACAAGAAGAGGAAGAGGAAATGTCCCGTGTTCCATATGAAAGTGCACTCAGTAGCCTGATGTATGCAATGGTCTGTACTAGACTAGACATTGCACATGCAATGGGAGTATTAAGCAGGTTTATGTCAAAACCAGGGAAGGAGCACTGGACAACAGTGAAGCGGGTTTTCAGGTATTTGCGTGGCACTAGTGATTATGGTTTGTGCTACCAAGGAAGACCATGATTGGATGGAGTGTTGTATATTCATGGCTTTGTTGATGCAGACTGGGCTGGAGATCTGGATCAAAGAAGATCTACAAGTGGGTATGTGTTTAACCTATTTGGAGGTGCAGTCAGTTGGATGAGTAAGAAACAATCTGTAGTGGCACTATCAACTACAGAGGCAGAATACATGGTAGCCACTCATTCAAGCAAGGAAGTAGTTTGGTTGCAGAGATTATGTTCAAGTATGGGGTTAGTATAGGAAGCTATAAGGATAGACTGTGACAATGAAAGTGCAATTTTCTTGGCAAAGAACCCTGCATATCATTCAAAGACAAAGCACATTGATGTTCAGTATCACTTTGTGAGGGATATGATAGAAGACAAAAAGGTGTTGCTGGTAAAGGTGGACACTTTGAAGAATATTATAGATGCATTGAAAAAATGTGTGAGCTCTGAGAATTTCTCTTGGTGTAGAGAAAAAATGGGCATTTCAGGGCTGGAAAAATGACTAAGCTCTCTTGTGGCCCCCTATGGAAAGAAAACAACAAGTGGGAAAATGTTGGGTTGTGTTATATTCTTTCCACGACTAGCCCACATAGTTAACCAGGGGATTAGAGGGGGGGCGGAGCACCCCCTTCGTTGCGCCGATTGTGTAGCGGGGGGGGGTCACGGGGGGTTTGAGGTGTACCCATAACCCCAGTTTATGGGGTCCATGGCGGTGCCCCGGAAAAATTTGGGTTTGGACCCTATGTTAGGTTGGGCGGACCCACCTATGGTTTTGTGCATGATTTTCGCACATGTTTTTTGGACGCGATGGTTTTTTAGTCCATGGTATTTGGACGCGATGGTTTTCGGTCCATGGTATTGGACATGATGGGTTTAGGTCCATGGTATTAGATGCTTCGGCATATATAAATATGTATCATAACATTGAAAGGAAAATAATGAAAAATCAAGTTGGTAGTCCCGGTTTTGGGATCCAGGGGAAAATCTCTGTGTATATGTGTTTTATGTGTTATGCTCTCGCATTGTTTATTTTCTATGTTTTAGAATTTTTATGTAGGTAATTTCTATACGGGATTAAAACCTACAGGCCTTCAGCAAAATTCCTCCATCACCAATACAAAGATATCTCAAGCAATATGGGGGATATCTATAATCAAGGAAACAAGGGTTTCTTGAAGCTTTGGGGAGTGCAAGAGACACAGGGATTCTTCAGACTTGATCAGGGATAATCTCACTATAGTATCAATATCTCATCCTTTCTCCCTTAAGGCCTTCCCATGGAGGTTTATTTATACCTCTCCAAATTATTTTTTTCAATTGGGAAACAATTAGACCACGAGCAATAGGAGGTGAGTAATAGGTAAAACCCATGAACTCTGCCCAAAATTAAGGAAATTTAAATTTTTAAAGTGTTTTAGCATATGTACATGGGTTGGATATATGTTGACCCGCATGTACACGCTTTTATCACAAAGAAAAGTAGCGTATAGGGAATAAAACATTGTTTTTTAGATTTTGGACCAAGTCTAGAATTAAGGGTTTCCCTAGCCCATAATGAGAGCATCAGATCTACCAAGAGTGGTAAATGGTGCTATAACAAAGATGCACTATGGGCATACAGGATAACATGGAAAAACACAACAGGGTTTAGTCCATACCAGTTAGTGTATGGAAAAGAAGTCTTGTTACCCATAGAATTTCAAATACACACATTCAAGTTAGAAACAAAGTTAGGACTGGAATTATATGAAGCACAACAATAGCGAGTAATGGAATTGAATCAAATGTATGAACAAAGACATCAAGCAGTGGAGTACACAACTCTTGTGCAACATCAAAGGATAAAATGGCATGATTGATTCATTAGGAACAAAACATTCAACAAATGAGATTGGGCATTATTCTTTGACTCCAAATTTAAAGGTTTCAAGGAAAGTTTTACAACTCATTGGTTGGGGCCATCTGGGATAGAGGAGATCTCTGATAATGGAGTTTTCAAGATAAAAACAATTGATCAAGAATCTATTTCATTTGTAGTTTACGGACATAGGCTTAAAGTCTACAATAAACCTATCAATAAAGAATATTTTATGAAACAAATGTCAAAAGATACTAATCTGGAAGTAATGGAACAACATAGCAATATGCCTCCCATTATTCTAGAATAAGAATATATATATATATATATATATATATATATAATAAAAAAATAAAAAAATTTGCTTGTGAAAACCAGGCAATTGGCACAAAGCAAACTTGAATTCAAGGAGGAAAACCAACTAGTTTTGCCTATATGAATTCTATATTTTGTTTTACTCTTACGAAAATTTAGTTTTTCAAAATGAACCCTCCAAAAAAATATAAGACTTGAGGACAAATCTTCAGATAAGCAAGGGGGAAGTTGCAAAAGGAACTCAGTTTGAGCAGTTGAAAGTTTGAGCAGTTGAATTGAAGAAGGAACCTAAATTGTATGTCAAAAGGGGCCTGAAACATTATTCAAAACATTATGCAGAAGGGACCTGAAATGTTAGAAGAAACATGTATTATATGACAAATGCTGCATAAAAAATATACATGTCAAAAGGGACCTGAATCATCAAGTACCAATTGCAGAAGGGACCTGAACGACATCAACATTCAATGATCCTGAATCAATGATGAATGCAAAAACATGAAGCAAGAATAAATTCTACATTGCAATCTATCCTAGATGATCCATCAAAGACATTTTCACCTATTATTTGACTAGAAGACATCATCAAATACTATCAGGGAGTAAAGTACAATGAGTAAAAATTTTTGCTCTTGAAATTAAAAAAAAAAACTAAAAAAATTCTAAAGATTGTTAAGATTAATTTAATACCTGACATGCATATTTACCTACATTTCACTACCTTCATTATTCTACTCATTATATTCCTATTATCCTATTCATATATATTCATTTCCATATCCATTATCCTACCCATTTAATTCCATAATCATACTCCAAATACCACATATTCATTTCATATTCCATATACACATCATATTAACCCTAAGTATTTTTCTAAAAAACAAATGGATTAGAAATAGAGGGTCCAATAGTCAAACCCTAGACCTACAAAACCATACAAAAGTTAGTATCATAAATTTAATTTTAAATATGACCTTAACATGGTCATTTTAAAATTAAATTACATATATTGAAAAGTGCACATTATGAAATAATACAAGTCAAAGGAAATCAAAATAATTCATTTCGATAAGTTATAATCAAAATCACATAAAACAAATATGATGCTATGGAGTGTAAGGTTATCATAACACAATGAAACAAATAATGTGATGCCATGCAACGAAACAAACATCATGAAGTCGTTTCGGTGGCATAATACATTGGAAATGGATATGAAGTGGAGGCATGATGAAGTTTAATGGGCATAAGGCCATGCAATAGAGCTATAATGAATTTCAAAGGCATGGCGATCAAACCAAAATGCACTGTGAATAGGTATGAGATGGAGTAATAATATGAGCCAATGGAAATGCAAATGTATGGCAATATGAGTATACAGTGATATGAGTAAACAATAGTCAAATGTTATGGTAATGAGAAGCTAAGACGTGGAGGTATACACCATGGGTAAGTATGCAGGACAGCCATGAAGGAACGTAGGATAGCCACGAAGGAAGGTAGTCAGAGGTTGAAGCATGTGGGAATGGTCAAACAAATTTGAAAATGCAGCAATAAACATTTCAACTAAAAACGACACCATGAGTCTCTCCATTCAACCCAAAACTGATAAGTTGCACCTCCGCCATTTTTACACACAGACCTCTGTAAAAACTGCTTTCTCTCTACCATCATAGCCATTTTTAGGCTCAGGGAGGACGATGAATGTTGTATGAGCTATTAGCACACATTCGAGAGCCCGGTGGAGAATGGTTTGACAGAGAAAACACAAAAACGAAGGAAATCAAACCGAGAGAAGGGAAGAAAGAAATATAGCAGTGGAGAATCGGAGAGATAAGAAGAATAAGCGGAGTAGACTAAGGGATAAGCCGAGAGAACTGGCAGTCATGTAAGAGCAAGTGGAATTAACTAAGAGAGATCTAGTGAGTAAGAAGGTAAGAGAAAATCTTGATTTCTTTCAATAAATGCAGCGGATGTTTTGATGAGGAAATATCGAGATTTTTAATGAAACACCAGTTTGACTCCAAGATATAAGATAGTGCTTCTACCACTGTTTATGATTTGTCATTGTTGTCATTCATTTACAGTCTACCACCAGTAAAGACATAAGGTTTCTGAGTGAAGTTTAACAGTAGAAAACATTATGAAATGCAGGTTGATAGGGCCACAACATAGAGGGAATCACAACATTTCACCACAAGCAGGTAAATCAATTTAGATCCTCCATGTTTAATCATGAAATCACCGAGTTGGTTAATGAAATAGAGTGTTGAATACACAGTGAACTAGTTGTAGTTTGATTGCACAAATAGTGAGCTTGATTGCACAAATAGTGAACTCAAAAACAACTTCAGTTTGACATATAAATGAATTTGTTAACCATAGGAAAGAGTTATAAAACGAAAATCAAAAGGAGAAGCTATGGCATGATTTTTTTTTATATATATAAAAAATTTCAAAATCAAAATAGAGTTTCGATTTTTGATTTCTTTTCCTATAAATAGTGAATATAATGAATGATATGCATAAGAAGAACATTTCATTTATATGGACAGAGCAGAGTTTTTGGTGAAAGAGAATAGAACAGAGAGTGGTTTTTGCATTAGAGAATAAGAAGGATGTTTGTTTTTGTTTTTCATCTACAAAGAGTAATGTTTTGAAAAGAACAGTGACTTATTGTTGCAGTGAGACAAAGATTAAACAAGATTGAATTCATTGTTTCTAAAGAGTCTCAGGAAAAATGGAAGCCCTAGTACTAAAATGCATAACTGAATAAAAAAGATTTCTATGCATGAATTATTTTTATTTTCATTTCTAAAAATGATATTGATGATAGTAAAGGGATATATCAATTGGTTTTTAGAAAACATGTGTTAGAAATTATATATTATGGAGCAATGGAACACATAAAATATTGCAGAAATATAAACACAGAAAACACATAAAACAAGAGAGACACGGATATACATGGTTCACCCAGTTTGGGCTACGTCCACCCCGAACAGCCAGTCCTTCCTTTCTATTATCCAGCAAAATGAAGAGACACAACCTACAGCAGATCCACTGTAATATCCTCTGTTTTCTTTCACAGTCTCACCTCTCTATTTCCCGCTCACAGAATACACATCTATCACACAACCTCAAATACAAAACCCTCATACAAAGAGAGGGGTTGCCTTCTAGGGCAAAAAACCCTAAACTAAACATAAGTTCTACCGTCAGATCATCCGCCTAATCAACGACCCAGATTGACTAGAAATTACTATACTTTTACAAGGCAATTTTACAGCTGTTTTTAGCTTCGAGGGCACTGCCCCTGAAACCCCCTGCCAAGGGGGGGCTCCCAAAGGTCGTAGCCGCCCCCCCCTGGACCCCCCCCTGCAACGAATATTTTACGGGCGGCAACGCATTTTGAACTGGGGTCCAATGTGGCGATACCTTTGAATATAGAAGATAATCAGGCTCCACACCCAACAACATGACTACAAGAATATAACCAAAATTCTAGATTGAGCAGTGTAAGAAGGAAACAATAGAGAAATTATATCAAGTTGGGCTTATAGGTTTTATTTAGAGGTTTAATTGGCACATTGAGAGTATAACCGAGGATTTTGTAAACAACTATGCCAAAGATCAAACGATGGTAGGAAACTTAATCATTCCATTGACTCCAGAATACATCTCTCAAGCATTAGATCTTCCATTGAAAGGAGAAAACTATCATAAAGGTCTACACTTCAAAGAGAAAGCATGGACTTTCTTCTTAGAGAAGAATAGGAAGGGAGCCTTTGATAGAACTAAGGTCATACCTAGGGAATAGTTCAACGAGCCATGGGGAGAGATAGTTTTGATCATTCAAAAAATTTTCACATGTAATAAAGGCCATAGTGTGGCACATATTTACCATGTTAGACTTCTCCAACACATTAAAGGAGAGGTAAAAATAAACTTGCCATATTTCTTCTCCCGAAATCTAATCAAGATGATAAAGTCAGTGAAAAATGAGACTAAACCAAAAGAAGCTCAAGTTTATCATTGAGGACTTATAAAAATTCTTGTAGAGAATCAGGTAAGAACTGAGTGTATAATCTGGAAAGAGTTTTTAATCCAAAACCAGCATGCAGAATAGGTCATAGAAGAGCAGTACAAAACAGATCAAGAAATCAGGGGCATCATGAATTCACCACTCTATCCAACAACTAGATCTAAGAAGCAACACAACATTGTCATGATTGAGAAGGAGGCATCCTTCATATCCACTCCTATGAGGCGTAGGAGAAAGAGCCAAACATAAACAAGCAGCAAGGGCCCTGAAGTACAAATTGTAGAGGCGCTTTCTACAGAGCAACAAGTAGAATACATAATTGAAATATAGGAGAAAGAAGCTTTAGAAAAAGACTCATACTTTGATAATGTAGAGGCCACATCATTTGCAAAAGATACACAAGAATTAGAAAAAGAGTTTCACTTGAGAAAGATAAAAGAACTGACATATCTTTGTAGGTTTTAACCCCATACAAAAATTACCTGCATACAAATTCTAAAACACAGAAAATAAACAATGCAAGATCATAACACATAAAACACATATACACAGAGATTTTCCCCTGGATCCCAAAACCGGGACTACTAGCTTGATTTTTCATTATGTTCCTTTCAATGTTACAATACATATTTATACATGCCGAAGCATCCAATACCATGGACCGAAAACCATCGTGTCCAATACCATGGACCGAAAACCATCGCGTCCAATACCATGGACCGAAAACCATCACGTCCAATACCATGGACTGAAAACCATCGCATCCAAAAATTATGTGCGAAAATCATGCACAAAACCATAGGTAGGTCCGCCCAACCTAACATAGGGTCCAAAACCAAAATTTTCCGGGGCGCTACCCAGAAACCATAAAGTGGGGTTACGGGTGACCTTCAAACCCCTTGTTAACTATGTGGAAAGAATATAACACAACCCAACATTCTCCCACTTGTTGTTTTCTTTCCACAGGGGACCACAAGAGAGCTTAGTCATTTTCCCAGCCCTGAAATGCCCATTGTCTCTCTACACCAAGAGAACTTCTCAGAGCTCACAAATTTTGTCAATGCATCTGCAATATTCTTCAAAGTGTCAACCTTTACAAGCAACATATTTTTGTCTTCTATCATATCCCTCACAAAGTGGAGGGTTCTTTGCCAAGAAAATTGCACTTTGGTTGTCACAGTCTATCCTTATAGCTTCCTGTACTAACCCCATACTTGAACACAATCCTTGCAACCAAACTACGTCCTTGCTTACATGAGTGGCTGCCATGTATTCTGCCTCTGTAGTTGATAGTGCCACTACAGATTGTTTCTTACTCATCCAACTGACTGCACCTCCAAATAGGTTAAACACATACCCACTTGTAGATCTTCTCTGATCCATATCTCCAGCCCAGTCTGCATCAACAAAGCCATGAATATCCAACACTCTGTCCAATCCTGGTCTTCCTTGGTAGCACAGACCATAATCACTAGTGCCACGCAAATACTTGAAAACCCGCTTCACTGCTTTCCATTTCTCATTTATTGGTTTTGACATAAACCTGCTCAATACTCCCATTGCATGTGAAATGTCTGATCTAGTACAGACCATTGCATACATCAGGCTACCGATTGCACTTGCATATGGAACATGGGACATGTCCTCTTCCTCTTCTTGTGTGTTGGGACATTGTTCAGCAGATAACCTCACACCTACAGGAATAGGAACCTTCACCAGTTTACTATCCTGCATACTAAACCTCTGCAGTATTATCTCGACATACTTCCTCTGGTTTAACCAGAGCTTCCTCTTTGCCTAATCTCTTTTAATTTCCATGCCCAAAATATAGTTTGTAGCACCAAGATCTTTCATGTCAAATTTGGAGGACAATTGGGTCTTCAAATCCTGGATAATTTCTTTGTCATTTCCAACCAGCAACATATCATCCACATACAAGACCAGATAAATAACAGGTCACCAATTAATTTAAAATACACACAATGATCTACTTTGCTTCTCGTGAAGCCAACTCCTTGTATAAATGTATCAAATTTCTGATACCACATCCTTGGTGACTGTTTTAACCCATACAGAGACCTCTTTAACTTGCATACCAATTCTTTCTTACCCTTCACTTCAAAGCCTTTAGGTTGCTTCATGTAGATTTCCTCTTCCAGATCCCCGTGAAGAAATGTTGTCTTCACATCCATTTGTTCTACCTCAAAATCAAAAGCAGCAGCAGCAGATAAAAGTAATCTAATAGAGGTTACCTTGGCAACAGGAGAAAAAATATCACCAAAATCAATTCCCGACACCTGGGAATAACCTTTTGCTACCAACCGAGCTTTGTATTTCTCCACTTTTCCTTCTGCATTTGTCTTCTTTTTGAACAGCCATTTGCTGCCAATGGGTTTCCTTCCAGCCGACAACTCCACCAGATCCCAAGCCTCATTTTTGTGCAAAGATGCCATTTCATCAACCATGACCTCTTTCCAGAGTTTTCCATCCTCTAAATCCACTGCTTCCTTCATAGTTCTGGGATCATCGTCAGTAATAGATAAAGAAAAATTTGAACAGAAAGCAGATGGACTATACCTTTCAGGCTACCTTCTTTCTCGAACTAATCTTCTCAGAGCCAGAGTTTGTGGCTCTTCATCTTCTGATTCCTCCTCTGCTGTAGAGTCTGATTCTTCCTCCTTTAGCTTAAACTCTATCTTCTCGGGTTCCTTTGGTTGGATTTCATGTTTAATAACATCTTTCACCTCTCTGAACACAACATCTCGACTGTACACAACCTTTCGTGTGACTGGGTTCCAAAGCTTATAACCCTTTAAACCATCCTTATAACCAATAAAGATGCACTTTTCAAATTTACTATCCAACTTGGTTCGTTTCTCCTTTGGAACATGTACATATGCATCACATCCAAATACCCTCAGATGTGAAAGAGAGGGTTTCTTACCAGTCCATATCTCTTGTGGCGTCTTATCCTCCAATGCTGATGAAGGTGACCTTTGACCAGGTAACATGCAATACCCACCGCCTCTGCCCAGAATTCCTGTCCCAACTCGGCACCACTGAGCATGCTTCTTGCCCTTTCCATCAACATCTTATTCATTCTTTCTACAACTCCATTTTACTGAGGTGTATATGGAGTAGTCTTCTGTTGTGGTATACCACACTTCTTACAGAATTCTTCAAATTCCTTACTGCAAAATTCTCCACCGTTATCTGTCCTCAGCACCTTTATCTTCTTCTCTGTCTGGTTTTCCACCAGAGCCTTAAATTCTTTAAACCTGTCAAAGACTTTAGATTTCTTCTTAAGGAAATATATCCATGTATTCCTGGAGAAATCATCTATAAATGATACATAGTACATAGACTTACCCAATGATGGAACCTTCATAGGTCCAAACACATCACTATGCACAAGTTCTAATATCTGTTTCGCCCTCTTACTACCAGAGGAGAAACTCACCCAATTCTGCTTCCCATATACACAGCTTTAATAGAAATCAAAATCCAGAGAGCTATTACTCATACCTTCTACTATACCTTTACCATGAAGTATCCGAAGGCCCTTTTCTCCAATATGTCCAAGCCTTTGATGCCACAGCATGGTTTTCTCTCCAGAGACCACTAGATTTTCTGCTCCACTTTTAGGAACCACGGAACTATTGCACCCATCAATAACAGTGCTACCTTGCAGGTTGTACAAAGTTCCAATCCGAACTCCCCGCATCAATACCAGTGCTCCCCGAACCATCTTGCAGGTATCCTTCTCGAACACTGTTTTTACACCTGCATCATCCAACTTGTTAACAGAAATCAGATTTTTGGCTAATGCAAGAATATGTAGAACACCTGAAAGCATTCTAATCCTTCCACCTTGCAACTTCAACTTTACTTTTCCGTGACCAATGATTCTAGCTTTCCTGTCATCCCCCAAGAAGACATCACCACCATAATATTTCTCATACTCACAGAACCACTCTCTATGGGGAGTGAAGTGAAAGGATGCACCTAAGTCAATCAACCGTGCCTCATGATCTACATGTGTACTTGAAGAAGCCAAGTACACATCCCCACCTTCATCTGAGGTGGTTTTCACCTCTACAGAAAAAGCCTCATCAGATCCCTTTCCTTTGTCAGGAGCTTTAGATTTACAGTCGCTTTTGTAGTTCCCTTCCTTTCCACATTTCCAGCACAGCACCTTTACAGGTTTTCTTGGAGATTTAGATCTCCCACTCGATGACTTATTTTTGTTTCTATTCTGGGTCTGCACTCGTAGAGACAAGGCATAACCATTTTGGCTCTCCATATTTTTCCATCTCATTTCCTCCATCAGCAAGGATGAGACTATTTCATCAAAATGCAAGGCAGTTGCATTGCTACCTATTGCAATAATCAAACTATCCCATGAATTTGGTAGAGAACACAACAAACTGATGCACTTATCTTCATCTAAAATTTTAATATCAACAGATGCTAACTGACTTACCACAGTATTAAATGCATCCAAATGCTCTGTCACCGAGTCTCCATATTTCATCCTTAGGTTATATAGCTTTTTCCGCAGGAACAGTTTATGCACCAGAGACTTATATTGGTACAAAGTCCCTAACTTGTCCCACAAAGCCTTCGCCGTAGCTTCCCCTGATACATTCAACAATACTGAATCTGAGACACACAATCGTACTGTGCTCTTTGCCTTTCGATCCAACTTCTTCCATTCTTCATCGAACACTCCTGTTGGTTTAGTACCTGGATCTACCGCGATCCACTGATCTTTATCGACCAAAGATCCTCCATCTTGAGTTTGCACAACTCAAAACTCTGACCATTAAATTTCTCGATCTCTATCTTTCCACTGCTCGTCGTCTTCTTTCACCACTAGAATCGATATGGTAGATCTCCCACTGAACAGGGTCTACCACAAGCCTGATTGAAACCCCTCAGCAACAAAGGCGTCCCCTTGAAGCCAAAACAGCTCTGATACCAAATGTAGGTTTTAACCCTGTACAGAATTACTTGCATATGAATTCTAAAGCACAGAAAATAAACAATGCGAGATCATAACACATAAAACACATATACACAGATATTTTCCCCTGGATACCAAAATAGGGACTGCTAGCTTGATTTTTCATTATTTTCCTTTCAATGTTACAATACATATTTATACATGTCGAAGCATCCAATACCATGGACCGAAAACCATCGTGTCCAATACCATGGGCCGAAAACCATCGCGTCCAAAAAACATGTGCGAAATTCATGCACAAAACCATAGGTGGGTCTGCCCAACCTAACATAAGGTCCAAAACCAAAATTTTCTGAGGCGCTGCTCCGGACCCCATAAAGTGGGGTTACGGGTGCCCTTCAAACCCCTGTTAATTGTGGAAAGAATATAACACAACCCAACATATCTTTTAGAAATAAACAAGATCTTAGAGAAGCACTTGAAGAAAGAAAATAAAGCATATAATAAAAATAATGCAATGTTAGTAAGGGAGAATGAAAAACTAAATGAGGAGGGAGGCAAACTGAAAAGAAAGAATGATATACTTTGCAAACAAGCTTTCAAGTGGCTCAAAGATAAAAACATGTGGAAAAACAAGTATGAGAAATAGAAGGTCAAAGCTACTATTTACAAGGAAGAACAGTGCAAGGGGATAGATTATCTTCTAGAGGCAACACAGCAGGAAGCATCAGGGTCAGGCACAGGGTTTATAGCAGAGGTCAGAAGATCCAAGAGGAAGAAACAAGCATGAGGACATGCTTGTGAATCAGCAAGGGGGAGATGTTGGCCCTCATTTTTGGTCTAGTTTTTCTTAAGAAAACATACTTAATTTCTATATTTTCCATCCATTTTCCATCACATCCACCTCATTTTGATGTATTTATTCATATTCAGGTATATAAATTTAATTTTGTAATTTTTAGAACTTTTTATGAAAAGTGAATATCAAGTGCATTTTTTGACAGAATCATAAATTCCCATAATGGCTATATGGATGTCATATTTTCAGGACACCTAGGCACGAGCTGAATACATTTATGGAAATCTTGGGAACTAGGATTGAACTAACTCCTATTGGTTCGGTCAAACCAAGCTTAATCAGGCCCGGTCAGAGATGGTCAAACAGGACCAATCATTTAGAAAATCCCTAGGAAATAGGGCAGTTTATGATTTCATGGGATTTTCCATATTTGTAGTGATAGGTTGGATGAGTTTGATTGGAATATGTGGATATGGATAGATATAGTTGTTAGATATATTGTAGATTAGTTTGTTTCATAATATTCTATTTAAGCCAAAAGTTTGAAGGCTTATGGTATGTAGAATTTGTATAATTTTACATCGAGACATCTGAATACTTTGAGTTAAGTTGAGAAAACTGTTCTACCTTAATTTTGTTTTTCCATGGTGTGGGTGATTGATTGAATTTTAGTAGCTGATAATCTCTTCAAGTGTGCAAGGCAAGGGTGGAGGGCCCTCACTCCAAGCTAAGTACACTTCATGGTTAATTTAGCTTGATTTTCATAACTAGTTGCTTCAGATTTGTTTACTTGATTTGATGTATGACACTTTATGTTTGCTGATGAATCCTAGTTTATTTATCATATTTATATGAATCTACAGCCCAATGTTCAAGTTGAACCCTCCTTCTATTGGATTAATGAATAAAAACTAAAGTTCATCCTTCTTGCTTTCAAGTAATTTTATGAAGTTCCAGTTTTCTAACAATAGTATTATGATGAATGAATTTGTGATGAGGAATAGCAAGGACCTCCTAAGTTAGGAGCCTCTTTCATTATTGATTTCTGCATCTTAAGCTGTTGTCAATTAATGGTTTTTTATTTCTATTCATCAAGTAATATTGTAGAAGAAGGACACAACTGGTTCTCCTAAGTTAGGAGCCACTTCATCTCACATATATTGCATAAGTGAATTAGAAATTATTTAATTAGATTTATATTTATAATATGTGTTTTCTTAGTTCTTCATATTTTCTCTTCTAACCTTGACTACATCTGATTTCCATACATTTTGGACATGCCTCCAAGTTTTACAAACCTGGATTGATAATGAAATACTTGTGTTAATTTGTGTTAATAAATTGGCCCAACACCAGACCTGCAACAACCATTAAAAATTGTGACATATGCCTTTGACTATGCTATTGGTGTAGTTCTCACTGAGCAAGGGCATCCATTGACCTATCACAGTGAGACACATTTTGACACAATTCAGAAATTCCCCACATATGATAAGGAGATGTATTCCATCATTGATCCGAATGGAAATATGCCCATGGTACTTTCCCACCCATGGTATTTACCCATGGTAATGATCTAAATGGAAATCCCCCATGGTATTTACATATGGTAATGTAACTAAAAAATGTTATAAATAACAAGCCTCTTTTTGTAAGAGGACAAATTTTCTAGCACAATGTAGTTGCAACTATCATTTTCTAATATAATAAGAGTTGGTTCGTGATTTCCTTTTCTAGTTTGGTTTTTTTTCTTTTCTTTTCTTAGTGTGGAAATTGCTCAGACCTTGGGGCCTTCCAAAATATTTGGATCAATGGTGTCAGAGCAAGTTATGAGTCCATGAAAATTTGGAACCTAAGGGTTTCTACTATGAGTTCTCAAATATGCTCATAATTCTTTGTTGCAAACAACTGTGGAATCATGGTAGAAATCAGTCCATAAGGACAATAGTTTTTGTCATCACACATTTTGTCTTCACCACGCAACAATGTTATAGTATCGCTATCACCACCATACATACCAGGGTGATGAAAATGTTAATGGAATGGAATATTTTCTTACTCACCATCGTGTTCATAGCTACACTCATGGCATAGTTCGTCAAATCTTAGTGAAACCTTCGCTCCTCGATCGTGAGTTTGAATCCACCTATGCAAGCACATTCTATATATTTCATGAAATGTTCAGGGACTCAACATCGATTTCTAGATTGAGCTCAAGTTACATTCTCCATTAGGAGAGAGTGTTGCCTAGGTGAGGAAGACATGCAATCAATATCAACAGCGGATAACCATGCAGCCAACCGTCCCTACGCACAGTAGGGGGGCGAAGAGGTGAGTCTGGATCATGGATTTGGTAAGCATGGTATTTCTATCAGTACTAGCAGTGTACATCTACCCTCCAATGTTGCTGAGGGTTTTCCCTTTTTCCTGTGGCATTAGTGTTCAGCTGCTGTAGATTCTCCCGTCCCCTCCACCAAGGATTCTTAGCGATCGGGAATTGTCCACGTGCGTCTTGGTTAGAAATATCATAAGAATTCATGTGAATATCATGGTGACACCAAAAATAATATTCATGTTTCTGACCTCAAGGCCTCTACCCCTCATAGAGCAATGGGAAGAGTTCTTTAGGGGGCACGAGGGAAAGTTCTCTATTTATTTCCACACCTCTCAGTTGAGCACACTAAAGACAACATGGAAAAGCCCTATTTTTTCCAATCATGACATCCGTAGCCAGAAGGTGGTTTGGGGAATGATTTCGATGGTAGATGATGAAAGGAGGCTTCTTACTAATGCACTTCAAGATCTTGACAATCAAAATTTTGTGTTGCTCTCATAAATTTGTATCCATGTGAGTAGTTTTGACTTTGTGTATGATTATTTGATGGGCCATAATGTCAATTTTGTTGACTACATTGATGATATAGGTCCCCATGGAAGAGGTCGATATACAAAATAATTTTTTCCTAAAATACATGTAGAGGAATGGAGAAAGGGTTCTCAATGGTTCACAGTGAAAAGACAACATGCATTGCTCATAGTAGTAGATTATTTTTATTACTCAAAGTTCAAACAAATTTGTAGGCTAGGTTATGAGACATATAACTGCGATCCTAATGAGAGCTATGTGCAAACCTTTATCCATATGATGGATCCTCCTAGAAATACAAATTGGTATGTTATGAACGTCAACTGGTCTAAAGAAAAATGGCACCCTAAAAAATACAATAAAAAGGATGTGAACATCAATTTGCTGAAAAATATTCAGGCAATTGATGTGTCTGCTCACTTCTCAAGTGATTTAAAGAAACAATAGACTAGACATCCTTGCATGTATCAGGTGAGCTACGGGGATGGGTCTTACACATTGGGGAACTTCTCCATAGAGAAGATATGACTCTAAGGAACAACAGAGCCAAACATGGCTATCAGTTGTGGCCACAACAACGAGGAGTTGTTCGTTAGTGCATAGGGGCTTCTTGGCCTAGGGGGAGGGGAATTTTCATTCCCTTCATAGTTAACAAACGAAAATGGTATAACATTTTCCTACTATCTCATAGACTGTGACTATGAACCTTGAGTACTCTCCAGTTCGGTCAGACAGCAATGCCCAATGGAGCTGTGGTAGCACCGATGCTCAAGAAAAGTCATCCCGACACCTTCTATTGTGTCTCCCTCTCTGGAATTAGCATCGGTAGAAAGATACTCAAAAAATGAAATATCAAGGTTTTTGTTGTGGTGCATAACCAATACTAACTACAGAAACGAGGCAACGATGACCTAGTTCCTTTGAAATCTACCTTGCATGTTGGAAACTTGGACTACACCCTGACCAACAACGACATCTGCACAATCATCAACACCTTCAAGAAGCGATACACCATGACTGAAAATCCAAGAATCATGGTGCAACCCTTTGTGAAGGATTATCTTGGGGCTGAAAAGGTTCTTCGAACAAAGCTGCAGGCTTTCAGGAGTGAGCAAGCTACTCATTTTGTGAAGAAACTTGGTGTGCTCATTGGGAATTTGAAGAAAGCAGCAGTGGAAGCAGAATTCTGTGATAAAATTCCTAAGCTTGGCCTTAGAGAGCAAGAGATATTTTATCCTTTCCTGTGCCTCTGCACATGCATTGCACAAATTATGACAAACATCATCCATAGAAGATTCAAAGTTTATATCAAGCAACTACTTTGTCCCTTTGTTGATGGGTTTTTGACAAACGAAAATATGGTTGCAACTAGGTATATGCCTCATGTTTTATTTTTCTTATCCTATTTGATCTTTGTGATTGTCAACTAGAGGACATTTCTTATGATTGTGAAGACATCTTCCATTACATATGAAGCTCGGGGACACTTGAAGACTTGCTTGGTTCCTGCATTTGGAAACATTTTACTTCATGATCCATTTAGTTTGTGGAGTATCTTAGGAATATTAATTGCTATAGTTGGCATGGGCTTGTATTCCTATGTAGTTGATAGTCAATCAAAACAAGGTAAGCAGCTTGCGCCACTGCCTCATGTTAAAAATGGTGAAACAAAGCCTCTCATCATCTTCGAGAATGGATCCAACAAAGGAAATGATAAGTGGTATGTTAATTGTTGCTTCACCTTTGTTGTCGAGGGAATAAAAATTTGAAACTTGAGTATTTGGAGGAACCCTTTACAACATCTCATTGGATAGTGAGAATATACAAAGATAAGCCACCACATCTCTACCGGATAGATCGACAAGTGATCTCGAGGTTCATTATAGGGTATCTCTATCCTCGAACCCTCGTTCATTATGGTTATGGGTCAACCACAAAACCCCTTTGGCAACAAATTCCATTTTCTCAGCCACACATTGTCCACCTCATGGTTGGCCCACCAACATTATAGGGTATCTCTATCCTCAACTCTTTGTTCATCATGGTTATGGTTCAACCACATAAAACCATTTTCAAACGAAGTCCATTTTCTCAGGAAAAAAATTTCCACCTCACAGTTGGCCCACCAACATTACAGGGTATCTCTATACTCGGCTCTTCATTCATCATGGTTTCAAGTCATCCACAAACCCTCGATTATTGGTCAACCATGCAAAACCCTTGTCTTTGACAGCACTTGGTCATCCACAACTCATCTTCGACAAAAGATTCTCTGGAGGGAAATTCACGCAATGGGGACCATTGCTTCCTAAGGACGGACATATGTTCCGAATGGAAATTGCCCATGGTACTTTCCCACCCATGGTAATGATCTGAATGGAAATCCTCCCATGGTATTTACCCATGGTAATGTAACTAAAAATATTTATAAATAACGAGCCTCTTTTTGTATTAGGAAAGATTGTCCAGCACAATGTAGTTGCAACTATCATTTTCTGATCTAATAAAATTTGGTTCCTGATTTACTTTGTGATTTGGTTTATTTTTGTTCTTTTCTTGGTGTGGAAATTAATCAAATCTTGGGGCCCTCCCCATGATTCAAATCAATCATGTAGGCTTGCTAGAAATAGAAAAATTACATTATGGGGAAGGAGATGGTCATCCACACATATCACTAACCTCTACATTTTATAGAGACCCAAGGGAAGTTGCAGAACGATCGCCATCAGAAGTGGCCCGCATTTGTAACAATTCCATTTGAATCTTAAATAAAAAATAAGTAGCACCAATCATGTTGCAAATTTTCTTAGTCATCCCCTAGTCACAACACTAACCATTGTTCTCAATCCTTGTGGAAACATGACCTTTGGAGGGCCACAACCATACAAAAATGATGTAGATTCCACCACCACATACTAGATGCTAGTGGATGGGAAGAAAGTTCCAAACCTCCACATCCAGGATTCCTTCTTATGATATGTGGGCCACATTTTTGTTCCTTTCAATGAGCATGAAAAGATAATTTTGGAGGTGCTCTACAGTGAGGTCGCAGGACACTTTGGTGTGGATAAAATTTTGGTCATACTACAGAAGCATTTTTATTGGCCAACTATGAAAGGAAATTGGAAAACACATCATATCCTGCATTACCTGTGTCATTTCTAACCCATCCATTAAGAAGTAAGGCTTGTATAATCACCCCCCTACTCTTATCTGGCCCTAGGAATCCATGTCCATGGACAATATGTCTAACCTTCCTTCTACCAATCATGGCAACGACTGTGTATTTTTTCTCATCGAAAGATTTTCTAAGATTGCCATATTGGTTGCTAACAAGAAGAGTATCACATGAGAGGCCACTGTTAGACTGTTCTTTGAATGAGTGTGGGTACATTTTGGGATCCCGCAAACCATTATATTAGATTGGGATAATAGGTTCCAAAACATATTTTGGTTCCTTTAGTAATTGTTTGAAACCAGGTTCACCAAGTTGACTTCATTCCACCCCCAAATTGATGGATAGACAGAGGTTGTCAACATGATGATTGTGCACATATCACCCAAGTACATCTCTAAGCATCCATATACATGGGATGATATTCTTCCCTATGTGTAACACAACTATAAAAATTATCTCCATAGCTCGACTGGCCACAACCCCTTGGAAGTGGGCCTGGGATTTCAAACATTATGTCCCCTTGATGTTACACTGCCTTTTGCAACTACAAATGAAGAATCTTCCCATGTTCAGCCTGAAGCTAATAAAGCCACCAGGTTCATTAAGTGCATTCAACACATTCGCCATTAGGTTCATGACATCTTGGATAAATCCAATTCCAAATACAAACAATGACATGATCAACATCGGGTGCCCCATAAGTTTCAGGTGGGCAAAACATTTTGGTTACATCTGCAGAAAGAGCACCTCATTGTAGCCCATCGTAAGCTTCGCCCACTCTGGTATGGGCCTTACGCCATCACTAAAGCTATGGGAGACAATTCTTTCAATCTCAGTATCCCCCATTCCTTGTTTTTCACCCTGTATTTAATGTGGACAAACTTCGACCATACTTTCTACCATTATTGAACACATCAGACATTGCTGAGTAGTTGACACCAACAAAGCTCAACCTAGACTGCATTGAACAAGCCACAATTTATTGAATCATGGATACATAGATCAAGAACACTCACAAATAGATAATACTACTATATCAAGTTGTCAATGTTGGCTAGCTTTTGCACTAGGGAAAGTGGCTCACCAGGGACCAAGTTCAGTAGAAATTTGTTTACCTAATGGGGGAACTCAACGCAATTGGTACCATTGCTTCTTAAGGGGGGGAAATTGATGTAGGTGGATATTTGTAGCCACTCGCCTATTCTACTTAGACTTCGAACATAATTTCTTTAAGTTTCATTAATTGTAGCATAATTTACTATTTTTTGCAGTTTTTCAAGTCCTAAACTTTTGGAGTTGTTTTGAGGCCCTAAATAACGTGTTTTTGGAAAATGAGCAAACACATAACATTTGATAGGGTTTTGTAGTTGAATGTTGTATTCCTTGAATAGATGTTTCTCACAAGGTATAGTATGCATCAAATGGAGATCATATGCCAAAGTTACAACCCTCGGAAGTTGATGTACCAACTAACCACAATAAGGCCCAAAAACTTTTGGCCCTTCATCTCCTAGGGTTAGATTTTTCCGTGTTTGGGATTTTCCCTTATTTCCCAATAACAAAAAGATCTGTGAGTCTCATTGGAACACTGTGCGGAGGCATGTAGCTGCCACATATCTTCTTAGACATAAGCTACCATCGCACAAGCTAGTTTATTTCCATTCTGCATGTAAACGATTTTTAGTAGTTTGTTATTAATGAAATGAAGTTCAGTTTTCACTACAGATCTGTGTTTCTATTTAATTATGTGTTTCATTTTGTTCCTACATAAATTTGGATCAATGGTATTAGAGCAATCTTCTTTTCTCTATTTTTTTGTGCATGTCCCAATGAGGTCATGGTATAAGGAGTTAAGGCTTGAACTAGTTGAACCTTTACAAGAACAGCCTCACTGACCCCAACGACCTCCCATGGAAGAAGAAAATAAAGATGATGTAGTATTAGATCCTCTCAAAATTTTTCTCAGAGAATCCCTCAAGTGAAAAAGGAACGAGATGATGGAAAAAATTTCCCAGATCCTTTGGCAGATGCCCACAGGTGATGCATCTTCATCCAATAGCCACCTTGGAGGTGCCGCTCCCTTTAAGGTACAATTCAACCTTTACATTCCCATATTTGAAAGCTAGATAAATGCATATTCCATAGATAAATGGTTAAATCTATTGGAAGTATATTTTTCGGCTTATGATTTTTCCAATAGGGAAAGTATTACTTTTTCACTCTTCAAAATCACCCCCCACGTCAAGGACTAGTGGGAAAGGTACTATGAGCAGAGGGACGAGAGGGAAACCTCATTATTTTCAGCTGCATCCACTTGGAATTATTTCTAAGACATCATTAAGGAACATTATTACCTTGTTGGTAGCTATTAAGATAAGTACATAAAATGGACCACACCGTCGTAGGGAAGGGACCAAGACATGTCAAAGTTCACAAATATTTTCAATACCCTTCAAAGGAACTTCACCATCGAGGAATATGAGGAACATCTAATACTTAAGTACCATGATTTTCTACAAAAATACATTCATGATGAGATGGAGTTCCTGGACATCTCCTGTCTTGGTCTCGCTTACCAATACGTTGTCAACATTGAGAATAAATTTAAATTGAAGAAGCGAGATATTGGATCGAATACGAAGCAAGGTAAAGGCACCCCTAAACTATAAAACAAAGGATAAAGCCAGGATAGGTGACCCAGGACAACCCATCGAAGCCATAAGTAAATAAAAACATAAAAAAGATAAACAAGGACATAGGAAATTGGTGTGAATTCCATAAGAGCCCCTCTCACAACACAAGTGACTGTCGAGCCGAGTAGTCACTGGTGGCCAAGGTGAAGGCTTCAGAGTCAGATGCATGTTCTAACTCTAATTCAGAACCAAATAACGATAATGAAAAAATGGAAGAATATTATTGATGTAGAGCCCAATGCCATCATTTCCACCACCAAGATCCAGAAGGTTGAGTCCGAAGATCTAGAGGAAGGGGAGCATCTCTTCCACTGACAGATGTGGGTGAAGGGGTCTTTCTTGCAGTTCATTGTTGATAGTGGAGCCAAAAGAACCTCATCTCAAAATAGTACATTAAGAGGATTGGCCTACTAACCACACAACACCCGCAATCATACACCATTAGGTGGCTCCACCAACGAGGAGATATTCCCCTCAATCAACAATGTCGTCTTCCCTACAACATCAAACCCTTCATGGATAAGATACTATGTGACGTTTCCCTTCTTGAATTTTTTGATATATTATTAGGCTAACCACACATGTGGAAACATTATGTTGTGTATGAGTCGAGGCCTTTCACTATTATTATTATTATTATTGGTAGTAACTTATATAGGATACCAAAGGTAGCCCCACCTACTACCATCTCTTTGATCTCTACTCATAAATCCAGTAAGATCATCCCCTAGACTAGTAAATTTATTTCAGTTTTTATTCATTCTCCATGTAAGTGGAAGATCGTGGCCACATCCATGGCCCCCGCGAAGGGTTCCACTACACAACAGAAGCAAGTGGATAAGGTCATTGAAGAATACAAAGGCATCTTATCCTTGCTTGTGGGGGTACCTTCGGACTTTCACTTCAAGTATTCGATCGATCTAACTCCTGGAGCGCCTCTACCCAATGGGCTGATATATTGTCACTCACTTATGGAAAATAAATAAATCAAGCGACAAATCGATGAGTTGCTAAAAAAGGGCACATTCGACCAAGTTCCTCACCTTGTGGGATCCCAATTGTACTTGTACAAAATAAGGATGGGACCCCGAGACTTTGCATTGATTATCTGGTACTAAATAAAATCATTGTTATGAACATGTATCCAATCCCGTGGATGGATGACCATCTTGACTAGCTCATAGGGGCCAAGTATTTCATCAAGATCAATTTAAAGTATGGCTATCACTAGGTTCTAATAGAACCAATAGATGTATGGAAGACCGCCTTGAGATCCAAGGAGGGCCTTTTTGAGTGGTTTTCATGCCTTTCGAGTTGACAAATGCCCCTACAACTTTTATGAGCCTGATGGATGACATCTTATGACCCTTTACCAACTCATTCGTCATTGTATATATGGACGACATCCTCATCTTCAATAAGAGTGGGGAAGAGAACTTACAACACATTTGGTAGGTCCTTCAAACCCCTCAAAAACACACACTATGTTCCAAAAATGCACCTTTTCTATGAGCCAGGTCCATAATCTAGGTTATGCCATTGATGATAAAGGCATGCATGTGGATCTAGATAAGATTCAAATAATTAGTGATTGGCTAGCCCCGACCACTCTAGCAGAGCTTTAAAGCTTTTTGGGCCTTGCCAAGTTTCATAAGAGGTTCATGTTGGGATTCTCTTATAGCACTTGGCCTTTGAGTAAAGTTACCAAGGGCAGAGTGAAAGAAAACTTTTTGATGCTCGAGTACCAATAGAAATATTTTTTTGAGCTGAAGCACCACGTCTAATTTACACCAGTGCTCACATTGCTAAACATACACCAACCATTTGAAATTGAGAAATATTTCTCTAACTATGCTATTGGTGCAGTTATCACCTAGCAAGGGCATCCAGTGGCCTATCATAGTGAGAAATTTTTTGATACAATTTGGAAATACCCCACCTACAATAAGGATATGTATTCCATCATGTAGGCTTGTTAATGGAAGCATTACATTATGGTGAAGGAGAGGGTCATCCACATAGATCACCGACCCTTGCAGTTTATACAAACATAAGGAAAGTTGAGAATGATCGCCATCAGAAGTGTCCCACACATTTGAAATAATTTTATTATATTATTAATTTCAAGAAGGGAAACACAAATAATGTTGTAGATTGCCTCAGTCAGCCCATGGTTGCAGCACTAACCATTGTTCCCAACTATTGTGGCCATCATACCTTGGGATGTATGCAAGTATAAAAAAATGATCCATGGTTCACCAACACATACCAGATACTAGTGGATGGGAAGCAATTTTCAAACTTCCACCTCAAGGATGCCTTATTATGCTACCTAGGCCACCTTTGTGTTCCTTCCAGCTAGTGTGCCAAGATGATTTGGGAGGTGCACTATAGTTGGGTGGTAGGACTCTTTTGTGTGGATAAAAATGTGGCCATACTAGAGAATTATTTTTAGTAACCAAATGTTCGATAGGATGTTGGAAAATAGATTAGATCCTACACTTCCTATGCCATCGCTAAGCCAACCATTCAGAAGAAAGGATTATATACTCGTCTTCCTACTCCTAGCTAGCCCTAAGAATCCATCTTCATGGAATATATATCTATCCTTCCTTCTACCAAGCATGGGAATCACTGTGTATTTGTGGTCATCAATGGATTTTTGAGGATGGTCATATTGGTTTCTTGCAAGAAGAGTATCATAGCAGAGGCCACAGCCAGAATCTTCTTTCAATGAGTGTGGGTACATTTTTGGATCCCGCAAACCATTCTGTCATATCAAGATAACAGGTTCCTAAGCACAATTTTGTCAATCCTTTTGTCATCATTGGATACCAAGCTCACCATTTTGACTACATTCCAGCCCTAGACTGATGGCTAGACAAAGGTCGTCAATATGATGATTGTGTAGACACAATTCATGTACAACTCTAAGCATCCTTGGACATGGGATGAGAGTATTCTCTATGTTAAACTTAGTTATAATAGATCTCTCCATAGCTTGACTAGCCACAACCCCTTTGAAGTGGGCCTGGGCACTTCCTTTTGCAACTATAAAGGAAGAATATGCCCTTGGACCATCTGAAGCTGATAAAGCCACCAGGTTAATTGAGTGCATTCAGTACATCCACCAACAAGTTCACAACATGTTGGAAACATCCAATGACAAATAAAAATAATGGAATAATCAGCGTTAGGTGCCCCATAAGATTTAGGTGGACGAAAAAGTAGCGAACTGAAGCCCTAATTTGAAAGTCTGATCCACCAAAAATGATGAGTAAGGTTAGGCCACCTACTGCCAACTTACAGATCCTAATTCTGATGGTCATTTTGTCCGCTATGATCTCCAAACCATGAACCTACGTCCACATTAGGAAACCCCATGCCTGTACTCATCCTTCTGCTCTATCTGTTTAAGCTCATCCAACTAGTAGAAATGGAGAAGGGGAAAATACAAATGAGAAAACCTATATGTCAGAGGTCTTACATGATTCTCTGAAGGAACAACCTCTTCATATCCCAATAAGTCGAGATCCCTCTTCTACCCCAAAAATAAATAAGTTCCTATGCACAATTCTCTTGAAAATACAAAGGTGAAGGAAGAGAAAGGCTTCCTACGCAAAGAGGTGAAGCATGCAACTCCACCGGGGTACTAATCAGGCTCGCTGGCAGTGGCGAAATGTGTGTGTTCTTGTGTGACTCTGTCGGGGTATTGTCTAGGCCTGCTGGCAGTAAAGCAAAACTAGAGATGAAAACTTATACTCTGAAAATCATCAACTCGCAAGCTAAACTACCCTTCACAGATTCAAAACACTTAGATCTAAGCTAAAATTTTGATTGTGTTTGACTGAGTTCGCAGAGGGTGAACCATGTATTTCCATGGGGTAAATGGGGAAACTGAAGTAACCCGCACAACGATTCAATACTCCCTGAAATACCAAGGCCTTGTGCTAGCAATGGACCAAAACAGAGAAGCTAGAGCTCTACCAGTGTGTTGCCAAGTGTTGTAACGACTACAACCATCGTCCAAAATTTTGGCCTGCACCAATTTCAGAGCCTCCCTTGAAGAGTTTAACTTGATGACTCCACACACTCAGGCTCACTCCGTGAGATCGTGTGAGTCTTTACATCCACCTTCCTTGTTCATTTCATTCAAGTCTCTACATGATGATGTCAAATTCATGCTTGTGACTGTGTTCTAGTTATGATCAAAGTTTTGACTTCGTATGTGCTTGTTGTGTTCGCTATGGAAGACCCTTTCGCACCCACACACGAAGTCACATTCACTGTCGCACAAGTGCCATCTCGATCATGAACGAGTGTCATGCTTGTCACTTACACCATCGGTCAGTCATGTCGAACATGTGTATCTGGATGGTTTGGGTTGTTTCGTCATCAAGTCGTGTGAGTGTGTGTTTGTATGATCACCTATGCATCTTTCGACTGTTCACACACTTAGTCATTTTTGCTGAAGTTTTGATGACCAGAGTCCTTACTAACAGTTGGACCATTACCCTGCTTTTGACTCGGTCGACTTTCAACGAGAACAATGTAGACACACAAAGCTAGTCCTTTCAAGCTACGCTGCCCGTAAGAAACTCAACCAGCACTCATGATAGCCACCCAAATAGTTAGACCCAGAAGTCACCCCAGGACTGACTCCCCTCAAAAATTGCGCATAGGCCATTGATCTTACCTCCTCAATTGACTGAGGAAATTACACAGATAGGTCAAATAGACACCAAATGCCTGTCCCTGTCTCCTTCACAAAATTACGCAGTTTTCCCAATCAGTCATCCAAACATTTGACCGAATGTTCATCTCAGAAATTACGCAGTGCTCATGAGTAGGCCTTCCGCTGCCCATCAGTCAACTCAGCTCAGAAAGCGTGCAGAGATGATCAGTAGGCTGGCCTCCCAGCCTCAGTGCAGTTTTCCCAGCCAGCAACGCCTAGCAGCAGACTTCCTATTCCCTCCAGGAATTCGCAATTTCTGCTGCCAGTGACTGAGCAACCAATTCCTAGTTCCCTCTAGGAATTGCACAGTTTTGGTTGCCAGTGACCCGAGCAGCCAACTAGCAGTTCCCTCTGGGAATTGCACAGTTTTGGCTGCCAGTGACCTCAGCAACCAATTGGCAGTTCCCTCTGGGAATTATGTAGTTCTAGCTGCCAGTGACCCAGCAGTAAACTGGCAGTTCCCTCTGCAAATTACGTAGTTTTGGCTGCCAGTCTCTCATGTCGTTCCCCAGAAAAACTACACAATCCTTGTCTGCTGACCCTTCATGCGACCCAACCCATTCCTCTGGAAAATTTCACAAATCTGGTTTCTAGCCCCCGCAGACTCTTCATTCCAGAAAATGCACAGAGCATGCATTCCTTGCCCTCCTATAGCCCAGACTTTCCCTCCCAAAATTTGCACAATTTTTGCCTCCCAATCGAGGCAGACCTTGTAGACAATCACTTCTGACTCAGATTTTTTGTCTACATCTTTCAGTGACTCTTGTGTCATTTTCATTAGAAGTTGCGCGGAGCCATCATCCCATCATCCTACATCACAACCCTATTGCCTCTCCTGGTCACCTACATCCAAATGATCATGTGCTCTGGTAGACTATGATGTTTTTGATTTGATGTTGTCTCGTCATGAGCGACTGTAGGTATAGGTACACCAACAAACATGTTAAGACAGCGAACTGGATGAATGAAGGGAGCACATGCATATGGAAAGGATCACCAATGGATGAACGAACGAAGCATACAAAGCGAATGAACACGATGAACATGCACCTTCGCGAACAAGTGAGCCTGTCAAGCCTTCCAGCATGAAAGCAAGGAACAACATGCTAAAGCTTCATCAAGCAAACTAAGGACCATTGAAGACTCTGCACACTTCACCATGTGGAGGTGAAGCTATGATACACCATGAAGACATCCATCACTCAGCAGCATTGTAGCTCGACATGCACTCCAATAGCAACACGAGTGTACCAGCACTATCATGTCAAGTCATGAGTCATGTCACCCACATCTCTAATATGGGCTTGTTGTCAATCAATGTGATGTAACATGGAAGTCCAAGAGACCCACTTATTGAAAAAAGAGTCATGTAAGTCAAAGAGTCATGTAAGTCAAACGATCATGAGTGTATTCGAATAGCCACAAGGGTCAGTTTCACCCTTAGCTATAAATACCCCCTCACCCTTAGCTATAAATACCCCCTCATTTGTACATGCAAAGGACTTTTCACCTCATCTCCTCCCACATAGCCAAGAGAGTTTTTAATCATTTCTTTGAGGAGTAAGTAGTGGCTCCAACGCCCCACTGACGAGGTTAGTGATGTATGGTGTAACAATGTGATGTATGGTGTTAATAGGCTAGCACATTTTCACACGTATTATATTTGTTGTAATACTGATCTTTAACACTTGTAATGCATGTTGCTTTAACATGTGTTCTACATCTGAACTGATTCATTTGTTGTAATGCATAATCTATTAATGGAAATGTGTTGTATATGTTGTTAATGATGTCCTGTCTGTGTCAATTGCTCTGCTGGAAATCAAACAGACCTTTCACATGAACCTTGCTATAACAACCATTTCACTCGTTCGGACTGATCTGTGAGTGATGTACGTGTTATCTTACCTTGTATGTTGTGATTGCCGCATCTGAGAGGACTACTCCACCAAAATATGTGTATGTACTTTTGTGTTGTGTGTTCCTAGCCAAGTTTGGACTGATCCCTTTCAACCTGGAACTCACCTTCACTCTCTTCCAGTCACAGTGAAAGAACCATTGACACAAGTACACTTACACTCACCAAGGACATGAACCTCACTTCTCGAAGGTAAAGTGAACCACTCTCCTATGCTGACAAGAAAGAGTTGAGGAAAATCCTTAAGAAAATTGCAACCGGGGCATCATACCGAATGGGACTCCCACACCAAATGGTGTGAGGTCTTGTTGGGATTTCATACCAGGGTGATCCCTGAATGTTAGCGGGTGAAGCAGCATCAACAGGAGGCCACTCCTTAAATGGGCAAGAATTTCCACAAAAATGTGTATGAAGATTTGAAGAAGAAGAATTAAACATTCAAACAATACCCAAACCCCAAAATCTAGTGTCATCCCAATTTTCCACCATCATCACACAAGAAAGCACAAACATCTAGCCTTAGACATTAGCCCAGCACATAAAAATCTACCCCTAGTCCCTCCACCAAAAAAATTAATCAATAAAACTTGTATACTACTAAAAATTTCAAATTAAACGGACCTAAGGAACATAATACCCAACAATTGTAATTAATGATTCCCAAGAAATGTAGAGTAGTCATCACTGTGAGCATTGAGTTCAATCCCAAAAACAAAGTGCAGACTAGCAGTAACCAGTACAGGCAATTAACCACAAACAAATAGGAAATGTAAGATGGATCACTCACCTGAGTTAGTCCACACAGAGCTAGGAAAATATTAATCTCAGTACATTTGCAGAAGCCTAGTGTTCCCTAATATTTATGGCTATTTCTCAATAATTCCTTTCTTTATAACTTAAATATCAACAAGGAGAAATATAAGCATCGGTTTCTTCTTGTTGATAATCATGATTTTCATTAGACCAAAACCCACAGGTTTTAGTCAATGATCGCATCGCCAGAGATAAGGATCCACGAGAGGCGATTAGTCCATGTCACAGAACACACAGGGAGCGTTGGTTTATCCAATATCTAACATTCTCCCACTCAATTCATGTCAAGTGTGTATCAAACTTGTGAACTACCCTCGGATACCACTTTTTGGGAATCACGATTGCCATTAGACCAAAACCCACAAGTGTTAATCAATGATCGCATCGTCAGAGAAAAGGATCCACGATAGGTAGTTATTCCATGTCATGAAACACATGGGGAGCATTGGTTTATCCAATGTCCAACACTTCTATCCTCATTCACTTGGGTGAAAAGGAAACTAAAAAGATGCTCTTATTTCTACCAACCCTACCTGATTTGTATTTCTAGAATCCAATTATATACTTAATTGGCACATTTTTCACTCTTGGACGGAGAAAAACTTCCAATTTTTGCATAAAGGATCCTTCTATTATTAAATTTTTGTTCAACCTGAAGTATACATCATTAATATTTATTGTCTTTTTAGTAATTATGGTTTTTGTGCTTCTTGACAAAATGATATTATGAATTCATAAAATGAATAAATTTGTTGATTATTGATGTAGAAATTTTTTTGGTTATGCATTTGTTTTCTTGAATACTTTAGACTAATATGGTCTCTTTTGATGAAAGGAAACTAAATCATGTGACAATTATTCTTAAAAGCAGAGGTAGCAATGGGTTTGTTCAATTCAATGGAAATCATTTTGTAGTTCCAGTTACCATGAAGGGAGGTTATCAAATTGAGTGAAATGGCTTGGTATGCTCCTACTTTCATATCCTCGGTCAGAGTCAAGTACCTGCATATTTTTTAAAAGGCACTGGAAGAGTAATCATGACGGAATCAACCCCACAAGATGAGCACTAATATGGTGATTGTATTTCTAGGAAGCCCTTATTACCCTACAAGGATAGCTACTATCAACAAAAATAAATTGGCTTCTAATCATGTGAATAAGCCCACTCCCTATGTGTTATAGACATATTTGGGCACTGCAACCCCAATCACATATGTCCATAAACCAAGGAATTCTAAACCCATAAAAGTGTTGTTTTAGACCCTAAAGGATCAAGGTCAACTGATTATATCATTTCCTAGAAGTTCTCCCTAAAAAACTGCTTAGAACTGGTCAAAACTGGCCCATACAGACTACTCCATGCCGAGGGTGCGATGCATCTCACCTACTACACACAAAGGGTGCGATGCATACTGAAAAGCCCTTCTGTAGGGTGCGATGAATGAGAGCAGACAAATGGCAGAAGCAGTTTGCTAGGTGGAAACTCAAAGAATCTTCTAGAAACTGCTCATATGACACTTGCCTCTTTGAATTCGCTCAGGGATGAGTAAGAGATCATGAAATCTCCAAGTGGAACCAAGAACTATCAGTGAAATGACACTAATCAAAATCCCAAAAGCTGATTCACTCTCCTGCAAACATCTATATATCGATCCCTCATCCTAGAGATCCAAAAGGTTGGAATTTTGTAATTTTTAAGGAAGTGTTGTTGGTTTCTCTTTGAGACATTGTATTGTTGGGTGATCTTGCTTTGTATGAGGTGAAGAGGGCTTTCATTCTGGGAGGATGATGTTGGATCAGACATCTTGGTTGTAATCCTCTCTTCTACTACTTCTATCAATAAAGCTATTTGAGTTTTCCTCCATATACTTGTATATCTCTGAATCTTGTATTTGTATATGCATTTGTATGGTTAATGTACATCTAATCCTATATTGTTTATGGTTATAGATATCTACGCTTTGATGGTATTTTTCTGCTTTGACTCTACAGGTGTTCTTTGAAGCGAGACAAGTGAGAAAGGAGTGGTGAAAGCTCTATCAAAGGAGAGGGGAAACAAGCAAGGAGACTAGCAAAAGACTGAGGTTGGTACTCTCTGCTTCTCTCTCATTTATCTCCCATAAAGAAAAACACAAGTAACTTTGGTTTGTTCGTTTCTAGGATAGCTACCCATCTTAGTGGGACTAGCAGCATTGAGTGGACACTAGTTTTCCTAATAACAAAATGGCAACTCCACTGGGGAGTCATGAAAAATGGAGAGTGAAGGTATTGCAGCGGATGAGGTGTTAGCTGGGTTGGTGAATTCTCTGAGCGACTTCTCTTGAACATATCAGTGACACTAAAATGGATTGGTAGCGTTAACCCCAAAATGGATGGTTCGGAGGACCAATGGTGATATGACCGGTGAACGGAATAACCCAACCCAACTCAATCATGGTGATGGAGTGAAAGTGTCGTTCAAGAGCGACCTGCTACCAATGAAGTTATTTAAGTTTTCTTCCCTTTTTCCCCAGTCATTGCTAACTAGTACCTCCTTATTTTTGTCAAGCTTGAGGAGGATAACATATGCTTGTTCTATAATTTTCCCTTCGGGCAGACCTATCACAATATTTTAACGAGCCTAGCATGAGTGAAACTCGCTCTTTTCTGCATGGACAAGTTTTTCGCTATTGTTTTAACAAGTTTAACGACAAAGATAACTCGGTCCTTTTCAATTTTAGAGAGTCTAAAAAGAGACGAAAAGGAAACTCCAGTAGTCCTTTTTCATAATATAATCCCTTAAGTCCAAAAAAAATATAAAATAATACAAAAGGGATGAATTTTCGATAGTTTTAACGAGCCGAACAAGACAAACACTCGATCTTTTTTTGTAATGATCCCTCAGGTCCAAAAATATTAAAATATAGAGGAGGGATGGCACTTCCAATCACTTTAATGAGCTGGAGAGGCCAATCGCTCGTCAATATTTTCATATTTTATGAGTCAAATAAAAAGAGCTTAAAGGAGACTCATTTTTTAGGAACGAGTGATGTTTTTGGTTAGCAACTAGTTCCAGGTAAGGTTTGGAACTTTTCAATCATGACAGTGTAAAGAAGGTGGCTAATAGAATCACTTGTCACAGCTATTCCTCAAAAGGGTAAACAATCAAATGGAGGCGTATGATCGGCTAAAAAAGAGTGGAGGTGATGGTAAGAACACGACCAAGGTTCAAAAGCTGATAGTTATGCGATCACAAAGATTATTTACCGAAGGTGGGCTCATTTTTTAATGAGCTTGAACTCTGGGGGAACATATGCTCATTGATAGGTTTATTTTTTAACGAGCTTGAACTTCGTGTAAACCTGCTCATGATAATAGTCAGAGCTGTTGATTTCACCATTAGCACTATGTTCTTTTGACGGTTGTAATGCCTATTCAATTACTCCATCAAATGGATTAGAAATGTAAATACGTGCTTTGAAAAATGAGTTAAACACCAATATTTTACTTGAATTACGTGAATAGTAACACAAAAGTAGTTTTTTACCTCTCATTTTTACCATTTCGTTCAAATTTGGGATTTTGGAGCTCTGAAGGTGTTTTCCCCCTCGATTTTCATCAGTTGATTCTGGGAGATTCTATCGACTATTTTCGGTGCCATCTGGACCGGGTAGGAGCTAACCCTAAGCTCTTCAATTGCATTCTTTCCTTTTTTGATTCTGAGTATTTTTTCCTATTTTTCTGGGCCTTTGGGGTTTTAACAATTCATTCTCTCCCCCATCAAACCTAGTATACATCAAAAGGTGCGATGCATATTGAGCTTCCCATTGGCCAGTCAGTATGCATCCCACCTAGTACACAGCTGGGATGTGATGGGCGCAAAGAGGAAAGTTTATGCACTATTTTTGCCTGAATCAAGATCTTAATCCTTCTCTTGTTTTTTTTTCAGAGATTCATCGGATCAAGATGGTCATTACATGGTGTGAATGTGAGCATGAAGAAGAGGATATGATTGCCTTACATGATCCGGGTACGGTGACTACATTGCGGAACTGTGGCTTGCTCAAATTCTTCTGCATGTCCAGCATGAGGCAACAAATCAATTTGTTGCAATATTTTCTCGATGCATGGGATCCTACCAACCAAGTGTTCCAGATTCGAGGTAAGTCCATCCCTTTGATAGTTGAGGATATCTACTTCTTGACCGATTTATCAAGGCGTGGTGCCCCTCTCTCACTATCAGGATCCGCCCATGGAGGTGAATCCGTGAGGGATTATATTCGCCGATTCTGTAGAGATGGATCTCAGCTGAGCAGGGATGGAAAGATCAGTATTTGAGATGTCACTAACCAGTCCTTGAGGACTATTTTATTCACCTTTGCTAGATTGGCTGGTAGTGCGGCTCTTCACTTGGCCAACAGGTCCTATATGCAGTATGCTTTGGAATGCCTTGAACCAAAGTTATTCAACTGGTGTGATGTAGTACTTCTAGTTATAAAAGAATAGCTTACCAAGGTGAAGAACGGAAGATCTAAGAAATTTGGTTATGGTTCTATTCTGACCGCTTTCGCCTTGGAGAGGATCCCACTGATGCAGCCACAGTACAGTTCACTCGGACCATCGGTACCGATGGAACCATGGATGCAGAGATGGGTTGATCTTATGGCCAGACATGCTGGTCAGTCGCAAATTTCATTCTTTGATGCCTTCTTTGAGTGGTTCGACCATTAGGAGATGGTATTTGGTGAGTATCCATATACTGGGATGGATTTACGGGGTGACCCAGATTTGGTGTTGCTAGCTGGGGAGTAGTGGGGTGTTATAGGTAAAAAGATCTGACCATATCTTTATTTATTGCTTTTATAATGTTCTTGTGTTTTTTAAATGTTATCAAGACTAATCAAACCCATATATTCATTCAAATATTGGACCAGTGTGACCAGCAGTGTGCCCGAGGGGAGCCGCCACCATTCCAGTAGGAGAGGCTATAGGGAGGGTTGTCCTTCACGATATGGACGTGGCTGAGACCCTTGCAGTATTGCAGGATCAGATTGAGGGTCTCACCCTTGGTATTTAGGATGTTAGGACCGATGAGTTACCTCTGAGATTACAGCACCATACTATTGGTGTGCCAAGGGAATACTAGGCTCTTACGTATGATCACACAGGTGGTGACTCGTTATCACCAACACCATTAGTCTAGGGTGCTTTTCCTGCATTTTTGAGTTTTTGGGTCACGTAACTGATTTTGTCCTGGACACAGAACATTTTGACAAAATATAAATAGTTATATATACTTTTGATTTTCGGAGCTTTATTTTGGTTAACTTATATCGTCCTGATGCAAATGTTGATTGAAATTCTTTCTTTTATAAATGTTACAAATGTCTATCTAACACATAATTTTCTAATGAATCAGTTAATGTGTTTAAGTTTCTGGAAATGTGTTGATATTGAATAGAATCAAACTCTCTTTCCAAAATCCTGACCCTTAGGAACATACGATAGATAGCTGGATTTCGAACGGAATAGGTGCCAGTAAGCTATAGGATGACGAGTTGTGAGTCTAGCCTGACAATAAGTCAGTGTATTCCACGTGCGATGGTATCAGAGAGAAGTTCTATCAACGCGCTATACTCAGTGATGTTGTTCATAGACCGACCAATACACACTCCTCTGAAACTCACTAACTCGCTGCTTGGATCACAAATGGCCCAGGCTGCAGAAGATAGGTTCCGCGTACTACGACTAGCTCCGTCGGGATATCCAACATATGATTCCAATAGGTTCGACATCTACAACAAATGCAAAAGTGGATTACCTAACCAAAACAATCACTCTTGACGAAAACAAAAACGTAACAAAAGCATATAAAGAGATTGCTACACTTAGTCAAGCATAGTAACGTTTAAGGTACAACCCGTTTCGGGGTTGCAACAGTGGAATCCCATCGTAATCTACTAGTTCATAGGCTCCTTTTGCTAATACTCATTTAAAAATGTAGGGCCCCATCCACAATGATTGGAACTTACCTGCTCCCAATTTATCAGATTCCTGATCATAAAGTAAGACCAAGTCACCTTCTGAGAAGATAAGGGGTTTGACATTTTTGTCAAATTATGCCTTGACTCATTTCTTATGAACTTCATTAGCCAAGGCAGCATCATGACGAGTTTCATCCAATTGGATTATTTCTAAGAAACAAGCCTCTTCCTCTGATTTTCCGGGGAGAAGGTCGATTGCGAGCTTGAGAGATGAAATCTCACACTAAATCGATAAGACTGCTTCCAGGCAATACACCAGATGAAAGGGTGTAAATCCGGTTGCATTTCTTACTGATGTCCTATATGCCCACAAGTCTGAGTACAATATTAGGTGCCAACTCCATTTGTAGACTTCAATCATTCAAATATCTGACAAGCATGGCAACTTCTGACTGCAGTTTTGCAATCTTTAAACATTGTTGGCCAGAAGTAACCTGCTCGTAAAATCTTTTGTGCCGCAAAACCAGAATACCACCTGCACCTATGCGTCCAGTAGTTGCTATTGCGCCATTTTCCAAATGGGGCATAGATTTCATGACATGTAACCCCACCTCAGGTGGGGGACATGGGTATATCATAGTCGCAGTTGACTATTTTACAAAATGGGCCGAGGCGATGCCTACATTAAACAATAGCGGTGAATTGGCTGCTCTTTTCTTTTTCAATCATGTAATCTCTAAATTCGATGTTCCACAAGCTATAGTCACAGATCATGGATCACATTTCCGCAATGACATGATGGTCAAATTGGCTGCCAAATTAGGACTGTCCCACGACAGTTCTACTCCGTATTATCTGCAAGCTAACGGACAAGTTGAGGGCATCAACAAGGTCCTCAAGCGCATGTTGCAAAGGATGATTGGAGTCCACAAATAGAATTGGCACCTAATCATGTACTTAGCCTTACGGGCATATAGGAAATCAGTAAGAAATGCAACCAGATTCACACCCTTTCAGCTGGTGTATGGCCTAGAAGAGGTCTTACCAATTTAGTGTGAGATTTCATCTCTTAGGCTCGCAATCGACCTTCTCCCCTAAACTTCAGAGGAAGAGGCTCGTTTCTTAGAACTAATCCAATTGGATGAAACCCATCGTGACGCTGCCTTGGCTAACAAAGCTCATAAGAAAAGAGTAAAGGCACAATTTGACAAAAATGTCAAACCTCGTGTCTTCTCAGAAGGTGACCTAGTCTTACTTTACGATCAAGAATCCGATAAATTGGGAGGAGGTAAGTTCCAATCATTGTGGATGGGGCCCTACATTGTTAAACTAGTATTATTAAAAGGAGCCTACGAGCTAGTAGATTACGATGGGATTCCACTGTCGCAACCCCGAAACGGGTTGTACCTTAAACGTTACTATGCTTGACTAAGTGTAGTAATCTCTTTATATGCTTTTGTTATGTTTTTGTTTTCGTCAAGAGTGATCGTTTTGGTTAGGTAATCCACTTTTTCATTTTTTGCAAATGCCGAACCTATTGGAATCATGTGTTGGATATGTCGATGGAGCTAGTCGTAGTACGCGGAACCTATCTTCTGCAGTTTGGGTCATTTTTGATCCAAGCGGTGAGTTAGTGAGTTTCAAAGGTGTATTGGTCAGTCTACGAACAACATCGCTGAGTATAGCACATTGATATAACTTCTCTCTGATGCCATCGCACGTGGCATATGCCGACTTATTGTCAGGCTAGACTCACAACTCATCATCCTACAACTTACTAGCACCTATTCCGTTCGAAATCTAGCTATCTATCGTATGTTCCTAAGGGTCAGGATTTTGGAAAGAGAGTTTGATTCTATTCAATATCAGCACATTTCCAGAAACTTAAACACATTAACTGATTCATTAGCAAATCATGTGTTAGATAGACATTTGCAGCATTTATAAAAGAAAGCATTTCAATCAACATTTGCATCAGGATCATATAACTTAACCAAAATAAAGCTCCGAAAATCAGAAGTATATATAACTGTTTATAGTTTGTCAAAATGTTTTATGTCCAGGACAAAATCAGTTACATGACCCAAAAACTCAAAAATGTAGGAAAAGCACCCTAGACTAATGGTGCTAGTGATAACAAGTCACCGCCAGTGCGATCATATGTAAGAGACTAGTCCATTGACTTGGCATGCCAGTAGTATGGCATTGTAATCTCAGAGGTAACTCGTGGGTCCTCACATCCTGAATACCAAGGGTGAGACCCTCGATCTAATCCTTCAATACTGCAAGAATCTCGGGTACGTCCAGATTGTGAAGGACAGCCCTCCCTATAGCCTCTCTTGCTAGAACGACAGCGGCTACCCTCGGGCACTCTGCTGGTCGCACTGGTCAATATCTGCATGAATATATGGGTTTGACTAGTCTTGATAACATTTAAAAAACACAAGAACATTATAAAAGCAATAAATAGAGATATGGTCAGATCTTTTTACCTATAACACCCCACTGCTCACCAGCCGTCAGCACCAAAGCTGGGTCACCCCGAAAATCCATCTCAACATATGGATACTCAGCAAATACCATCTCCTGATGGTCGAACCACTCAAAGAAGGCATCAGAGAATGAAATTTGTGACTGACCAGCATGTCTAGCCATAAGATCAACCCATCTCTACATCTTTGGTTCCATCGGTACCGATGGTCCGAGTGAACTGTACTGTGGCTGCATCAGTGGGATCCTCTCCAAGGCGAAAGCAGTCAGGATAGCACCATAACCAAAGTTCTTAGATCTTCCATTCTTCACCTTGGTAAGTTGTTCTTTTATAACTGGAAGTACTGCATCACACCAGTTGAATACCTTTGGTTCAAGGCATTCCAAAGCATACTGCATATAGGACCTGTTGGCCAAGTGAAGAGCCGCACTACCAACCAATCTAGCAAAGGTGAATAGAATAGTCCTCAAGGACTGGTCAGTGACATCTCGGATACTGATCTTTCCGTCCCTGCTCGGCTGAGATCCATCTCTACAGAATCGGTGAATATAATCCCTCATGGATTTACCTCCATGGGCGGATCCTGATAGTGAGAGAGAGGCACCATGCCTCGATAAAGTGGTCAAGAAGTAGATATCCTCAACTATCAAAGGGATGGACTTACCTTGAATCAGGAACACTTGGTTGGTAGAATCCCATGCATCGAGAAAATATTGCAACAAATTGATTTGTTGCCTCATGCTAGACATGCGGAAGAATTTGAGCAAGCCACAATTTCGAAATGCAGTCACCGTACCCGGATCATGTAAGGCAATCATATCCTCTTCTTCATGCTCACGTTCACGCCACGTAACGACCATCTTTATTCGATGAATCTCTGAAAAACAAACAAGAGAAGGATTAGGATCCTGATTCAGGCAAAAATAGTGCATAAACTTTCCTCTTTGCGCCCATCGCACCCCAGCTGTGTACTAGGTGGGATGCATACTAACTGGCCAATGGGCAGCTCAGTATGCATCGCACCTTTTGATGTATACTAGGTGCGATGGGGGAGAGAATGAATTGTTAAAATCCCAGAGGCCCAAAAAAACAGGAAAACATGCTCAGAATCAGAAAAGGAAAGAATGCAATTGAAGAGCTCAGGGTTAGCTCCTACCTGGTCCAAACTCGTTGAAAATAATCCACAAAATATCCTGAAATCAGCTGATGAAAATCAAGGGGGAAAACACCTCCAGAGATTCAATATCCTAAATTTTAATGAAATGGTAAAAATGAGAGGTAAAAAACTACTTTTATGTTACTATTCACGTAATTCAAGTAAAATGTTGGTGTTTAACTCATTTTTCAAAGCATGTATTAACATTTCTAATCAATTTGATGGAGTAATTGAACAGGTAGTACGAACATCAAAAGAACATAGTGCTAATAGTGAAATCAACATCTCTGACTATTATCACAAGCAGGTTTACGCGTAGTTCAAGCTCGTTAAAAAATAAACCTAGCAATGAGCATATGTTCCCCCAGAATTCAAGCTCTTTAAAAAATGAACTGACCTTCGGTAAATAATCTTTGCAAATGCATAACTATCAGCTTTGGAACCTTGGTCATGTTCTTACCATCACCTCCACTCTTTTCTAGCCGATCATACACCTCCATTTGATTGTTTACCCTTTTGAGGAATAGTTGCGACGAGTGATTCTATTAGCCACCTTCCTTACACTGCCATGATTGAAAAGTTCCAAACCTTACCTGGAACTAGTTGCTATCCAGAAACATCACTCATTCCTCAAAAACGAGTCTCCTTTAAGCTCTTTTTATCTGACTCGTAAAATATGAAAAGATTGTCGAGCAATTGGCCTCTCCAACTTGTTAAAGTGATTGGAAGTGCCATCCCTCCTCTATATTTTAATATTTTTGGACCTGAGGGATCATTACACAAAAATATCAAGCGTTTGTCTTGTTCGGTTCGTTAAAACTATCGAAAAGTCACCCATTTCATATTATTTTATACTTTTTCGGACTTAAGATATTATATTATGAAAAAGGACTACTGGAGTTTCCTTTCTGTCTCTTTTTAGACTCTCTAAAATTGAAAGGGACTGAGTTATCTTTGTTGTTAAAATCATTTAAAAAATAGCGACAAACTTGTCCATGCAGACAAGAGAGAGTTTCACTGTCGCTAGGCTTGTTAAAACATAGTGACAGGTTTGCCCAAAGGGAAAATTATAGAACAAGCATATGTTATCCTCCTTAAGCTTGACAAAAATAAAGAGGTACTAGTCAGCAATGACTGGGGAAAAAGGGAAGAAAACTTACATAACTTCGTTGGTAGCAGGTCGCTCTTGAACATGACACTTTCACTCCATCACCATGATTGAGTCAGGTTGGGTTATTTCGATCACCCGTCATATCACCATTGGTCCTCCGTACCATCCATTTTTGGGTTAACACTACCAATCCATTTTAGTGTCACAGATATGTTCAAGAGAAGTCGGTCAGAGAATTCACTAACCCAGCTAACGCCTCATCCACTGCAATACCTTCACTCTCCATTTTTCATGACCGCCACCTTGAACCTTGTATCATCAAATCGTTTTCACCTACACAAAATAATTTTCTCTATTCCATGTCATAGATGTGGGATTCATTAAGGCCCTCCTATGATGGGTCACTTATTGTCGACATTAGCTCATTATCCAAGAAGTTGACTTAGGAACAACCCTTTTAGTACTTTGAAGCTTGCATACCTCAATGGCAAGTTTCTCACTTCCAGCAACATGTTTACACCAATGGCCTTTGACCGAAAGATTTTGCATGGTGTTCAACATCGACTCATGTATTCACACCATGTTAATTGTACTGCAGTACCTTGAGGGTCATCATCATTATCGTTGATTACTCTCGCGCTTGTTAACAACTTACATCATTGGCTGGTAATCAAGCGATATCTTTCCATGTTTGACATTAGAACATCTTTTCACATGGATCGACTTGTACTTTGGGCGAAGATTGAACAAGTTTGAAGACCACGGATCTAGTTTCATCCATCCAGGCTGCGATATGTTCAGGAAAATTAAGACATCAAATGTACATCACAGCTGCACAGATAATCATCCAAACTAAAGGATGATGTCTCTACTAGAATCATCAGTCTGCCACACAGATGATTGTCTATCTTATGTACATGAAAATGAATTTATAAAGCTGAGCATGGGAATGCCCACCTCAGCTAGATCATGAAAATATTATGAAGATAATGTATTGTATTGTATCTTATTACAAGTCACCCTCCAGTCTGAAAAACCTCGAATCCTCATAATAAAGCATTTCACCCGACATCAAAATATTTACGACCTCATGCTCTAGGGGGCAACTGTTATAGACATATTTGGGCACTGCAACCCCAATCACATATGTCCATAAACCAAGGGCTTCTAAACCCCTAAAAGTGTTGTTTCAGACTGTAAAGGATCAAGGTCAACTGATTATATCATTTACCAGAAGTTCTCCCTAAAAAACTACTCAGAACTGGTCAAAACTGGACCATACAGACTACTCCATGCTGAGGGTGCGATGCATCTCACCTACTACACACAAAGGGTGAAATTCATACTGAAAATCCCTTCTGTAGGGTGTGATGAACGAGAGCAGACAAATGGCAGAAGCAGTTTGCTAGGTGGAAACTCAAAGAATCTTCTAAAAACTGCTCATATGACACTTGTCTCTTTGAATTTGCCCAGGGATGAGTAAGAGATCATGAAATCTCCAAGTGGAACCAAGAACTATCAGTGAAATGACACTAATAAAAATCCTAGAAGCTAACTCACTCTCCGGCAAACATCTATATATGGATCTGTCATCCTAGAGATCTAAAAGGCTGGAATTTTGTAATTTGTAAGGAAGTGTTGTTGGTTTCTCTTTGAGACATTGTATTGTTGGGTGATCTTGCTTTGTATAGCTGAAGAGGGCTTTCATGCTGGGAGGATGATGCTGGATCAGACAGCTTGGTTTTAATCCTCTCTTCTACTACTTCTATCAATAAAGCTATTTGAGTTTTCCTCCATATACTTGTATATCTCTGAATCTTGTATTTGTATATGCATTTGTATGGTTAATGTACATTTGATCCTATATTGTTTATGGTTATAAATCTTTATGATTTGATGGTATTTTGTTGCTTTGACTCTACAGGTGTTCTTTGAAGCAGGACACGTGAGAAAGGAGTGGTGAAAGCTCTATCAAAGGAGAGGAGAAACAAGCAAGGAGACTAGCGAAAGACTAAGGTTGGTATTATTTGCTTCTCTCTCATCTATCTCCCATAAAAGAAAACACAAGTAACTTTGGTTTGTTTGTTTCTAAGATAGCTACCCGTCTTAGTGGGACTAGCAGCTCTGAGTGCACACTAGTTTTCCCGATAACACTATGACCTACCATGACCTGCCATGGTATAAATGTTTCATTTGGCTGTTAGAAATAGCATGAAATGGATTAAAGTTCCACGTGATCATTTCTACCTGGAATTTATTTTTAGGCATGGTTTTGATTTATGTTATAGCTTGTATGATAATGTACTGACATAATAGTAATTCGTTGTAAGCATCTCTTCTCCAAGCAAAAATAAGACATGCTAATTTTTTATACATATTAACTCACTCTAGAAGAATCTCTTATTAGAATAATAATATGGATACTAAGTTCAAAATCTTTCATTGAAGCTACCTTTTGTAACAAAGGAACCAATATAATTAGGTGGAATTATTACGAGATCCAACTATGCATATATAGAATTTCCCAATTCATTTATAAAAGGTATCCCACTTATACATAGGGTTTTAAACCATAATTTTAAGCCATGATGTATATCAAAATTTGGTTCATTTTAATAAATATTGAATGTGAAGATCATTGGCCCTAGACATACGACAAGTTAATAAAAATTTTCGTGGACGCAATTTGAATTTTTTTTATTTTTTGAAGTGTGGGCAGTGCCATGGACATTTTCAAATGTTATTTTATCCTTTTAAATATGCAGCTACAAAGTTGTAACATATTTATTTATTTAGCAAGGTTTCGAGTTCTTTTATTTTGTTCCAATGATTTTTTTTCGTAATTAGTTATCATGTTTGGCTTTTGTTGAAAATTGAAAATTTAGGTGTACAAAACTGCAAATATTTTTATATTTGAGAGAGTTCCCTTGTTTTCAAGGGGCTTGAAAAGATGCTTGTTTATCCTTTTAAATATGCAGCTACAAAGATGTAACATATTTATTTATTTAGTAGGATTTCCAGTTCTTTTATTTTGTTCCAATGATTTCTTTTCATAATTAGTTGTCTTGTTTGGCTTTTGTTGAAAATTGAAAATTTAGGTGTACAAAACCACAAATATTTCTATATTCGAGAGAGTGCCCTTGTTTTTAAGGGGCTTGCAAATATTCTCATTTATCCTTTTAAATATGAAACTACAAAGTTGTAACATATTTATTTATTTTGTTCCAATGATTTTTTTTTTCGTAATTGGTTATCCTATTTGGATTTTGTTGAAAATTGAAAATTTAGGTATACAGAACCACAAATATTTTTATATTTGAGAGAGTGCCCTTGTTTTCAAGGGGCTTGCAAAACGTCATTTGTTGCTGTAAATTTGATATTGTTAATAGTGATAGAGCAAATTAAAAATAACAATTTACTATTTCAACAAAACATACCCCAATTCTTAAGAGTAAAATGGTAAGAGACTGATCTATAATGCTAAGAGACTGATCTCCCATCCAACTGTAAGGAAAGTCATCAAGATGTCTATGCATCTACATCAGTTGAATCACTTGATGCACTTGTCCATCAAGTATCCCTTAACTAATGGAAAATATTTCATCAGGTCTTGGAAATTTTGTGATGGTGCACGGTTGACCAAGCAACCTTTCATGAACTAGTTGAGTACTTATAATAGAAAGAAAAGTGTACAAGTTACTCAAGGCCATATTGGCATGAACAAGAGTTGATTGCATTCATCCATACTCCAGAGGGATTACAAACTAGCAAGATAGATCAGATAGGCAATCCTGGTGTGTATGATCAGACTAATATTCAAGCAATCACAAACATTGTTCCAACAAGCTATAATCAATGGAATTAGTCATTGGCTCTACAAGGACTAAATTTGCAATGATGTGAGATAGTGCTTCTACGAGATGTGTGTCTGGGAGTACAATGAAGAGATCAGATCTGGAATGAATCAACTTAGCCAAATTGCATTGAAGGCTACATGGGATTAATCTACAAAATCACAGTTGCATAGACACAAATGATATGAAAAATGGGATGGACTATGACATTATAAATTTGGAAATGAGTGGTATCAACCTCCAGAGCCAAGGTGGGAATGAGATACAATTGAAGCCCAAAGATTTTCCAATGCAAAATCAAAATCATAATAAGATATGAAAATGTACATTCTCATTCATGAAAAATGAATAGAACCACCCAACTATAATAAGATTATGTAGGAATTTGGATGTGGAAGGATGGATCTTCAAGCCCTGAAGTGACAAGTCATAAGACTCATTACTACAAAGAACAAAGACCATCTTTAGGATTGCAGTGATCTCTAGCTACTAGCACAAACCCATCTCACAAGTTAGAGTGGAATGGACTTTTGTAAATTCTTATTAATTGAACAAGAGAGGTTACGAGTTTTGAGGAAGACATGTTGCAACAACATTAAGATTTATCTTTAACTCAAATTGGGGTACAGTCAGATCACCTAACATATCACATTTGTCTTTATCTATGATCTTCTTCACATGTTATCCCCTTACGGTGTTTCCTTTGCAACATCTGGTGCAATTGCTATTATTATTCTTCAACTAAAAGGTAATGAATATTGATTTATTAAATTATTTAATTAAGTAATTAGGTTAAAATGGAAAAAGAAAGGATTTTTTTTTATACATTGACATATCGGCTTATTTATTTAGTAAAGACTCTTTATTTTTGAAGTGTTAAAATTTCAATTAAGTTCTTAGTTTATATTATATATTAGTGTTCATTAATTAAAAATAAGAAATATTAAGATAAGATAATTGCATATATTTTTGAAGTCCGAAAAAATTAAAAATTAAAGGTTAATTAAATACTTTAATTATAACCTACGTTAAGAGGGACAATTGTATTGGTTATGGGTGTCATATGAAGTAATTGTGATGTGTGCCGTTCAAGGTTCCAATGTTCCCTAAAGCACTGTGTGACTTGTGCATGGGGGGGATACATGGGTTCACCTAAAAGAGTTGTGGTAGTGGTCGGAATCAACCCTCTGTAGCGTGAGTTCCTGCCAATAGATATATATCTATCTATATATATATATATATATATATATATATATATATATATATATATATATATATATATATATATATATATATATATATATATATATATATATATATATATATAGATAGATATATAGATAGATATTAATTTTATAAAATTTGAATGAAAAAGATGCACCTCTATCATAATTTTAGTACAACCCTCTCCACTACCATTAGCAAGTTCTCTACCAAGTTGACATGTAAAAGGAATAATAGAACTACCAACCCTTGATATGACAATAATTGTAGAATTGCTAGAACGTCAAACAAGGATGCTCCTAACGAAACCTTAAGACTTGATAATATAAATTTGTATATAAATAGGAAGTAAGAAAAAAAGATTTTGAGAAAAAGTTTAATTTGTAGATCTAAAGAAAATAATGTGATTCCCTAAAAGAATTGGAATATCTAGCTCAAAGTCATTTATGAATATCCTAATTATAGGGGCACCATTTTGAATGTTCCTACATAGGATGATATATTTTCTTTAGAAGACACTGAATTTTGGCTTAATCACCTGGCTAATGGGAAAACTAAGGATATTGAAGGTTATCAGGCTGAAATTTTTAGAATGGGAGGGTTTGTCCTCATCCCTCACGTACACATGCTCTTCAATTTGGAAATCAAGCAAGGATTTCATAAACCTTATATGCATAGCCTTATCGTGTCTATTTTTAAAAGTGGGGATAAATGCATTCCCTCTAATTACAGAAGTATTATGATCAATCATATTTTAGCCAAGTTGTATGGATTTAATTTAGAAAATAAGATTAGCTTATGGATTGAAAGCAATGGTAAAGGAGCTAAAGACCAAGAATGGTTTAAGAGACATAATTCAATTCTTTACCATCTTGTTACTCGCAATATCATTGCATAGGAATCCCACAATCATAATACTAATCTCTTTTTTTGTTTTGTGGTCTTTAGAAAATCCTTTGACATTGTTCCTAGGATGAAGCTCAGGAAGAAGTTGGAGGAGCTAATGGTTCCTATCGATTTGAGATTTGTTCTGAAAAGGTTGTATGAGAATGTTATTTTGAATCTTAAGACTATTGAGGGATGGTCAAAAGAAATTGGTTGCAATATCTTAGTCAAATAAGTATTTCCCTTATCCCGTACCCTTTTTGGTATTTACATTGATAGGCTAGAAGAGTGTTTAGAAGATGTAGGATGTGTTGGCCCCACATTCACTGGTATTGTCATAACTCTTCTCCTTTATGATAATGATATTGTTCTTTTGGAAAGGAGTTATGACAATCTTGACAATCAACTAAGAATCCACCAATATGTTTTCTCCAAGATAGGTATGGCTATTAACAGTGACAATGTTAAAGTCATGAAAATTAAATCCAAAAATATTACCGATGACAGTTTCATTCATGATAACACCTTCTTGGAGTAAGTTCCTTCATACAAATATATGGTAATAGACATTAATTATCAGCTCTATTGGAATTATAACATTGAGAAAAGGATAAGTGGAGGATGGAAATCTTATTATGGGCTTGAAAACAGTGATAAGATAGCAAATCTTTGGATTTGGGATTAATTTTTTTTTTTTTATCTTTAAGACTCTGGTCACCCCTCTTATTTTTTATGGATGTGAGGTTTGGGGTTGCAATATATCCAAAGAAACATGGAGGAAGATCGAGAATATCCAAAATCATTTTACAACCTACAACCTCAATATTAAAGGATGCACTCTCTACCTTATCCGCTTGATTGAAGCTTGCCTTTCTTGTATTGAATGCATGGCGATGACCGTGTATATCATGTATAAGAAGAAATTATAAAACATAGAAGCCAAGAGGTTTCCAAAAAATTATTCAAACTCTAGTCAAAACCCCCACCTTAAGCTCAAGCAAGGATGGCATAAGGATGCCCAATATTGGCTATACCATTAGGGGATAAAGGAGGAGATCATCTTGCAAAATAAGGATAATATTAAAAATATTATTACTTCCAAATTTAAGGAGAAGTTATGGAGTGATAAAGAGTTAGAGGGAAAAAGGAAACTAAGATATTATAAGGAGGTGATCAACCCCAATCTTGAAAACCATAATTATTTATCTATCTTGACTAGTGTTAAGAATAAAATGAGCATTGCTAAGATAAGAACTAATTATCATGAGCTTCATAGTGAAATTAGGTATTGGTTTACTCCCAAAATGTCATGGGAAGAAAGAGTCTATCACCTTCATGATACTAAGACAGTTGAAGATAAAAAACACTTTCTCTTATATTTCTTAGTTTATAGTCAAATTCATTCTAATTTTCAAAATATATATTAGACTACCAACCTTCTTAACTTATTAACGCAGCAAAACTATGGTGATGTGGGAACACTTCTCTCACTTTATTTGAAACATAGAAATAATATGTTAAAGAATTTCAAATTGACATATCAACTCATTTACTTAATAAAGAGGATCAAACATATACTTAATTTTTTATAATTTTAATTAAAAAATAAATAAATTAACATATACTCATGTATATTTCTAATTTTTTAAGTGTTAAAATTTTAATTAATATTTTAATTTATACTATTTATTACTATATTTATTATTATTTTTCAATTAGAAAATAAAAAATATTTAAATAATATATTTGGTGTATATTTTTGAAGTTATATCCCATTCTTGAAATTATAAAAATTTAAAGGTTAAAGGATAATATAACACTTTAATTATAATTTTGAAAAAAAAAAGGAAAAATAATATATCACATACATTTACCAAGATAATTAAATATAGTTTATAGTTTAAAAAAATGTGTTATATATATTTATGAAAAAAATTTAGAATTCTATATAAAGATGTAAAATTTATATAAATATAAAATACTGTTATCGGGAAATCTAGTGTCTATTCAGAGCTGCTAGTCCCACTAAGACGGGTAGCTATATTAGAAACAAACAGATTAAAGTCACTTGTTTTTCCTTTACGAGAGAGAGATGATAAAGAAGCAAAGAGTACCAACCTCAGCCTTCCGCTTGGCTCCTTGCTTTTTTCCTTTCTCCTTTGACAGAATCTCGCCACTGCTTCGTTACTTGTCCCACTTCAAAGAGCACCTGTAGATTCATAGCAGCATAATACCATCAAAGCATAGAGATCTATCACTGTAAACAATATAGGATCAGATATATATTGACCATACAAATGCATATATCAACACAATATTCAGAGATACACAAGAATATGGAGGGAAATTCAAATAGCTTTATTAGTAAAAGTAGTAGAAGAGAGAATTACAACCACTTGGTCTGACCCAGTGCCATCCTACCTATTAGCTACCTATACCAATAGGTTTCATTTTTCATGATTGGCAGGGGAAGTGCCAATATGATCTACTTTGGTGATACAAAGATCTCATATTCTTGTGGAAGAAACATATTTACATTTGGTTGATGCTGCCCTACTTCTGAATGGGTGATCCAACAGTCTAAGCTGGGTCATGCCATGTTTCAATTTTTGTTGTAGATTAGAGAAAGAAATCTGTCCAAACAGTTCAATCTTGGCAGATAAAGTAGTTAGGTAGAGAATGAAGGTTCCCAACTGTTTAATCTGGGGCCTTGGAAGCAATAAGGCTAGCCTTAGATAGAAAATCAAAAGAAAAAAGCCAAAGGAAAAGAAAAGGCACATAAGGGTTTGCAAGTCTAAATGCACCCTCTTTGAAGTAATAAAAAATGCTAGGCAATAGAATGGGTAGGTAGTTGGGGTTGCAGAAAGCATGGTTTATGGCACTTCACTGGCCTAAGCAAAGCTAACAACATGGTGCCAGTGCAGGTCTCTTATTCAACAATTTTGCAGCAATACAATGAAGCATGTCTAACTTCCAGATTATCCCCCATCACATTCATTGCTAACCTCTCAATACTACCTATGTTCATGAAAGAAAGTCAAAATCTTTTGTGAGTTCTTGTCTCTTTTAGAGCCACATTTCTTGTGTAAAAGTCTTTTCATTTTGATCTACTTCCTAAAAACTGAGTTGATTTCATATAAACTTAGTGCTTTACCCCCTCATCCCCTTCCTCCACTCATATTAACTCCTAACTTCTTATTATCTAAATCCCCTATACTCCCCTTTTCCCCTACTATTATAAACACTACGGTGTATAAACCCCAAGCAATGTATAAATATTCCCTCCCCCTGGCAATTATATCCATATGCCCAACAACAGGGATTAAATTGACCTCTGGTCAGTTTGATAACCTAAGCCCTACCCCTTCTTTCCCTTCACAAACCTTTGAAGTCATTTACCCACTTCATTTGCAAAAAACCTTGTAAAAAATCCACTATTACCCCTAACCCGCGCTATTCGCCAAATACACCAAAAAACCCACTTTTCCGCTTTATCCAAAGTTTGGTATGATGCGCATTTTCCACAGAAAATACTTTGAAAAACCCAAATGTTCGTTATATACCAAAGTTCCAACCAGGCGCGCATGTCGAAAAATATATTAAAAAATTTCTCCACCTGCTGCCGTATTGTCCTGGCGCCTTAGCGATCCGTCCGACGGCCCATATTCATATCGGGTTGGCTCCGATGACCGCACTTTACCGCCCGAGAAACTGTCAGAGGGTGACGTCAGGCCTCTGCCACGCGTCACCCCCATATTTTCTCGGGCCGCCCTCTCACAAAACCACGACCGTATCCAAAGCGGTCCGAGCAAACCATTTACCGCTTGTGGTTTACCGCCTGCCCACATCACCGTTACGTCACGCCCACGTCAGTTCAACTCGGCGCCCTGTCAGCACCCCCGCCCACCAGTGCTCTGACATGTCCGCCCCTATGCAATCCCCGTGGACCACGTCACCCGACCCTGACCCCACCCGATGACATCATGCTGACGTCATCCAAAAAAAAAGCGCCAATAACCCAAAAAGTCCATATTTTAGCCAAAATTCGTGTTTTTGTCACTTCTGCCAAAAAGACTGTTGCTCACCTCTGCATGCAATTTACGACCATCCGTCGCCAACCTGCAGAAATCGACCCGAAGACCATTGGTGCCCTCAACCCACCTGCATTTATAACCATTGCCGGCAATTCAGCAGGTATTTATCCAAATCGTTCCCTCCACGCTTGGTTATGTCCATAATTGTCCGAAACTAAGTTAAAAGAGTGAGGAAGCTTGTATTTACCAACAAATCCCCGGTGGCCAGCCTTCATTTTCAATTGTTGAGTCGAAATTCACCTGTAGAGCCTCGTTTAGCCAAGTTTTCACAAAAACCACAGTCAGTCCGCGCATTCGTGGACTTAAAACCTGAGCTGCACAAATTCACCAGGAGAACAGTGGTACTAGTCCCTGCATATGCTCAATTAACTCTCTTTGGAGCACTTTAAACTATTTTCACCACAGTTTACCCCATTTTTCCTTGCAATTTGCCTCACTGTTGCAAAAGTACCCCTCTGTGTTGTTCTGCCCACTGAAACCAGTTCTAGTACAATTCATAGTACTACTTAACCATGGAAACACCAGTAGCCCTGAATATTCAACCTCTGAATGCCCCACACAGAGAGCTAGAGTGGAAGGCCCTGGGTGATAGAGATTACCATATGATAGACTCATTTGCCATGAGTTCCAAATTTAACATTCACCTGCAAAATGAGTTAAAGGCCCAATATCTCAGTGGAGTTGATATTTTAGGAATTTGGGACTCCAATTTGCCCATTTACAATCTCCCTCAAGTCAATGTCCTCCTAGACTTGATAAATCAATGCCGCTCCAGCTATGATCCATGTCAAAGAGCTGTCCTTAGCCCCTCAGGCTCAGTATTGTTCCATATCACCCCTGAGGCCATAAATGAGATGCTGCACTTTCACACTGCAAAGCCACTGACTCCTCTCTCCATCAATGACTTGCTAAAGAAAGGGGGCAAGTTGTCCAGTGCTCAGATCATCAAAATTAATCAGTTGTTCGTTCAACCAAGCTCTGAAGTTGTGAGAACCCCTCCAATAGGATATCAATAACTCAATGAGCTGGGCAAGATGCTTGTGGATTTGATCAGTTACATCCTGGGTTATGGGTCATATGAGGATGTTGATGAAACCATTATGGCCATGCTGTCCATATTCTCCCCTGGGATGCCTCCTGCTGTGCACTATGATTTTGCTACATACATTGCCAATAAGATTCATGAACAATTGATGAATCTAGAAAGGGAAAAGGTGTTTAAATACACTAGGTACATCTATCACTTGTTCTTATTTTATCAACCAGATGCTTTCCCTGTTCTTCTCAAGAAGCTAAATGCCCAGGGAAACCCAAGGTCTGTGGTGTTTTGGTCTTCAGTCTTTCATCATATAACTTTTTCACCATACACCTACTGTGAATTCATAGACATTTTTATCCATCCAGCTATGACCTTGTTATTGGGTGTCCCTCCTCCAAGATTGACAGATGAGATGCAAAGGATACTTCACCTCTCAAAGTCCTACAGCATTGGTGATTGGTACTTTTACCAACACCATACAGTAATCAGAATATATGGCTGTGAGTTGAACCCTTACAGGTTGCCAAGATATGTCCCTATGAGACTTTTTGCCTTAGAGTATTTTAGGCAGTTTGGAAATGTAGACTTTGTCCATTTCCACAGTAAAAACAAGAAGGTGCAACTAAAAGTAAGGAACCAGCTAGGCCCATTTCTATACAACAAAAGGGAGGAAGGATGGAAAGAAGCAGATTTGATCCTAGAGACCCTCAAATTGCAAACCAGTTTCCAATGGGTACCTTATGACCCTAATCATTTCATTTCCCTCAGGAGGGTAAAATACAAATTGGGTGGCTATGCTCACGTGAGACTGCCTCATATTGAGAAATATGCCAATTCATTAAGCTGGAAAGAGGGCACTCTAGAAGAGCCAATGACTAGAGAGCAAATGCTACAAAGAGAGGCAAAGAATATTGAGAAAGAGGCTGACTTGGAAACTTGTGGGCAGGTTTCCTCTTCCTATCAAAGGCAACTTGGAGCAGCTGCCTCATCCTCTACAGCCCAGCAGCAAGCAGCCGGAACTGTTCAACAGGAATCCAGCAAGGATAAAGGGAAGCAGATGGAGCAGGAACAACCACCTCCTATAGCAGAACAGCAAGCAGAAAAGCAAGTAGAACAGCAAAAAGAGGGGCAGCCAAGAGAGCAGGATACTCCCCTCACCACATCCACAAATCAAGGGGAGAAAAGGCAGAGAATGAATCCCTTTTCTGAAGAAGAGATGCCCATCGGGCAATCATTGGGCATGGGCCCACCGAGCATGGAGGCATCTGCCAGTTCCTTTCAGCAGGAACAAGAAAGAACCCTTGGAGGAGAAGTCAGCTCCTCAAGTCAGCAAAGGAGAGTGGATAGGGGCATCAAGCAACAATTCATTGACATCAAAAAGAGAAATGAGCCACTCAAGCTCCAGATCTACAACCAGTTGCTTAAAATGGCCCCTACAAATCAGCAGAGGCTTATGTCAGCTTATGACATAAATGAGGGGAAAATGACCATGAGCCATTTCATGCTAACCATGCTGCAGCCACAGTCAGCTGCAGACTATATAAGAACCAACCTTGAGGTCCTTGCCAAGGACATCCACCCTATGGACCAATTAGAACTTCACAAGCAAACGGGTGAGATGGTCTATTCAACACTGGCAGATAAAACCTTATTGGCAAATAGGTTGGAAAACAGCCTGAACAATACAGCTGCCCAACTTGAGTTGGAGAAGGCATCCTCTGAAGCCAAAGACAACAGGATCAGGTCTTTGGAGGATATAATCATAGAGCTTGGGCATGACCCAAAGGATCCAAAAGCTATACAAATGCTGCTGAAAATAAGAGATGCAGACCTTGCAGCTCTCAGAAAGATGATTAAAATCCCAGCAACCCTTCACCCTCAAACAGAAGAGGTTGCCCAGTAAAGACAAGACCAGGGTGTAGCAATATTGCTAGTAGGACTGCACAAGCAGCTAGTGCAAACACAAGGGAAGCTGGAAGAGACAGAGGCTGCACTGCAGGCAGCCCTACAGCAGAAATAAGGAGGTCAAACCTCTCAGCCCCCTCCAGAGATCATAAACCTTAAGGAGCTCCCACATACTACTGCTCCTCCCACAGGGCAGACAGCTCAAACAGCTCCATCAACATCAACACCAGCACCAACCTCAGAGCAGGCTCCGAGCCTTGATATGCAGAAGTTGATGAGTGAAATCAAGATCCTAGAAGCCCAGATGACGGAGCTAAATGAAGCCAAGGAGAATTTAGCTAAGCTGAATGAAAAATATGACAAATCTAAACAAAATGTGGCTGAAAAAGGAAGAGAAATAAAGGCTCTCAAGGAGAAGATAAAGGAGTTGGAGAAAGAGCTCACCCTTGACAAAGTTGTAACTGAAATCAAGAAAGTTTTATGGGCCAATATTGGCCAAACAATCACAGATCAATGGCAGTATATAGAGACAATTCATGAGCAAATGGAGCTCATAGCCAAGGCACACAGGGAAGTCCAAAGGGCAAGGGCATCTCTAGGAAATATGCCTGAGATAGCCAATAGAATGATCAATGTTCTCAATAATCGTATAGGTCCTCAGCTGGCAACAATTGGGATCCCCAATAGAACTGAAACCATCCTGCTGATAAAGAGGGTCCTTACATTGAGAAGCTTGGTACAAACACTGGATAGAAGAAGCCAGGACATGCAAACAGAAGTAAACAGATTCATGGATAAGTTTGCAGCATTACAGAGCAGAGGCCTTCCTGGCTTGTTGAACAGCGCAGGGAGGCTACTATCACATGAAAATTATGCCAAAAGGGTGAATACATTTGCCACTAACGAGATCACTGCAGGAGCAAGTGCTTCAGAAGAAACAGGACCAGCATCTGGGCAAAGTCTCTATGACAGAGTAGAGAACTTATTTTTTAATATGAATGAGATCAAACATTTGTTTGAAGTACCTCCAAACTTCTACAAGTATACAGAGGCAGATGAAACCTTAGATGCAATTTTGAGGCATCAACTGCCTACACATGAATGGTGGACCAAAATGATACAGTTCTTACTGTAAACGAAATGCTTTCATCAGGTTTTTCATCAAAAAACATAAGTCATCAGGCTTAGAAAGTGTGATGCATACACTATGACTAGAGAAGAGTGGACTGAGCCAACTCAGCAGAAAGATTCGGCCACTAAAGCGATACCGACAGCTGCAAATGACAGGGCCGAGAAAGCTACAGCATGACAAAGCCATAAAGACACATCATTCAGCATTAATACAGAATGCTCAACCGACTCAGTGGCCTCCAAAGGTCAAAAAGACTTCTGACAGCATTGAAGAGTATTCATTTTGTATTTAGAGCAGTAATAACTTCCTTATCTGCTATTTTGTAAAGTTGGTGAGCGTATTTATTTATCAAGTGACTCAGCGGTTCAGATATTTTTGTATAACCGATTGTATATATTCCCCCTCACATAAGCCTGCAGGGGTTGTTGATTTTCTCTTCAGGAGATACTATGCTATAAATGTTCAGAGTTTTAATATACAAAGTTGATGGAATTTCCAAAGTTCTGCGTTGTCTGATGCGTTTCTGGTGTGATTGCTGAATGCTACAGGATTCCTGCGTATTTCATGGAACAATAAGTTTCTTTAACCTGTTTCGATATGTTTATTATTTTCTTCATAATCCAGTCATGTTCTGTTTCACAAGTTTAATGGCAAAGAAAAAGAATAGTTTCAGGATTTATTCATAGAATACCCTGAGCTCAATCTAAGCCATTATCTATGTTTTACTCAGTTATAGTTATAAAAGTGTAATTCTTAATTGCTGCACTTCCAAACTATACCTTTCACAGTGATTATCGTTTAGGAATTCAAACCTGCTCCTGGTCAATATATCTCTTTCTCACATCATCAACTTAGTGGAAATTTCTTAATTGCCTTCCACTGGTTACACACACTTCATCATTACAATTTCAAGTTTGTCTCATGAAATATTTAAATGGCCCTGCTGTTTCAATAATCACACTCAACAAATTCAAACAACCAGCAACTGCAGAATCCATTGCCCAATGGTCTAAAACTGTCTGAAATATTACCTTAAGTACTGAAAGACATCATTCAACCAAAATTACAAACCAAACCCTCACCTCATATCTAGCCTAAGATCTTTCAAGAACAAAGTTAAATAATTAAATAGAGAGCCCTCTCTGATTACAGGTTGGCTAGAACCTGTGATCCAAAGCTTGGTTAGTGGTTACCCCAGCCGTATTCCCTTGGGAGTCATAGGGAACAACCTGGGCGTTAACACTACCAGCATGAAATCCCTCTTCACCTCATACAAAGCAAGATCACCTAACAATGTCTTCAAAGAGAAACCAACAACACTTCCTTTCAAATTACAAAATTCCAGCCTCTGGATCTCTTGGATGAGGGATCCATATATAGATGTTTACAGGAGAGTGATTCAGCTTCTGGGATTTTGATTAGTGTCATTTCACTGATAGTTCTTGGTTCCAGATGGAGATTTTAGATCCCTTACTCATCCCCGGGCGAACTCAGAGAGGCAAGTGTTAAATGAGCAGTTTCTAGAAGATTCTCTGGGTTTCCACCTAGCAAACTGCTTGTGCCATTTGTCTGATCTTGCTCATCGCACCCTATAGAAGGGCTTTCCAGTATGCATCACACTTTTTGCATGTGGCAAGTGAGATGCATCGCACCTTTAGCACTGGGCAGTCTGTATGGTCCTGCTTTGACCAGTTCTGAGTAGTTTTTCATGGAGAACTTTTGGGAGATGATGTAATCAGCTGACCTTGCTCCTTTAGGGTATGAAACAACATTTTTGGGGACTTAGAAGCCCTTGGTTTATGGACATGTATGATTGGGGTTGCAGTGCCCAAATATGTCTATAACAGTTGCCCCCTAAAGCATGAGGTTGTAAATCCTTTTGATGTCGGGTGAAATGCTTTATAATGAGGATCCAAGGTTTTTCGAACTGGGAGGTGACTTGTAATAAGATACAATACAATACATTATCTTCATAATAATTTTCATGATCTAGCTGAGGCGGGCATTCCCATGCTCAGCTTTGATTAATTCATTTTCATGTACATAGGACAGACAACCGTCTGTGTGCATACTGATGATTCTGGTAGAGCCATTATCCCTTAGTTTGGATGATTATTTGTGCAGCAATGATGTACATTTGATGTCTTTATTCTCCTGAATATATCGCAGCCTAGATGGATGAAACTAGATCTGGAGTCTTCAAAACGCTTTCAATCTTCGCCCGAAGTACAAGTTGATCCATGTGAATAGATGTTCTGATGTCGAACATGGAAAGACATCGCCTGATTACCAGCCAATGATGTAAGCTGTTAACAGGCGTGAGAGGAATCACCGATGAAGATGATGACCCTCAAGGTACTGCAGTACAATTCACGTGGTGTGAATACATGAGTTGATGTCGAGCACCATGCAAAGTCTTTCGGTCGAAGGTCATTAATGTAAACCTGTCGCCGGAAGTGAGAAACTTGCCACTGAGGCATGCAAGCTTCAAAGTAATAAAAGGGTTGTTCCTAGGTCGGCTTCTTGGATAATGAGCAGATGTCGACAAGAAGTGACCCATCGTAGGAGGGCATTGATGGATTCCACATCTATGACATGGAACGGAGCAAATGATTTCATAGAGGTGAAAATGATCTGATGGTACAAGTTTCAAGGTGGCGGTCATGAAAGAATGAAGTGTGAAGGTATTGCAATTGGATGAGACACAAGCTGGGTAGGTGAATTCTCTGAATGACTTCTCTTGAACATATCGGCGACACTGAAATGGATTGGTAGCGTTAACCCCAAAGGTGGATGGTACGGTGCACCAATGGTAATATGACCAGTGAACGGAATAACCCACCCCAACTCAATCATGGTGATGGAGTGAAAGTGTCATGTTCAAGAGCGACCTGCTACCAATAAAGTTTCTTCAAGTTTTCTTCCCAATTTTCCCCAATCATTTCTGACCAGTACTCTTTATTTTTGTCAAGATTGAGGAGGATAACATATGCTTGTTCTATAATTTTCGCTTCGGGCAAACCCGTCGCTATGTTTTAACGAGCCTAGCGACAGTGAAACTCGCTCTTGTCTGAGTGGACAAGTTTGTCGGTATTTTTTTAACGAGTTTAACAACAAGGATAACTCGGTTCTTTTCAATTTTAGAGAGTCTGAAAAGAGATGGAAAGAAGACTCCAATATTCCTTTTTCGTAATATAATCCCTTAAGTCCGAAAAGGTATAAAACAATGCGAAAGGGATGACTTTCCGATAGTTTTAATGAGCCGAACAAGACAAACGCTCGATCTTTTTGTGTAATAATCCCTCGGGTCCAAAAAGATTAAAATCTAGAGGAGGGATGGCACTTCCAATCACTTTAACGAGTTGGAGAGGCCAATTGCTTAGAAATCTTTTCATATTTTACGAGTCATATGAAAAGAGCTTAAAGGAGACTCGTTTTTTGAGGAACGAGCGATGTTTTCAAATAGCATCTGGTTCCAGGTAATGTTTGGAACTTTTCAATCATAGCAGTGTAAAGAAGGTGGCTAATAGGATCACTCGTCACAGTTGTTCCTCAAAAGGGGTAAACAATCAAATGGAGGTGTATGATCAGCTAAAAAAGAGTGGAGGTGATGGTAAGAACATGACCAAGGCTCAAAATCTCATAATAATTTGATCTCAATGGTTATTTACTGGTGGTGGGTTCATTTTTAATGACCTTAAACTCTGGTGGAACATATGCTCATTGCTAGGTTTATTTTTTAACAAGCTTTAACTTCGCGTAAAACTGCTCGTGATAATGGTCATTGATATTTGATTCAACGTTGACACTAGGTTCTTTTGATGGTCATATTGCTTGTTCAATTGCTCCATCAAACTGATTAGAAATGAGGACATATGCTTGAAAAATGACTTAAAAAACCAATTCCCTACTTAAATTACATGAAAGGTAACTTAAAAATAGTTTTTTACCCCTCATTTTACCATTTCATTTGGAGTTGTGACTGTTGGAGCTCTGGAGGTGTTTTCCCCCTTGATTTTCACTAGCTAATTCCGAGGGATTCTGTCGACGATTTTCGGTGCCATCTGGACCAGGTAGGAGCTAAACCTGAGCTCTTCAATTGCATTCTTTCCATTTTGAATTCTGAGCATGTTTTCCTGCTTTTTTGGGCCCCTGGGGTTTGAACATTTCGTTCTTGCCCCATCGCACTTAGTGTATATTGAAAGGTGTGATGCATCTTAAGCTAGCCACTGTCCAAAATGTATGCATCGCACTCAGTACACAGCTATGGTGCGATGGGTGCAACGAGGAAAACTTTTGCACTGATTTTTCATGGAAATTTTGCGTTTTGTTTTCCAAATCAGAACCCTGATTCTTCTCTTGTTTGTTTTTCAGAGATTCATCGGAGCAAAATGGTCATTACATGGCATGAACACGAGCGTGAAGAAGAGGACATGGTTTCCCTACATGATCTGGGTATGATAACTACATTGCAGAACTGTGGCTTGCTCAAGTTCATCCGCATTTCTAGCATGAGGCAACAAATCAACTTGTTGGAATATTTCCTCAATGCATGGGATCCTACCGACAAAGTGTTCCAGATAAGAGGAAAATCCATCCCCATGACTGTTGAGGACATCTATTTCTTGACCGGTTTATTGAGCCGTGGCGCCCCTCTCTCATTGTCAGGTTCCACCCGTGGGGGCTAATCCGTGAGAGATTATATTCGCCGATACTGTAGAGAAGGATCTCAGCCGAGCAAGGACAGCAAGATCAGTATCCGAGATGTCACAGACCAGTCCTTGAGGACTATTTTATTTACCTTTGCTAGACTGGTTGGTAGCACGGCCCTTCACTTGGCCAACAGGTCCTATATGCAGTATGCCTTGGAATGTCTTGAACCCAAAGTATTCAACTAGTGTGATGCAGTACTTCCGGTGATCAAAGAACAACTCACCAAAGTGAAAGCAAGAAGATCTAAGAACTTTGGCTATGGTTCAATTCTGACCGCTTTCACCTTGGAGAGGATCCCACTGATGCAGCCCCAGTACATCTCACTTGGCTTGCCACCACCGACTGAGCCACGGATGCAGAGATGGGTCGACCTTATGGCCAGACATGCTGGTCAATCGCAGGTTTCATTCTCTGATGCTTTCTTCGAGTGGTTCAACCATCAGTTATGACTTATGCTGAGTATCCATATGCTGGGATGGACTTCCGGGTGACCTAGACTTGGTGATACCGGCTGGCGAGCAGTGGGGTGCCATAGGTGAAAATCTCTGACCATATCTCTATTTATTGTTTTTATAATGTTCTTGTGTTTTTCAAATGTTCATCAAGACTAATCAAAACTCATGTGCTTATGTAGATATTGGGTCTGTGTGACTAGCAGTGTGTCCGAGAGCGGCAGTTATTGTTCTAGTAGGAGAGGCTATAGGGAGGGCCATCTTTCGCGACCTGGATGTATCCGAGACCCTTGCAGTGTTGTAGGATCAGATCGATCATCTCACCCTTGGTATTCTTGACGTGAGGACCGATGAGCTGCCTCTGAGATTACAGCGCCATACCACTGGCGTGCCGAGATGTTGGACCAGGCTCTTACGCATGATTGCACAAGTGGTGACTAGTTATCACCAGCATCATTAGACTAGGGTGCCCCCTTGCATTCTGAGTTTTTGGGTCATATGACTGATTTTGTCTTGGACACAGAACACTATGTACAAACTATAAACAGTCATATATATTTTTTTGATTTTTGGAGTTTTATTTTGGTTAAGTTATATGATCCTGATGCAGTTATTGATAAAATTCTTTCCTTTTACAAATGTTGCAGATGTTTATCTAACACATAATTTGCTAATGAATCGGTTAATGTGTTTAAGTTTCTGGGAATATGTTGATATTGAATTGTTGGGTCCCCATAATACTAGTGATTACCCCACTACTATTGTAGTTATACCCCTTCTTAATATTGTTGTGCCCCTATTGCCCCCATATTGTTATTACTGTGCCCCATATAATCCCTCTATTGTTATTTTTGTGGCTTTATATTATTATTGTTAGGTAGGCTAGATTATATTGTGACTCCTTAGACTCTTATATATAGAAAGGAGGTTTTGTCATTTGAATCATCCAAGAATTGTTCATTTATGTAATGTAAAGGAGGTTGCCCCCTCGAAGAGGCTGAATTCTAAGGTGTTGATCTATCTTTTCTATCTTTTCTTAAGTTGGTTTCATAACATTTGGTATCAGAGCTTTGGATTCTAGGGTTTCGCTGCTCCAAACAGGTCATCGTGGAATTTTCGCTATAACTTTTTTTCTGTGTTGTTTCAGAAGCTGCAAAAACAACCCATTTGATAAGAAATCGCGCTGAACCTCGAGTCCAAATTTCAGAGCTTTTCGCGCTATATTTGCGGAGATATGATCTGAGGAAGTTGGTCTTTTTGCAGACTCCTAAATTACATTCCAAATAGGTGACTTGGGGAAAATCGTCATAACTTTTTTTCAGAGCATCAGATTGAAATTTCGAAAGAAGGTACAAAAACAGGACAGATTTTAGTTTTGTTTTATATATTTTTCAGAGTCAAAGGTCGAAACAGTGACACGTGGCACTTCATACAAGTTCGCTCTACTGAACTAGTCTACAATCAGGTCACTGCAGGAGATTGTGCATAACTCTTTCTTGAAGAATCCAATTTGGATCAGACTAGTGGCATTGGAAAGAGGACACAGAAGGCTACTATAGGTCACAATTTTAGAACTGGATGATTCGAAATTATAGAGATACATCAGATTCAATATCAGGCTTCTACAAAGTGAAAAAGGTGTGTAGTTTTTTTTTTAAATTTTTGCGTAAGCTTGGTTTGAAGGAATTCAAAGGGCATAGTAAAGCATTATTATCGGTCATTTATGCCCCGAGGAAAGAAAATGCAAACACCTAGTAAGAAACTTGAAAGCTCTAGCATGACTTATGAAGAAGAGGAAGAAATGCAACATGAGATAGCAAAATTACGAGACCAAGTGCAACAAGTGTCACTTGCACAAAAAGGAACAGAATCTGAGATGGATGGTTTAAAGAAATATGTAGAAGCTAAGATGGATGGTTTAAATAAAGGTGTAGAAGCTAAGATGGACGATTTGAAGATAGATTTGAAGACAGACATGGAAGAATTGAAGAAGTTGCTACAAGAAAGGGTCACTAATGGTGAAAGGGTAGTAAAGGAAACTCATGATGAGAACAAAAGAAATGTTAATCATGATTCCATAGACTCTAATGTTGGATCGAAGACCCACCATATTCCAAAAACCGATATGAGGAAGTTTGATGGCAAGGATCCCGCAACATGGATATTATAGATGGAGCAATTCTTCGATCTCAATAATGTGCAAAACACACAAAAGTTACGTATGGCAACTTTATATTTGGAACCAAATCAGTTTGTATGGTATCAATGGCTTTGCTCTCGTAAACAATTTATCACTTGGGCAATTTTTACGGAAGAATTGGTAGCACATTATGAGGATACAAAAAGCAACACTTTTTTTAGCCAATTGATAACTCTCAAACAAAAGGGTTCAATAATGGAGCACATTGAGGAGTTCCAAAAAATGAACATAAGGGTAAAAGATATTCCAGAGGAGCATAGGATTGATGTTTTCATAGGGTCTTTAAAGGATAATATCCAACATGATGTTCGCCTTTGGGAACCTGATTCATTAGAGAAGGCATTTAGGTTAGCAATAAAAATGGAAAGCAAAATTATGGCAACCAGGAAGCATACCACTCACAACTATAAAGACGGAAGTGTTGTTGCCCCTAGTCTTCCACAAGCTATAAGATTGACACCACAACAATTGGAAGAAAAAAGAGAAAAAGGGCTTTGTTACAGTTGTGATAGCAAATACACTAAAGGTCATAAGTGTGCTGAGAAGAAATTATTCTACATAGATTGTGAAGAGGAAGAAGAAAGGGAGCAAGAAAGGTCAAAAGAAGAGGATATACTCCAGGAACAAAGCCTAGATGAAGAAAAAATAAATCTGACCATATCTTGTAATGCATTGGCAGGAATTACCACTCCTCAAACCATCAAGACAAAAGGACAAATCAAGAAGAAAAAGGTAATAGTGTTGATTGATTCAGGAAGTACCCACAATTTTATTCATTGTAAGGTAGAAAAAGAATTGAATTGCTTCCTATATCTAGCACCAGAGTTTCAAGTGATGATTGCAAATGGAGGAACAATAAATTGCTCTGGAAAGTGCCATAATATTAAGCTATCCATGGGAGAATATGTATTGACTAGCCCAATGCTTTCCATTCCGATGGGAGATGCTGATGTTATATTAGGAGTCCAATGGCTACAATCCTTGGGTACAGTAGCTTTTAATTTTCAAGAACTTTTCATCAAATTTTCTACGGAAGGAAAGGAAGTTGAATTAAGGGGTATTGCAGGGAAACTAGGAAAGATAATTAGCTCTAATGGTATGACAAAGCTTCTAAAAAAGGAGAAAAGAGGTGTAATTGCACAATTATGTTCGCTAGATGTTTCCACATCGGAATCATCTATTTCTCCAGATCTCCAAAAAGTCCTGGACAATCATTCCAAGGTATTTGAGACTCTCAAAGGTCTCCCACCTATGCGTGATCATGATCATGCTATTCATCTGATTCCAGGAAGTGTTCCTCCAAACATCAGGCTGTACAGATCCCTATGTCCAAAAGAGTGAAATTGAACGTATGGTTGCAGAAATGCTAGAGGCTGGTATAATTCAACCGAGTCAAAGTTCTTTCTCTGCTCCAGTAGTATTGGTGCACAAGAAGGATGGATCATGGCACATGTGTCAGGATTATAGGGAGCTCAACAAGCTCACTATTAAAGATAAGTTCCCCATTCCTGTCATTGATGAATTACTAGATGAATTGCATGGATAAATTTACTTCACCAAGTTGGATATTCGTTCAGGATATCATCAAATTAGAATGAATATTGAAGACATTCCGAAAACAGCATTTAGAACTCATGAGGGTCATTATGAATTTTTGGTCATGCCTTTTGGCCTTACCAATGCACCTTCAACATTTCAAGGTTTGATGACTTCAATTTTCAAACCATTCCTTAGAAAATTTGTGTTAGTATTTTTTGATGATATACTAATCTACAGCAAGTCTTGGAAGGACCATGTTGAACATGTTGATAGGGTGCTACAACTATTGGAGGAGAAACAATTATATGCAAAAAGATCCAAATGTTTCTTTGGAGTCTAGGAGGTGGAATATCTGGGTCGTATTGTATCTCATCAAGGAGTTAAGGTAGACCCTAGCAAAATTAAAGCCATTAAGGAATGGAAAATCCCCACATCCATAAAGCATCTGCGAGGATTTCTCAGGTTGACAGGGTATTATCACAAGTTTGTTAAGAATTATGGGAGAATAGCAGCACCTCTAACAACATTATTGAAGAAAGATGCATTTTCATGGACTCCGGAAGCAACAAAGGCCTTTGAACATATTAAAGAGGCAATGTGCCAAGCACCTGTCTTAGCTACACCGAACTTCACAAAAACCTTTATTGTGGAATGTGATGCTTCAGGAAATGGAATTGGTGTTGTTCTAATGCAAGATGAAAGACCCATTGCTTTTGAAAGTCATCCAATCAAGGGAAAGTTTTTAAGAAAAGCTATTTATGAGAAGGAAATGTTGGCAATACTCCATGCACTTAAGAAATGGCGACCCTGCCTAATGGGAAGACACTTCAAGGTAAAAATGGATCATGATAGCCTTAAATACTTTTTAGAACAAAGATTATCCTCTGAAGAGCAACAAAAGTGGGTCACAAAGATATTGGGTTATGACTTTGAAATCATCTACAAAAAAGGGAAGCAAAATGTGGTGGCATATGCACTCTCAAGAAAGGATGAGGATGTGGAAGCATTGTTGTGCACCATTTCTATTATCCAACCAGACTGGATAAATGAAGCAAGGGAGGAGTGGAAGAATGACGAGGAAGTGTGGGCACTTATTCGAAAGTTACAACAAGATTCCAGTACGTCTGATACATTTCGCTGGAAAAATGATTCATTATGGTACAAAGATCACTTATACCTCTGTAAGAATTCCCAGCTAAAACAAAAGATTCTTATGGAATTGCACACTTCTCCCTTAGGAGGGCACTCAGGATCTTTAAAAACTTACCACAGGGTTAAGAAGGAATTTTTTTGGGATGGCCTTAAATCAGATATTCAAAATTTTGTGGCGGAATGTTTGGTTTGCCAACAAAATAAAGTTGACACAATTAAGACACTGGGTCTATTACAACCTTTATCCATTCCAAGCCAACGTTGGGAAGAGGTTTCAATGGATTTTATCACAGGTTTACCCAAGTCTGAGGGAAAGAATGTCATCATGGTGGTAGTTGACAGACTTACCAAGTATGCACACTTTTTTGCATTATCACATCCATTTAAAGCCAGTACAGTTTCTACTGCATTTATGGAAACAATTCAAAAGCTACATGGAAACCCAAAGATTATTGTAAGTGACAGAGATCCCATTTTCACTGGAAATTTTTGGAAAGAATTATTTTCTTGTCTTGGTACTCGATTAGCTCATAGCTCATCTTATCATCCTCAATCTGATGGGCAAACTGAGATAGTAAACAAATGTTTGGAAGGATATCTTCGTTGCTTTGTATCTGATAAACAGACACAATGGGTCAAATGGTTGCCTCTGGCTGAATGGTGGTGTAACACTTCCTTCCATACATCAACAAAAATGACCCCATTTATGGCACTTTATGGGTATCAACCACCATCCATCACATCATATTTAAGAAAAAATTCTAAGGTTCAGGCAGTGGAACATCACATTGAACATCAACAACAAGTCCTCCAACTCTTAAAGGATAACCTCGTGTTGGCACAAAATAGAATGAAACAACAGGCAGATCAACATCGCAATGAAAGAAGTTTTGATGTCCTATGGCTACAACCATCTAAGCAAATGTCCCTCAAGCAAGCTAAGAAGGATAATAAATTATCACCAAAGTATTATGGTCCGTACAAGGTGTTGCAAAAAGATTGGTATGATGGCATACAAATTGGAGCTTCCTACAGCTTCTCGATTGCACCCAGTTTTCCATGTTTCATGTTTAAAGAAGGTTATAGGCGACAAGCTCCCAGTTCAAACAATATTGCCAGAACTTGACGAGGAAGGAAAAATTATATTGGAACCGGAAGCAGTCACAAAAACAAGAACTCAACACCTGCGAAATCGATCAATTTCATAGTATCTTATCAAGTGGAAGAACTTATCCGCTGAAGATTCCACATGGGAAGATGAGAATTTTATGCAGAAGTATCCAGAACTACTCAAGCATTGAGGACAACAATTTTTTGAAGGAGAAGGGCATGTTGGGTCCCCATAATACTAGTGATTACCCCACTACTATTGTAGTTATACCCCTTATTAATATTGTTGTGCCCCTATTGCCCCATATTGTTATTACTGTGCCGCATAGAATCCCTCTATTGTTATTTTTGTGGCTTTATATTATTATTCTTAGGTCGGCTGGATTATATTGTGACTCCTTAAACTCCTATATATAGAAAGGAGGTTTTGTCGTTTGAATCATCCAAGAATTGTTCATTTATGTAATGTAAAGGAGGTTTCCCCCTCAAAGAGGCTGAATTCTAAGGCGTTGATCTATCTTTTCTATCTTTTCTTAAGTTGGTTTCATAACATGAATAGAATCGAACTGTCTTTCCAAAATCTTGACCTTTAGGAACATGCGATATATAGCTGGATTCTGAACATAATAGGTGCTGGTAAGCTGTAGAATGACGAGCTATGAGTCTAACCTGATGACAATTCGGCATATTCCATGCGCGATGGAATCAGAGAGAAGCTCTATCAATGCGCTATATTCAGCGATGTTGTTCGTTGATTGACCAATACATACCCCTTTGAAACTCACTAATTCGTCGCTTGGATCAAAGATGGCCCAAGCTGCAGAAGATAGGTTCCGCGTACTACGACTTGCTCTGTTGGCATATCCAACAAATGATTCCAATGGGTTTGACATCTACAAAAAATGCAAAAGTGGATTAACTAACCAAAACGATCACTCTTGACGAAAATAAAAATGTAACAAAAGCATAAGAAGAGGTTACCATGCTGAGTTAAGCATAGTAGCGCTTAAGATACAACCCGTTTCGGGGTTGCAACAGTGGAATCCCATCATAATCTACTAGATCATAGGCTCCTTTTGCTAATATAGGGACCCATCCACAAATACTGGAACTTACCTGCTCCCAATTTATCGGATTCCTGATCATAGAGCAAGACCAGGTCACCTTCTGAGAAAACGTGGGGTTTGACATTCTTGTCAAATTACGCTTTGACTCATTTCTTATGCACTTCGTTAGCCAAGGTGGCATCACGACGAGTTTCATCTGGTTGGATTAGTTCTAAGAAACGAGCTTCTTCCTCTGAAGTTTTGAGGAGGAGGTCAATTGTGAGCTTGAGAGACGAAATCTCACACTGAACTGGTAAGATCGCTTCCAAGCCATACACCAACTGAAAGGGTGTAAACCCGGTCGCATTTCTCACCGATGTCCGGTATGCCCACAAGGATAAGTACAGGATTAGGTGCCAACTCCGTTTATGGACTCCAATCATCCTTTGCATCATGCATTTCAGGACTTTGTTGATCGCCTCAACTTGCCCATTAGCTTACGGATAATACGGAGTAGAGTTGTCGTGGGACAGTCCTAATTTGGTAGCCAATTCAACCATCATGTGATTGCGGAAATGAGATCCATGACATGTGACTATAGCTTGTGGAACGTCGAATCTGGAGACTACATGATTGAAAAAGAAAAGAGCAGCCATTTCGCCACTGTTGTTTAATGTAGGCATTGCCTCGGTCCATTTCGTAAAATAGTCAACTGCGACTATGATATACCCATGCCCCCCGGCCAAGGTGGGGTTACATGTCATGAAATATATGCCCCATTTGGCGAATGGCCCAACAGCAACTACTGGCTGTAGAGGTGCGAGTGGTATTCTAGTTTTGCGGTCGAAGATTCGACAAGCATGGCAACTTCTGACTGCAGTTATGCAATCTTTGAACATTGTTGGCTAGAAGTATCCTGCTCGTAAAATCTTTTGTGTTGTAGCATAACTAGATTGGTGCCCCCCACATGCGTCTGAATGATAATCATCCAGGACTCTTTCAGCCTCCTCATGGGTGAGGCACCTTCGCAGAACTGTATCGACACCACGACGGTAAAGCGTATCACCGACGATCATGTAGTCTTTTGCTTGGCATCGAGTACGTCGTTGTTTTGAGTGAGAGGTATTAGACCTATATGTTTGGGTTTGGAGATAAATTATTATATCTCCATACCATGGATCGCTCGAAGATATCAGAAACAAAGATTCATCCACGATTGTTGCTTTGGATGTTGAATCGTTGGACAACAATGGGAAATCACAAAGTAACTCTGTGAAAACTAGAGCTTTCTTTGATTTTGATTTTACAAATTCTAGATCAAACTCTTGCAAAATTGCTATCCACTTTGAATATTTTCCCCCAAGCAACTGTCGCGACAAGATGTAATTCATGGGGTTGCAATCTGACAAAATGGTAGTTTTTCGAAAGAGGAAATAGTGTCGGAATCTCTGTATTGCTTGAACAACTGCGAGAGCCAGCTTTTCAACATACGAGTACTTGTTTTCTGTATCATTTAAGTTTCAACTCAAATAATAAACAAGATGTTCAATTCCATTGTCTTCTTGAACTAAAACCATTGCGATGGTTGTATCTGCTGCAGCCAGATACAAGTTAAATTCCTTTTGATAATCAGGAGCGTACATTAATGATGCTTTTATTAGGTATTCCTTTAGAGCATCAAAGGAATCTTGCACGACCTGATCCCAGTTGAAGGGTACTTCTTTTTTCAAAAGATGCATATAACCTTTAGCAAGTTCGGCGTAATTTGGAATGAACCTCTTCAAAAACTTTGCTTTCCCTTGGAGTTTCTGAATCTGGAGCAAATTTGAAGGTTGAGGCAAATCTATGACTGCCTGAACCTTGCAAGGGTCGAGACGAATTCCGTCTTTTGAAACTACAAAGCCAAGTAAACGACCATAACCGATGCAAAACACACACTTGTGCGGATTGAGTCTTATCTTGTAGTGTCGACAACATAGAAATATTGCTCTCAAATGCTGCGGATGATCGGTCCGCTTTCGCAAGTGAGTCGGAAGATCGTCGAGGTATGGTTGAATGATGTTCTTGATGTCATGGAAGGCATAATTCATTGCCCTTTGAAAAGTTTCCCCTCCATTCTTTGAACCAAAAGGTAGCTTACGGTACGCGAATGTGCGCCATGGACAGATAAATGTAGTCTTTGACTAGTCCTGTGGGCAGATGTTTATTTGATTATACCCGGAAAATCCATCCATAAACAAAAATATTTTGCATCTGGCGCATTCATCAATTATCTGGTCAATGAAGGGTGTAGGGTAGTTGTCCTTTGGACAAGCTTGGTTCACATCCCTGTAATCGACACACACTCTAATTGTTCCTTGATTTTTCATCATAGGAACAATGTTCGATACCCAATCAGTTAGAGGAACCGAGTAAATGAAACTAGCATGGAGAAGTTTTTCAACTTCTACTTTGATGGTAGCAGCTTTCTTTGGGTGCACCTGCCGAAGCCGTTGTCTTACTGGTTTGACATCTGGATACATATTAATTTCATGTTCAACTATGCTTGAGTCAATGCCTAGCATTTCTTCATATGACCATGCAAAGACATATCTAAACTCGCGAAAGAGAGTGTAATATATTTCAAGTTCTGAAGAAGAACAAGATTTGCCAACATGAATATTTTCTACAACATCTAGTTTAGTCGAGATATTTATGGCGATAGTTTCTTCAATATTGGACAGATTTCACTCGGAATCCACCATGTTTACTGTATTTGGTAGAAAATCAAAAATTAATGGACGATTAAGGTCGTTGGAGTAATCTTCGTTGTAATTCGGAAGATGGGAACGATGGTGGTAATCTTCCCATGGTGCCCCCTTTATGTTCATTGACTGAACAATTCCTTCGTCCGTAGAATGTACATGCGACCAAGGCTCTGAAGAGGTACCATACTCCTTAGACCTATCTACCCAAATTCTTGATGAGCGTTCATTGGGGTTTGCCTCCCATGCTGAGAACATTGATTGCTACAATATTTCTATTGGGCTTGGAGACAACACCTAGTGACGATCCATGCTAATATTGCGTTCGGACATCTTTTGAATGGAAGATACCATATTGCAGGTTCCCACCATTACCACTTCTGCCACGTTGTTCGGAGGCAGTAGGGAAAAAGTACCCATTAATGTAGGGTCCTTTAGTAGGCCTACTCCGATATTTTGAAGAGACTATGAGCTTCCGTGGATCATCGGAATGATTCCCATAACTTGTGAATTGTTGGGGAGAAATGTCTGTTGGTCAATGATTGTAATTCCTCCTTGGAAGGGAAATGCAATGTTTCTGAAGTATGTCAACGCAACGGCAGCCATAGCATAAATCCAGGGCCTTCCCAGTAGGATGTTGTAATTGAGGTTTCCATCGATAACTTCAACATCGATTTCTATTGTTTTGCCCCCCAGTTCGACTTGCAAGTTACTTAAAATCCCGTATGGAGTGTATGTTCATCCATCAAATGCTTTTAATGTCGTCAACGATTGTGACAAGGGTGTTGAGCCTAAAGTTTTCCAGCAACTCATTGACATAATACATGTAGATGCCCCCTCATCAATAATTGTTCGATGAGCAGTTTTGTTGAGGGCTTTCACTTGAATGAGGAAAGTGCGCTGAGCTGGTAACTGTGGGTCATATCCTTTATGATTGAAGGCCACAAGATTGGAATTCGTTGGGTCAATCCCAACTATTGTTGATAATAAAGCTTGCTTTTGCGAGGGGCAATTTTGCAGTACCTCAAGTGTCGACATAGCGGATGGCGATTGGGCCAGGTCCTCTACTATATTATAATTATGTGCCACTCTGGCACAAGGATTAAATGTTGATTTTTGTACAACTCCCTTTGGTGGCTTTATCGTTAGCTCAGGAATGATGGGTGGCACAACTTCGGTCAAAGTTGTTGTCGAACTACTAGGTTGATCAGTAGCCTTGTTGTTCGACAGCTATGGATTCTCGTAATCTTTATTCCTTTTCGATATCAAAGCATCATTTTGCTGTTTTGAAATGGAAAGCATAAGGAGGTGGGATGGGGAAGCATTTTCACTAGCAACCAAATTGGTTCCTGCGTTTAGAAACAGATCAGTCAATACTGCTGAGGCTTTTGAATTCTTAAATAATTTCTTAACTTCAGCTTTATATGGACAATCTCTCGTCCAATGATCCTCATTGCATATGAGGCATGGCTGAGTAGGTTTATTTTTCCTAGAAGGGTTTGCAAAAGATTTTTCAGGAGATGAATCATCATGTTTCTTCTTTTTGCTCTTCCCTTTCTTCTTACCTCCTGGTTGCTTTGGTTCTTTGCCTTTGTCAGTTGACACGGCATTAACCTTCGAGGCTAGAATTTCTTCATTTGAATTTTGATCAGAAATCTTACGGGCTTTCTTAGATGTAGCCTTTGTTGATTTCATGCTCGTCATACCTATCACGCCATCGCCAGCATGAGAGTATTTGTTTGATTCAAGAGGAGGAGGAACGAAAAATTCTACTCTCGGAGCATCAGGGATTTTGTCATAGAGCGTGCCAGACTAAGTATAGATCAAGTCTAGATATTGTGCACGAGCAATGACCTGCTCTTTAGTGACAACCCCTCCCTTGGCCACATCTTCTGTTATAGAAGGTAACAAAGGCTTAATAAACCATTCAGCTAGTAGCTAATCAGGGACATAAGTTTTTACCATTCTATAATGACGTCACCATTCATGAATATGATTGGATATGTGAGTGGCTGTCGTTTGCTTGAAATTGGTAAGAAGCTCTGTTCCTGTTTCATACCTTATTGGTAATTGAAAATGGGTTAAAAAGGTGGTGGCAAGGACGCTGAAGTTATCAAATGAAGCTCTAGGCAGTTCTATGTACCATTCTGCTGCCGGACCAGTTAACATTCGTTGAAAAAGGTGAAGCCTAATCGAATCATCATTTAGAGTGTTGGAGGAACACCATAGATGAAAGGTCATCACGTGATTCGACGGATCTTCACCCATATTTCCATTAAATTTAGGGATATCTGACGGAAGTTTATGAGGAATCGCTGGCCACCAAGGGGCATAAGCAATTGGATCGTTTGTTAGTCGATTTAGATCTAGTAAGTCTAAATTCGCCACGAAGGGAAACTGTTGATTCAGGTTCAACGAAGCATACCCAGGATAAGATGGGATTTCCTAAGCAGTGGGTCTTTGCATACCAGAATAATGCATTTGATGCTGATAAATTTGATAAGGTTGCTGGGCATAACCAATCTGGGACGATTGATAATAACCATTTTGAATATACGGCTGCCCATTACCCACAAAGCTTTGTTGCTCAGGTCCTTGGTAAGCTTGCTGGAATTGCGGTTGTTGATGTCACACCAACCATGGTTGTGAAACCATTTGTTGTTGCCCAATACTGGATGTTTGACCAATATGATGGGCAATAGTACCCGTTTGAGCCTGAGTCGCTTCAGTTAAGGAGCCACTAACCGGCGTTTACGGTTGCGTCGTGGAGACAAGAGGCTGTTGTATTTCGACCTGAGAAACTTGAGGCTGGCATATAACAAGAAATGCTTGTACTTGCGATATTGTCACAATAGCTGGTGTAGTGGGGATGTTTGACACAGGCAGACTCAGTTGCATTGAGTATACAATTCTTGGTTGTTGAGGCAGTATTTGCATCCAACCAATGGATGTGATTCCATTTTGACCCAAATTTGGTTGAGAACTCTCGTATGGTTGTTCTCCCGGAGGGAACAATGAAAGGGCATACTGCCCCCCATACAGTGGCAATCCAGTGCTAGCAGGAAAGATTGGCCTTTGGAGACTGGACTGCCCAGATTGATACTGTCGTGAAGGATCAATTTGCTGAGACTCAGCATAAGAAATTCGAGATATTATTCCGGCCAAACAAACGGGAACAGACCATATTGTCGAAACAGCCCCTGGGTGGACTCCCTCTAGCAGTTGAGAGCTAGTTGGGACAGATGGTATACGAGCGAACATCGTCGGAGTGATGGCAGGAGGTTCTGCTATCGTTGTATCGGATGACACAGTCCTAGATGTCGATGGTTGTTCAGACATATCGAGTCTATCCAAAAGACTTCCTAGCGATTCTACAGGAACTTGCGATGAAGGGGTATTAACTTCTGAAATAGAAGGATATAAGTGGATCCCAGTTCCAAAATGTGATGGAGTACTGGATGGAAGATCATCTGTAATCTATTCTATAGCAATCAATCTAGGTGGAAGGGGTAGACCATCAGGTCCGTAAAATATTTCCGGTGCCGAAGAAGGTATAGATTCTGCAGCGACGGATGATGGAGGGGTAACACCTTCCGAAACAACCCTAGATGGGGTTGTTTTAGGAATGGAAGTGTTTACTGTTACACTAGGATCAGCTCTAATGTCCTCTTGTAACTGCGAAACTTCTTCTGTAGAGGCAGGGATACCAGAAATGGTTGGAGTAACTGGAGTCTCAGAGGATGTTGAAACACAGGTTTCAAACACACCAGGAGACTTTGACCCAGTTAAATGAGTCCGCTTGGCCCGGAATGGTTTCGTTTCCGGAGTTAAAGATGGTTGACTCGTTAGTCTCCGTGAACGACGGGGTTTTGATTGAATTTCTTCCACGATTTCGGATTATTTGATCAACTCAAAATAAGAGGGGAAAATGTTATTCCGCATTAAATGAATTTTAGACGCTTCAACACAACTTTCTTTTTCACTTTTTAAGAGTCGAGAAAAGGCTAAAGATGACTCTAGTCGCCTTCTATTTTTAGTGAGCCTAAAGTGACAAGTTCTTAGATGGACCATTTCCTTTAAGGAGTCTGAAAAGGAACGAAAGAGACTACTCTGGAAATCTAGATAGAGGGATTACCAAACCAATCACAAAACTACAAAATACTTTTTATCGTACGGCAACAATCTTCCCAAATGATGTGTTCAGTGCATTACGATCGATAGGGCGGCAGACACGGCTTCCTAAGGATAAAGGATATAGCCTATTGTGGTCTCCCAATATATACTCGACGATACATGGGAGCACAAGTCCATACTGGCACTTGTCGTGTCAAAGAGGAGGAATCACCCAACCTATGATGAAAGCGACAGTTACCAGGCTTTACGACTTCGGAATATGTCTCTAGCCTAGACTTCTAGATGTTGTGCGTTAGGTTCCAAAGCATTTTTATGTTCATTGAATTTATTTTACAGTTGATCTTTCTTAAGAAGTTTGCCTTTAACGTTCACCACGTGATGTAGATATACAACTCCTAAATATGCAATCTAAGATGATAAATAGTTGTTTACTCTTCCTTTTGCAATGAATATCCTAGCTACTAAGGAAAGAGAAATGAAATCCTTTCAACATAGAGCAGAGAGCACACACTAGATGCACTGTCCTAAATCAAAATCAACAAGCAGTCTAAATGCAAATGCACGTGCATGTATTTGTTTTCCGCTTTCTGAATGTGTGAATGACAAAAATAATGCTAAATAAAAATCTGAATTATCTCTTCCTTCAAAGCGACGGTAATAACGATTTTCTTTTCAAAAAACGACAGGAAGGCAAGACAATAATTTGCGATTTTGAATTGAAAACTGCTTTCGACACTTGAAATACTTATAAATTCAGATCAAATACAAGAGTAACAGTGTAATCGACTATCAAAAAGAGAAGTATTATTTTCTTTGACTGAAAATGACACTTGTGACACTTTTAAATCAAAAGACGACAATTCGATTAAGCTACTATTTTGTAAATGATAACTGTGAATGGCGGAAAATACATAAAAACATTCACAAATATTTATACAATGGAGGCTGATTGATGCAAAGGAAGGGGGTTTCTACAATGGTCTACTCATCATAGATAGCAAAACTCCTGAATAAAACTGAAGACAGTGAAGAAAAAACCAAAATCTGGAGGTAGAAACAGTGTTGCCTGATCATTGCACCTGTAACAAAGGGAAACAGGGATGCATCTCACCTACTGCACACAGGAGGTGCGATGCATCCATTCTGCCTAAAGGAGAGGGTGCGATGGTCCAAGAACGAGACTTTAACTTCATTTTTGTCACAGTTTGCAGTTTAGTTCAGGGGTTTAGGCCGAGCAAATGATAGTCAGTAACTACAAAGTATAGGGCTGATCTAATGAGGTTACTCAAGCTACCTCTAGGGCACTTAGGATGTTTGCAAGTCAATTGTTCAGTTCATAAACAAACCCGGAGATTGACTGAAGCAGTGTTGATCTACTTTGCACTTGCATAGCAAATGCAGTTCGAAGGTTAGCTAGCTTGACTTCAGGCTTCATCTGTGGTTTATGAATCAAACAAATAGAGACAAGTAATCAAACTAATCACTCCCCAGTGGAGTCGCCATTTTGTTATCGGGAAATCTAGTGTCTATTCAGAGCTGCTAGTCCCACTAAGACGGGTAGCTATCTTAGAAACAAACAGATTAAAGTAACTTGTTTTTCCTTTACAAGAGAGAGATGAGAAAGAAGCAGAGAGTACCAACCTCAGTCTTCCGCTTGGCTCCTTGCGTTTTTCCTTTCTCCTTTGACAGAAACTCGCCACTGCTTCCTTACTTGTCCCGCTTCAAAGAGCACCTATAGATTCACAGCAGCATAATTCCATCAAAGCATAGAGATCTATCACAGTAAACAATATAGGATCAGTTATATATTGACCATACAAATGCATATATCAACACAATATTCAAAGATACACAAAAATATGGAGGAAAACTCAAATAGCTTTATTAGTAAAAGTAGTAGAAGAGGGAATTACAACCACTTGGTCTGACCCAGTTCCATCCTCCCAGCATGAAAGCCCTCTTCACCTCATACAAAGCAAGATCACCTAACAATGTCTTCAAATAGAAACCAACAGCACTTCCTTGCAAATTACAAAATTCCAGCCTTTGGATCTCTTGGATGAGGGATCCATATATAGATGTTTATAGGAGAGTGAGTCAGATTCTAGGATTTTGATTAGTGTCATTTCACTGATAATTCTTGGTTCCACATGGAGATTTTAGATCCCTTACTCATCCCTGGGCGAACTCAGAGAGGCAAGTGTCAAATGAGTAGTTTCTAAAAGATTCTCTAGGTTTCCACCTAGCAAATTGCTTGTGCCATTTGTCTGCTCTCGCTCATCGCACCCTATAGAAGGGCTTTCCAGTATGCATCGCACTTTTTACATGTGGCAGGTGAGATGCATCGCACCTTTAGCACTAAGCAGTCTATATGGTCCTGCTTTGACCAGTTCTGAGTAGTTTTTCATGGAGAAATTTTGGGAGATGATGTAATCAACTGACCTTGCTCCTTTAGGGTATGAAACAACACTTTTGGGGACTTAGAAGCCCTTGGTTTATGGACATGTATGATTGGGGTTGCAGTGCCCAAATATGTCTATAACAATAACACTATTAAGAAGTAGCCTAGATTCATTGTAATTTTGAATTTATGAGGAGTTAAGAGGAATAAAATTTCTCCAAACATATATGTCTTCAAGTTTTGCATTCAAAACGTGATTTACCCCACTATATGTTTGGTAAATCCAAAGTGAAAATGAATCTATAATGGTCTATTTTACATACATACATACATACGTGTATATATATATATATATATATATATATATATATATATATATCTGTGTGTGTGTGTGTCCCAATAAATATAACAAAATATTTAAAAATAATAATAATAACTAATATTACATTAAAAAAAATAAAAAAAAAATAAAATAACTAAATATATATACATAAATCAATTTAGATTCATCTTAAGTCTGAATGTATCAAATATTGAATGGATCAAATTTCTTAATATATAATTTTTTAATAATTTAATTTAAAGAATTTAAGATATGACATGAAATTAATGATAAATATTTTTCCCTTTAAATATTTGAAAATTTTATAAATTTCAACTAATTATTGCACTGAAAGGCACTCTCCAACCCACTACCGTACTCCTCAACTTATGTTGATTGCAAATTCCAAGAACATCTTGAAATCTGACATTAAAGAGTCAGGTCAAACAATTTACCTCTCTTAACCATTAGATTCTGGGATATTCTAGAATTGCAATGGACATAAGGATGCCTCTATGGTAGAGATGGTGTAATTAAATGTAATGTCCTACAAATATATTGACTCTCAAAAAAATTAAAAAATAAAAATAAAAATAAATAAAAAATAAAATTAATACTTATAAGTATCAATCAAACATTTTGAGTTAGTTAAATTACATAAAAATAAAGATAAAAAATACATAAAATTAAGTTACTAATTATATTTATAATTAATAATTAAACGAGCATAGATCCATCTTAAATTCGGATCTACCAAGTGACAAGTGAGATCAAACCTCTTGATATGAAAACCTCTTTAAGAGAGAAAAAAGATTGATCCCTCTAGGTTAATAAAATAATCAATAATTATAATTATCAATAAATCATTATGACTAGACCAAATTACATAAAAATAAAAATAAATAAAATATAAATTAATAAATATAATTATAATTAATTATAAGTGGAAATCAGAGGGGGGAGGATGGCTCTAAGGTTTGGAGACATTGACTTTTCGAACATGCGGTGCCCACAAGGGTTAGGTTAACCATCGAACTTGAGTCATAATTTTAGAATTTTTCAGTAAAGTGAGTGAAGGGTGTATTTGGGAGGGTGGGAGTTTGTCGAACACATTGTATGTTGGATCCGATTGAGGTGATTTAGGTGTTAACTGTAGCGGTCTAAGTGTTTTCAGTTGTCAACTTGGTGGTTTATTGATGTGGTTGCTGGCTAGATTTCTTTGTTGAGATGGACGAGGAATGGGTGGATTCTTCTTCGGACCTGTTAGAATTGGTGCCAATCTAGAAAGAATCTCCACCTAAGCAATCGGGAATGGAGCTTCTCATGCCAAATGAGTCGCCGGAACTGAAGGTTTGCTTCCCAATGTCACCTATGATGGAAGTTTTCAGTGATTCCTCATCTCAGGATTTTGTAGAAAAAAAAATAATCTACAGGGAAAATATCTCTAGGGTTTCATCAGTATGGGGGTTTGGAACAAAAAATTTAGGATTATGTGGAGCCACTCTAGGATGAGAACATTCTACCCTCCCTGGTGACACACCACTTCCTTGAACAATGTTTAAACCTTAGTTTTTCGTCTAGACTGGTAGAATATGAACCTAAGCGGATTGAAGCAGTGGAGGTAACCGATAAGATTGTAGGACTTGACTTATGATCAAAATTTGCAAGATAGGGGTCATATTTCAAGGGGAGGCCTAGAACAGCAAGGCAGAATTTCAGAGGGGTCAAAGAAAACCCATGGGGTATAGCTTCGGCTCCGCCCGGGTTTTTTCGCTGGAATCTCTATGGGTGTTTCTTCAACCTATTGGGAGGAGATTAGGGTTAGTGAAGTTGAAGAAAGCTCTAGCCCTTCTCTAGAGTCCGTGAATGAGGGTATGCATAAGAAAAAAGAGAAAAAATCAACGAGTACTAAGGTAAAAGACAGAGGATCCATGTTGGTTCTTAGAGAAGGTATTAAGTTAAATGAAGTAATGAATACAACAGATCAAGTACTTGTGAGAAGAGTCTAGGGGCATAATTATACATCAGCTCGTCTGAAAAAGTGGATTATGGAAGTCTAGGGCCAGGTTCTACATACACTGGCTCGGTGCTTACGATGACCAGGGGTTGGTTTTCCCTTCATTGCAACAGAGTAAAACATGCATCTTGGCTCTTGTCCAAAGACTAGCACATTGAATTGGCACCCATCATGCTGAAAACATGTTCACCTCTCTTCGATCCTGGGCGGTAGCAATTAGGGGCGGGTTCAATATTGGTTAGGCTACATATTTTACCTCTTCAATTTTGGACAAAAGATATCTTTAGAAGTATAGGGTATGATTTAGGGGTTTTTCTAGATTACGATAGGACTTTTAGAAGACTAGAAAAATGGTTTTCACCTCGAATTCTGGTTCATCTTGACACCAGGGAGAGTTTGGTGGAAAGTTTGATGCTTCAGTGTCGGGGTCATACTAGAATGCAGAAATTGGATTATGAGGGAGTGTCATTTAGGTGTAGGCAGTGTCATGAAGTGGGACACATTTATAAGGAGTGACCCATGCTTGCAAAGAAAAACCTGGCAGAGCAGAGCTCATGGAAGATGATGATGTATAGGGGGTCAAAGCAGATAATGGTGCATCGACACCTACTCCTCAGCAAAGCTTAGTTTAGAGGACTAAGGTGGTTGGCAAGGCTGGCAATCGACATGCACCTGATCATCATATTTTTTCTCCAATGGTCACTCATTCAAGGGCATATCCACCTGCACCCCTCCCAGGTATTTCTCTCTCTCTCTCCTATCTACTAATCCAATAATATAGTGAATCCTTCTATTTTCGTTGCATTATCTAGTATTTTTGTTAGTCATGGGGTGGTTTTATCATTTTGAAACTTGAATACTATCACCTGCCTTGTTGCATTTGTTCCTGTATGTTTCCTGACATATTTCCATGTCATACCCATTGTGGCCCCTAATGTGGGTGCCCCATTGTCGGAAGATTCGTCAGAATCCCATGTTGATCACAAATATAATTTGAGATCGTTAGCCAAAAATATTGTTGCGTCGGGGGGAGTAATAGGTCCTTCATCACCTCCTAAATGTACTAAATTTCCTAGAGGTTGACAATCCTATATTTGAAAAGCTATTCATTAAGACAGTATGGATATCACAGAGGGAAGACAATTATCTATAGATGGGGTTCTTAGAGAAAAATGTGCCCCCGACATCATCTCTTGATGAAGTGGTTGTCTTTTAATTTTAGTGGGATGGTTAGACCTACCAAAAAATTAGTCCTTAGGAATCTTATCTATTACGAAAGGTTTGACGTCATACTCTTACAGGAAATGTTGAGGAATAGTTTGGATGTAGTTTCTTTTTGGAGTCTGTAGTGAAGGGATGGTCCTTTTATGCACTTGACGCTAGAGGTAGATCTGGGGGTATCACCATAGGCATCAACTGTAGAATGATTAAGCTCTTGAATGTGTGGGGAAGAGAAGGATTAATTGCGGCTGATGTGGTCTCTAAAGAATTAGGTATGGAAGTTAGGTTGGTAAATGTTTATGGACCATGTCAAAATCGAATGGCTTTCTGGGAAGAAATCATGAGGTTGTTGCTCATGCATCCTAATAACATAATATTGGGTGGATATTTAAATTTTTCTTTGGGTAGTGCAAAATCTTGGAGGAGTCATGACTAAGTGGGCTCGCTCACTAGGTTTTTGGAGCATTTAGTGGAAGCCAATGGATTGATTAATATTGAAGTGGCGAACCTATATTCTTAGAAGTAGCTAATATCTCTCTGAAGCCATGAGCACCCTTTAAATTTAATGCTACATGGATGAAAGATATGGAGTTTGAGGGTGTGGTAAAGGAATATTTGCAACCATGCTCACTCAATGAGGATCAATCAACAATAAAAAATTTGGTCGTCAATTTATCAAGGTTGAAACAGAAGACTATTGAGTGGGTTAAAAATAAAAGAAGAAAGGAGGATGAAGCCCTCCTGAAAATTGAGGAAGAACTGGCTCGATTAGAAGATCCCAACAATGGTGGATACATCAATCTAGAATCCAAATTACACATTACCCAATTGGAGGCTAAAAAGAGAAGATTGTTGGAGGAAAGAGAGGAAACATGGTGACTAAGAAGTAGGGCTATATGGTTATAGGTAGGAGATGATAACACAAAAATTTTCCAACAATTTGCAAGGGGCTGAAAAGTGATTAACACTATTTGGTCTTCGGAGGATGAGATAGGCTTGGATGTTCATAGTTTTAGGGATTTGGTGAATTTAGGACTACAACACTTTGGGTCTTTGTTTTAAGCTCCAAGGGAAGCATGCCTAGATAAAATCATTAGGGTTTCCAGTATTTTTCCTGACTTTGTAGACAATGAAGTAAAACAATAATGGAATATGTTGGTTACTATGGGTGAGTTGGAGTCTATTTTGAAATGGTTCAAGAAGGACAAGAGCCCAGGCCTGGATGGCTGGCTAGTAGAATTATTTATTGCATTTTTTTATTTAATCAAGTAGGACATCCTTAAAATGATTGAAGAATGCAAATCGATGGGAAGAATGTATGAAGCTTTCAACACCACCTTTATTTCATTAATCCAAAAATCTGATAATACAAAGAATTTTAATGATTTCCGACCTATCTCCCTCTGTAATTGCATATACAAGATTATTGCCAAAATTATTGCAAATCATATCAAGCCTATCCTATCTCAGCATATCTCCAAAGAAAATTTTACTTTTTTGGAGAATCATCAAATTCATGAAGCCATAGGCATTGCACAGGAGGGCCTCCACTCCTTAAAAGTAAAAAAGTTGAAAGGCATGATCCTTAAGATAGACTTATCAAAGGCCTACGACAGGACCAACTGGTTGTATATTTGGATGTTACTAACACATTTAGGATTCCAAAATGTTTTCATTAACTAGATTATGTGTTGTATATCATTTGTTTCTTTCAACATTCTCATTAACGGATCGGCCACAAATTTCTTTCATGTTGAACGTGTTTGTAGCAAGGTTTCCCATTATCTCTACTCTTATTTTGTTAGTTATGGAAGGCCTTAGCAGATTGATAGTTGCTGAGAGGATTCAAGGGAGATTAAAAGGTGTAAAAATTGTGGATAATATTATTTTGACTCATCTGTTATTTGTAGATGATGTTCTTATATTTCTGAATGGAGCTATCAATGACTCTTCTTCCCTTAATAACATCATTCATATATTCTGTAAATCCATGGGTATGCAGACAAATCAGTAGAAATCTACGATATTTCCTACAGGATTCTCTCATAATGAATTTATATATGCTCATAATCATTGCCCTTTTTGGATTTTGTAGATAGAGAAGGATTAAAATATTTGGGATTCAAGCTTAAGCCTAACAATTATAAATCAGTTGAATGGATGTGGCTTGTGGAAAAATAGGAATTTAGATAAATGTATGGTATCACATATGGTTGTCAACGACGAGTTGATTGGTGCTTGTCAAATCAGTTTTGGAGGCCATCCCTATTTATTGGATGTCTTTAGCTTGGATCCCGAAAGGAATTCTTCATAAAATCCAACAATTATGTTGTTGATTCCTATGGAGAGGTAGGAAGGAGGGTTGACTCTTTGCATGGGTCAAATCGGATCACATTGCACTACCCAAAAAATAGGGGGGTGGGGGATGAAAAATCTTAATGTTTCCCTAAAAGATTGGTAGGCAAGCTGGGGTGGCAGATGATTAACTCAGACATTCTATGGAAAGAAGTAGTCACCAGGAAATATATTGGGCCTTTATCTATTGAGGAATGGATTTGTTTACCAGTATGGTGTTGGGTTGTGTTATATTCTTTCCACGACTAGACCACGTAGTTAACCAGGGGATTAGAGGGAGGGCGAAGCCCCCCTTCATTGCGCTGATTGCAAAACGGGGGGGTGGCAGTCCCCTTGTCCAGGGGGTTTGAGGGGGGCGGCTAGCCCCCCTCTACGGGGTCCGTGGAAGCGCCCAAGGGAAAAAAAAATTGGACCCTATATTAGGTTGGGCGGACCTACCTATGGTTTTGTACATGGTTTTCGCACATGGTTTTGGACATGATGGTTTTCGGTCCATGGTTTTGGACACGATGGTTTTCGGTCCATGGTTTTGGACACGATGGTTTTCGCTCCATGGTTTTGGACGTGATGGTTTTCGGTCCATGGTATATGATTCTTTGGCATGTATAAATATGTATTCTAACATTGAAAGGAACATAATGAAAAATCAAGCTGGTAGTCCTGATTTTGGGATCTAGGGGAAAATCTTTGTATATATGTGTTTTATGTGTTATTCTCTCGAATTGTTTATTTTCTATGTTTTAGAATTCGTATGTAGGTAATTTCTATACGGGGTTAAAACCTACATTTCGTATCGGATTTTTTTTGGCTTCAAGGGGATGCCTTTGTTGATGAGGGGTTTTTCTCAGGCCTGTGGTAGACCCTGTTCAATGGGAGATTTGCGGGATCGATTCTAGTGGTGAAAGAAGATGGCAAGCAGTGGAAAGATAGAGATCGAGAAATTTAATGGTTAGAGCTTTGAGTTGTGGAAACTCAAGATGGAGGATATGTTGGTGGATAAAGATCAGTGGATCGTGGTAGATCCAAGTACTAAACCAACGAGAGTATCCGCTGAAGAATGGAAGAAGTTGGATCAGAAGGAAAAAAGCATAATACGATTGTGTGTCTCTGATTCAGTATTGCTGAATGTATCAGGGGAGGCTATGGCTAAGGCTTTGTGGGACAAGTTAGGGAATTTGTACCAATCTAACTCTCTGGTGAATAAACTGTTCCTATGAAAAAAGTTGTATAACCTGAGGATGAAAAATGGAGACTCGGTAACTGAGCATCTGAACGCATTTAATATTGTGGTAAGTCAGTTATTATCTGTTAGATATTAAAATTTCAAATGAAGATAAGTGCATCAGTTTTTTGTGTTCTCTACCAGATTCGTGGGATATTATGGATATTCAATATGTAGAAATGAAAATACCTTGCATTTTGATGAAATAGTCTCATCCTTGCTGACGGAGGAGATGATACGGAAAAATATGGAGATCAAAAATGGCGATGCCTTATCTGTATGAGGACGGTCCCAGAACAGAAACAAAAATAAGTCATCGAGTGGGAGATCTAAATCTAGAGGGAGATCTAAATCTCCAGGAAAACCTGTAAAGGTGGTGTTCTAGAAATGCAGAAAGGAAGGGAACTATAAAAGGGACTATAAATCTAAAACTCTTGGAAAAGGAAAGGGATTTGATGATGCTCCTTCTGCAGAGGTGAAAACCACCTCAGATGGAGGTGGGGATGTGTACTTGGGTTCTTCAAGTACACATGTAGATCATGACGCATGGTTGATTGACTCAAGTGCATCCTTTCACTTTACTCCCCATAGAGAGTGGTTCTGTGAGTACGAGAAATATGATAGTGGTGATGTCTTCTTGGGGGATGACAGAAAGGCTAGAATCATTGGCCATGGAAAAGTAAAGTTGAAGTTGCAAGGTGGAAGGGTTAGAACACTTCTGGGTGTTCTGCATATTCCTGCATTGGCCAGAAATCTAATTTCTATAAGCAAGTTGGATGATGGAAGTGTAAAAACAGTCTTCGAGGAAGATACCTGCAAGATTGTTCAGGGAGCACTGGTATTGAAGTGGGGGAGTTTGGATTGGAACTCTGTATAAGCTGCAAGGTATAACTATTGTTGATGGGTGCAACGGTTCTGTGGTTCCTAAATGTGGAGCAGAAAATCTAGTGGTCTCTGGAGAAAAGACCATGCTATGGCATCAAAGGCTTGGACATATTGGAGAGAAAGGCCTTTGAATACTTCATGGTAAAGGTATGATAGAAGGTATGAATAATAGCTCTCTGGATTTTGATTTCTGTGAAAATTGTGTATATGGGAAGCAGAATTGGGTGAGTTTCCCCTCTCGTGGTAAGAGGGCGAAACAGATATTAGAGGTTGTGCACAGTGATGTGTTTGGACCTGTGAAGGTTCCATCACTGGGTAAGTTTGTGTACTATGTATCATTTATAGATGACTTCTCAAGGAATACATGGATATATTTCTTCAAGAAGAAATCTAAAGTCTTTGATAGGTTTAAAGAATTTAAGGCTTTGGTGGAAAACCAGACAGAGAAGAAGATAAAGGTGTTGAGGACAAATAATGGTGGAGAGTTTTGCAGCAAGGAATTTGAAGAATTCTATAAGAAGTGTGGTATATCACGACATAAGACTACTCCATACACACCTGAGAAAAATGGAGTTGTAGAAAGAATGAATAAGACATTGATGGAAAGGGCAAGAAGCATGCTCAGTGGTGTCGGGTTAGAACGAGAATTCTAGGTAGAGGTGGTGGAGACAGCATGTTACCTGGTCAACAGATCACCTTCATCAACATTGGAGGATAAGACTCCAAAAGAGGTATGGACTGGTAATAAACCCTCTCTTTCACATCTAAGGGTATTTGGATGTGATGCATATGTACATGTTCCAAAGGAGAAAACAACAAAGTGGGATAGTAAATCTGAAAAGTGCATCTTTATTGGCTATAAGGATGGTTTAAAGGGTTATAAACTTTGGAACCCAGTAACAAGGAAGGTTGTGTATAGCCGAGATGTGGTGTTTAGAGAGGTGAAAATTTTATTAAACATGAAGTCCCATTAAAGGAACCTGAGAAGATAGAGTTTGAGCTAAAGGAGGAAGAATCTGACTCTACAACAGAAGAGGAATCAGAATATGAGGAGCCACAAACTCCGGTTGTGAGAAGATCAGTTCGAGAAAGAAGGCAGCCAGAAAGGTATAGTCCATTTGCTTTCTGTTCAAATTTTGCATTATCTATTACTGATGATGATCCCAGAACTGTGACAGAAGCAGTAGATTCAGAGGATGGAAAACTTTGGAAATAGGCCATGGTTGATGAAATGGCATCTTTGCACAAAAATGAGGCTTGGGTTCTGGTGGAGTTTCTGGCTGGAAGGAAACCCATTGGTAGCAAATGGGTGTTCAAGAAGAAGATAAATGCAGAAGGAAAGTTGGCGAAATACAAAGCTCAGTTGGTAGCAAAAGGTTATTATGAGGTACCAGAAATTTATTTTGGTGATATTTTTTCTCCTATTGCCAAGGTAAGTTCTATTAGATTACTTTTATATGTTGTTGTTGCTTTTGATTTTGAGGTAGAACAGATGGATGTGAAGACAACATTTCTTCACGAGGATCTAGAAGAGGAGATCTACATGAAGCAACCTTAAGGCCTTGTGGTGAAGGGTAAAACAAAATTGGTATGCAATTTAAAGAAGTCTCTATATGGTTTAAAACAGTCACCAAGGATGTGGTTTCAGAAATTTGATACATTTATACGGGGACTTGGCTTCACCAGAAGAAAGGCAGATCACTGTGTGTATTTTAAATTAATTGGTGACCATGTTATTTATCTGGTCTTGTATGTGGATGATATGTAGCTGGTTGGAAATGATAAAGAAATTATCCAGGATTTGAAGACCCAATTGTCCTCCAAATTCGACACGAAATATCTTGGTGCTGCAAACTATATTTTGGGCATGGAAATTAAAAGAGATCGGGCAAAGAGGAAGCTCTGGTTAAAGCAGAGGAAGTATGTTGAGACAATACTGCAAAGGTTTAATATGCAAGATAGTAAACTGGTGAAGGTTCCTATTCCTGTAGGTGTAAAGTTATTTGCTAAATAGTGTCCCAAGACACAAGAAGAGGAAGAGGATATGCCCCGTGTTCCATATGAAAGTGCAGTCGATAGCCTGATGTATGCGATGGTTTGTACTAGACCAGACATTGCACATGTAGTGGGAGTATTGAGCAGGTTTATGTCAAAACCAGGGAAGGAGCATTGGACAGCAGTGAAGCGAGTTTTCAAGTATTTGCATGGCACTAGTGATTATGGTTTGCGCTATCAAGGAAGACCAGGATTAGACAAAGTTTTGGATATTTGTGGCTTTTTCTGTGTGGACTGGGTTGGATATATGGATCAGAGAAGATCTACAAGTGGGTATGTATTTAACCTATTTGGAGGTGCAGTCAATAGGATGAGTAAGAAACAATCTGTAGTGGCACTATCAACTACAGAGGCAGAATACATGGCAGCCACTCATGCAAGAAAGGAAGCAGTTTGGTTGCAGAGATTGTGTTCAAATATGGGGTTAGTACAAAGAGCTATAATGATAGACTGTGATAGCCAAAGTGAAATTTTCTTGGCAAAGAACCCTGCTTACCATTCAAAGACAAAGCACATTGATGTTCAACATCACTTTGTGAGGGCTATGATAGAAGACAAAAGGTGTTGATGGTAAAGTGGACACTTTGAAGGATACTGCAGATGCATTGATAAAATCTATCAACTCTGAAAAGTTCTCTTGGTGTAGAGAAATAATGGGTGTTATAGAGGTGGATAAATGACTAAGCTCTCCTATGGCACCCTGTCAAAAGAAAACAACAGTGGGAGAATGTTGAGTTGTGTTATATTCTTTCCACAACTAGCTGACATAGTTAACTAAGGGGTTAAAGGGGGGTAGAGCCCCCCCTTTGTTGTGCCGATTGCATAGTGTGGGGGTCACAGGGGGTTTGAGGGGGGCAGGTAGCCCCCCTCTATGAGGTTTGGGGCAGCGCCCCAGGGAAAATTGTTTTGGACCCTATATTAGGTTGGGCGGACCTACCTATGGTTTTGTGCATGGTTTTCACACATGGTTTTGGACGTGATGGTTTTCGGTCCATGGTGTTGGACGCGATGGGTTTCGGTCCATGGTATTGGATGCTTCGGCATGTATAAATATGTATTTAACATTGAAAGGAACATAATGAAAAGTCAAGCTGGTAGTCTTGATTTGGGATCCAGGGGAAAATCTTTATGTATATGTGTTTTATGTGTTATGCTCTCGCATTGCTTATTTTCTGTGTTTTAGAATTCATATGCAGGTAATTTCTATACGGGGTTAAAACCTACATATGGAGCAGTTCTACTACTTCGATGATTTGGAGGGAGGTCTTAAATTCTTTTGGTTATATTAGAGCTGGATTGGCCTAGAGAGTAGGATCTGGAGTAAAGGTTCGTATTGGAGTAGATGCATGGTATGGAAGTGGCAATGCACATATTCTTCCTCCAGAATTGGTACAATTTTTGGCGAATGAGGGGAAAAGCACCTTGATCCAATTGTAGATTGGGAAAACTCAACAATATTTGGGCAAAAATGGTTATCTGCACAAGAGCTTTGAATTCCAGATCATTGGCATTGGGTTTGGGTTCAATTTATGAATTCTCTACAAGGAATGCATGTTCAAATACAGGACTGCGATGATGATCTCATCTGGTCCTTGTCCCCCCATGGTAGATACATCCCAAAATTGGGCTATCCATTTATATATGCAGATCATGAGCCTGAAAACTTCTCATGGTGGTGGCACCCATTATGGAAGCTCAAAGCCCCAACAAAATCAAAGCTTTTCATGTGGTGCCTTTTGAAAAATAAAATCCCAACAGGAGACAATTTGAGGCATAGAGCTTTCCAAGGTCCATCATGGTGTGTGATGTGCCAGAGTAGTGAAGAATTGGTAGATCACTTATTTCTTCAATGCTCTTTCTCTGCACAAGTTTGGAACCTGGTATATCAAACTTTGGCTATTAATATTAGATGGCAAGGAAATTCTCTCAACGAAGCATGGGAATCATGGTGGGATGTGGCTCAACCTATAAAACTCAGGAATCTCCCTCTTCTAATCTGCTCGGGAATATGGTTAAGTAGGAATCAAATAATTTTTCAAGAGATTCACAAGCCCTAGACCATTATCGGTTCTCAATCGGTGGTCATCTATAATATGATCCCTGAGGATGAACAAAGACAAAAGACTCGAAATATCTGCTCATAAACTATAGACAAAGCAATCTCGTGGGCATATTTTGATGGTTTTGCACAACAAGATGGTTGTGGTGGAGGGGTTGTTCTATTCCTTAGTGAGGATCATTCCTTCAAAATGAAAATGGGACTTGGTAGGGGTACAAACAATTATGCAGAGCTAAACAGTCTTAGACTTTTGCTCCTTTTTTCTCTTGAGAAAGGTTGTCAGAAACTTCAAATCTTTGGTGATTCCAAAATCATTATAAATTGGTTCAATCAACTGTCAAATTGTCACGTGCACACACTCAGAAATCTACTGGAAGAGGTTTTAACATTAAAATCACAATTTGACTTAGTGATCTGTCATCATATTTACAGGGAGAGAAATCAAGTTTCCGACGGTTTATCCAAAGAATAACGCAGTAAGTATTTGGTACTTGGATGATCTCTGAACATAATGGACATGATTTCTATCAATATTATCACCAACAATTTATTGAAAATCAAACTTAAGAGGCAACATCTACTTAAGGCATAACAACATAATATGGACTATTTTTTGTATATATTTTTATCCAACATAGGATACTATGATGATGTTTCGGTTATGTATTTTCTCTATATCTCTGTTTATGGACTGATACTAGTTCCATCATATTTATATTTTTAAGAGTGTTTATAGTCGTGTGATCATTCATTTTTTAATAATATATATATATATATATTATAAAACTTAAATGAAATTTAAGTGTAAATTTGAAATTAAAATATATGGCAACTACCTATTCCATAAATCCTAACTTAAAATACATGTAGGAGCCTCCTCAATACCGAGAAAACTATAAAACATAAATTATAAAACTTGAATGAAATTTCAACTTAAATTTGAAGTTAAAATATGTTTATGTCACCTACCTATTCCATAAATCCTAACTTAAAATACATGTAGGAGCCTCCTCAATGGCGAGAAAATTATAAAACTTAAATGAAATTTCAACGTAAATTTGAAGTTAAATATGTTTATGGCACCTACCTATTCCATAAATCCTAACTTAAAATAAATGGGAGAAAACTATAAAACTTAAATTATAAAGCTTAAATGAAATTTCAACGTAAATTTGAAGTTAAACTATGTTTATGTCACCTACCTATTCCATAAATCCTAACTTAAAATACTTGAAGGAGCCCCCTCAATGGGGAGAAAAGACAAAACACCTCATGTGGAGCCCTACACATGAAATACCGTTAAGGTTTAAAAATGTATACAAAAACAATATGGGTTAAAAAAATGTAAACAAACAATAAATACGGTGGTCACATCATATAAGTCATAGTTTAACTTGAAGGGAGTGCAACGCACTAAGTAATAACAAAAGTATTTTCCACATAAAGTAGCAAAGTGATGCCGACTACTCCATTCATTACTTGTAGTCAAAGAGAATCCAAGAATTCCACGTATGTAACACCGCGGTGATGATATTGGTGTAGCTAACCATACTTGATTGGGAAGCATGAGCGATATATACGTCTTATATAAGAATAATAATAGTACACCTAACGGTTTGATTGAAACTTTTGATCATGATGGCCAATTATTTGTGGATTAGATTGGATTAGATGGTCCTAGCATCTCATAATTTTTCACAATTTAGTTCATTGTACAACAACATGATTAAAGCTAACTCCGGGCATGTTAAAAATTTATGATCATTTAAATGTGTATGTATTTTTAATTATTATTTTTTGTTTTTTAATTTGGTTAAAGTATATTGGAATTGTAAATTTTAGTTAAATTTATATAATTTAAGAGTTTTAAGAATTTTTAAAGATATTTAATTTATTTATATATTTAAAAATGTAATTTAAATAATAAAGAAGTGTAGTCTTATTAAAAATTATATCACTATCAAAGGATAGAATTTTTACATGTTTTCTTTACCATGTATTTGAATGAGATGCATAGCATAGTATTCATTCTAATAAAAGAAAATGAAAAAAATATATATACAACTTATTAATAGTTAAAAGGGAGAGTGAGAACTATTAAAAGGGACAGTGAGAACTCCCCACAATGGGTGAATAGCAAGGACACCCTGAGTAAAGATTCCCATCTCCATGCTTCCAGCACCTTTCTTGAGATGGATCTATACTGGTTGTGTGTGTGTGTGAATGATTTTACTTTGTTTGAATTTCGAAAATCTCATTAGGCACTTAGATTGTGTAGACTACACAACTTAAACTTGTAATTCCAATGAATCTTTGATGGATTTCAAACAAACTTGACTAAAAAATATACATAAAAATGGGTCAAAATGTAAAATAGTAAAACCACTTGAAATTTTTTAACTATAAAAAATTATTTATTTCCAATCGCTTTATCTAATAAAAGTTAAATTGGGAGCACTCTCAATATTCACATCAAATAATAGTACATATAAATACAATGTGTTTTGTCTCAAAATAGGAAAACTATCTTGGACACTCAATCACTTTAGTTGAGAAAATATCTCAACCAAACACCAAACTAGGAGACTAACTAGTTGGAGAGAATCTCAAAACCAACTCAGCTTAAACAACCTCCTAATTAAAAGGAACAAACTCCTTCACATAGAGCCTAGAACTCTACCTACATGATCAATAAACTCAATAATTAAGTATATGACTCATATAAGACAAGTAGTAGTTACATATTCTAACACTCCCCCTTAATGACTACTTGTCTTGATCTTCATATGTTGAGGTCTTTGTCTACATATTTTTTGTAGTGCACTCTCCACTTCAACAAAGTCTACCTCTGGTCCAACTTGGCACTTTCACCTCGTACCTCGATCATGCAAACATCATCAAACTATAGACGTATATATAAATGAGCAACCATCCATTGAAATACATGGGTACTTAACTGTTGCAACTGTTGGTATAGTAGGAAGTCCTTCATGTACATGGTTCATCCAATTTCTTGGTGAACTCCCCTTGAATATAAAACTTCACCTCATAGAGTCTACAACCAATATGGTCCACTCAAGTGTAGCCAACACATGGCCCACTCTTCAAAGTGTTAAAGAAATTCCTAAAGAAGGCTACTGAATTAAACTACCCACTCTTCAAAGTGTGAAAGAAATTCCTAAAAAAGGCTACTGAATTAAACTAAACAAGAAACAGCATGTCACTAGGGAACACATTTTAAAGGGGTATGCATGCCTATTCATGTCTTACAATGATATGTCATTTTCATGTTACATAGATTTGGTACAATACACTCCAACTTATGAAGATACTAGGTACATCAAACATTTGAAGGATGAATATAAAAAATCACATGAAATATAGACTTGTTATAGCCATAATGTGTCATGAGTCATGATCATGAGTTATCATGGTTATGAGTCTGATTTATTTCACACAACTTTACCTATATTTGTCCATCATGTTAGCTGCAACTCCAATATCCGTTGTAGCCATAAAATTCCTATAAGCACTATCTATATTGTCTCTGCCACAAGTGTTGTCACCTACTTCCTCTATCATACATGTTGTCTCTAACACACATGGTCCCCCTTTGGAATCATGCACACACCTAGTTAGGAACTTCCTGTTGGGTTGTGTTATATTCTTTCTACAGGGTCAGGGACAGTGCCCCAGGAAAAAAAAAAAAATGGACACTATATTAGGTGGGCGAACCTACCTATGGTTTTGTGCATGGTTTTCGCACATGGTTTTGGGTGCGATGGTTTTCGGTCCATGGTATTTTGTAGATCTGGTCAAGGGAACTATGGTTATGTTCTAATCCGGGGTTAATGGATTAGGGTTTATGGATGCTTCGGCATGTATATATATGTATTGTAACATTGAAAGGAATATAATGAAAAATCAATATGATAGTCTCGTTTTTGGGATCCAGGGGAAAATCTCTATGTATATTTATTTTGTGTTATGCTCTTGCCATTGTTTATTTTCTAGTTTTTAGAATTCGTATGCAGGTAATTTATGTACGGGGTTAAAACCTACACTTCCATTGTGCTTTTTGTTTTCCTCATGATAGACATATACTGGTCATATTGATTTATCCTTCTTGAAGCATATATTCTTCACTAAACAATTGTTAGAGTAGTAAATTCTAACAACATTGCACCCACATATTGGGTTAACTAGGCTCAATATGTTTCCTTTTACAAATATCAAGAAGATTCAATAACTCACATAACTTCATTTAAATTACTTTGCATTGTCAAACATGGTATCTTCAATTGCAATATTTGCATATCCATCTCAATGATTGTCTTGGATATGCATGCTTTATTTCTCATTTTTTAGAGTAGCTAATTTTTAGAAAATAATTAAAATTGCATATAGAGTTATATTTGATTTGTAGCTCAGGAAGGTACTTCTACATAGGCCTCATCTCTAGGTATGTATAAGTCACCCACATTCTCCTTAGAACATTTTCTCTAGTGTGATCCAGTTGCTAATGTAACTAAGCCTAAGTCTAACTTAGGATGTTAGCTTATTGAGCTAAAAGAAACTTAGGAAAAGTAGAATAATTTACTTTAATGAGTAAGTTTTAATCTTAGTTGTTGATCTCAAGTGAGGCAAGATATAATCTCAGTCATTGATCACCTTAATATTAGGGTTAGGGTTCGGGATTTATCTCAATGTAAAGTTATAATAGGAAGATGAGAAGAGGAGAAAGACACACTACAACATCACAATATTGAGAGTGTCAACTTAATGAGTTGTGTGCTAGGTCCGAGGGAGTGCAAAGAGACCAAAGATCTAGATCTACAAGAGAGATCAAGCATTGATGTAGCACAGATATGTTGGAGTAGATCTAGGTTATTTTATGTTATATATTCTCAGGTTGGCCATTATCCTAAGATGGGAGCTCACATACATTTGGATTCTTTAATGAAAAACTTTTTGGGTAGAATATGTTTGTGTCATTATGATTAAAGGTCATTATATTTGCTTCCATTGAATTTGTTAGGAACCTACCTATGTGTTTATTCACTAGAACACTTTTTTGTTATGAATTAAATACAAGGTGCTAGGCTCGTAGGAAATCTAACATGGTATCAGAGCTTGAACATTTAAAATTGATCTTAGAATCATAGAAGCCAGGTTAGTATAAGATAGTTGGGGCTAGGTTTCGTCACGATTGTACAAGACAAAAAAAATTAAGAAAGAAAAACAAGTGAAGGGAAATTTTCTTTTGTGGCAAACAGGGGCTGATTTAAGAAAAAAACCATAAAAAAAGGGAATCGTCAATTGTGGTAGCAAAATATCATATAATACCCACCAACCTAGCCAAAAAATCCAATATATCTAATAACGGGTAGCGTGTGCATTAGGAGAAACTATTGAGTTTCAGCCAACAAGGCAATTGGGCATTGCAGGGACCAATGTAAAGGGAGCACGACACAAGAGAAGGTCAAGGGTCAAATTTGAGTGGGTTGTGAGGGCCTAGCCAAAGTTGAAGATAGTATCAAGCTATCAGACCTGCCTCTAGGGCCAACAAGGTAGTATAGTATTGATCTGCGAGAAAGTGCATGCATACAGCAATCCAATGACCAACATGGCGGGCAAGTTAGCCAAGCCGATAGGCCAAAAATCTTGGGGATGCAACATAAGATACAGTTGAAAATACATCCACTTAGTTCGGCCAACCATAGAAGAATATAGGGTCAACAGCTACGAGTTGGGATGTGTGACGACACTCGACTGATAATCAAGCCCAACAACAATAATGATGGTTGCGGCTAAGCAAGGGGACTGCATAGATGGGAGTTAAGCCAATAGGGACAAATAGGAACAAAGAAAATCATCTCAACATTGGCAAGGGTAGATGCAATAGGGAAATGAAATGTGGACGAAAAGGAGAAAGGGCAAAATTCGTTGCAGGGTACTGGTCACCATAAGAAAAAATGTAGAAAAAACATCCCATAGGAGAAACCACACACAACGGTCAACCAACATACTTGTGTAGGAAATGCAGGTGAATATAGTGGAGGTCAAGGTTGGAAGAATTATGGAACAACATCGACATACATAGAGATAAGGTGGCAAAAGGTTGTGGGGTTTTAGAAATTATAAACAATGTGAGGAGGAGCACAATTTTCTTCTTCATCAAGGAAAGTTGTTTTTGGCAGGGTTTGATTAGTTGCATAAGGATGGATACTAGTCTTAATTTTGAAGATTGTTTGGATGGGTTTTCTAACTACAACATCTAGAAGGAGAGAATTGTATTGGTGTTCAAGGAGAACAATATCTAGGCATTTGTAGCACAAACACATATTCCTCTTGTTGATGCAACACTTCTAGTCACCCATAAGAAAAAGGACATGAAATCCAAGAGGATCACCCTGGACAGAGTGAAGGATCACATTATTTCTCATATATATGGGAAGAAAACCACAAGAGAAGTGTGGGATGGGTTGACCAAGCTATTCCAAAGCGACAACTAGAACTGAAAACTAGTGTTAAGAGAGAAACTCAGTAGCACCAAGATGTCCAAGACTAAGACAAATTCTTCTTATCTCACCTGGATATCTCAAATACAAGATAGCCTTGTTACTGTAGGGGAGAAAGTGTCAAACTCATAATTGGTAAGGATATTTTTGAATGAGTTCATAGAGAAGTGGGATACCTTCATTAATGGGGTCATAGCATGGGTGAATATCCCAACCTAGGATAGGTTGTGGAATGATTTCGCCCAGAAGGAGGCTTGTGAGGAGGCTTTACATGGAAACCAGGTAAAAGGTGAAAGGGATGAGGACAACATTCCTCTTTCAGGTCATGTATGAAAGGGAAAGGGGACTGCCAAAGTGAACAAGGGAAAGGAAGGATCCTATCATGATGGGAAGAAGAAAGATGTGATAAAATTCAAGTTCTTTGCATGTCACAAGCGATCACATTATGTGAACCGGTGTCTAAACATGAAGATGAGAAAGAGAAATACAACCATTTCAAAAATGGATGAGTTATATGAGGAGTTTGAGAAGAAATTTTCCTTAGTTTCATGCCTTTATAGAATTGTCACAAAAGGGGCTTGGTTCATGTATAGTGGAGCATCTCACCATCTGACAAACTCAGGGAAGTGCTCCTTAGTGTTTCAGAGATGGATTCTGAAATGCATGTGAAATTTCATATGAGTACCATATATGTAGTGAAATGAGTTGGAAGAGTATTATTCCAAGTAGAATCAGGAGAATATTTGGAGGTGGAAAAGGTGTTATATGTACCAAACTTGAAAATGAGCTTGTTCTCAATCTCATCTCTATAGGACGAAGGGTATGATGTTGTCCTACAGAAAGGAAAAGTGTTCATACGTTAGGAGGGAGTTACCCATGACACAACAATAAGGATTGGTGTCAAGAATGGTAAGTTGTACAACTTGCAGGGACAACCTGTAAGTAAATACAAGGGGGTCTTCGATCGAGGATCAATGTTAGTGACAAAGAATGAGCAAGAGGCTTTGAAGAATGAATTGATAACAAGGACTCAGTTTTCTAATATAGAAGATAGAAAAGAGGCCTCTTCCAAATCTATAAGAATCATTTGGTATGAGCTAACATTGATCTATGGTTAGGAGCATGGTTGGGAGGAACAATTATTTAGTGCAAATTCCAAAGTAGGTAACAAAGAAGTTTTCTAGTTTAGAGGGAATAGTTACAAAAAGAGATGATGTGGTGGATTTGGAGATAGATCTAGATGGAGGAGGTTCTTCTAAAGGTAGCTCCCTCACTAAGAGGTAGTGGCTATTTTTGTAGCTCAAGCAGGTGCTCTTGCACAAGAATTTTATCTAGCAATGTAGAAGTCACCCAAATTCTAATTAGAACACTTGCTCTAGCGTAAGAAAGTTGCTAATGTAACTTAGCCTAAAGTATAAATTAGGAAAAACACATTAATATGTTGGCTTATTAAGCTAAACGAAACTTCGAAAAAGTAAATTAATTTACTTTAGTGAGTAATTTTTAAGCTTAGCCATTGATCTCAAGTGAGGAGAGATGTAATCTTGGTTGTTACTCACTTTGATATTAGGGTTATGGATAGGGATTCAGCTCAATGTAAAGCTACAAAAGTAAGGATGAGGAGAGGAGAAAGACACACTATAACAACACAATATTGAGAGCGACATCTAAGTGAGCGGTGTGTTAGGTCCAAGGTATTGCAGAGAGGTTGGATATCTAGATCTACAGAAGAGATCAAGCATTGATCTAGGGAAGATCTGTTTGATCATATCTAGGTTACTTTATTTTGTATTTTCTCAAGTGGGTCATTATTCTAGGATGGGAGCCCATGTAAGATTAGATTCTTTAATGAAAAACTTGTTTTTTATAAATATATTTGTGTCATTGTGATTAAAATCCTTATATTTTCTTCCACTAAATTTGTTAGGAACCTAGTTGTTTGTTTATTTAGTAGATCACTTGTATACTAGGAATTACATACAAATTGCTAGGTTCGCAGTAAATATAACATTACCTAGAATCAATATGTAAATTAAAATAATATTATGAAGACAAATAATCATTTCCTCATGCATGCATCAAAGCTTCCTTGCCTTTAATTTTGATGGCTCATCTTCTCAGAAAAATTTGGCAGCTTCATCTAGTTTGTGTAGAACCATCATCACATTGATCATATCATTGTAACTCCTACAGGAATGATGAATACATTTCTCTTTCATTCCTATAACAATGCATAAGCCTTATCTAACATATTCACATTTCCATAACCAATGATCACACAGGTGTAAAATCAACATCAAGTGGGGAGACATGTTCTTGTATTTTAGTGACCAGACTTTTGATGGACCTGATATTCCTCTCAATAACGAGCATTTTATATGCTTTTATTCTCATAAGAAGGTATCAACTACAATAGTTCACATGATTTTCATACAAGAAAGTTCCTTTTGTCCATGTTGAGACTAATCTCCCCATTCTCATTTAGTTACTTCACCCTAAATTTGATGCCATGAAAGCTAAAATATGTTAAAAAAACTTTCTAGGTAGAGTTTAAAATCCATAAATAATATTCTCATTACACTCACTGAGAACATCAAAGAATACTTTTAAAAAATTGCATTTCAAATTAATATAATAACATTACAAACTGCACATTGACTGTTTGTAGGAAAATCAATAGGTAAATGATTGACTACTTCCCTTGATTCATAGCTACATTTCCAAAAATGAATGTGTTAATGGACTACAACTCCTTCCATGAGATTGATTAATTCAGTCACGTTGGATCCAGGGTTTTTTTGCTCTTGCTTCTTTTCATATTGGCTTTTACTTTCAACTTTACAACTAATGTCTCCACAATATTCAAAAAATATCCCACAACCAATAACATCAATAAGATTCCACATACAACCACCTTCCATTCTGAAACACCATAAACAATTCTTTCCTTAAGAAAAAGGAACCCAATGTATCCTTTGAAACCATACAAGATGAATAAAATGGTGTAGACAACCATAATTGGCCTTCCACTCTTGTAGTTTCTCCCCATACTAAATCCATTCTCTATGCCTTTCCTAATGGAATATGGTTGTATTATCATTGATATTGGTATTTGTTTCGAATCAACATACCAAAACCTTGCATTACAACCCATGTCCAAAAAATACGAACACCTTGCTACTTCTAGGCATAGCTAGGTTTCCCTTTGATCTCCCATATCATATTTATAAGAGCAATAACCATAGAACAATAATTATGGTTGATCCATCATGGTAAGATTTTACTTCCATTGACTCTCAAAATGCTTCCTTGTAGAACTAGTCTTATATAGAAAAATGATAACTACACCTAGTACAACTAAACTAGAAAAGATGGGATGCATCCATCCAAAATCTAGTTCTTTAGTACAAGTAGGATATAGGGAAAAAAAGTAACATTTTTTCTATCTTTGTAGTTATTATTCCTCCTTGAATTTTATATGAATGTCATTACTCAAAGAGACCATGCACAACCACCACTAGTTCCCCTCACTTTGTTACTTCCCTCAATAGGTAATTTTGATTTTGACGACGTAGGAAAGGATGATGCAACAACCCTGGAAATACGACACACTAATTCCTATGCTTAATCATCCTTATCTAAACATCGGAATCCACACAACCTTTTTTGGGGTTTTGATGTGAAGTTGGTTCCTATTCAGATTCAAATCACAGGAAGCAAAGAATGGGAAACTACATCTCTTGTGTTGCATCAATCTCTTGCTAAAGATAAAAAAATTAATAGTGTGTAATGGTATTTTCTAGACTTGGAGGATTGTCAAGCTTGCTTCATAGACCTTTTATACATCCATGGGCCAACAACATATCCATGGGGCGATCCACCCATGAAAAACTAGTTTTCTTCCAATTTAGTATTGGTCCATCCAAATGGACTTGATCTATCTATAGTTGCACTCAATGAAAAGTTATCTCCCTTCCTAGTCAGAATCAAAATTATATCCATGATAGATAACCAAGGTCATGCTTTAGAGAGCTCTATAACTTTTTTCCTACTTTTTCCATGGAGTGAAGACCTTGGGTTAATTAAACTCTAGATATGGTGTTCATGAGGTATCACTTGACATTGACGATAAACCATAATATACTTAGCTCCACAAAATTCAAATGAATGAATGAAAATTTGGATTCTTGGATGATGATGCAACTGCCAATTAATAAATACAACCAATGATAATCCCGTAAATGAGAATGTCTCATCATCAAATTTCTACAATTGAATCTATGATTGTAGAATAATTACATTCAAATTGGTATCTTTTTTCTTCATTTGGAGACATGGCTTGGGATTGGACTTACATGAGGAGGAACTTGGCTTGGGTAATCTCTACTCATTTCTCTTACTGGCGGGATTCCTTTCTTGTAATAAGCCCCCTGTTTTCTGTTATTGCTTTGTGGGGACATAATTTCGTCCTCTAGAATTATCTCCAACAACATTCCCAAATCCTATTATGCTTCAGTGTTGGCCAATTATGTGTAGGTGTCACAGTCTTCTATTATGATAGTCTATCTAGAGAAATTTGTAGGATGGTCAACATGAAAGTCTTCCTTAGTCACAATTTCCAACATTTAATTTGTAGTTCTTCCTTAGCTTGGCAGCATTTAGTTCATATCTCAACAACATTTACTATGTAAGCTTCAATACATAGCACCCATTCCAGCATTACTTGGCTACAAGAATGCAACACCCACAACCAAAAAAGCTTCAACTCAATAACAACACAACATGAAATTCACACGGTATTTTACATGGGAAATATAGTAACCATGGTCTCCTCAACCACACAACACAACCCTCATGACCTTCCAATCAGCAACCTTCACTTCAGGTTCACCACGAACTAGGCTAGAGGTCACAATAGGGAGAAATGCACAAATTTGGCATTATCCGATGCTTAATGCTCCAGATCTCAAAACATTCCAATGCTTCAACTCATTCATTATTCATTAGTCAACTTGACACTAGCTAATGCAAATTTCTACTAGTTCATTCAGTAGCTTCCAATCAATTCGAAAGTTAGAGTAAGGAGCCACACAAGTTGCACTCATCTTCTTGTTGCACCAATATTTTCTTGTTTCATGCTCCTTAACACGCAATAGGAGGTCTATGCATCCTCCACACGAACAACACACCATAGATTCACACAAATTATGTAGATCACTTCATGCCATGCCACATAGGCTTCACTGGCTTCATGTTCCAAACCACATACATTTCATGAGTCTTCTTATCTCCACAATAGCCATAACAATGATAATAGGTGCAATAGTCCACTCTACTCCAAAAAAATCACAATAGTTCGCTCGGCTCCACAATATGTGCAACCATTTGTTCATCTACACAACAACCACAATAGGTGCAATAGTCTGCTCAACCCCATAATAGGCACAATAGTCTACTCAACTCCATCATAGGCACAATAGTTTGCTCAACTCCATAATAGCCACAACAATTTTCTCGACTCCACAATGGACATAATAGGCACAGCAATCTGCTTAGTTCCTATCGAAATTCCTTGTAGATTCAAATTGCAGACTGTAATATGCTAAAATAATTTACTTGAATCTACTCTACTCATAAGCAGAAACGATAAACTATCAATGAAATCAGGATGCATAAACGAGAAAGAATTCAATAAAACATAACACAATAATTTTGTAGGGAAAGCCACAACTAAAAACCCTTGCTATATGTATATTGCATTAATAAAAAAATATGAGAATATTACAATGCTTTGCTCAAGCCTAGGCAACCTCTCCACCATCACAATCTATATCACTGCTTCACAAACAAGCTCCAACCAATAGTTATCCAAATTTTTTGTCTACCAAGCTCCTATTTCCTTGCATTGTTCAATGAGGAATTAGGCCCCTATTTAATAAGCATTTTCCTCAATTGGATTGCACAGGTTCCTTTAGGATCTTCCTCTAACTACATGCACCATCTATACACTTCGGATAATTATACAAATGATAGTACACTATCCTTGAACTCCAATCTCAAATGGGTAACTCTAATATTTGACACGCATGAGTTATTTTTGAGTGAATCATTAGTTAACCTATTGAACATAAGAAGAAACACCACACTGTCTGACCTCTTACTAGTTCCTCCATCAGTTGGAACTAGTTTAACTAACATTAACTCAATTTAACTGAATTAAATAATTACAACTCAAAAAATAACTCAACCTCAGCCCCTAAAATTTAGGAACCACTGTACATGACTCTAGATAGACTTCCAACTCAAATTAATAGATTCAACTAAGCCAAATTAACTTAGTTAGCTATTACAAGTTTTCATGATATGTGGAGTTACAATTTTATTCCCAATTTAATTCAAGGACAAATTAAATTAGGATTTTTCTTGATGTTATTTTTAACATTTCTTATTTCTATTTTGAACAGTTCCATAAGAGTTTCTTCCTTCAACACTTCAACATCCCAAACTTGTTATCACTATCTCATACCTCAATCTACTCTTCTACTCTCACATATTTCACCTACACCCTCTAATGATGAAGTGAGGCCCAAACCTACTTGGATACCAATTTAATTTGGGAGAATGTAAAATTCCAACTTGGAAATAACCCAAATTTCTACTGTGTTTTTTGGGTTTTTTGAATATTCTCAATGAGATATTTTGACAAACTGTTGGAAGGAAAATTGTTTTAGGTGTGCTTATTTGATTTTTGGTTCAATTAAGTATGTAATTCTTAGAAATACACTTTAAGAAAATACTTCAGGATAACATTATCATGTTCATATTCAACACAACCAAAGTAGACACTACTGATACATTAGAAAACAACCATAAATGACCACGTTTTTCACTAATATAATGCTTTAGAATTTACACAGTGACTCTTTAGAGGACCATAACTATATTAGTACATTAACAAAATATAATACAAGTCTTAGTGAATAATAGAACCTGATTTTAGACGTTGCCCAATAAGAGTAGAGTCCATAGTGAGCTGCAACATGTATTGCACAATGTCATAGGTTAGCTACAAGACATAAAACATAGCCTCTCACACTAGTTACAATGAGCTACATATCACCAATCTCAAGTATATACTCAGCATGATAAATCTCGTTTATATCAACTTTCAAACTTGACTTATAACAACAAGTTGATCACATCCCTTTTCAACATACAAGTTCATCTCTTATTGAGTGATTTGACCCACAGTTACAAGGAAACTCAACCCACATAGAGAGATATGCTACAACATCCAATATGACCAACTAATCTGATAATCACCCTATGAGTGACCTCAGTTAAAGATTTAATAAATGAAGGTATTACAGACTCATGTGCTGGTGTGTGTCTATGTTATTTAGGCAAGGGATCGATTAGATTGCAAATACACAGACACGTGAAATGGAAAACAATAGAGAAATACAGTAAGCAATTATAAGAACACAAGAAATTAACCAGGATTTCACCCCATCCTCCAGGGCTACATCTCCGGTCCAGCTCTCAATCGTGGCCTTCTTTTATTGTGTCTTAAAGTAGAGAATTACAATGAAGGAGCTCAATGTGAGTCTCTTGAACAGAATTTTCTTGGCAAGGTGGTTCTTGGATGCCCCAAGCCACTAGAGTACACAGACTCTTTTCCTTACTAGCTCTGTGACCTTTTTGGTCTTCAATGGAGAGAGCCCAATGTGGTGCTCAGCCCGGACAGATCCTCTCTGGGATGGCTTGAATCTCTCAAGCTCTCTGGTGCTTGATGCTGCCTTTGATCAGCTCAGCCCTTTGTCTTTCATTTTGCTTTGCTTCGCTGTCTTTCCTTTGTTTTCTCTGTCTTCTTCCTTTTCCTTCCCATCTTCCTATCTGGGTTCCGGTTCTCCCTGTTTCTGCTTTACCTGTGCATGGCTTTAAGGCCATTCGATCTCATGGTTGTTCGATTCCTCTTCCACCTTCGCTGGATCACCTGCTATAGCTACGCTTGGAGTTCCCTATTCGGCGTCATCATCAGACTCACAGGGAGTGGCCACATGTCCTCCTGCAAACTGCGCCAGCCTGCTTCGTCAGTTCAATTCTTCGGTTACGTCGTGGAATGAGTCTTCCGCCACCTTGGCGGTCAAAGTGGACCTCAAATTCTTTTAAATCACGGCTTATTCCCTCGTTAAATCTGGTTTTTCCATCGGGCGCGATGTCAACCGTCAGATCTGGATCCCCCAAATCCAACGCCATATGCTCATTTCGCACAATTGACTTGCTCTACTATTAGCACGCGATGAGCGGCGGTTTTCTCTCTCCTCCACTTGCCACGCATTGGGCGCTGAGTGGAATCGCTCCACTTTCACCAAAACTACTTACTGCCCAAAGATGCCCCGGATCAATACCGTCGGTTTCAGAGTGGGTCCCACCTTTTAGCTTTTAGCCTTTTGTCCCACGATTTTCCCAGCTCCCACGTGACCGAGCGCTGGGGGCCTTCCCATTTCGAGGGGTTTTGCCTAGCGATGCGTGATTAGCACTAGGCACTAGGTGCTAATCACGCATCAAAAAATGCCTTTGTTTCCTGATTCGAGCTTCCCAAAGGCTAGTTTTGCCTCTTGCATAGTCTCCATGGGCCTTGGTCAGTGCACTTTGACCGACGTCCTCATTGCTCCACACTAGCTGCTAACTGCCACTATTCAAAGGTGTTTTTGACCGTTGTTTTCTCAATCATTTGATGTTTGTGCCGACCGGATATAGTCATGGTCCTTCTGACAGTTCTTCATGGATCCAATTCAGATCACGACCTTCCCACTAAAAAGCTTTTGGACCACCAAAAGTTGGTTTTTAAGCAACGACTAAGTGAGGGAATTGGTTTCTCACTTGTCCAATCTCAATCCACTTTGCACTGCTCAGCTTTGAACCTTTGAGCCCAATGCTGAGGTACTCCACGTCTCCCTTGCGCATTGTCCTCACCTTCCTATCCAGTACTATGTCGTCCTACAATTCATTAAGATATTTAGGTAGCAGGTCATTAATAGAAGGCAATTGACTCTGCTCTTCAGGGTCCTCAATCATTGAAGGTTCAAACAATCTCAAGCAATCTGCATTTACGACTCAGTAGATGTGCATGTAAGCTGGTAGATGGAGGCGAAAAGCATTTTCACCAATCTTCTCAAGTATCTTGAAGGGTCCATACCTGATAGGAATTAGCTTCTTACCTTCACCTTGCGTCCTATCCTTGCTGATATATAGCCAGACCTGGTCACCAACTTTAAAACTATGCTCCATCTGATGCTTGTCATGCCTAGCCTTGTACTTGGCTTGGCTCTTTTCTAGCTGTTCCTATACTACCTGGTGGATCTCCTGGATCTGTTCAATGAACCTAGTTGCCCTGTCCACATCACTGTGTCCATCAACCATGGTATCTTTACCAAAGACAAAATCCAAAGGAGACCTTGGTGTGAAACCAAAATAGGTCTCAAAAGGAGATCTCTGTGTAGAAGAATGTTTTGCTCTGTTGTAAGCATGCTGCACATAACACAAATGTTCATCCCAAAGCTTAGGATGTTTGCTGCAATATCCTCTCAGTAACTGGATCACTGTCCTATTAACTACTTCTGTCTGGCCATCAGTTTGTGGATGAAAAGCTATGCTTTTCTTCAGTTTGGTGTCCATCAGTTCCCACAAACTTGACCAAAACTTCCCCACAAATCGAGTGTCTCAATCAGATACAATAGAAGTGGGTAATCCAAAATGAACCCATACATGTTCAAAGAACAATTTTGCAGTCTGTTCAGCTGTAATTTGTTTATTACAAGGTATCAAAATACACATTTTGCTGAACCTATCCACAAAAACATATAGATAATCATGACCTTTCCTAGATTTAGGCAGTCCTCCAACAAAATCCATGGAAACACTTTCCCAAGGGTGAGAAGGAACTGGCAATGGAGTGTACAAGCCTAGTTTTCTATTACTAGGCTTGCTTCTAGCACACAGAGCACACCCTCTTACATATCTAGAAATTGTCTCATTCATTTTCAGCCAATAACAAAACCTTTGCAGCTGTGCAACTGTTTTACTTACCGCAACGTGACCGGATATCAAAGAAGTGTATGCTTCCCTAATTATCTTTATTCTCTCAATTTGTGGAATGCAGAGTTTCCCACAATGGTATAAGATTCGGTCCTTCACATGATAATCCAATTCTTCTACTCTTTTGGCTGGACTCAAAGTTGCATATACATCTTTAAAGTCTATATCTTGAGCATATTGTTCAATGTAGCTTTCATGTAGTATAGAATTATGTTTAAGTATAGCAGATGCATTTATAATGGGTCTAGATAATATGTTTGCAACTTTGTTATGTATGCCCTTTTTATATCTAATGACTAAATGAAACTGTTGTAGAAAACCCATCCATCTGTAATGTCTTGATTGCTGCAACTTGGTTTGGGAGTGTAGATATTGAAGTGGTTGATGATCAGTATGTATTACTGTCTCTTTTCCCATTAAGTAATGTTTCCACTTTTTCACACTCTGAACTAATGCATACAATTCTTTATCATATGTAGGATAGTTAACTACTGTAGGATTAAAAGTCTCAAAATGATAACATATGGGTTTATCATGTTGTATCAACACTGCTCCCATGGCATAGTCACTGGCATCAGTTTGTATCTCAAACGGTCTTTGCAGATCAGGTAGTGCTAGTACAGGTGTTGTACTAATCTTTTCTTTCAAAGTGTCGAAGGCTTTCTAATGTTTGCCTCCCCACTGAAACACCTTGTTCAATCCTGTTAAAGCATGTAAGGGAGCTGCAATTGAGGAAAAGTTAGAAATGAACTTCCTCCAATATTGTGATGCTCCTAAGAAGCTTCTCACTTCTGTAGCAGACTTGGGTTTAGGCCAGTTTACAATGACTACCACTTTAGAGGGTTCTATTTTCAATTCACCACCGCCTACTATATGACCCAAATAATTCAGATATGTCTTGCCAAATTCACATTTTGAGAGTTTAACATAATTTTTTTCTCTTTACAAAATATCTAGTGTCTGCTTAACAAGCTTTAAATGTTCTTCCGACGTCTTACTAAAAATCAAAATGTCATCCAGATACACAATAACAAAATCATCAAGAAAAGGTCTGAGTACATCATTCATTAATGTCATGAAAGTAGCAGGAGCATTAGTTAAGCCAAAAGGCATAACCAGCCACTCATACAATCCTTGATTTGTTTTGAATGTAGTCTTCCATGCATCTTGTTCTGCAACCCTAACCTGATGGTATCCACTGTGCAAGTCTAGCTTGGTGAAATAAACAGCGTCCTTCAATTAATCTCAAAGATCATCTATGCGAGGAAGGGGATAACGATTTTTTATTGTTATCTTATTCAGTGCTCGGTAATCAATGCACATTTTCCACGAGCCATCTTTCTTTCTCACCAAAATGATTGGTGACCCACATGGTGATGTGCTAGGCCTGATGAACCCCTTCTTGAGCAACTCCTGCACCTGCTTCTTGATTTCAGCATTCTCTAAAGCTGACAACCTGTACATCCCAATATTAGGCAATGGAACATCTTGCTACAAAATAATATCATGTACTATTTCCTTTTTGGGTGGCAGACCTTTAGGTTCCTGAAACAAGATATCATATTCTAAAACAACCTTTTCTAAATTAGCTTGCTGCTTAGCACTACAACCCTCAAATACATTGGTTTTATCAGGTTTCTTTTCCTTTACAACCATCAGTAAGAATTGTTTGCATGAATTTATCATTCTTTTCATCTGCCCTGAGTTTATGAGAGTATAATTATTCTTTGGCTTATGATCTCTTACAAAGTATTCGATTCCATCTTTAACAAGCAGATACTTATTCTCAGCTCTATAGAAAATATCCTTTCTATCATACAAGTAAGGACTTCCTAAAACAATTCCACATATATCCAAAGGAATTATGTCTAACTCCACCTCATCTACAAATGCTAACCCAAAAGAAAACTTGAGTTTGCACTATCTAGTCACTTGTAGTTGTGCTTTATCATTCAACCATCCTAATGGGTATGGTTTCTTGTGAGGTGTGGTTGCTAATCCCAATTTCTTTACAATTGCTTCAGAAATTAAATTTACTTGTGAGCCACTATCAAACAAAGTATCAATCTTTTGATGTTTGGAAATAACTCGAATATGGAAAAGCTCATGTCTTTTTCTCTCATTTTCTTCATCAATAATAGATTGAGCAGAATTACTAGTAGATGCTTTAGAATTCTTACCTTTTATACCTGTGGCTGCAATAGTTGTTTCATCTCCCGAGTCTGACCCCAAATCTTTTTGAATAGCTACAACAGTCTTCTTTTTCTTGCCCTTGAACTTCTTAGGTCTCAGCTCTAGATGCAGAATCCAAAAATTCTCATCATCATGCCCATCCTTTTTACAGTGAGTGCATGAAGCTTTGCTTTTTTGTGCAGTGTTAGCCTTCCTTGCTTTCCACATTTGCTTTCTTTTCTCCTTGCTCTTACTTGTAGTGGGTTGGGATGGTCCCCCAACTTCTGGATTTCCATTCTTTCCTCTAGCTTCTAGATGAGTAGCTTGTACAAATACCTCATCTATATTAGTGGGATTAAACATGAGGATGGTATGCCTCATGTAGCTGTGTAGACCACCAATGTACTTCAAAAGAGTCTCTAGTGAGTCTAATGAGATCCCTAGAATCAATGCTCTCTTTCTAAATTCTTGAGTGTACCCTTGCACACTTTGCCCTTTCAACTGTCGAAGAGTTTGCCAACTCATCATGGATTGTTGCATGTAGGCCAATGGATAGAACTGCTTTTTTATTGCAGAAACAAATTCACTCCAGACAGAGATGGTCTTACCATGTCTTTTCATGTCAGCTTGAGCTCTGCCTTCCCACCAAACCAAGGTAGTGCCTCCTAGGCGTAGGCTTGCTAGCTGAATCTTGCTCTTGTCTGAGTCGATGTTCTGTACTCTGCAATAAACATCAATTTGTCTAATCCAATTGTCTAGATTTCCAGCATTTAACTCTCCATAATATATAGCCAAATCAAATTTAACATCTAGCTTGATCAAATATGCCTTCTTGTTGTGCACAGGGCTATTAGGAGGTGTGAGAAAGTTTTCCTCTTTCCCTTTTCCCTTGGAGTGGTCGTGGAAGTGAGACTCATCTTCTTCTTTGTCTTGTTTAGAACCTGATGAATCCTCATCCTTATGCTTTCTAAAGTCCCTATACATTTCTTCTACCATGGAATTTATAGTTAGGAAGCTTTCTATGAACTGAGGGTCTGGCCCCATAGAACCTTCCTCTGACATTGTCTTCCGAGGATAGACTCTCCCAATTTCAGGATTAGCTTCGACCAATTCTCCTTCTCCTAATTTGAGCTTTGATCTATTGAGCATTCAACAACTAGACCAACACAAGCTTGTCTAACCTTATAGCCTAGTGCTCTAATACCACTTGATCTAATAATCACCCTATGAGTGACCTCAGTTAAAGATTTAATAAATGAAGGTATTACAGACTCATGTGCTGGTGTGTGTCTATGTTATTTAGGCAACAGATCGATCAGATTGCAAATACACAAACACGTGAAATGGAAAACAACAGAGAAATACAGTAAGCAATTATAAGAACACAAGAAATTAATAAGGAGTTCACCCTATCCTCCAAGGCTACATCTCCGATCCAGCTCTCAGTGGTGGCCTTCTTTTATTTTGTCTTAAAGCAGAGAATTACAATGAAGGAGCTCAATGTGAGTCTCCTGAACAGAATTTGCTTTGCAGGGTGGTTCTTGGATGCCCCAAGCCACTAGAGTACACAAACTCTTTTCCGTACTAGCTTTGTGACCTTTCTGGTCTTCAATGGAGAGAGCCTAATGTGGTTCTCAGTCCAGAAATATCCTCTCTAGGATGGCTTGAATATCTCAAACTCTCTAGTGCTCGATACTGCCTTTGGTCAGCTTGGCTGTCTTTCCTTTGTTTTCTTTGTCTTCTTCCTTTTCCTTCCCGTCTTCCTCTCCGGGTTCCGATTCTCCCCGTTTCTGCTTTACCTGTGCATGGCTTTAAGGCCATTCGATCTCATGGTTGTTCGATTCCTCTTCCACCTTCATTGGATCGCCTACTGTAGTTGTGCTTGGAGTTCCCTATTCGGCGTCATCATCAGGCTCACAGGGAGTGGCCACATGTCCTCCTGCAAACTGCACCAGCCTGCTTCATCGGTTCAATTCTTCGGTTATGTCATGGAATGAATCTTCCGCCACCTTGGCGGTCAAAGCGGACCTCAAATTCTTTTGAATCGTGGCTTATTCCCTTGTTAAATCTAGTTTTTCCATTGGGCGTGATGTCAATCGTCAGATCTAGATCCCCCAGATCCAACGCCATCATCTCATTTCGCCTGGTTGACTTGCTCGACTGTTAGCGCACGATGAGCAGCGATTTTCTCTCTCCTCTGCTTGCCATGTGTTAGGTGCTAAGTGGAATCGCTCCGCTTTCACCAAAACAGCTTACCGCCCAAAGATGCCCCCGATCAATACCGGTGGTTTCGGAGCAGGTCCCGCCTTTAAGCTTTTAGCCTTTTGTCCCATGGTTTTCCCGGCTCCCACGCGACTGAGCGCTTAGGGTCTTCCCATTTCAAGGGTTTTGCCTAGCGATGCGCGACTAGGTGTGCATCAAAAGCTACCTCTGTTTCCCGATTTGGGCTTCCCAGGGGCTAGTTTTGCCTCCTACGCAGTCTCCATGGGCCTCAGTCAGCGCGCTTTGACCGAGGTCCTCGTCGCTCCATGCTGGCTTCTAACTGCCACTGTTCACAGGTGTTTTTGACCACTGTTTTCTCAATTCTTTGATGTTTATCCGGTCGGATACAGTCATGGTCCTTCTGATAGTTCTTCATGGATCCAATTTGGATCACCAACAATAGAATATAAGAACTCATCCCTTTCAGCACTTCATCCTGTAGAAAATAGAATAAACTCAGCCTTCAACTCGAAGTAGGAATGTCAGTACTTGTCCTAGCCTCTAAAGAATGAGTCCTATAGTAAACTTGAATGACTTCAACCTTATTACTAAGGCAAACTCATCCCTTCAAAATATAGAACTCGGCTAGGGTAATAAGGAAGGAGTTTGACCCTCTTTTAGCAAATAAACTCGGTCATTGTGAGCTTGGATTTTCCATTTCGACCCACTAATTTTATGGTTGAGTGTGGTCACTCTACAATGGAAATATCTACCTTAGATTTGGCTTGGACCTCCACATGTGAAAATATACATATAAAACTCAATTTCAGAAGATAAAAATCAACTGATAAAACATTATACGTCCATTATCTTCTACAAATCTTATTCTCCTTGGTATCGCAATTGTGAAATATGAGTGATTCCACTCTTTGAACAAACTATGTTGTATAGTTTCAACATTGAAGCTAGAAATGATGGCTAGGGTTTCTCAAAACCTAGGACTCTCTCCCAAAGACTCTCTAAAAGCTTCTTTTCTCAAAATTAAAGTGATAGAATGAGGAGAAATTGTTCACTTTTCCCTTTTTATAATTTAGTGGCCACTTTTGCTGCCAGTTTACCCTTTTAATTTTTTATAAAGTCACTTTATGGACTTTTCACTTTACAAAATGAAAGTGAAATTTCATTAGCCTAGGAAGTGTCCCCCTTTTCACCCCTTAAGCATTTATAATGCTTTTCCTAGGCAAATCATGTTCTCTTACTAAAAATGTCCCCTCCTTAGCCTATGGAAACTTATTAGGCTAGCAGAAACCCATATTATGTCTCATAAGCATTTGGGGAAATTACTAAGAACTCTCAATATATTCACATCAAATAATAATACATATAAATATATGAGTTTTTTTTTCAAAATAGGAAAACTATCTTGGACACTCAATCACTTCTCAACAAAATACCAAACTAGGAGACTAAGTAGTTGGAGAGAATATCCCAATCAACTAGGCCCAAAAAACCTCCTAACTAATAGGAACATACTCCTTCACATAAATCCTAGAAATATACCTAAACATTATCAATAAACTCAATAATTATATATATTATCATGCACACATATAAGACAAGTAAATTAATAGTTCTATATATGTGGGGACTCTTTAAATGTGATCAATTGAATGAATGGAAAATATATTTTAAAAAATCATACCCTCCTACCTCTTTTTCAAAATATCTCTAATAGGGTCAGGAATTTCTCACATATCTCTCTCTCATGTATGTAGGGAAAGAAATGAAGAAGATGATATCCTTTCGAAACAAGACTAGCTTCTCATAAGGACTAGTGGGGAATTAAAGAAAACAAATAAGGCGTGCTCTACCTTCTCTAGTTGTGCCCCTAAGAATAACAAATTTCATTTATCTTTGCATGTTTTTTTGGCTATATCAGATGCGTAGTCTACTTTTATACATGATTCTTATTATTCAAAAATTATATATATGCATATCATGTTGGACAACATAAAGTTAGCATATCGGGTGTCCTTTTTATTATACATATTCTCCATGTTTTTCCTTATGGGCCTCGGCCGAGCTTGGTTCTATTGACATCTTTTTTTTTGACTAGTTGTTGACGGTGCTAGTTACCACAAACATACACAGGGTCTCTCTGATGTGAAGTCCCAATTAGACTTCACGTCGTTTGGAGTAGGATCCCCATCCAGAGTATCGATCCAACCACCATAACTTAAGGTTTACCTTGGTTTCAATGGATAACATAAGATATTATACACATAACCTTCGAACAAGCAAGTAATTTGAGATTATGTAACATCTATTAGAATGTTTGAAAGGAGACCTTCACGAGCGGGAGACAAGAGTGAGTCTCTAGAAGGACAGTAATAGTACTATCCTAAGAGAGGCATACAAGAGCAAGGAAATATTTGTTGATTAACTTGTAAATTAGTTCACAAGAAAATGCAACTACATTCAACAAGATAAGTACCAAATTCAATGAAGCAGTTCAATTTCCTTAGTACATATGAATATAACATTTACGGAAAATATCTAAAGAATAGTCTCAAAAATTTCTTGACACATGCATGAAAGTATGTTGGCTCAATGAGCTTCAATATTAGGTGAAATATCGAAGTACACAATTACAATGGTGAGGCACTAGTTCCATTAGTGGAACATTAAGTCACTTCTTGTTTCTCAAAATAATAGTTTTCTCTCCTATGCTAAGTTAGAGAAGCCAAGACTAGCTCTCCAAAGCCTAAGACTCCAAAAGCCCCTTTGCTTGAGTTATGAGGTTGATTTTATAACAAGATGAATGACCTTTCATCTCCCCTTGACTCTTGAATTACCCTCATGACTCTTGGACTTCTACTATGTCCTTTTGACTTCTAAACAACTCTTGAACTTTTAAATGACTTTTGGACTTCTCTAGATGATTTTTGTCCATATATGAGTATGTGACATTTCATATTCCACATATGGCTCTTGGACTTACAAACATTAAATTTTGTATTTTTCCTTTTGATACTACATCATTACATTCCACATGATGTGGCATCACACATGGACACATATCGACCAATGTGGTGACACTGGTATAAGTTACAACTTGACAATGATGACATGGAATTTATTGATGAGTTGGAGATGACAAGTTGTTCTTCTTGTTTCTTTATATTCTGTCTTCATGAAATATCTAATATATACTATGAATTCATGAATCATCCACTTATTTTCTTATCATTCACCCTCAAAAGGGTCTTGGATCAGTATTGGAATATTCTAAGTCATCATGAATTGCCTCCATTCTGTATTGGTCCAGGATTTACTTCATGTCTTTGTGATGGTTCTTGTTTGTGCTTCTTCTCTGTAAGTTCTTATTTGTGTATTCTACTTGAAATATTACTTTAGCATCACCTTTTCATACTAGGAAGATATTCTTGTTAATGAATATCACTCATGAAAAGTCAAAATCAATCTTAGAATCTTATGTTTTGTCTCTACCTAGCTCATGGGAAGGACTACTTATGATAGGCATGTGTGGGAGTTGAAAGGGAAAGGCTTGATAAGGAAAGAACAATTGAACTAAAAAGTGGCCTAGGAAAGAACCCCTATTCACTATTACTATGCTATGTGCTATAAAGTGGGGCTCTCCTTGGTCCAGCATAGTGGGGAAGCACAAGGAACAAGGTGGTGAGCTTGTTGGTTAAGATTGTGCCATGCGCCATGAAGAGAAGAAAGGAAGACACAAATAACATAGTTTGAATGGTAAATAGATAAGAGGATGCCTTTTTAATCCTTTTTAATATGTCATACATTGAAGGAAATATGCTCAAGCAAGTGTTCAACGTAGAGGGGAAGAACAAGGAACAAGGTTGAGGGCTTGTTGCTTGAGAATACACTGCACTGAAGGAAAGAGAAGGCTTGAGGGAAAGCATAGATTTTCTTAGCAAGGGGTCATTGTTCATATGAAGTGTGTTTTTACTCTTATGCTAGTGCACCCTGGCCCAACAGTAGCTGACTATTCATCTAGAATGTGATTTACACTTAGGGAGGTAGCAAAAAGCTAGGTTACTTAGCCTAGAAAGTGCTCCACTACATTAAGGAAGGAGTAGGGAATTTTCATGATGTAATCTTGTTTTAAAGGGTATGGAAGGGGTCCTTTATATCCTCTATAATTAATTAATTTTCTATGCAAGGTAGAGGTAATAAAAACTTATTCCAGTGAATCATTATGAGCCACTAGGGTTAGATGATTGTTCTTGGAAAGTTATCAATGTGCAATGATTTGAGATAATCTTGAGAAGTGCTTAGTGCACATGTATTGGTAATAAATGTTGCATCAATTAGGATCATGAATGGGATATGCTCATCACTTGGTAATAGGTATAATTCATTCACAAGTCGCACTGGGAAGGAGGACCAAGAAGAACTCCAAAATGGCTAAGTGTGGGACCAATAAAGTAAGAGAGGGTAAATCATCTGAAAAAGACTTAAACATGGATCACACACACGAAATCCATAAATACAAGATAAAAATATGTAGGTTTTAACCCCATACATAAATTACCTGCATACGAATTCTAAAACACAGAAAATAAACAATGCGAGAGCATAACACATAAAACACATATACACAAAGATTTTCCCTTGGATCCCAAAACCGGGACTACCAGCTTGATTTTTCATTATATTCCTTTCAATGTTACAATACATATTTATACATGCTGAAGCATCCAATACCATGGACCGAAAATCATCGTGTCCAAAACTATGGACCGAAAACCATCATGTCCAAAACCATGTGTGAAAACCATGCACAAACCCATAGGTAGCTTCGCGCAACCTAATATAGGGTCAAAAAAAATTTCCCCGGGGCACTACCTTGGACCCCTTAGAGGGGGGTCACCCACCCCCCCCAAACCCCTCCGCTGCGCAATCGGTGCAACAAAGGGGGGGCTCTGCCCCCCCTCTAACTCCTCGGTTAACTACGTGGGCTAGTAATGGAAAGAATATAACACAACCCAACTTTCTCCCACTTGTTCTTTTCTTTCCACAGGGGAGCTTAGTCATTTATCTAGCCCTGCGATGACCATTGTTTCTCTACACTAAGAGAACTTCTCAAAGCCCATAGATTTTTTCAATGCATCTATAGTATTCTTCAAAGTGTCCACCTTTACCAACAACAACTTTTTTTCTTCTATCATATCCCTCACAAAGTGATATTGAACATCAATGTGTTTTGTCTTTGAATGATAAGCAGGGTCTTTTTCCAAGAAAATTGAACTTTAGTTGTCACAGTCTATCCTTATAGCTCCCTGTACTAACCCCATACTTGAACACAATCTCTGCAACCAAACTGTTTCTTTGCTTGCATGAGTGGTTGCCATGTATTCTGCCTCTGTAGTTGATAGTGCCACTACAGATTATTTCTTACTCATCCAACTGACTGCACCTCTAAATAGGTTAAACACATACCCATTTGTAGATCTTCTCTGATCCATATCTCCAGCCCAGTCTGCATCAACAAAGCCACAAATATCCAACACTCTGTCCAATTCTGGTCTTCCTTGGTAGCACAAACCATAATCACTAGTGCCACGTAAATACCTGAAAACACGCTTCACTATTGTCCAATGCTCCTTTCCTGGTTTTGACATAAACCTACTCAATACTCCCACTGCATGTACAATGTTTGGTCTAGTACAGACCATTGCATACATCAAGCTACCGAATGCACTTGCATATGGAACATAGGACATGTCCTCTTCCTCTTCCTGTGTCTCGGGACACTGTTCAGCAAATAACTTCACACCTACAGGAATAGGAACCTTCACTGGTTTACTATCCTGCATATTAAACCTTTGCAGTATTGTCTCGACATACTTCCTCTAGTTTAACCAGAGTTTCTTCTTTACCTGATCTCTTTTAATTTCCATGCCCAAAATATAGTTTGCAGCACCAAGATCTTTCATGTCGAATTTGGAGGATAATTGGGTCTTCAAATCTTGGATAATTTCTTTGTCATTTCCAACCAGCAACATATCATCCACATACAAGACTAGATAAATAACAAGGTCACCAATTAATTTAAAATACACAGTGATCTGCTTTGCTTTTGGTGAATCCAAGTCCTCATATAAATGTATCAAATTTCTGATACCACATCCTTGGTGACTCTTTTAACCCATAAAGGGACTTCTTTAACTTACATACCAGTTCTTTCTTACCCTTCACCATAAAGCCTTCAGGTTGCTTCATGTAGATCTCCTCTTCTAGATCCCCTGAACAAATGTTGTCTTCACATCCAGTTGTTCTACCTTAAAATCAAAAGCAACAACAATAGATAAAAGTAATCTAATAGAAGCTACCTTGGCAACAGGAGAAAAAATATCACCAAAATCAATTCCTGGAACCTGAGAATAACCTTTTGCTACCAACCGAGCTTTTTATTTCTCCACCTTTCCATCTACATTTGTCTTCTTCTTGAACACCCATTTGCTTCCAATGGGTTTCCTTCCAGCTGGATGTTGAGCGATAAAAGGGTGTCTTTTAACCCCTATTTACCCTACATTAATTATCAATCCAGGTACCATTTTTATCTCAAGAGTGTACTCAGTCTGAGGCGGTCACTTGTTCAAGAGTAATTCTTGCAGTATAGTGCTTTGAAAAAGTAAATGAATGTTGGAAATAAAATCTAATGAATGGAAAGAAACTTAAATGCTTTGTAACTAAATCATTCACTCAAGAAACTACAACAACCATCAGTCAAGGATGCAGTGATGATAAATTTTTCCCCTATAAACTGATGTAAATGGAAATCAATTACAGACAAGACCTCCAATCTAAGAATTTAGACAGTAGTAGTCAATGTTCGTTACAGTTGTGGATCTTTCTATTCACACTAAAGCAAATATTGGAAATAACAATTCAATTAACAGAAAAGGAACAACAATTAAATCTATTTAAAAGATCAAACAACAAAGTTTAATCTACATAAATGACTTAAGCAGCAATCTTAACTGAAATGAATCAAACAACAATCTTTAACCAAGAAAGGAACAACAAACTTAATCAAGTGTAAACACACAGCAACTATAGAATCAGTAATCTTATTCTAGCATAATTGACATTAACCACAGTTATAAACGAACGACAATTGCAGTTATAATGGAGCAGTAACCAAATGAACAGTAATCACAATTGTAAGTGAACTGTAGCTCAATGAACAGCAATCGCAATTGTAAGTGAACTGTAGCTAAATGAACAACAATCGCAACTGTAAATGAACAATGATATCAATCTGTAAATGAACAGCAGAATCTTTGGTTGTAATTAACAATCTTGCTATCCAATTACGATTTTGATATAACAGAGCAATTCAATGAAATGTTCAGAAACAAAAGATTACTGAGTAAAGCGAACTAAAGAAATGTAAAGGAAATCAAACCACACACGACCGTAATCGTAAAATAATGATACAAGAAGCAAGTGATCCACTAGGGTCGGGCCCTTAGCCACCAGGGAAGCACTACTGCATTTACTCCAGGATCAGATAACGGAACAGCAACTGAGTTATATATTAATCATAAATGGCAGAGTTACAGCTATCGCTCTTTAAAGAGAGTCGATGATCAAAGTTAAGATTACAACAATAAGTCCTGCAAATTGACAATAATATCTGCCCCTTGGGCTAGCAGCGTTGTCCCTTTTTATAATGGCCAGGCAGAAGTATAAAAAATATAGATAAGTCTTGAAGCAGCGATCCCTCAGGATCAAAGGATCCTGAGGGATTCGCCATATCTTTGATCTCCAACTTATCGTTTTGTCTTCTTGCACTGATGCCGCATTTTCTCTTCCTTTTCCTGGACCATGCACTCCGATCTTGATCTCCTCATCTGGATACAACTTCTTGTCAAAGGGACAGTAGTTGCTTCTGCTTTTTCTTTTCCTCCCGAATAATGATTTTCTATTTCCTTCACTTTCTGCATAGAAAAAGACAATAATTAGTTATTTTGTATCAATCACAAATCTCCTTAATTCTATCATAATTCTTTGACATATTACCATCTTAGAATGTAAAGGAGTTATGATTTAAAGGAAAAGATAAAGAAATAAATGGTAAATACATACCTTTTCCAATGCTCAACACACCCCCTTGCTTACCCTTTTTCATGCCCTCATGAAAACATTGTAATTTACATGCAAGGCAGTTAGGGAATATGCTAGAGAAGGATTTTCATGCAGTGGTCTAAAACCATGATGTGTAGCTAAAAATTCAAAAATATGCCCTGTCTGGCCTTCAGGAAATTCATATAGGGCCTTATACCCTGGTGCAGGATACCAGATAATTGGACTTCGAAACCTACAACCTAACCAATACGGGCCTTCTCTCAGGATGAGGTTACTATAGGTAACCAGGCGATCAGCAGCTAACTTAAAATTTGCATAATTGAATGGCTCTCTGTCCTAAACATTATGATTGGAAGTCTTCCATCGGAGTTTGGCTACTGCTATGGCAAGGTCTTTGATGGATAGGAAGTATTCTACCCCTTTCTGGACAACTGTTGTATGAATGGGTCCCAATGTCTGGATCACACCCTTCTTTCTCATTAAGCTTCTATGCTTATTCCACAGTTGCAATGGGTTTATTGGTTCACCCCTTACCCACAGATCTAACCCATTGTCCTTTCTCTGAAATGTATTATGGGCTTTAAGCCACTTTATCTGGTTAAAAACAAAAGAGATGAATGCCTAAAGCTGAGTATCACCCACAAAAGGACTAGGGTTCTCTTCCATTTCACTGTCCAACACAAGATTGTGCAAATAAAACTCACACAGCAATCGTTGGAATTTCACCCCATAATGTTTACATCAGTTTATAAAATCATCAATATTTTTTAACTCTATAGGCACCCCTACCTTGACAGCCTTAATTTTTAATTGTAGGTACCTTTCCATCAAAAACAAAGCATAATTTTTGGCAGGTGCCCTACATGCTAGAACATCAGTATATAGAGAACATAGGGTATCCATTTGACTCATAACTGTGTCTAGTCTATTGGTTACCTTTTTAACTTTTTCCTCTGCCCTTCGCCATCTATCGAAGGCCTCGCTCTCCGATGCATTGATGTTCTTTACTTGCTGCTGTAACTTTTGATATTTCTCCTGAGGAACAGTTTCCTCTATGAGCTTTTCTATCGTTTGTTGGGCCTATGCCATATCCTTTTGAAGTCTCACTATCCTCGGATCATTGTCCATCAAAACATTTTTGGGCTGGAGATCTACCTGGATCTCCTTATTGCGACATCTGGTTCCTATAGTTTGCGTTTCCTTCTCATGAACTGTCTGATCGGTCATGATGCTAGAGGACAATGCCTCTGTCTGGACATCCTTATTACAGACTAGTGTGTTTTCTATTTGGGCCTCTGCGTTTGTGACAGCCGCATGTTGTTCCTTGCAGTCTTGAATGATAATGGGTTTGGTTTGAGTCCTTTTGGTCTTCATTTTATGGGGTTTCGTCTAGGTGGCCGCATCCTTTGCTCTAGGGGTTCCTTTTGAGATTCTTCCCATTTTTAGAACCCTTATTTGTTGTCTAAGTTGTTTCACTACATTTAGTAGTCTCTGTTGTTCCTTTCACAACCTTTTGATTTCATTCGTTTTCTTCGAAGGAATAGCTATTTCTTTTCCTGGGCTTGGACTTTGTTCTTCAGGGATTATACCCTCGCCCTGGCTTATTTCCATGTTTTCTGCTTGGAACACTTCAGTGTTCTCGTCCTCCTGATTAGGTTTCTCAGGGGAGGAAACCTTGGGTTGATCTGCTATTTCCCAGGCAGCTTCTGCTTCTACTTCTTCTTCGTCATTCATTTCTTCGGATGCACTCTTGCTGTGAGCATGGTGTTCCTATGATTTCCTTTCTTATTCTTCCTCATCATCCATCTCCTCGGATGGACGCTTATTGTGAGCAGAGTGTTCTTATAATTGTCCTGCCTCAATATCGAGTTTGAGTGGGCTGTGGGGCGGGATGTACTCACCCATGTTGGCCAAAATTTGGGCCAATTCATCTTCTTGCAACAGGTTTTGTAATGGGATTTCACTGGGTTGCTCTGCTTCCTCCCCTTCTTCCTCGCCGGAGTGTTCAGTTTCCTCTTCCGGTTCCTCTTCTTCATTTTCTTCTAATTCTTCTTCTTCGTTTTCCCCTCCTTCAAGTCATGGGGGTTGCTCGTCCTCTAAGTCATATATCTCTAATGGCTAGCTACTGTTTTCTTAGGGATTTCCCAACATTCCTTTGCTTCTCCCCAGTCTAGCGGACTGTCTGCATTTCTACGGTCTAAGTGATGTGCTAGCAATTCTTTTTTATTTTGGGGCTGGTAAGGCCAATCCCCCATCTATTGAGAATACCAATTCTTCCCAACTACTCTGTTGTTGAGCGAGACTATAACTAACTATTAGCCAAATTAAGCCGTGATGACTTACTACCATTTCTACATGACGAGATTTTCTCATACTTTGAGCAGCATCATGCAATAAAGAATTTAAGTATGCAGGCAAATTCACAGCACATTTTTGTTTTAATACAACGAACAGTTTAAGATGGTGTGGTCTTACCATATCTTTTCTGCCATCGCATGTGATGTAGCTTTGCACAATCCTGGCTAATTCTACCCATGGTTCTCCTAGGGTTGTAGGTAGGACTCCTTTTCCTTTGATAGTAAGGCTCTGTCCTTTGTCCCGGAAGATGGTTATAGCGTCTTGAAGTCTCACTTTTTTCTGGGTCCATACTAGTCCAATACTTCAGCAATTATTGCATCTGTTACTGTTATTTGCCTCCCCCTCACCATGGAACGATCTTCCTGCAAGTTCTGCAGAAATTCAATGGCCATCATTTCATTAGACTGTTGTAGTCGGTTAAGGTAGGCAATCCATCCTGCTCTCACTAAAATTTCACGTGCAACGTCAGAGATCATTATCACCTGCGGTTCACTACGTATTGATCGGCCTCCCATTTTGTTCAAGCTTAGCACACTGTTAATTTTTACAGAGCAAAAACACAGAAATGACGATGGAACAGCAAGCTGTGCATATTGGGAAATATCAATACCGTTAAACTTGCTATTCTCGAGCTTTGATGAGGTCATAGTACCTACAAATAAGGAGTTGACACGTATGCCAATGTATTATGGAGGTCACCCACGCTCCCCTGAAATGTGATAGGCCGTCCTCGGCCGACAAATAAAGGAGTAGCATGCTAGACTACAGTCGTACAATAAAATAAAGGAACGGTGTATATATCCATGACATGATTACAAAAATCAGCAGATTACTAAAATCGAGGCTTATGATGGAAATCACAAATAGATATGGAAATGCCGTGAAATGATGTGAAAAATAGAGGATAGGACAGCTGACATAAGTAAAATTTCTTATGCGGTCATTATCCACTTTAACCATTATGATTGATTTATAAATGATTTTTCATGTATAAAAGGTTCGAAAAGGTTATATAACATAATCTCATTTGAAATCAATATAAAGATATAAGAAAAAGGGTTTATAATGACTACTGGTGTATGAGAAATATGACTTCAATACCATCAGTAGAGCTCTATTGCCCACAGGTGTCCATAACCTTGACAGAGTTGCTTGTTATACCCTTGGAACCATAATCCTTTGTGTATGCCTAGGAAAGTGTTGTGCAATGTCAGAATGGAGGCCATTGTGTTGGCTTGGTACCTAGATGAATCACAATTCCATTCACCAGGAAGGAGTGAAAGGTGGGCAGGCCGGCTCGTGATGAGACCTCCTGTTCCAAGGACCTTTTTTTATTTTTGTAATATGCCTCTTGGATCATATCCCTGGTGTGGTGGCCATAGTGGGAATGCCACTTCACTTGCTTCCTTATGATCATGGTAGGTTGGCTCTTGATGAGACCTCCTATCCTTCATCTAACAAATCACGTTAGTAATCATATATATATTTTTCTCTTTTTTTCTTCTTTTCTTTTATATAGCACTTTCCTATTTATATACAGAGGATGGCTCAACACTCCTTAAGAGTAGGGATGGTGGAAGAAGTCTGAACATCTCAATAGAGGAAAATATGCCCTTATTCTTATTCAATAATAATGATCAAAGAGAATTATGAATATTTAAGAAAGAACCAACATGATAAAAATAATCAATCAAATTGGTTTTAGTGAAAATAAAGACAGCAAAGTGATATAAATAGTTGTGTCCTTTCCTTCTTTTTTCTTATCGATTCAAAGCAATTTCTCTAAAGATAACGATTTTTCTTTGGTTTGCTAGTTTCAGTGTTTTCTAGTTTTTATGTTCTTGCATAAATGTATAGTTGTGCCTTAAATGAATCATCATTCAAAAAAATCCTCTAAATGATGAAACACACACTCACACAAAAACAAAAAAATGCACTCAAAATGTGTTGTTCCTTAGGAGGGACACCAAAAGAACATTTGCATGCAAAAACCATGGTTCCTTTAAGAGGAATAGCAAGCAAAAGAAAAAAAATACACTCGAAACTATTGTTCCTTAAGAGGAACAACAACTATTCCTTAAACGGAACAGCAAATAAAGCAAGCGCGAAATAAAATACCACTCCTTTGGCGGAACAGCCTAAGATCATCCGAAATTGAAACTGTTGTTCCTTCGGAAGGAACGGTAGAAAGGAAAAAAATGCGAAGGAGGGTTGTTCCTTTAAAAGGAATGGCAAAACAATCTGGCGGAAGTGTTGTTCCTTTGGAAAGGAACAAAAAAATGCAGAAATGCTATTCCTTTGGAAAGGAATAGCGAAATGCAAAAGTGTTGTTCCTTCGGAAAGGAACAGCAAAAATGCGGAAATGTTGTTCCTTCGGAAAGGAACAACAAAATGCGGAAGTGTTGTTCCTTCGGAAAGGAACAACAAAAAATGGAAGTGTTGTTCCTTCGGAAAGGAACAACAAAAAATGAAAGTGTTGTTCCTTCAGAAAGGAACAACAAAAATGTGGAAATGTTGTTCCTTCGAAAAGGAACAACAAAATACAAAAGTGTTGTTCCTTCGGAAAGGAACAGCAAAAAACAAAGTGTTGTTCCTTTGGAAAGGAACAGAAAAATGCGAAAGTGTTGTTCCTTCGGAAAGGAACAGCAAAAAAGTGGAAATGTTGTTCCTTTGGAAAGGAACAGCAAAATGCGAAAGAGTGTTGTTCCTTGGGAAAGGAACAGCGAAAAACAAAAGTGATGTTCCTTCAGAAAGGAACAACAAAAAAAATGAAAGTGTTGTTCCTTCGGAAAGGAACAGAAACATGCAAAAGTGTTGTTCCTTTGGAAAGGAACATCAAAAAGGCGGAAATGTTGTTCCTTCATAAAGGAACAACAAAATGCAAAAGCGTTGTTCCTTTGGAAAGGAACAGCAAAAAGGCGGAAATGTTGTTCCTTCGGAAAGAAACAGCAAAATGAAAAAGTGTTGTTCATTCGGAAAGGAATAGCAAAAAGGCGGAAATGATGTTCCTTCGGAAAGGAACAATAAAATGAAAAAAAATGTAGAAATGCAAAAAAAATCTGTACAGAAAGTAATTTATACAAGCAGAAAAGAAAAACTTATGTACAAAATTTAAGAACAATGAAATTACTTAGTGAACCAATGCCGAGGAAGGATTATTTTCCTCAGCAAGAATCTGCATATCTGAATCTTCCCAGAGCTGCTGGTAAAATGATTCCCGAGTAAGCGGTTTATGGTACAGTCGCACTTGATGGCCATTTGCTTTAAAGATATGTCCAGATCTGTCAATAGTAGCCAAAGTAATGGTGCCATTGTCATGCACTTTCTGGATTTAATACGGTCCAAGCCATCAAGTTTGAAGTTTTTCTGGAAAGTCCTGAAACCTGGAGTCATACAGGAGTGCCCAATCTCCTTCGTGGAAGATTTTCTTTTTGATCAGGGCGTCGTGCCATTTTTCTCTCTGTTGTTGGATTAATGCAGTGTGTTGAAGAGCCGAGAGCCTAATTTCATCTAGCTTGTTAATTTGTTGTAATATGTTAGTCTAGGCCTCATTTAAATTCAAATCGACCTCCTGTGCTATTGTTAATGTTTGTGTTTCGAACTCTATTGGAAAGATGGGTTCTTTTCCAAATACTAGCTGATATGGTGAATAACCGGTGGTGTTTCTCCACGTTGTTCGGTATGCCCACAAGGCCTCCAGCAATCTTGAAGCCCAATCACGCCTATGTGATGCAATGGTTTTTGTCAATATTGTCTCAATCACTTTATTCATGCTCTCTACTTAGCTATTTGCTTGTGGGTAATACAGAGTGGTAATTTTGTGCTAAATGTGATAATTTTTTAATGTTGCAGCGATTTTATTACCTAAAAATTGCGGTCCTTCGTCCGTGATTATCTCCCTTGGGAGGCCATATCGCACAAATATTTGGAACAAGAAATGAATCACAAAGTCCTTTGTAGCTCTTGGAAGTGCCTCTGCTTCAACCCATTTGGTAACATACTTTGTTGCTACTAGAATATATGTTTTCTGATTTTATGATGGGTTGATCGGACCAACAAAATCGAGTGCCCACCGCTCAAATGGTTCGATTACTAACTGTGGGTTTAAAGGCATTTCGTCAGACTGTCCAGGGCGTCCTGCTCTTTGGCAACTCTCATTGGTTTGAACAAATTTCTTAGCGTCTTTAAAGATTGTGGACCAATAATAACCTGTTTGCAAAACTTTGTGACCAGTCATTCGATCTGCGAAGTGTCTGCCACACGGTCCATCATGACAGGCTTTCATAATGTCAAATATTTCATCTTCAAGAACGCATCTTCTGATGTGCATATCTACCCATGTATGAAATAGGTAGCCCCCAATCCAAGAAAATCAGGTACTACGTTGCACAATTTGTTTTCGTTCATTGGGGGTTAGATGCTTTTGTAATTTTCCTACTGCTAAGTAATTTACAACATCAGCATACCAGGGTGTCTTGACAGTGACAACAAACAAATGGTCATCTGGGAATTGATCTTCAACTGTTGCTGCATCCGTTGGCTTCGGCATTCGTGAGAGAAAATCAACTACAGGATTTTCTTTCCCAGGTCAATCTTTTATTGTGATTTCAAATTCCTGCAATAAGATCAACCATCTTATTACTCTACCATTTGTAATAGGTTTATTTGCTAAATATTTTATGGCAAAGTGATCTGTATATAAAACAATAGGATATCCAGTAATATAATGCCTAAATTTATTTACAGCATGTATTACAGCTAAAAACTCTTTTTCAGTTACGGTATAGTTTAGCTTAGCAGGAGACAAGTTCTTGCTAATATAATAGATTGCATATGGTTTTTTGTCTTCTTCCTGCTCAAAGACTGCTCCAATAGTTGTGTCTGAAGCATCTGATGAAATTTGAAATGGCAGGTCCCAATTTGGGCCTCTAAGCACTAGGGTTGTTGACACAAGCTTTTTCAGATCCGCAAAAGCACGGACGCATTTATCTGTCCAAACAAAATCAACATTCCCTGTCAGTGCATATAGAGGTGTAGCTATTTGAGAAAAATGTTCTATAAATCTCCTATAATAACCAGAAAATCCTAGAAAACTGCATACCTCTGTCTGTGTGGTAGGAGTAGGTATTAACAAAATTAACTGAATTTTGGCTAGATCTACCTGTATTCTACTTCTGAGATATAATGACCTAGGATGAGCCCTTCAATCATCATCATATAACACTTTTTATGGCTCAAGAAGAGCCTGGTGGCAATACATCGTTACAGCACCTTTTCCAATGTGTCTAGTGCTGGCTCAAAATCATCTCCATATGGTGTGAAATCATCCATATATACTTCGAGCCCTTCATTTATTAAATCTGAAAAGATGCTGAGGATGGCCCTCTGAAATGTGGCAGGGGTATTGCATAGGCCAAAGTGTAGGACTCTCTAAGCAAATGTTATCCAAGGATGGGTAAAAGTAGTTTTATCCTGGTCTTTAGGGGCAATCTGAATCTGATTGTATCCACTGAAGCCATCCAAGAAAGAAAAGAATTTTTTTCCTGCTAATGTGTCTAATACCTTATCAATGAATGGAAGGGGAAAGTGGTCCTTCTAGGTTTCTTTGTTTAATTATCTATAATCCACTCAAATTCTCCACTTTCCATTCTTCTTTGGCACCACTACTAGCAGAGAGACCCACTTTCTATCGGAGATTGGATAAATAAAGTTTACATCCAAAAGTTTTTGTAATTCATCTTTCACAATATCTTTTAGGTGAGGGTTGAATCTCCGTTGGGGTTGGAAAATGGGTCTAACATCTTTTTCTGTATAAATGTGGTGTGTACACAACTGGGAATCAATTCCCTTCATGTCTGAATAATCCCATGCAAATTCTTCCTTATATTTTCTCAGTAGTTGGACTAGCTTTTCTTCTTGTTCAGGAGTCAGGTTATTGTTAATGTTTAAGGTTTTTCCTGGCTCAATCTCTATAGTTTTGTTGTTTGAAACAGAGGTAGTGGGTATTGTTTGATCATGAGTGTCTTTGAGGGGATCTTCTTCTAGTTCATTGTCAAATGCTGCCTCTATCATGTGACATTGTACATGGGATCTGGATTCAGATTGGTTAATGAAGTTGTTAATAACATCATCCTCTGTTTGATCTTTAAAATCGAGGGCATCTTCTATGGTTAATGGGGACCTAATGTTTTCTGTGAGGTATGATACAGGTTGTTTGTTAGTTTTTATTATTGTTACACTTGGCTGGGCTGGAGGGTATAGAGCTAGATTCTTGATATTACTCCCTCTAGTTATAGTCATATTGCCTTGTCGGTAGCCAATGTAAGCATCAGCAGTCACAAGCCAAGGTCTACCTAAGATTAACGGATGTCCATCGAGTCGGTTTTTGGGGTTGATTATCAGAAAGTCGGCAGGATATTCCCAGGAATCTATGGATACCATTACATCGTGCAGTATCCCTTCTGGCCTAACTACTGATCGGTCAGCTAGTTCCAATAATGTAGAGGTTGGTTCCACTAATGTAATGCCCAGTTTTTTATAAGTGGTGGTTGTTAACATATTAATTGCAGCCCCTAAATCAACTAAGGCATTTGAAAAGGTTTGTCCATTGATTTGCACTGTCACTATAGGATTCATTGGGTCTTCATATTTGATAGGTGCTTCTCTTCCTAATAACAAATCAGATAGGGTGCCAACTACTTGGACAATTGGGTTAGTTGTTATTCTCATCTTTGGCTTTCTTATACATAACTCTTTAATGGTTTTGCATATATTGGGATATCTTGGATAGCTTGGAGGAGTGGGATTTTTATACACAAATTTCTAAGTTCTCCTAGAATATCAAAGTCAAGATGTTCTATAGGGCATGGTATGATTAATAATTCTAGGAATGGGGGAGAAGACGTGGTTGCTTGGTCGTGAGTTTGTTGTCTGACCACATCCTCTTCTTGTAGTGGTTGTTCTACGAGTAACTAATTTTCAACTTGAACATTTTTATCTCCCTCGATTTCTATTATGTGCCCAGACCTTAATTGAAGGTCATTGCACTCCCGTAGATCGGTTTCTAGTTCTAATATTTCGATTATTTGAACAGATTGAACTGGTCTATTGTTTGGGTTCGGGTTGGGTTGGGTTGGGAGTTGCGGTCTTAAGTTGGACTGGGGGTTTTGTTGTTGTGTATATGGCACTAGCAGTGTGGGTTGAGGGAGTGGGATGGTTCCAGCTGGCTAATTCATTGGTCTCTTCCAGTTTTTCTGCCAGGCTTGACTCTGCGAAGTGGGAGGGGACCATTGTGTTGGATATGCATTGTTTTGCCAAAATGGTGAAGAGAAGGGAAAATTTGGCCAATTAGATTGGCTTGTTTGATTTGGCCATGGTGATGAAGGAATTGGCTGTTGTGACCAATTTGAAAAGGGCGGTTGATTTTTCTATATTGTATTATACTGTTGAGCATGATATTGCGGAGGTTGGAAAGAAGAAGATGGATCGGAGGCAATACCTGGTTGTCGAGGCTTCCATTGACAGCGCTGATTGAGTAGGTACATTGGTTCTGATTCTTCTTACGCTTCTTTGTACAGTGGTTTCAAACTCGGAAGTGAGGGGCAGTTCTCTGTGGAGTGATCTTTTGTACAAATAGCACAGACTTGAACTGCATCCAGTGGGCACTCTTTGTGGCTGTGTTTCTTTCTTCATCTAGGGCAGAATATTGCTAGATTTTGCTCTACTTTTGCTTGTTTTTGTTTTTCTTGCATAATATCGAGCTGCGTTGTCAGAGTCCCCAATATATCAGTTTTGAAATTCTCTAGTAAATTCTCGATTTCTGCGCGGGTTACTCCTCCACTGGAGATCTTGCTGTCCCTTGTGAGCATGTCATGTTCCGTTGGTTTTAGCCTTGTACTGCCTCGTGAACTCCTGATGCACAAATCAATAATGTCAGCAAAATTTTCTTCATAGATGTCACCTTTTCCCATAATATTTAGTGTTTCAACCCATTGTTCCTTCATCCCTTTAATTAATGTTGTTTTTAATACATTATCAGGTAAGGGTAATGATGCATAAGGAGATGTCTGTGTTGGCATTATGAGATAAGTGTTGTCCTTGATGGCAAACCACACTGATGACAAATCATAGTGCAGCAGCAAGGAATTGTTGATCAGACTATAAGAAGAAAAGAGAGTTCATACACGCAGGTTCATTAAGCCCAAGTCGCGTATACAAGCAGGTTCACTATATACCAAGTCGCATATACGCAGGTTCGCTATATACCAAGTCGCGTGTACATGCAGGTTGGCTTCAGTAAAAGCGCGTGTATGTGGAAAACTTATCTTTGGTCCACGGCGGTTATTCCTTGGAAGTTGTGCCTATGGTTTTGGACCTTGGTGTCTCGACGGACGTGTTGATCCCTAGTTTTGAAGATGATGGTATTGGACTTCTATGGTTTTGGCTCTTGGTATTGAACAAGGCCTAAGGCTATATAAGGAGAAGGAAATCATTAGGCAAGTGTATCTGAAATGTCTTGAATATCTGAAGAAGTATGAGATCTAGTATGCAGGTTATGGGTTGATGATGCATTGCTTGATTTGAGCTAAGGAGGGATCTCACCGGCTGATTGAGAACAAGATCTAAGGAGAGATCGGGATCAAATGGTTTGAAATGAACTATCTTTATGATGCTTATTCTAGATCTACATACTGACGCATGTATTGTTCTATAAGTGTTATGAGTATGACTGATGTCTGGTACAGCTGCAACTTATGAGAAATTATTTTTAGATCTGTACGCGGGTTGTCTTTGGCAAAAGCGCGTATACACGCGGGTTTGATTCATCGAAGTAGAGTATACATTGTAAAGCTTGATATTTGAAGTTGCAGATGGGTCTGATGGTTATTACAGAGTTCTGTGTCTGCTCTGTGTTCTGGTGACGGTGTTGTTAACAGGGTTTCAGTGATTCAGAGTTTGATGATTGTTTTGAGCTTCAATGATAGTTATGGGTCCAGTATGAAAATTGGATGAAAAGTGGCCTTTCAGATTATGTGTTGTGCTTCAGTGTATCCAGTCTGAAAATGTATGAAAAGTGGTACCTGGAGGAGAGAAGATTGTAGGCAAGCACCTACGTACTAGTATCTAAGCTAGTACAAAAGCTAAGGGAGATCTTTGGAGCATTGTAGCAGGTAGCAGCCTGTGTACTAGTAAATGGATCGGCTAGTACAAGAGCAAAGGGGGTTGTAGCTCCCATACTGGTATAAGACTGCACCAGTACAAATATTGTAAAAGGATTTTCTTATTAAGAAGAAGATTGAGATGACTTGCAGCAGGTGGTTTTCACCCACATTGGGTTTCCACCTTATATCTTTGTGTTCATGTGTGTGGATTTTGTGTGATGATCTGTTCTGTTATACTGCACCTGTTTACTGTTAATATGGTTAATAATGTTCTGATGCATTTACTGAAGATAAGCTAACTGAATCATAAGATTTCTGGATATACGCTAGTTGCTTTAGACACAGCAGCGTGTACACGCAGGTTCACTTAACTAAAGTAGCGTATATGTTTTTGAGCATTGAAAAAGTTTTAATGATCTGATAATACTGATTCACCCCCCCCCCCCTCTCAGTATTATTTCCAACAGTCTGAAAATTATACTGAAAACGTTCAACATATTCTTCTAGTGTCTCATTAGGTCTAGCTACCATCTGAAATATTTCATCCTTTAACTCTCTAGACCTACAATAATCCTGATATTTCTTCAGGAAAGCACATTTCATTTGATCCCAATCGTTTATGACACCTCCACCTAACCCCATAAACCATCGTAAAGCTGCTCCTTTTAATGTGGAGGGAAATAATTTTAGCTTTTGGGGATAAGTGGTATAGTCATACCCCTTGCATAATACATCAAATTCAAACAAAAATGCATCTGGATCTTCCGATGTTAGGCCATGGAATGTAGGAATATGCTGGAGAGGAATGGCCTTCATAGGTGCATTAACTGCAGTATCTACAATGGGATATTGCAGTGTGGAAGTTTGAGGTGTTTGCTAGTTCTGGGCCATTTGGTCAAATATGTGCCAATATCCTTCTGGGATTTCTAGGAGGGTATTCCTAGGCTGGCTAGAAGGAGCAAGAACGGCCTTAACAACACTTCCTTTGTCTGGGATGATGAGAATTCCTTGCTGAACTATTGTCTAGGGGGATCTTAGCTCTTCAGGTTCTTCAGCTTTATTCTGGATTATTTTGATAGCAATTCCCTTATCTGGGCGACTCAGTGGCTGAACTATTCCAAGAGGAGATCTTGGTTCTTCGGTTTCCCTAGTTTCTCCTCCTTCTTCATAGAGATTACTAAGGTTCCCTTCTTGTAACGATTTTGGGCTAGAATTCTCAATTTCTTGAAAATCTTTCTCCTCTGTTTGGTTGTGCACATCAGCAAAGGCTACAGATGGTAATTCTGTGGCTCGAAGGGAACTAGTAGGTTGTCTAGAAGCAGCTTTTCTAGGTCCTATTGATAGCTGAGATTCTTCTTTCTTAAGGATTTCATCTATAAAGGTTGATCGGTCAAGGGTCATCGGTCCGTTAGCTTTATCAAGTTTGGGTAGTGGTTTAGGATTCTTTTCAAGCTTTTTCTGCTTAGTCATGCACACAAATCAAATACTTATTTCTACCCAAAATAACCAACAAATCTGCAGGAAAGCAGGCAGGGGAGCAGGGTTGTTACATGCTCCGTACGCAGGTTCTTACCTTCCATTTTTAAAACCCAACTCTCTCCTAGCAGGTACTTACACTACTCTCTTTTCAAAAGAAACAAATGGCTACACTCTCCCCGGCAATGGCGCCAAAATGTTGAGTGATAAAAAGGTGTCTTTTAACCCCTATTTACCCTACATTAATTATCAATCCAGGTACGATTTTTTATCTCAAGAGTGTACTCAGTCTGAGGCGGTCACTTGTTCAAGAGTAATGCTTGCAGTATAGTGCTTTGAAAAAGTAAATGAATGTTGGAAATAAAATCTAATTGTAATGGCAAGAAACTTAAATGCTTTGTAACTAAATCATTCACTCAAGAAACTACAGCAACCATCAGTCAAGGATGCAGTAATGATAACTCTTTCCCCTGTAAACTAATGTAAATGGAAATCAATTATAGACAAGACCTCCAATCTAAGAATTTAGACAGCAGTAGTCAATGTTCGTTACAGTTGTGGATCTTTCTATTCACACTAAAGCAAATACTGGAAATAACAATTCGATTAACAGAAAAGGAACAACAACTAAATCTATTGAAAAGATCGAACAACAAATCTTAATCTACAGAAATGAATTAAGCAACAATCTTAACCAAAATGAATGGAACAACAATCTTTAACCAAGATAGGAAAAGTGAACTTAATCAAGTGTAAACACACAACAACTATAGAATCAGTAATCTTATTCTAGCATAATGGACATTAACCACAATTATAAAGGAACGACAATTGTAGTTATAATGGAACAGTAATCAAATGAACAACAATCACAATTGTAAGTGAACCGTAGCTAAATAAACAGCGATTGCAACTATAAATGAACAACAATATCAATCTGTAAATGAACAGCAGAATCTGAGTGAGACAATGCAATATTATTTCAGAATGAAAAACATAACATCTTCGGTTGTAACTAACAATATTGCTATCCAATTACGATTTTGAATGTTCAGAAACAAAATATTACTGAGTAAAGCGAACTAAAGAAATGCAAAGGAAATCAAACCACACACGACTGTAATCGTAAAATAATGATACAAGAAGCAAGTAATCCACTAGGGCCAGGCCCTTAGCCACCAGGGAAGCACTACTGCGTTTACTCCAGGATCAGATAACAAAACAGCAACTGAGTTATATATTAATCATAAATGGGAGAGTTACAGTTATCGCTATTTAAAGAGATTCGATGGTCAAATTTAATATTACAACAATAAGTCCTACAAATTGACAATAATATTTGCCCCTTGGGCTAGCAACGCTGTCCATTTTTATAATGGCTAGGCAGAAGTATAAAAATACAGATAAGTATTGAAGCAGCGATCCCTCAGGATCAAAGGATCTTGAGGGATTCACCATATCTTTGATCTCCAACTTATCATTTTGTCTTCTTGCGCTGATACCGCATTTTCTCTTCCTTTTCCTAAACCATGCGCTCTGATCTTGATCTCCTCATCTGGATACGGCTTCTTCTCAAAGGGACAGTAGTTGCTTCTGCTTTGTCTTTTCCTCCCGAATAATTATTTTCTATTTCCTTCACTTTCTCAATAGAAAAAGACAATAATTAATTATTTTGTATCAATCACAAATCTTCTTACTTCTATCATAATTCTTTGACATATTACCATCTTAGAATTTAAAGGAGTTATGATTTAAAGGAAAAGATAAAGAAATAAATGGTAAATACATACCTTTTCCAATGCTCAACACCGACAACTCCACCAGATCCCATGCCTCATTTTTGTGCAAATATGCCATTTCATCAACCATGGTCTCTTTCCAGAGTCTGCCATCCTCCAAATCTACTGCTTTCTTCACAGTTTTGGTATCATCATCAGTAATAGATAAAGAAAAATTTGAACAGAAAGAAGATGGACTATCTCTTTCTGGCTGCCTTCTTTCTCGAATTGATCCTCACACATTAGGAGTTTGTGGCCCTTCATCTTCTAATTCCTCTTTTGCTGTAGAGTCTGATTCTTCCTCCTTTAGCTCAAACTCTATCTTCTCAGGTTCCTTTGGGTGAACTTCATGTTTAATAACATCTTTAACCTCTCTGAACACCACATCTCGATTGTACACAACATTCCTTATCACTAGGTTCCAAAGCTTATGACCCTTTAAGCCATCCTTATACCCAATAAAGATGCACTTTTCAGATTTACTATCTAATGATGTTCTTTTCTCCTTTGGCACATGTACATATGCATCACATCCAAATATCCTAATATGTGAAAGATAGGGTTTCTTACCAGTCCATACCTCTTGTGGAGTCTTATCCTCCAACACTGATGAAGGTGACCTGTTGACCAGGTAACATGCAGTCTCCACTGCCTCTTCCTAGAATTCCTATCCTAGCCCTGCACCACTGAGCATGCTTCTTGCCCTTTCCATCAACGTCTTGTTCATTCTTTTTGCAACTCCATTTTGCTCAAGTGTATATGGAGTAGTCTTCTGTTGTGCTATACCACACTTCTTACAGAATTCTTCAAATTCCTTACTGCAAAACTCTCCACCATTATCTGTCCCCAACACCTTTATCTTCTTCTTTGTCTGGTTTTCCACCAGAGCCTTAAATTCTTTAAACCTGTCAAAGAATTCAGATTTCTTCTTGAGGAAATATATCCATGTATTCCTTGAAAAGTCATCTATGAATGATACATAGTACAGCGACTTACCCAATGATGGAACCTTCACAGTTCCAAACACATCACTGTGCACAAACTCTAATATATGTTTCACCCTCTTACCACCAGAAGGGAAACTCACCCGATTCTGCTTCCCATATACACAATTTTCACATAAATCAAAATCCAAAGAGATATTACTCATACCTTCTACCACACCTTTACCATGAAGTATTTGAAGGTCCTTCTCTCTAATATTTCCAAGCCTTTGATGCCACAAAATGATCTTCTCTCCAAAGACCACTAGATTTTCTGCTCCACTTTCAAGAACCACAAAACTATTGCACCCATCAACAACAGTGCTGCCTTGCAACTTGTACAAAGTTCCAATCCAAACTCCCCCCATCAATACCAGTACTCCCCAAACCATCTTGCAGGTATTCTTCTCGAACATTGTTTTTACACTTGCATCATCTAGCTTGCTTACAGAAATCAGATTTTTGGCCAATGCAGGAATATGCAGAACACCCAGAAGTGTTCTAACCCTTCCGCCTTGCAACTTCAGCTTTAGATTTCTATGACCAATGCTTGTAGCCTTCCTATCATCCCCTAAGAAGACATCACCACCATCGTATTTCTCATACTCGCAAAACCACTCTTTATGGGGAGTGAAGTGAAAGGATGCACCTGAGTCAATCAACCATGCCTAATGATCTACATGTGTACTTGAAGTAGCCATGTACACATCCCAACCTTCATCTGAGGTGGTTTTCGCCTCTATAGAAGGAGCATCATCAGATCCCTTTCCTTTGTCAAGAGCTTTAGATTTACAGTCCCTTTTGTAGTGCCCTTCCTTTCTGCATTTCTAGCAAACCACCTTTACAGGTTTTCCTGGAGATTTAGATCTCCCTCTAGATTTAGATCTCCCACTTGATGACTTATTTTTGTTTCTGTTCTAGGACCGTCCTCGTACAAACAAGGCATCACCATTCTGGCTCTCCATATTTTTCTGTCTCATCTCCTCCATTAGCAAGGATGAGACTATTTCATCAAACTACAAGGTAGTTGCATTGCTACCTATTGCAATAACCAGACTATCCCACAAATCCTGTAGAGAACACAACAAACTGATGCACTTATCTTCATCTGAAATTTTAATATCAACAAATAATAACTGACTTACCACAGTATTAAATGTGTTCAGATGCTCTGTCACTGAGTCTCCATCTTTCATCCTCAGGTTATACATATTTTTCCATAGGAACAGTTTATTCACCAGAGACTTAGATTGGTGCAAAGTCCCTAACTTGTCCCACAAAGCCTTAGCCATAGCTTCCCCTGATACATTCAGCAATACTCAATTTGGTACACACAATCGTATTGTGCTCTTTACCTTCCGATCCAACTTCTTCCATTCTTCACCAGACACTCATGTTGGTTTAGTACCCAGATCTACCGCGATCCACTGATATTTATCCACCAATAGATCCTCCATCTTGAGTTTCCGCAGCTCAAAACTCTAACCATTAAATTTCTCGATCTCTATCTTTCCACTGCTCGCCATCTTCTTTCAGCACCATAATCAATCCCGTAGATCTCCCACTGAACAGGGTCTACCAAAGGCCTGAGCGAAACCCCTCAACAGGATAGGCATCCCCTTGAAGCCAAAATAACTCTGATAAAAAATGTAGGTTTTAACCACGTACAGAAATTACCCACATACGAATTCTAAAACACAGAAAATAAACAATGTGAGAGCATAACACATAAAACACATATACATAGAGATTTTCCCTTGGATCCCAAAATTGGGACTACCAGCTTGATTTTTCATTATATTCCTTTCAATGTTACAATACATATTTATACATGCCGAAGCATCCAATACCATGGACCAAAAACCATCGCATCCAAAACCATGGACCGAAAACCATCGCGTCCAAAACCATGTGCAAAAACCATGCACAAAACCATAGGTAGGTTTTCCCAACCTAATATAGGGTCCAAAAAAAAAAATTCCTCGGAGCCTGCCCCGGACCCCGTAGAGGGGCACTACCCACCCCCATTTAACCCCCCCCCCTGCTGTGCAATCAACGCAACGAAGGGGGGGCTCCACCCCCCCTCTAACCCCTCAATTAACTACGTGGGCTAGTCATGGAAAGAATATAACACAACCCAACAAAATATACACAAGACTCATTAACAACAATCACACCTTGAATGAAAACAAAGTGACACTTATTTCTAAGTCTAACAGTTGAAACAACACATTACGACACTTATAACACAAGTTGTGACAAAATGTCAACTCTGATCAAAATGTGTACTAAGTTGTAGGAATGTGTCTAGTGCATATTCCTGTGATATTCACTATATATGTAATGCAGAAGGGTGTGCCAGAACTAACTCTATTTATGTGCAAAGGTGCGACACATGTAGGAGTGAAAACAACAAAAGGCAACACCTACGACAGTAAGAAAACATGAAAATGACACTTGTAAATGCGAACAACATGGAAAGGGACCCATGTTATATCGAAGATAACCCGAAAATGCCACTTTTAAAGTGAAAGAAAGAAAAAATGAAAATTGTGAACCTGAAAGTGACACTTGTGAAAGAAAATGTGTGCAAAGAAATAGTTGGGAAAACTCACTAAAATAGAAATACGAATGAAACTGAACTAAGGGAGACTATCAATGAAAGTGAACACAGACTATAGACATGGGTTGAACATCACAAGGGAATTGTGCCATCATTGTTAAAGCTTACATAAAGGAAGCATTCTTATGAATTCATTACAGACTAAGCATGTGTGAGTAAGTGGATTCAACAATTAAAATTGAGAAGAAGGCTTAAACACTTAGCACAACATCAATCAACAATGAAGTCACTGTAGACGAAAGATGATAAGATCCTTAGTAGGCTCCAAAATTCAAGTGTAGGTAAAATATTGGAGGGTGTTGATCACAGTGTCAACACTTTGTGACACACTGATAGAACTTCAGCTTCGCTTCTAGTCACGCAATAAGCCTTTCTCTTCTTTCACCCTTATATTTATTTTATTTATAGAAATGTACTTAGGAACTTATTTATTTTACGGGGCCGAAGGGGGATCCCGACTTATTGAGAGAAGAGGAGGAAGAATACTTAAGCACTTAACACAACATCAATAAAAAATGAAGTGATTGTAGATGAAAGATGATAAGATCCTTAGTAGGATCCAAAATTCAAGTGTAGGTAAATTTCTGGAGGGTGTTGATTGTAGTGTCAACACTTGGTGACACACTGATAGAACTTCAACTTCTCTCTTCAGTTTTTATCCTTAAGTGCAAGGTATCCACCTATCAAAAATTATTGATTCATTATGTGGATTACCTTGGCTTCCCCATTTGACCCAATTATAGATACAATTTTCTCTATTCCTTTTCGCAATTAAACACATTTTCAAATCTTGCGAGATTGAAATTATTTCGATCCAGGACAAGGGTAATATGAAATTGTGAGTTAAAGATAATCGGAGTGTAAGTTTTCATATATGGTGTTGCTTCGCTACCAGTATACATGGATATTATCCCAGTGGAGTCACTATAGGAACACAAGCATTGCTTCGTTGATAGTGAGCCTGAACAGTACCCCAGTGAAGTTACTTGCTTCACCTCTTTACACAGGAAGCCTTTCTCTTATGTCACCCTTTTATTTATTTTATTTGTAGGACTATGCTTAGGAACTTATTTATTTTATGGGGTTGAAGAGGGATTCCAACTTATTGATATTGGTCTTCTCATAGAAGGTAATATATAACTCTGATATTGGTTTGCTCATTATTGATTTTCACCGTTCCCTTCTCTACTTGGTTGGATAGACAAGAAAACACCATTTAATTTCAATACCGAGTTAAGGAATGAGGATACTGAAATAGATGTGGGCATTATGGTGCTTCTTTTGGATTTCCATTTAAATGAATCGTATTTTCCATTAAACCTAATTGAATTTAAAGATATATAAACCTAGAGAAGAGGAAACAGATTAGCCAAGCATTATTCATCATCACAATTTTTCTAAGCTTTGCCACATTTTCTATTGAGTCAAAAAAGAGAATATTTCATGCAACGTATTATTAAGCAAAACACAGATGAAAAGATACCTCAAAACAATGAAACAAGATCAAAAGAATAAAGAAAACGTAGAACTAAACTAAAAAGCAACATGTAACATAGAAAATGATAAAACATGACAAATGTAGAGACTATATGGAGAGCAAGTGCAAGATGAGTGCAAAAGAAAACTAGAATGGAAATAGACCTACTCCTAACCTAAAGAGCTAGAAGATCAGGGTCAAGTGTAATTGAATTTCCAATGAAGCCATTGTAACTTCTCCCAACCTGTAATCACAAAGATACAAGTAATTAAAACTGATATAACACAATGTGCAACAAAAAATATAAGAACTTGAATAACTTTCATAATAAAATGAAAGTCTTTCCTACTAGCAGAAAGATGCATCGTATAAACAACTTATAACCCACCCGTAAACTTACCCTTTTGATGAAAACCATAATCAAACAAACCTCAAAAGTTTCTTGTGAATGCACCTTCATCTGTGTTGTCCTTCTTAGCAAGCATAAGAAAAGGTCTAAGCTTGTTATTAGCAAAAGGGCTTGCTATGTATGATGCTTCCAACCAGTCATAAATTGGATCATAAAACTCAAAACAATACTCTTGAAAATCCTCAAAGCCTTGAAAAAACAAATTTTTAGTTATTAGCATGGAATCAAGGTGAAAATATTGTAAGGGAAAATAAATCTGACCATGTTTAGAGGCTTGCCAAAATAGTGAGGACCTAACATAACCATAAACGAAAGCTGAAGTGCCTCAACTGCTTGAAAAGGATCCAAGTAGTAAGATGATAAACCATAAAGATTGGTCGATGAAAAAAAAATATCATGAGATACACTTATGGTAAAATGATCAGTCATATGATAGTTGCTAGAACCATAATTAGGATCAGATGAACCGATTAAAGCATAAGACTCTCGATTAGTAGAAAAAAAAAATATAAATCAGTTTGAACAAATTTAGAAATTATTTGAACAATAGAATCACCTTCCTCATGTACTGAATGTGACAAACCATTTCCCTAAACCTGGTTACAAACTGCATCAACATTACAATCATCAAAAGAAAGCAATTCCAATATAATAAACACATTAAACTAGTTAAGATTCAATGGGTGAAAAAGAGGAACTTGATTCACCATATAACTAAAGCATACACTTACGCTTAAGAGGATATTTGGTGCCATGCAGAAAATGATTAGCATTAGAACATTCACAAGAAAAACTAGGAGCTGTTTATTTTTCAGTGCTCTATTAAGGGATAGAGGACTCGACATAATTAGAGGTGGCCTGAAAGTGATAAAATATACACCTTGTCAAAGTGTCTAATTAAGGATGCTTATAAGCCTCCCCATTTCATGAGTTCCCTCCCCTCCATAAAGAAGTTGATCTTACGACCCTTAACCATATGAATTTATTCAGCCCTCAACACTTACTATTCAATTTTTTCTAGCATGAGATTTAGATACACCCCCGCCCAAGAGCTACTCGTTAAGTGAGGAGGCTTTTACACACAATCCCTATGGCCACTGGATCTAAATTAGTGACATTTTCTTAAATGAACAACAACTCAGGGTAGTGGACATACTTACCATATGAAATAGACCATTGGAACCTTAGGTCAAGCCCCGATGCAGTGCAGGGGTTTAATAGTCTATTGCAAGATAAAACTTACCCCTCTATATTTTTATGGTAGTTGGGAAAAGTTAAGAACATGATAGGTATGGATCTTTCTACCAATGATAATCTTTGAAATGATCAACTTCACATCTCTATGTATCTATGAGAGGTATACACTCTAGACTAGAGCTTGATGCAAGAAATTTGCATGGAGATGAATCAATTGAAATAGAATATTCAATCTGATTACAATTTGAATCTTGGAAGTTACAAAAGACATGTCTAAAGCACCAAAAATATTTCGAGAAAGAACTTACATTCAGTGAAACCATTCGAAAGAAAGAATTTTGAGAGAAAATCCAGATATGACTTAGTTCAGGGACCTTATTAGTATTTCGAGAACTTGACATAACCATCAATAGAAGTTTAAGTGCCTCAACTCCCTGATAAGTCATGAAGTTTTCAAGGATTATAGAATTTCATTTTGAAGATTAGATCAGATCATGCATCCGGTATGGATAGGTATTACCAATAATTACAATAAGGTCATTACTATCCAGATGGTAGTTACCTATCTCACTGATTTTATCATATTTCTAAATTTCAACAAATAGATTACTCAAGTCAAAATATTCTTGTAATTGCACCTCTAAGGATGGATAGACTAGACAAATCTCTTGAGTAACCTAAACTGAAGAATTTTCATCATGCAAGACTGGAAATGAAAAGGAATGGAATGGATACTTGATAATTTTATTACTTTCTTATTTATCATGGATAACCTCACTACCTTGTGTCAATTTGAAATTCAACTCATTAGATGATGAAATTGAAGAGCATGGGGAATCTTCTTCACAAGTTACTGCATTACAAACAACAAAGCACAAGGGATAGCGAGGTGAAGAGGAAGTTTTGATAGGAACATCTTCTTTGAACGAATCATATTCTAGATCTAAATATTTTGAATCAAAATCTTCTTGAGAAATTGAAAAATCAGTCGATGAACTTGGGCATTCATCATCATGTATAATAATAGAGACAACATGATCAAAATGATGGTTTCCCAAGATTTTAGATTGATTAAAAAAAATAGTTTCATTTTATTGACTATCAAGATTAGTAAATTCTAAATTAGTCGAGAATGAAAAAAAATTACGTTGACACAGAGGACTTTGAAAAAGAGAAAGAGATCAATATAATCTTCACCTTTCTTCTCCTCTACCTAGGAATGTGATTGCATTGCACCTGTTCACTGCTTGGATTTGGAAGAGACTGATTAAGCGATTCAAGGGACACGGGATCATGAGAAAGAGATGATAAAGGACGATAGGATTCTAAATTAGATTCAAGACTGGAGTTATGAGTGTTAATATCATCTTGACAGATCACAAGATTAATATTCACCTTAGGTTCCATGAACCATTCAAAATTATCCTTAGTCAGATCAAGATCATGGAAAGTGGATGAAGGTTGAGAATATGGATTAGGAATTTGATTTCTATTTTACCAACTTGATCATTAATCTGTAGAGGAATTCTGATTGGTACTAGAAAAGGAGGAGAAGGAAAATAAGGAATAGTAGGTTCCTCCTCTAAAATAACAGGTGGCTCATGCTTTACAAAAGTTAAGAGAACAAGATCATCCAGGGGTTTAGACTCACTGTGTAAAGAGATTTGAACCAAAATTTTAAAATTCCTCTTAAGGAAATCCCAATCCATATATTCTCTAAGAAACTCATAAAGTGAAGTAATTGATTAGAAAAATCCTCAACTAATTCATTAGCGTACATTCTTAGTTGATTAATCCTTTTAATAACATCTCGGTAATCAAACCTATTAAAATATTGATGAAGATAATTAAGGAATTGATCAAATGAATGGATGGAATCATATGGTAGGGTATGCCACCATCTATTTACTCTACCTTCAAGGGTGAGGAAGAAAATCACGCAAGAAATATATTCATCTTCGATTTCATGATATTCACAAAACCTGAAAAACTAAAAGAAATGTTCGGTTGTGGATATATCACCTTCACCATCAAACTTCAACTGAGATAAGTCATAAATTTGTTTCACAGATATGAAACATTTACCAGGGGATAGGTTAGAAAAACACTTCAAGATTATGATTTGAGGATGAGCCATTTAAGTTTATAGGTTTAGAACAAACTTAATGCGAACAACTTGTCATCTGGCCCTTCTTCTAGCACCAAAACGTTGATGGTGTTGGATACGGCCAACAAACAGGGATTCTCCCTAATGTGAAGTCCTAATTAGACCTCACACCATTTGGACTAGGAGCCCCATATAGAGTATTGGCCTGACCACCATAAATTAAGGTTTTCCTTGTTTTAAATGGATAACGTAAGAGATTATACACAAATTGACATGTGTAAAAGTAAGTTGAGATTATGGAACACAAATTGAAATGTGTAAAAGGAGATCTTCACAAGTGGGAGACAAGAGTGAGTCTCTAAAAGGAAAGTAATAGTACTATCCTAAGAGAGGCACAAGAGAGAAAAGAAAGATTCATTTATTAACCTACAAATTAGTGTTGGCATTATGGATAATGTGTTGTCCTTGATGGAAACCTGCTTGATAGGGATGTCAACATTATGGTTATGCAGATGCTACAGGTGATATGAACAAATGAATATCAGTTCAAAGACAAATGGATGGAAAAGATAAAGTGTAAGAAACTATACGTGGGTCCTGTGAAGCAATATCACATACATACGCAAGTATGGTGAAGAGAAGTCATGTACAGAATCTGCACCATGGTGTTATGAATACGAGGGGTCTTCTCCATGATTTTGTCCCATAGTATCTAGAAGCAACAAAAAATATTTGATCCCTTCAAAGAATACTTACAACATAACCAAGGTATTTACCTAAGGTATTGGCTAAGGAAAATACTATACAAAGAGATGGAGAACAAGGTGTTGGCTATGCAAGTTTCAAATTGTTTATGAGAGACCTTCACAAGCAGGAGACAAGAGTGAGTCTCTAAAAGGAAAGTAATAGTACTATCCTAAGAGAGGCACAAGAGAGAAAAGAAAGATTCATTTATTAACCTACAAATTAGTGTTGGCATTATGGATAATGTGTTGTCCTTGATGGAAACCTACTTGATAGGGATGTCAACATTATGGTTATGCAGATGCTACAGGTGATATGAACAAATGAATATCAGTTCAAAGACAAATGGACGGAAAAGATAAAGTGTAAGAAACTATACGCCGGTCCTATGAAGCAATATCACATACATACGCAAGTATGGTGAAGAGAAGTCATGTACAGAATCTGCACCATGGTGTTATGAATACGAGGGGTCTTCACCATGATTTTGTCCCATAGTATCTGGAAGCAACAAAAAATATTTGATCCCTTCAAAGAATACTTACAACATAACCAAGGTATTTACCTAAGGTATTGGCTAAGGAAAATTCTATATAAAGAGATGGAGAACAAGGTGTTGGGTGTGCAAGTTTCAAATTGTTTATGAATGATTTGATCTTAAATAGGTGTGAACAAGGGAACTTGGAGATGGATCATATATTATAGATTTGAAATGAATACATATTGGTTAATCTATTTATGATTTTATAGATCTATGATAATGGTATAATGATGTGTGTGACTGTAATGGTGTGTATTCCGAGATTTGGCTTTGACAGGTGGTTGCAGTGAAGCTATGATTCAGTGATTTCAAATCTCTACATTGGTTTACCTTTGATAAGTCAGGTACATACACACATATGATTCTAAGTAGTTGAGCGTATATTCTGCAAAAGTTCAGAATCTGTATGCAGATGTTAAGAATAGTAAATGCGTACAAATGTGAATGTGCATTGTAAAAGTCGTGTATACATGCTAGGGTTTTGCAGTATGGGTTGTTGATGGTATTTGATTAGTTATGTAAAGTTAGTTGTTTTTTTTCAATGATTAAAGTTGAACATAATAATTTTTGTTTGATAGTACTAGTTGGATTGATTTGGTTATGGAATGGAATATTGATTAGTGATGATTCTATTGTATGGTGATCTGTATTTGGTTCAATGATATGTGATGGATTTAGTATAATATTCAGTGATTGATTCATTGTTACAGTGACTCAGATGCAGGTATCAATCGTTTGAGATTTGTACGCAGGTCTTCTTCAGGGGAAGAAAATACATTTGTGGGTATGATTAAAAATAGTAGCATATACATTCTGATATATGTTTGATCAAGTTTTGCAGTAACAACATTTTGTTTCTATGATGAATAGTACATGGTAGGGTATACTTATAAACAGTGGTGCATTGATTTGATCTGATATAGTTTCATTGGTTGATTAAGCTTCAGTGATTGATTTGATGATTCAGTTGGTTCAATGATTGGGTGATTTGATTTAGTGATTGGTTTCATAATTGTTACTTGGTTTTGGCTTAATAATGAAAGTAGATCTAGTATGAAATATTATGAAAATGGTCCACCCTTTTCTTTAGGAGCTGGTAAAAAAAGTTAAGGGGTTGGAGCTCCCTTCCAGTAGGTGTTGGAGAGCGAGAGCAGTTTGCAACCTTCTGCAGGTGGGTTCCTATGTACTGGTTAGAGTCTGCACCACTAATATATTGTGAGAAGTTTTTTTTTTTACTAAAATAAGAAGACAAAGATGACAACAGTGGTGGTTTTTTCCCACATTGGGTTTCCACCTAAAAATCCTAGTGTTCATGTGTGTTGATATTATTATTGTGTTGATGATCTTTCTTCTTCTTATTTATCATGATTACAACTTAAATGATGAATAATGAAGTAATTATCAACTGATTAAGGTTGAACATATTAATTGTTTGGATATATGCGGGTTGCCTTAATAACAATCACGTACATATGCTAGTTTAATTTATAACAGTAGTGTACACAAATCAAAATAAGAAATTGGAAATTTGAAGTGAGTAAAATACTAATTCACCCCCCTTCCCCTCTCAATATTTTTCATAACAATTAGTATCAGAGTCGGTCCTTCAAAAGAAGCTTGATCTCTTGAAGGGCAATTCACCAAGATGAGGAATCAAGAGACAATATCTTCTATCCGGCCACCATTTTTTAATAAAAGAAACTTGGTTTTATGGAAAGTCAGAATGAGAGCATATATGGAGTCACTTGGAGCTAATGTTTGGGAAATAGCTGAAGGAGGCTTTCAGTATCCATCCTCCATCCACACATATGAGGTAGGGAAGAAATAATATGAGAACAATGAAAAGGTAGTCAACGCTCTGTTAGGAAGCCTAGAAGAATCAAAATTTATGAAGGTCGTGCATCTTAATACCACAAATGCTATATGGGACAAGATCATCCAAATATATGAAGGTGACACTAAGGTAAAGAGCGCCAAACTTCAAACATTTAGAATTCAATATGAGACTCTCAGAATGCATAATGATGAAAGCATTGCAATTTTTTTCCTTAGGGTAGATGAGATCATTAACTCAATGCAAAATCTCAGTGATGAAGTAGAAGATTCAATGATTGTTGAGAAAATTCTAATATCTCTAACCCCAAAATTCGATTCAAAAGTCTCTGCCATTGAAGAAATGTAGTATTTGAAGAACCTTACTATTGAAAAACTCCATGCGATCTTAACATATTATTAAATGAGAAAAGTGGGTCCATCAGATATCATAGAAGTAGCATTCAAAGCTATCTATAAAGGAAAGGAAAAGGAGGAGCTTAAGGAAACAATTTACATATCAGATGAAGAAGAAGCGAATTTCATAAAGAAAATCCAAGTAGGAACTTGAAGTTTAGAGGTAAGCTTTCTTTCAAATGTTTTGCTTGTTGAAGAGTAGGTCACTATGTGGCTAAGTTCCCTTATAAAGAAAATCATCAGAAAGGAAAAATTTCCTCAAAAGTGAATATTAGAGGAAGGTTTGATAACAAGAAACGTTTCTATACGCTTGAAGATAGTGATTATTCTTCAAATAATGAATATGTTGAATCTGATCAAGAATATCAATTACATATGGAATTTTAAGAGAAATATGATGAATTTGATGATTTTTTTTATGGATTCTTTAGAAGAAAAATATACTCTCATTGAAGAAATAACTTAGTGAAAAATCTGTCTAGAAGAAGCTAAATTAATTGAAGAATTTTTTAGGAAACAAATTCTAGAAAAATAAAGGCATAGTGAAAGGTTATAACTTGAAATAGTGGGTCTAAGAAAGGAACTTGAGAAAACAAAGGCTCTAAATATTAGATTTTCTAAAGGATCTGAGACTTTAGAAGAAATCATCAAAGTACAATGCTCTCCTCAAATAAAGACAAGTCTTGGATACAATGGTGAATCATCAAAGACTATAAAATCTTCTAAAACAAGTACATGAATCTTTCTCAATGCAGTGAAGGGAAGAAAACATCAAAATTTTTAGCTCTCAGCAAAGGAATGAGGTATTCCTACTTCAATGATCAATGCTTCACTTGTCATAATTTTGGTCATAAATTTGTTCAATGTGTCACCTATAAAACTATCATGACTAGAGAAGCAAGAAAACAAAAGAATGAGATTGGGGAAAAGAAATCTTCTTGCAATGTCTTCTCACCTCTTCAAGATGAAATTTAATGAATAATTTGCAATAAATTTGGTCATAAAGAAGTTGAATGCAAAAGCATAATAGGACCATCCTATCAACATGAATAGAAGACAATAACGACCAAGGTATGGAAAAGGAAAACCATAGAATCTGAAAATTGTGGTCCAGCTTCATATGTAGGAGATCAAGAAATATATGGTACATTAACAATGGATGTTCAAATCATATGGCATGTGACAAATATAAGTTTATGTCTTTTAATGAAATAAAGAAAGAAAAGAATGTAACCTTTGGAAACAATTCACATGTTGCTATCAGAGGGAAAGGAACCGTGTTATTAAAGAAAAAGGTCAAGGTTGGAAATGTTTTATTTGTTGATGGACTAAGACAAATTGTTGAGTGTTAGTCAAATGTGTGACCTGTTAGGGTCCTATAATATAGAAATCCCAGTCAACTTTGCCTTACTATCAATTTAGGGGTCTTTTTGTAAACATTAGCCTATGGTTTCATGAGTCTCAGAGTCTAAGCGGTCCTTATACAAAAGAGTTAGTTATTGGTTAAATGTGTCATGTCCTTTACGTTATTGCAAAAAGTTCCCCTCTCATCACATCCTTCACATCATTAAGTGGCCTACTCTCATTCCAAAAGGACATTGTGGGTGGTATGAAAGTTTCAAATTTATTGTGAAGTCTCTCATTCTTACCCCATTCATAGCTGATACTAGCTTTGAGGAAAATTTGAAGGTTGAAGAAGTGAGTTGCAGGCTCAGATAGACACTTGTTGCGAATCTGTTGCTCAAGTGTGAATCAAACATATAGGAGGTCTGCAAGAATTGGAGAGACTACTATAAGAGTTCTACACCATCACATAGGCATTTCAAGCATACCCATTGGATCCATTTTTCTAGAGGCAGTGTGCAATAGCATGGAGGGCTACTTTGACTTACTATGTATTTGATGTGAATTTGATTGTTTTTGTCATCATTTTAAAAAGTTTTTTCCGACCAAATGGAGCTGAATTTTGGAAAACGAAAAGAGGTTTTTGTCAAGAATAGACCAAAGAACAAAAACCTCCTTCATTTTCTTCACGGATTGTGATAATGTATAGAGGCATTTTTGAAAACTGAGAGAGTTTATCTCAAGGACACTCTCATCTACAAAAAAATCTCTCCATTTTTCAACAGCTGTCCAGATTCAGGATATATGAGATCATATTTGAACCCTATTTTTCCATAAATTTGGTGCCCTGTACTACACAACTACTGCACAAACATTTCAATCAACTCTATTTTGGAAAATTTCGAAATTTGGAGTTTCTAGAAGTCATTTTAGTTGTTGGATAAGTGTTGATAAGTTTAAAATCATGTAGTTTGAGTTGTTTAACAAAGATTCATTGTTTGAGTTGATGTTTCAAATTTGTAATAGCAGTTTCTATTTTTTTCTACGTAGCAAGTGAAGATGCATTGCATCTAGACCATTCAACTTTTGTGAAGTGAATTCGACCACCTAGAGTGGTAATTCGAATTCCTCATTGTATATAGTGATGTAAAGACATGGAAAATAGTTCTGGTTGGGAGTGTTAGAGGCTAGACTACGTTTCTGCAAGTATTGTATCTTTTGTTGAATGAATTGAAGAAGGCAGGTGCATATTTAGACAGTGATACATGTGTCTAGCTTATTGGTATCTTGTTTCTCTTGTTACATGATATATATTTCTTTTATATCTTCTTATATTTTTTTAAAATTCATATAGTAAATTTCTTCATGTTCAGTTTGAAAAAAAATCTCAGAATTCATGAGTTGCTCTAACAAATTCGGCTGATCATTATATGTGTGTCATTTTCTTCCATGGAAAGTTGAATTCATCCTTGTATGGATGCTCAGGTTTTCATTCTTCTCTTTACTCCATTCATACTACTACTACAACGAATTTGATCGATTACCCATAGGTCTTCCTACCTTGCCCCTGTGTGGATTGCACCATATCCTTTATTCATTCATACCTATAATAGTGCTATGATTTTTAAGTGGCCCTTCCCTCTGCACCCAGCTTTAATAAATCAAACTCAAAATCATCCTCTGATCATCATAACCAATCTAAAATCTAGATCCTATTAGTCATCTAGTTGATTGATAAAAGAAACCTTAATAGAAGAAACCTAGCAAGAGATCCCTCTCTAAGGCTAGGGGTTGGACCTTAGCCTAAAAGGGGTTTGTGGTTTCCTTTGGGATTTATCTCCTCATCCTAGAGAAATTTATAGAGTGTTAACATGAACAAGGGCATGGAGTTGTTTTGAGATCAAATAACTATGTGGTAAGAAATTTGGACACAAGTAAGATTATAATAAAGGGAGCAAGAACTCTAGGCAATGTCTATGTCTTGGAAGGTGGCCAAGAACATTGTTACTCAAGAAAATCTAAAGAAATATGGCTTTGGCACAAAAGATTGGGACACATTAGCTTTTCTCAATTATACAAATAAAGCAGAATGGGAGTAGTACATGACCTACCCAACATCTCTCCACTGGAAAATAACATCTTGAAATCATGCCAATTTGGTAAGAAAACCAGAGTTCAGTTTAATGCTAAAGAAGGTACTTCAAGTAATCTACTTGAACTTATTTATACTGATTTGTGTGGTCCTATGAGAAAGAAGTCTCCTTGCGGTGAAAAATAATTCATATTATTCATTAATGATTTTACAAGAATGTGTCGGATTGGCTTGCTTAAACTTAAAGATGAAGCATTTGATAAATTTAAAGTATTCAAGGCTCTAGTAGAAACAGAGTTAGATTTGAAAATCAAATTTCTTAGATCTGATAGATGAGGAGAATTTATATTAGATGTGTTTTTCAATTTCTGTGAACAACATGGTATCAAAAGATCATTTTCTATAGCTAAGACTCAATAACATGGAGTGGCGGAAAGAATGAATAGAATAATCCAACAAATGGCACGTGCCATGCTTTATGAATCAGGAACTTCACATACCCTCTAGGGGGGAGAAACACATACATCCATGAATATACTTAACAAATATCATGCTCGAGTAAATAGTAGTAAAACTCATGAACTATGGTTTGGTAAGCATCCAACTGTCAAACATTCTAGAATTTCTAGAGGAAAATGTTACATAAAGAAAAATGATGATAACCTTGGAAAGTTTGAAACTAGAGTTGATGAAGGAATCCTCCATGGATACTCTTCTAGAAGAGAGAGATATAAATGTTATAATAAAAGGCTTCAAAATATTGTTGAATGCATTGATTTTATGATTGATGAAGCATCCATAGGTACTAAAAGGGAAGCTCCATTAGATGACGAACATGTTCCTACTATAAGTGAGAAAGGTTATAGAAGAAGGAAATGGAGAAACATCAGAAGAAAGAAATGAAGATACATATACATCAGAAAAGACACCTTCAAGGTATGTTTAGAAAAATCATCCTGAATCTCAAATTATAGGTGAAAAGTACACAAGAATACGAACTAGAAGAACTTTTATTGGAACTTCTAATTGAACCTCAAAATGTGAATGAAGCAAGCAAACATGAATGTTGGGTTAAGGCAATGAATGAAGAATTTGATCAAATAGAAAAGAATCATACATGGGAATTAGTACCAAAGCCTCATGATAAAAATGTTATTGGGACAAAATGGGTGTTCAAAAACAAACTGAATGAAAATGGAGATGTAGTTCACAACAAAGAAAAACTTGAATGTAAAGTTTATGCTCAACATGAAGGGATAGACTTTGAAGAAACATTTGCACCTGTAGCTAGACTTTAAGCCATAAGAATGTTTCTTTCATTTTAAATTTTTCATCATTTTAAAAAGTATATCAAATGGATGTCAAATCTACATTCTTAAATGGGGATCTAGAAGAAGAGGTCTATATAAAACAACCTAAAGGGTTCATTCTTGGGAATGATAAAAATATTGTGTGAAAACTTAAGAAAACATGGTATGGATTGAAACAAGCTCCTCGCACATGCTATTATCATCTTGACAAATACCTTAAAAAATAAGGATTCAAAAAGGGGTCTACAGATAGCAATCTATATATCAAGATGGTTAAGATAAAATTTTGATAGTTGTTGTTTATGTAGATGACATCATATTTGGAAGCAATGTAGAATCTATGAGTCAAGGATTTGCTTCAATTATGCAACAAGAATTTGAAATGTCTTTACTTGGTGAACTAACATACTTTCTTGGCCTTCAAGTTCAACAAAATAAGAATGGTATCTTTCTTTCTCAAACTAGGTACCTCAAACAGATTTTGAAGAAATATGTAATGGAAGATTGCAAGTCAGTGTGTACACCAATGGTAATAGGATGCAATCTTAGGCAAAATGATGACTCTCCTTCAGTCAATTAACCAACATATAGATCTATAATTGGTAGCTTTCTCTACCTTATAAGTACAAGACCAAACATTATGCATGCAGTTGGGATTGTTGGATGATTTCAAGCAAATCCTAAAGAAACTCATCTCCAAGCAATTAAGAGAATATTCAAGTATCTACAAGGAACTCAATATTTTTGTTTATAGTATCCAACCAATGCAGACTTTGTATTTCATGTTTACACAGATGAAAATTGGGCAGGCAATATTAATGATCAAAAAACTACTAGTGGAGGATCATTTTATTTGGGGCCTCGCTTGGTATCATGGTTCAGTAAGAAATAAAGCTCCATCGCTTTATCTACTGATGAGGAAGAATATGTTTTTGTTGCATCTTGTTGTACTCAACTTCTATGGATGATGCAAACATTGCAAGACATTCAAATCACTTTTCCTCAACATGTACCTATTATTTGTAACAATACTAGTGCCATAAGTATCTCTAAAAATCCTATCACGCACTCAAAAACTAAGCATATTCCAATCAAATATCACTTTATGAGAGAACAGGTGGTTGAAAAAAAGGTCAAACTAGAATATGTTCCTTTAAAGGAACAAATTGTAGATATATTAACAAAGCCACTTCCACATGATTCCTTTGAATATCTTAGACATAAATTAGGAACGATCTCTGCTTCATCACTCTGCTAATTATTCTGATTGGTCTTTCATGTTCTGAGGGAGTTGAGACTGTAAACTACCATAATTTACTTTCTGTATGCATATTACATGAAGGAAATTCACGTATATACATGACTTTTTTATCTATATAGTCATGTATGTTTTGATGAGATGAAGAAACAGTGGGACAGACTCAAGGGGAGTTTCTGATATGCTAAAAATAGCATTCAGAATATTCCAATTTTTATTTGTCCTTGAATTAAAATTGAGAATTAAAATTCGAATTTAGTCTCACTAGCTGCTTCAAAAATAATTAATTAATTCATCTTGAGTTAATTAGTTGGAGAAATTCAAGCTAGAAGTCTTTGTGAAGTCATGCAACAGTTATCCCTTAAATTAAGGAGATTATCCCTTAATTAAGGAGATAAGGATGAGTTGTATTTGAGTTGTAATTAGTTAGCTCAGTTAACTGAGTTAAGTCCAGTTAAATTAGTTCCAAATAGTTTGAGGAACTAATTGTGAGTTCAATCAGTTAATGCAAGCATGCATGCAACTAGTGTACTCCAGATAACTAAGGATTCTCTCATAAATAACTCATGCATGTTATTTTAGACAAAGACCCAGTTGAGAATAAAGATAGGGACATTGTACCACCAATTGGAGGAATTTTCCTATAAAGGAAACTCATCCATGCAGAAGGAACAAGGTTCCTTGAGGATTGCGCAGTTTTACAGAGTGTGAGATCAGTGTGAGTGATCAGTGTTACACTTGGTAACAGTAGGATCACACAGGAGAAATAGCGCAAAGAAATAGGAGGCTTGGAGGGTAGAGGAGAAGGTTTGTGAGAAGCCTTGTTTGCCTGTGAGCATCTAGGAGGATTGTACTGAGAGCTGGTTAGATGTGGGAGCTAAATCTTTGTGTAATCTTGATTAGAAGACAATGGTTTGAAGGATTTCATTGATCAAGAAATCCCAAAGCTAGGTTTAACTAATGCACAAGAGTTGGCTAAATGGAAGAAGTGTGTGGCAAGGGCGAGACAGATCATCCTTGAGGGAGTTCGAGACCATATTGTCTCGAGTCTCCATGGGAATGAGACTCCGTTTTCAATGTGAAAGGCATTGAAGGACCTATATCAGAACAGTAGTGACCAGAGGAAATTGGCGCTCAAGGATAAGCTTCAAAGAATCAAGATGGAGAACGGTGATACTATTTCCACATATCTAAACAAGCTCACCACCTGTAGAGATGAGCTTGGAAGTGTGGGAATAACTGTTGTCGATGATGATATGGTGAGCCTCAGTCTCCTTGGCCTTCTAAAGAGCTGGCATAGCTACCAGGACTCTGTGAATGGAAGGGAGAAACTGCCAGATTGGGAATGACTATGGTCAAATCTCATGCAAGAGGAGATCAAGAGGAGCACACGAGATGGTTCTTCATCCAAGGAGGATGAAGAAAATCTAGCCTTATCAAGTAAGGCAAGGAAAGGGAAGGAGAAGGATTCTCATCCCAAATCAAATTCTTCTCATGGAGGGAAGAAGGGTGACAAATCTAAAGTGAGATGCTTTAATTGTCATGATATGGGTCATTATGCGACTAATTGCCCATTGAAGAAGTCCAAGAAGGGATCCTCGAAGGGATCTAAAGGTGAGTCATTAGCCTCTCAGTTCGAAATGGACTTCACCCTCATCGCATGCATGGTGTCTTCAATGATGGGTTTTGGTTGGTTTCTTGACAGTGGAGCCTCATTCTACATGATCGGCGATAAAATTTTATTCAGTACCTTGGAGGAGAAAGACCTCAAGATACTCTTAGAAATGGGTGACGATGAAAGGTATAGTGTTTCAAGAGTGAGCACGGTTGTTTTTCAGAGGGAGCATGGAGCTCTTATCACCTTGACAGATGTGAAATATGTGCTTGGACTCTAGAAGAACTTGGTATCGATCACGATGTTGGAGGACAAAGGCTACGATGTTGTCTTCAGTAAGGGAAAGGTTTTCCTTAGACACATCACCACAGGAGAGGTGAAACAGATTGGTTCACAGGTATAGAAACTGTATGCTCTTGAGGTTCAAGATGCATGCAAAGCCTTGAGGAGCAAGGTAAATGTTAGGGACTTGGTGGTTGAGAGGGAGAGTAAATTACCTCTCAACATGCAGCACCAGAAGAAGTCTCAGACAATTGTGGAGGAGCCACAATTGGAGCTGCTGAGAGGAGACAGAGTGGAGGCATCCACTCATGCAGAGACCTCTAGTATGGGGGAATTTTGAGCCAAGTGGGCAGAGGGATCACATGCAGCCATACCTCTAGGTGTGAGGTGGGGTGATGTGAAGTGATAGTCCCAAGAAGGTTGAAATTGGGTAGGGTTAATTGAGAGGTTTTATATCATGGATCATACCTTGCTACGGGAGCCCAAAGTACATAGTAGTGGGAGGAATCAGTGGGATTGATGTAGTCAGAGATCAAAGTGATAGAGGCTAGAGCAGTCAGATACTGAAGAGTGCAGAGAAGGATTGACAACAGTGCAGAAAGGCAAAGTTAGCTGAAGCGCAGAGTTTTCAATCGATAGAGGCAATAGTAGTCAGAGACTTTGATGATAGAGGCATCACACTGATTCAGGTTGGATATTTTTTTGTTTCTGGAGTTGCTGGAGCAACAACACTAGAGAGAAGTGTTGCATGCAGAACATTCCAAAGGTTTAGGATCGAGATCGAATTGAACTCCTTTCCTGTTGAGAGGGAGTGTTGAAAATAGCAACAAGAAATGCTAAAAGTAGCATTCAGAATATTCCAATTTTGATTTGTCCTTGAATTAAAATTGAGAATTAAAATTCGAATTTAGTCTCACCAGCTGCTTGAAAAATAATTAATTAATTCATCTTGAGTTAATTAGTTGGAGAAATTCAAGCTAGAATTCTTTGTGAAGTCATGCAACAGCTATCCCTTAAATTAAAGAGATTATCCCTTAATTAAGGAGATAAGGATGAGTTGTATTTGAGTTGTAATTAGTTAGCTTAGTTAACTGAGTTAAGCCCAGTTAAATTTGTTCCAAACAATTTGAGGAACTAATTGTGAGTTCAGTCAGTTAATGCATGCATGCATGCAACTAGTGTACTCCAGATAACTAAGGATTCTCTCATAAATAACTCATGCATGTCAGTTCAAACAAAGGCCCAGTTGAGATTAAAGACAGGGACATTGTACTATCAGTAGGAGGAATTTTCCTATAAAGGAAACTCATCCATGCAGAAGGAACAAGGCTCCTTGAGGATTGTGTAGTTTTACATGGTGTGAGATTAGTGTGAGTTATCAGTGTTACACTTGGTAATAGTAGGATCACCCAAGAGAAACAATGCAAGGAAATAGGAGGCTTGGAGGGCAGAGGAGAAGGTTTGTGAGAAGCCTTGTTTGCTTGTGGACATCCAGGAGGATTGTACTAAGAACTGGTTAGCTATGGGAGCTAAAGCTTTGTGTAATCTTGATGTATTTCCACCCTGTATGATAATACAGATAGTGGGGTTTTTAGCGGAGGCTTTCCCCAGAGTATTCTTCTATGTTTCATGTGCATTGATTCTGCTTCTCTGGTTATATGTGTTCCGCTTGATCTTCCTCAAATCTATTAAGCTTCTGCAAGTTTGATTGTAGAAGTAGATTAAGTATTTTGCTTTAGTTATATTGCGTAATCAGGTTAATCTACAGCGAGAATTTCTACAAAGCTAGTGTGAAGGTTGTACATCTTGAAATAAGGGGAGAGCATGAGCAAGAAGACTGCCCAAAGAGGACAACAATAACTAAGAGAAAGGAAGAAATGCACTCATGTACTCATTGTGAGAAATAAGGGGATTTGTAGGTGTTGCACCAATTGACCTGGGACCAGACTTGGGTGATGAAATGAATATTTCAACTCTTGGGATGTAGAAGGAGGACCTATCAACTTGGGTTTTGATTCAGGTGATGAGGTACATATTTCAGTAAATTTTGTGCCAAAAATGAGGAGGGCACCAAATATTGCATGGCTCTAAGAGCTTGAAGAGATCAACCAGAGCATTCAGGCAAAGAATATTGAACTAAGGAGACTCCTACAAAATGCGGAGGAGGAGAAAAAAAAGGCTGCAACAACAGTTATAAGGAAAGGAGGAGACCTTGGAAAAGTTGTTGCATAACAAGGCTGAGGTAAAAATCGATTTTTCAATTTCAAGTTATTTTTATGATGATGATTTCGCTACTTTTGAGAAACATACTACAGGAATTTGATCAAAATTATTGAAAAATATGGGGTATCAACGAAAGGGTCTCGACATTAATGGCTAGGGCATTGTGAATCTCATCAAAGTGGAGGAATTGCCTCATTATGAAAGATTTTTGTATTTCAGAAAAGCGGTTGGAGAATGCTCTAAGACAACTAGTGATCAAACAACGACGGATGATGGAAGCACCTCATCACATTCCAATGATATTGAGAATTCCATGAGAACTTATCATAGGCACACCAAGAATAAGTGTTCCAAGATGATCCAAAAAATTTGGAGGAGAAATAATCATTGTAGTCATTGCAACAAGGATTGTAATCAGAGAGCCACATGTCAGATAATTCATGACCAGAAAGCACCTATACAGGAACCAACTAAAAAATATGTTCACCAAGTGAATCTGCCACAGGGAGATGACCCATTCACTTTGTTGAGTAAGAGATGGTTTTACTAGATATAATAGTTTGTCATGACTGCATTTTGTAAATAATGTGTTGCGATATGATTGTAAAAGTGATGATGTGTTTTCCATCGCTTATTAAAGCAACGATGATTTTTTTGGCCTTTTGTTGATAGCTGGGGTATTGGTTTATATTCTGATGTAAACTTGACCAATGAGTGCGTTATAAACTCTTGGAAAGTATGGTGATTTCTTGGGTCATAATATCTCATTAATTGAACATGTATTTGTGCGAAGATGTACTACAAGTTTGAGGAGAGTGTAGGTGTCAGATCATCACTTATGGCTCCGAAGAACGAAGGTGAAAGAGAAGAAAGTGTGGCTTGTTAAGGAACTTATTGTGCAAACAGAGTACATCAAATTGCAGATTGTGTTCATGCTTTTGGAGGACAAAAAGCTCCTCAGTGGGGAGGAATGATCCAGGTGGCTCCAGAGAGGCTCAAAAATCAAAGAGGGCTCAGGAAAGGTTCAAAAAAAAAGTTTTTGCAATATATTGAAACTAGGGTCAAATCGAAGAGCTCGTCGCAAGCTTTACATTGGCGCAAATGACACCTTAATCCAACATCGTATGTGAAATTTATGGCCAGTCAATTTTTTTATCAAACTAGGCACCTTGGCTAAAGTTATAGAGCACCAACTAAATTTGGATCCTAGTTAAATTTGGCGGAGGCACTAATATTGGCGGAAATCAACGAGGCAACAATTGGGCAGTTTGGGGCGATGGTTTCCGATGGCTGGAACGAGAAAAATTGTCTCCTACTTAAATTTCCACTGGCCCTTAAAAAAATCACCGACTGTTTTTTTGAATTACTATTTTAAACAAATATATATATATATATAGATATATATATATATATATATATATATATATATATATATATATAGATATATATATATATATATATATATATATATATATATATATATATATATATATAGATATATATATATATATATATATATATTGTTGGTATGCAATGAATTTTGTTTGTATTAAACCAAAATTGGAGCGTCCACAAGATTTGAACTCGGGAGGTAAGAAAATATATTGTTGTATGAAACAAATTTTGTTTGTATTAAACCAAAATGGGAAGGTCCATGCGATTTGAACTCGGGACCTCCCTAACCACCAATGACAATTTATATTTGCTAACCAAGAGGCCAACTCATGGCCTTCGATAAATCTGCCCAACATATTATATATAAACTCACACATTGTATTCGACCAAGTGGAGACATGGACGCAGAGGAGATGAACTGAGGTGTGGCAACCTAGAGGGGTCCACCCTGGACATGGAAATCGAGGAAGATTTTAAGAATATTCTAGGGGAATATTCTAGGGGAATATTATCAGGAATATTCTAGGGGAATATTCTCATGCAGAATCTTGGAGGAATGCCAAATTTTCACAGTGATAGAATCATGCCAACTTTATACTCAAATGAACTAGAATTTCACCAAAATTCTGTTGGACTGGTTGGTTTTATGATCTGAGCGGCGAAATTTTAGCCAACTTGCAGAGAGGAATATTTAGGGAATCATGAGAAATTTAAAAGATTCCCTAAGGGCTGAACTTTGACAGTTCTAGAACTAGGCTGACTTTATATTCATTTTACTCATTTTTTCACAAGGAGCATGGTGGTGAAGTCAAATTTTTCATCTTAGTAACAAAATTTATGTCAAGCAGCGAGAAAGAATCATTAGGGAATCTTTGATATTCTTGAGGGTTCAGAATTTGATAATATCATAAAGGGGTCGAGTTTACAGTCATTTGACATGATTTCGCACCACGAATTCAATGGAGCAATCCATTTCTTAAACATAGCTATGCATTTTCAGGCCATCCCTAAAAGTGGGGGTATATGATACAGTGATGCCATCTCTTTCTTTTGATTTGTTGAGATGATGCTTTTGATGTTTAGATCCTTGTTTACCATTCTTTTGGAAGATACTTGTATGCCACTTCATGTGAGAATTTAATATCTTGTCATGCTAAAGGACGACCCGTATGAGTTAGAGTTCCTATACACCACGTACTCATCATCATCTTGCAGCATTTAATGAAGTGGCATCCCCACTCTTGACAGTGGGCTGAAAGACATAACCCACACTAGGTGAACTCAATTATCAACTTGTGTGTGTTCTTTGATTTGATGGTTTTCATTATGTTCCCTCTTCTTTAAAGGATGCACATGTGGTTTTTCATACTCTTTCACATGCAATTTTGCTAACATCACAGAAATAAAAGATCTTGGTTAATTCTGGTAGCTGAGAGATTCAGATCAACTGAGATTTGGGTTTGGCAGATGTTGTGGTTGCAGCGAAGGTATGATTTAGTGATTTTAGATTTGTACATTTGTTTGCCTCTGATATGTCGCGTACATATGTGCATATAATTCTAAGTAGTCACATATATATTCTGTGAAAGTTCAAAATCTATACGCAAGTGTTAAGAATAGTAAATACGTGCATACATGAATGTGCTTTGTAAAAGTCACGTATACATGTTAGGGTTTTGCAGTATGGGTTGTTGATGATATTTGATTAGTTATGTTATGTTTGTTTTTGTCTGTCGATGATGTCTCTCTCATAATAATCTGTGTTTGACAGTACTGGTTGGATTGATTTGGTTATGGAATGGAATATTGATTAGTGATGATGCTACTGTATAGTGATATGTATTTTGTTCAATTATCTGTGATGGATTCCGTATAAGATTCAGTGATTGATTCAGTGTTACAGTGATTCAGATTCAGGTATTATTAATTTTAGATCTGTATGCATGTCTTCTTCATCGGAAGCGCATACATACACGAGTATGATTCATAACAATATCATATATATTCTGGCATATGTTTGATTAGGGTTTGCAGTAACAGCGTTTGGTTTCTGTGATGAGTATTACATGCTAGGGTATACTTATGAATGAATGTGCATTGATTTGATTTTATATAGTTGCATTGGTTGATTAAGCCTCAGTGATTGATTTGATGATTCAGTTGGTTCAATGATTGGGTGATTTGATTCAGTGTTTAGTTTTTGAATTATTACTTGGTTTGGACTTAATGATGAAAGTGGATCTAGTATGAAATATTATGAAAAGTGGTCCACCCTTTTCAATAGGGGTCGATAAGAAAAGTAAGTGGGTTGGAGCTCCCTTCTAGTAGGTGTTGTAAAATGAGAGTGGGTTGTAGCCTTCTACAGGTGGGTGCATGTGTACTGGTTAGAGTGTGCACCATTACAATATTGTAATAATTTTTTATTTTAATAAAAGAAGAATACAAAGATGACAGTAGCAGTAGTTTTTTCCCACATTGGGGTTTCCACCTAAAAATCTTGGTGTTCACGTGTGTTGATATGATTCTTCTGTGTTTATGATATTTCTGCATCTTACTACTCATTATTACTTCTTAATTGATGAATAATGAAGTAATGATGCACTTATTTAACTTGAAAATATTAGTTATTTTGATATATGCAAGTTTCCTTAACAAAAGTCATGTACATATGCAAGTTTACTTTATAACAGTAGTGTACATAAATTAGAATAAGAAATTGTAAATTTGAAGTGAGTAAAATATTGATTCACCCCCCTGTTGAAAATGCAACAAGATGATGGAGCTTAGTGGAAAGGAGTCGCCTTCACTAAGTGGGCCCGCAGGCTATTTTTGGCGCAAAGTCTATTTTTAGACATATGGATCATGGTCTATGAGTTGCAGGATGCTATTTGTGGATAATTGTTCATGTTGGTAAAAATAGATGGACTTCTATTTTGAGACATATGGGCAGAGTCTATTTTTAGATTGCCAGGCTAAAAATAGAACAATCGAATATTATTAGCTCTTAATAATATTTGGACTATAAACATTATCTTATCCTCTTGGAGCACTTCAGTTCGAGCTACGGATGTCAAGTATGTACCAGGACTAAAGAGAAACTTGGTGTCAATCACAATGCTGGAAGACAGAGGCTGTGATGTAGTCTTCAGTGAGGGAAAGGTTTTCCTTAGACACATCATCACTAGACAGGTGAAGCAGATTGGTTCACGGGTCAAGAACCTGTATTCTCTTGAGGTTCAAGATGCATGCAAAGCCTTGAGCAGTGAGGCAACTAATGGAGACTTGGTGGTTGAGAGGGAGTGTATATTACCTCTCAACATGCAGAGCCAGAAGAAGTCTCAGACGATTGTGGAGGAGCCACGATTGGTGCAGCAGCTTCAGGAGGTTGTGGAGCAGCCACAACAGGGGAAGCTGAGTGGAGATCAAGTAGAGACATCTACTCATGTAGACCTCCAGTAGGGGGAAAATTCGAGCTAGGTGGGTTGAGGGATCGCATGCAGCCATACCTCCAGGTAGGAGGTGGGGTGATGTGGATTGATCGTCCCAAGGAGGAGGGCAGGATCCTTGAGGTACCCAACCTCTTGGATGAGACCTTGCTACGGGAGCCCCGATGTGGAGTAACAGGAACTGACTGATTGGGTAGAGACAGATGCGGATGGAGCGACAGAGAGAGCGACAGTGTAGGGAATCCAGGGACACCGCATAGCTAGCAGGCTGCAACAATGCGAGAGGCACAAGTGTTTTGCACAGTGCTAGGTGGCACAGAGAAGTGTGAAATGGTGCGAGATGCATGGAGATGTTGCAGTAGCGCAGATGTCAGAGAGGGAGCACTTGTCAGCAGCAGGTAGAGCTTCAGCATCAGAGTATGTTCCTAGCCCAACAAAGTGGTCAATTGGGAGTGTTTTTGTTCCAAGTGTTGTTGGAGCAAGTGGACCGGGCAAATGTGTTGCATGCAGAACATTCCAGAGTTGCAGGATAGGGGTTGCAGATAATCCATATCTTGTTGAGAGGGAGTGTTGAAAATGCAACAAGATGATGGAGCTTAGTGGAAAGGAGTCACCTTCACTAAGTGGGCCCGCAGGCTATTTTTGGCGCAAAGTCTATTTTTAGACTATGTCTATTTTTAGACATATGGATCATGGTCTATGAGTTGCAGGATGCTATTTGTGGATGATTGGTCATGTTGGTAAAAATAGATGGAATTCTATTTTTATACATATGGGTGGAGTCTATTTTTAGACTGCCACGCTAAAAATAGAATAGTCGAATATTATTAGCTCTTAATAATATTTGGACTATAAACATTATCTTATCCTCTTGGAGCACTTCAGTTCGAGCTACGGATGTGGCACATGCAGCTGTCAAAAGGAAATACACTTTTCTTATCGGTCAGTTGAGCTATTGCATGATGGACTTCAGTTAGAACTCAAGTGATTGAGTTTGGTGGTGTTAGGGTCCCACCCTAACCCCCTTATTTATGTAATGGGATCGAGTCATAGTCAAGAGTCAATAAAGCCCATATTAATAATTGTAAGTGGTTAACCCGCAATTAATGATGGGACCACAGTTAGTTGCAAATGGGACGTAGTATTAAATAGATGGTATTAAGAAAACCCATGGTATTGATCCTTGGTATTGCATGTATGAGTCATATATAAAGGATAGAGACTCCCTGCGAGGAGCATTGTGTCTTATTTTTGTATCGAGCTCTGCTCTATTGGAGGTTGCCCCCTCGAAGAGGCCAGTGAACATTGCTTTCTGAATAATAAAATATTTGTTGTTGTCTCTCACTATTCTATGTTCTAGGTATCTTTCTTCACATATTCTGTATTTGGGTATCTTTTCGTAGGTTAACTGCATAACAAGTGGTATCAGAGCACTTTCCAGGGCCAGTGGGATCTCCATTTCTTAGCAAAAAAAAAAATTGGCTAGAGACGTGTTCCGGCGTCTTTAAACCACGGGATATGTTGTTGAGTGCATAAACCTGCGGATTTGGGGAGGCATGCACACAGGAAATACAAGAGGTGGTCATGCTTGTTGGACTCCCTTGTAACCCCTATGGGTACCCCTTCGAGTAGTAGCGCATTAGACAGAACCGCGTATGGACTATCTTCCAAGTACCTTCGGGGTATATCGGAAGCCCCTTAGCTCCTCTGCAACCTCGCCATAGATAAATCATCGGCCGTCTTGCTACTATAGTACACCGAGAACAGCACTCGGAGAGATTACTCGCCCGTACGATAAGGTAGTCGGGTTGTACAGCTAAGGGTACGGTTGATCCTCCTTAGTTAGAGCCCTGAAGCATTGGGCCGAGTACTACTGTCAGACCCTTATGTATATTGCGATCTGTAGCACCTGACACTCCTCGAGACCATAGTTCCCTTTTCTATCTAGGGATCACGCATCATCTCTGCCAGATCAACGCGCAAAGAGGTGCAGCAGCAGCAGACATCAGTCCCGCAGTTCCGAGTTAGCAGACCAGCCATTCCGATCTATTAGATCCATCAGATCCGCAGCAGCAGTCTGTTCCGCCGCCCAGAGCTATCCAATCCGCCATTCAGATCTCTTAGATCCACCAGATCTGAGTAGTTGTGTGGGGTTCCTATACCGGGGTATAATTTTCGCAGGACTTTTGGCCGCATTGACATTTTGAGGATTTGGCGACTACAGTATTCATAAGGAAGGAGTAAAACTCCGTTAGGAGTTTTCAGAACAAAAAAAAAAAAAAGTCTGAGATCTCCCGGGGCGCTTATTGGTGATCTAGCCCATCAGAATCAGGACGACGAGCTGAGCACGGTGGTACCATTCAATTCTTAGTGAAAAAAAATTTTAGGCGGTCCCAATTTTCAAGAACATCAGGTCGGTGCATGGTAGAAACTAGAGCTCAAGCTATGGCCAATGAAAGGATGGACAAACTTGAAGAATCCTTGCAATCCCTCCACATTCAGCTTAACCGACTAAATAGCATGATCCCGAGCATAATCTCGACGGGCAAGGAGGAAGCCCATGAGGAGGCATATATTGGCAATGGACACAGTGAGGGTGAGTCTAGCCACTCTCTTCACCTCGGGGCCCCCACCAACAATCCCGTCCGCGACCTCCCAAGTTGGATATGCATAAATTTGATGGTTCTCACCCGGCAGCATGGATAGCACAAATGGAGCAGTATTTCAATCTGAATAACATCTTAGATAATGAGACTGAGCTTATGGTGGGGAGCATGTACTTGGACAATGAAAGGTGGCAATGGTGGGAATGGCATCAACATTGCAATGGACCTTTTAGGACTTGGAACTCCTTCAAAAAAGCTCTTACAAAATGCTTTGACCAGGAATCTTCTTTTTTGGGTCGTCTTACTAAGCTCTGACAGACTGGCACAGTGGATGAATATATTATAGCCTTTGAAGCCTTAGCCTTCCGCACTAGGGGTCTCTGAGATATGTTCTACACGGAATGTTTTATCAGCGGTCTTAAAGAAGCCATAAAAGCCCACGTCTTACTGCACCACCCTCCCACATGGACGGAGGCTTGTAAGGTAGCTCGTAACATGGAACGTGCGTTAGCAGCCCAGTACAATCGCCCAAATTTCACCGCTAAGGGTTGCCCCCCACAGGCTCACAGCACGACTCAAACACTTAAGGTTCAAAAGGTGTCACCTGCAGAAATGGCCGAAAGAAGAAAGCAAGGATTATGTTACTACTGTGATGAAAAATACTCCCCAGGTCATAAATGCAAGGAGCCCAAATTTTTTCAAATTGATGCCATTGATTACAGCTCATCGGAGGAAGATCCACCACTGGAGGAACATGAGGCGGTGGAAGAGGACAACCAAAAGGACAATGTCCCTGACGAACCAGTTATTTCGCTGAATGATTTGGCAGGGATTTCTTCACCTCAAACTCTCAAAATCAGAGGTTTTATTAAACATCGCCCAGTAGTAGTCTTGATTGATAGTGGAAGTACACATAATTTCATCCATCAAAAAGTCACGGAAGCAGTGCATTGTTTTGTATGAGCAGTTTCTAACTTCCAAGTCCAAATTGCGGATGGGGGCACAATGAAATGTGCCCCGGCCACTATGAAAATGTCAAACTTCAAATGGGGGATTATCAGTTGAAGACCCACATGTTTGCCATACACATGGGAGGGTGCGACATTGTCCTCGGTGCTAAATGGCTTCGCACTCTTGGGCCAATCACAATGGATTTCCAGGAGTTATATATGAGTTTTAAGCAGAACAACTCCACACATGCCCTCCGTGGACTCCAGGCAGGAGCTCCCTCTATCATCAGCTCGCATAGGATGGAAAAATTGCTAAAAAAGGGCCATCATGGAGTTATAGCTCAATTTAATGCCATCCAGGCAGTCGAAACCAAGTCTCTACTGATTCATCCTGAGATGCAACAGATTTTAAATAACCATCTTCCGGTCTTTGACAAGCCTCATGAGCTTCCACCCTCGAGAGGGGAACATGATCATAGCATCACCTTGGTACCAGGGGTCCAACCCCCAAATGTGCGCCCATATAGATATCCATTCACCCAAAAGAATGAAATAGAAAAACTAATCAAGGAACTTTTGGAAGCAGGTATCATTCGTCCCAGCATTAGTCCTTATTCATCACCGGTGGTCATGGTGCTCAAGAAAGATGGGGAGTGGCAGATGTGTCCAGACTTCAGGGCCCTCAATAAGTTGACAGTCAAAGATAAATTTCCCATCCCGATGGTTGACGATTTGCTGGATGAACTCAATGGGGCTCAATTCTTCACTAAGCTGGATCTTCGCTCGAGCTACCACCAAAATCGCATGAAGGAAGTCAACATTCCAAAGACTGCTTTCAGAACTCATGAAGGCCATTATGAGTTCCTGGTCATGCCATTCGGTCTTTGTAATGCCCCCTCTACTTTTCAGAGCCTTATGAACCACATTCTCAAACCATATCTCAGGAAATTTGTCCTTGTCTTCTTCGATGACATCCTCATCTATAGTTGCACTTGGGCCGCACATCTTCAGCATGTAGATCTACTCTTGCAACTACTCCGCAAGCATAAATTATTTGTCAAGATGTCCAAGTGTTCGTTTGGCATGGAAGAAGTTGAGTATTTGGGCCACATTGTGGGGCGTGAAGGTGTCAAGGTGGACCCCAAAAAGATCCAGGCAATGCAGGATTGGCCTCAACCTAAGACCTTGAAGAGCTTGAGAGGATTTTTGGGTCTCACAGGCTATTATCGTAAATTTGTCCGCAACTATGGTTGCATAGTGAAGCCCCTCACTCAACTCCAGAAGAAAAATTCATTCTTCTAGAATGAGGACGCACAACAGGAATTTATAGCTCTCAAAAATGCCATGTGTTCCACTCCAGTCTTAGCACTACCTGAATTCACCAAATCTTTTGTCATTGAATGTGATGCTTCGGGTACAGGTATTGGGGCGGTCTTAATGCAGGAAGGGCGACCTTTGGCCTTCACTAGCCAACAACTAAGTGGGAAGAATCTGGGCCAATCTACCTATGAGAAGGAAATGATGGCCATCTTACATGCAGTAGAGACCTGGCGACCTTACTTATTGGGGCGACGTTTCCAAATCCACACAGACCATCACAGTCTTAAAAAAATTTTGGAGCAACGCCTATCCTCCCCACAACAAAATAAATGGCTCGCCAAAATGCTGGGATATGATTATGAGATCATTTACAAGAAAGGGCAAGACAATAGTGTAGCAGATGCATTATCTCACCAATTTGAGGAGGAAAGTACTCTGCTAGCAATTTCCCTCCCCATTCCAGAATGGATTGAAGAGGCTCGCAGGGAATGGTTTTCACATCCCGGGCTCTCCCAACTCATTTCTCAATTGCAGGTAGATCCAAATTCCACCAAGTGCTACTCATGGCAGGATGAGATTCTTCGCTATAGGGACAGAGTTGTAATATCACCTACATCCACCCTCAAAAGTCGCATTTTGGAAGAATTGCACTCATCCCCCATTGCAGGACATTCAGGATTTCAGAAGACGTATGCTCGTACCAGAAGATCATTTTTTTCGACAGGCATGAAAAAGGACATCCTTACTTTCGTAGCAGAATGCGATGTCTGTCAACGCCACAAAGGGGAGACCGTTAACACACCAGGCACATTCCAACCGTTGCCCATCCCGGCATCAATTTGGATGGAGGTTTCTATGGATTTCATTACAGGTCTTCCAAAGTCAGGAAACAAGTCAGTCATCATGGTGGTTGTAGAAAGACTTTCGAAGTATGCTCATTTATGTGCCCTACCCCACCCGTTTACACCGACTTTGGTCGCTCAATCTTTCATGGATCAGCTCTTCAAATTGCATGGCATGCCCACTTCTATTGTGTCCGATCACGACCCGATCTTCACCAGTAATTTTTGGCAGGAACTCTTCAGGCTACAAGGCACTCAACTAAAACTCAGTAATTCCTATCATCCGCAAACGGATGGTCAAACTGAAGCCGTCAACAAATGTCTGGAAACCTACCTTAGGTGTGTCACTTCAGAAAAGCAACATCTTTGGGTACAGTGGTTACCTCTGGCTGAATGGTGGTATAACACCAACTATCATGCCACCACCAAAATGACTCCCTATGAAGCAGTATATGGTCAAATCCCTCCTTCACCTACTTCTTATATCAAGGGGTGCTCAAAGGTACAAGCAGTGGATCAACTCCCACAACACCGTGCAACCATGCTCGCCCATCTTAGAGAGAATCTTCATCAAGCTCAAAACCGCATGAAGCAACTGGTAGACCAGCATTGCTCAGAGCGCCAATTCCAAGAAGGGGATCAGGTCTTTTTGAGGTTGCAACCATATAAGCAAACATCATTCAAAGACAAGGGTTGTCATAAACTATCTCCAAAATTCGATGGACCATATCAAGTACTTCAGCGCATTGGAGAAGTGGCTTACAAGTTGGCTTTGCCACCTACTACAAAAATCCATCCAGTTTTCCATGTCTCATGCCTCAAGAAAGTGATTGGGAACAATTGCAGAATTCAAACCAGTCTACCTGAAATGGACGAAGAAGGGTCAATCTGGCTCCAACCTGAATAGGTCCTAGACACACGAGACAGGCACCTGCGGGGCCGCATGATTAGGGAAGTCCTCGTCAAGTGGAAAGACACCTCTCCAGAAGATGCAACTTGGGAACCAGCCACTATTCTTCAGCAGTTTCCGCGTCTTCAGCCTTGAGGACAAGGCTAGTCTTAAGGGGGAGGGCATATTAGGGTCCCACCCTAACCCCCTTATTTATGTAATGGGATCGATTCATAGTCAAGAGTCAATAAAGCCCATATTAATAATTGTAAGTGGTTAACCCGCAATTAATGACGAGACCATAGTTAGTTGCAAATGGGTCGTAGTATTAGATAGATGGTATAAATAAAACCCATGGTATTGATCCTTGGTATTGCATGTATGAGTCATATATAAAGGATAGAGACTCCCTACGAGGAGCATTGTGTCTTATTTTTGTATCGAGCTCTGCTCTATTGGAGGTTGCCCCCTCGAAGAGGCCAGTGAACATTACTTTCTGAATAATAAAATATTTGTTGTTGTCTCTCACTATTCTATGTTCTGGGTATCTTTCTTCGCATATTCTGTATTCGGGTATCTTTTCGTAGGTTAAGAGCATAACAGGTGGAGTTGATTGAGGAGTTGATGGAGTTGTGTTCAGTTTGACTTAGTTGAACTAGTTGTATTTAGTCTAACTGCAGAATACACTAGTGATGAGTGATGTGAATTAATTATTAATTAATTCAATAATTATTAACTCATAAAGCAACTAAAGAATACATCAGTTAACTCAGTGCATGGACAGTTCAGTGGAGACAAGTGTTAGAGGTGAGTGAAAGGGCAAGACAGCTGTCAGTTGTGACTATAGTTGTGCATGAGATTTGCACAATCAATGGATTGAGTATTGCTAATGAGGATTGTGTGGTTCAGCCAAGGGAAATATGAATTTGGATCAGCCATTCTCATCTATTCTCATGCAGGATTGCGCAGTGGAGGCAGGCAAGCAGCGGAGGAAATTTGAACCTGTGATTGATCCAGATCTGAGCTAGTTTGTGTGTAGCAGGTGGAGATAGTACTGAGTACTTGTGAGGAGTATTGTACTATGTACTGTTACATGTTCTCAATCAATATAATATATAGATAGTTGGGGGTTTTCAGCTGTATGCTTTCCCCATGATATACTGTGTTGATATGTGTGATTGATGCTTCAATGTGCGCATGCAATTGTTTCTGAATACTGCAAATTAATGATCAATGGTAGAGGAGGTTATGTATTATGCATGCATTCCGCAAATAGTGTATAATCAGGATAATCTCTGTGAATAAGTGTCATATTATTCAAAATTTCTACACCCCCCACCACCAGTGTTTTTCCTAACAATTAGTTCACAATATAACAATGATTCATGAAAGAAAATACAACACACATTCAACAAGATAAGTACCAAATCCAATGAAGTAGTTCAATTTCCTTAGTACATATGAATATAACATATACCGCAAACATCCAAAGAATAGTCTCAAAACATCTGTGATACATGCATGAAAGTATGTTGGCTCAATGAGCTTCAATATTAGGTGAAAGATCCAAGTACATAATTACAATGGTGAGGCACTAGTTCTAGTAGTGGAACATTAAGTCACTTCTTGCTTCTCCAAAGAATATTTTTCTCTCCTATGCCAAGTTAGAGAAGCCAAGACTAACTCTATTGAAAGCCTAAGCCTCCCAAAGCCCCTTTACTTGAGTTATGAGGTTTCTTTTATAACACGATGAATGACATTTCATACCCCCTTGACTCTTGAATTACCCTCATGACTCTTGGACTTATGCTATTTCATTTGGACTTCTAAACAACTCTTGAACTTTTAAATTATTTTTGGACTTCTCTAAATGACGTTTGTCCATATATGATTATGTGACTTTCCATTTTCTGCATATGACTCTTGGAATTCCACACATTACATTTTGTCTTTTTCCTTTTGATAATATATCATTACATTCCACATGATGTGGCATGACACATGGACATATATTAACCATTATGATGACACTTGTACAAGTTACAACTTGACAATGATGACATGGAATTTATGATGAGTTGGAAATGCCAAGTTTTTCTTCTTGCTACTCTCTCTTTATTCCTCATGAAGGATATGATATATAATCCATATTCATTAATGATCCACTTAGTTTCTTATCATTCACTCTCCAAATGGTTTTGGATCAGTATCTAAATCTTATGAGTCATCATGAATCTCCATTATGTCTTGGTCCAAGATCAGCTTCATGTCTTTGTGATCGTTCTTCTTTGTACTTATTCTCTACAAGTTCTTATTTGTGTATTCTCCTTGCTATCTTCCTTTAGCATCACCTTTTCATACTAGGAATGTATTCTTGTCAATGAATATCACTCACGACAAGTAAAAATCATCCTTAAAATCTTCTATTTTGTCTCTACCTAGCTCATGGGAAGGACTGCTTATGATAGGCCTGTGTGGGAGCTGAAAGGGAAAGGATTGATAAGGAAATCACAATTGAACTTAAAAGTGGCCTAGGAAGGCACCATTTTTCATTGTTACTATGCTATATGTTGTAAAGAGGGGCTCTCCTTGGTCCATTGCACTGGGGAAGGACAAGGAACAAGTGGTGAGCTTATTGGTTAACATTATACCATGTGCTATGAAGAGAAGAGAGGAAGACACTAATAGAGTGGTTTGACTAGTAAAGGCCTAAGAGGAGGCTTTACTAAGCCTTGTTAATATGTCATGAACTGAAGGAAAGAGGCTCAAGAAAGTGTTCAATCTAGAAGGGAAGAACAAGGAACAGGGTTGAAGGCTTGTTGCTTAATATTGCACTATGCATTGAAGGAAAGAGGAGGCTTGAGGGAAGGTGAATTTTTTCTCAAAAAGGGGTCACAGTTTATCTAAAATGTGATTTTCCTCTTATGCTAACACAATTTGGCCCAACGGTGGCTGAATGTTCATCTAGAATGTGCTTTTAACTGAGGGAGGTAGTAGAAAGCTAGGTTACTTAGCCTAGAAAGTACTCCATTACATTAAGGAAGGAGGAGGGCCTTTGCATGATGTAATTTTATTTTTCAAGGGGATGGAATGGGTCCTTTCTGTTAGCTATAGGTACTTAATATGCTATCTAAAGCAAAGGTAATCGAAAATTAGTGCAGTGAGTTAGAATGAGCCACTAGGGTTAGGTGATTGTTCTTGGAAAGTTATCAATGTGCAATGATTTGACATGATCTTGAGAAGAGCTTAGTGCACAAGTATTGGTGAGAAAAGTTGCATCAATGAGGATCATGAATGAGCTATGCTCATCACCTAGTAAGAGGTTTAAATCCTTCAGAACTTGCATTAGGCAGGAGGACCAAGAAGAGCTCCAAAATGGCCAAGTGTGGGACTAGTAAAGTAAGAGAGGGAAAAGCATTTGAACAAGACTCAAACATGGATCGCACACATGAAATTCATCAATACAAACCAGAAATATATACAGGATTCGTGAACAACAATCACACCTTGAACAACAACAAAGTGACACTTATTTCTAAGTGTGATAATTGAAATGACACATTATGACACTTAGAACATAAATTGCGACAGAAGTGTTGAATGCTATCAAAATGTGTGCTAAGATGTAGGAATTTGTCTAGCGCATATTCTTATGATATGCAGGGATATATAATGTAGAACGGTGCACCAAAAATAACTCTAATGATGCACAAAGGTGCGACACATGCAAGAGTGTAAACAACAAATTGTGACACCTGTGACAGTAAGAAAACATGAAAACGACACTCACAAATGTGGTAAATGATATTGAAAGTGACATATACTAGAGTACAACATTAAAGCACCACTTTTTAAATTGAAAGTAAGCAAAAATGATAGCTTCAAACATGAAGGAAACACTTGTGAAAGCATATGTGTGTAAAGCGACATTTGGGAAAACTCACTGAAATAGAGATATGAATGCAACCAAAGTGAGGGAGACTATGAATGAAAGTGTGCACAGACTATCGACATGGGTTGAACATCACACAGGAATTGTGCCATGCTTGTTCAAGCTTGCATAAAGGAAGTGTGCTTATGAATTCATTACAGACTAAGCATGTGTGAGTAAGTGACTTCGACAGTTAAAAATGGGAAGAATACTTAAACACTTAGCACAACATCAATCGAAAATGAAGTGACCATAGATGATAAATCATAAGATCCTTAGTAGGTTCCAAAATTCAAGTGTAGGAAAAATTTTGGAGGGTGTTAATCATAGTGTCAACACTATCCAAAGCTTATATTTTTGTGAAGGAACTATCTTCTCTAGCCAGATTCAGATGATATGAAGCATAAGGGACAACAAGGTTATGGTTTCTTATTTCTTGGGCTCTAAATCCATCCTTTCACCCAGGTCATCCTTTTGGATAATACAACAGAATAAAATCCTATCTTGGAAATTTCTTTTATTGTGTATTGAATCAAATAGAGAATCATGAGAGCATCCCTCATGAATGTTATATACATTTAAGATATTGTATTTTATTTTGTCTATAAAATACACAAGCACACATTATATATATATATATATATATATATATATATGTGTGTGTGTGTGTGTGTGTGTGTGTGTGTGTGTGTATATGTATGTATATATATATATATATATATGTATGTATAACACTAAAATATTTTACTTAACACTGGTATTGAAACATTTTATTATGAATCACATTAACTACAATAAAATGTTTTTGTTTGTTACTAGTCTATTTTTAAATACATATCAATATTACCAACCTTAAATATTGAAATAATTTTTTATGCATCACATTAATTTGTTTTGTTATCAATAATATTTTTTAAATTTGAGATACCAATTTTATAGTAAAAATTGGATTAAATACACATATCCCTTGGTCCTAATAGGAGGTAATTGAATTGTTTTACTTTCAATTTTTTTTTTAACCATTACAATATTTCATTATGGTCAACATTTTTTACTACTTTATCTATTTATATACATATATATAATGATAATATTATTAAAATATATTAATTAACATGGATATTGAAATAGTTTATTTTAATCCTATATTGAAATATTTTTAAAAAGTATAAGAATCCTCATAGTAGAAGGTGAAAATATAAAGTTTGTGTTATACCTTTAATCACTTTATTTATTTTAAAATTGACATAAAATTACGTTTCTGAAGATGTATATATATACATCTTGATCACAAAATATTATAATATCACCAACAAACAAAACAAACATAATGAGAGTAAAATTATATATATATATATATATATATATATGGTGTGTGTATGTTGACATTGTTTTTATTTTTTAAATATTTTATATTTATTTTAAAATAAACATATACCAACTTGGGAAGTTGAGCATTAAAAAAATTATACATTTCTTTTTTATTAAATTGTAAAATAAACCTCTCACGACACAATTTTAAAATTAAAATTTAATCTACTAAACTTTTTATTTTAACTTTAAATTTTTATAGATGGTATTTAATCATCTTTACAAACATCTCTGACACATTTTCCTATTCAAAATTTTATAGAATGCAAAAATGCATTATCCTTTAGACCTTTATCACTTCTCTAAATGGATATGGTATAATTACATTTTTTAATATTTTTTTAAAGTGATGAACTCTACGAAATAGTGAATCTTTTAAATGATAAAGTTATAAAATTAAAATATATAATGTTAATTTTATTTTATTGAAAGTTTTATTTAAATATTAAATTTGTATAGATTATACTTGATTATTTTCATAAATGTATGTAACACACTTTTTAATTTTATTTTTTTTAAACTATATTTAATTATCTTTCTAAATGTATGTGATAGGATTTCTTTCGTATTTAATTTTTTTAAATTAATTAAAATTAAAATTAAAGTGTTTTGTTAGCTTTTCTACCCTTAAGTTTCTATAACTTCAAGAATGGTATATAACTTGAAAAATATACCCCAATTGTATTATTTCAGTACTTTTTTATTTTCTAATTAAAAACTAGTAATTTTCTTTTTTCCGAAGAAAAAAGGTTCGTAATTTTTATTCATGAGAGATGAAAAAAGAGTCACAATGCTTACCTCCCTCTTGGGTTGATAATAACTGCAAAAAGCAAAAAAAATTATCTCATCACGAGAGATGACATTTTTAAAGATCATTACTTGTTTGGCTCTAGAAAGACACCAAAAAGACAGAAAAAGAGCAAGGACATTTAATGTCTCATACAAAAACACCGGGTATTAATTGTTGAGAAAAAAACAAAACTGGAACTAGTTGAAAGCATCAAATAGCAACCTCAAGGGACAAGAAAGGGTAGTCCAAAGCCACACGTAGATTCTGCTTTGTAACCTATGACGAATCAAGTGCCATCTGCAAGCCTGCTTTGGAGAGGTTGTTTGTTGCTTGATTTAGGTCCTTGAAGAAATGAGAGCAAGAAAAGGAAGCAAATAATGATTTGAGCCTTAAAAAATCATTGACCAAAGGAATCATAAAGATGTTTATGCAAACTTGAGCATCATTGAACCAATTGACCACCAACAAGGAGTCACCAAAGAGCTGAAAATTCTCACACCCCTTTTCTCTTGCGAACAAGAGCAAAAACTTACAAGCCATCAATTCCACGAAATTATTAGAACCTTCACCAAGCCCGAATTTATAGAGAAAAAATGGGAGGGAGTGAGATGGAGAACAAAACCACCCCCACTTTATTGCCTGTTATCTGTTGAGGTGCCATTAAAGAATCCCCATGGGATCTCCTTGTTTGGCTTGAAACTGACAACTTCCCTTGGAGCTACTAAACCTTTCTTTTGTGGAAAATGACTTAATATGGCTAAGGTTTCCACAACAATCTCCACCGGGGATGAAGGGGAATCCTGGAAAATGTTTTTTTTTTCTTGCCAACCCCACACCCCAACTCAGAATGAACGGGAGATCTTTTACAGGATTGTTCTACGAGTTACCAATCCAACCCCGCCAAACTTCCTACACCGATCTCCCTTCCCATCTCCCAATTCTGTCTAGTGCTACACTACTAGCACCCCAAACTTGTCTAGTAAATGGAAATGAGAAGAAGACATGACTGATAGTGTCCTCATCATTTTTACACAAGGCTCAAATGTTAGGACAAACCGTGAAGCGACGCTACAAAACCTCCCAATGTGGGGCCCTGTGTTCCAGTAGACACCACATGAAATATTGGATTTGGCTGGACACTTAGACTTCCATAGTCTATTTCACCACCATTTTGGGAATGTTGTCGCATGATGAGCAGACAGAAAGAGATAACATGCCTTTGGGGTGTACACTCCAAAAGGCGAGACCAGCCACACCAACTCATCACCCCTCTATAAGAGCCTCACATGTCCATCCGCTAGAACTACTAGATACACCTCCCAGGCTTCAAATAACATTGGATACAAATATAACTCCATCATTGACCTCCACCCTTGCCTCTAAATTGAGGTTCTCTCTGAGCTAGCTATTTGAGCCAACTTTGTGAGACCCTACATACAAAGGTATTCCACCAGATCTAGGGGAAGGCGATGACACTACCCACTTCCTAGCCATAGGTCGGCCCAACCTGAACTTATCCCCTCTACCAACATGTCACAATCCATTACTAATGACTCCAAAGGTGTTTAGAAGCACCCTCCAAACCAACGAGATGTTTGAGCATGACTTGGAAACATTCATTAACCAGTCTTCAACTGAATTAGGAGCAATGTACTTAGCAGTGACAACTTTGGACCAAAGACTCCTTCTTGAGAGAAGTCACCATCCAATGTTGGTTGTCAGAGCTTTTGCGAACAAGAATATTTTCTTGAGGCCCCATCCACCTAACTTTTTGTGGGTTTCCATATTCTCCCATCTAACCCAGGGAAGCACTCGCGGAGCTTGATTTCTTTCCCATAGGAATTGAAAACACAATCATCTGATATTTTCCAATATAACTTTAGCGATCCATGCCAAAAATGTCCAATAGACGGGGATAGCTTCTAGGACTAATTTAATAAGCATCAACCTCCCTGCTTGAGAGAGCCAAAGAAGGTACCAAGTTTTTAATCTATTTTCGACCCTGGCTAGTAACCAGAACCAATCCTACTTAGAATACTTATTCATCTTGAGAAAACCCCCTAAATATTTAAGTCTTTTATCCAAATTGGATGCAACAAAACCAAAAGGTTGTACAAGAAGTCTCACCAATATCGCTTCCAGATTGTGAAAAACAAAGAGTGATTTTAGAGGATTAATGAGCATCCTAGTGGCCTTTCCAAACAACAATAGGATTTCTCTCAGCTTATGAAGATCTCTTGGCCTCCCATTGCAAAATATTAAGATATCTACAAGCAAGAGATGAGTGAGGAACAAGGCGCTGGCTACCTCCTTGGATTTTAGCTGCTAGAACCAGTTTTTTGGGGGCTTCTGCTACCAATAGGAAGAGAAGAGGGGACAAAGAGTATCCCTGATGTAAGCCCCTTTGAGCATGAAAGAAGGGAGACACCACTCCATTAATCAAAACTATGAAGGAAACTGACTGAATGAAACTCACCACCCAGGCATTAAAATCTTCATTAGAACCAAGATGAGTCAAAATAATGTGACAATAGGTTCATCTCACCCTATCATAAGCCTTAGAGAGGTGTATTTTGAGCACAGCCCCCCTCTAGTCCAAAATCTTCATATTGTGTAAGATTTCCTGCGTCGTCCCAATTGCTTCATGGATTTGCCTCATGTTAGTGTCAATATTTGCACACTGCCATCAGTGATCAAAAATCCTCTTCTTATATCATATTAGGGTTCCATTCTGAAATGTTTTTCATTCCACTAGGTCATCATGCAAAAATTTGGTCACTAAAGGTTGAACTAGGGTTTCTTTTATTCATTTCAGTAATTTACCCCTTGCTGGCTCATTTCACCTTTTGTTGAAGTATACCATTAGTCATGACTTGTCTTCATCATGACAGTCATTTTCATCATAGTCACAGCCACTCAAAGTCTCCATTAGGTCTTAGGGTTTCCAAGGTCCACTAAAACACTATCTCTTGCATAAAATACCAACAAGTGAAGGAGTAAGAATAAACAAGATTTCATCAGCAAAATAGTTTGTAATTTGAATATTCAAGCAAAAATGTAATTTTATGGTTTTGATATGTAATAATTCTCATGGTTCCAAGTGTTGTAATTTCAAAGTTCCATCAGCCAAAAGGAAGAGTTTCAAAGTCATTATGTTTCCAGATCTACCAAGAAGATCAAATCAGAAGATGAAGTTCAAAGGTAAATTGTAAAATACAAGTCAAGTTTGAGAAAGAAAAAGTGGGTTTCAAGACCAATTTTGAAACTTTAAACAAGATATAAAGGCCATAAAAGACAAAGGGAAGGCTCATTTTCACTTTTATCCATCTATATCTCACTCACCTACACTTTATCTACCTCCCTTTACCTTTTCCCATGCCCATTCCTCTCATTTCCCTCTCTTAGGGTTTTGAGGGCATTTTTCTTGGTTTCATGACCTCCATGGTTAAATCATCAACAAAACTTGTATCCTGATGCTTTTACACCTTCCCATATCCTTAGTATAACTTCCTAAACACTTCCCATCACTCCTATCCCTCAAAATCATCATTTTTCTACAAACCCTAGCATATTGCTACGCTTTTGACACTTTTCTAGACTAGGCCTGTGTTTTTCCCTTTTGGACCCCTTCCCCTCACTCAATCCTTGAAATTATAGTTTCCCATACTTCCTAACATTCCTCCCTACCTCCCAAAAATTTCCTAAGAATTTAGAAGCCCCCTATCCCCTTTATTTCCCTTCATTCCTATAAATTTCCCAAATCCCCTGTTTTGCCTACACTAAACCCTAATTTCCTCTCCCATTGAGCTAGGGTTTTCTATGGAATCAGAGACATCTAAGTAGAGAAGGTATAAGGGAGGTCATATTAGAAAGTATGAGTCCAATCCAACTCATAAACATCATGTCTCCATCATTTTTCAAAAAGGTCATTGCAAGGGACAAAATCATTTGCCATATATAGGGCCATTTTTGCTTCAAAGTATGTTTCCAACCAAACAAAGATTAATTTTACAAAAGTGAGAGAGGTGTTTTTGCATCATTGGCCAAGGAACAAAAACCTCCTTAATGTTTTACACAGGTGTTATGGTTTTGGAGAAATGTAAAACATGCAGGTGCTACAAGAAGTTTTCTGCACTTCTGGAGTGACCTTGGGATAATCAATTTTTCTCCTATCGGGAGTGTCGAAATGACTTTCTTGATGAGTCAAATGATAACTAGATAGAACACGCTTTCCAATGAGATAACATGAGCTCAAGTGGGAGTTGAGGAAGGCCTCAAAAAGTTTCCTGCAAGAGCACACTTTATTTTTGCACCCTCATTCTACACGTTTTGACCAGTCTTGGGAGAATTGATTGTTGAGGGGCTATACTTGATCATTTGTAGTTATTGATAGGTCCATTGTGTAGCCAAGAAATATATCTATCCAACTAGCTATCATGAGCTCAATTTGGACTCCGTGAAGGCACTCAAAAGCAAGCTGCAACATGGAGGGCACACCTAGCAAAGAGATGGCACGCCTGGCACAAAATTGGTGCTCTGATAAGTCTTAGGAGACACTCTTTTTGAGGGGTCAAATCAAGTCCATTTTGGAGACTATAGGTATATATGAAAACTAGACAGGATAGGCTTTCTAATGAGCTATCATGGGTTCAATTTGGACACTGGGAAGGCACTCAACACTTTTTTGCAAGATGGATGGTGTGCCTGGAGAAGAGATGGCACACGAGATGGCGCGTTCAACCAGTTGTCTAATTTTTCACTGTTTTTTTTCTAGATTTGATTTTCACATTGGGAAATAAAGTTTTTACTGATGTAATTGATTATTTAAATGTAATTATGGTATTTTTACTATTACATAGGGTAAATACATTAGGTAAATAGACTCTATGAGGTGTAATGAATTAGTTTCGTTGTAATTAGGGATGAGTCACTTTAACCAGCCTACACTCTAGCTATCAGTTCAATTTTGGTGGAACTACTCCTCCTCTCATGGATTCAACCCCTGAGGTTGGGAGGAGTTTGTTTGAGGCCTACATATTGTATTTTTCAGTCTTTTCAAAGGTTGGACTCAGTTGGATGCTGTTAGATTGATCAGAGACACTATTGTATCAAAATTTGGCTAGTTTTAATAGATGAGTTGCAGCTATTTCCTTGGGATACTTGTGGTATGAACATTTAGCATTGTTTCTTCTATTATCTCATATGTTTGAATGTGTTGTTTATTCAAGCAATCATTTCATGTCTATTTTGTGATAGTTTTCAAGTTGATGAATAGAATTCATGAGCTTTCATGCTCTGTTTTGGGGAAACTTTCATAGTCTGTAAACATTTCTTCAGTTTAGGAAAAATTCATGTGTTTTCATGCTTTTCCTAGCTCCTCATCTGTCTAATTCATCCCACACAAATACCCTTAAGTGTTATGTTTTTTGCCTACCCTGCCCCCTTGAATGTCTACAATCATATCTCATTTGCCTTGACCTAGTTCTTGACCTAATCCTCATCGAGCAGCCCAATCAAACAAACAGAACCCTATGCACTTTATAACTAGCCTAAAACCCTAATCCATCCAGCCCTCTTGGCTGTGATTCTTTGGAGAGATCCCTCTCTGGCCTGGTAGGGCTAGATACCAAGTCAAAAGGTTGGTCTGTGGTTACCTCGGCTGGACTCTTCCTCAGCCTTGGAGATCCGGAGGAGTGATAACACCTCCATTTAAGAAAACTAAATTTCTCTTTTGAAATATGCCCTGATAGAATTTTTTTGAGATTGCTAGCTATTATTTTTGCAATAAATTTATAAACCACATTACATAGGGAAATAGGCCTAAAATAATTCGAGGACTCAGGAGCATCCTTTTTGGGGAAATATGATATGAACATCAAGTTAATAGTGGGTAGCACTACACCCTTCTGTCTCGATTCTTCAACCACTGCCAACAAATATTTCCCTATGATTTCATAAATCCCTAAGCAAAACTCCACCCCCCAACCATCTAGCCCTGGGCTCTTATCCTTCTGAAATTTACCTAAGACAGATTTCAACTCTTCCTTGGTTACTGAATTCACATACTCAGGACGAGCCCAAACTCATACAGAACACCTCCAAGATGAGCCTTGACTTGAAGCCCCAAACCCATTCCACTTAATTGACCTCTTTCTCCATCACATTGCAATTCCACCCAGCCTACCTCTACCATCCACAGGAGCAAATCCCCAATCCAGAAACAACCCTTCTAAGCATCAAACCACCACCTCATCATTTCCAATCATTTCTTGAAGGAACAACAAATCAGGACAAAAAAACTCTAGTAACCTCTTCAGTGGGTTCCTTTTGTGGGGGCACACTAGCCCACATAAATTCAGGGAGAGAGATTTCATTGAGAAACCCCAACCTAGGCTTTCCCTACTCTAAGGGCCCTTTGAATTGACTGCTGAGTACCTGTGGCAATGTTTGACATAGCCTTCACCTGAGCTTTGTGGAGATTAGACTTAATTCCACACCGTTTCCCTTCAGAAACAAATAGGTCAAGTTTCCCCAACCCCAACACCATGTCCCTTTGTGAGCCAAGCGCCATCTTTCTCCAAAGATTATACAAAGAGACTCTTTGAAGCAACAAAAATTATAGTATTTGTGCTTTAAATGTTAAATACACAAAGTATTGCAAGTAATATTTTTATTAATAAGATGAAATGTACAAGTATGGTTGAATCTTACCATGAGTGTCTACTTTATATACCTATGCAAGTGTCCCTTTTATGAAAGGTCAAGTCCTTGGGGACATACCTCTTCACTAAACTAATCACTAATTAATCATTGTTTTTGAGGTAGTATTATTATCTATATTTACATTATTTTATATCTATTTTTGATTCATAGTATTGCCCCTTTCTTTGAAAAGCTTTGTCCTCAAAGCGTAATCATTAATAATTTATTCACTTGACCACATCATTTTGGCATGTGTAATAGTTGACAGTACCACCTTAGGATTAGGGTTGTTCCATATATTTTTCTAATTAAATAATTAAATTAATTATATAATTTATATATATATATATATATATATATAGAGAGAGAGAGAGAGAGAGAGAGAGAGAGAGAGATAATAATATGTAATTATATAATAATAATTATTATTATTATAATGTAATAACGTTAACGCTTGTGGAATATGATTGAATGAATCGAACAACGTAACAGACAAATCAACATCACGACTATTTGACCTAACGTAACAATAAACCAAACACCATGAGTCTTGACAAGACAGTTGATGATCAGACCCGTTAATCCTCCGTGGTAGCCAGTGACAATCGGCACCGATGGATCAGACTGTGAGGCGGAAGTGTGTCGGAGTAGATCAACAACATGATGGGTCGATTCAGACAGTGGATGCTTAACCCAAAAATTGTTGGCACTAAGGCGAAGAGGGACGTGGGCAGAAGGATTTGTAGATTGGAGGAAGGGCATCAACCAATAGTGTGGTCGGGTGAAAGGATTTCTTTGGGAATCGTTCTGATCTGATAGGGTTTATTGACAGGGAGAAAAGCTTGTGCTTCCATATCATAGTTTGCATGGAGGGTATGTTGTTTATGGTGAATGCAATATTCGATAACATTAACTGAATTATTTCTTGAAACATTAGTGAGAATAATTGGTGTCTCAATCCTAGCCTCCTCCATCAACCTTTTTATAGTTTGAGATTGTGATGCCACATCCTTTTGTACTCAAAATACTATGCCATATGAGGTCTACAATATAACAACAGACATTTGTCCATCCCAACCGCCAAATCTAACATGATTCAATCCTCCATACCGATCTCCCATGTTTATAAGAGGCAACCATCTGTGTGCAATGCCCATGAAAAGGAAAATGGATACAGTCTGAATGAATACAGTGGCAAAGTCCAAATAGATACAGTGGAAAAGAAAGAGTGAATTCTTCCATGCTATGTTGTACAACTTTATATGTTTAAACATATCAATATAGCATGAAGTCGATTGATTATGCATCACCGGTGAAATTAGCTCCTCATAAGTGGGTTCATTACTTTGAATAATTTTCATGTTTAACTCGGGAGGAAAAGTATTTGCTGCTCTCCAATAATATCCAATATCGTCCCTTACCATTTTCATTCTCATTGTCATTTTAAAGCGACAATCAAAACTTGGGTAACCTAATTGGAAACTAAAGGTTCTGGGGATAATTAAGGGTTGTTGACATTGGAAAATCCTCTCCCATTCTAAGGATTCTTTTGATTTAATTTTGGATATATCTTTGAATACAATATCCTCTTTATCAACCTTGTTTTCCCATCTTCATAACACCACAAGTTATAAATAATGATATTTGTTCCATAAGGTTTCACATAATCAAATTATTTTAGTAATTCTTCTTCTATTAAGTAAGGAAACCACTCCGAAAGATCTAACATTTTATTTCCCCAATCCTCATTTTCACAAAACGACTTTTTTAGTTGGCCTTCTAAAATTTTGTAATCCACCATAGAGAAGATACACTGGTTAGAACCCATCTCTCTTATGAATGTAGTTGAAAAAAGACCAATACTTTGAGTTGTGACACCATTTTGGTAAGCAACAATGAAAATGATAACATTGGCTCCTAATCGCATTATACCTATCTTCAAAATATTTCCATATTTTTCATAGTGCTTTGTCAAGCTATTCTGAATATTGTTCTCCTCTTGATATTTGTCAATTCCCCTTACAAAAATAGTACAAGAAGATTTTTGTCCCTGTTGATTACTATTAATACACCAATTATGCTTCGATGCAAGAATTCCATAGTCTGTAGCATGATCAAGTCTAACAAGATGCCCTAATAAAGCATGCACCATGCTATCCATTTCCTTCCTAGTTGCTTCTTCAGTTGCATATTTTCGTTGTGCAAAACCACTAAGGGATCCATTAACCCACTTAGCCATCCGAACATCAACCACTTCTCCAACATCTTGAAAAAATTGAAATAGATTGTCCTTGTCAATAAAGTACAACAATTTCCCTACAAAAAGTGTCCTTGTTCTAGGAGTTACAGGAGACTTTGACATGTTTGACAGAAAATTTTGGTCCTTCTGATATTTTGGAGTTGCCAAATTTTTCTTTGTAGGGGGAGTTTTTCCATTTATATCCTCCATTGCCTCATTATTGTCTTCATCTTGTTTAAAACCCATAGTGACTATATGTTTATCTTTAGATTCACCATCACTCTCATCTGAACTATCTATTGGATGTGGACTGAGATTATCTTCTTTATTCAAAGGTATCGTCGTGTTGGACCCAATTTCATAATGCAGTGGAAACATCACCCGTTTAATCACCGTCAGGGGGGGCGACGATGATTTTATGAGCCCACTCTAGCGGTGGTTCAGGGGTAGCGCCCCAAAAGCTAAAAATAGATGTAAAATTGCCTTGTAAAATATTGTAATTTCGCAATCAATCTGAGTCGTTCATTAGGTGGATGATCTGATGGTAGAAGTTATGTTTAATTTAGGGTTTTTTTCCCTAGAAGGCAACCCCTTTCTATATATAAGAGAATTTTATTGCGGTTGTGAATAGGTGTATTCTGAGTGAGAAAGAGAGAGGATATTGTGAGAGTGAAGGGGAAATTACAATGGATATGTTGTAGGTTGTATCTCTTCATTTGCTGGATAATATAGAGGAAGGATTGGTTGTTTCTCTGTGGACATAGCCCAAATTGGGTGAACCACGTATATCCGTGTCTCTCTTGTTTTATGCATTTTATGTGTTTGTGTTTCTGCAATATTTTATGTGTTCCATTGCTCTGTAATATATAAATCTCTAACAATTGGTATTAGAGCTGACAGTCTATTTGGTTGTTAAACTTGTAGGAGAGAAGGGTTCCTGGTTTGAGTGGGAGTAATGGAAGGAGATGGTAAATTTAGTGTCGAGAAATTTAACGACCAAAACTACCCGTTGAGGAAGATGCAAATGGAGGATTATTTGTATCAAAAATATTTGTACCTATCATTGAGTAGAAAAACAAAAAATTCGATGCGTATGAGAGACAGAAAATGAGAGATTCTCGAGAGAAAGGCACTTGGAACAATACGGATGTTCCTAGCGGTGTCGGTAGCCTTTAATGTCTCAAAGGAAATGAAAACATAGGGTTGAATGACAACATTGGCCAAACTATATGAAAAACCCTCGGCCTCAAACAAGGTATTTCTTATGAAGAGTTTATTTAATATGAAGATGTCAGAAGGCGGATCTATTGTTGATCATTTAAATTAATTTAATACGGTTACCAGTCAGTTAAGTTCTGTAGGGGTAAATTTTGATGATGAAGTTATGGCTCAGTTATTTCTATGCTCATTACCAGAAAGTTGAAATAGTTTAGTTATGGCCATTAGTAACTCTATCTTTGGATCTAGTACTTTAAAGTTTGATGATGTTGTTGGTGCAATCCTTAGTGAGGAAATGTGACGGAAAAGCCCCAGTGAGACATCAGGTAATTCTTTCACTGCAAAGACTAGGGGGAGAAAAAAGGAAAGAGGAAAGAGCCTAGATATCGCAGTAAGTCAAGGAAAGGCAGATCCAAGTCCAGATCAAGGATAATGTGTTGGAAATGCAAGAAGAAAGGACACATGAAGAAAAAATATGTCTCGGAAGGGAAAAGAAGGGGACGCAAAACAATAAAAACAATCATGAAGTGAATGTGACAGGTGATGTGTTGCAAGATTATTTGATTCTTTCATTAGAAAATATTATTGATGCATGGGCGGTAGATTCAAGGGCCTCATTCCATGCCACACCTGATAGGAAACATTTTCATGATTATGTTCAAGGAGATTTTGGATAGGCTCGTTGGGTGATGATAAACCCCGTAAAATCATTGTGGCATCATAGGCTCAGGCAGAATAAAACAACATTGCAGAATAAATGGGTTTACAGGTTGAAGGAAGAAGATGGAAGTAGAAAAAGGTATAAACCTAGACTTGTGGTGAAGGGGTTTGCACAAAAGAAAGGTATAGAATTTGATGAAATATTTTATCTTGTTTTTAAAATGATTTCAATCAGAACTATTTTAAGTCTAGTAGCAGCAGAAGATTTTCATCTTGATAAGTTAGATGTAAAGACGACATTTCTCCATGGGGATTTGGAGGAAATGTTCTATATGCAGCAGCCACAAGGATATGAGGTCAACGTGAAGGAAAACTAGTGTGCAGGTTGAAGAAGAGCTTGTATGGCTTAAAACAGGCTCCAAGGCAGTGGTATCTAAAATTTGACAGGTTTATGTCTGAACAAGGTTATACTAGATATCACTTTGATCATTGTGTTGATCTCAAAGGGAAAAATGATGGCAGTTATATTATATTGTTACTATATGTAAATGACATGCTTGTTGCAAGGTCTAACATGCAGGAAGTAAATGTGCTCAAAGGAAAACTGGAAAATTCATTTGCAATGAAGGATTTGGGTGTTGCAAAACAAATCCTTGGTATGAGAATAACTAGCGACGGGAAAAATAGAAAATTAACATTTTCTCAGAGTGATTACACACAAAAAGTGTTGGAAAGGTTTAATATGTAGAATGAAAAACCAATTAGTACACCTTTGGCTAGCCATTTCAAACTAAGGATATGTGTCCCAAGACTCAAGAAGAGATGGATTATATCTCTAAAGTTCCATAAGCATCAGTAGTTGGAATCTTAATGTATGTAATGGTCTGCACAAAGCTTGATATTGCACATGCAGTGGGAGTTGTAAGCAGGTACATGAACAATCCTGGAAAATAACATTGGATGGTAGTGATGTGGATTCTCATGTATCTGATAGGTACTACAAATCAAGAATTATGCTTTAGTGGTTCAAACATTGCTCTACAGGGATATGTTGATGCGGATATGGCGGGTGATAGAGATAACTAGAGGAGCACCATAGGGTATGTATTTACTGTAGGTGGAACAACTGTCAGTTGGGTTTCAAAAATGCGAAGTGTTGTTGCACTTTCAACGACAGAAACAGAGTATGTTGCTTCTACAGAGGCTAGTAAAGAAATGATTTGGCTGCAAAGATGAATTGGATAAGAAGCATGAGATGGGAAGGTTATACAATGATAGCTAGACTGTTATTCATATTTCAAGGAACCCATCATTTCATTCCAAGACTAAACATATATAACTCAAGTACAATTTCATACGATCAGTGTTGGAAGATGGACAGTTGAAGCTGGAAAAGCTACACACTAGCCAAAATCCTGTAGATATATTAATAAAAGTTGTAACTAGGGAGAAACTGAGATTCTACTTGGTTTCAGTTATTCTTCAAGTATGATAATGAAGATGAGAAACAACCAGTCCATAGTGGAAGCATTGTCCAGCAAATGAAGCAACAGTGGAGTTGCTATAATCAGTCTCCAAGTGGGAAATTGTTGGGTGTGGATCTTGATTATCTTCTTTATTCAAAGGTATCGTCGTGTTGGACCCCATTTGTAATGGGACAAAAACGCTACCCATTTAATCACCGTTGCCCCCCCACCCACCCTAAAAATAGATGTAAAATTGCCTTGTAAAATATTGTAATTTCGTAGTCAATATGAGCCGTTCATTAAGCAGATGATCTGATGGTAGAAGTTATGTTTAATTTAGGATTTTTTTTCCCTAGAAGGCAACCCCTTGCTATATATGAGGGAATTGTATTGCGGCTATGAATAGGTGTATTCTTAGAGAGAAAGAGAGAGGAGATTGTGGGAGAGTGAAGGGGAAATTAGAGCGGATCCGTTGTAGGTTGTATCTCTTCATTTGTTGGATGATATAAAGGAAGGATTGTTTTTTTGTCCGCGGAAGTAGCCCAAATTGGGTAAACCATGTATATCTGTGCCTCTCTTGTTTTATTTGTTTTCTGTGTTTGTGTTTCTGCAATAGTTTATTTGTTCCATTTCTCTGTAATATATAATTTTCTAACATTATCCTCACTGTTGATCTCTTTCTTTGCAATTTTTGTTTCCATTTTTGGTTTCATTTCTTCATAATTTTCAGGGGTTTTTTCCTCACTATTGCCTGTACCCTTCTTATATGGCTTGTCCAAAACCGCCTTTACTAGTTGTTGGGCCTTGGTTGCCATTTTGGGTTTTGGTTGCTCATCATTTTCAGAAGATTCACCCTTACTTCTTTCATCCTCAGCTATCATATCCTGAAGTTGATTATCATTCTCATTCATGTCACCCGAAGGAGATCCTAGTTCAACATGTTGAAAACTATTTTCTTGGTTAGAGCATTCTTTATCATTAATCTCTTTCATGTCAATGTTTTCTTCCTTTATACATGATGCATATTTTTCAAATGATCTATTTATTTGTTGTAATGATTCTCACATTTCACTTAACTACATGATGATTTCATGACATAAACTTAATGGCATATTGTGCGGCAAATAATGTCTAAAGGCTCGCATGGCTATGAAAACATTGAAGCGATAAAACTTATAGTATTTTTTCTTTAAATGTAAAATACACAAAGTATTACTAGTAATATTTTTATTAATAATATTAAATGTACAAGTATGGTTGAATATGATAATGAGGGCATGTTTTATATGCCTAAGCAGGTGTCCCTTTATGAACGGTCATGTCCTTGGGGACATACTTCTTCACTAAACTAATCACTAATTAATCATTTTTTTTGAGGTAGTATTGTTATCTATATTTACATTATTTTATATCTATTTTTGATTTATAACACTCTCCCTTCCATCTCATCAGTAGACAAGTCAAGTGGTGATGTTGAGGGTGAAGATATATCGCTTGAAGAGACTACTTATGACCCCAATTCCACCCCTACTTGCTCAAGAACCAACCCATCTTCCACCTGCACTCACTCTCTCTCACACCCCATCACCCCCATACTTTGGGAAGGCTTAGAAAGGCTCAAACCAACAAAAAGAGAGGAGAAAAAAGGATCAAATTCAAGAGAATTGAAAGCAGGAGAAACTTCAGGCCACAACACTTAGTTCTTCTACAATTGAGACGTGGGGAGCCATGATGTATCTCTCAATTTTTCCTCATGATCCACTCCTTCCACCCCTTTCTCCTATGCAATTCCTACAGCTTATGTCCTCACCACATCAACATTCCCTACTCTGCATCCACCTTCTATTTTCCAACCACCTGACCCTCACCCATGACTACTGGCTTCGAAAGAGGCACAAGCCTTCCCTTCCTCAGCCCATTTTCCTGATAGTACTTTGCTATATGACCATGAACATGGCACCAACAAAACTTAAACCAGATCCGCTAATAATACAAAGGTTACAGCTCCAACACCACCAACCCCAGTGATATCTCCATTTATGTTGGGAGCACTTTCCACAAATCCAAATTGACCAATGTAGAAATTTCTACAAATCTAGCTCTGTTACCATGTAGAAATTTCTTGTATATTCAAACTGCTAATTGTAATTTACTAAAACAATATACTTGAATCTACTCTACTCATCAGCGGAAACAATTAGTCAATCAAGAAATCACAAAGCATACAAGGGAAATAATTCAATCAACACATTATACAATGATTTCCTGGGGAAAGCCATAGCTAAAAACCCCTGCTATCTGTATCTTTCATTAGTCAGAAAATATGATAAGATTACAATGCTTTACTTAAGCCCGACCAACCTTTCCACTATCTCTACCCGTCTCATTGCTTCCTAGACAAGCCTTGGATGAATACAATATGCTCTGCTCAACCTTGAGCTCAACCTCCACAAGCATTTTCTATCCTCTACCTGATTGACTGCCTTTGGCCAATACTTAGCCAATTTCCTAGCCTTCCAAACTCCTACTTCCTTATGGTGTTTAATGAGGAATTAAACCCCAATTTAATAGGATTTTTCCTCCATTGGATTGCACATTTCCTTTAGGATCTTCTTTTGACTACATGCACCATCTGTACAATTCAAATAATTATACAACTGATAGTACATTTCCCTTGAACTCCAATCTCAACTAGGCAACTCTCATAACTGACATGCATGAGTTATTTATTAGTGAACCATCAATTAATTCGTTGAATAAATGAAGCAAGACCCCGCTATTATACCTCCTCCTAGTTCATCCATAAGTTGGAACTAGTTTAACTCAATTTAACTCAATTAAACTGAATTAATTAATTACAACTCAAAACTCAACCAAGGCTCCTATAAAGTAGGAGACACTCTACATGACTCAAGTTAGACCCTCAACTCAAATCAACTGAGCCAACTAAGTCAAATTAACTTAGTTAACTCATACAAGTTGTCTTGTGATGTGGAATTACAATTTTTCTCCTAATTTAATTCAAGGACAAAACTAATTTAGGAATTTATTGCTATGTTTTCAACACTCCCTCTCAGCAAGAAAAGGATTCACATCTACCCTGATCCAACACATTTGGAATGTACTTCATGCAACACTTATCATTGTCGTTGTTACTACTGCAACATCTGTAACTGAAAAGCATCCAAAAAAACAAACTGAATCAACTTTATTTGCAACTGTCTACTAGGAAAACTGTATTGTTGATGACTCTATTACAGGGTCTCCTGCTCTTCTATCAACTTTTCTCTACGCTCCCCAGTATGACAATGATCCTTGTCTACTGGGAAAATTCTGTTGCTACTAACTTTGCTACTGAGCCTTCTACTCTATTGTCAACATTGCTCTGCACTTCTTAGTGTCTGACATTGATCCTCCTGCTACTAAATTCTGTGGGCCCTCGTAGCAAGGTAATGATCCATGAGACAAAAAACAACTCAATGGACCCTACCCAAATCTTTGCAACACTTGGACTGAGGATCAACATCGCCCCGCCCCACTCTTGGAGGTAAATTACATGCATGGTGAAAGTTAATCTATTGGTATTGTTGTTTCTATTTCTCTATTGTTTCTTTCACACTTCTACTACAACTACTACAATAATGAGTCTAATCCCCCTAGATCCCAAAGTACTAGATTCCATAGGGCTACTCTGTCTGAAACTAAACTCCCTCTAAGTCTCATTCTCCCTGTAGGAAATATCTCTGCTCCTCAATCTACCAATGTCAATTATCACAACTCTTTTTTTTTCATTAAACATTGGCTCATTGATCTTCCCAATAGCAGCCTTCTAGCTCCATTAAGAAGTCTGCACATAGGGTCTTCTAAGCCAGCCTTGAACTAGAGCTCTAACAATCTGCAATTCAAAATTCATGATCTAATGTGAATCTTGACCTGATAGTGATTCCTGCTCTCATACCATGTAGAAATTTCTACAAATCTAGCTCTGATACCATGTAGAAATTTCTACAAAACTAGCCCTGACACCATGTAGAAATTTCTACAAATCTAGCTCTGATACCATGAAGAAATTGCTAGTAGATTCAAATTGATAATTTTAATTTACTAAAACAATATAATTAAATCTAATCTACTCATCAGCAGAAATAATTAATCGGTTGAGAAATCAAGAAGCATACAAGAGAAATAATTCAATCAACACATTACACAATGAATTCATGGGGAAAGCCACAACTAAAACCCTTGTTATCTGTATATTGCATTAGTCAGAAAATATGAGAAGATTACAATGTTTTACTCAAGCTCGAGCAACCTTTGCACTATTTCTATCTGTCTCATTGCTTCCTAGACACGCCTTAGATGAATACAATATGATCTACTCAACCTTGAGCTCAACCTGCACAAGTATTTTCTATCCTCTGCCTAACTAACTACCTTTGGCCAATACTTAGCCAATTTCCTAGCCTTCCAAGCTCCTACTTCCTTTCGTTTTTCAATGAGGAATTAGGCCCCTATTTAATAGGAATTTTACTCCATTAGATTGCACAGTTCCTTTAGGCTCTTCCTCTGATTGCATGCACCATATGTACAATTCAAATAATTATACAATTGATAGTACACTGCCCTTGAACTCCAATCTCAACTGGGTAATCTTAGATCTAACATGCATTAGTTATTTATGAGTGAATCATCAATCAATTGGTTGAACGCATGAAGCAAAACCCCACTATTAGACCTTCTACTTGTTCCTCCATAAGTTGGAACTAGTTTAACTGACTTTAACTCAGTTAAACTAAATTAATTAATTACAAATCAAAACTCAACGAAGCCTCTTATAAAGTAGGAGACACTCTACATGACTCAAGTTAGACCCTCAACTTGAATTAACTGAACCAACTAAGTCAAATTAACTTAGATAACTCATACAAGTTGTCTTGTGATGTGGAATTACAATTACATTTTTCTCCTTATTTAATTCAAGGACAAAATTAATTTAGGAATTTCTTACTAGATTTTTAACAACTAAAACCCTCGAAATTCTTTTAACCTTGGTTTCCAAATACCTCTTATTGTGATCCAGATATGCCCTAAGATAGTTACTGATGAGTTAGAAGGACTGATCGTTCAAAAAATTTGTGGGGAGCCCAAAATCCTAACCCACAAAGGAACCAGATCCATAAACTCTTTGGATGCATTGAAGAGTGGCAACCATAAACGAAAGATGACCATAACCCCCACAATATTCCACGACTTATTAACATTTTTCCTTGCATCGACTACCGACTGAAATTCCAAGTGGATCCTGTGTTTGGCAAGAACCATAGCTTCCAACACTTTTTCCACTTGCTGCTTAACCACCTCCATAGAGAGATCATTTCCCCTCGGCCTACCCACCAAAGACATCTCCCCTATCCTCTAAGATTATAACACTGCCACATCCTGACCTAGAGCCAACAGTCGAGGATTATCTGTTTACTTAATACATTCATCCCACTTCCTTTTTCCACCGTTCTTAGGCTCCAGCGAAGGATTTGATCCCTCACCCCTAGCACTAGACACCTCTTCGACCGATGACTCTCCTGTCCCCGGGTATTCCCCTAAGCTTAATATTTTATCCTTTGATTCTTCCCCAGAGCTCAAACACCCTTCAATCTGTAGCCGAAACTCTTCTCTGAAACCCTTTGAGCTTATCTCAACACGAGCCTGAGAGGGAGAGCTAAAAACTCCTCTAGCAATAGCACTTGCTAGTAGATTATCGACACAATCGAACACTACCTTCCCTTTGTCATCGGCTTTTCCTCCACCACCTCCTTCAGAGCTATCCCACAAACTACCGAGGACATGTTGTTGTGAAAACCTAAGCGGGAAATGGGTAGAATCAAAATTCAATGAGGCAATAGCTTCAAGAGAGACCCACATAATTCCGATCAAAAATAGGCCCTCCCCAGGATTCACCTACATCCCATTCCCGGGAGCAGTGTTCGGTGACCCCTGAGTCAGAAACTGACCACCTTATCTTGTAGCTAGAAAACCATTTCTCGTGTGGCCCGAAAACCCTCCACGACACGAGCTAACCACTTCCACCCCTATATATTCTACCCCCGTGGATGCCAGCAAATCCAATAAAACATCGTCTTCCTCATCTAAATCAAGGTTGTATTCTACTAGCTCTATTCATCCAGCATGTCGACTGCTAGCTAGTCGCTCAACTCTTTCCTTCCCTTCACTGCCTCAGGGATCTCCAAATCCTGATTCCTACACCCACTACCTTCGACCTAGCTAAACCTTACCCTTAGCGAAAAGAAGAAAATGTGAGGGAATTCGAGTTAATTGCTTGACTTTTGCAACAAACAAAGTTTGTATACTTTAGCGGTATGATCTGATACCAATGTAATGAAAAAAGTTCATATACGCAGCATTAATCTTTAGAATACTTCAAAGAAAAAAATATCCATTGTAGGACAAGTAATTGTATATTGAATATTATATAAAGAATTAATGAGATTATTACAATGAGGGTGAGGGCTTGCTTATATACCCTAGGAAGGTACCTCTTCACCAACGGTTATGTCCTTAGGGACATACATTTTCATTATCTAGTTATTAATTAATCATTATTTATTATTATTATAATTTTATATTATTTGTATTATTTTATATATATTTTTATTCATAACATTGCCTTCCTCTTCAAAAATATTTTTCCTCAAACTTGCTGATGAAAGATCTTGATAACTTTTCCTGTTTCAAATATCTTCTCACCTCTGAAATTTCATCTTTGTTGATACAAGTTGATATGATTCTCTAAGTGATAAGAAAAATTGTCGGACTGAGAATGGATTAGACCATCCTAGATTAACCCTCTGTGGAATCTTTCGGTCACTGGAATTTTGTAATGGATTGTTATCATAGGACTGGATTCTGCAAACTTTAGTATTCCTTGGAACATAAATATGTTGTTTTCATTTTGAATGATTCAAATATGTAGATTGACTTAGTTGTCTTCTCTTGTGATTCAGATGTCGAGAAGGAGTTCTTTTGGTTGAACTTTCCCTTATTAAGTGTGTAGCAATTTCCTAATTTACTTTAAGTACTTTTGTTGTTAAGTTGGCTACTAAATCATCACTTAGAATTTCCATTGTTTGAACTACAATATCTGAATATGTTTTAACTTCGATTGGTTTCTCATTTTCTTGAGTTGTGATATTGACTGAATTAGCATTTGTTCCTTTATCTTCAACTTGAATTGTTACATCTCACAACCTTCATACTTCCTTTGTGAGAAATTCTTCTAATTTGTTTTTTAATGATTTTTTATCATTTTTAAGGTTTCTTAATTTGAGTGATTAGACTCTGATTATGATTTTTGAGACATAAGAGTTCCTCATTTTATAAGTCAACTTTATTTTGGCATTCAAGCTTCTCGTCTTTTAAACACTTGATTTGTTCTAATAATTTTTTGTTAAGGTCCTTTAAGTGTAAATTTTTATCATCTTTCTCTAATAGACTTTCATTGAATTTCTTTCCATAAATTTAATTTTCTTGTTCTAACTGGTGTTTCTTTGCTTTACATTTTCTCACTTGTGTAAGTAGTTTCTGATTATGCTCCTTCAAACATGAATTTTCCTTATTTTTGTTGGATATGACTTCTTCAACCTCTTTTTGCTTCTCTGATATTGTTTATGGATTCTCTTGAAACATTAGTTTCGAAATATCCTTATGTTATTTTGATGAAGGCATTATTATTATGTTTTCATTGTCACGTCTTGGAACGTGACCATCTTCTTCTTGTAAGGGAACATCAAGAAAAAAAAAATATGTGTTTAAAATGAACGTACCTAATTGCTTGAACCAAGGTCGATCGAGAATTATGCCAACCTCTTTGTCAAGCATAGTTACGACACAGAATTGAGATATGTACTCATAATGATCAACTTTCACTTGTAAATTATTAATTTCATATTCTTTTTCACCAAAAAAACCTTTTCATTTTCCTATATTTGATTCTAGAACTAATAGTTGATTTTTCAAATTAATGTTGATGTAATTATCCTCAATGTTTGGATTAATAGAAATACTAAACTCTTTCCTTTGTATACACCCTTCTAACGTAAATAATCTAAAATCTACAATTGGAATACCTTTATAGGAGAATCTTCCTTCCCTTATTTTCGAATTAGGCTCCATTTTTTTTTATATATGCTTGACTTTTTTTCTATTTATATTTATATTTTTGTTTTTGTCTTTATTTAATATGTATATTTGTTTTGTATATCTTTTTTTTTGGCTCTTTTTTTTTCTAATTCCCTTTTTCTTCATATATATATATATATATATATCTATATATATATATATATATATATATATATATATATATATATAATTTTATTTTTTTCCTGATTCTATTATTATTATTATTATTATTATCGCCAAAGGCCAATTGATGAATTGGAGAAACTCCAAACTCTTATAGTGAAATGTCTGATTATGATGACAACTACGTTGACGAAAACTTTAATGGCCAATGGTAGGGATCAAAGAACGTGGCTTTGATACCAATGTAATGAAAAAAGTTCATATACTTTAGCGGTATGCTCTGATACCAATGTAACGACCAAAGTTCAAAGACAAAAACATCCATCGTAGGACAAGTAATTGTATATTGAATATTATATAAAGAATTGTTGAGATGATTATAATGAGGGCAAGGACCTACTTATATACCTAGGTAGGTACCTCTTCACCAATGGTTATGTCCTTAGGTACATACCTTTTCATTAACTAGTTACTAATTAATCATTAATTATTATTATTATTATTATAGTTTTATATTATTTGTATTATTTTATATATTTTTTATTCATAACAACCACCGAATCAAAAAATAGTAATAAATATTATAATCTAGTTTTAGTTAACGGACATAAATATATGCTAATTTTATTTTATTATTTTTTAATTAAAATTTTAAATTTGTATGTATATGTTTAGTCCTCTTTATTTAATAAATGATTGATATATCAATCAATAAAACATAACATATGTGCCTATACCATTTTAACCTAATTGCTTAAATAAATAGTTTAGTAAGTTAATATCTCTTATTTTAGTTGATACATAATAGTAAATAATATAATTTGAAAAGGTTAAATAATATTTTAATACTATAATATTGAAAATTTAAGAGTTAAAATAAATATGTACTAATATTTTTTTTAATTATGTTTGATTATGATGATGATGATTAACGTCCGCTAAGACTAATATGGTCTATTGGACCTTAATAAGGTAAAAACCTAATTTAAATTCTTTAACATATTATTTTATGCTTGAAGAAAAGTGAGAGAAGCGTTCCTAAATCAGCGTAGTTTTTCTCTCTTAATAGGTTAACAAGGTTGGTAGTGCGACAAATATTTTGAAAATTAGAACGAAATTGACTATAAGCTAGGCAATCTAAGAGAAAGTGTTTTTTATCTTCAACCCTCTTAGTATCGCACATGTCACATACTCTTTTTTCCCATGGTGTTTTGTGAGTAGACCAGTGCCCAGTTTCACTATGAAGTTCATGAGAATCAATTCTTATCTTAGCAATGTTCATTTTCTTCTTCATACTTGGTAAGAAACATAAATAATTCTAGCTTTCACGATTGGGATTGATCACCTCCTTATAATATGTAAGTTTCATTCTCCCTTAGTTATTATCTTAGAAATGTCCATTTCCTTCTTAACACTAGTAAAGAAAAATAAAGAGTTATGGCTTTTAATATTGCGGTTGATCACCTCCTTATAATATCTTAGTTTCATTTTTCCATATCTCTTTATTGCTCCATAGCTTCTTAAATTTGGAAGTAATAATGTTTTTAATATTATTCTTATTCTACAAGATACTGTCCTCCTTTATCTCCCAATGGTCTAGCCAAGATTGGGCATCCTTATTCCATCCTCACTTGAGTAGAAGGTATGGGTTTGGCTAGAGTTAGAAGCAATTTTGGGAAACCTCCTTTCTTCCATGATGTATACTCTCTTCTTATACATGATATACCTAGTCATAGCCATGCATTCAATAGGGGAAAGGATAATTTCAATCAAGTGGATAGGGTAGTGAGTGCATCCCTTAATCTTGAGGTTATAAGCTATACAATGTTTTTGGATCTACTCAATCTTCCTCCATGATTCTTTGGATATACTACAACCCCAAACCTCACATCCATATAAAATAACAAGGGTGACCAAAGTCTCAAAGAGGACCTTTTTTTAATCACAAATCCAAAATTTGTTGACTTACAATTATTTTCAATCCCATAATGAGCTTTCCATTATGATTATAATTAATGTTGATTCCTAGATATTTGTATGAAGGAACTTCCTTCAAGTAGTTATTATCATGAATGAAACTTTGGTAGGTAATATTTTTGGATTTAATTATCATGACTTTAATATTGTCAGTGTTAATAGTCATACCCAAAATATTGGAGGATTCTTTGTTGATTTCTGAGATCGTCATGGATCCTTTACAAAAGAACAATATTGTCAACATAAAGGAGAAGATGTTGATTAGTGGTTGTCATTGATGTCAACCCAAGCAGCACTAGGGGCTACCCTGATGTTGCATGAGAATTTTGACTTGAAAACTTACTCTATTCTTAGTCAAGGATCTTCTATATGGATTCTACTCATCGAGATGTTTCCGTTGATATATGGCACACCAAGTAATTCTTCACAACTTGAGAGATATTCATATTTGAAGTTAGTAACCCCAGTGGCTAAAACCCTAAGGGGTTGTGGCATGGCACTCATAATTGGTTGTGTTCATTGAATAGTCAATAATTAATAATGTTTTTTTTTCTCCTAAAATATCTCCAACATTCACTTTTTGAGGACCCTCTCAACTCGAGACATTCATATAAATAGTGACCCTCATATCCTCCTCTAGTAGGGATTTGGTGGTTTCAAACAGGCCATTGTGGAATTTTCTCTATAACGTTTCTTCTGTGAAGCTTCAAAATCTGAAATTAAACCCCATTTGAGACTAAATATCAATGAACCTAGTGACCAAAGTTCAGATCTTGGTTTTTTATATTTTTGGAGATATGATCTGCGGAAGTTAGGGCTTTTGCATGCTCCCAAATTCCATGTCAAACAAGTGACGTTGGGAAAATCATCATAAATTTCTCTCCGATCATTGGATTCAAATTTTGTAAATAGTGACAGAAAGAGGACATACCTTATTTTGTTGGTTATCGTTTTCAAGGCCGAAGGTAGCAAAAGTGACATGTGGCACTTCGTACAAGTTCACTTTACTGAACTAGTCTATAATTTGGTCATCGTGGGAGATTGGGCATAACTCTTTCTTGAAGAATCCAGTATTGATCAGAACTATGGGGTTGGAAATAGGACTCGGAGGGCTACCAAAGGTCACAATTTTAGAACCTAGATATCCAAAATTACATAGATAAAACATATTCAATATCGAGCTCCTATAAGGCAAGAAAAAGCATGCATTCAAGGATCACTATAGTAAGGACCAACATCAACAATCAAGGGTAAGTATCCTATGATAAGGTATGTATGATTAGTGTTTACATTTGAATTTTGAGTATCATCTCTGACATATGTTTTTGCAGGACAATGTAAGTATATACAGGGTCTCAGTTATATCTCTATGTCTCTATATGTCACAATTAGTTTTGATACCACATTTTGGATGTCCTATACTTGATACTACACATTTGATGCTACATATTCTTGATGCTACACCAAGTCTGCTAAATCTATATGATGTTGTAATTTCATGTTACTTGTCTTGTCATAGTTGATAGAATGGTCTTTGTTGGTGTACTTAGAACTTGGTCCATTACAAGTCTAGGGATTGTCATCAGTTTTTATTGTATATATCTTTAGGTCAATTTTGGATATAGTCTTGCATAGAGTCGAGGCATATATCAAGAGTGGGAGTCTTTGTCTATTGCTGCAACAAGTCAACAACAAAAGTGAAAATCACACTTCAGGTATGCATTGTAATTTTAATTTATATTTATTCATTATTGTGAACTTACATGTGCTTTCCAGGCAAAGGCAAGTTGAAGGGTATTTTGTTTTGTTTTGTTTTGGGATTGGTATTGCCAGGAAAAATTTTCATGCAAGGTAGAATAAGATTCAAGTAAAACATCAAGCAATAATTCAAAAGCAGAAGTGATGCAGTAAAGCTACATCTATACACAATTCATGGACCTGTGGGTTATGGGCCCACAGTCTGGGAGAAATTGTCCATGATGCAGCAAGTAAACCTCTTTTGACGGAACGGGAACTAACCCATTGGTTCAAGATCCAAGGTTAAGCTACAAAAACAAAACTCCACAATGCTCATTCTGATCACAAATCTCAGATTTAGAGACTCATAGAAATTTGGCATATGGAAAGTCAAATGCTCCTCTACCCAAACACGATATGCGATGGCAGACTTCAAGACCCAGTGTGATCTGTGGAAAAGACTTCAAGTTGAATGCAATTTAACTCATTGACCGTCCATCTCCTGCTTGATCTCTGTGACACAGAGATCAACCCATGATGTGTACTCCAGAAACTTATTCAATTTTAAAAAACACATGGATCCCATTCAACTCGAATTACATACAAATTATCACACCACTAAAATCCATACTTTCTATATCAAATAAATCAGGAAATTATGTGTTGGAATCCCCCTCACTATGTTGAAGGCTATAACTTATAAAGGATACAATACATCGAATGGATCATTTCAAATCCATTATTTTCTCTTAGGATCTTGTAACAAATTCCTAAAGTCATGCAACTTCAGTATTTTATAATAGATTGGCCATATCCCCTTAGTGAGGTGCCTTATAATTAAAATAACGTGGATAATGGATTAATCAATGCATTAAGGGTTCCATTAAACAAATATTTCTGCCAACCACGTTCTCTACCATCCATTCTTCTGTCTAGAAGATCGTATATTCAATTTCCACTTGAGCCGTCTATGCTCTTGCATCAGATTCTTGAGGTACAAAAATTTTATGACCTCCTAGTCATATGTCTCCTTCATCCCTTAGCAATTCTACCCACATTCTCTGTGGAATTTCCTTTATGATCTTTCCGTGAGATGCAAAAAAACCTTTGTAGTAACAAGTCCTCCTTGCTACATGATACCTCACCAAGATTCTCTCCTCCGAGCTCAGTCTTTCGGTATCTCTCTGGTTCTCTCTTCTTTGGAACCATTTGAGCACTCCTAGCTCTAGTTTGTTGCAATCTACTCACCTTCTTTTGCCACTACCTGTACGACAATATAAAGACCACAAACTCACCAATCCTCAACATATTTGCACCTCTACGCAGAATCGTTTTCTACTCTGATACCACTTTGATGCAGCAAAGCTGCATATTTACACAATTCGCGGACATGTGGATTACGGGCCCACAGTCTGGGAGAAATTGTCCATGCTGCAGCAAGTATACCTATTTTGACGGAATGGGAGCTGACCTGCTGGTTCAGGATCCAAGGTTAAGCTGCAGAAACAAAACTCTGCAATGCTCATTTTGTTCGCAAATCATAGATTTAGAGACTCGTAGCAATTCGGCATATGGCAATTCAAATGCTCCTCTACCCAAATGCGATATGCGATGGAAGACTTCAAGACCCAATGCGATTTGTGGAAAAGACTTCAGGCTGAATGCGATTTAACTCATTGACCGTCCATCTCCCGCTTGATCTCTGTGACACAAAGATCAACCCATGCTGCATACTCCAGAAACTTATTCAATTTTAAAAAACACACGGATCCCATTCAACTCGAATTACATACAAATTATCACACCACTGAAATTCATAGTTTCTATATCAAATAAATCAGGAAATTACATAATCATGTATAGCGTCATGGTTGGGCAGGTTTTGACACAATTGGCCATGAAAGCCAATTCTGGTTTTTTTACATTGTGTCAGCCTCCCTCTCACTATGTTGAAGGCTATAACTTATAAAGGATACAATACATCAAATGGATCATTTCAGATCCATTATTTTCTCTTAGGATCTCGTAACAAATTCCTAAAGTTGTGCAACTTCGGTAATTTATAACAGATTGGCCATATCCCCTTAGTGGGGTGGCTTATAATTAAAATAACATGGATACTAGATTAATCAATGCATTAAGGGTTCTGTTAAACAAATATTTCTGCCAACCACATTCTCTACCATCCGTTCTTTAGTCTAGAAGCTCATATATTCAATTTTCACTTGGGCCGTCGATGCTCCTGCATCAAATTCCTGAGGTACAAAAATTTTATGACCTCCTGGTCATATGTCTCCTTCATCCCTCAGCAATTCTACCCACATTCTTTGTGGAATTTCCTTTATGATTTTTCCATGAGATGCAACAAAACCACTGTTGTAACAAGTCCTCCTTGCTACACGATACCTCACCAAGCTTCTCTCCTCTGAGCTCAGTCTTTCGGTATCTCTCTGGTTCTCTCTTCTTTGGAACCATTTGAGCACTCCTGGCTCTAGTTTGTTGCAATTTGCTCACCTTCTTCTGCTGCTACCTGTACGAAAATATAAATACCACAAACTCACCAATCTTCAACATATTTGCACCTCTACGCAGAATCGTTTTCTGCTCTGATACCACTTTGATGCAACAAAGCTGCATCTTTACACAATTCACGGACCTGTGGGTTATGGGCCCACAGTCTGGGAGAAATTGTCCATGATGCAGCAAGTAAACCTCTTTTGATGGAACGGGAACTGACCCGCTGGTTCAGGATCCGAGGTTAAGCTGCAGAAACAAAACTTTGCAATGCTCATTTTGATCGCAAATCTCAGATTTAGAGACTCGTAGCAATTCGGCATATGGCAAGTCCAATGCTCCTCTACCCAAACGCGATATGCGATGGTAGACTTCAAGACCTGGTGCGATCTATGGAAAAGACTTCAGGTTGAATGCGATTTAACTCATTGACCGTCCATCTCCCACTTGATCTCTGTGACACAGAGATCAACCCATGTTGCGTACTCCAGAAACTTATTCAATTTAAAAAACACACAGATCCCATTCAACTCGAATTACATACAAATTATCACACCACTGAAATCCATACTTTCTATATCAAATAAATTAGGAAATTACATAATCACGTATAGCATCATGGTTGGGCTAGTTTTGACACAATTGGCCACGAAAACCAATTCTGGTTTTTTTACATTGCGTCGGCCTCTCCCTCACTATGCTGAAGGCTATAACTTATAAAGGTTACAATACATCGAATGGATCATTTCAGATCCATTATTTTCCCTTAAGATCTTGTAACAAATTCCTAAAGTCGTGCAACTTCGGTATCTTACAACAGATTGGCCATATCCCCTTAGTGAGGTGGTTAATAATTAAAATAACGTGGATAATGGATTAATCAATGCATTAACAGTTCCGTTAAACAAATATTTCTGCCAACCACGTTCTCTACCATCTTTTCTTCTGTCTAGAAGGTCGTATATTCAATTTTCACTTAGGTCATCGGTGCTCCTGCATCAGATTCCTAAGGTACAAAAATTTTATGACCTCCTAGTCATATGTCTCCTTCATCCCTTAGAAATTCTACCCACATTCTTTGTGGAATTTCCTTTATGATCTTTCTGTGAGATGCAACAAAACCTCTACACTAACAAGTCCTCCTTGCTACACGATACCTCACCAAGCTTCTCTCCTCTGAGCTCAATCTTTCGACATCTCTCTAGTTCTCTCTTCTTTAGAACTATTTGAACACTCTTGGCTCTAGGTTGTTGCAATCTTCTCACCTTCTTCTGCCACTACCTGTACGATAATATAAAGACCACAAACTCACCAATCTTCAACCTATTTACACCTCTACACAGAATCTTTTTCTGGTCTGATACCATTTTGATGCAGCAAAGCTGCATCTTTACACAATTCACGGACTTGTGGGTTATGGGCCCATAGTCTAGGAGAAATTGTCCATGATGCAGCAAGTAAACCTCTTTTTTTGGAATGGGAACTGACCCGTTGGTTCAGGATCTTAGGTTAAACTATAGAAACAAAACTCCACAATGTTCATTCTAATCGTAAATCTCAAATTTAAAGACTCATAGCAATTTGGCATATGGAAAGTCAAATGCTCCTCTACCCAAACGCGATATGCAATGGTAGACTTCAATACTCTGTGCGATTTGCGGAAAAGACTTCAAGCTGAATGCGATTTAACTCATTGACCATACATCTCCCGCTTGATCTCTGTGACACAGAGATCAACCCATGCTATGCACTCCAGAAACTTATTCATTTTAAAAAACACATGGATCCCATTCAACTCAAATTACATACAAATTATCACACCATTGAAATCCATACTTTCTATATCAAATAAATCAGGAAATTACATAATCACGTATAGCGTCATGGTTGGGCCAGTTTTGACACAATTGGCCATGAAAGCCAATTCTGGTTTTTTTACATTGCGTCGGCCTCTCCCTCACTATGTCGAAGGCTATAACTTATAAAGGATACAATACATCAAATGGATCATTTCAGATCCATTATTTTCTCTTAGGATCTCATAACAAATTCCTAAAGTCGTGCAACTTCAGTATTTTATAACAGATTGACCATATCCCCTTAGTGAGGTGGCTTATAATTAAAATAACGTGGATAATGGATTAATCAATGCATTAAGCATTCCGTTCAACAAATATTTTTGCCAACCATGTTCTCTACCATCTGTTCTTCTGTTTAGAAGCTCGTATATTCAATTTTCACTTGGGTCATCGATGCTCCTGCATCAAGAAGTATCAAATCAAAGGAAGCATTGCAACGGGACATCCTTGAAGACATGACAACCATCCAGATATCGTGAAGTATTTCTAAGGCCAAGATTCATCATTGTAAAGTTGTAAAAGAGTTATTTATAAAAGAGTCATCATTGTAAAGTTGTAAGAGAGTCATCATTGTAAAGATTGTAAAAGAGTCATTATGCCTAGAGTTGAAGAGGCAGTGTTGGGAGGTATATGAATCACTGTTGGGATGATGTCATGGTTGGGTTGCAGGTCATAGAGTGTTATGAAACTAGCTCACAAAAAGATAGAAAAGAGAGATCAGCACCTTAGAATTCAGCCTCTTCGAGGGGGCAACCTCCTTTACATTACACAAATGAATAATTCTTGGATGATACAAATGAAAAGACCTCCTTTCTATATATAGGAGTCTAAGGGGTCATAACATAATTAGAGCCGACATAACAATAATAATGTAAGGGCACAATAATAACAATAGTGGGCTTCTATGGGGCACAATAGTAACAATATGGGCACTACATGGGTACATCAATATAATAAGTGGGTTGTACTAATAACAATAAGGGGTTACACTAGTAGTATAGGGGCCTAACATGCCCCTCTCCTTCAAAAAGCGTTGTCCTCAATGCTTGAGTAGTTCTTGATGCTTATGTATAAAATTCTTGTCCTCCCATGTGGAATCTTCAATGGGTAAGTTCTTCCACTTGATGAGATACTCTGAAATTGATCAATTTCGTAGCTATCGGGTTCTTGTTTCTATGACTACTTTAGGTTCCAATATGATTTTTCCTTCCTCTTCAATTTCTGGCAATATTGTTTGAATTGGGATCTTTTGCAACTTTTGAATAAGTGGCCATACTTCTTTGTCCTTCTTCCATTCATCCTTTACTTCATTTATCCAATCTGGTTGGATAATAGAAATAGCACAAAACAATGCTTCCACATCCTCATCCTTGAAGAGTCTTCCCATTCCGTAAGGTCGCCATTTTTTAAGTGCATGTAGTATTGCCAACATTTCCTTCTCATAAATAGCTTGCTTGAGATGTAGCAGTAAAAATACCCAATCACCTACATCAAAACATTTTTCACTACGATGTTGATCTACCTGTTGTTTCGTTTGATTTTGCACCGAAGTGGCGTTATGGAGAACTTGTTGTTGATGCTCGATGTGATCTTTCACTGCTTGAACCTTTTTCTTCTTGATATTTCCTTCTATCTCTAGAGTTTGAGAAGTGGTAATTTCTTCCAATCCTTTACACGATATGGTCGGATTCATTTCTTGATGCTCGATGTGATCTTTCACTTCTTGAACATTTTTCTTCTTGATATGTCCTTCTATCTTGATAGTTTGAGGAGTGGTAATTTCGACCAATGAATTACAAGATATGGTTGGATTCATTTCTTCTTTCTCGATGTGATCTTTCACTTCTTGCACCTTTTTCTTCTTGATACGTCCTTCTATCTTGAGAGTTTGAGGAGTGGTGATTCTTGCCAATGCTTTACAAGATATGGTCTGATTCATTTCTTCTTTCTCTGGGGTGGTTTCCTGGCGTATATCCTCTTCTTTTGATGTTTCTTGATACTTTTCTTCCTCCTCTTCATATTCTATGTAAAATAATTTCTTCTCAGCACACTAATGACCTTTAGTGCATTTTCTATCACAATTGTAACAAAGCCCTTTTTCTCTTTTTTCTTCCAATTGTTGTGGTGTAACCGTTGTAGGTTGTGGAAGGCTAGGACAAACAACACTTCCATCTTTATAGTTGTGAGGGGTGTGCTTCCTGGTTTCCATAATTTTTCTTTCCACTATGTCACAAATCCCTTTTACTCTTTTCAATTGTTGTGGTGTTGCTCTAAAGAAGGTGTCGCTCTTCGTATCCTCATAATGTGCTATCATTTCCTCCGTGAAAATTGACCACGTAACAAGTTGTTTACGAGAACAAAGCCCTTCATACCATAAAAATTGATCCGGTTCTAAATATGAAGATGCAATACATACCTTTTGCAACAGTGGTACACCATGTAGATCAAAATATTACTCCATTTGAAGTATCCAATTTACCGGATCCTTGCCATCAAACTTCCTCATCTTGCTTTTTCTTGATTTTAAGAGATCGATCTTGAAACGACTGTAAATCTGTATTTTCAAATCTTTAAGTTCTGAAATCGTACCCTGCAGTAGCCCTCTATGTCCTCTTTCCAATGCCACCAGTCTGATCAAATTGGATTCTCCAAGAAAGAGTTATGCACAATCTCCCAATATAACCTGATTATAGACTAGTTCAGTAGAGCGAACTTGTACGACGTGCCATGAGTCACTGTTTCGACCTTTGGCTCTGCAAAATATACACAAGAAACTACAGTCCATCCTCTTTATGTACCTTCTTACAAAATTTCAATCCGATGCTCGGAGAGAAATTTATGACGATTTTTCCCAGGTCACTTGTTTGGAATGTAATTCAGGAGTCTGCAAAAAGAAAAATTTCCTGAGATCATATCTCCGCAAATATAGCACAAAAAGCTCTGAAATTCAGATCAGAGATTTAGCATGATTTATTCTCGAATGGGTTTTTTTTTTATTTTCTGAACCGTCGCAGAAAAAAATTTATAGCGAAAATGCCATAATGACCTGTTTGGAGCAGCGAAACCCTAGAATCTAAAGCTCTGATACCAAATGTTATGAAACCAGCTCACGAAAAGATAGAAAAGAGAGATCAACGCCTTAGAGTTCAGCCTCTTCGAGGGGGCAACCTAATTTACATTACACAAATGAACAATTCTTGGATGATACAAATGAAAAGACCTCCTTTCTATATATAGAAGTCTAAGGGGTCATAACATAATTAGAGACGACATAACAATAATAATGTAAGGGCACAATAATAACAATAGTGGGCTTCTATGGGGCACAATAGTAACAATATGGGCACTACATGGGTACATCAATATAATAAGTGGGTTGTACTAATAACAATAAGGGGTTACACTAGTAGTATAGGGGCCTAACATAGAGTGATTAGGTATTTGGTAAAGTACATGAAAATAATTGTACATCTTATTGTAATGTGGATTGTTGTCCTTGGTTTGGGAATCCACAGTCTTGTCTTATTTAAGTCATTATAGGGTGGTAGGGAGGTGTTATGTAGGTGTATGAATTTGCCTACAAGTTGGGGCCTGTGAACACTTCAGGGTGGTAGGGTGGTGCTAGGGCGATTTCTTGCTCCCCAGGGCGTTGGGTCATCCATTCAGATGATTACTGAAGAAACTAGGGAATTGGGACATCCTTCTAATTGGAGCTCGAGAAGAATGCTTTTCTAGAATTCTAGGAAGTTGTTGCTTTCATTTTAGTTGGGGGTGAAGATTAAAGAATTTATTAGAAAAGCGTTCGATGGTTTTTGACCTGGAGGGGGTTTTCCACCTAAAATTCTTGTGCTTATTGTGTTATTTTATTTATTGTTATTACTACATAAGCATTAATAATAATTGAAGATTAACTAATGCTCTGGAAAGATTCAAAAGTGCTAATTTCTAAGAAATATTGATTCACACCCCCCCCCCCACCCACAATGTTTCTAACAATTGGTATCAAAGCTTGGTTCCTTCAATAACAGTCTAACAAATGGAAGGAGATCATGGAATATACTAAGAATATAGTTCCTTTGTTCAATGGAAATACCTATGCACTTTGGAGTGGAAGAATATAGGTTCATTTGTTGGCACAAGGATACGAAGTATGGGAAATCATTGAGATTCACACCGACCCAGGATGAACAAGGTAAGAAAAATATGGTATATGATGCAAAGGCTAAAGACCTTATTATCAGTGGGCTTATCGAATCTATTTCTATTAAGGTATTGAGTTGAAAAACTACTAAAGAGGTATGGGGCAAGCTTGAAAATATATATGCAGGTGACTCAAAGGTGAAAGAAGAAAAGCTTCAAATTTTCAGGGAAAATTTTGAGGAACTCAAAATGAGGGCATACTTTCAGCGTGTTGATGAAACAACAAATACATTGGAAGGTTTGGGAGAACATGTTGAAATGAAAATTGTTGTCCGAAAGATCCTCAGAACCTTTCCAAAAAGATTTAACCCTAAGGTACCTGTCTTGGAAGATGGATCGAATTTGACCAATCTCGGCATAGATGAATAGCATGGAATCTTACAGCATATGAAATGAGGATTAAAAAAGAGGATGACACATCTCACTTATAAATGACATTTTCCGCATCAAAGAAGAATGGTAAGGACAAGAAGACTCAGAAAGAAAAAACTTTCATTTGTAAGGATGAAGAAGAGGAAGAAGAACCCTCAAATAAAGAATTCGCCTACTTCACACGAAAAATGAGAACAGGTACGGGAAAATTTAAAGGTAAACTTCCATTAATATGTTTTGACTGTGGTGAGGTTGGGAATTTTGTAGCCCAATGTCCTCACAAAAATGAGGGTGTTACAAATGGAAAGAAAGGTCCTAGGAAGTTCAACAAGCAAGGCAAGATGAAATGGTTTAAGAAAAGTTTCTTCACCAAAGAAGATTGTTCTTCATCTAAAGAAGACAAAGATGATGAAGAAGAATTCAACGGAATAGTATTGTTTATGGCCAAGCACAATAAGCAAGAGGCACTTGATAAAGAAGGAGACAAAGAAGAAGAAATGACTGAGGTTGAATTTCAAAACGAAGTGATCGAGGTTATCAAAGAGCTCAAATCTGAAGAAGCATGTCAAAACTCTTAAAGACGAATTGACAACAGAAAGAGAACAGGTACTCAACCTTAAAATGAAGGTTGAAGAATACAAGAAAATTGAAGAATCTCTTAGGAAAGAATTAAAGGAAAACAACAAGGAAAGCGAAGCATTGAAACCTGAAACAGTTGCTCTAAGAAAGGAAGTAAAAAATGGAAAAACTTTTCAAAACTATGCCAATAGTTCAAAGACTTTCGATGAACTCATCAACAACCAATGATCATACAACGACAAGACTAGTCTTGGTTACAAATAAAAATTTGAAAAGAAGTTGAATCCTTCTATGACAATTAAAGAACATGGATATGAAAAATCTACCAAGCAGATAGATCTCTCAGCTAAATCAAGAGATCAAGACTTACAAGAATAACCTTGGAAGACAATTCGTCGAAGAAGATTTCCTCCCAAGTACCAACCTATATTTTATGGTCATTTTTATTCATGTGGAAGGTTTGGACATAGAGCTGCAAAAAGTCGCATGTATGTTTGGAATGAATATAATTCCAGGAGATCCTTCATAAATGGATATTCCAGAACTCGGAATAATATCAACAAATTTGATCATTTGAGAGATGATTTCGAAGGTTACAAATGTAACAATTTTGGACATATGGCTAGGGATTGTGAAGTTCCAAACAGATAGAACTATTATCAGCAAAACCCTAGAAGAAAATTTGCAAGATCATGAGATAGACACTAAACGAAATATTCTATGAATAACATTGAATGTTACAAATGTCATAACTATGGACACATAGCTCGTAACTACAGGTACAATTTGGAATCAACCATAAATGAAAATCTTGACAACTAGAATAAGAAGGTTTGGAAGGGAAAATAAGTACAGGATGAACAAGTACAAGATGAGAAAGAAAAGCAAGAAGGCAATAAGGTCCCAACAATTATGCTTTCATGATTCGTAATGGATTGGGAGGAATCAACAACTGCTTCGGTTAATGACTCAGGTCCAAATGGTCTGTTAAATGACACACTATTCTAAACAATTCAGCTTATCAACTCCTAGAAATTTGAAGATGAGGAGTCTATGCAACAGTATATGACACAAGTCTACAATTGACAGACTGGTAGTTTGAACAAGATGGCAGTTTCATTACATGTTCAGGGGGATAAGAATAGTTGAAGTAGTTCATATTCAAGAAAGGAAGTGTTGAAAAGCAATATCTATGTGAAAGTGGCTCAAGGCAATCTAATTATTATCAAGAAATCTCAGCAGGATAAAGGAATATTCATATAGCAAATCAAGTACATCAAGGAAATGCTCAAGAAATTCAAGATGGAACATTGCAAGCTCGTGGTAACAAATTACAAGAATATTCGTCAACGGATGTGGACCAAAGGTTGTGTAGATACATGATTGGTAGTCTCCTATATGTGACAACCTCCCAGCCAGATGTGATGTAGGCAGTTGAACAAGTAGCATGATTCCAAGCAGCACCAAAATAATCTCATATCATTGTCAACAAAATAATTCTTCGATATCTTAAGGGCACAATGGAATATGGTCTCCGGTATCCCAAAGGAAATGATCTAGTGATCCAAGCTTATACATATGGAGATTGGGCAGGAAGTGTTTATGATTGTAAGAGTACCAGTGGAGCAGTGTTCTACCTAGGTGGTTGCCTTGCCTCATGGTTAAGTAAAAAATAGTCTTCAATCTCGTTATCCATAATAGAAGCAGAATACATCGTGGCAAAAACTTGTTGTACTCAAGTTCTATAGATGAAGAAAACCTTGCAAGATCTTTAAGTTAAGTTTGATGATCCTATTCCCATCTTCTATGATAACACCAATGCCATAAGTATCTCCAAAAACCCTGTGATGCATTCCAAAAAAAATCACATTCCGATCAAATATCATTTCGTTAGAGAGAAGGTCGTCGAAAAGAATATCAAGCTTGAATATGTTGGCACAAAGGAACAAATTGCTAACATCTTTACTAAACCATTACCTCGTGAATAATTTGAGTATCTTCGCCAAAAGCTTGGGATTCTCCCAAGTTCTCATTAGAATCTTTCTCTTATCTAACTAAGTATAAAGGGGGAGTGGAGGTGTGTACAGGTCCATAGGATGACAGCTTGTCAAGGGGAGTTACCCTTTGCCATTAATGTCAAAGTTTTAGGTCCCTATAATACTAGTGTATTCCCTTATTATTATTGTCATTGTACCCCTTAATGTTATTATCGTCAGTTTGTTAACAATTATGGGAGAATAGTGGCACCTCTAACAACATTACTGAACAAAGATGCATTTTCTTGGACTCCAGGAGCAACGAAGGCCTTTGAACGTCTTAAAGATTTAATGTGCCAAGCACCGGTCTTAGCTATGCTAGACTTCACAAAAACCTTTATTGTGGAATGTGATGCCTCATGAAATGGAATTGGTGGTGTTTTAATGCAAGAAGAAAGACGCATTGATTTCAAAAGTTGTCCAGTCAAAGGAAAATATTTACACAAAGCTATTTATGAGAAGAAAATGTTGGAAATACTACATGCACTTAAGAAATGGCGACCTTACCTAATGGGAAGACACTTCAAGATTAAACAGATCATGATAGTCTTTAATACTTTTTAGAACTAATCAAGCATTGAGGACAACACTTTTTTGAAGGAGAGGGGCATGTTTGGTCCCTATAATACTAGTGTATTCTCTTATTATTATTGTCATTGTACCCCTTATTGTTATTGTTGTGCCCATGTTGTCCCCATATTGTTATTATTGTGCCTTGTAGAAGCCCACTATTATTATTTTTGTGCCATTACATTTATTGTTATGTCGGCTCTAATTATATTGTGACTCCTTAGACTCCTATATATAGAAAGGAGGTCTTTTCATTTGTATCATCCAAGAATTGTTCATTTTATGTAATGTAAAGGAGGTTTCCCCCTCAAAGAGGCTACTTTTGAAGTCGTTGATCTATCTCTTTCTTATATTTTGTCAGCTAGTTGCATAACACAAAGGGGGAAAGAAGGTAGTAGGAAGAGGTTTCATGATTCCAAGAGGAGTATTTGTGTTGCCATAAATGCCAAAGTGGGAGATTTTTTAGCAGTGGTTGTCATTGATGTGAACCCAAGCAGCACCAAGGGCTACCCCAATATTGCAAGGGAATTTTGACATGAAAAATTACTCTATTCTGACTCAAGGATATTCTATATGGATTCTACTTGTCAATATGTTTCTATTGATATATGACATGTCACATAATTCTTCACGGGTTGAGAGATATTTGTGTTTGAAATTAGTAACCCTAGTTAGTGGGCTAAAACCCTATGGGGTTGTGGCATGGCACTCATACTTGGTTGTGGTCATTGAATACTCAATAATTAATAATGTTCTTTTTTCTCCTAAAATCCCTCCAACATTCACTTGTTGAGGACCCTCTCAACTCAAGACATTCACATAAATAGTGACCCTCATATCCTCCTCTAGTAGGGATTTGGTGGTTTCAAACAGGTCATCGTGGAATGTTTGCTATAACTTTTTTTCTGTGAAGCTTCAGAAGCTGAAATTACAACCCATTTGAGCTAAAATCCGAATGAAACTCGTGACCTAATTTCTGATATTGGTTCGCTATATGCCTGGAGATATGATCTGAGGAAGTTAGGGTTTTTGTAGGCTCCCAAATTCCATGTCAAATAGGTGATGTTGGGAAAATCGTCATAACTTTCTCTCTGAGAATTGGATTCAAATTTAAAAAATAGTGACAAAAATATGACAGAATATAGTTTGTCGAGTATCATTTTCAAGGCTGAAGGTCGCAACAGTGACATGCGGCACTTCGTACAGTTCGCTTTACTGAACTAGTCTATAATCAGGTCATTGTGGGAGATTGGAAATAACTCTTTCTTGAAGAATCCAATCTTGATCAGAACTATGGGGTTGGAAAGAGGACTCATAGGGCTACCACAGGAGGAAATTTCAGACCATGGAGATCTGAAAGTACATAGATACAACAAATTCAATATCAAGCTCCTAGAAGTCAAGAAAAAACATGCATTCAAGGATCACTGCAGTAAAGACCACACATCAATAGTTAAGGGTAAGTCTCCTAAAGCAAGGTATGTATGATTAGTGTTTACATTTGAATTTTGAGTATCATCTCTAACATATGTCTTTGCAGGACAACATAAGTATATACAGGGTCTCGATTATATCTCTAAGTCTTTATATGTCACAATTAGTTTTGATACCACATTTCGGATGTCCTATTCTTAATACTGCACATTTGATGCTACATATTCTTGATGCTACAGTAAGTCTGCTAAATCCATATGATGTTGTAAATTTATGTTACTTGTCTTGTCATAATTGATAGAATGGTCTCTGTTGTTGTACTTAGAACTTGGTCCATCACAAGTCTAGGGTCTGTCATTGGTTTTTATTGTATATATCTTTATGTCATTTTTGGATATAGTCTTGCATAGAGTCCAGGCCTATATCAAGAGTGGGAGTCTTTGTCTACTGCTGCAACAAGTCAACAACAAAAGTGACAAGCACACTTCAGGTATGCATTGTAATTTGTATTTGTATTTATTCATTATTATGCACTTACATGTGTTTTGCAGGTAAAGGTAAGTTGAAGGGTATTTTGTTTTTTTTTGGGATTGGTTTCACCGGGAAAATTTTTCATGAAGGTAGAAGAAGATTCAATTACAACATCAAGCAAGAATTCAAGAGCAGAAGTATCAAATCAAAGGAAGCATTGCAGTGGGACATCCTTGAAGACATGACAACCATCCTGTAGGAAATTACAAGGTAAGTTCCTTAGATAGTACACCAAGGGACACCGCTCACAAACAAATCACAAATCAGTACACCAGTATTCTTGACGTGGTTAAAACCTTCAAAGAGGGAATCAGTCCACGGCCTAAGCAAATGTGGCCACTTCAGGAAATTTATTAATGTAAAATAAAGAAAATTTACATAAGTTTTTCTCATGAACGGTCACCTTACAAATGACCCTCCATGCTCTTTAAATAGAGATCATGGACCAATCGGGTGCTAAGCCACATATCAAGTATCGGTAATACAGAGGAGAGAATGAACCATCAGATCACTTCATGTCTAGAACATATCGTGATTGTCAGATTGTAAGTTACAAAAGTACATAGTAAAGAGACACACTTTACCTAACTCTACACTAGACCAAGTTATACTTAACTATTTCCTATGTGTCGGAATATTCTAACATCCCCCTTAAGAACAACTTGGGATAGGATTGAAGGATGTACAACTATGCCACAATAGGAGAAGGAATGAGGCATTAGAGCCTATCCCCCCTTAGTGACAACTTCCTAAACTCCAACCATAAATCAAAGTTTAGAAAACTTCACCTCTATGAGAGCATTTGTAAATATGTCTGCAACTTGATCATTAGTTGAACAATATTTCACTTCAAGAACATGGTCATGAATAAGCTTTCTGATGAAGTGCATGTGTAGTTTAATGTGTTTGTTGCGCTGACATTGGACTAGATCTTTGCATAATCTAATGGCACTTTGATTATCACACCATGTAGGAATTTACAGGGTAATTTCCTTAGATAAAACACCAAAGGACACCACTCACAAATAGATCACAGATCAGTACAACAGTATTCTTGACGTGGTTAAAACCTTCAAAGAGGGAAATAGTCCATGGCCTGAGCCAACGCGGCCACTTCAGGCAATTTATTAATGTAAAAGAAAGAAAATTTACATAAGCTTCTCTCATGAATAGTCACCTTACAAATGACCCTCCATGCTTTTTAAATAGAGATCATAGACCAATCGCATGTTAAGCCACGGATCAAGTGTCGATAATACCAAGGAGAGAATGAACCATCGGATCACTTCATGTCTAGAACATATCGTGACTTTCAGATTGTAAGTTACAAAAGTACACAGTAAAGAAACACACTTTACCTAACTCTACACTAGACCAAGTTATACTTAACTATTTCCTATGTGTCAGAATATCCTAACACATCCAGATATCTTGAAGTATTGCTATGGCCAACGGTCATCATTGTAAAGTTGTAAAAGAGTCATTTATAAAAGAGTCATCATTGTAAAGTTGTAAAAGAGTCATTTGTTAAAGAGTTATCATTGTAAAGATTGTAAAAGAGTCATTTGTGAAAGAGTCATTTTTCCTAGAGTCGAAGAGGCAACATTGGGAGGTATAGGAATCACTATTGGGATGATGTCATGGTTGGGTTGCAGGTCATAGAGTGATTGGGTATTTTGTCAAGTACACGAAAATCATTGTCTATCTTATTGTATCATTGATTGTTGTCCCTATTTTGGGAATCCACAGTCTTGTCTTATTTCAATCATTATAGGGTGGCAGGGAGGTGCTAGGCAGGTGTATGAAGTCGCCTACAGGTTGGGGCCTGCGAACACTTCAGGGCGGTAGGGTGGTACTAGGGCGAGTTGTGGCTCGCTAGGGTGTTGGGGCATCCATTGAGTTGATTACTAAAGAAACCAAGGCATTGGGTGACCTTCCAGTGGGAGCTAGATAAGAATGTGTTTCTGGAATTCTAGGAAGTTGTTGTTTTCATTTCAGTTGGGGCTGAAGATTAAAGAATTTATTAGAAAATCGTTTGGTGATTTTTTACCTGGAGGGGGTTTTCCACCAAAATTCTTGTGCTAATTGAAGATTAACTAATGCACTTAAAATATTTAAAATATTAACTAATTCTCTGAAAATATTTAAAAGTGCTAATTTCTAAGGAATACTGATTCATCCCCCCTCTCAGTATTTTCAACAAAATAGTTATGACGATGCAAGTGAGTGTGGATCCAACACATCCTACATCTTCTAAACACTCTTCGAGCTAATGAATGTAATTGCCAAAAAGGGAAGGGGATAAGGAACACATTTGCTTGACTATGATATTGCAATTAGTTTCTTCTAGCCAACCATCAATGGTCTTAAGCTTAAAAATAACATTCTCGTACAACCTTGTCACAACAACTCTCAACTCGAGAGTAACCATTAGCTCCTTCAACATCTTCCATAGCTTCATCCTAGGAACGATGTCAAGATATTTTCTAAAGTCCACAAAACATCAAAAGAGGCCAGTATTATTATTGTGGTATTCCTCTACAATGATCTTGAGAGTAACAAGATGGTCAATAGTTGAATGATGTCTCTTAAACTCATCTTGGTCTTTAGCTATTTTACCAAGGATTTCAAACCATAGGTTAATCTTTGTTTCTAAAGTAAATCTGTACAACTTGGCTATAATTAGACTAATCATAATAGTTCTACAATTAGAGGGAATGATTTTATCCCCACTTTTCAAAATAGGCACAATAAGGCCAAGGATCCAAGGTTTACGAAATCCTTGTGTCATTTCCAAATTGAAGAGCTTGTGTATGTGAGGGATGAGGACAGACCCTCCCATTTTAAAAATTTCAACTTGATAACCTTCAATATCCTTATCTTTCCCATTAGCAAGGTGCTTAACCCCAAATTCAATGTCTTCCAAAGAAAAGATATCATCCTCTATAGGAGAATTCAAAATGGTGCCCCTAGAATTAGGGGACTCATAAAGGTTTTTGAGGTAGATATTCCAATTCTTTAAGGGAATCACATTATTTTCTTTAGATTTACAAATTAGAATTTTTCTCCAAAACATTTTGGGATCAACTTTAGAAAGGTGAAGTAGCTTCTCTTGCTTCCTATTTATATAACATCTTTTCTTTCTTTTAATAAGAGCTTTGTACAAATTTATCTTATCAAGTTTTAAGGTTTCACTATGAGCATCCTTGATCAACTTTCTAGCAATTTTACAATCATTATCATATCAAGGGTCAACAATTCTATTATTCCTTTTATATGTCACCTCAGTAGAGAACTTGTCGATGGTAGTGGAAAGAGTTGTAGTAAAATTATGATAGAGGTACATCTTTTTCATTCAAATTTTATAAAATTATAATTAAAGTAAATATATATTTTTTGTATATAGAGGAACTCACACTATATGGGGTTGATTCCGACCACTACCATTGTACTTTTAGGTGAACGCATGTGCACCCCATGCACAAGTCACATGGCTCTTCAATGAGCATTTGAACCTTGAACCTCACACATCACAAACATTTCATATCACATCCATCACCAATAGAATTGCCCCCTTGATGGGTTAGATATTAACCTTTTATTGTTAAATTTTTATGACTTAAAATATACATGTAATTGTATTATCTTAATATTTCTTATTTTTAATTAGTGAACACAAATATATAATAGAAAATAAATTTTAATTAATATTTTAATGCTTCAAGTATCAAAAGTCATAATTTATTTTTAGTATTTTTTATTCAAATCTTAATTTTTTGAATATTGGCCCCGATGGGGGTGAATGATCATGGTAATGTGGGGATGGAGACAGGGTTTTTCTCCCTCTCAAAATGTGAACCATCATACATTTGGCATATGGAAGCATGCATACACCACATAGAAGATTCAAGATGGGGCGCATAAATCTTATATGTGAGTGGGTGAGTGAATTAATGGTGTTTGTAAGTTTCGATATGGGTTGTCATGAAGGTGGCAAAGGCAATGAAGCGTTTGTACATGTAGCCAACCTGTGCAAGCTTCATAGTTTATGGCACAGTGATAAAAAAAATTCTTTGCAAGTGGGGACTTCCTTGGAGTACTATTGGAGGTCAGTTACGCCAAGTCTGGGGCCATGCTAAGGAAACCAACCGGAAGTTGCATTGTGGTGGGATAGTGTAAAGCGAGAGAGACGCTCTCCTAATTGGATAACAGGAGCAAAGGTATTGAATGTTGAAATATGGCAACAAGAATATTCCAATTTAATTTGTCCTTGAATTAAATTGTGAATTAAAATTGAATTTAGTCTTAACAGCTACTTGGAAATATTTAATTAATTTATTTTAAATTAATTAGTTGGAGAAATTCAAGTTAGAAGTCTTTCTGAATTCATGCAAGATTTATCCCTTAAATTAAGGAGATAAGATTGAGTTATATTTGAGTTGTAATTAGTTAACTTAGTTTACTAAGTTAAGTCTAGTTAAATTAGTTCCAAACTGTTTGAGGAACTAATAGTGAGTTAACAGTCAATTGATGCATTAATGCACTCAACTAGTGCTACTCCAGTCAACTGAAGATTTCCTCATCAGAAACTCATGCATGTCTATTCTGAGAAATACCCAGTTGAGATTAATGTTCAAGGACAGTGTACTATCAGTTGCATTTGTTTTCTCATGGAGAAAACTCCTGCATGTAGTCAAGGATTCATCCTTGAGGATTGCGTAGTTTTGAAGGCTTGGTTTTCCACTTGGTAATAGGGAAATCATCCACAAGTAATAGCGCAAGGAAATAGGAGCTTGGAGGGAAGAGAGGAAGGCTGGAGAGAAGCCAAGATTGCCTGTGAGCATCTATGAGGATTTTACTGAGAGCTGGCTAGCTGTGAGAGCCAAGGCTTTGTATAATTCTTATGTATTTCCACCATGTACGATAATACAATAGTGTGGAGTTTTTTATCTGAGGATTTCCCAAAAGTATTTTCATGTGTATTGTGCCATTGATTCTTCTTCTTCTGGTTATATTGTTCAGCTCGATCTTTAAGCTTCCGCAAATTGATAGTAGAAGTAGGTTATAGTATTCTACTTTGATTTATATTGCATTATCAGGTTAACCTATCATAGATTTTCTACATTGAATTGGTGCTTGGCTTCAATCATTCTGGTAAGTTCTCATTGCAATTTCTTCAACCTTTTTTTTCTTATAGTTGGGGGAGGAGTTTATTAGTAATGTTTGTTCATTGGTGTTCTAATTTCCTATTAAGGGTAGCCTAGGCTCTAGAGACTAGCATGTCCATTATGGTTGTATATGAGGGTTAACTGCATTTTCTTGGATTTCTGGGTTTAAGACAATGATATGGGATTTTGGCTTGAGATTTCAAGGCCCTCTAGCTGAAAATAGAGATAGAGAGTGGAGGGATAGTTGGAGTGGTGAATTCAATGTTTTTCTGAGGATGCATTTATGTTCAAGGGATTTTTCCATAAGTAGGTCTTCCCAGAAATGGGTTTTGGAAGTAGTCTCCCTCCTTGGTCTTGGTGAATTAGATCTTTTGGTGTGTCTTCATAGCTTTTGGAATCACAATTCCATCCTGGGGGGTGTCGAGTTATTCTGTCCGGTGCCAAAATTGTTGGGGGTAAGCAACAATCACCTTGTTCTAGAAGCACCTCAAAAAAGATAAGAGTCTACTCTTGCTAGGGGTGGCCTCCCTCAAGAGTGGCTTGGATTTCACAGTGTTGGAATTATTTATCGGGTACTAGGGTTTGGTGGTTTCAGTGGCTTTTGGTGTATTACATGAAGCTAGGCACTAGGCTCAGTGGGCTAGGGTTGATGAGAAGATGTTCGGGCAACATGGTAGAGTGCGAAGAGGGATAGGGTTGAGAGGGCGAGGGGGGAACATAGTAGGGAATCTACGAGGATGGAGGGAGAAGGTTGTATGGAAGTGTAGATAAAAGAGGTATTGGCCCATAACCAAGATCATTCTCCTGGTATTGTATTTCTTCCTCCCCCTTTCGATACCTTGGGAGCACGGTTGCGAAAATTCACCACTCTCTTGCAATAGTTGGGATAAAACCATCTTGATGATCGAAATGAAATCACAACTTTCATGAATGATTTGGAGCACAATCAACGGAATATGTAGGATCATTTGGCTTCACTCCAGCGATGCTAAAAAGAATAGTTGAGCGTATGGAACAAATGGAGGGGCATCTGGCTCATGTAGAATTTCATATTCGTGTGGAACTCGAGCTTCCAGATCCACTGGGTAACAAACCAAATAATCCTCCGACTCATTGATGTTTGTGGGTTATGTCTTTATCTTAGGGATCTTTTGGGAATACTGGTTTTTCAGTTTCTTGATTCTAAGCAAATTCTGGCATTTTATAATTAGCTTTTGTGCTTCTCTTTTGGCCAAGAAATCCAGTAGGAGTGAGGCCAGAAGAACAATGAGCATTGGTCAAGCATATTGTAATCCTTTAAAGAATTAATAAAATAATTTCATACCAAAAACAAATTTGCATATTAATGATGATGATTAACATCCATAAAAACCAATATGATCAATAAGTCAATATATCAATCTATAAAACATGTATCTTTTCTTATTTCATTTTAACCTAATTACTTAAATAAATAATTTAATAAAACAATTTTCATTCTTTTTAATTGATGAATAATAATAACAAATACCATTACTTATTTTAATATAACTTAACTACTTACATAAATAATTTAATAACTCAATATCTATTATTTTTTAATTAATAAATAATAATAAATATTAAAAATTAAAATTAAAATTTAGTTGCACATCAAACTTAAGAGTTAAAATAAACATGTATTAATTTATTTTATAGCCAAAATAGCATATTCCATTTTAAGCTAACTAATAATTAGTTTAATAAATTAATAATTATAATTTTATAAAAATATATTTGAAAAAAATATTTAATAAAAATATTTAGATTACATGGAGCGATTCCAACCACTACCACTATATTTTTAAATAAACTTGTATGCACTCCTATCCAAGCATCCTAAAGAAACATTTGAACTTTGAACTTCACACCTCACTAAAACTTCAATCACATCCATCACCAATAGCACTGCTCTTGTCACGCCACCAAGGTGCACCTCTAAGCTATAAGCTTCTTGAATCCCATCAAATGAGTGGCACCAACCTCGTTTACTCTCAATGACTAAACCAGCTTGAGTCTGCTAACACCCGAACGAGGTCTCTTGCCTCTGTAGCTTGTAAAAATATTAATATCTTATATATGTGGAATTATTATACGACCAGATCTCACTACAATAGCCCTTCAATCTTTAACTATCTCCCATCACAATTAACTTTAATCCTACTATTATGTTTTACTTCTATTATCAATATAGAGATCAAGCACGAAATAACATAACAATAATTTACTTCTATTATCAATATAGAGATCAAGCACGAAATAACATAACAATAAAATGGAAGGTAGGTTTGGAATTTCAAAATAGATTTATTTGTCAAATTCGATTGTTTTCACATTTTTTTAATTTATTTTTATAATTTCAAAGAAAAATATTGACGTTTTTTCAAATTTTATTTTCACACTTTCTTAATCTGTCTTTATAATTTCAAAAAAAATATTGATGTTTTTTCAAATTTTTAACTGTCTTTATAATTTCAAAAAAAATATTGATGTTTTTTCAAATTTTTAAATTTTATTTGACAAGCAAATTACCCCGTAACAAATAATTTTCCCGTCAAATTCTATCCCTGTCTGTGTCTTCAATCGGGCGTGTATGGGCGGGGGCCTCGCCTTCGGTGGTTCGATGGGAGGGACATGTCGCCCTAGGTCACTCGGTCGGGTGGGCGCATCTCAGCATCGTGCGGGGACGTCTGGACATTTCCCTCTCGGTTGGGTACCTCGGGCGTGTATGGGCAGGGGCCTCGCCTTCGGTGGTTCGATGGGAGGGACATGTCGCCCTGGGTCACTCGGTCGGGTGGGCGCATCTCAGCATCGAGCGGGCACGTCTGGACATTTCCCTCTCGGTTGGGTACCTCGTCTTCGATTGGGCTCCTTCGTGTGCTCGCCATGTCACTTCACTCGTTCCACTAACACATCTCGAGTGCCCCCTTAAAACCCCCTTGAGGGGGTTATAATTAAAATATTTCGTTAATTTTTTATTCTAAAACTTTTATGACTTCAACAATATATGCATTTGTATTATCTTAAAATTTCCTTTTTTTAACTGATGAACACTCATATATAATACAAACTAAAATTTTTAATTAAAATGTTAAAACTTCAAAATTTAAGAGTTATAATTTATTTTTTATTCAAATTTTAAATTTTTGCATGTTTTATCCTCTTTACTAAATGAATAAGCAGATATATTTATCTATAAAACAATTTTTTTTATTCCATTTTAACTTAATTACTTAAATAAATAATTTAATAAATCAATATTTATTATTTTTAAGTTGATGAATAATAATAATAAATATTTTTGTTTATTTCATTTCTTTTTTGTTAATTAATAGGTTTTTATTAATTTATTAAAATTTATATAGATTTGTTTGAAGTTTAATGTTTTTTTGGCCTTACTTTTACTAGATTTGTTGGTTAGAAGAAAGACACAAAAACTGAGTACAAAAGGCAAAATTTAATAAGAACCCATAAAGAGAAAGACCAAAAAGCCAAGAACACTTCTAGAATGAGAATGCAACCCACAACCATCACTAACAAGAAGGAATTGTGAGAGCAAGATACTCACCTAGTAACTTCGGGGGCCTAGGCTCACCATGGATGTGAAATTCCAAGTGTATGATACGTCCCTCAATATGCTCTAGCCACTCAATAATTCTCCTTTGACCCCGCCGAAGAGAAGCCAAGCGATCTTGCATGTTCCACTGGTTGTGTTGTAGATCATTCATAAAAGTAATTACCTCATTACAATCATCATGTCATTGTTGCCCAAGTTCTTCCAAGAGTGTAGTAACATTTTGAAGCTAGACATCCAAAGAGTCGAGGGGGTGATCCGAATTGGATCCATGAAAATTATCAAAGTGCTATCATGAAGGACCTCTGAACAGTGGCAGTTTGTAGCCAGCAAGGAACGACGAGGACTTCGGTAAAAGCACACTAACCGAGGCCCATGGAGACCACGCAGGACGTAAACTAGCAGTTAGGAAGTCCGGATCGGAAAATGGAGGCCGTTTCTGATGCGCGATTTCGGAAAACGAAGGTCGTTTCTGATTGCGCATCGCTGGGCAAAACCCCTCAAGAAAGAAAAGCCCCGAGCGCTCGGTCACATGGGAAGCCAGGAAACTATAGGGAAAGCGCTAAAGTGAAAGGCGGGTCCCACGCTTCAAAACTGGTGGAATATCGAAGGCACTTTGGGCGGTAAGCGGAATTGTCAGAGGACCCAGCGATTCCATACGTTGGATGACGCGTGTCCGGCGGATGAGAGAGAAAACCACCTCTCATCGCGGGCTAACGGTCGAGCAAGTCAACCGCGCGATAAGAGCGAACATCATAGGATCTGGGGGCTCCAGATCTAACGGCAAAGATTGCGCCCAATGAGAAACCAGATCTGGAGGGAGAATTAAGCTATGGCACGTAAAAGTCTGAGGTCTGATTTAACCATTGTGCTGGCAGATGAATCATTACACAGCGTAACCGAAATACCGAACCGTTTGAGGAAGAGCTGGCGCAGTTCGTGAGAGGACAAGTGGCCACTTCCCTGTGAGACGTTACACAGTGGCGATGACGCAGAGGCAAGGAACTCCAAGTGAACAACAACAAGTAATCCGAAGAAGCAGAAGAGGAAGAGAACAATCAAGGACGTCTTGGCTTTAAGCCATGAACAGACAGAGAATAAGAGCGAGCGAGCACTGTAAGAAAGAAGGGAACAGTGAGACAAAGAGACAGAACAGAGAATAAGAAAGAAGCAGAAAACAGAGAGTCGAGCTAACCTGCAAAGTAAGGTAGCATCGAGCAGACATAAGGCTTGAGAGATTTGAGGAATCCCTGAAAGGATATCTGTCGAGAACTGAGTGCCAAATTGGACTCACCCCTTTCAAGACCAGTTGAGGTCAAGACTTGGTAAGGAAGAGTCTGTGCACTCTAGTGGCTTGGGGAATCCAAGAACCACCCTACTAAGCATTATCTATTTCAGGAGACTCAAATTGAGCTCTGCATTGTCAAAACTCTGCTTTAAAGACACAATAAGAAAAGGGCACCACTGAAAGTTGGACCGGAGACGTAGCCCAGGAGGATTGGGTGAACTCCTTATTAATTCGTTGCGTTCTTGTGTTTGCTTCCTGTGTTTCTTTTACTATTTTCCATTTTCCAGTGTCTATGTATTTTGCAATCTGATCGATCCATTGCCTACGATAACATAGACACACACCAACACATGAGTCTGTAATACTTTCATTCATTAATGATTTAACTGAGATCACTCATGAGTGACTTTTAGATCGAGTGGTATCAGAGCAAAAGGTTGTTAAGGTTAGACAAGCTTGTGTTGGATTTAGCTGTTGAAAGCTAACTAGATCAAAGCTCAAATTAGGAGAAGGAGAGTTGGTCGAAACTAATCCTGAAATTGGGAGAGTCTACTGTCAGAAGACAATGGCAAAAGAAGGTTCTATGGGGCTAGACCCTCAATTCATAGATAGTTTCCTAGCCATAAAATCCATGGTAGAGGAAATGTATAGGGACTTTAGAAAACACAAGGATGAAGATTCATCATTCTCCAAACAAGACAAAGAAGAAGATGAGTCTCACTTCCATGACCACTCAAAAGGCAAAGGGAAAGAAGAAATCTTTCTCACACCTCTTAATAGCCCTGAACATAAAAAGAAGGCATCTTTGATTAAATTAGATGTTAAATTTGATTTACCTATATATGATGGAGAGTTGAATGCAGAAAATCTAGACAATTGGATTAGACAAATTGATGTTTATTGTAGAGTGTAGAGTATCGATTCAGACAAGAGCAAGATTTAGCTGGCAATCCTACGCCTTGGAGGCACTGCCTTAGTTTGGTGGGAAGGTAGGACCCAAGCTGACATGAAAATACATGGTAAGACTATCTTTGTCTGGAGTGAATTTGTTTTTGCAATCAAAAGACAGTTCTATCCATTGGCCTACATGCAGCAAGCCATGATGAGCTAACAAACTCTTCGACAGTTGAAAGGGCAAAGTGTACAGGGATATACTCAAGAATTTAGAAAGAGAGCATTGATTCTAGGAATCTCATTAGACTCACCTGAGACTCTGTTGAAGTACATTGGTGGTCTACATAGCTACATGAGGCACACTATCCTCATGTTTAATCCCGCTAGTATAGATGAGGTATCTGTACAAGCTACTCATCTAGAAGCTAGAGGAAAGAATGGAAATCCAGAAGTTGGGGGATCATCCCAACCCACTGCAAGCAAGAATAAGGAGAAAAGAAAGCAGAAATGGAAAGCAAGGAAGGCTAACACTGCACAGAAAAGCAAGGCTTCATGCACCCACTGTAAGAAGGATGGGCATGATGATGAGCACTGTTGGATTCTGCATCCGAAGCTGAGACCTAAGAAGTTAGAGTGCAAGAAGAAGAAGACTGCTGCAACTATTCAGAAAGATTTAGGGTCAGACTCAGGAGATGAAACAACTATTGCAGCCACAGGTATAAGAGGTAAGAATTTTGAAGCATCTACTAGTAATTCTGCACAATCTATTATTGATGAAGAAAATGAGAGAAAAAGACGTAAGCTTTTCCATATTCGAGTTATTTCCAAACACCAAAAGATCAATACTTTGTTTGATAGTGGCTCACAAGTAAATTTGATTTCTGAAGCAATTGTAAAGAAGTTGGGATTAGAAACTACACCTCACAAGAAACCATACCCATTAGGATGGTTGAATGATAAAGCACAACTACAAGTGACTAGACAATGCAAACTCAAGTTTTATTTTGGGTCAGCGTTTGTAGATGAGGTTGAGTTAGACATAATTCCTTTGGATATATGTGGAATTGTTTTAGGAATTCCTTACTTGTATGACAAAAAAGCTATTTTCTATAGAGCTGAAAACAAGTATCTACTCATTAAAGATGGAATTGAATGCTTTGTAAGAGATCATAAGCTCAAGAATAATTATACTCTCATAAACTCAGGGCAGATGAAATGAATGATAAATTCATGCAAACAATTCTTACTGATGGTTGTAAAGGAAAAGAAACCTAACAAAACTAATGTATTTGAGGGCTGTAATGCTGAACAACAGGCTGATTTAGAAAAGGTTGTTTCTGAGTATGATATCTTGTTTCAAGAACCTAAAGGTCCGCCACCCAAAAAGGAAATAGTGCATGATATTATTTTGCAGCAAGATGTTCCACTGCCTAACATTGGAATGTACAGGTTGTCCACTTTAGAGAACGCAGAAATCAAGAAGCAAGTGCAGGAGTTGTTCGAGAAAGGGTTCATCAAACCTAGCACATCACCATGTGGGTCACCAATCATTTTGGTGAGAAAGAAAGATGGCTCGTGGAGAATGTGCATTGATTATCGAGCAATGAATAAGATAACAATAAAAAATCGTTATCCCCTTCCTCGCATAGATGATCTGTTAGATCAATTAAAAGAAGCTGTTTATTTTTCCAAGCTAGACTTGCACAGTGGATACCACCAGGTCAGAGTTGCAAAACAAGATCCATGGAAGACTGCTTTCAAAATGAAGCAAGGATTGTATGAGTGGCTGGTTATGCCTTTTGGCTTAACTAATGCTCTTGCTACTTTCATGAGATTAATGAAAGATGTACTCAGACATTTTCTTGATGATTTTGTTATTGTGTATCTGGATGACATTCTGATATTTAGCAAAACATGGGAAGAACATTTAAAGCATGTTAAGCAAACACTAGATGTTTTGAAAAGAGAAAAACTTTATGTTAAACTCTCAAAATGTGAATTTGGAAAAACATATGTAGTGTCCTATCTAGGGTGCTAGACTAGGCTATATTTATTATCGACCAGGATGCGTAGACTTAGAGGCATGCGTCTACAGTATATAGACATAAAGGATTATTAGCTAAGTGGTTATGACGGTAGGTTACAGGACTTCTTTACGGAAGATTGAGGTGTGTTACCTATCACCCAAACACTTAGGTCACTCAGTTAATCTACCTAATTACAACACTGTCATTCAATTCATTTACCAAATTAAAACACTGTGTATCACTTCAAACCAAGATTTCAATCTCCTTACGGAGACACTATGCATAAAACCCCTGTTCAGCAAATACTCAGCATTCACTAATATTCATGAAAGATAAAGACATACGGAAATTATAAGCATACTTTGAAATGATAACAGAGTTCATGACATTGCTTTAAAAGACAACAAAGGATCGAATCCCTTACAGGATACGATTCACGATCTCAGTGATGAACTATTCAAGCACTATCATAAACATTACCCATACGCATTCTATTGAAATCGAAAACCAATTCTAATTGCTGTGCATATCATTTAATACCCTAAGTTGCGAATAAAAAGAAATGATAGTATACCAGTTTAACGCAGGGCCCGTCCGCGTTTCAGAGGTATACTGGACTGTGATCAATCGATTATAGAATCAACGCAACAAGGAAAATCGTGACTGCAACCGTGTTCTTGGTATTAAGTTTAAAACTCTGTTTTCAAAACGATACAATGATAACCAACACTAACTACACAGAACTGTGTTTACATATGTTTTTACAACCCTTACGTTTCGAAAACGAATGTACATTCATGATGCGGCTGTTGCCGCTTTTATCATGTCGTGATTTTTTTAAAAATTTTTCTATCCTGAACTGATTTCAAAAAGGGACAAAACTAAATCAATTTAGAATGCTATGCTATTGTTGCCTTTGTCGCCAATATGCTATACTTTGACCATCGTTGACCGCGCATGTAGGAGGGTCGGTTCTGCTGTAGGATAGGTATTCGTCCATGCTTGGACATTCTACTTTTCATCCCTACCCTTCGCTCTAGCCTAGCTGTCATGCCACATGTCAAACAATAAACCAATTACATGATGTTGGAACTTCCTGTAGTCATTTTACCAAAAATTCCTAATTCTTTAACATAAAACTCCTAAATCAATTTTAATGCATTTTAATAACTATAGTACTATTAACTAATCAATTTCAAGGGATCTAAGAGATGTATGATGGAAAGAGGTTGGCAAATGATATGTTTTAGGAGGAAAAAGGAGGTCATGGGATGGTACCAACATCTCTCCCCGACTTAATGAATTAGCATGTCCTCATGCTAACCCCGAAGTGCTTCCCTTGAACTCTGTCCCTACCTGTACCTCTACTGCCTTTAGCAATGTATCCACATTCTTTTTCACCTGGGCATCTTTCTGACCATGGAGCTCCTGCTTTAATCTTTTGTATTTTTCTTTGAGGGTCTTCTTCTGGTTGTACCACTTAGTGGTCCATTTACAAATATCCGTTTGCTCAGCCTCAAGTTCACTGATTCACTCCCTTAACTTTTCATTCTTCTGTTGAGTCTCTTTACTCTGCGCTCGGAGCATTTCATTTTCTTTCTTGATAACTTTTTCTAGCATATTAGCCTCCATGAGTTCTTCCTTTAATTTATCAATTTGTTTCTCCAGTTTCTTCTGTTTCTTAATGGGAGGTGGTGAACCTTTTTCTTGCCTATTATTGCTTTCAACCTCTATATCAGCTCCTGGTCCTGGTTGTGAGTGGTCACCACTCTCAATATCCATCGGTATAGGTGCATTGGATTCAAGCTGGTCTTCTTGTAACTGGGCTTTTCATGCTCTCCTTGTTCTTCTTGAATAAGTGGTGAAAATTTTATCTTGCTCTGCCTTCTGAGCATCCTCTTTTCTCATTTTCCTAGTCCTTATGCTGCTCACAGGTGGAGGTACCTTGCTTGCTTTGGATACTGGGATCTCTTCATCGATATCCTTCATGAATCCTGAGTTCTCCTGCAGTTCTTCTTTGTCTTCTTCATCTTTAATTTGGTTAGCAGCTAAGAACTCCTTCCACGTTTTCCCTCTTCTCTGCAATTCATGCTCAATAAGAATTTTAATTAACCCAAAGTGATATAGGCTCTTGTCTTCATTTCCCTTCTGCTTTTGGATGGTCTTCGACATCTTGGTTAGGCTTTGCAATAGAAAATATGGTAGACTGATAACACACTGCCTTTTCAAGTGTAGCAGTAGTTTAATATGGTATAGATAGACAATACTGTAACGGCCTTCACAAGTTACGAATTTTTGGAGGATATAGACCATCTCGTCCCAGGGATGCATCAACCAACTCCTTGGGACGCCTTTCTTCCAATTAACTGATGAGACTCTGGATCTAGACATAAATTGAGTCCATGACTTCTCTTTAAATTGCTTTGTCTTAAAGTACTTCTCCCCTTCTGGGCTGATCCCTATTGACTGGGCTATGGTGTCTTCCGAAACCTTGAATGAGAAATTACCTATCAGGGCTTTCTCTCCATTGAATGTGAAAGCAAATTGTTTGGTAACCTCTTCATTACTTCCATGAAATTTCTCTAAAAAGGGCAACCATTGTATCTCTTTTAGAATTGAAATGCAATCTTCGTGATACTGAGAACTGTCGAACATGCTCGGCTCGACCCTATTGGTCATTTTGGCAGAGGGTCGTGCTCTAACTCTTCTCTGTTTATGTTTTGCAATTTCAACAAAGAAGTTTCAATTTGTTACCTGGTGGTGTCGCTCCCTTAATATCCAGTATGATGCTCGGTTGACTGTCTTGTGACTTTGGTGGGAGTCGAACCCGAATGGCTATATTTCCCTCTTGTGGCGCTCACTGCTTTCAATCCTTACTGTGGAAGTCACGGGAGTTAAATGCCAGCGTGAAATAACTGAGAATGATGGTGAAATAACCAACTACACTTACTTCATAGCGTATTCATCTTTTGGAACAGAGGAATGGCTATACCATTTGTATAGATGCCATCATAGGAGCGCTGGAAGCGTATATGCAATACTGGGGTATGATTTCAGGGAGTCCTCTGAATCATTTGGCTACGTCGGGTGGTGGAATCATAATTCGGCCGTGTGGGATACAATGAATAAGCCCACTTAACATTTGTTTCTTTTTTTTTTTTTAAACAATTCACCACGTGTCCTGCTTCTATTGGTACTCGGCCAAATGGAATATGTTGGTATGGTTGTAAGATACGATTGACATAACAAGGTTGATATGAAAAGGGGTAACGAATTTAGAGGTATGAAATAGGTTGGAGTATGAAAGATGATAAGAATTAACAGTGAGATAAGGGATGATGGAAAATGTAGTGTCCTTGAAATCGATCATAACAGTCACAGTCATTAAATTCAACATTAAAAATTAATCTAAGAAATTAAATGTTAAGAATAAGGAACACATTACACTTTTGTTGGTTGTTGTTGCATTGGCATGCTGAGTAGGACTAGTCTCTTTTGACTATTCTTTGCTATTCATAACAGGTCCCCTGAGATAGATTCGAATGCAACAGGTCCCTCTGAGATCTTGAAGATGTTCATGCAGCTCCTTTGAAATCCGTAGAAAGAATTATATGTATACAGGTTCCTTGAGCTTGGGTATTTGATGGAGTCTTGGTGCCCAGCAACCTGTGGATCCTTGTAGAAACTTGATGAAGCTTTGTTGAAGTAATCCTGAAGTAACAGTCTCTTAACAGGTCCCTTTTATGTGTCTTAAACAGGTCCCATTACTGCTGGTGTTGGTAGCATGGTCTTCTGGACAGAACATGTCCCCCTGCATAATGTTTATAACCAGGTCCCTCTGAGATAAAACAATGACAAAACAACTTCTTTATTGAAATCTGGAATGCTGGAACAAACTTCTTTGGAAATTTACAGTGAGGAGATGAGATAAGAAATCTTTAAGAATTTACAATGGAGAGATAAAAGAACAAAATGTTGATGCTTCTCTCCCCCACTAAAGTTTTGACTTGTCCTCAAGTCATGATTCAGTTGATAAATCAAACAGTGAACAAAAAAAAGGAATTCTTACCCGCCAACGAATTGGTTTTCAAGTAAGAATTCGGGGTTAGAGTGTGCCAGAGTCTGGTTTTCACATCTAACCCAGTGTTATATATATATATATACATATATTTTAGATTTTTTTTTTTTTTTTTTTTTTTTTAAATTTCTTTTTGAATTTCTAAATTGAAAGGAAATGAACTAAGGCAGGGATACTGCAGCTGAAGGCTGCAGTATCTCAACCTCTCTTTGTTGAGATACTGTTTGGAGAAAATCTTGCTTGCTGATGGGCTTAGTGTATAGTTTCAGGCGATGACCATTGACAGTAAAGGAATGACCTTCTCCATCAATAGTTTTGAGCTTGACTGAACCATTGTCGTAAGCCTGAATAATTTGGTATGGGCCCATCCAATGGGTGGTAAACTTGGCTTTATGATCTCTGAATTTAGAGTCAAAAAGTAAAGCCCAGTCACCTTCCTTGAACTGCTTCTTCTTGATATGTGCATCATGCCACTGCTTCCTTTGTTTTTGCATGAGGATTGTGGTTTCCTCTGCTTGCTGCCTCATTTCATCCAGCTGGTTCAACTGCTGAATTCTTTCTTGTTGTGCTTGGTCCAAGTCAATTTGCAAATCTGCAGCCAGTTTAAAAGTATGTATTTGAAACTCAATAGGAAGCATTACCTCTTTGCCGTACACCAACTGATATGGTGTAAATCCTGTAGTATCCTTCCACGTAATTCTGTAAGCCCAGAGTGCATCTTTGAGCTTCTCTTCCCAATTCTTCCTGTTCATTGCCACAGTTTTAGTAATGATCCCTTCCAAAGTTTTGTTTGTGGATTCCACCTGCCCATTGGCCTGTGGATGGTAAGGTGTACTTTTCCTATGCTTGATTTGGTATTTGTCTGTGATGTCCTTCACTAGCTTTGAGGTGAATTGAGTACCTTGATCAGTCACTATCTCCCTTGGTACTCCATACCTTACAAAAATCTCTTCAAAAAGGAAATTTACCACTGTGTGTTCGGTGGCTCTAACCAGTGCTTTTGCTTCAGCCCACTTTGTGACGTAATCAGTACATACTAAGATGTACTTCTTACCATTGGAGGTTGGGTTAATGGGTCCTATAAAGTCTAGAGCCCATTTTTCAAATGGCTCTAGGTGAACTTGGGGCTGAAGGGGCATCTCGTCTGTAGCTGTTGGCCTACCCATTCTTTGGCAGCTGTCACAACTCTTCACATACTTCTTGGCATCCTTGAAAATGGATGGCTAGTAGTATCCAAGAGTAAGAACTTTGAATGTTGTCCGTTTAGCTGCAAAATGTCCACCACACGGTTCATCATGGCAAGATTTTAAAATATCAATTATCTCATCATTTCTTACACATCTTCTAATGATCATATCATAACCAGTGTAAAATAAATCGCCATTAAGCCATGAATATCTAGCACTTTGTTTGACTAGTCTCTTCTTTTCCTTTGCAGTAAAGTGTGGAGGTGTCCTTCCTATAGAAAAATAATTGGCCAAATCAGCATACCAAGGATTTACTATGGAAATTGCAAATAAATTTTCTCTGGAAAAGAATCTTCAACCGGAACAACCTCACCTGGATTTTGCAGTCTAGAAAGAAAATCTGCCACCTGATTCTCTTTACCTGGTCTATCTAACACTGTGATGTTAAATTCCTGTAACAATAATAACCATCTGGTAACTCTGGCACTAGTTATTGGTTTATTCATTAAATGTCTAATGGCAGAATGATCAGTATGTACAAAGACCTCATAACCAGTTATATAATGTCGGAATTTATTCACAGCATATATGATGGCAAGTGTTTCCTTTTCTGTGACTGTGTAGTTTGACTCTGTAGGTGTTAGATTTTTGCTAATGAAATAAATGGCATAATTACAAGATTCCTCTTTTTGGCCTAATGAGGCACCCACTGCAGTTTCAGATGCATCTGTAAAGATATGAAATGGTAGGCTCCAATTAGGCCCTCTTAAGACTGGTGCGGTTGATAATTTCTTTTTGAGTACTTCGAATGCTTGTTGGCAGTTCTCATTCCAGTTGAAAAGTACATCTTTTGTTAGAAGTTTAAACAAAGGTAAAGCTATTTTACTAAAATGTTCAATAAACCTTCTGTAATAGCTTGCATACCCAAGGAAACTTCTTACCTCTCTTTGATTCTTTGGAATTGGCAAATCAACAATGATTTGGATCTTTGCTGGGTCAACTTTGATGCCTTGAAAAGAAATATAGTGGCCTAATACTATCCCTTCGTTTAACATCATAAAGCACTTTTCATTGCTCAGGGACAGATTAGCTTCAATACATCTTTTCAAAACTCTTTCAAGGTTCTCTAATGCATGTTCAAATGAATTGTCGTACACTGAAAAATCATCCATGTAAACTTCAACACAATCATGAACTAAATCAGCGAAAATAGCTAATACAGCTCTCTGAAATGTAGCTGGAGCATTGCAAAGTCCAAATGGCAAAACATTGTAAGCATAAGTGCCCCAAGGACAGGTGAATGTGGTTTTGTCTTGGTCTTCTGAGGCTATCCTGATCTGGTTGTAGCCACTGAAACCATCAAGAAAAGAAAATGATGATTTCCCAGCTAGGGTGTCTAACACTTGGTCAATAAATGGTAGTGGGAAATAATCTTTGAGCGTTGCTTTGTTCAGTTGTCTGTAATCAACACAAATGCGCCACTTACCATTTTTCTTGGGCACTATAACCAATGGGGATACCCACTGACTGTCAGAAATAGGATATATAAAATTAACTCTCAACAGTTTTTGCAATTCTTCTCTGACAATATCCTGAAGCATGGGGTTCATTCTTCTCTGTGGTTGCCTCACTGGTTTGATAGTACTATCTGTATAAATATGGTGAGTGCATGTGTCAGGGTGAATCCCATGCATATCGGTGTAGTCCCAAACAAATGCTTTCTGGTATTTTCTCAATAGTCGAATCAATTTCTCTTGCTGAGATGAGTCTAGGTGATTGCCTATGTTCAGAGTTTTCCCTGGACTAATCTCTATGATCTGACTTTGTGCGTTGGTGATGGATTGAACTGGAAAAATATCGTGAAATGTGGTTTGCAAAGATTGAATGGTGCATGTTTCCTGAAAATTTTGGGCTAAAAGTACATCTCCAGCATGATATTGGTCATTTCTCAAATTTTCGGAAATATCAGGTTGAGAAAGGAATAATTCTACCAAATCATTATTGTCTTGTTCTTGGAAATCATAGATTTGGTCAATGCTAAAAACAGATTGTACTTCCTCTTTATCATTGAATTTATCATCAAGCCACAAATTGTGTGTTACTGCTGGTGATTGTGCCGATGGATAAAGAGTGAGTTTTTTTCTTTCGGTCCCTCTTGAAATAATCATGTTGCCCGATCGACATCCTATGAATGCATCAGCAGTCGCTAACCATGGTCTACCAAGGATGATAGGGTGCCCTCCTAAATTGGATTTGGATTGAAGAACTAAGAAATCCACTGGATACTCCCAAGAGTCTAGTGAGACAATTATGTCCTCCAAAATCCCTTCAGGAATCACTTTAGACCTATCAGCTAGTTCTAGAACAATCGTTGTATGTTGCAAATTTATGAGCTGGAGTGTTCTCATGGTTTCAAGAGTCATGACATTTATTGCGGCCCCAAGATCTATCAAAGTGTTTGGAATTTGTATGTTGTTAATGATGGTGGTCACTTTGGGAATGCCAGGATCAACATACTTTTCCATGGAGATGGTATTGGTCATAAGGCCAGCTAAATGTCCTATAACATGAACGGTTTGAGGATCAATCCTTTTTCTAGCAGGCCTCTTGAGGCACATGTCTTTGATGGCTTTAGTATATATGGGAATGTCTTTTATAGCTTGTAGCAGCGGAATTTTTATGTAGACATTCTTGAGTTCATCTAAGACATCAAACTGTGGTATAGACAGTGGAGGTTTTATTTGGACCAATCGGTCTAGAAAAGGTGGATGCAATGGTTGCATCTGCTTATCTTTGGTATCATCGTTTGGTTTTCTTTGATTTGTCATTTCATTTTCATTTTCTGTGTTTTCTTCTTGCTTATCTGTTATTGGAGAATCTTTGTGGAGTACCCTACCAGACCTCAAGTTGATATTTTTCAAGGGTAGTGTGGGATATGAAGTTCCCTCTTCTACATTGTAGGCTGGCCTCTCTGCTCTGTTATTTGGATTTGGGACAGTTTGAGCAGGAATTTGAGTAGGTCTGGGAGGTTGTGAGTTAGCTGGAAATTGCAGTTGTGGTGGATTTATTGGTGGAGGAGCAGGCAGTGCTTGTTGAGTAGGTTGAGGCTGATAAACAACTTGCTGAGGATACTGCTGATATGGTTGAGAATGTGATGAATACGGCTGATGGTATTGTTGATATGGTTGTGAATATGGTGGGTATGATTGAGGATATGTATGATAGGATTGAGAGTACTGTTGAGACGGTCTCCATTGTTGCTGTGGGTGGTTTTGGTGCTGCCATGGCATGGGTACATTCCATGAATTCTGTGCATACATTTGATCATTTACAGGAAATTGCAAATTTTGATTTGGAAACATACCTTGAGGTGCTGGCCTTGGCTACCATGGTCTCTTTGTGCCCATGTAATACACGTTTTCCATCTCTGCATTAGCTGCCATATTACAGTTCTGCAAAACCTTAAATTTAGGACAATTAAACATATCATGATGTTCAGTACAGAAAGCACAAATTTGGATGTTTTCTAGTGGGCAGTCTTTTAATGCATGTTTCTTCCGGCATTTTGGGCAGAAGATAGCCATTATCTGATCTTCATCTTCTTGTTTCTTCTTAGCTTTTAGAGTGTCAATTTGGTTCCCTAGGGTGCTTAACAGATCTGTTTTAAACTCTTCTAACAGATTCCCTATTTCAGCCCTTGTGACACTTGCTGAGGCAGATTTTGTGACTTTGGATGACAGGGTTCTTTTTCCCATTTTAGCTTTGCTCCTTGAATACTTTTCGCATAACTCAACGATTTCTTCAAAGGGTAAGGCAGAAATTTCACCTTTGCCCATCAAGTTAAGATCATCCATGTATTCCTCTCGGATACCTTTCAAGAATATTGTGCGGATCAGATCAAGAGGCATAGTTCGGTGTTTGGATTTTTGTAAGTTGTAGACAAACCGTTCTAAGTATTCCTCTAAGGTTTCATCCTCTTGCTGGCTCATTCTAAAGATATCATCTTTGGAATCTTTGGATCTACAGTAAGGTTGATATTTCCTTAGAAATATCCTTCTCATGCCATCCCAATCAACTATAGCATGCTCACCAAGTCTCATGAACCATCTTAAGGCTGATGCCTTTAATGTCGCTGGGAAGAGTCTAAGCCTATGGGCATCATCTGTATAGCCATATGTTCGACATACAATGTCAAACTCGAACAAGAATGAGTCTGGATCTTCCGAAGCCATACCATAAAAGTTTGGTAGCACGGATGGAGGTATGTTTTTCATTTGATCTCATCATCTTCTTGTGGTTCATGTATAGGAAACTTAAAATTTGACTCTTCTTCGTCTCTCTGTCTTTGATTTGGTACTGATCCAGCTCCTTCCTCAGCCATTCTAATAGGTCTCTCTGTGTCAGTGTCACTTGTTTTAAAGAGGAGATTAAAGAAAGATTGTTCGGTCACTGTGCTACTTTCTCCTTGTGTGGAAGATCTAGGAAAGTGCTTCTTCTGCGATTTATGTGTTAATAAAGTTTGCCTTTCGATGAGAGTAAGTCTTTGTCCTGACTTTTGTTTTTCCTCTAATGCTTGGATGGTGACTTCCTCAGCTGGTGTTGTATTCCCTAAAGAGTCTGCTCCTGATGATGATGTGTTAGTTTTTGGATGGTGGGGGGTTTTTATGAATCTACCTTGATTGTCTCTAAATCTAGGCATAAATGAACATGATTTCTAACTGTGTTTTTGCTCGTTTTTGTTTATTGAATTTTTTCTTTTTAAATCCTTTAAGTACACCTCCCGGCTGATGAGCCCCAAAAATGGACAATTATTTGGGCTCATTCAACCTCCTAATTTGACTTAATCCACCATTCTCATTAGTTTATTGCATGTTTTTTATTATATTTATGTTAATAGAGTGAATTTGGTTAGTCATTATGCCAACAAGTCTAATGGGTGCTTTGTGTAGCCTTTTTGGTCAACTTGGAGACAAAATTGAAGGTCTTAATGAGCACTTGGCAGCCAAATTCGTGGGAGAACAAGCTAGAGGATTTGTAGGAAGGTGTCCCCTTCATTTATGAGCCCTTACCTCGAATTCTCCACCATCAGCTTGGAGTTCAAGGGCCACCGAATCAATCAACACAAGGGCAGCCAAGCAAGTCAAGTAGGACTGCTGTTAACTCTAAGTTTTGGGCAGCCGAGTCCCTAAATTTTAGGAGGACTGTTGGGTCCTCAAATTGTATAAATAAGAGGGCTTAAGACCTCATTTCAGTTAGTCAATTTGTTTAGCTAGTTGGTAGTCATTTTTGTAGCTAGTAGTTAGTCAATTTGGTTAGCCAGTTAGTCTTTTTGTAAGCCAGTTTTGGCATGATGTTAGACTCATGATTATTTAATAAAGGCAGGCAGCTTTGGATCCAATTCTGAGTTTTTAAGGGAGCTATAGCTCTCAGGTTAGGGCCCAACCTGAGAGCAATAGACCTCCTCTTCCTTGTATTGTTACTTGTTTTCCTTTCAGCACTTTATTTCTTTGCTTTGACATGCATTTGAAAAAACACAGTCTGCTGATTTAATTTCTTTAATGTGATTGAATAGGATTAGTTTATGGTTAAAGTGCTTTCAGTTGCTTAGCTTAGAGTAGGAGGATCAGCATTCATTAGAGCTCCAAAAAAGGTTGATAGTGCACTCGTTGCCATCTCTGTTTAGGGATTGGGGTGCAGTCTATACCAACCACCAAAAAACGCAGTCTTTTTCTACTTTTATACAAGCTGCAACACAGTCGTTTTCATCATAGAACCATCCATGCACTCTGATCTTGAGCCATACTTCTTCATTACAACTCCATGCACGACTTCTCTTCACGGTTTACATTGTTGTTCATTGGTTAAATAGCACAGGTAGCACAGGTTAATGGATTCTCGTTTTTGGTGCAAGACATAAGCAATTTGTTTTATTTACACTGCTCAGTATCATTCCACTTCCTTCTTCTTCTTCTTAACCACGCCTAAAGCCATCTACTCGACCTCTGTTCAGTTCGTTTACCTTCCAACTCTTCCATTGCCCACGTAGCTCCATTTCCTTGACCTTTCGTTGATCCCATCCTTCTATCCACCAACCACTTCGTGCACTCTTTCTCCATCTTGTTCCTCTGCTCCTGAGCCATCACAAGCTCCATCTCCATCTTACATATCCACCCATACCACTCCATCACCTCACCATCACCCAAAACCCCCACGGTAGAACATCCTGTAGAAGCTAGCAGTCTTCCTGTAGAAATCCTTGAGTTTCCTGTAGGATCCCCTGCAGACATCCTGTAGAAGCCTACAAACTTGGTTGTTGAGCACCTGAACATTGTAGACTTCTGTGAACTGATGCTAGGGATCCTCTGGGACCTCTCCTAGCCCTCCTAACCTTTCCCCAAGCTTTCTCTCCCTTCGCACCACCTCTGCACAGCCAAACCCTAATAAGAAACAAAACCGTAATCACTCCAACCACTTAAGCAAAAATACAAAAACGATGTTCTTTTTAATGGAAGTAGTTTGAGTTCATGCATTCCACATCACTAGAAGTAATGGCATCATTTTTAGACATTTGCACTCTCACTATTGCATCATAGAGGTTAAACTAGTCAGATTAGGGTTTACTAGGGTTTCCATGTTTTGGTTGGCTTTCAGTTCATTTTTGCAAAGTAGATCAATTTCCTTTGAGATAGCCTTCGTCCATCATTTAGAAAGCTTCTTCTGAGAGCATATAGAAGTTGGCTTGAGCCCTAGCGGACTTGTGCCAGCTGACCAAGTGACAGCTGCGACAAGAGCTAGTACTTGTGCATACAACACCGTCGCTTCCAAGTTTGTACGAACTACCGGGTTGATAAAATTAGAGATAGGAAGCTCCAGGAGTTGTAGCATTATTGCTACAATACTGGAGCCCACCATCTTTTTGGCGCCGTTGCCGGGGAAGCGTCAGAGTATTAGTAATTGTTGCTTTCTTCTATTTTCTTACTCTTGCCTTCTGCTAAGTAGTTTATTTCATTTCCATTCTGCAAAAGTAGCATAGACATTTCCTGCTTTCATAGATTAGCATTTCCTGCTTTCATAGATTAGCATTTCCTGCTTTCATAGACTAGCATTTCATTTCTGCAAGCCTAGATTAGTGTTTCAATTCTGCAAGCTTAGACTAGCATTTCCATTCCTGCAATTTCATTTGAGCAAAGTAGATTAGTCCTTTCCTGCTTTCATTTCAATTCCGCATTTTCATTTTAGCAAGATAGTTAGTTGCAGTTCAATCTATTTCAGTTTTGCAATTAGAAGTAGAAAAAAGAAAAAATCAACCAAAAAGATTTCATTTCATGCCTTGTAGGAGTAGAGATAAGTTAGAAAAATGATTGCACAACACCCCCACTGCTTCACACAGCCAACGTTCTCTCTTCTTCGATGGCTGTGATTAAAGAACCCCTGGGTGGAAATCAAGGCATATTTAAAGAACCTCTAGGGGAGAAGAAGAAGAAAACATTCCTCTGGAGCAAATGGCTACAAGTAGAAATGTTGGGAGCAACATCTTGTCCAAAGATGAATTTGAAAATCAGATCGAAGATTTCAAGAGTGATATGAGGCAGTTTCTTGCCATGCAACTGGATACCTTGCGGATCCAAAAGAAGCAAGAAGAAGCCAAGAGGGCTTTGGTCATTTTTTGTCCTAGGTGCACTAGAAAGCATCCTAGGAACGAATGTCCATTGTACTCCATAGAAGTTTGTTTTGTCTGTGAAGAATACCATCATACAGATCAGTGCCCTTCCTTACCCAGATTCAAAGTTGCATATCAGAGAGCCAAAGAAGCCACTGAATCACTCTATTACATGAACCAAAGTTGGCCGCATGGACCTAGATCTTACCAGCAGGAACTGCAAGGGACACCTGAGACCTATTATGACCCCTACCAAGCCACTTTCATGCCTTCTTGGGGTCCCCCTGCTCATCCTTCTTGGTTCACACCTCCTCCTTGTTCCTTCACAGATCCATATTATGCCCAACCAGTTGCTCATTCGTTTCACTCTTATGCTCAGCCACAGCCTCAGTGGAATGCACCTTATCAAGAGTGGAGGCCCCAGTACAACTCTCATCCCGCTCATTTTCCTCCACCACCTGCTCATCCTCAACCATCGCCTCCTCCTCCACCAAGGCAACCCCAAATGCCTACCCAACCACAATGCCATCCATCTCCATCTCAATTTCACACCTCCACTCAACTACCCGTACCATTTCCAAAGCCATATCATGGAGTAGCTCAACCCAATTGCAAAGCTGAGGCACAACAGGTGAAAATGACTCCTTTTGAGCTCAATGATGTTCACCAAAGCTCGGGAAGAGTGTTGCAAAACAGAGATTATATTGACAACATTGAAGGACCAAAGGAAAAAGAAGAGTCAAAAGAGGAGATCAAAGAACCATGGGCTGCACTTGATGAAGAGAAGAGATCAGAATCAGAGATCGGGAGAGTTTCCTCATGGTTACCATCAAATCTTCCATGTATTCAAGAGAAAGATCAGCAAAAGGAGGAAGATGAGAAAGTCATGATAGAAAGTGACATGAAGAATGATCCAGATCAGCAAAAGGACCAAGGATATCAAAGCTATATTGAGACATGGTTCCAGACAATCACTAAGTTGCAGCAGTACTCTCTTCCTCAACTATGTTTGATCCCTTCAAAGTCAGATCATTTGGTCTCTGAGATTTGGATACTTGTCCAAGCATGCATTTCGAGCCTTCACATCATTTTTTCTCTAATCTCGATGTGCACATGGCTCCATTGGAAGTATTCTTATACTTGAAAATGATTTAGTTTTTCAAGTAGGGTAGGGTAGGAAAAAAAAAAAAAAATGAAAATAAGAGAAAAATAAAAATCTAAGGTGAAAACCTCCTTGGAGGCGCCTTAGATTGGCTCATTGATTGAAAACCTCCATGAGGTGGTTAATGGGTTGGAAAAAAGAGAAAAGAGAATAAGATCTTTGGGTGAAAACCTCCCTTGGAGGTGCCCAAGGCAGGCAATTAGGGTGAAAACCTCCATGAGGCGCCCTAGTTGTTTTTCAAAAAAAAAAAAGAGAAAAAGAAAAGAAAAATAAAAACTAATCTCCATTGGCTAATTGCAGGTTGCAAGAAGGACGTTTCATGACAGGAGGAGCACTCAAATCAAGGTCAAAGGAATTTTCTTGTGCCTTCTACAGGAAGCATCCTGTAGAACCTTTGGACGAGCCAAATCCAATTTCAAAAGGGAATCTGATGGTGGGAATCTGTTGATTAGGCCTACAAGCACTTGTGTGTCCATCCCTTGCCTTTCTCCATCATTTTTCCACCTCCTTGTGCTTCTCATTATGCTTCTACAGGAACTTCCTGTAGAAATTGTGGGAAACTAGACATGGATTCCAAAAAGTGGTTTGGCGAACATTGTAGCTTCCTCAAGGGTTCAGAAGCCCTCATGCAATCTTCCAACTCCTCCTCCATCATCTCCATACCTGCATCACAGCCCAAGCTCAGTTTTCCCTTCCATGCAAACACATGCAAAGTGCCTTGAATAAAAAAGACATAGAACAAAATTTGTTTTTGCCATAACTTGAGAACCATGCATCCATTTGACAAACCGTTTTATGGGGAATTGTACAAGGGTGATGGCAACATGCTTGAGCAGTTTCAGCTAATTCCGGTGTACGGTTTCCAAGAAATCAGCCTCCATCACCATCAGCCATTTTTGCATTTTCTCCATATCCGTGTATCCGTTACAAAACCTATTTCATGGGGATATGCATGTGAGTAATGGTAACCTACCCAAGCAGTTTCAGCCGATTCCGATGCACGGTTTCCGAGAAATCGAGCTCTGAAATATTCAGCCATTTTCCATTTTTCTCGAAATTCATGCATCCATTGATCATGATTTTGCTATGGGAGATGCATAATGATGATAGAAACATGCTCAGCAAGTTTCAGATCGATCCGCTTTGCCGTTTGGGAGAAATGGCGAAAACAAGTTCTGGTTTTGTGACCATGCAACAGCAACAGCTTGAAGGTGCAGATCTGAACGTGGAAACAATGGCATGCAGCTCAGATCCGGCCAGAGGACACCTGCACAAGGAAAAGCAATCAAAAATCATTAGCCAAGCCCTCATGCAATCAAAGGATCCAAGCATGCAGCAGCAGAATCAGAGCATGCAACAGCAAAAAGCTTCACAAGCAGCCGTTTGACTTTAGGTACGTGACTAAACCTTGTTCATCTGTTTGCATAGATCTAATCTAAAGCATTGCATGAATGAATGAGATGGTGAGATTCAGTTAGGAAGGTAGCCAGATTCGATTGCACTCATCCAGGCAAAAATCACGCAGCATGCATGGGTAAGTCATTCACGTGGAAGTTGAAAAACACAGTTAGTGGTAGATCAGTTGAACTCCAGTGCACAGGACGTCAAATAATTAACAGATAGAGGAGAACATACAATTTATAACATCACTGTAGTTTGAATGAAGACAGCACACGTTTTTTCCAGCTCACCACAAATCACGCTGCAGTTAAACGACACTCGGCTGAAACTCTCACCACTCTTTGTTCAACTACGGTCAACTGAAGCACATGTCCACCACTTCCAGATTAGTTAATCGATGGTGCTCTACAAGATTTCTGCCTTTTTTTCTCAAGATCTCTACAGTTCCTTAAAAAATTCCCGCCTGTCGCACTCTACAGGCGCTTCTACAGGAAATCGTCTACAGGAAGCTGTTTTACAAGAAACCCAGCATACGAAGAGCTTGGACTGTTCATGTCGAGGGTGGCGATTCTTAATGAGGTAGGCCTGAACATAATTCTCCCACGCAACTGATTAAAAAGCTGGTGGAGTTGACGTGTTGAAGGGGTAGGAAATTGTGAATAAAAGTCTGTTCATGAAATTACAAGCCATTTTCTTACCACTGCATGAGAATTGTTCTCGTAGTATGTATGCGGGATTTTCTCCAGGGGTTGATTCATAATTGAGCCACTGTTAAGGCTCACTTGCAGAAAATTGTGAATTTTATATACTGTGTGCATAACAGAGGCATAGCTCTGCGCTCTCTCTAAGGAAATCCCAAAAATCCACTTCTGTATACAAGCAGGCAAGCAGGCCAACAAAGCAAGTTTTTACCATGTCGAGAGGGTTCATTAGAAAAGAGCCTACAGACTCAAAGAAGTTACGAGAAACCCCTGAGGTGGTGAACTGAACTATCTGGAGCACCAACAGCAGTATACTTCAACCTTGCAGTTCCATTTTTTTGTTGGCCGATGAACTGAACCTTGCAGTTCCACAACCATTTGCTCTTGCAACTGACAAAAGGGCTTCCATAGGAGTACGGCCTGTTGATGTAGCAGCTAATGACATGAACAAGCATATGGGTGCAAGAGGTACCCCATCTTCGTCAGTTCCTAAAAAGGACAAGACGTCAGTGAAACTGGATACACAAGTTGCTTGCAATCCTTTGCTCTCTGAAGATCTACATCTACATGACCAGAATGTGAATCCTTCCAAGCAAGTGAATATGAAGCTAGAGGAAGATGCTCATTCCACTTTTTCCTCAAACAAGCTGCTAGGAAGAAAAGAAAGAATACATCAGAAGGGAATTTGCATTGCTAAATATAATCCTAATCATGAATCTTTTGGTCAACACCATGCAGTTAGAAAGAAAATTGGGAAGTCTTCAGGGACTTGATAGCAGAAAGTGACATAAAAGCCTCACCTTTGATATCAGTCCTTCTAACAATGAGGAAGAAGAGCAGAAAGGGGGAGAAGATGAAGGCTGCCACAGCCACGCTGAAAGGAAGATGGCCCACAACCAAGCAGGATACAGTGGCGCTGTCCGTTTCTACAGGAAGACAGAGGACTGTTTCTACAGGAAGCTAGCAGACTGTTTCTACAGGAAGCCAACGAACTGTTTCTACAGGAAGTTTGAAAAGAGGGAAGCCAAAGGAGAAATCGGCCGAGATGTTAGCCAAAGAAGCCACCAGGGCCATCAAAGATGAGGAGAGAGATTGGTTGCTCAGAGGATGAGCAACACTTTCAGTAGGGGGTGATGATGAGCCCCAAAAATGGACAATTATTTGGGCTCATTCAACCTCCTAATTTGACTTAATCCACCATTCTCATTAGTTTATTGCATGTTTTTGATTATATTTATGTTAATAGAGTGAATTTGGTTAGTCATTATGCCAACAAGTCTAATGGGTGCTTTGTGTAGCCTTTTTGGTCAACTTGGAGACAAAATTGAAGGTCTTAATGAGCACTTGGCAGCCAAATTCGTGGGAGAACAAGCTAGAGGATTTGTAGGAAGGTGTCCCCTTCATTTATGAGCCCTTACCTCGAATTCTCCACCATCAGCTCGGAGTTCAAGGGCCACCGAATCAATCAACACAAGGGCAGCCAAGCAAGTCAAGTAGGACTGCTGTTAACTCCAAGTTTTGGGCAGCCGAGTCCCTAAATTTTAGGAGGACTGTTGGGTCCTCAAATTGTATAAATAAGAGGGCTTAAGACCTCATTTCAGTTAGTCAATTTGTTTAGCTAGTTGGTAGTCATTTTTGTAGCTAGTAGTTAGTCAATTTGGTTAGCCAGTTAGTCTTTTTGTAAGCCAGTTTTGGCATGATGTTAGACTCATGATTATTTAATAAAGGCAGGCAGCTTTGGATCCAATTCTGAGTTTTTAAGGGAGCTATAGCTCTCAGGTTAGGGCCCAACCTGAGAGCAATAGACCTCCTCTTCCTTGTATTGTTACTTGTTTTCCTTTCAGCACTTTATTTCTTTGCTTTGACATGCATTTGAAAAAACACAGTCTGCTGATTTAATTTCTTTAATGTGATTGAATAAGATTAGTTTATGGTTAAAGTGCTTTCAGTTGCTTAGCTTAGAGTATGAGGATCAGCATTCATCAGAGCTCCAAAAAAGGTTGATAGTGCACTCGCTGCCATCTCTGTTTAGGGATTGGGGTGCAGTCTATACCAACCACCAAAAAACGCAATCTTTTTCTACTTTTATACAAGCTGCAACACAGTCGTTTTCATCATAGAACCATCCATGCACTCTGATCTTGAGCCATACTTCTTCATTACAACTCCATGCACGACTTCTCTTCACGGTTTACATTGTTGTTCATTGGTTAAATAGCACAGGTAGCATAGGTTAATGGATTCTCGTTTTTGGTGCAAGACATAAGAAATTTGTTTTATTTACACTGCTCAGTATCATTCCACTTCCTTCTTCTTCTTCTTAACCACGCCTAAAGCCATCTACTCGACCTCTGTTCAGTTCGTTTACCTTCCAACTCTTCCATTGCCCACGTAGCTCCATTTCCTTGACCTTTCGTTGATCCCATCCTTCTATCCACCAACCACTTCGTGCACTCTTTCTCCATCTTGTTCCTCTGCTCCTGAGCCATCACAAGCTCCATCTCCATCTTACATATCCACCCATACCACTCCATCACCTCACCATCACCCAAAACCCCCACGGTAGAACATCCTGTAGAAGCTAGCAGTCTTCCTGTAGAAATCCCTGAGTTTCCTGTAGGATCCCCTGCAGACATCCTGTAGAAGCCTGCAAACTTGGTTGCCGAGCACCTGAACGTTGTAGACTTCTGTGGACTGATGCTAGGGATCCTCTGGGACCTCTCCTAGCCCTCCTGACCTTTCCCCAAGCTTTCTCTCCCTTCGCACCACCTCTGCACAGCCAAACCCTAATAAGAAACAAAACCGTAATCACTCCAACCACTTAAGCAAAAATACAAAAACGATGTTCTTTTTAATGGAAGTAGTTTGAGTTCATGCATTCCACATCACTAGAAGTAATGGCATCATTTTTAGACATTTGCACTCTCACTATTGCATCATAGAGGTTAAACTAGTCAGATTAGGGTTTACTAGGGTTTCCATGTTTTGGTTGGCTTTGAGTTCATTTTTGCAAAGTAGATCAATTTCCTTTGAGATAGCCTTCGTCCATCATTTAGAAAGCTTCTTCTGAGAGCATATAGAAGTTGGCTTGAGCCCTAGCGGACTTGTGCCAGCTGACCAAGTGACAGCTGCGACAAGAGCTAGTACTTGTGCATACAACACCGTCGCTTCCAAGTTTGTACGAACTACCGGGTTGATAAAATTAGAGATAGGAAGCTCCAGGAGTTGTAGCATTGTTGCTACAATACTGGAGCCCACCACCGGCAACGGCGCCAAAATGTAGTGTCCTATCTAGGGTGCTAGACTAGGCTATATTTATTATCGACCAGGATGCGTAGACTTAGAGGCATGCGTCTATATTATATAGACATAAAGGATTATTAGCTAAGTGGTTATGACGGTAGGTTACAAGACTTCTTTACGGAAGATTGAGGTGTGTTACCTATCACCCAAACACTTAGGTCACTCAATTAATCTACCTAATTACAACACTGTCATTCAATTCATTTACCAAATTAAAACACTGTGTATCACTTCAAACCAAGATTTCAATCTCCTTATGGAGACACTATGCATAAAACCCCTATTCAGCAAATACTCAGCATTCACTAATATTCATGAAAGATAAAGACATATGGAAATTATAAGCATACTTTGAAATGATAACATAGTTCATGACATTGCTTTAAAAGACAACAAAGGATCGAATCCCTTACAGGATACGATTCACGATCTTAGTGATGAACTATTCAAGCATTATCATAAACATTACCCATACGCATTCTATTGAAATCGAAAACCAATTCTAATTGCTGTGCATATCATTTAATACCCTAAGTTGCGAATAAAAAGAAATGACAGTATACCAGTTTAACGCAGGGCCCGTCCGCGTTTCAGAGGTATACTGGACTGTGATCAACCGATTATAGAATCAACGCAACAAGGAAAATCGTGACTGCAACCGTGTTCTTGGTATTAAGTTTAAAACTCTGTTTTCAAAACGATACAATGATAACCAACACTAACTACACAAAACTGTGTTTACATATGTTTTTACAACCCTTACATTTCGAAAACAAATGTACATTCATGATGCGGCTGTTGCCGCTTTTATCATGTCGTGATTTTTAAAATGTTTCTATCCTGAACTGATTTCAAAAAGGAACAAAACTAAATCAATTTAGAATGCTATGCTGTTGCTGCCTTTGTCGCCAACATGCTATACTTTGACCATCGTTGACCGCGCATGTAGGAGGGTTGGTTCTGCTGTAGGATAGGTATTCGTCCATGCTTGGACATTCTACTTTTCATCCCTACCCTTTGCTCTAGCCTAGCTGTCATGCCACATGTCAAACAATAAACCAATTACAGGATGTTGGAACTTCCTGTAGTCATTTTACCAAAAATTCCTAATTCTTTAACATAAAACTCCTAAATCAATTTTAATGCATTTTAATAACTATAGTACTATTAACTAATCAATTTCAAGGGATCTAAGAGATGTATGATGGAAAGAGGTAGGCAAATGATATGTTTTAGGAGGAAAAAGGAGGTCATGGGATGGTACCAACAACATATTTGACTTATTTGGGACATATGGTAGGGGGTGGTGAATTGAAGATAGATCCCTCTAAGGTGGCAGTCATTGTAAACTGGCCTAAACCCAAATCTGCTGCAGAAGTGAGGAGCTTCTTAGGAGCAACACAATATTGGAGAAAGTTCATTTCTAACTTTTCCTTAATTGCAGCTCCCTTACATGCTTTAATAGGATTGAACAAGGTGTTTCAGTGGGGAGGCAAATAGTAGAAAGCCTTCGACACCTTGAAAGAAAAGATTAGTACAACACCTATACTGGCACTGCCTGATCTTCAAAGACCATTTGAGATCCAAACGGATGCAAGTGATTATGCCATGGGCACAATGTTGACACAGCACGGTAAACCCATATGTTATCATTCTAATACATTTAATTCTGCAGTAGTTAACTATCCTACATATGATAGAGAATTGTATGCATTAGTGCAGAGTGTGAAAAGATGGAAACATTACTTAATGGGCAAAGAGACAATAATGCATACTGATCATCAACCACTTCAATATCTACATCCCTAAACTAAGTTGCAGCAATCAAGACACTATAGATGGATGGGTTTTCTACAACAGTTTCATTTAGTCATCAGATATAAAAAGGGCATACACAATAAAGTTGCAGATATGTTATCTAGACCCATTATAAATGCATCTACTATACTTAAGCATAATTCTGTGTTACATGAGAGCTACATTGAACAGTATGCTCAAGATATAGATTTCAAAGATGTATATGCAACTTTAAGTCAAGGCAAACGAGTAGAAGAATTGGATTATCATGTAAAGGACCAACTCCTATATCATTGTGGGAAGCTATGCATTCCACAAACTGAAAGAGTAAAGATAATTCGAGAAGCACACACTTCCCTAATATCAGGTCACTTTGGGGTAAGTAAAACAGTTGCACGACTGCAAAGATTTTGTTATTGGCCAAAAATGAACGAGACAGTTTCTAGATATGTAAGAGGGTGTACTATGTGTGCTAAAAGCAAGCCCAACAATAGAAAACTAGGCTTGTACACTCCATTACCAGTGCCTTCTCACCCTTGGGAAAGTGTTTCCATGGATTTTGTTGGAGGGTTGCCTAAATCTAGGAAAGGTCATGATTATCTGTATGTTGTTGTGGATAGGTTCAACAAAATGTGTATTTTGATACCTTGTAATAAACAGATTACAGTTGAACAAACTGCAAAACTGTTCTTTCAACATGTATGGGTTCATTTTGGATTACCCACTTCCATTGTATCTGATTGAGACCCCCGATTTGTGGGAAAGTTTTGGTCAAGTTTGTGGGAACTGATGGACACCAAACTGAAGAAAAGCACAGCTTTCCATCCACAAACCGATGGCCAGATCGAAGTAGTCAATAGGACAGTGATCCAATTTCTCAAGGGATATTGCAGCAAGCATCCTAAGCTTTCGGGTGAACATTTAGGTTATGTGCAACATGCTTACAATAGAGCAAAACATTCTTCTACACAGAGATCTCCTTTTGAGACCTATTTTGGTTTCACCCCAAGGTCTCCTTTGGATTTTGTCTTTGGTAAAGAAACCACCGTTGAGGGACACAGTGATGTGGACAGGGCAACTAGGTTCATTGAATAGATCCAAGAAATACACCAGGAAGTACAGGAACAGCTGGAAAAGAGCCAAGCCAAATACAAGGCAAGGCATGACAAGCATCGGATGGAGCATAGCTTTCAAGTTGGTGACCAAGTCTGGCTATATATCAGCAAGGACAAGATGCAAGGTGAAGGTAAAAAGCTAAATCCTATCAGGTATGGACCCTTCAAGATACTTGAGAAAATTGGTGAGAATGCTTTTCGCCTTGATCTACCAGCTTACATGCACATCTACTCAGTTGTAAATGCAGATTGCTTGAAATTGTTTGAACCTTCACTAATTGAGGATCCCAAAGAGCAGAGTCAATTGCCTTCTATTGATGACCTATTACCTGAATATCTTAATGAATTGCAAGAAGACACAGTTTTGGATAGGAAGGTGAGGACGACGCACATGGGAGGTGTTGAGTACCTCAGAATTGGGCTCAAGGGTTCAAAGTTGAGCAGTGCAAGTGGATAGAGATTGGACAAGTGAGACAATTGTACCCTCACTTAGTCGATGCTTGAAAACCAACTTTTGGTGGTCCAAAAGCTTTTTCAGTGGGAAGGTCGTGATCCGAATTGGATCCATGAAAATTATCATAGTGCTATGATTGTATCAAATCATGACAGACTTCAAAAACTTGTGAACAAAGAGCTATCAAGAAGGACCTCTGAATAGTGGCAGTTTGTAGCTAGCAAGGAACGACGAGGACCTCGGTCAAAGTGCGCTAATCGAGGCCCATGGAGACTACACAGGACGAAAACTAGCAGTTAGGAAGTCCGGATTAGAAAATGGAGGCCGTTTCTGATGCGCGATTAATCGCTGAGCAAAACCCCTTGAGAAGGAAAAGCCGCGAGCACTCGATCGCATGGGAAGCCGGGAAACCATAGGGAAAGCACTAAAGCAAAAGGCAGGTCCCACGCTCCAAAATTTGCGGCATATCGGAGGCACTTTGGGTGGTAAGCGGAATTGTCAAAGGACCCAGCGATTCCATACGTTGGATGACGCATGTCAGGCGGATGAGAGAGAAAACCACCACTCATAGCGGGCTAATAGTCGAGAAAGTCAACCGCACGATAAGAGTGAACATAGTAGGATCTGGGGGCTCCATATCTAACACGGAGATTGCGCTCGATAAGAAACCGGATCTGGAGGGAGAATTAAGCTACGGCACATAAAACTCTGAAGTACGATTTGACCACTGAGCTGGCGGATGAATCACTACACAACGTAACCGAAATATCGAACCGTTTGAGGAAGAGCTGGCACAGTTCGTGAGAGGACAAGTGGCCACTTCTCTGTGAGACGTTACACAGTGGCGATGACGCAGAGGCAGGGAACTCCAAGCGAACAATAGCAGGCAATCCGAAGAGGCGGAAGAGGAAGCGAATAGTCAAGGACGTCTTGGCTTTAAGCCATGAACAGACAGAGAACAAGAGCGAGCAAGCACTGTAAGAAATAAGGAGACAGTGAGACAGAGAAACAGAACAGAGAATAAGAAAGAAGCAGAAAACAGAGAGTCGAGCTAACCTGCAAAGTAAGGTAGCATCAAGCAGACAGAAGGCTTGAGAGATTTGAGCAATCCTTGAGAGGATATCTATCGGGAACTGAGTGCCAAATTGGACTCACCCCTTTCAAGACCAATTGAGGTCGAGACTTGGTAAGGAAGAGTTTGTGCACTCTGGTGGCTTGGGGAATCCAAGAACCACCCTACTAAGCATTATCTATTTCAGGAGACTCAAACTGAGCTCCGCATTGTAAAAACTCTACTTTAAAGACACAATAAGTAAAGGGCATCACTGAAAGCTGGACCGGAGACGTAGCCCAGGAGGATTGGGTGAACTCCTTATTAATTTGTTGCGTTCTTGTGTCTGCTTACTTTGTTTCTCTTACTGTTTTCCATTTTCCAGTGTCTATGTATTTTGCAATCTGATCGATCCGTTGCCTACGATAACATAGACACACACCAACACATGAGTCTGTAATACCTTCATTCATTAATTATTTAACTGAGATCACTCACGAGTGACTTTCAAATCAGGGAGGGGGTAATATCCACATAGCCTGGAGAAAGAATGTGGTCCTGAGCCACCTCACCCTCAAATGTCGCCTCTGCACCATCGTCACCCTCCATTTCCCATGCTTATCCTCCATGAAGCGTCGTCTGGCCTTGCGGCCCTATCCCCCACCTTACTTGACCCCATTGATGTTCCATCACCACACTTGCCCCAGACCACAGAGACCGACTTTTAGACTTCAACTGCCAAAGGACACCAACAACGCTTTCAAACCCCTAAGTTCAACAAACTTGTTGCCACCAAACTCAACACAGCCCCTGACCAAAGCCAAGTTTTCGCCACCACCAAATTTTACTTGACTCACCCCATCTACATCTCCCCTAGCTACAGAAGGGTCGAACACCCTACAACAGAAACATAATTCCCAAGACTTCAATCACCCCCCTAAAAACCCGAGAGCTGCTAGGGCGGAGAGAGACTGCAATTGAAACTAGATACTGGAGAGCCCAAGCAAAACTCCGCAAAACAAAGACATAGAAGGAGGTTGGTGGAATTGAAATCCACCACCCCCAGACTAATTGAAATCTCAGTGTTTTAGAAACCAAAGAAACAAACCGAAAGACTTACTAAAATAATTGTAGAAGAGCCCCAACGTCAGAGTGTGCCACTGGCGAACCAGGTCTGAGAATGACTGTCTATCGCCAAACCCAACCAACTGTTAGACGATATTCAACCAACTATTGCTCTAGGATCCCACACTTTGCATATTTGGCCATTGGCAGACCTGCACAGGAAACCCCACCCACCTTCAAGATTCCTGGACGTAGAAAAACATAGATTGAATGAGCATGCAAAGGTTGGAAACCTGTGCAAACTCGTCTTGGCATCCACCACCCTCGCAACCTCCCATAACTAATATTGCAAACAACAACATTGACTCCAACATTTGACTTACAACATTTCCCCACAGTGTCTCAAACATTCCAGATGCCATGCACAACACATGTCTCGTACTTCACATGTGTCATCAAACGATTGAATGTGAACGTCTAATCCCCACTGTCATCACCTTTATCACCTTGCTTTTCCACTCTATTAAAACTTTGCTTATCCCAGTTTAACTTAACTACTTGAATAAATAATTTAATAAATCAGTATCTAGTATTTTTAATTAATAAATAATAATAAATAATATAAATTAAAATTTTGATACTAGTACACATCAATCTTAAGAGTTAAAATAAATACATATTTCTTTATTTATATTAATTTTTTATTAACATTTTTAAATTTTAACATATTTATTTATTTTATCGACTAAATGAATTGTTAGGTCAACGTATAGGACAAATATTTTTGCCGGTTCCATTTTAACCTAACTAATAAATAGTTTAATATTCAATAATTCAAAAAGACTCTTACTATTATTTTTTCCACCCAAATTTTATACACGAATAAGAATTAAAAAATAATTTTATATAATTGTGAATTTATTTATTTTATTAAATTTGGAAAAAACAATTTTGAAATCTTAATATTAAATACTTAAATGTACCTCAACGCCCTTCGTGCTTCCTTCCCGTGCTTATATATAAAAAACCACCTAATGAGATTTTAATATCTTTTGATTTGAACTAATTGATACCAATATATAAAATTGAAAAAAAAACCACTTTGGAATCTTGATACCAGGAAGATTTAAGGTGTCCCAACAACCTTCCCAGGCTTATATATAAAACCCACCTCTTAAGATTTTTATATACCACTTAATGAGATTTTATATTTGATATTAATATATAAAAATTGATAAAATATCAATTTTGAAATTATGATATTACGAAAATTTAAAGTGATAGCACACGACCTTTCTTTTTCTTCCGAGGTTCGCTAATTAATATTAATAAAGGAATTTGGATTTAGAAAATTTATTAACCAAATTTTAGATGCTTAAATGATATAAAATTAAAATAAAATTATATTAATTTAAAATGGTAATATATTTTAATTTGAGTCAATTAGATATATGTGTAGTTTAGTTATTATTTTTTTTTTTAAAGAATTTAATAATATAATTTTAAATTAATTCGTGATTGTTTATTATTTAAAATGTATTTTTAAAAAGGTTTGTTTGGGGTAGTTTAAGTGGTAGTGGCCGTGGAAATGAAGTCTCATAGAACCAGATGTCTTGGGTTCAAATCTTGTGCTACCCTCCCTAATAGCTGAGTGAATAATAGACATGTAAAAACAGAGAAAAAAATCCTACCAAACTTACAAAATATATATATATATATATATATATATATATATATATTTAACATTTTGAAAAATTTTGAGAAACTCTAATTATATAGTTTTCTTAATTCAAATTTATAATACTAATAAATCTTTGCAAAATTTATAATAAAATTAATTGAAAAATATACCTTAAAAAATACACATAAAAAAACCAAATATTTCCCTAATTAAATTACAACTAATTAATATCAAAAAAATATTATAAACTAAAAATATATTTATCCTCCACCCGGAGACAGTGAAGCACTCTGAAATATAATCCCACCGAACTTAAAAGAATAAAAAAATATTTATCAATTTTTAAATACTAAAACATATAAATTTTTTTTTTTTTTTTTAATTAAAATTTCAAATCTATATAGTATGACAGACCCTTTCCATTGAAAATATTCTCCGATACAAAATTATATTGAAAGTATTCGATTAACTTCAATGTGTCGCTTCGAGACTGTCATAATCATTTTAGTTGTAATATTCTATAATTTAGTTACTTACTATTATTATTAAATAACATAAAGAAGAAATACAAATTTTTAAATATTAAAAAATTTAAATAATAGGAAATCTATTTACGTTTTTATATGTTATCTTTAATTATCACCTTCCTATATAGAATTTCTGCTGACCATGTGAGCACAAAGCTCTGCCTCAATAATATTGATTTTATCCTGTCAATGCCACTAAAATAGTGTATAGTCGAAAGTTCAACTACAAACTTTAAGATACCTAGGAGGACACAAATTGTTTTTATTATTTTGTATTTCTAACCGGACAAATTTTACATTATCTTTCCCATTTAAAATTTCCTCCCTGCGAATATACATTCAAAGCGTTACAGCAGATTCAAAGTCAACAGCCAAAGGATTCTCTAAATAAATTTCCTTAACCATTACATTTTTATACTAATTTTTGTATTTTAATTTTAATTTATTTTTAAGATATAACTAAAAGTGTAGTTTAGTAAATAGTTAAAACAAGTTAAACCTCTAATGCTATAGGCATTTAGCTAGAGCGAAAGTTTATTTCTTATAAATGGTGAAGTGGTTTTCATTGAATAACAGTTATGAGTCAATCTGTTTTAGCGGATAATGGCAGTTATAGCTGTTCCCAATATTGGTTTGACAACTCTGTGATTATAAGTTTTCCCACTATTGAAAAAAAAATCCTTCTTCCAAACTTTTTTCCTTGTCAATTTTGTTAAAATTTTATAGAAATAAGTTTACCCTATTTAATTTGCAAAATTCAAATACACAAGGTTTTCCATGAAACTGAATCTATTTATGCATTTAAAAACTCATTTTAAATAACAATAAATCACATTATCACCAAAAATTGTATTGTCTGATTATGAGAGAAAAAACCATTTTGTCTTTTAATTAGACTAGGCCTTGATTAATATGTTTTGATATTCTCTACATGCAAGTTTATGTGATCCATAGTGTTTATAAAGAGAATATTTAGGAAATTCACATTGAAATTCTTTAGGTCTAATTGTTTTGAACGATTTAGTGCAATTGATTATCAAAATTTAGATGAAAATCACATTGAAATTCTTCAAAACCATTAGTTTCGAACCATTTAGTGAGCTTCATCATCAAAACTCAAATATTTAATCAATTCTATTCAAAATTTGCTAATAGTAAAATCTGCATGATTTAAATACTTTCTGATTTTAAAACTATGAATCTATTTATGAATTCAAAAAAATCTTAAAAAAAATAAAAACTATTTACACCGCAAAATCCAAAAGCTTGACTCCGCCTGTTTAATTATATCAGACTGCCACCAAAATTAGGCCAGGATGAACCCATTGTACAGTTTGTATCATCCACTAAACTTTCTGCCAGTAACCTTTTTTAGCTGATAGAATCTGTGAGCAAAAGACATTCCGCCAGCAACCTTTCTTAACCAATTGACTTTGTCAGCGAAACCTCAGAGCAGGCAGACATTGGCATGGTTCCAACCACCTAATCTTTGTCGTTTCAAGGTTCTGCCCCAATTGCACTGTGAGGTTGCTCACTTTGTTTAATTACTTCCACCCACCCACCCACGTCACTTCAAGGTGCTGCCCACTTCTCATTTGGAGGTTGTTCACTGTTGAATATAGAATCGACTTTGAAGGATTGGCGATGGGACATTAATTTTTCCAAAAGTAGGATTGAAATTAATTAACCTAGTATCATAGTTAAGCAACCCTGTAATTATGTGCAAAAGATTTGTGGATTAGACTGTACTACACATATTTCCATTTGGAAATGAGGCATATAATCAAAGTGTGAATAAAATAAAATAGCCGTATCATTCACACCAAATGTAAGGCCAACCTCCATAACCACCCCACTATGATGCTTGGCCTTCAAATTTGTCGCCTACTACCTCTCACAGTACACATCAACTCTACCTTGACCGTTCAGTTCAGGTGGACGTACGAGTTTTGCTTTGGCAGCTTCGTAGCACATGAATATCAACACATTTTCTACTTAGGACCAGTTTATTCTAGTAGCAACGTCCCTTTCTATTAGGTGGCCTAATAAATTATCCAGCTAAATTGTATAATTTTGATCATGAAATTTTGTTTGACATTGCAGATAAAGTTTTATGATGGAGAAATGGAGAGTTGTTAGTGGAAAATTATATATATATAAAAGGTAGTCATATAAATTAAATAATTAGTAAATTTGTAATAATTATCTATTCAGATTTATTGCTCAAAATCATTACTTTTGGATATTAGGTTGGTGATTTTATCATATTAATCCATATGTCATAAATGTTATTATTACTTTTACAAGACATGCAGGTGGCATCCATTTGGACCTAGATGTACTAAATCAGATTCTCTTTAACTTCTAACAAAAATTGAGAATTTTGAAAAAGTTATTAAACATTAACAGTGCTATAAAAATAATAATCTATTTAGAATTATAACAGCCTAGATTGATCTTAACTTAGGATCTCACTCAAAAAGAGGTTTGTACTTGAAGATATTTGATTTCTTTAGGTGCTTGGTAGATCGAGAGTTAAGATGAATTTAGCACAGGGGCTTCACTCAATGAACCTCTGGGATATCACATGTGTTCCTGGCATACTAAACAAGACCATTATTTTGACCACATATAGGAAAATGTCTCTAAAATTCACATTATTTAAGCCCCTACCAAAATGAACCCAATACACCTTCCCAATTTAAAAAATACCTCTAAAAATCACATTATTTTAGCCCCTACCAAACTGAACCCAATAATCTTCCCAATTTAAAGAACTCCTACTTTCAAGATATTTTTTAACTATTTTTTCATTAACATTTTTATAACTTTTTATATTTTTTCATTAATTTTGAGCTCCTTTTTTTTTATACCAGTCAATATAAAACCCTTTACCACTATTATATGCTCAATATATTATGTCATTTTTTCCTCAATATATATCCCCCAATATGAAGACACTTAATATGGTATTGCTCTTAATTAAACTCCTAAAACCTAAACTGATTTATATATTAATTATTAATTATTTTATTTTTAAAATTTAATTTAATTTTTACTTTTATATAATTTAACCAAAAAATAACATGACAAAATAACTTCCTTTCCAAATATTTTTTACACAGCTGAAAAGTACCTCTCAACTTAACAATTAAATATCACGTTATAAATAAAATTTCTATATAAATATATAAAAGATTGTAAGAAAAAAACTGTTATATTAGACTTAGCATATTAACTGCATTTAGTTGACTAATCATAATTAAACTTTGATAAAATCGCCCAACATTAACAAAATCATCTATAAACATTACCTACTCAGAAGTATCAACAATCTTGGACAAAACATTGACTACTATTATGAAAAAATTCACTAACCAACCTATCTATTATTTCAAGAGAAATAAACATTACCTAACCCAGGAGACTAATAATTTTTTACTACTTTAAATAATCATCAAAACAATATTTTTCTCGTACTCCAAAATAATCATCAAAACAACTCCCTTGGTACAATTTCAATAATCAAAACTTAGAATTTCGAACCATCTTTACAAATTGCATCAAATGTGTTGTTTTTAAGTGTTATTTTTTAAAAAAATATTTTAGATTTAATTTGTTTAGAATACTTTTGATCGAATCACAATTTTGATAACTGAATTTTTCACCATTAATGAGTGAATTTTTTACAATTGATGATGATGATGATGATGGTGGTTGTTAACGTGCATTGAGACCAAATAATGATCTATCGGACCTAAAAAGACAAATTATTTACTTTGATTTAAGATTTTATTCCGATGCTCAAAAAGCTTGGAGAGAAGCCTCCCGAGCTCACTATAATTTTGGCATTGCAAAAGGCTAGAAAGGTCAGTATTGTAACAAAGGTTGTGAAATTGAGATCTAATGTGGTTGTATGCAGGGCACTCTAAGAGGAAGTGGTTTTCATCCTCGATGCTCTTATTCTCACAAATATGGCAGATCCTTTCCATCCATGGCGTTTTAGGAACTACCCAGTGGCCAATCTCACTATGGAGCTCATGAGAATTCGTTCTAATCTTTGCTATATTAATTAAAATGCCTGGGGTTTTTAAAAAGTTAAATCTATATAGCCAAAAAAAACTAATCTAAATAACACAAATAAATAATTTTCCACCCCAAATTTTTCCAAGAATTCCAACCAAAAACTTAAAAAAAAACACAGTAAAAAAACAAAATAATAATAAATAAAATATTTTTTCTTAAACAAATATCCTAATCCACGGACTTCCACGTAAAATTCATTTGCAGGCAGACTGCAGACGACCTGTGTATGGTGCGTCAGTTCACAGTGCAAGAAAAGTATTTCATTGGTATCCATGTATTTACTCTATGTGCAGGACCCAACGAGGGAGGCGATGATTATAGGTTTCATTAGAAGCAAACCCGAGGAGAACAGAACAGGGGCTCGATCCCCAGTGTCTTGTCTGGCATGATGGATCCCACCTAACTCCAACCCTCTCTTCTTAGTGGGTGGCACAATAATAATACCCCCTGTTGAAGGAAAGCTACTCTCTCTCAGACTGTATAGATGGAGAAAAAACGCCCCGGGATTTCTAATTTGCAGGGCCTCACTCAAGCAATTCTGAGGCGGCGCCACCGGCCTAGTGGCGCAGCTGATTACGTGAAGGCGGAGCAGAGCAGCGATGGGGAGGAAAATGAAAAGAAATTCACGCTGCTTTCCAAGGCCGGGAGCCGTTTAGTCTCTGGCGTGAAGAGAATTCTGCGCAAGGTAGAAAACAGCAGGGGCGTTGAAACCATCAGGGATTTTCTCTTGGGGGGCTACCAGAGACTCTCCAAGCCTTCTTCCTTTCAGTTTTTTTCTTGCAGGGAGCCGAGGGTTCACGGGAGCAGAAGAAATCGCCGGAGCTTCAGTTTTTACAGCGACGCTGACGGTTCTTATGGTTGGACTAGCGAAGACGATCGTAATTCTCAGGCGGCCGATTGCACGCCCAAGAAAGACCTTGAATATTCCTCTGGGCAAAAAATGACAGGGAGCTTTCTTAATTTTGGCGGCTACCATGATCAGCAGCCATCTCGGCAACCTTCCGTCCCTTCCAGTTCCATGGCGGCCGCCGCCAAACCGAGGGCCGACACGCGGTCCATGGCGGCCGTCGCCAAACCGAGGCGCGAGACGCTGTCCATGGCTGACAAAAAGCTGGCGAAATCGAGGGCCGAGACGCGGTCTATGATAGAGAAAAAGCTGCGCGAGATTGTGATGGCGCGCAACATAAGTCTGGAAGATGTTTTTGACATTGAAGAGTTTCTGCGTTGCTATTCCCGTCTAACTTCTCCGCTCTACGTCGACATAGTTAACCAGTTTTTCATGGACGCTTGCGGTGAGTTCATCGAGCTGCTGAATGAATGATTCGAGTCCATGGGATTCGAACCATGAATCTCTACAGTAACTGATCCACTGATCTTCCTGTCTAGGCTTCTAATTTTCATTAATTAGATTACTGTTTACATCCACAGCTGTACAGTGGGTATAATCATTTTTCCTTCACACTTGTTTGGTTGCATAGTTAAGAGTTAATCAAACTTCAGAATTCTATGGATGGAACTTCTTATGGGCTTTTGCATAAAGCCAAGTAAATCACTGCAGTGCAACATGGATTATACCAATTTCTCAAATTGTCAATATCCAGACAACAAGTGTCCTCTAAACCTTTCTTCAGGTCAATATGGGCCCTTCTGTGTCTTTTGGTATTACAGAAAGTGCAGTTTCACTTTTCCCTATGCTTTTGTTTTTAAAACTTGTACACCAAGAGAGTATACTCTTTCTTTTGTTGTTCTGGAAAAGTACAGGTTCTTTTCAGAGGATGTATTCTATTCCTACATTATATTTGTAATTAATGTTATTTAAAATTTGGCCCAAACAACGCCTTTAATATTATTGAAATCTTAATAGGAGTATAATTTGAATAAGATAGATTTATTTTTTTTAATTATCGATTTTTTATATATTCAAGAAAATTTTAATTTTATTAAAAAATGTTTGTTGGTGATAATTATTTTGTAAAAATAATTATTAAAAGATCTCATGTTTATTTCAAAATAATATTACCAAGGAGTCATTATCCTTTTATGTAATAATATATATTAAATATTTAAATACATTTGAATTGATTTTACTCTATATATATATTTTAAAAAATTATAAATAACTATAAAATATGGATATGGTTTCTTTTGAAGTAGCATAGAGATGTTCTTGTGGTGTTGTGTAGTTGTAGTGAGCAATGCTTTGATGAAAATATGAAGTGTTTTTGGTTTTTATTTTTAAAGAAGTTTGGATAATGGGTTTTGATGGAGATGTAGTGTTGTTGGCCAAATACTAATGATTGTCTCTTATGACGTGAAGGTTTTGCTTGGTTACTTGTGAGGTAGAGGTTCTTCTTGGTTACCATGGCAATTTTGATTGTATTGAGTGCCTCTAATAAGTTGTAAATTTAGGGAAAGTGATCTAGGAATTGATCTAAGACAAACAATAAGGTATTACAGACTCATGTGCATGGATGTGCCTATGTTATTTTATGCAACGGATCGCTAAGATTGCGAAATACACAGGCAATGAAGCAGTTAAAGAAAACATAACAGACAAACATATAAACGCAACAAGTTTAATAAGGAGTTCACCCAATACTCTTGGGCTACGTCTCCCGGTCCAGCCTTCAGTGGTGGCCTCTCTATTATGTTTTCAAAGTAGAGCTTTTACAACAGTGAGCTCAATTTGAGTCTCACTCAACAGATACAAATCAGTAAGACCATACTTGGATTCCCCAAGTCTCTAGAGTACACAGACTCTCCGCACTGAATTATTGACCTCTATTGGTCACAGTAGTATGAGCCCAATCTGAGACTCATGCATGACAGGCATTACAGAAGAGTGCGCTTGAATCTCTCAAGCCTTCTCTGGAGTACACAGACTCTCTGACTCTCTCCCTCTCTGTCTTAACTCGGGCTTGATGCTGCCTTTGCTTCTGCAGGTCAACTTGGCTTCTCATCTTTGCTTCTAACTTGCTTCCCCTTTCTCTCTCTGTCAGTTTGTGGCTTTAAAGCCAATCTACTTCCTGACTGTTCGTTTGCACTTCCCGACTTTCTGGTTCCCCTGCCTTTGTCTATTTGAATCCCTCTGTCCTGCGTAATCAGTTACTATATAACGCCTTATAGGGAGGTGGCCACCTATTTTATAACGGATGAGTGTCTATTCTCTTGGACATATTTGAAACGAGCATTTATTCCATTAACTCCAAGAATGCCCGCGAAACACGACCTTCTACCAATGCATCGTCCACATCGGACTTCAAATCCTATACAACTCTGCCTGTTAATCTCGTCAAATCTGGTCATCCATCAGAACGCGTCTCCAACGTTGACCTAGAGCCTCCAAATCCTACGTTCATCGTCCATATCGGGCGGATAAGTAACATGATGTTTACTCATCCGATGTGAGCGGTTTTCTCTCTCTTCCGCTAGACGCGTGGCAACTATTGTATGGCATCTGGCAGGACTTAGTTGAAACCACTTACCACTCGAAGCCCTTCCGATATCCTATTGGTTTTTGTGGGACCCCACTTCTGATGGAATCGGAACGATATCCGTTACATTTTATGATTTTTCGGGTCCGGGTGCTTGCGGCCTTTCCTTCTTTGAGGGGTTTGCCCTATCACTAATCGCATATCAGAAACTACCCCCATTTTTCGAAATGGCCTCTGGATTGCTAATTTGCGATAGCGTGCATTACCATGGGCCAACGGTCTGCGCACTTGACCGAGGGTTGTTGTTGCTCCACACTGGTCACAAATTGAAATTGTTACGAGGATATCTCCGATAAGCTTGATCTTTATAAGACTTTTAATCCTTGGCATGATTTTTAAAGAGTTCACAAAAACTTAGAGATGTTCTAGGATCTAATTTGGATTAGAAAGAATGGTAGTGTAATTGCATGAAAATCTCACATCTAAAATACATCACTATGAGTGAATATGAAGTTGGACATGCCTTTTATTTTGAAGGTAGTTTATATAAAATTTTGGTGTTTTGCAATAATTTCTACTTGTGGTTATCTTATTGGAGGCAAAGTAAAGCCTATTACAATGTGGTGGACGCAAAGTCTATGAGTAAATGTTTGTTTGGGATGATGTTAAGAACACATGGTGCTAACAATTATGAATATGTGTTTCCTCCTTAATGGTTACATGTTCAAATCCAAAGTGGATAGGGAATGTATACTTTCTTAGACTAAGAAATTAAATAACTACATGGATGAAGTCCCTTGTCCCACAAAAGGAAGTCTCATATATCAATTTGGTGTCTAGCAAGGCCTTGAACTTAAAAATTGATTATTATTATTATTATTATCATCACCATTATTTAAGTCTGATTTTTTTCCCCAAAGGAAAAAACGTAATTTTCATTAATGTAGAAAATGAAAATTACATGTAGTAGATGTTGTCATAGCATATCTAAATAAATATGAATCAGTTCCATAGATATTTGTCCAGAGTATCTTGGATTTCCTTCTATACATATCAAAAAAAAAAAATATAAACATGCTTATACTACTGCCATTAATCGCATGATTCATTATATACATCTAAACAAAAAGTATGTGTGTGAAGAGCATAAATATAAACATAGTGGATGACTAGGAGTATCATATGATTATGTCAAAATGATGTTCTACCAAAAAAAATTGTCTCTTCTAGCTATTCCGTGTCAACATTCCTTCCAGCAAGTTCGATGAATGGTCGGTGGTAATATTGATAGTGTTATGTCCCATTATATTCATGAATCATCCATGTGCTCGGATCCTGTTGTGCACCTTCTTTGGAGAGCTGATCGGAAATGAGATTCCTTTCCATGTATATATGGCAACAAGATATTTAATCATATTGTGATTTTATCATAAAAGTATCGTCCAACATATTTCTGAGTGTGTGTCTGTGAAATTGAGATGTTCGATTGAACCAATCAATGATAATTTTGGAATCACCAACTACCTAAAGCTATCGACACCCTTTTTCTAGAGAAAATATACTAATGTGTTTGAAACTGTATAATTCGTCAAAATTATTTGTTCTATGTCCAAACTCAAAACTCATCTTGAAATAGTGATAATTATTCAGATAAAGGATTGCGCCACCTCCACTGCTATTTTTATTTGCTGATCCATCAAAATGTGCCCAGGGTCTTGAGGAATCAATAACTTCAACAGATATGATGCGATTTGAAGTAGATTGTTCCACCTCCATGATAAGCTCATATAAAGAAATAATCTATGATCCCAATTTCTCACGCATGATAATCTGATTATCAAATATTTTCTTATTCCTACCTATCCAAGTGGCCCAACATACAAGAATTGGTATGTTCCAAACATTATGAGAATTTACTTCATTTCACTGACCCTGCTATGCATCAATGATCGATGTGCAATGTCATCTAAATTGAATGCCTAAAACTTGATAAATCAAATTCCAGATCATATTTGCAATTGGGCATGAAAGGAAGAGGTGATCTACAAATTCTTCTGAAAATTTGCATAATGCGCACCATGTTGGCCCCTAGAAAGCTCTTTTCTTAAGGTTATCTATGGTAAGAATTTTGTTTGATAAAAGACAAAATAATAATAGTCTTTCCTTCGGAGGACTCTTTAATTTCCAGATAATATTCCACCACAAATATGTGTCAGTTGGTTTCTTGTGCTAATATGCAGCAAGATAGCCTTCTTTCAGATTGTAAATTCCCCTTTTCGATCTTCCCTAAACTAATTCATCCTCTCGTTCTGGAATTCTGACATGTAAATTTGTCAGAGCGTTTATATAATCCAACCAAACTTGTTGCCAATGAATTGGAATGTTTAAAGTCTGTGCAGTCTTCCAACCCTGTCCCCATATAGTGGGGATTCCAGGTCCGCAATTTGATTAACTTTTTTGATAGCTCGATCATTTAGAAAAGTAATAAGTTCAGGAGGGAGAATATACCTATTACCACCACGAGACCAGGGATTAACCCCAACTAGCACCTCCTCCCATGTTTTGGTTCTCCAAACTAGCCCCGATTCAATGATGTTGAATGATGCTACTACAACTTTCTAGATTGTAGAGATGTTTACTCTGCTTTTATTTTGTAGTCTAAGCCATTTAATTATAGATAAAGGATGAATATACTTACTCGTGACCACCTCTGTCCATAGAATTTTAGTTGTAATTAGTTGCCAACCAGCGTTTGCAACAAGCGCCCTTGAAAATGTGTATAGATATTTGATGCCCCACCCTTTGCATTTTTTAGGGAGGCCTAATCACTCCCATCTAATCCATGCAAAAGTCCTTCTTTCTTTCCCCCCCTCCATAAATATTTGCAAAATATTTTATGAATGATGTGAATAATTCCCTTTCGAATCCATGATAAGGCCATCCAAAACACAAGAATCGCTTCCAGAAGGGATTTAATAAGAACTAACTTGTCATCCCATGAAATCCATCGATGAGTCTAGATATTGAGTCTCTTTTCAATTTTTGCAATAAGCCACATCCAGTCAACCTTCTTGTAATCGTTTGGATTTAATCAAAATTTCAAGTATTTGATGCCTTCTTCCAAGTCCACCGATTGAAATGGAAACAAACCCATTGCGAATGAAATTTCCTCTCTAGTGCAACCCGAAGCCATAATAGTGGAATTTAGATGGTTTGTTTCCTTGCATGCCACCCTCCTAGATTATTTAATGATTTGATCCACAGAGGCATAGTCATGCCTTGGACCATAAAGAAAAATCATCACATCATTTACAAATATAAAATGTGTTAGATTAATATTTCTTGAAGTGGCGCTTTTTTCATAAGTTCCCTACTCCTTGCATCCATAATCAATCTATTACGACCTTCCATAATCAGTAAAAATAATAAAGGGGAAAGGGGGCACCCTTGTCTCAACTCTCTCTCTACATAGAAGAATTCAGAAGCAGATCCATTTATTAATACCACAAAAGAGGTCGAGGTAATATAGCACATAATCCAATTTATGAAATTTATATGGAATCCCAGATGCATGAGGAGCATTCTGATATATCACCCATTGGATTTATCATAGGTTTTTCTAGATCAACCTTTAAAATCCTGCCTTACAGCTTCTTTGTCTTTAGGCTATGCATTTCCTCCCATGTGACTCCAATGGGTTCGTGTATCTAAAAGTCCTCCAAGAAACTAAATTGTTCCTTTGAAATGTTCTTGGAAAATATAAGCTTCAATCTGTTTACTATAATTTTTGCAATGATCTTGTAAATATAGTTACATAATGAAATAGGCCAATAGTCATTGAAAGATTGTGGGTTTTCTACTTTAGGGATTAGGGAAATGAAAGTAGAATTGAAGTCATCATACATCATGCCCGATAATATGCATTCTCCAACCACCTTTAGAATGTCATTCCCCATCAGCTCATAAAATTCCAAAAAGAATTAACTTGGCCACCCTTTTGGCCCTGGACTCTTATCCTTTTTAAACTAGTGAAGAACTGCTTCTAGTTTTCCATTTGATACAAGGGATATCAAATCCTCATTTATATCTTCATCTACATACCTATGAAATAACCAAGCAATATGATTGATCTCTAGAAGAGTGACCTCTTGAGGGGCCTCAAGTAGTGAGAAAATATTTCTGATCCCTAATCTCGCCAGGTCTTTGAAATTTTATGCCATTTCACCTTGATAATATTTCAATGACCAAATGGTGTTGACGACCCTTCTGCATTTTTCATATTGTTGAAATAACTTTGTATTTTCATCTCCTTCTTGTAACCAGATTACACGACTTCTTAGTCTCAATGCTTCTTCCCTTTCCTTAAGCAACTTGGACTTCTCCAATTCCAATTGAATGAGTCTTAATTTGGAATCATTATTATCATAGCGTGCCCCCCCGGCTCCACGATTGGTCCATCCACACAATTTCATCCTCAATAATTTTTAATTCTCCTCATCTCGCTTCTTTTTTTGCTTCACCCATTCAATATTCTTTTTCTTGAGAACCTTCAAATTTGTAGATTTCTACTTGTAGATTCAATAGGTTATGTGATATGCTAAAACGTAAGACAAGAATCTAATCTATTCATCAGTGAAAACAAAAATTGATCGATGAAAACACTAAGCAGAAAAGGAAGAATTTCAATCGCACATAACACAATATTTTATGGGGAAAGAAACTGCTCAAAACCCAGACTATCTATATTGCATTAACCAGAATATATGAGAAGAAAATTTAATGCTTTTTCAACCTGAACAATTCTTACACAAATACAGTCTATCTCTCTGCTTCACAAACCAACTCAAGCCAACACTTAGCCAATTATGCTTCCTGTCAAGCCCCTACTTCCTTGCACAATCCATAACTACACAATCCATCCATAACTGCGTAGTCCATCCATAGGCCCTCAAATGATTGCATGCACCATCTATACAAATCGGAAAATTATACAACTGATGGTACATTGTCCTTGAACTCGAATATCAACTGGGTCTTCCTCTGAACTGACATGCATAAGTTATTTAAGAGTGAATCTTCAGTTATCTAGTGGAGCAGTGAAGCTGCACTGGTGTTTGTCCCCACTATTAGACCTCATACTAGTTCCTCCAACTGTTTGAACTAGTTTAACTGACTATAACTTAGTTAGACTGAGTTAATTAATTACAACTCAAAAGAACTCAACCTGGGCCCCTAAAATTTATGAATCACTCTACATGACTCTAGATAGACTTCCAACTCAAATTTATTAGGCCAACTAGGTCAAATTAACTTAGTTAACTATTACAAGTTTCTATGAGAATATAATTTCAATTTAATTCCTAATTTAATTCAAGGACAAATTAAACTAGAATTTCTTGATACTATTTTTATCATTTCTTGGCTATTTTCAACATTCCCTCTCAAAAAGAAAGGAATTCAACTCTATCTTGATCTGGTACCTTTGGAATGCTTTACATGAAACACTTCTTTGTAGTGTTGTTTCTTCTGTAACTTTTGAAACTGAAAAAGCATCCAAACTAAATTAGTATGATGCATCTATCACTAAAGTCTCTTATTGTTGTAGCTACTACACTATCTAATGAAAACTTTGTGTTGCTATTGACTCTGCACCGTGTCATCTGCACTACTGTTCACTTTGCTTTGTGCTCCCCAATATCTGATTGTCGCTAGTCTCTTCCTCTGTCACTCTAATATCTGACTGCATCAAATTCCACTGTTCCATCCTGCTACTTTGTATTGTGGGCTCCTGTATCAAGGGAATGATCCATGAGAGAAAACATCTCAATGGACCCTGCTAAAATTTCTACACTCTTAGGACTATTACTTCACATCGCCCCACCTCTCACCTGGAGGTATGGCTACATGTGGTCCCTCTACCCACTTGGCTCGAAATTTCCCCCTACTAGAGGTCTCTACTTGAGTGGAAGTCTCCCCTCAGTCTCCTCTCTGCTTCTCTAATTGTGGTTGCTCCACAAATTCCTGAGGCTGCATGTTGAGAGGTAATCTATGCTCCCTCTCACGCACAAAGTCTCTAACCTGCCTTGCTCCTCAAATATTTGCATGCATCTTGTACCTCAAGTTCATATAGGTTCTTGACTCACACACTGATATGTTTCACTTGTACTGTGGTGATGTGTCTAGGAAAAACTTTCCTTTGCTAAAATCACATCGTAGCCATGGTCCTCCAATACCATGACAAAAACAAGATTATTCTTTAGTCCTGGAACATACATCACATCTGTGATTTTGAGAGGGGATCCAGACTCCCTCTAAAAGGTAATTGTACTGATGTCGGTCGTGCTATATCTCCCATCATCTCCAAACTCTATGTTTTTCTTGAGGTATTTCTCCTCAAAGTCATTAAAGAGATCTCTATTCCCCGTCATATGGAATGAGGCACCGTTGTCGAGATACCACATGCTTCCCATTACAGTGTTGGTCATGCATGCAATGAGAGTGAAATCAAGTTTGAATTATGAAGCTAGAGCTTCACCTATTTCTGCTACTGCAAGCTCCTTCTTGCTTGCTTTCTTTTGTGGGAAATTCGTGGTATAGTGCCCATACTTATGATAGTTAAAACACTTGATGTTCGACAAGTCCTTTTTCTTGCCAACCTCCTCACCTTGGGACTTCTTTCCCTTCGATTTCTTTTCTTTGCTGACTAATGCAAAGTCCTCTTCCACTTCTTTGGAAGAGGTCCCATCTCTGGTGTCCTATCAAAAATATTCTTGTACCATGTCGGACCACAATCGCTCCCACTCTGGTATCTTCTCCCTCCCATTAACTGAGTCCTGGTAACCATGCCAATTCTTGGGAAGTCCTAGAAGTGCTAGGCTCACCATATCATCTTTGACAACAATAATCCTGACACTTCCAATCTCATCCCGGCAATGGGTGAACTTGGTTAAGTACTTCGGAATAGAGTTGCCCTTCTCCATCTTGATCTTTATGAGTTTTTCCTTCAGTGCTAGCTTCCTTTGGTCATTGCTCTTTTGAAACAAGTTTGTCAATGCCTTCCACATTACAAATGGAGTTTCCTTATCGTGGAGATTCAAGACAATGTGATCTTGATATCCTTTTAGGATAATCCTTCTCGCTTTTGCCACACACTTTCTCCATTCAGCCATATCTTTAGCATCAGATGTTGAAGGCTTCATAATATCATGATCTATGAATTCCTTGAGCCCGTTGTCTTCCAACACTGCCTCAATCATGTCCTTCCAAGCTATGTAATTTGAGCTTCCCTACAAGGCATACTCAAGTCTCAAACCGTAGAATGACATACCGCTGAATCTGAAGCATGAACTTGCAAATTTGATTTCACCTACACAACAAAATTGAATTCTCCCCTTCTATAATCTCTTTAGCTATGATACCCCACTACTAGACCTCCTACTAGTTCCTCCAACTGTTTGAACTAGTTTAAGTGACTTTAGCTCAATTAGACTGAGTTAATTAATTACAACTCAAAAGAAGTAAACAAGGGCCCCTAAAATTCAGGAATCACTCTACATGACTCTAGATAGACTTCCAACTTGAATTTATTAAGCCAACTAAGTCAAATTAACTTCATTAACTATTACAAGTTATTATGAGAATACAATTTCGATTTAATTCCTAATTTAATTCAAGGAAAAATTAAACTACAATTTCTTGATACTATTTTAAACATTTATTGTTACTATTTTCCACAAAAAATTCTGTAAAACACCTAGCCGCAGACCCCTGATCATCTTCTGGAACATGCCTCCATGTGTCCCTAACCATTAGTTTAAAATAGTCTTTCGTCATCCATGAGGAATTGAATTTGAAAGGAGATTTTGGTTTCCGAGAATGACCAACCAACTCCATGTATATGGGAAAGTGGTCAGATGCACTCTCGTTCCCAACCCACTGTCTTAAATTTGAAATATTTTCCAAGAAATAATCACAGATCAACAATATGTCTAATCTCCTAACAACCATCTGCTCACCAATCCTACGATTTCGCCAAGTAGGCATCAACTTGGTCAAATTTATATCAACAATATTATTTGCATCAATCATATGAGAAAAAAAATCAGTAAGATGATTAGGATGAGCGTGGTTTCCCCATATTTTCGCCACACCCAGTGAGAAATTTAAATTCCCACCAATAAGCAGGTTGGTTTCCTAGATGAAATATTTGGAAATAAATCTATTCCAGAAACCCACCCTATCCACACATGGACCACAAATATTCACTACTTTGATCTCTGAGTCGAGTTCTTCTAAGAAAGTCTATGTCGCTAATACACCCTCACACCCATAGGTGTTAAGAATATTCATGGAACCCTTGTTTACTCCTAGTGCTAAGCCTCGAGAGTGCCCCTAAGCATATATAGAAAAAAAATCCCAATATTTTACCATCCCATTCATATCATGTAAAATATCCAAAATAGAACCTAATGTCTCATGCAAGAACATAACATCAATCCTCTCCATTGAAATCAGATGTATCAATGCTAGCTTTTTAGAGGCACTAGAAAAACCTCTGCAATTGAAGGCTAGGATTTGGATAAAGAGGTTGGGGAATTATGTGCTCTAAAGAACTGTCTAAGTAAAAATAATTAATTGCAACAATGTCTTGATTGAATTGAAGAATAGATTTCAAAATATGTGATTGTTGACCTCTCAGAATTCTAGGAATTTTGGATTGTGAAAAATGACCCAAACCACCCCAATGTCAGATTGAGAAATACCCTGGTCTAGAGGTCTAGATCTGGATCTCAGATTATACCTATATTTCCTACAGGTCATGGAGGATGAGTTCTTTGGTATAGAAATAGATGGGAAAGGGGAGGGTTAACAAGTCATGATTTGTTTAATTGAACAATAGATAACCCACAAATTCAAATTAGATACCCTACCCATATGCAATGAACAAGTCTACCCATATATTTGTATAAATGAAACAAAGATATTTTGATTAGGTTGAGAGAGAGGAATGGGAGAAGTACTAGTCATCAGAGGACTTTTCCCAGAAACTTGTCGACAAGCAGCAAATCCCATATCGTCCATATTAGTCGGTGCCTTGTCAGATGAGATGATGTTTGGCTCAGTCTATCTAATAGGAGAGCAATGTACCCACATATGATCCATCCCCCCCACCTACTTCTGACTATTAGGACCAAGAGCAATCAAAGGACCACCATCCCCCTGACCCCATTTTTCATTTTGTACCAGAGGACACTCCCTGAATATGTGCCATACTCCGTGACAATGTCTATAGTGGAATGGCACCCCATTCTAGTCCAATTCTTGGCTATGTGTAAACCCCCTATAATGCAAAGTGAGATTTTCAACAAATCCTTCTTTGGTATACAGGAACACCAACACTCAAGCATATGTCCTTTTCCCTGTAACGACCAATAATTGTCCAAAAAATTCCCCAGATGATCACCAAATCTTCGAAAGATATCTTCTATCCCTAAATGCATAGGGAAACCTGGGAGCTTGATCCAAATGGTGTTAGCCCCCAGTTTGTCCCTTTCCAGGTCGAGGAGGGGAGACCATCACTTGAAATATATAGGTTCATATTCAATATTCCAATGGATTTCCAACACCCAACAAGCCTACTCTATGTTGTCAAACTTGAATGCGAATTGTCCCTTTTTTTGGCATTGACTCCAAAAACCTATGAAAGTTCTCTTATGCCCAATTTCTGAGATGTGCAGGTGCGCATATTCAACCTCTAACCATTCTTACAAAAACCGTATTTGTCATCTCCATAGCTTAACTGAATTTGAGCCTGTCCCCAAGAAAAAGTGATTTATTCTTCTCTTACACCTTTGTGCTCTTTGTTTTTATCCCTTTTCTCTTGAAAGCTTCATCAACTGGCCCTGCTTCATTCAACCCCTTCAACCCAACTCTTGCATAGTCAGATGAACCCCCAGATGTTGACATGCGAAAACCTAGTACTATGTTCCCATTGGGGTTTTACTCCTCCCTTATTACACCCCTAACAGAAAAAGTAGGGATCTGACCAACGCCCGAACTAGTTAGTTTAACACCAGGGTCAAAACCAACAAAATTTCCCCCAAATTGTCCCATTGATAACCCTCCTATGATATAACATTCCCTCCACTTCTCAATAGATTAATACACCCCTACGCAAAATTCAGGGCCTCCAAGGATATTCCAGGTGCACTGATATCACCTCCGAGTGAAATTTTCCATGCAGGCCCTTTCCCCAACTAAGTTGTCAAAAACCCTAAAGACCCCTGGGATGAAAACTACGCTCTATAAACATAATTAAGTTAATATTGTGAAAGCTCTACTACATAGCTAATGTTAAGGCAGTATTTACATACACCTGTTAAGTTTGATAGCGATGAAAATACACTTGAAGCCAGGGAGCCAGTTGTCATGTTCAATACATTATTTGGTTGCTGACGTGGAGGCTCTAACCATATTGGATAGGCTTCATAAGGGTCTGTCAAGTAATCAAACGCTTCCTCCTCCATGCTAGCACAAAAACCCTAAACATGCTTGGGGATCACAACAAATACACCGAAAAGCTCATCGCTGGATATGCATTCAGTATATAACAACTAACCGCTGCTACTAACTGGTCGAAATACCCTTTCATGGTTACATGAGCCTCTATATGAGACAAAGTGGAGATTAATTTACCCTGATCACATGCACTCTTCTATTTATCACCCTCTCCCCTTGCAATATAATGAAACTGCCTGTAAACTCCAAAGGATTCTTCGAACCCTAACCTTAGCGATAAAGGGAGTTGTGATAGTTGAATTTGTGAAGCATCATACCACAGAGCCATCCTCCCCCTTTCCTTTCTCGCTTCTTCAAACAACTTAACCACGATTATTTAACTCTTATTATAAAACATCATATAAACTAGAACTTGGAACAACTAAAACCACTGTAGATACATCTTAAACAATGATATAGCATGCCCAAGAGGGATCAAATATCTTGAGGTGCAAATGTCTTTTAGAGTGCCAAAAAAGAATTTCATCCCCCTCATCCCTTGATATATCCCAATGAACATTGTAGTTCTCTCTAGCTATATCATACAATGTGCAACTTTTTATTATTTAAATTGTATTTTGAATGTTATATAGAATACAAAGCTTAAAATTGTAAGTCCAAAAACTCTTTGTCATATTTCAGGGAAAATTGAAAAAAAAAAATATACCTAAAAAATTACCAAAATGTAAAATGGCGAGACTAATTCAAATGTTTTAACCATACAAACCTTTTTTCTTTTAATTGTTTTAAATGATATATACATAAAATAATTTAAACAATATATAATATATACATAGTTGACATTAAAATATTTTACATAACATGTGCATTGAGACATTTTATCTATGGACTACATTGTCCACATTAAAATATGTTTTTTTGTTATTAATATATTTTTAAGTATATGTCAATATTACTTATTAATCCTACATATGAAAATATATTATTAATGAACAACATTAATTTTTTTAATTATTATGAATATTTTTAAATGTCACATATTAATTTTATATTAAGAATTGAATGAATGACACACCTCATTCTTCTTGTTATTATTAGGAAGTACTTTATATTTTTTATTTTATTTTTAACTTTCAATTAATTTTTTTCTTTGGACATTGAATATTTTATTATATACAACATTAAAATATTTTCTTTTAACATTTTCTTTCTATATATAGATATATATGAATTTGATATTCATGTAAGTTAATTAACCTAGATCTTCAAATAGTTTATTAAAATCATGTATTGTAATATTTTTGAAAACTATAAGGTTTAAACATCTTATTCACATTTCTTTTTACTTCAAATTACATTATTTCTTTTTAAAGTTGATTTGAAATTATATTACATCTTGTGGATATCTAAATATTTTATTTATGACTGAGAGTGAGTGAAACATTTTTACCACCTTCAATTGTAATATAAACAAATGGAGTGGCCATAGTGAAGTTGAGGTTGTGATTATAATGCTTTTAATTAAAAATATCTAAACATGCATATTCATTTTTGTTTTCTATTATAGTTGAAATTGATTTTCTATTTAGAGAATATTTAATTTTAATTTTTAAGAGAGACACATGTCAACTCCACATTAGACACAGACATAATCACACATTGCCCTTATATTGGAATGTAGAGTATGCCTCTTGGCACATAAATGCCCATTCATGGAATTGAAGAGTGTGAAACTACATGCACTAGCTAGTGTGAAGAGTGTGTTTTTTCCATCAAGAAAAAACCCGTAATTTTATTCAACTTTTTTTTGTTGGTTTGACGCATGCAGGGATTTGAACCTTGAATTTCATGGTTTACATAATACTCGATAACACAACAATCGCTAGTTGACTTTTCCCTTGTGGACATAGTTTTATTCAACTTTACAAAAGAAACAAAATTCCATTTTGTAGATGTTAACCACATTGAGTAATATCAACCTCTCAGTTAACGTGCATAAGAAAAATTGAAAAAATAACAAAACTTGTGAAGTTATGTGTGATAGTAATCACTTAACTTCTATTTGTTTCATTTCTTTTTCTAGACCTTTTTCCATCCCCTTGAATTGGGATTGATTGGAACCATTACCAAATCACTTGTGGTTATCTTTGTTAGGAGTTCTTTGCAGTATGAATTTGAACTTTCAAAAACATGAACTCTTTTGTGCCCACCACCCCATTCTCTTTGTTTGTCATATTTTTCTATTATTTTTGTTCATGGATTGTCTATGATTATGTACCACTCTTCTTGTGGATTGCATTACCAATCCATATTATAGAATCCCCTTCTTCTAGGTTTTGAGGGTTCTCATAGGTTTCTTATTCTTCCTCCTCCATGAAGTAGGGATCAAAAGGCTGCCATCCTTTTGTTTTGCGTGCCTACCCATTATTATTTTTTTGATTCATTTTTTCTCACAGGTCGGTTCTCTATAAGTAACATGATCAATATCTAAATTCCTTATTTTCATATTCCAAAAGTTGGGTCGACTAGAAATTTTTATGTTTTAGCTTAATACGATTAGGTATACCTTTGGTTTATTTCTATACATATTTTAGCGAAGGTAAATAACCCTTTCTCCATTCTCTCGAGGTCCATGTTTTTGCATGACCCTAGGGTGTTCCCAGTTTCCTTAACAACCTTGTGATGCCAGAAAGGAAGGGGAAGATTTGGTAGCCTCACCCACACTGGAATTGTTGAGACCACCATTGTTGTGGCATCAAAATCTCAGAATCAAGGAGTTATGAAGAGCCTTTCATTTCCACAAAACCAAGGATGTCCTTTCAATGCTCTCTTCGCATATTCCGAGGTATCAAGCTAAATAATAAAGAAACATTTTGAGAAAATGTATATGGTATAGTTATTGTTTCAAGTTGTAAAAACCCATTGATGCAAAGCATCAGATCTAGGCCAAAAACCATTGAATTTGCAAAACACTGTCCTAGATTGAAAGGAAAAAAAGAGTTGATTTACCTCTATTAGATTTACCTTCATGGCTAGAACTTGTTTTTTTTTTGTTTAACAATGTAAGGTCCATGATTGTATTGTGGCAAATCCGATGGATTATAGCCTTTGCCCCACACCACATCCTTGTAGGAAACAAAGCCTCCTGGGTCTCTAGCTACCGAAGCACCTCCTCAAAACCTTAAATTCATGACATTGGTGGAGTTTCTTGAGATGTTGTAGTCTTATAATTGTAATAAATCCTATAGATACTTCCCTTCATGAATAAGATAATGTATGATTACAAGCAAGCCCAACAAATTATCTATTTTCTGCTTGAGTTTTACCACTTGATTCATACCTGAGACCCAAAAAAGAAATGATGTCCCATTAAGGGTCTTGATGAACATATGAAAATCCCCCCGTGTTCCAACTCTTTGGACCCTTCATCGAAACTATATTGATAAGAATAAAGCATTTTTTTCTAGTGGATATACACCATTCTAGGAGTCGCCGAGAGTTTGTAAGCATGGATATGGGGTTTTTGAGGTAGATCGACATCTTCTCGTAATGTATTGATGACACCGTCAACCTGTGAGTACTCCTTGAAGATGGCAGTTGCCTTTGTATTGCCTCCTCCCACATTTACCCACTTTCATCGGCTTCCCTTAGGTAAACATGAGTTGAGGGTCACTATGATATGACTCAACCTGTTCGGTGTGGAGCATGATTATCTTCTTTATTTAGAGGTATTGCCACATTGGACCCCATTTCGTAATGTGGCAGCAACGCCACCCATTTATGCACTTCACCAGGGGGGTCTAGGGGGGCAATGCCCCCGAAGCTCAAAAAAGATGTAAAATTGCCTTGTAAAATGTTGTAATTTCGTAGTCAATCTGGGTCATTCATTAGGCAGAAATTTGACGGTATAATTTATGTTTAATTTAGGGTTTTTTTTTCCTAGAAGGAAACCCATCACTATATGTGAGGGAATTGTATTGCATCTATGTAGATGTGTATTCTGAGTGAGAAAGAGAGAGGATATTGTGTGAGAGTGGTGGGCTCCAGTATTGTAGCAATAATGCTACAACTCCTGGAGCTTCCTTCTCTAATTTTATCAACCTGGTAGTTCGTAACAAACTTGGAAGCGACGGTGCTGTATGCACAAGTACTAGCTCTTGTCGCAGCTGTCACTTGGTTAGCTGGCACAAGTCTGCTAGGGCTCAAGCCAACTTCTATATGTTCTCAGAAGAAGCTTTTTAAGTGATGAACGAAAGCTATCTCAAAGGAGATTAACCTACTTTGCAAGAATGAACTGAAAGCCAACAAAACATGGAAACCCTAGTAAACCCTAATTCTACCAGCTTAATCCTTATGATGCAATGGTGGGAATGCAACTTCTAAAAGTGATTCCATTACTTCTATTGAGATGAGATGCATGTGTCTAAAACTACTTTCATTTGAAGAGAACATGTTTTTGTATTTTTGCTCAAGTTGTGGGAGTTATTATGACTGTGCTTCTTACTCGGTCTTGACTGTGCAGGGGTAGATCAAGGGGAGGAAGGCTTGGAAAAGGTCAGGAGGACTTTGAGAGGGTCTAAGGGATCCCTAACATCATTCCACAGGAGTTCACAAAGTTCAGATGCCTGGCAACCGTGTTTGCAAGCTTCTATAGGATGTCTGCAGGGGATTCTACAGGAAGTTCAGGATTTCTACAGGAAGTCCCGTAATTTCTACAGGATGTTCTGCAATCGGAGTTTTGGGTGATGGATGAGTGAATGAGCTGTATGGGTGGATAGGGAGGTAGGAGGGGAGCTTGTGATGGCTTATGGATAGAGAGATGAGATGGAGAGGGGGTGTGTAAAGCTGGTTGGTCTAGAGGAGGGTAGAGGCAATGGAAGGCCGAAAAGATAAAACAACGTGGATGATAGAAGAGTTGGGAGGCAAATGATCTAACTGGGAGATAAGTAGATGGCCTAGGCACGGCTGAGAAGGATAAGGAAACGATGGAGTGGTGCTGCGCAGTGTAAATGAAACAAATCACCCCTGTCTTGCGTATAACCGAAATGTCATCAACCTACTCTAACTGTTTTATTAGAAACCAAAGAACAACAATGTCGTTTTTAAGGGAAAATCATGCATGGTGCTGAAACAAAGAGTTATTGCTCAAGATCTAAATGCATGGACACTTCTACAAACGAAAATATTACATTAAAGCTTGCATGAACATGTAAAACTGTGTTTTTGGTGGGTGGCACGGGCTGCAATCCCAATCTTTAAACAGAGGTGGAAGTGAGTGTGCAATCAACCCTTTTTTGGAGCTCTGATCACTCTAATCTCCTTACTCTAATCTAAACTACTGAAAGCAACTTTGTTCCTAAAACTAACCTAATTAACCACACCAAGAAGTTCAACTCAGCAAACTGTGTTTCCAAATGCATGTGAAGGAAAAGAAATATAATGCTGAAAGAAAAAAGTAACAATACAAAGAAAGGAGGCCTATTGCTCTCAGGTTGGGCCCAACCCTGAGAGCTATAGCTCCTCTAAGAACTCAGAATTGAACTCAAATCTGCCTGCCTTTTATTAAAAGATAATAGTCATCAGTCTCATAACATGCCAAAAATGGCTTACAAAAAGCAAAACAGAGTTATAGCTCATAATTCAGAATCTGCAACAAAGGTTCAAAAGTTCCCGTCGAAGGCTACAACCTCAATATTTATACATTATGAGGGCCAAGCTGGCCTCCTAAATTAGTGGGGCTTGGCTAACCAACTAAAAGTAAACTGCTGTTCCCTTAGAATCCGTTGGCTGCCTTCTAGCTCGGTGGTGATAGCTGTTGGAGCTCGGAGTTGGGGTGGAGATCACGAGGAAGGCCATTCAAGGCTGTGGACAACCTTCCTACAAAACCGCAATGCCACCTTGGATGTCTCCTTGCCTTCATCTGCGTGGTTTTGCTCCATTTAATGTCAAAAAAACCTGAAATAAACATGTATTAGCCACCTAGGAATAGTGACTGTCCTCCTTCCTACAAATAACATGAATATACTAAAAAATGATGCATAAGTGATGAAAAATGAAGGGTTGAGCAAGGGTAAGTAGGCCAAATGAGCCCAAAATGTTACCAAATTTGGGGCTCATCATCACCCCCCAGCTAAAATATTTGCTCATCCTTGAGCAACTAGTCCAGCTCCTCATCCTTCATTGCCTTTACTGCCACCCTTACATCCCAAGCCTCTGTAGTAGTGTCCTCCTTGCTGATATGGAACCCAGCCTTTCTGTTCACCTCTTCCCACTGTTCATTATCATCTTTCTCTGTGCTGCCTTCCATCAATCCTAGCAGCAGTGGTGGGCTTAGCTTGAGGCCAATCCAGCTGGCCTGGAGGTTTTGCATGGATTTCTTATAGAGGGCCACCCGTACTAGAGCTTCCCTCATCCGAGTTGGGGTATGATACTCTCTGATTTTCAGACTGTGGGCCAATGTATTCCATCGGCAGGTGCAAGCTTGGACAGAGTTGTCTCCTAACAGTCTCTCCATGTCCTCAAAATGCGCTATGGCCTGGGCCTGCTGATCCATATATCTCAATGAAGCTTGAGGGTCGGTGGACAAGTGTTGGTGTGCCGAGATTAGTGCAACTGGATCCCCTGGTTCTGCTCTAATTAGCAATGGCTCATTCAGCTCTCGGTTCATGACCGCTTTGGCTTCCGCTGCTCTTTTGTCCTCATGGTTCAACCATGAGGCAAATGCCATTAATTGCATATCTCCTAAGACCGTATTGGGATCCCATGAAATTACATTAGGCAGGGCCAAATTATGGAGGTAGAACTCCGCTAATTTGGCCTTATCCTCTGATGAGCTGGTACTGCATAATTCAGTGAATTGCTGCGGGTCTTGGAGCTGAGAGATACCCCTTTGCGCCAAGGTATTGATTTGAAATTGCAGCCATTGGTCTTTCAGGTACAGGCCATAGGATTTGGACGGCTGTCTGCATTGTATAGCATCCATGGCCCAACTGGCCATGCAGGCCAATTGTGCCTCTTTCTGCTGCAGCTGTTGTCTGAGAGCTTGCACCTCAATTTGTGCTTGCTGTTCTGCTTCCTGTAGATGCAAGGTTGGCTCCCCAAGACCGGTGTGCAGTTCCTTTTTGCCTTGCTGTTCTGCTGTGGTGCCCCCGGAGGATGTACCTGTTCCTGTGCTCAGCTCCTGTAGTTTCAATCTAAGCTTTTCGTTTTCTTCCTGTAGGAACACTCGTTGGCAATTTGCCACGTGTTTAGCCATGGCTAATTCACTTCTAGCCTCCTTGAGTTGCTCCTCCAAGGGACCTATGTCCGCCACACCCTTTGACTTGGCTATTTTCATCCACGTGTGTGTACGTACTCTCTCTTCCTCTAATGCAAAGAACAGTGGCACAGTGAATTTCTGAGGTATAATTTTGCCAGCCTCTAAGAAGTTGTAATATGAACTCAGACTTGGCTGAGGGCTAGGCTCTGGAATATGCTCTTTCTCCACTTCTTTTGGTGGCTCTACTTCGCCCTCCCTCGGTGGTGATGAGGGTGCGTCTCCTTCCATCCTCTCGGTCTCCTTAAGCCGGGCTAAGGTTTCCTGTAGAGCATCCTCAGCATCCTGTAGCCGAGCTTTTGATGCCAATTGGTCTAACCTTTCTTTCCAAGTAGTTTTCTTCGGGCTCCCCCTCTCATAGGTGACTGATACCTTTGAGGGGGACCTCTCCTTGGGCGAAGTAGGGGCATCATCTATAGTGATTGGGCTGCTGGACGAAGGCTGTGGCTTGCCCGTCTTTATTCTCACACTTCTCCTAGCTTTAAAATATAGAGGGGCCTCCCTCTTTCTCTTTTTTTTGGGCTTAGGAGGTGTACTGAGGGCGGCCAGCACAGCTGCTGCTTCCCTTGCAAGAATGTCAGCTTTCTTCTCCTTGGGTTTCGCTTTCTCAGGGCTTCCTGTAGAAGATCCTTTTTCAGTTGATTTCTGGCTTCCTGTAGAAGCCGATTTTGGTTTTCCTGTAGGAACAGGTGGCACCACTTTAGTTTGCTTTGCTGAGGGTGTTTTACTTTTTGACTTGGTTGCGGCTGCTGTCGAGGTGCCTTTGCTGACGTGGACCTGCTCAGTCTTGTCCACTCTGCTTTGTAATCTTTTCTCTCTGGCCGTCAACATGGGTGTGTCATCCTTCTCTTTGACACCCTTTTTCTCTTGCTCTTTCTTCTGCTCCGTGGTCATGGTCTTCTGGCCTTTTTCTTTCTTCCCTGCGGGCACTGACTCCTTCTCCTCACTGCTAGATGAACCGAGCTCTTCTGTCAACATCTTTATATCACCATCCTTGGTCAAATTTCTGAAGGCTTCCCATGAGAGAGGAACCTTGTATGTGTGGAGCGCATCCTCCACGAGGAGTTTAATGAGTCCATGGTGGGCTACCTGGTCTGGTGTGCCTTCTTTCAACTTGGTGGCACATTCAATCATAGACTGTAGTAGAAAGTAGGGGATACTTAGTTTGTTTTCTACAGGTAGGTCCATCTGATGCCTTAATTCTGTGAGTAACCGAAAATGGTACCCATATACAATGCTAAACCGACCTTCGCAGGTGATGTACTTCATAATCTGGAGGCTAACTTCACTCCACAGTGGCAGTAAGCTAGTCCTACGAACCCCGTTTTTATCTTCTGAGAATTCCTCCTCTGGGGGAAAGAATTCCTTCTTAGCCTTCTGGCCCAATTTCCTCTCTTCTTTATCCCATGGTAATCCCATTGGGAGCTCAGTAACTCAGCTGATGAATTGTGGGGTGAGTTTGAGACTCAAACCCCTGAAGTTGACGGTGGCCAATGTTTTGGATTTCGGCTTCAGAGCTTGCAAGAACTCCTCTGCCACCTCATCGTCATATCCCTGCAACTTGTCGCAGAACGACATCCATTGCGCTTGCGTGAACAGCTCCACCACCTCAGGATTTTCTCGTAGCTTTGTTGAGTCGGTTGGTTCCCTTCTGATGAACCCACCCGGCATGGTGAAAAACTGCTGCGTTAGCTGGAGGTGGCGGGTGTGGAAGAAAATTGGCCTATTGGGACAGAGCGTAGAATTACGCCTCTACCACGCATACAATTCACGAAAGCTTATCTCCCGATGAGCCTTAACACGGCTTAATTATAACTCGCATCCTGTAGGACGACAATTCATGCAAACGACAGACAATACTTGCAATTTTTTATGACCAGACTGTAGAATGTCGACTCTACCACCCTCGAAACCAATTGCATGGAAGGTTCAGGCTTACCTTTTTAATTCGCCACCTTTTGACGTGAGGAACCCAATTTCCTGTAGAAGCAGCTTTCCTGTAGAAGCAGTGCACGAATTCTGGAGGATACTGCAGCGGGTCTGCGCTCTCTGTGCTGCTTAACAGGCGTTCGAACGGCCGAAGACTTGGAGTGTCGAGCTTCAGAGGAATCCGGATGCTCACTCGACTTTCAAACGGCGATTGATAAATGCGTGGGGTCGCAATCTAGCCGATTAGATTTGAATCCGGCGGAATCCGTGGCGCGGGGGTGAGTTGTCCCTGCCGGACCGTTGGATGACGTCGTCTACTCATTCTTCTGCAAGTTCCCTTACTGCCGCATCATTCCCCGCAGATCCGCCGCCGTCATTTCTGTTACAACTCGTTTCTCCCCGACTGGACGGTTCTCACGTGTCCACTACCCGTTCTTTTTCCACGGCCACCATTCTACACATCCGACTAGACCAGCTGACTGGTCGACGTGGCCAGTCGAATGGCCATACGACCGCTCAACCCATTCACTTCACACTTGCAAACATTTCAAAGTAAAATTCATGCAATTCGACGGAAGAAAGGGCGAGGCACTTACCTGTGCGGCCGCGACATGATTCTTCGGGCTTTTGGACGATGATGAGTAGATTTGTTTGCTGCTGCTTGATTGCACAGGCCCGGAGGTTCCTCTTCACAGGCTGCTGACGATGAATCTTATGATTCGGCTGCATGTGCCTGCGTTATCCTTGCATGTTGCAGGCGATGGAATGGTGTACACTCTAGTTGGCTTAACTGCTACGGGACTCCTGCAGGATGTCCTGTAGCAGTTTTTCCTCCTCGGGTGCATGCTGCACGATGAAGACAGTGGCCTCACGATCGCGCTCACAGGGCTCTTGGATAGCTGGGATGGGTATGGCATGGCATCTCAGCGTCTTTTTCATTTAAAAATTGCTTTCTCTTGATAACTCAATGATCTGCTTTGATTGTGCAGGTATCTTCATTGCATGTCGACAGGGGTGGTAGAAGGAGGTGACAACAGTGTGTGAGGGAGAAAATGGTAGCTTGCATGCGTCCATACCGGACCTTGGTCGTTAGATCTCCTCATACAATCAGTTCTGGGCCGTCCAAAACTTCTACAGGAAGTTTCCTGTAGAAATACAGAACTTCCTGTAGAAAGTCTGTAACTTCCTGTAGAAGACTAAGCTGTGATGAAATCGTGCCCATACCTTGGAGAAGATGAGTATTCTTGGAGGAGGTGCTGGTGAGGTCTCCTGGCAGCATGATAAGGATCCTTGACTTTGAGTTGAGAGACCTCCTCTCCTTCATAGAACACCTGCAACCTGCATGCATTTCCACATTATAAACTTGTTGTCCCTGTCTTTTTTTGCTTATTGTTTTTTTTTCTTTCTTTTCTCTTTTTTTTTTTTTTTTGAAAGATAGCAGGGGCGCCTCAATGAGGTTTTCACCCTTGCCATCTGCCTTAAGCGCCTCAGAGAGGTTTTCACTCAAGGATCTTTTTCAAATCTTTTTTTTTTTTTGAAAGACAATAGGGGCGCCTCAATGAGGTTTTCACCCCTACCACCTGCCTTGGGAGCCTCAGAAAGGTTTTCACCCAAGGATCTTTATTTATTTATTTATTTTTTTTTTTTTTTTTTTTTTTTTTTTTTAGATCTTTCAGGGTATGCCCAAAGCAGAGGCAGAACCCTTCTCTATGACCAACACTGATTTCTCCACAGTCTTAATGAATTCTTGTCTTGAGAGAGGTTTCCTGTAGATCTTCAGTCGATGCCCATTAACAAGCATGGGGATGGCCTCCTCATCAATGGTCCGAATAAGAACAAATCCATTGTCATGACATTTTTCCACTGCATATGGTCCCAGCCATCTGGTTCTCAACTTTCCCTTGAAATCTTATGCCTGGAATCATACAACAGCGCCCAATCTCCTGGCTGGAATTGCTTGTCATTGAGGTGTTGGTCATGCCACACCTTCCTCTGAAGTTGAACCACTTCTGAGTGAAGGAGGGCATGCATTCGGTGCTCGTCCAGTCCATTCAGCTACAATAACCTTTCTTGTTGTGCATGGCTGAGATCTAGGTCCAGCTGAGCTGCCATCCTCAAAGTGTTGTATTCAAATTCAATGGACAGCAAAGCTTTCTTCCCATAGACCAGCTCATAAGGTGTGAAGCCGGTTGTGGTCTTCCAGGTGGTGTTGTAAGCCCATGTGGCCTCAACCAGGTGATCTGCCCAATCTTTCCTACTGCTGCTCACCACCTTAGTCAAAATCCCTTCCAATGCTCTGTTGGTGACTTCCACTTGCCCATTTGCCTGTGGATGATAGGGGGTGGAAGTCCTATGCTTGATTTTGTGATGAGCTAGTAGGTCTTCAATTAAGTTGGATGTGAACTGGCTTCCTTGATCGGTGACTAGCTCTCTTGGGTAGCCAAACTTGTAGAAGATGTTTTCCCTTAAGAACTCAACCACCTTTTCTTCTGTTGCTGCTTTGATTGCCTTGGTTTCTGCCCACTTTGTCAGGTAGTCGGTGCACACAACGATGTAAGATCTCTTCCTCGAAGGAGGGTTGATGGGACCCACAAAATCCATACACCACTTCTCAAATGGCTCAAGAGTCACTTGAGGTTGGAGAGGCATCTCATCCCTTTGATTCGGTTTCCCCATTCTTTGGCATCGGTCACATTGGCTGATATACCTTCTGACATCTTGATGAAGTGTGGGCCAATAGTAGCCTGCCTGCAGGATTTTGAAGGCAGTCCTCTTTGCTGCAAAATGTCCTCCACAAGGCCCATCATGACAGGTGAGGAGGATATCAAAGACTTCCTCCTCCCTTACACAACGCCTTAAGATCTGATCAGGGCCAAGCTTGAACAGGTTGCCCCCGATCCAAGTGAAGGAGGCACTTTTTCTGATGATTCTGCTCTTCTCTCTTGAGGATAGGTGCGGAGGGAACTGTGCTGAAACAAGGTAGTTTGCTATATCAGCAAACCATGGAGAGAGTACTGAGATAGCAAACAGATGCTCATCGGGCATCTGGTCATCCACTGTTCCATCCTCATCTGCAGATAGATCCAATCTAGATAAAAAGTCAGCAACAACATTTTCTTTACCTGGTTTGTCAACGATATTCAAATCAAATTGCTGCAACAAAAGTAACCATCTAATAATACGAGCATTCACATATGGTTTATTCATTAAATATCTAATTGCAGCATGATCAGTATGTACAAATGTTTGATAGCCCGTGATATAATGTCGGAACTTGTTCAGTGCATGGACCACAGCCAGGAATTCTTTCTCAGTTACAGTGTAATTCAGTTCAGCTTTGGATAAGTTTTTGCTAACAAAGTAAATGGCATATGGAAGTTTTTGTTCAACTTGTCCTAAGGCTGCCCCTATGGCTTTGTTCGAGGCATCAGTGTAGATGTGGAAAGGTAGGGCCCAGTTGGGACCTCTCAAGATTGGGGCAGACACCAACTTGTCCTTTAATTCATTCAAAGCCCTCTGACAATGGTCAGTCCATTTAAACTCCACATCTTTTGCCAACAAGCCAAACAATGGTGAGGCTAGCTTGCTGAAGTCTTTAATGAATCTCCTGTAATAGCTTGCTAATCCTAAGAAACTCCGAACATCACTTACCTTTTGGGGAGGTGGAACCTTCTTGATGAGAGCAATTTTGTTAGGATCCACTTGTAACCCTTGGCAAGAAATGGTATGGCCTAGCACGGTCCCTTCAGTCATCAAGAATTCACATTTTTCAGGACTAAGGGACAGGTTCATCTCAATGCATTTGGTTAGGACTTTTCCTAGATTGGACAATGCTTCCTGGAAGTTGGACCCATAAGGAGTGAATTCATCCATATAGATTTCCACCGCATCATGGACCAGCTCAGAAAAGATGCTCAAGACAGCTCTCTGGAAGGTAGCAGGAGCATTGCATAGCCCAAAGGGAAGAACTCGGTAGGCAAAGGTACCCCAAGGACAAGTGAAGGTGGTCTTATCTTGGTCTTCCGGGCTGATTTGGATTTGGTTGTACCCGCTAAACCCATCTAGGAAAGAGAAAAACTTCTTTCCTGCCAATCCATCCAACACTTGATCTATGAAAGGTAGAGGGAAATGGTCTTTCTTGGTAGCTTTGTTCAGTTCTCGGTAGTCCACACAGATTCTCCACTTCCCATTTTTCTTGGGAACCAACACCAGAGGGGACACCCATTCGCTATCTGAGATGGGGTAAATGAATCCGGCATCCAACAGTTTTTGCAATTCTTCCTTGACAATGTCCTTAAGGGCTGGATTCATCCTCCTCTGGGGTTGCCTAACCGGTTTACAATCCTCCTTGATGTAAATGTGATGGGTACAGACCGAAGGATGGACTCCTTTCATCTCCTTATAGCTCCAAGCAAAAGCATCTAGATGACTGGCCAACAGACTACACAGCTCCTTTTCCTGAGAAGGAGATAGGGAGGAGCTGATCTTTAACGTCCTCTCAGGGCCGAACTCCACATTCTTGACTCTGGGAGTGACAGGGTTGGTTGCACAAAGGTCCACTAAGGTGCTGGCTTGGGCATCCTCGACCAATTCCTCTAAGGTCAGTGCACTGGGAGGTGGATTCTGGATCAAGGTCTCAATCAAGTCATCCTCGGTTGGGGGGTCTTTTCTACTGGTGTCTAGGGTGCACAAAGGTGCTGAGTACACCTCGTCCTCTTCTCCTTCCTCCAACCAAAGTGGTAAGTCATGCTCTAATGAGGGTTGGGCAGGAGGGTATAGGACTAGCTGCTTGGACATAGGACCATTTTTGATGGTCATGTTTCCTGCACGACAACTTATGTAAGCATCTGCAGTGGCTAACCAAGGCCTTCCCAAAATGAGAGGGTATCCAGTAAGCTTTGCCTTTGGTTGCAGAACTAAGAAATCTGCAGGATATTCCCAAGAGTCAACAGAGACCAAGACATCCTCCACAATCCCTTCGGGAGTCACGGTGGAGCGATCTGCTAGTTGTAGGACTGTCGAGGTCTTCCTCAAGGAACCCTGAAGGTTGAGTTTGAGCATGGTATCCCTGGTCATTACATTAATGGCAGCCCCCAGATCAATCAAGGTGTGAGGTATGATGGTGCCATTGATGTGGACATCTACTACAGGACTCCCAGGATCTAGGTACTTTGGCAGATGACTTGTCCCAACATAAGGTCAGACAGTTGTCCTATGACACTGATGGTTGAAGCATCCCTCTTTCGCCTGCCTGGGTGTTTGAAACACTTTTCCTTAACCAGTTTGTTGTATATTGGCACATCTTTGATGGCTTGGAGAAGTGGTATTTTCACACACAACTGCTTGAGCTCTCCCAGAAGCTCATCCTCCTCTGGGTTGGGTTGTGTGGTGGCTGTTATACTCTCAGGAAAGGGTGGAATAGCCTTTGGTTCACTTTCCTGTTTGTCTTCCTCGTCCTCTGGGGGAGGAGGTTGGCGATCCGGAAGAGTCTTTCCAGATCGCAGATTGATCTCCTGGATCTCCACAGCATAGGTAGGGCATGATGTTTCCCCAGTGTATACCTGCTGGGCCTGTCTGTTGTTGGGGTTCGGGTTCGGTTGAGCAGGCATTTGAGGTTGCCTTGGAGGAGCAGGAGGTAATGGTTGAGGTTGAACTGGTGGTGGAGGCAAAATGGCGGGAGGAGTGTTGTACTGGGGCCTCCACCCTGATTGAGGTGCATTCCACTGAGGCTGTGGCTGGGCATGTGAGTGATACGAATGAGTAGTGGGTTGAGTATGGTACTGAGGTGGATAAGACCATGGAGGGGGCACAGACCAGGAAGGATGAGCAAGGGGACCCCAGGAAGGCATAGGAGTAGATTGGTTGGGGCTGTAATAAGCTTGGGGTGCCCCTTGCATCCCCTGCTGGTAAGGTCTAGGTCCTTGTGGCCTCCTTTGGTTGAGGAAATAGAGAGGTTCGGTGGGGGCTTCTGTCCCTTGATACATGGCTTTAAGCCCAGGTAAGGTTGGACATTGATTTGTGGGATGGTCCTCCTCACAAACGAAACATACTTCAACCGAATGTAATGGGCATTCATTCTTAGGGTGTCTCCTTGTACACCTAGGGCAGAAGATAGCCAAGGCCCTCTCAGCTTCTTCCTTCTTCTGCTGGATCCTGAATGTATCAAGTTGCATGGAAATGGTCTGTCTCACCTCACTTTTGATATCCTCTAATTGATTTGCAAACTCATGTTTGGAGAAAGGAATACCGGCTGAGAGGAGGTTTCCTCTACCTCGTTTCCGGGCTGCCCTAGAGTGGTTTCTAAACACAGTCTTTATGTCCTCATAAGGCAGTTGGTAAATATCTCCTCCAACTAACATGTGAAGGGTATCTAAGAGGTCTTCAGGGACTCCTCGGAGCAGGACCAACTTGAGGGATTCAGGGTCAAGTGTGCACCTGGCCCGTTTATAGCTAAGTTGGAACCTTTCCTCATAATCCTCTAAGGACTCATCATTTCCCATGGTCATCCGAAAGGTTTCTCCCTTGGTTTCCTTGGACCTACAGTAGTCCCGGTATTTAGTGTTGAAAGCTTGCTGCATCTGAGCCCAAGTGGTGATACTATTCCCAGGTAAGCCCATGAACCAGCGTAATGCTGCATCCTTAAGAGTTGAAGGGAAGAGTTTCAGCTTCTGCTCATCTTCAGTATAGTCATAGGTTCGACAAAGGACAACAAACTCAAACAGGAAGGTATCAGGATCTTCAGTAGTCAGTCCATGGAAGTGAGGTAAAGCGGAGGGGCTAATGTTCTTCATTTTCATGTCTCCATTGGTCTCTCGGATGGGGAAGGCACCTTCTATTCTCTCATCTTCTCCTCTATTGTCAGCCATAGCTTCAGATGGGATGGTCTCTAATTCTTCTTCTGCTATAGGATCTTCGTATATCTCAGGAGGTTCACCTATAGGTTCTTCTGGATCACTGTCACCGAAGAAGAGAGAAGGGTGACTCAGTGATGTAGTGGGGGTGTTGGGTAAGAATTTGCCTGTTTTATCTCGATTCCTACGAGGCATGAAATGGAAAGACTTTTGATTGCTTTTGTTTTTTTTTCTCTGGTACCTGCAAAAACTGAAACAGATTGATCTACAACTAACTATCTTGCTGAAATGAAAATGCAGAATTGAAATGAAAGCAGGAAAGAACTAATCTACTTTGCTCAAATGGAATTGCAGGAATGGAAATGCTAGTCTACGCTTGCAGAATTGAAATGCTAATCTATGCTTGCAAAATTGAAATTGCGGAATGGAAATGTTAATCTATGAAAGCAGGAAATGTCTATGCTACTGTTGCAGAATGGAAATGAAATAAACTACTTGGCAGAAGGCGAGAGTAGGAAAATAGAAGAAAAGCAACAATTACTAATACTCTGACGCTTCCCCGGCAACGGCGCCAAAAAGATGGTGGGCTCCAGTATTGTAGCAATAATGCTACAACTCCTGGAGCTTCCTTCTCTAATTTTATCAACCCGGTAGTTCGTAACAAACTTGGAAGCGACGGTGCTGTATGCACAAGTACTAGCTCTTGTCGCAGCTGTCACTTGGTTAGCTGGCACAAGTCCGCTAGGGCTCAAGCCAACTTCTATATGTTCTCAGAAGAAGCTTTTTAAGTGATGAACGAAAGCTATCTCAAAGGAGATTAACCTACTTTGCAAGAATGAACTGAAAGCCAACAAAACATGGAAACCCTAGTAAACCCTAATTCTACCAGCTTAATCCTTATGATGCAATGGTGGGAATGCAACTTCTAAAAGTGATGCCATTACTTCTATTGAGATGAGATGCATGTGTCTAAACTACTTTCATCTGAAGAGAACATGTTTTTGTATTTTTGCTCAAGTTGTGGGAGTTATTATGACTGTGCTTCTTACTGGGTCTTGACTGTGCAGGGGTAGATCAAGGGGAGGAAGGCTTGGAAAAGGTCAGGAGGACTCTGAGAGGGTCTAAGGGATCCCTAACATCATTCCACAGGAGTTCACAAAGTTCAGATGCCTGGCAACCGTGTTTGCAAGCTTCTACAGGATGTCTGCAGGGGATTCTACAGGAAGTTCAGGATTTCTACAGGAAGTCTCGTAATTTCTACAGGATGTTCTGCAATCGGAGTTTTGGGTGATGGATGAGTGAATGAGCTGTATGGGTGGATAGGGAGGTAGGAGGGGAGCTTGTGATGGCTTATGGACAGAGAGATGAGATGGAGAGGGGGTGTGTAAAGCTGGTTGGTCTAGAGGAGGGTAGAGGCAATGGAAGGCCGAAAAGATAAAACAACATGGATGATAGAAGAGTTGGGAGGCAAATGATCTAACTGGGAGATAAGTAGATGGCCTAGGCACGGCTAAGAAGGATAAGGAAACGATGGAGTGGTGCTGCGCAGTGTAGATGAAACAAATCACCCCTGTCTTGCGTATAACCGAAATGTCATCAACCTACTCTAACTATTTTATTAGAAACCAAAGAACAACAATGTCGTTTTTAAGGGAAAATCATGCATGGTGCTGAAACAAAGAGTTATTGCTCAAGATCTAAATTCATGGACACTTCTACAAACGGAAATATTACGTTAAAGCTTGCATGAACATGTAAAATTGTGTTTTTGGTGGGTGGCACGGGCTGCAATCCCAATCTCTAAACAGAGGTGGAAGTGAGTGTGCAATCAACCCTTTTTTGGAGCTCTGATCACTCTAATCTCCTTACTCTAATCTAAACTACTGAAAGCAACTTTGTTCCTAAAACTAACCTACTTAACCACACCAAGAAGTTCAACTCAGCAAACTGTGTTTCCAAATGCATGTGAAGGAAAAGAAATATAATGCTGAAAGAAAAGTAACAATACAAAGAAAGGAGGCCTATTGCTCTCAGGTTGGGCCCAACCCTGAGAGCTATAGCTCCTCTAAGAACTCAGAATTGAACTCAAATCTGCTTGCTTTTTATTAAAAGATAATAGTCATTAGTCTCATAACATGCCAAAAATGGCTTACAAAAAGCAAAACAGAGCTATAGCTCGTAATTCAGAATCTGCAACAAAGGTTCAAAAGTTCCCGTCGAAGGCTACAGCCTCAATATTTATACATTATGAGGGCCAAGCTGGCCTCCTAAATTAGTGGGGCTTGGCTGACCAACTAAAAGTAAACTGCTGTTCCCTTAGAATCCGTTGGCTACCTTCTAGCTCGGTGGTGATAGCTGTTGGAGCTCGGAGTTGGGGTGGAGATCACGAGGAAGGCCATTCAAGGCTGTGGACAACCTTCCTACAAAACCGCAATGCCACCTTGGCTGTCTCCTTGCCTTCATCTGCGTGGTTTTGCTCCATTTAATGTCAAAAAAACCTGAAATAAACATGTATTAGCCACCTAGGAATAGTGACTGCCCTCCTTCCTACAAATAACATGAATATACTAAAAAATGATGCATAAGTGATGAAAAATGAAGGGTTGAGCAAGGGTAAGTAGGCCAAATGAGCCCAAAATGTTACCAAATTTGGGGCTCATCAGAGAGCGAAGAGGGAATTACAACGGATCTATTGTAGGTTGTATCTCTTCATTTTGCTGGATAATATAAAATGTAGGGCTCGTTGTTTCTCCATGGATGTAGCCCAAATTGGGTGAATGACGTATATTTGTGTCTCTCTTGTTTTATGTGTTTTCTATGTTTATATTTCTGCAATATTTTTATGTGTTCCATTTATCTGTAATATATAATTTTCTAACACAACCTCCTATGTGACCTTAAGGAATTAGAGTCGACAACTGAAGATATTACTTACTTCCCCCAGGAGCCATAATGGATTTAGGAATAACCTAACCCCTCTAGATGTCCAACCCTTGAGACAACTCACTTTTTCCCTAACCTTAATCCCCAGTCGCTCCCTTGCCAAGGCCTCCATGTGACTATAGGTTCCCGGCCACTCTCATAGGCCTCCATCAGTGAGACTGTGGCCTTTTTGTGCCAGTGTTGTTCTAGTGACTACAAAAATTGAGGCTACTTTCCAGGGCTGGGGCTAAGCCTCTACCCAGAAATCCATGAAACTTTAAGAACTCATAAAAGACATGAATGCAATGCTTACAAACCAAAATGGGAACCAGGACTTGACTTGACCATCTCCAACCAAGACTAACCTTTCGTCAAACACTTGGTAGACATGAAATCTACAGGTAATGAATTCAACTCTAGACATAAGGGACTGAAAACTTAACTTAGTTTAACAAGAAGGGTCTCTACCTTCTCACATTAGCTGTCATATCACCAATTAGGTTTTGCATTCATTATTTATTCAGTTAAAAGTAAAAACATGAATAGATCCATGATTGAGAACATTCATATAACCATGCTTATAACCAACATACAACCAGATAAATAACCATAAGAGAACAACCATTAAAGCCATATAATAACCAGTACATCTCTTTACCAAAAACAAGAGAAAATTAGCTTTTACTAACCATATGCAATTACCAACTAGGTTTGAGACTTCCACATTCCACCTAACCATAGATTAGCTAAACCATATCTTTCTTTCAACCAATCACTCCCATGCCATATTCCAAGCGTGAATGTGGGATCTGATGGGATAACCAATCCAAAGATAACCAAGGGAATCTAGAGGTTAAACCACCTCCACCCTCTCTATACTTTGATCACACCTAAATTGGGGTCAAGCTCAAAAAACTAAACTGAGCTTGGATGCCTCAAAATTTCTTCACCATCCTTAAGGAATTTTCCTATCTCCACCCTCATGCTTTACCATGTATCGCGCCATTACTGATCAAAGGATTCCTAGGACTTTGGGAATTTTCCTGAGACCACATCACCCCGGATTCCAAAACCATCTTGAAATCCAAAGCTAAAACCAATAACAATCCCATCACACCATGACTATCCAAAAATGACAAGGCTAGGCTAAAATCCACTATCAATCCCAGCAAAATCCATGCCAACGAAAAAAAAGAACCATATACAAATATGCACATACCATGCATGTCAAAACCAGCTAGGAAATGACACATGCAATATGTTACCTACTAGTATTCCTACTGAATCTTCTTGATCATTACCTTCCTTTGCTTTCCCTATCCTTCCTTTCTTACTTACTTTCCTTCTCCTCTTGGTGCTCTTCTCCTCTCTGAAGCTAATTCCAAATCTGAATTGACAAAAAAGTAAAATGGCAAAAGGTAAACTAACAAAAGGTACCAACTGATCCTCATAAGCCTTTTTATTAATGATGCCCCTATTTTCTTCAATTTTCCATTATTTTCCTTCATTTTCCTCCTCACATGCAACCTGGGACCTTTCACCTTCCTTTTCTCCTAATTTCCATTATTTTCATAAATAAAATGGCAAATAATGCCTCTTTTCCTTTCCAAAGCCTTAACCATTTCCTCTGCCATTTTCCCCTTAGCTATAAAATACAACAAGTGATCCCCACAAGGATATTTTTCCCAACATTAAGCTTGGAATTGTTGGGCATGGAGCTTGATTATCTTCTTTATTTAGAGGTATCGATGCATTTAACCCCATTCCATGATGTGGTGGAAACACCACCAGTTTATGTGTGCTTACAGGGGGGTCTAGGGGGGTGACAATGATTCTTTAGAGCCCCCCTTGGTGGGGTGCTCTCAAAGCTAAAAATAGATGTAAAATTGCCTTGTAAAATGTTGTAATTTCATAGTCAATCTAGGCCGTTCATTAGGTGGAAATCTAACGGTAGAAGTTATGTTTAATTTATGGTTTTTTCCCTAGATGGAAACCCCTCAATATATATGATGGAATTGTATTGCAGCTATGTAGATGTGTATTCTAAGTGAGAAAGAGAGAGGAGATTGTGTGAGAGAGAAGAGGGAATTACATTGGATATAATGTAGGTTGTATCTCCTCATTTTGCTGGATAATATAAAAGGAAGGATTGGCTATTTCTTCCGTGGACATAGCCCGAATTGGGTGAACCACGTATATCTGTGTATCTCTTGTTTTATGCATTTTATGTGTTTATATATATGTAATATTTTATGTGTTCCATTTCTCTATAATATATAATTTTCTAACAGGAATAAGTGTCCCTTTCCTGTGGTCTTATTTTCCCTTTATTAACTTTTATTACATGAACTTTTAACCCAGGGTTGTTATAGACCCCTCCCCCTTAGGGGAACATTGTCCTTAGTGTTAAAGTACACCTAAACCCAATAAAACCATTGAAGAGAAAAAACAGATTGCCTATGGAGCTTTATAACCCAGCTCATTGCAGTATTTACAATAACATACTTCTCAAAAGAAAAACCATAATGACAACATGACAATATAACAACCATACTTCTTATTGGAGCTTTATAAATTAGAACATTGCGGTATTTATAATAACAACCATACATAAATATGTATAAATACCAAGGATCATTTACCTTCACCAAAAAACAATGAAGGATACATATTTTGAATCTGATCAGTAACCTCCCATGTTTCTTTTTCAGGCCCAAAGTGTTTCCACTGCACTTTAACCTACTCGAGTGCTCTATTCCGGAGCACGAGATGTTTCTTCTGCAATATGCATTAAGGTTTCAGCTAGAATTCTCCTTCTAGTTCCACATGCAATACAAACCAATCAATAACATCATCAACATCCTTTACATACCTTTTAAGAAATGAAACACAAAAAACATCGCGGACTTTCACTATCGGAGGCAGTGCAAGTCTGTAGGCCATTGGTCCAATCCTCTCAAGGATCTCAAAAGGCCGGCTATTAAGGTCCTATAATATATGGGTTGTCTAACTATTCATTTTGGGGTTTTGCTTGTAGGATTTTAGCCTATGAATTCACAAAGTATCATAGTCTAAATGGTATTTGTACAAAAGTCTCAAATTGGTTAAGTTCTTGTAAATATGTTTGGCAAAAGAGGTCTTTAGTCTTGATTTGCATTGTAGGGTCCATGAGGGGTCATCATTTCAAATTTGACATCATGAAGATAAAGATTCATTATGGTAGTTAAAGGGGTCATGTCATGTTATGAAACCAACTCAAGAAAAGATAGAGAAGATAGATCAATGCCTTATAATTTAGCCTCTTCGAGGGGGCAACCTCCTTTACATTACATAAATGAACAATTCTTGGATGATTCAAATGACAAAACCTCCTTTCTATATATAGGAGTCTAAGGAGTCACAATATAACCCAACCAACCTAACAATAATAATATAAAGCCACAAAAATAACAATAGAGGGATTCTATGGGGCACAGTAATAACAATATGGGGATAATAGGGGCACAACAATATTAATAAGGGATGCAACTACAATAGTAATGGGGTAATTACTAGTATTATAGGGACCCAACATGCCCCTCTCCTTCAAAAAAAGTGTTGTCCTCAACACTTGAGTAGTTCTGGATGCTTCTGTATAAAATTCTCATCCTCCCATGTGGAATCTTTAGTGGATAAGTTCTTCCACTTGATAAGATACTATGAAAGTGATCGATTTCGTAGCTGTCGAGTTCTTGTTTCTGTGACTGCTTCCTGTTCCAATATAATTTTTCCTTCCTCGTCAAGTTCTGGCAATATTGTTTGAATTGGGAGCTTGTCACCTATAACCTTTCTTAAACATGAAACATGGAAAACTGGGTGCAATCAAGAAGTTGCAGGAAGCTCCAATTTGTATGCCATAGTACCAATCTTTTGCAACACCTTGTACGGACCATAATACTTTGGTGATAATTTGTTATCCTTCTTAGCTTGCTTGAGGGACATTTGCTTATATGGTTGTAGCCGTAGGAATACCCAATCACCTACATCAAAACTTCTTTTGCTGCGATGTTGATCTACCTGTTGTTTCATTCTATTCTGTGCCAACACGAGGTTATCCTTTAAGAGTTGGAGGACTTGTTGTTGAAGTTCAATGTGATGTTCCACTGCTTGAACCTTAGAATTTCTCTTAAATATGATGTGATGGATGGTGGCTAATATCCATAAAGTTCCATAAATGTGGTCATTTTTGTTGCTGTATGGAAGGAAGTGTTATACCACCATTCAGCCAGAGGCAACCATTTGACCCATTGTGTCTGCTTATCAGATACAAAGCAACGAAGATATCCTTCCAAACATTTGTTTACTATCTCAGTTTGCCCATCAGATTGAGGATGATAAGATGAGCTATGAGCTAACTGAGTACCAAGACAAGAAAATAATTCTGTCCAAAAATTTCCAGCGAAAATGGGATCTCTGTCACTTACAATAATCTTTGGGTTTCCATGTAGCTTTTGAATTGTTTCCATAAATGCAGTAGAAACCGTGCTGGCTTTAAATGGATGTGATAATGCACAAAAGTGTTCATACTTGGTAAGTCTGTCAACTACCACCATGATGACACTCTTTCCCTCGGAATTGGGTAAACCTGTGATAAAAATCCATTGAAACCTCCTCCCTACGTTGGCTTGGAATGGATAAGGGTTGTAATAGACCTGGTGTCTTAATTGTTTCAACTTTATTTTGTTGGCAAACCAAACATTCCGCAACAAATTTTTGAATATCTGATTTAAGGCCATCCCAAAAAAATTCCTTCTTAACCCTGTGCTAAGTTTTTAAAAATCCTGAGTGCCCTCCTAAGGGAGAAGTGTGCAATTCCATAAGAATCTTTTGTTTTAGTTGGGAATTCTTACAGAGGTATAAGCGATCTTTGTACCATAAAGAATCATTTTTCCAGCTAAATGTATCAGACGTACTGGAATCTTGTTGTAACTTTCTAATAAGTGGCCATACTTCTTCGTCATTCTTCCATTCCTCCCTTGCTTCGTTTATCCAATCTGGTTGGATAATAGAAATGGCGCACAACAATGCTTCCACATCCTCATCCTTTCTTGAGAGTGCATCTGCCACCACATTTTGCTTCCCTTTTTTGTAGATGATTTCAAAGTCATAACCCAACATCTTTGTGACCCACTTTTGTTTCTCTTCAGAGGATAATCTTTGTTCTAAAAAGTATTTAAGGCTATCATGATCCTTTTTTACCTTCAAGTGTCTTCCCATTAGTTAGGGTCACCATTTCTTAAGTGCATGGAGTATTGCCAACATTTCCTTCTCATAAATAGTTGTGTAAAAACTTTCCCTTGATTGGACGACTTTCAAAAGCAATGGGTCTTTCATCTTGCATTAAAACAACACCAATTCCATTTCTTGAAGCATCGCATTCCACAATAAAGGTTTTTGTGAAGTCCGGTGTAGCTAAGACGGGTGCTTGGCACATTGCCTCTTTAAGATTTTTGAAGGCCTTTGTTGCTTTTGGAGTCCATGAAAATGCATCTTTCTTAAATAGTGTTGTTAGAGGTGCTGCTATTCTCCCATAATTCTTAACAAACTTGCGATAATACCCTGTCAACCTGAGAAATCCTCGTAGATGCTTTATAGATGTGGGGATTTTCCATTCCTTAATGGCTTTAATTTTTCTAGGGTCTACCTTAACTCCTTCATGAGATACAATATGACCCAGATATTCCACCTCTTGTACTCCAAAGAAACATTTGGATCTTTTTGCATATAATTGTTTCTCCTCCAATAGTTGTAGCACACTGTCAACATGTTCAACATGATCCTTCCAAGACTTGTTGTAGATTAGTATATCATCAAAAAATACTAACACAAATCTTCTAAGGCATGGTTTGAAAATTGAATTCATCAAACCTTGAAATGTTGAAGGTGCATTGGTAAGGCCAAAAGGCATGACCAAAAATTCAAAATGACCCTCATGAGTTCTAAATGCTATTTTCGGAATGTCTTCAGTCTTCATTTTGATTTGATGATATCCTGAACGAAGATCCAACTTGGTGAAGTAAATTGATCCATGCAATTCATCCAGTAATCCATCAATGACGGGAATGGAAACTTATCTTTAATAGTGAGCTTGTTGAGCTCCCTATAATCTGGAAACATGCGCCATGATCCATCCTTCTTGTGCAATAATACTACTGGAGCAGAGAAATAACTTTGACTTGGTTGAATTATACCAGCCTCTAGCATTTCTGCAACCATATGTTCAATTTCACTCTTTTGGGCATAGGGATATCTGTACGGCCTGATGTTTGGAGGAACACTTCCTGGAATCAAATGAATAGCATGATCATGATCACGAATAGGTGGGAGACCTTTGGGAGTCTCAAATACCTTGGAATGATTGTCTAAGACTTTTTAGAGATCTGGAGAAATAAATGATTGCAATGTGGAAACATCTAGCGAACATAATTGTGCAATTACACCCCTTTGTTCCTTTTTTAGAAGCTTTGTCATACCATTAGAGCTAATTATCTTTCCCGGTTTTCCTGCAATACCCCTTAATTCAACTTCCTTTCCTTCCACAGAAAATTTCATGAAAAGTTCTTGAAAATTGAAAGCTATTGTACCCAAGGATTGTATCCATTGTACTCCTAGTACAACATCAACACCTCCCATTGGAATGGAAAGCATTGGGCTAGTCAATACATATTCTCCCATCAATAGCTTGATATTATGACACTTTCTAGAGAAATTTATAGTTCCTCCATTTGCAACCATCACTTGACACTCTGGTGCTGGTTATAAGAAGCAATTCAATTCTTTTGCTACCTTACAATGAATAAAATTGTGGGTACTTCCTAAATCAATCAACACTAGTACCTTTTTCTTCTTGATTTGTCCTTCCATCTTGATGGTTTGAGGAGTGGTAATTCTCGTCAATTCATTACAAGATATGGTCGAATTCATTTCTTCTTTATCTAGGCTTTGTTCTTGGAGTATATTCTCTTCTTTTGACCTTTCTTGTTCCTTTTCTTCTTCCTCTTCACAATCTATGTAGAATAATTTCTTCTCAGCACACTTATGACCTTTAGTGTATTTGCTATCACAACTGTAACAAAGCCCTTTTTCTCTTTTTTCTTCCAATTGTTGTGGTGTCAACCTTATAGGTTGTGGAAGACTAGGAGAAACCACACTTCCATCCTTATAGTTGTGAGTGGTATGCTTCCTAGTTTCCATAATTTTGCTTTCCATTTTTCTTGCTAACCTGAATGCCTTCTCTAATGCATCAGGTTCCCAAAGGCGAACATCATGTTGGATATTATCCTTTAAAGTCCCTATGAACACATCAATCCTATGCTCCTCTGGAATATCTTTTACCCTTATGTTCAATTTTTGGAACTCCTCAATGTGCTCCATTATTGAACCCTTTTGTTTGAGACTTATCAATTGGCTAAAAAAAGTGTTGCTTTTTGTATCCTCATAATGTGCTATCAATTCTTCCGTAAAAATTTCCCAAGTGATAATTTGTTTACAAGAGCAAAGCCATTGATACCATACAAACTGATTTGGTTCCAAATATAAAGTTGCAATACGTACCTTTTGTGTGTTTTGCACATTATTGAGATCGAAAAATTGCTCCATTTATAATATCCATGTTGCGGGATCCTTGCCATCAAACTTCCTCATATCGATTTTTGGAATATGGTGGGTTTTCGATCCCACATTAGAGTCTAAGAAATCATGATTAACATTTTTTTTGTTCGCATCATGAGTTTCCTTTACTACCTTTTCACCATTGGTAAGTATTTCTTGTAGAAAATTTGTCAAATCTGTCTTCAAATCTGCCATGCCTGTCTTCAAATTTTTGTTCAAATCTATCTTCAAGTTGTCCATCTTAGCTTCCATGCCATTCATCTTAGCTTACATGCCATTTATCTTAGCTTCTGTTAGCTTTTGTGACAGTGACATTTGTTGCACTTGTTCTTGTAATTTTGATATATCATGTAGCATTTCTTCCTCTTCTTCATGAGTCATGCTAGAGCTTTCAGGTTGCTTACTAGGTGTTTGTCCTCGGAGCATCAGTTACCGATAATAATTCTCTACTATGCCCTTTGAATTCCTTCAAAATAAATTTTCAAACCAAGCTTAAGCAAAAATTTAAGAAAATCTACACACCTTTTTTCACTTTGTAGGATCACGATATTGCCTCTGATGTATCTCTGTACTTTCCAATCATCTAGTTCTGAATTTGTGACCCGCATTAACCGTCTGTGTCCTCTTTCAAATGCCACAAGTCTGACCCAAATTGGATTCTCCAAGGAAGAGTTATGCGAAATCTCCCACAGTGACTTGATTATAGACTAGTTCAGTAGAGCGAACTTGTACGACGTGCCACGAGTCACTGTTTCGACCTTTGGATGTGAAAAATGTACACAAAAAACTACAGTCCGTCCTCTTTCTGTACCTTCTTACGAAATTTCAATCTGATCCCCAGAGAGAAAGTTATGACAATTTTCCCCAGGTCACCTGTTTGGAATGTAGATCAGGAGTCTACAAAGGACCAACTTCCTCAGATCATATCTCCGCAAATATAGCACGAAAAGCTCTGAAATATGGTGCTAAGGTTCAGTGCACTTTCTTCTCAAATGGGTTTTTTTTGCAACTTCTGAAACATTGCAGAAAAAGAGTTATAGTGAAAATTCCATGATGACTTGTTTGGAGCAGCGAAACCCTAGAATCTAAAGCTCTGATACCAAATGTTATGAAACCAGCTCAAGAAAAGATAGAAAAGATAGATCAATGCCTTATAATTTAGCCTCTTCGAGGGGGAAACCTCCTTTACATTACATAAATGAACAATTCTTGGATGATTCAAATGACAAAACCTCCTTTCTATATATAGGAGTATAAGGAGTCACAATATAACCCAACCGACCTAACAATAATAATATAAAGCCACAAAAATAATAATAGAGGGATTCTATGGGGTACAGTAATAACAATAAGGGGATAATAGGGGCACAACAATATTAATAAGGGATGCAACTACAATAGTAATGGGGTAATTACTAGTATTATAGGGACCCAACATGTCATGAGGGATTTTCTCATCATGAGTCACTTGTGGGGTCATTGTCACAAGAATCAGTTCATATTCATGTCAATTAGTTATGAGGAAGAGTTAAGTGGTTGGTGATGTCAATAGATATACAACGGTCATTATCAAATTTGGAAATTGGTCAGTTAAATGTTTTCCTCTCTATTGTTGCATTCAGGGTGATACATACAAACCAAAATACAACATATTCATCCCTTTCATTATCAGTCAGAATTTTTGGTCCCTTTTCATTGTTTTAGTCATTCAAGGTTTGAGAAACATTTTTAACCCTGTATTGAATTCCGAACCTTGATTAACTATCAAAACCTAGCCCATGTTTTGTGTTTTCAGAGTCTTGTTTCCTAGTAATGGAAACTCCAGAGAATAAGAGAAAGACCAAAGGAGGAGAGATTGCAAGGTTTGAACCACAAGATCCCTCACTTATCAAATCATACCTTGCCATCAGGGTAGCCCTTGAGCAAGTAGGTTGTGTTATATTATGTGAAACGATACAAGGGTATAATGTGGAGGTAACCAAAGAGTTTTCCCTAAATTTTGATGGAGATGAAGAGAAAGTTTGTAAATTGAAGTTCATAGTGTCAGAAGTCACTATAGAATCAACCATAAAAATACCTTTGGAGGGGGGGAAATGGTTCGAAGGAATGCCTTTGGGCCAGGGAAAATTTTAGGGGCTAATATTCGCAGTTGGGCTAATTTTCCATGCTTTTTCCAAAAAGAAGATTCGTTAATTTCCATTTTTTTCTAAAATTATTCGGTCAAGTTTTAGAGTACACCATTATTTTACCTTAAAAATTGCCAAAATATTATATCTACTAATATAAAATCATTGGAAATATAAATACATCTACAAATATAGCACCAAAAAGTTTACAATTTGCATATTAGGGACTAGTAATATTTTCCAGGGTTTCTAAACTTTACGATAAACTTCCATCCTTAAAATTATCCCTCCTTTGGGGTTGGAGCATTATAAAGATTTCATCAAACCAAAGAATAAATACCAAGAGTTTGGTGCTATAGTTCCTAGTGACTATTAATTAGAACATTACGACAGACTCAAGGTAATTCAGAGGTACTTCACGTGTGAAGGAAAATTCACCAGGGTGTATCAATATCACATCAGGCTCCTCATGCATTTCTTAGGAAAGAAGACCCTATATTTTTCCTTTTTATTTCTTAGGAGTTTATGAAAGATGGTTGGGAGAGTAAGAATGAAGAAGGGCATGGTTGGCACATGATTATTTCATTTCTCACTGATAAAATTACTAGTATTGTAAGAGTTGTAGAAGAAGAGACAAATACGGAAGGATTTTTTAACGTCATCCAAGTTTACTGTTTAGTTCACTGGAGATCCATGAAGCCACAAGGATACTCCTTCATCCACTTCTAAGAGTACTTCTTCACTCCTTAAGAGTTCTATCAAGAATAAATATCCATCAGCAGTTGAAAAATCACTGAAGAAAAAGGGAAAAAAACTACAATTTTCACTAGAGGTAGTTGAGATTCCAGTACCAAGAATCCACTCACAAAGGCAACTGTCAAAAGGTTACCATTGAAGGAGATAGTTGAATAAATTTCCGAGCCTAAGGGAATTTAAACAAAAACAAATTCTATGGATGAGAAAGATAGGCAAGCCAAGGAGTTAGATAAACATTTAAGGGAGGATCATTCAGTTATAGCCCAACTACAACAAGAAAGTAGGCAACTAAGGAAGACCGTCTTAGGGAAAAAAAATCAACCTAATGAAGACTTGCCTATGGTTGAAACCACACCAATGACTGTCAAATCCAAGGGAAAAGGAAATAAAATTAAGGAAGGGGTTAAGAAGGTAGAGATACCAGTAACCAGGGTTACAAGATCCTCATCCACAAAGCTACAAGTCCAAGGAGAGAAAGCACTGTAAGAGGAGAAGGAAGATGAAGGAAAGTCCACCTTCATAAAGATGAAGAGGAAGTTAAAAGAGGTCTGAGATGAAATTTTTGAGCTCAAGCAGCAAGTTCAAAAAGACTAGAAAATTAAGGAATTAAAGGATCAGTCAGACAAGGCACAAGTGGCTATAGCTTATTTGAAGTAAGAAAACATGCAACTTAGATCTAAAGCATCTCAAGAAATAGTGACATATGATGCCAAAGGAAAGGGTAAATATGTTATTGATGTTGAGAATATGAAAGAGCCAACTCATTATTCAAGGAGACTTAAGACTAGATATATTTCCAAGGTATAGGAACAGGAAAATGAAGTTGTGCAGCCTGTGGTTTTTGATGAGCAAAAGAAGTTTGAGGAGCTACTGGATCAGATTAAAGGAATATAATATGAAGTGGATAAATTTGAAGAGAGACTATAAGGATAAGTTGGCTTTGTTTGGACATGTCGAGGCTATTATGCCAGCCCTTGATAAGGCTAAATACAAACTGAAATGGACTTTGCCTCTGCATAGGCAAGTGAAGAACCTATATGTGCAGAACCTAGTCCTAAAGAGAAGGATTAAGTTATTGAAGAAAAGGATTGTTGAAATTAGGGAAGCTAAGAGAAAGAGGAAGAGAACTAAGTTAGAATTTCTGGTTGAGGTAGTCGAAAAAGACAAAATAGGTGAGAAAACAAGTTGACAGTTGTTACCAATAGGTGTTGCACATAGGGTGAGCAGCAATATTAGGGTTTCTTGAGAGATACATTTTTGGCAGGTTTTTGATGTTTACAAGGCTTGGATACCTTCGACATAGTTAGCAATTCATCCACCAGCATGTTTTGACAAGTGTGAAGTCGTAAGAGAAAGTACAATTGTTTGCCACACACACAGGTGTTGCGTTCAGACATAGTCATCCATATTTTGTCTTATATATTCGAAATTTGAATTCTAGTAATAGTTTTAAGCATGTAAATATATGGAAAACTATCCTAGGATTTATGTCTAGTGTTTATTGGTCAAATTTTCAAATCAATTATGTATTAAATTAGGATTGGTTTTAATAAAAACACTTCCTATATTTCAGTATATGCACTAGTTTTTGAATATATTTAGGTAAACGTTAGCTTTGATCAATGAATTCGACCACCTAGAGTAGGGGATCAAATATTTGAGGATGTATAAAGATATCAAATGTATTGGAAAGGTTCTGTTGGTTGAGTTTAGAGAGAAGACCTTTGTGCACTATAATTTTGAAGACGTTTTCCAGTGAATGAATGGAATAACAAGTGATTTGCATGGATTCTTGTGTCAGAATCTTGGTGGCTTGTGCTCTTTTGACTTGTCAGCTATCTTACGTATTTTTCATCCCTTTAATGTACATATTTCTTGCTTGGAAAAAACCACATGATTGATTCAGAATTCACCATTAATGATGCTCTAATAAGTTTGCCAAGTTATATATGTTTTCATCTTTAGAACAACATTTTGGAATTCATCTATTGTTTGATGCTCTAATATGATTGTCCTACACTTGTTATTATTTCACCTTCCTCAATAATTTAATCTAAAACCACAACCAAAGCTGCCTACCTCATCCCTACGGAGAAACGCTCTATTTTCCCATTTTCTCACTAGACAGAAAACAAATTTAGATTATGACTCCATGCCCAATTGTTTTCCTCCTTTTCTCATCAACAAATCTCGAAAGCCAAAACCATTTGAGCTTACTGTCTAGCCTAATATCATATTTGTTGAGTAAACTAGGTGAGAAAGCCCTCTCCAGGCCAGAAGGGCTAGATTCTGGTCCAAAAGAGGTTTGTGGTTACCTCTGCAATTTTCCTCCTCAGCCTAGTAAAAATACAGAGTGCTAACACCCGTAATACCATGGTGCCAACTAGGAACTTGATCTAATCCTCAAGGATCTCTTCTTGGTCTTGATGTGTAAACACACATGCTCCCCAACCTGAAAATCCTTAAATGCCTTGTGTTGGTCTACATAACTTGTATGCCTATCTTGAGATGCTTTTAGATTCTTTTTTATAACCTACATTTCCTGTTCCATATCTACAAAGAAGCCCAATCCAATAAGTACCTTTTTCACTAGATCACTCCATCTGATGAGAGTGTTACAACTCTGCCCATATAGCGCCTCAAACAGAATCATCCTTAGTGACTCCTGATAACCATTATTGTATTAAAACTCAAACCAATGGAAGGTACTCATCCCATCTCCTATGTTGGTGCAGGAAATACATCCTCAACATATCCTCCAATATCCTGTTGACCTTCTCTGTCTGTTCATATGTCTATAGATGATAAGTTGTGCTGAAGGCAAACTTTGTCCCCAATCCCGCAAAAAACTCCTTCCAAAAATTGGAAGTGAACTCGACATCCTTGTTCGACACAATATTATTTAGAAAACCATGTAATATCATGATCTCCCTGATGAATACTGTGCTTCCTCACTAGCTGAATAAGTAGTCTTCACTAGAATGAATTGAGCTACCTTTCTCAATTTATCTACCACAACCATGATAGAATAATGTTTCCTCGATGTCCTTGGAAGAGATGTAAAGAAATCCATGGAAATGACCTCCCATTTCCACTCTGGAATCAGAATAGGCTGAAAAAATCCACTTGGATGCTTATACTCCACTTTAACCTGCTGATAGTCCAAACATCTCACCATGAACTCTACCACTTCCTTTCTCAGATTCAGCCAATAGTAGAACTTCTTAACTATTTTCAATGTCTTCTGATATGTTGGGTGACCTGAATATGATTTTACATGAAACTCCCTCGAGATAAGCGTCTTGAGTTCATTGTCATCGACACAGATCTTGTCCCAAAATCTCACTAAGGCATCTTCTGCAAGATGAAATTCCACATCCTGATCACATGTACCTTACTGTAACTTGTGCATAATCTCCTTGTACCTATCATCCTATTGTCCTTCCTATAAGAGTCAATATTGTAAATATATCCCTTATGAGTTGGCTGCTGCAAGATGGTTCAACTGCACTTTCATGTTCAGAGCATTCACAACCCTGTTCTCATTTCCCTTACTGTACCTAATCTCAAAATCAAACTCACTAAGGGTAGCCAACCATTTAGTTTGTCTAGCGTTCAAATTCAGATGGTGAAACAAATACCTTAGTCCATTGTGGTCGCTCATCAACACAAACCTCCTACCAAGAAGATAATGTCTCCACATCTTTAAGGCATGAATAATAGTTGCCAACTCAAGATCATGAGTCTTTTAGTTCTTCTCGTGTTCATTCAGTTTCTTGGACTCATAGCATATCACTTTTCCCTCCTGCATCAAGAATCCACCAAGTCCTCTCTTGAAAGCATATGTACACACTACAAACTCTTTGTCCGGATCTGCAATTTTTAACATTAGAGCATTTGTCAACAACTGCTTCAACTGCTCGAAACTGGCTGCATTCTTCTATATCCATTCAAAATTGTTACCTTTCCTCTGCAATGATGTAATAAGATATGAAATACGTGACGAGTTCCTAATTAGCCTCATGTAGTAACCTGCTAAGCCCATGAATGATCTGACTTCCTCCACATTTCTAGGAACTACCCACTCCATGATAGCTTTTATCTTCTCTGGATCTACTACTATGCCATTCTTGGAAACAACATGTCCAAAGTAGTGTACTTATACCTTGAATAAAATGCACTTGTGAAGCTTAACATACAACTGATGCTCTCTTAGCAATCTCAACACTGCTACTAAATGCTCGACATGCTCTTCCTCATTCTTAGAATATATCAAGATGTCATCAATGAATACAATAACAAACTTGTCTAGATAAGGATGCAACACACTATTCATCAAACACATAAAAGTAGTTGGAGCATTAGTCAAACTGAATGGAACTACAACAAACTCATAATTCCCATACCTGGTCTTGAAGGAAGTCTTGTAGATCTCCTCTTCGTTTATGTGTACATGATGATATTCTGATCATAGATCTATGTTTGAGAACACTACTTCTCCCTTCAATTGGTAAAATAAGTCGTCAATCCTTAGAAATGGATACCTATTCTTGATCATCACCTTATTTAGCTGCCTATAGTCAATGAACGATATAAGAGTACCATCCTTCTTCTTCACAAACAATAATGGTGCACCCCAAGGTAATACACTTGGTCTAATGTATCTCTTATCAAGCATCTCTTTCAACTGCAACTTCAAATCTACTAATTTTGGAGTGCTCATCCTATAAGGTGCCTTTGATGCTGGTGTTACCCTTGGTACCAACTCAATATAAAGGTCTACTTTACTGTGAGGAGGAAACTCTAGAATCTCTGCTGGAAACACATCCTGAAACTGTTGCAATACATGGTACCTCTTGAATATTTATGCATCCTCAACATCCTTATCCTTGTCATTGGAAATATGAACTACAAACCTCACACACTCTTTTATGCAACTGTGCTTAGCCTGCATATATTTGACCATCCTCACTGATGTGGGCTTCTTCTTCCACTGCAATATTCTCTTCTCTCCATTATCATCCAGGCACTCAATTTCCTTGTCATAGCAGTCTACTTTGTGTTAGGATATTCTGACACATAGGAAATAGTTAAGTATAACTTGGTCTAGTGTAGAGTTAGGTAAAGTGTGTTTCTTTACTATGTACTTTTGTAACTTACAATCCGACTGTCACGATATGTAGTGATCCGACGGTTCATTCTCTCCTTGGTATTACCAACACTTGATCCGTGGCTTAACACCTGATTGGTCCATGATATCTATTTAAAGAGCATGGAGGGTCATTTGTAGGGTAACCATTCATGAGATAAGCTTATGTAAATTTTCATTCTTTTATTAATAAATTGCCTGAAGTGGCCACATTGGCTCAAGCCATGGACTGTTTCCCTCTTAGAGGGTTTTAACCACGTCAACAATATTGGTGTATTGATCTGTGATCTATTTGTGAGTGGTGTCCTTTGGTGTTCTGTCTAAGGAACTTACCTTGTAAATTACTACATGGTATCAGATCTATTTGAGGGCCGCATCCATTGGTGATCCAAATCTGAAGCCAGTAGAACTGCATCTGATTGCCGTTTCCTAGATCTACTGTTTCTGACTGCTTTTGGGCCAAGAGGACTGCTCTATTATGTTAGGAGCATATGTTCCAGTGAGGAACCCCTCTCGTTTCATGCAAAAAGGTTTAAGGTAGCCCTAGCTACGACATTTTTAAGATCTGGAGGTATATAGTGTTTATGTACAGTTTTTAGTTATTTTCTCTCTAATTATTTCGGTTTATTTAGCTCTTTGTTTTTCTTTATATTTCCGGATCTATACCTTTCATTTTTGCGTATGCTCTTTGCCCCGCGACTTTGTGTGATCTAGGAAAATCAGAAATAGAAAGGAAGGATTTTTCTCATGCGTATGCTCTTTTCTGCCGCGCCTTAGTGTGATCTTGAGGAAAATATTTAGTTTTTGCGGTAAGGTTTGTTTGTTTTTTTCCTTTTTGTATGTCTGTCTTGGGTTTTTTGTTTTTTGTTTTGTAGGCAAAAAATAAGCTTTTTCAAGTAAGCACGCACCCCAACGCTTCAGTGACTAAAAAAGAAGAAAACAAACCCCCCCTTCCTCTTTTCCAAAAATTACTAACCTTTTAATCTAGCTCACTTGGTCCAAAGCTACTTTATGAGAATGAAGGTCTTGAGTTCAAGTCTTTCTTCGTCCAAAGCTACTTTATTAGATTAAGTTTGGAAAGGGGGTGGATTTTTGTTTAATATAACATTATCATTCATTTCCGCACATTCCCTCACTTCATCGACATCTTCAACAACTTTTCTTCAAAAAGCTATAACTTCTTCATCCGGAAGCTGTTTTAGAGCCATTTTCTTTGAATTAGCCTATTTTTTTCGAGATATTTCCATTGGAACACTTATTTTCAGCATATACAGCTTCAGTTTCTATTAAAATGGAAAGTCCATGCCAAGTTATTCTTGAAAGCACCAAATACTTCCAATGTTGGTCCTACATTGTGGATTTACTTAGAAGTAAAGGTCTTTACAGAATAGCCTCAGGCCAAGAAACCAAATCGAAAGATGAAGATAAGGCGGCCAAATGGGAAAATATGCAAGATCAAGCACGTGGGTTGATAGGGATGTCTATTTCTCCAGACCTTAGATTCCATATTGTAGAACTTGATACTCCTGATGAATCAATGAAATATATCACTAAAGTTTTTGGAATTAAGAATGAACTTAGAGCCCATCAACTCAAAAATAAGTTGCTTACATTGGACCCCAATAAATTTTCTTCCATTGAAGATTTTTTGTCCAAGTTCAAGACCCTTAGACTTATCTTGGAAGGTGTTGAGGTTAAGAAAGAAGATGGTAACCTTATCTATTCCATTCTTACTAAGTTGGGACCAACCTACTCTGTGTTTGTTTCCACCTTCCATTCTACAAGAAAAGATTTCATTTCTCAAGGACAAGACTACAATTCCCCTTCCTTTGATTCCTTTTATGATTCTTTAATAAGAGAACAAGAAAAACTCTTACACCTTGGTCTTGTTAATCTTGGAAACTCTTCTAAGAAAACCTTAGCCGCCCAGCAGCAACCAAATTCAAAGAATCCTAAGAAGCTGTATCCTAAAAGGAATGGTTCTAAACCAAACAAGGGTCCTAAGCAATTTCAACCTCAAAATGACCAATCATTTCAACAAAATGATAAGGCAAATAAAAACAAAGGGAAGAAGATTGATCGACATTGCCACTTTTGTAATTGAGATGGCCACTTAGAATCAAAATTCTTTAAGAAGATGGAAGCCTTGGAAGTAGCAATGAAGAAGCATAACATCCATTTGGAGCACCCTTCATCTTCAACTTCATCTTCAGGAATAGCACTTTCTGCATGTGGTTGTCAAACATCTCGGTCTAGATATACACTAAATGTATCTTCTTATTCTAATTCTCATGAGTGGCTCATTGATTCTGGAGCTTCTTATCACATGGCCAAAAACAAAGCCATGTTTTCTTCTTTAAATGATTGTAACACCAAAAATATATATGTTGGTGATGATAGATCTCTTAGTGTTGTAGGGACTGGAATTTTTCATATAGACAATGGTCAATTTAATGATGTATTATGTGTTCCAACCTTATACTGCAACCTTCTATCTATATATCAGATAACTCATTCAGGTGAAGGTAAAATCGTTGAATTTTCACTTCACGATGTTGCAATTAAGGACCTAAGAGATCCTAGATAAATTTTAGCTACTGGCATTGTTGATGATTCTACTAGTTTGTATAAGTTTAACAACTTTGGGTCATCAAATATTCCCTCGGTATTTGTTGCTCATAATGATGAAGTGAGCAAACTTTGGCATGAGTGATTTGGTCACTTAAACTATCGCTCCCTTCAGAATCTATGTAAATAAAATATGGTGACAGGTCTTCCAATGGTATCTTGCAAGGATGGTGTTTGTTCTAGATGTGTACTTGGAAAACATCATCGAGATAGTTTTGAAAAATGTGCCTCTTGGCATGCCTCAATGCCTTTACAACTTGTGCATAGTTATTTATGTGGTCCACTTCGAGTTGTTTCATTCTCTGGCTACAAGTATTTCTTAACATCCATTGATGATTTCTCTAGACGCAATTGGTTATACTTCTTAAAACTCAACAGTGAAGTATTTAACATGTTCTTGGCCTTTAAGGCCTTTGTTGAAAAACAATCTAGACATCAAATTCTTAAGCTAAGATCTGATAATGGTGGAGAATATGTTAACAACATATTCATCAACTTTTGCACTGAGAATGGAATTCAAATGCAACATATTGTTCCATATACTCCAAAACAAAATGGAGTAGCTAAAAGGAAAAATCACACCTTAAAGGAAATGGCTAATTGTATGCTTTAATCTAAAGGACTTAGTATTAATTTTTTGGCAGAAGCAATTAACTGTGAAAATTACATAATAAATCACACTCCTACTAAGGTTTTAAAGAATATTACTCTAGAAGAAGCATGGAGCTCAATTAAACTAGAGGTAAGACACTTTCGTGTTTTTGGAAGTGAAGCATGGGCCCATATTCCAGATGAGAAACATAAAGATTTAGAACCTAAAAGTGAAAAATGTATTTTTGTTGGATATTCTGAAGATGCCAAAGGATATAGACTTATTCCACTTAAGTCCAAAAATTTTATCATTAGAGGAGATGTAAAGTTTGTTGAAAATATATCGGCCTACGAGCCTAGTTCGGTGGATGTGCCACCTCTCTCTATCTCTTCTAATTTTGAAAATATTTCTTCTTCAGATGATGAAAGCGAGGATGAAAATCCTCCCCCACCTTCTCAGGATCCTCCTTCAGCTCCTCAACTTCCAAAATGGGTCCGTGCTACTCGGGATGCAGCAGGCACTCTTGCTAGTGATCCTATAGATCAGCGATGTACACGTTCTTAGTTCGATAGAGCCTCTTCTTTACTGGCTCAAGCTTCAGCGAATTATGATCCTGACACCTTTGTAGAAGCTTCAGGTCATCCAGATTGGGATGCAGCTATGAATGAAGAATATCGTTCATTATTGGAAAAAGATATATGGGATCTTGTTCCTCTACCAAAGGGACAAAAACTTGTTAGATGCAAATGGGCTTACAAAACCAAGTATGGACTAGATGGAAAAGTTGATAAACATAAAGCTCGTCTTGTTGCTAAGGGTTTTTCACAAGTTGAAGGAATTGACTATACTGAAACTTTCTCCCCTGTTGCCAAAATGAACTCTATCTGCCTTGTTCTTTCCCTTGCTGCCTCTTTCAAATGGGAAGTCCATTAGATGGATGTTAAATCTGCCTTCTTGCATGGGGTCTTGCATGAAGAAATCTATATGGAACAACCTAATGGCTTTATACAAACAAACTCCAGCCTTATATGTCGGCTTAAGAAATCCCTTTATGGTCTCAAGCAAGCTCCTCGGGCTTGGTATGCCAAAATGGATAGCTTTCATTTAGAAACTGGCTTTTCTAGGTGTCATTTTGACAATACTATCTACACCAAGAAAGTGGACAAGTCTCTTATCACTCTTGTTCTTTATGTTGATGATCTTATCCTTACTGGTAGTGATCCCAACCTTATAAACCATTTGAAGTCCAACCTTAAAAATAAGTTTGAAATGATAGACTTAGGACACTTGCATTATTTTCTTGGTCTTCAAGTCTTGCAATGCAAGGAAGGTATTTCCCTTTCCCAATCCAAGTATGCCTGTGATCTTCTACACCATATTCACATGGAAGACTGTAAGCCAATCCCTTCTCCCTTTCAGTTTGGAGCCAAACTTTCAGTCACTTGTACTTCCCCTAAAGTTGATGCTACCTTATACCGTCAACTTGTAGCAAAAATTTTGTATCTGACCCATACTTGTCCTGACCTTTCCTTTGCTGGTGACCTTATTGCTCGGTTAATGCAAAACCCACATGAAAGTCATTGAAAAGTAGCTAAAAGAATACTTTGTTATGTTCGAGGTACAGTTCAGTTTGGGATTCATTACAGTGCAAAATCATCTCCTCTATTAGTTGGTTTCACTGATTCTAATTGGTCCGGTGACCTTGATGATTGGAAGTCTACTACAGGTTATGTGTTGACTTTTGGTTCAGGACCTATTACATGGGCTTGCAAGAAACAAAGTGCCATTTCTCTTTCTTCAGCAGAATCAGAGTATCGTGGTGCCATAGAAGCTAGTAAGGAAGCCTTGTGGCTTCGTTAGATCCTGTCAGAGTTTGGCTTTCAACAGCAGCATCCGACTACACTTTGGTGTGATAATCAAAGTGCCATTCAACTATGCAAAGATCTGGTCCAACATCAGCACAAAAAACACATTGAAATGCACATGCACTTCATCAAAAAGATCATTCACGACCATGTTCTTGAAGTGCAATATTGTTCAACAGATGATCAAGTTGCATACATATTTACAAAGGCTCTCATAGAGGCGAAGTTTACTAAACTTCAATTTATGGTTGGAGTTCAAGAAGTTGTCACTAAGGGGGATAGGATCTAGTGCCTCCTTCCTTCTCTTATTGTGTCATATTTTTACATCCTTCAATCCTATCCCAAGTTGTTCTTAAGGGGGGATGTTAGGATATTCTGACACATAGGAAATAGTTAAGTATAACTTTGTCTAGTGTAGAGTTAGGTAAAGTGTGTTTCTTTACTATGTATTTTTGTAACTTACAATTCGACGGTCATGATATCTAGTGATCCAACAATTCATTCTCTCCTTGTTACTACTGACACTTGATCCGTGGCTTAACACCCGATTGTTCCATGATCTCTATTTAAAGAGCATGGAAGGTTATTTGTAGGGTAACAGTTCATGAGAGAAGCTTATGTAAATTTTCATTCTTTTATTAATAAATTTCTTGAAGTGGTCATGTTGGCTCAGGCTATGGACTGTTTCCCTCTTAGAGGGTTTTAACCATGTCAACAATACTGGTGTATTGATCTTTGATCTGTTTGTGAGCGGTGTCCTTTGGTGTTCTGTTTAAGGAACTTACCCTGTAAATTCCTACACTTTGGTCTTGTGGAGATACAACCAATCCATACAACCAATCCATACACAAAATAATACTATATGATCCCAATGATAGTACATTCAAATGTGTTATTATAGGCATACCATTCAACTCAAATGCGCAAGCTCTTACCCAATGATTAACTCTCTTCTTCGTACCTATAACCAACTGCACCAACCAAGACTCTGCTGACACTTCTTTTCTCAAGCCACACTTATCCACCGGGTCAGGATTAACATAACTACAATTAGATCCAGGATCAATCAAAATAGAAATAACTTGACCATAAATCTTACCATCCATCTCAATGATAGAAGCCTGGTGATCCACCTGCCTATTTTCCACAATAGCATCTATCTGACGAATACTAAGACCAACATCCCCAACTGTCTGTGCTTCCTGAGCACTATGGATATGATGCCTACCTCCCTAGTACAATGGAAAACCATTCTTACGATAATATTTGCCACATATCCAACACTACGATGGTGCTCTACTATCACCTCTAGTTTGCTGCTCTCCAGGTTGCAACACATGTCCCCTATCAACTTCATTGAACTTCTTATAAGGAGCAATATTTTCTTTCTCACCTGCATCTTAAGGTATTCTAGACTTCGGTGGCCATTTTCATTTGAATTTCTCATTTCCTTTCAAGTCACGTTTAGGCTTAAATTTTCAGTATGATTGCTCATAACAATGCTTCAATTTATGGATATCTTCCTCTAACGATCTAGGCTCATCAAACTCAATCTAGTCGCTATATGCTACTAGAAATCCACTAATGAATCTCTGAATCTTATCCTTCTCCTCCTTGAGATATGGCACATACCTAAGCAAATCCAAGAATCTGCTAGTGTACTCATCATCTGTCATAAAATACATTTATAGATCATAAAACTCCTTAGCTCTATCATCATAGCACCTCTTTGATAGGTACTTTTCCTTGAATAGTTTCTCGAACTCATCCCAAGTAAAATATTCTTCCTCAATAGCTTTGACATTATTCACATCCTCCCACTAGATATCTACCTTCCCTTTAAGACTGAAAGTGGTTATCTTAGCTTTCATGTTCTCTGAGTAGTTGTGCAATTTGAAGAATTTCTTTATTCCCAATAACCTTGCCTCTGCGTCTTCTGGCCTCTTCATCTCTCCATCAAATGTAGGAGGCTCCACCTTCTTGAACTCCTTAGGAAAATACTCACCCCTCCTTTAAGGATGATGATGGTGATGACTGTGATGATGTCTCTAGAATGATGCCCATACATACCAGTACTCCTGTCAGGTGTATCCAAGGATATGCCACCTCTAACTATGTCCCCTCTATCCAACCTATATCTGGACTAAGATCTGCTACCATAAGCTCTATTAATTTTCTCTTCCTTCTCTTTATTGATTCACATTTGTCCCCATCTTTGTAACACTAACACGATATGAAGGATTGCTATATTAACATCTAAATGATTCTTTTGAGCCATTACAAGTCTTTCTTGAGCCTCAACCAACCTGTCATTTTCTACTTTGCAACTTCTTATCTCTTCCCTCAAGCTCCTATTGATGGTGATAGACCTGCCAACTTGTCAGGGGATCTCCCCGGTAAGAAATTCTAGTTAGACATCAGACCGTTTGGTGTAGGAGTCCTAGCAGTGGGTCATACAGTAATGCCTTAACTGCAGTTTCACACAAAGGCAAGTAAGATGTCCCTATTGGTAGCAAGGGCGTGACATATGCAGTGAGTCAAGGAAGGTGCATGAAAGGTTCTAACACATGGAGGGTGAGGTGAGTGCACGCCTTGGAAACCTTTGATAGCACGAAGTTAAGAAGGGAACACACGAGAAAAGATGCATCACAACATGGAAGGAAAGTAAGCTAGCAATCCAAAGTGATGGTAAAACCAACAACACATTTAAGAAAGATTCATACATACATATGCAAAAATAGCTACACATGCATGCATAAGAAAACATCTACATATATAATTTAGAGTACTCAAGATAGCTAAAATACAATACAACATATGCATGAAACGTGATGGCTCTATTATATTAATAAGTGTAAGTTCCAGTCATACAATACATCCATTTCCAACCACTAGTTCCGACAACAGACGTTACAGCCACAACCGCCTACTCCTCCAAAGAGATATACTAGCTCTCTGCAATGGAGAAGCCAAGGCTCGTTAAAAAACTATCCAAGCTTTCTCTAAGATACTCCTATCAGAAGCTTGGCTGACCAAAGGCCTTTACAGTGAGTTATGAGGGACTATTTACAGCAAAGGGTGGGGTGACCCTTGACATTCCCCTTTGTGACTGTTCATCTACCCTCATGACTATTCAACTACTCTATGATTGTTACATTCAACTATCGACACTTGAACTTCCACTTGACAAGATGTTTCATCACAATGCACATGTGCCCATGTGAGACAAAATGGCTTGAGCAAGCCATGCAAGACATCACTGAAACTCAGATTGTTATGTCAAGACAAACTCTTTGACATCCTTGTGATGGTCGAAGGTGGTGAGTTGATGCCAAGCTTCGTCATCTGTGATGGTGTTTGTGCACTCAATGGTGACATCTTGTTGAAGCGAGCTCTTGCCTTCATTGCATCGGGTGAACTCATATGGCTTCTCTGTCCAACTCATCTGATAGCATTCACATGGTCATCCTGGGTGCAACCGGAACGACAACATGTTGATGCATAGTGTCTACGCTGATATCTAAGCATGTGCTAGTAGCCATGCGCTTAAACTTGTCAAAATACACGTACAACTCCAGTCAAACTTAATTCTTGTCTTCGCCTCAGTGAGTGTGCCGAATGGGTGGGATCACATGCATGATGCTGGGATGGATCTATAACTTTTACGGGCTCAGTTTCATATGCCTATGCATGTTGTTCCCCCTGCTGTACTTGTTCCTGCTGCAACTCATTCTCTTGCATGTGCAGCTCGTGTTCTTCCTTGAGTTGTTGCTTTAGCACATGCAACTCCTTCTGTATTCCTTTTTATGCCTTCGTGCGATCTTCATGTCACGCCATCACCTCGTAGCCTCAATCTTCAAAGCTGCTTTCATCATGAGTGGACTTGCTTTGAACTTGTAGCTTGGCTTTACCTCTATGCTATCAACAACCTTCCTCTTGTATTCGCCGCATGCAGGCATGTTTCCTTCTACTGCTACCGATTGTGCTACTCCTTGTGATTTCATTGCCATTTATCTTGATATCCTTGTTCATGGACAACTTGATGTCTTTGTGGATAGGCAATTTCATAAACACTTGATCTACTGCAGCCCTAGTTGAACTCCTAATGGTGTCTTTGACTCTGCTCTCTTGGAAGTCATTGTACTTGTGTTGTTGGGAGGTGGATGAACACCTGTGATGCTTGGATACATATCAACAATCATGGCAAGAAATATGTTAGTCGAAAACCAAAACAAACTTGAGGACTGAATTGCAACATACCTCTGTGATTGATCGTGAAGGTTGCATAATTTCCATCGGGAGATCAGGAGACTAACTACCAAAACTGTGCAAGGCACAGTCCGGGCTGTCAAGAGGCTAGCTGACTACTGGAACTGCATAATGCACAGTCCAGCCTAGTCTGCTGAGGACTGAAACTATGCAATGCGCAATTTTAGTCAGCAGTGACATGCAACCAACGAACTAGCTTGCACAGTTTCTAGGCCTAGCAGGACACTGCCTCCAAGAATTGCGCAATGCAAGCTTGGAGGTCAATGTTGGCAAGACTTGCGCAATTTCTAGGGGGAAGGCAGAGCCTTCGCTTCCAGAAATGCATAGTGCTAGCTGGGCAAGGCACGGTCTAGGCCAAGGTAGCCCAGACCGGCCGACGGGTGACTGAAAACATGATAAGTCTGGATGCATGGTGAGATGAGTGCAAACAAGAGTGAATGATAATTCATGCAAACAACAAATGTAGGATTCCAAGCTTGCATGTGTGGGAAGCAAGTCGTCACAACAACGACCTTCCATGAAAAAATGGTGTCATGCATGCGATAACAGTGAGATGTGAATGAAAACGGAAATGGTGCTTCTACAAGCTAACATAATTCAAAATGACATTAAGCGCTCACCGAAATCAAGCAGACAACACTTACACAAAGTGAAATAGAAAAAACGATAGAAATGCAATGCAAGACATGAAAATTGGGCTTACCCCAAAACAACTAAGATGCACATGCTGACAACTCCTAGATGCAATTTGGGATGTTAGAGCTGTAAGGTTGATGTGAGCAATGAGCCCTGCAATGTTCGAGTGATGAGTTTTGATAAAATCATGGTTGTGACGCGCATGCCACAAATCTAGGAAAAGCGACACTTGGAGATAGGTTTCTGAAATGATCCTTGTAGGTTTTAACCCCATACAGAAATTACCTGCATACGAATTCTAAAACACAAAAAATAAACAATGCAAGAGCATAACACATAAAACACATATACACAAAGATTTTCCCCTGGATCCCAAAACTGGGACTACCAGCTTGATTTTTCATTATTTTCCTTTCAATGTTACAATACATATTTATACATGCCGAAGCATCCATACCATGGACCAAAAACCATCGCATCCAAAACCATGGACCAAAAACCATCGCGTCCAAAACCATGTGCGAAAACCATGCACAAAACCATAGGTAGGTCCGCCCAACATAATATAGGGTCCAAAAATATAACACAACCCAACATTCTCCCACTTGTTGTTTTCTTTCCAAAGGGGGGCACAGGAGAGCTTAATCATTTATCCAGCCCGGAAATGACCATTGTTTCTCTACACCAAGAGAAATTCTCAGAGCTCACAGATTTTTTCAATGCATCTGTAGTATTCTTCAAAGTATCCACCTTTACCAGCAACACCTTTTCGTCTTCTATCATATCCCTCAAAAAGTGATATTGAACATCAATGTGCTTTGTCTTTGAATGATAAGCAGGGTTCTTTGCCATGAAAATTGCACTTTAGCTATCACAATCTATCCTTATAGCTCCCTGTACTAACCCCATACTTGAACACAATCTCTACAACCAAACTAATTCCTTGCTTGCATGAGTGGTTGCGATGTATTCTGCCTCTGTAGTTGATAATGCCACTACAAATTGTTTTTTACTCATCTAGCTGACTGCACCTCCAAATAGGTTAAACACACACCCACTTGTAGATCTTCTCTGATCCAGATCACCAGCCCAGTCTACATCAACAAAGCCATGAATATCCAAAACTCTCTCCAATCCTGGTCTTCCTTCGTAGCACAAACCATAATCACTAGTGCCACACAAATACCTGAAAACCAGCTTCACTGCTCTCCAATTCTCCTTTCCTGGTTTTGAAATAAACCTGCTCAATATTCCCACTACATGTGTAATGTCTGGTCTAGTACAGACCATCACATACATCAAACTACTGACTACACTTGTATATGGAACATGGGACATGTCCTCTTCCTCTTCTTGTGTCTTGGGACACTATTCGACAGATAAATTTACACCTACAGGAATAGGAACCTTCACCGATTTACTATCCCGCATATTAAACCTCTGTAGTATTATCTCAACATACTTCCTCTGGTTTAACTAGAGCTTCCTCTTTGCCTGATCTCTTTTAATTTCCATGCCAAAAATATAGTTTGTAGCACCAAGATCTTTCATGTCTAATTTGGAGGATAATCGGGTCTTCAAATCTTGGATAATTTCTTTGACATTTCCAACCAGCAACATATCATCCACATACAAGACTAGGTAAATATCATGGTCACCAATTAATTGAAAATACACACAGTGATCTGCTTTGCTACTGGTGAAGCCAAGTTCCCGTATAAATGTATCAAGTTTCTGATACCACATCCTTGGTGACTGTTTTAACCCATATAGAGACTTCTTTAACTTGCATACCAGTTCTTTCTTACCCTTCACCGCAAAGCCTTCAGGTTGCTTCATGTAGATCTCTTCTTCCAGATCCCCGTGAAGAAATGTTGTCTTCACATCCATCCATTCTACATAAAAATAAAAAGAAGCAACAATATATACAAGCAATCTAATAGAAGCTACCTTGGCAACAGGAGAAAAAATTATCACCAAAATCAATTCTCGACACCTGGGAATAACCTTTTGCTACCAACTGAGCATTGTATTTCTCCACCTTTCCTTATGCATTTGTCTTCTTCTTGAACACCCATTTTCTACCAATGGGTTTCCTTCCACCCAACAACTCCAGCAGATCCCAAGCCTCATTTTTGTGCAAAGATGCCATTTCATCAACCATGGCCTCTTTCTAGAGTTTTCTACCCTCTAAATCTACTGCTTCCTTCACAGTTTTGGAATCATCATCAGTAATAGATGAAGAAAAATTTGAACAGAAAGCAGATGGAATATACCTTTCTAGTTTCCTTCTTTCTCGAACTGATATTCTCACACTCAGAGTTTGTGGCTCTTCGTCTTCTGATTCCTCCGCTGTTGTAGAGTCTGATTCTTCATCCTTAAGATCAAACTCTATCTTCTTAGTTTCCTTTTATGAGACTTCATGTTTAATAACATCTTTCACCTCTCTGAACACAACATCTCGGTTGTACACAACCTTCCTTGTTACTGGGTTCCAAATCTTATAACCCTTTAACCCATCCTTATACCCAATAAATATGCACTTTTTAGATTTACTATCCAACTTGGTTATTTTCTCCTTTGGAACATGTACATATTCATTACATCCAAATACCCTCAGATGTGAAAGAGAGGGTTTCTTACCAGTCCATACCTCTTGTGGAGTCTTATCCTCCAATGCTGATGAAGGTGATTTGTTGACCAGGTAGCATGCTGTCTCCACCGCCTCTGCCTAGAATTCCTGTCCTAACCCGGCACCACCGATCATGCTTCTTGCCCTTTCCATCAACGTCTTGCTCATTATTTCTGCAACTCCATTTTTCTCAAGTGTATATGGAGTATTCTTCTGCCATGATATACCACACTTACATAATTCTTCAAATTCCTTACTGCAAAACTCTCCACCGTTATTTGTCCTCATTACCTTTATCTTCTTCGCTATCTGGTTTTCCACCATAGTCTTAAATTCTTTAAACTTGTCAAAGACTTCAAATTTCTTCTTAAGTAAATATATCCATGTATTCCTTGAGAAGTCGTCTATAAATGATACATAGTACACAGACTTACCCAGTGATGGAACCTTCACAGGTCCAAACACATCACTGTGCACAAGCTCTAAGACAGGTCCAAACACATCACTGTGCACAAGCTCTAATATCTATTTTTCCCTCTTACCACCAGAGGGGAAACTCACTCGATTCTATTTCCCATATACACAATTTTCACAGAAATCAAAATCCAGAGAGCTATTAGTCATACCTTCTACCATACCTTTACCATGAAGTGTTTGAAGGCCTTTCTCTCCAATATGTCCAAGCCTTTGATGCCATAGCATGGTATTTTCTCTAGAGACCACTAGATTTTCTGCTCCACTTTCAGGAACCACGGAACTATTGCACCCACAAATAACAATGCTACCTTGTAGCTTGTATAGAGTTCAAATCCAAACTCCCCGCATCAATACCAATGCTCCCTAAACCATCTTCTAGGTATCTTTCTCGAACACTGTTTTCACACCAGCATCATCCAGCTTGCCTACAGAAATCAGATTTCTGGCCAATGCAGGAATATGCAGAACACCTAGAAGTGTTCTAACCCTTCCACCTTGCAACTTCAACTTTAATTTTCCGCGAGCAATGATTCTAGCCTTCCTATCATCCCCCAAAAAGACATCACCACCATCATATTTCTCATGCTCGTAGAACCACTCTCTATGGGGAGTGAAGTGAAAGGATGCACCTGAGTCAATCAACCATGCCTCATGATCTACATGTGTACTTGAAGAAGCCAAGTACACATCCCCACATTCATCTAAGGTGATTTTCACCTCTACAGAAGGAGCATCATGAGATCCCTTTCCTTTATCAGGAGATTTAGATTTACAGTCCCTTTTGTAGTGCCCTTCATTTCCGCATTTCCAGCACAGCACCTTTACAGGTTTTCCTGGAGATTTAGATCTCCCAATAGATTTAGATCTCCCACTCGATGACTTATTTTTGTTTCTGTTCTAGGATTGTCCTTGTATAGACAAGGCATCACCATTTTGGCTCTCCATTTTTTTACATCTCATCTCCTCCATCAGCAAGGATGAGACTATTTCATCAAACTGCAAGGCAGTTGCATTGCTACCTATTGCAATAACCAAACTATCCCACTAATCTGGTAGAGAACATAACAAACTGATGCACTTATCTTCATATAAAATTTTAATATCAACAGATAATAACTGACTTACCACAGTATTAAATGCGTTTAGATGCTTTGCCACCAAGTCTCCATCTTTCATCCTCGGGTTATACAGCCTTTTCCGTAGGAACAATTTATTCACCAGAGACTTAGATTGGTAAAAAGTCCCTAACTTGTCCCACAAAGCCTTCGCTGTAGCTTCCCCTGATACATTCAGCAATACTGAATTTGAGACACACAATCATATTGTGCTCTTTGCCTTCCAATCCAACTTCGTTCCTTCTTCATCGAACACTCCCATTGGTTTAGTGCTCGGATCTACCTCGATCCACTAATATTTATCCACCAACATATCCTCCATCTTGATTTTCCATAACTCAAAACTCTAACCATTAAATTTCTCGATCTCTATCTTTCCACTGCTCGTCATCTTCTTTCACCACCAGAATCAATCTCGCAGATCTCCCACTGAATAGGGTCTACCACAGGTCTGATTGAAACCCCTCAGCAATAAAGGCGTCCCCTTGAAGCCAAAACAACTCTGATACCAAATGTAGGCTTTAACCCCATAGAGAAATTACCCACATACGAATTATAAAACACAAAAAATAAATAATGCGAGAGCATAACACATAAAACACATATACAAAGATATTTTCACCTGGATCCCAAAACCAAGACTACTAGCTTGATTTTTCGTTATGTTCCTTTCAATGTTACAAGGCATATTTATACATGCTGAAGCATCCAATACCATGGAGTGAAAACCATCGCGTCCAAAACCATGTGCGAAAACCATGCACAAAACCATAGGTAGGTCTGCCCAACCTAATATAGGGTCCAAAAAAAAATTCCCTGGGGTGCTACCCCAGACCCTGTAGAGGGGGCCTAATTTCCCCCCTCAAACCCCCCATACAAGGGGGGCTGCTACCCCCTTGTGACCCCCCCACTGCGTAGTTGGTGCAACAAAGGGGGGGCTCTGCCCCCCTCTAACCCCCTCATAAACTACATAGGCTAGTCATGGAAAGAATATAACACAACCGAACATTGCATGTAACTTACAACTGCTAAAAATAGATCCATGGAATCAAGGGATGCCTTTGCATGCTGCCTTGGGAGAAACAGTCCATGCATGCAAATCAATTTTGCTCGGTCCCAGGGGGAACCAATCAACCTGAAGGCACATGAAATAGCCTGCTTGACTGATGGGAAAATTTGCTCATTTCTAGGAGGGAGATGAGCTAGCTGCCCAGAGAGATTATGCAATTTTTGTGCTAAGCAGCTGACTACTGCCCAGAATTGCACAATTTCTGGGCTAATCAGTCATGCTGGGATAGATTGCGTAGTTTTTCTAGTAAAGTTTGACAAGCAAAATTGTGCAATTCTGGAGCCCAACAGGCTGCCAGTTAGGATTGCACAATTTCTGGAGGGAATGCTGGTTCCCCTCTAGAATTGCGCAATCTCTTGAGGGAGCTTCTTAGCTTGCAACTGGACCAAGTCTGGAGAAAAAACTTGTCAGGGGGATGCAACAAGTTATCATGCACGGGCTGGCAATCTACTAGAAAACCACTGAAGCTCGTGTACTTGAGAGTGCAAGACATGCTGCTAAGGATGGTTGGTAGGGAGGCTCCAAAACGAAGCTAAGGATAAATTTTGGAGGGTGGATGTAGCCACTACAACACTTGGAAACACACTGGTACAACTCCAGGTCTCTGAATGGACCTTTTTCGTGAAAAGAAAGTCTAACACCTCCTGAAGTATTGTTCAATTCTTTGTTCGTCTTGGTTTCCACACTTACTTGATTGTAAGATGTAGTATCTTCCAAGCCGTTGGTTGGTTGACACACATTCCAAGCCAAGCCAACATCGTTTTTCAATTGGGGATGAGGGGTATATTGGTGCACAAGTAGTATAGTCGTCAGAGTTTTAGTTTCATCTCTGGTGTTGCTCCTCTACCAGCAGGCCTGGAAGGGTACCCAGGTAGAGTCATGCAGGAACACAAGTATAGCTTCGCTACCAGTGAGCCTGGCTAGTATCCCGATAGAGTTACTTGCATCACCTCTCTGTGTAGGAAGTCTTTCTCTTCTTTCACCTTATTCATTTTTCATTTTTTTGGAAAATTTTCACTTTTCATTTTCATAACTGTGCATAGCACTTATTCACTTCAGAGGCAGAAGAGGGATCCTGATTTATTGAGAGTAGAAGAGGTTGTTCCTTCATAGAAGTAGTTTATGTATACCTTTGACGTGCTTGTTAAGGTTTCCCCCCTCACCTTACTCTACTTGACTGAGTTGAAAAGGATTAACCCAAAAACAACCGACTAGAGTAGGTGAAACTAGTTAGTGCGCAAGCATTGTGTTTTCACCAAGGTTCACTTCAAGCAGTATGTATTTTCCATTGACGTATCATGGAATGAAAGTAACAAGTTATTCATGAGAGAGTTGACAATATATAACCAAATGTTAATAGCTGTACAATTCCTCTTGTACTCTACCCAGGCTTGTTTCAACAGTCGAATATGGTCCATGCGAAACTATCCTACAAAAAAAACAAGAAAACAAACCAAAAAGAAAAGCAAGAAGTAGAAGAAAATGCATATGAAAAGAGATTAAGAAAATAAACAAGAAAGCAAGAAAAAACACGAAGGAAGAAGAAAATATTTATGCAAGAAAATAACTCAAAGCAAATACTACTCCTAATCCTAAGCTAACAGTGCATGGGCCATCTCATGTGAAGTGATACTTCCAATGTAGCCACCGATGCATTGGTCGACCCATGTTGGTGAAGGCATGGTTTGTGAACATCACAGTTGTGCAAATCAACAAGCATGAAAGATATAATGATGAAGATGGACACACTTCAAGCTTACAAGAATCCACAAAATAAAAATGAGTGGAAGTGCATGACATGCACTCTGTGGACTTGTCATGGTTTTGTGCTACACTGCATGTAGATGTTGAGTGTATGCATTCTCTTGACTGTGACATGAAAGAAAACGTGAGATAGGTAGACCACATACATTGTGAAAGTGTGCTTGTTGTGTTAGATTCCTCCAGTACATGAGTGATGGGGTCATGTAGTTCGAGTGGAGGAAGTGAAATCTGAGTGTTAGATTGATCTTCAATGTATACAGATGAGTGATGAGGAGCCTTGCATGTTTGATCAACTTCATGATCAGAAGCGAAACAAACTTCAGGATAATGAGGGCATGACATAGCCATCATCTCGGGCTGAAGTGCCTCGATATTCTATGGGGTTTCGACTTCATCGACAGATAGATCATCGTAGACTAGTGGCTTAGACTGATTATCAACAAGTGAATCAACATCATGATCAGATGAAGAAGTAGAGAGATCACGACAACCAATATCGGAAAATTCAGGATGTTTGTCGACATCCTCATGATTTAATGAATCGGGAAGAGGGGTAGATGAGAAGCAAGGATGTTCACCCTTTTTTCTCTTAGAAATGACAGATAATAGATTGGATGGATTTTTGGAGGAAGATGTGTCCTCTCCACAATGTAATCATAGATTGATATTCGACGTGTCCTGTGAACGATCGAAAGTAGAAACATCCAGAAATGAGTTTTTACAGGGGAAATCAACAGTGGAAAAATCGAAAGGGATGTTAGGATAGAGCGAGTGAGGCACAGATGGAAGGGGTCATCCTTCATCACGGGTTCTTCTTTAGATTCCCACACACACTCACCATGAATGATGGCATAGGTTGGATGCACAACACTAACTCCGTCAACATCTTGATCCTCTTTCATAACAAGTGAGGATTCTAGAATGGAAGAACACAAGACAATACAATCCTGAGGATTAATAGAACGCAAGGATAGAGGTTGAGGGAATGAATCCACGTGACAACCAATAGGCTTGCAAGCCAAATCTACACAGATATCAAGAGTAGGTGGGGTGGGAGGATGTGATAGTTTAAGAGATGTGCGTGCATAATCTCCCACATCACTCTGCGGTGGTGGAGCTGTTTGATGAGGTGAAGGTGGATAGTCACTTGTGATAACAACTGTGCCTACCTGTGATTATGTAGCTCCATCACCGAAGTGCGTTGAGCAGGATTTGAATGATTTCAAGAATTGTGGATTTCTAGATATGTGAAGAAGATACTCAAATCTTCCATTGAGAAATTCCTAATCAATATCATATTCGGGAAATCAGTATGTAGGATTACAAAATCATGCGTGAAACTATTCAACGGATTCATTAGGTGCTTTTTTTAATTCGAGAATTTCTTTGTTGAGTGTTTTACGTTCGAAGAAATTGAAAGCATGGTTTATCTCTTTGACCAGATGAGAAAGAGAATGAATACATTTTTCAGGCAGCATGGCATATCAGTGCATTGGGTGCCCTCGAAACGTGTAGACAAATAATGCATAGGTCATGTACTCTTCAAACATTCCATGTATTTCGCATGAGCCTACAATTTCGACCATGTGCCTAACTAGGGCTATGTGGCTTCCACCATCGTATGTTTTATGTGACAAGTTATACGAGAGATTTTCCGAGATAATGAAGTCGTTTCCATAAGACATACATTCCGGAAGGGAAAATCTATAGTTAGTTATGATAGATGTGCAGAGATTCAAAACAGATGTGAGGATTGAGCTTGTCATCTAAACCTCCTTCTAGCGCCAAAATGTTGATGGTGCTAGACCCGCCAACATGTTAGGGGGTCTCCCTGGTAAGAAGTCCCAGTTAGACCTTAGATCGTTTGGTGTAGGAGTCCTAGCAGTGGGTTGTATGGTAATGCCTTGACCTCAGTTTCACACAGAGGTAAGTAAGACATCCCCTATTGGTAGAAAGGGTGTGAAATATGTAGTAAGTCAAGGAAGGTGCATGAGCGGTTCTAACACACGGAGGGTGAGGTGAGTGCACCCCTTGTAAACCTGTAATAGCACAAAGTTAAGAAGGGAACACATGAGCAAAGATGCATCACAACATGGAAGGCAAGTAAGCTAGCAATCTAAAGTGATGGTTAAACCAAAAACACATTTCAGAAAGATTCATACATACATATACAGGAATAGCTACACATGCATGAGTAAGGAAACAATACATATATCATTTAGAGTACTCAAGATAGATGAAATACAATACAACATGTGCATGAAACGTGTTGGCTCTATTATATTAAGAAGTGTAAGTTCCAATCATACAATACATCCATGTCCAACCACTAGTTCTGACAGTGGAATGTTACAGCCACAACCGCTTGCTCCTCCAAAAATATATACTAGTTCTACGCAGTGGAGAAGCCAAGGCTTGTTACAATACTATCCAAGCTTTCTCTAAGATACTCCTATCAGAAGCGTGGTTGAGCAAAAGCCTTTACAATGAGTTATGACGAACTATTTATAGCAAAGGGTGGGGTGACCCTTGACATTCCCCTTTGTGACTTTTCATCTACCCTCATGACTCTTCAACTACTCTATGATTATTACATTCAACTATCGACACTTGAACTTCCACTTGACAAGATGTTACATCGCAATGCACATGTGCCCATGTGAGACAAACTGGCTTGAGCAAGCCATGCAAGACATCACTAAAACTTAGACCATTGTGGTGAGACAAACTCTTTGACAAACTTGTGATGGTCAAAGGTGGTGAGCTGATGCCAAGCTTGGTCATTCATTATGGTGTCCATGCACTTAATGGTGGCATCTTGTTGAAGTGAACTCTTACCTTCACTGCATCCGGGTGCACTTATATGGCTCCTCTATAAAACTCATCTAATACCATGCACATGGTTTTCTTGGGTGCGACCGGACTAGCAACATGTTGATGCATAGTGTCTACGCTAATCTCCAAGCATATGCTAGTGGCCATGTGCTTCAATTTGTCAAAATACACGTACAACTCCAGTCTGGCTTGCTTTTTTTCTTCGCCTGGGTGAGTGTGTCGAATGGGTGGGATCGCATGCATGCACACTATGACATGCATGCTCCTCCATTCCCTTGTATGCATTCAACAACACTGCTCACCTTGTCTTCTCCATGCTAGTTGCTAGGATGGATCTATAACTTGTACATGCACAATTTCATCTGTCTGTGCATGTTGCACCCACAGATGTACCTATTCATGCTACAACTAATTCTCTTATCTATGCAGCTCCTGTTCTTCCTTGAGTTTCTGCTTCAGCACATTCAACTCCCTCTCTATTCCTTTCTCTACCTTTGTGCGATCTTCATGTCATGTCATCACCTCATAGCCTCAATATTCAAAGTTGATTTTGTCATGAGTGGATCTTCTTTGAACTTGCAGCTTGGCTCTGCCTCTATGTTATCAAAAATCTTCCGTTTCAGTTCGTCGCATGTAGGCATGCTACCTTCTACTATTTCTAATGGTGTTGCTTGTTGTGATGCCATTCCCATTTATCTTGATATCCTTTTCCATGAACAACTTGATGTCTTCATGGATAGGCAAGTTCATAGACACTTGATTGGTTGCATTCCCAGTTGCACTCCTAATGGTGTCTTTGACTCTACTCTCCTAGAAGCCAATACCTATACTGGTGGGAGGCGGATGAACATCTGTGATGCCTGGAGACATAGAAACACTCATGGAAGGCAGTTTGTTCATTGAAAACCAAAACAAACTTGAGGACTGACTTGCAACATACTTGTGTGATTGATCGTGAAGGTTGTGCAATTTTTGCTGGGAGGTCGGGAGACTGACTACCAAAAATGCACAAGGCACAATCTGGGCTGTCAGGAGGATGATTGACTGCTGGAGCTACGCAATGCATAGTCCAGCATGGCTTGCTGAGGACTGAAACTACGTAATGTGCAATTTCAGTCAGTAGTGACATGCAACCAACAAACTGCATTGCGTAGTTTCTGGGGCCAGCAGGGCACTGCCTCCAAGAATTGCGCAATGTAATCCTGGAGGTTAGTGTTGCGCTAGACTTGTGTAATTTCTAGGGAGAAGGTAGAGCCTTCACTTCCAAAAATGTGCAGTGCTAGCTGGGCAAGGCACAGTTTGAGCCAAGGTAGCCTAGACTGGCTGACGCAAATATGAAAACATGAGAAGTCTGTATGCATGGTGAGATGAGTGCAAACAAGAGTGAATGATCATTCATGCAAACAACAAGTGTAGGATTCAAAAATGGGCAAGCATTCATGTGTGAAAAGCAAGTCGTCGTAATGGTGAGGTCCATGCAAAAACAGTGTCATGCATGCGACAATAGTGAGATGCAAATGAAAACTGAAAAGTTGCTTCTACAAGCTAACATACATCAAAACAACATCAAGCACTCACTAAAATCAAGAAGAAAATACTCACACAAAGAGAAACACAAAAAATGACAGAAACACAATGCAAGACATGAAAAGTGGTCTTACCCCAAAACAATTGACTTGAATAGGCCAATGACTCCTAGATGCAATGTGGGATGTCAAAGATGCAAGGCTGATGTGAGGAATGAGCTCTGCAAGTCCAGTTGATGAGTTTTGATAAAATTGCGGTTATGACGCACATGCCTCAAATCTAGGAAAAGCGACACTTAGCGAGAGGCTTCTGAAATGATTCTTGCATGTAACCTCCGGATGCTAAAAATAGATCCCTAAATCAAGGGATGACTTTGCATGCTACCTTGGGAGAAGTAGTCCTTGCATGAGAATCAATTTTTCTCAGTCCCAGAGAGAACTGGTCAACCTGAAGGCACATGCAACGACCTACTTGATTGATGGGAAAAATTGTGCATTTCTGCGAGGAAGCTGGGCTGGCTTGCCATAGGGATTGCACAATTTCTAGGCTGATCAGCTGACTGCTGCCTAGAATTGCAAAATTTTTGGGCTGAGTAGTCCTTCTTGGATGAATTTCATAGTTTTTCGAGTGAAGCATGACAAGAAGAATTGCACAATTCTGGAGCCCAGCAGGCTGCTAGTTAGGATTGCGCAATTTTTGGAGGGAAGGATGGTTCCCCTCTAGAATTGCACAATTTCTTGAGGGAGCTACTCAGCCTATAGCTGGTCCAAGTCTGGAGAAACAACCTATGAGGGGGATGCAACAAGCTATGATGGACTGGATGGAAATCTTATAGAAAACCATTGAAGCTCATGTACTTGATAGTGCAAGACATGCTATGGAGAATGGTTAGTAGGGAGGCTCCAAAACGAAGCTAAGGAAAAATTTTGGAGGGTGTTATAGCTGCTACAACAACTCCTTAATGTGTCTACTATACTAGGAGAATATTGTTGTCCTTGCTGCCCAACTGATATGTAGGAGAGATCACGAGAACTGTATTCTACCATTTTAATTTTCATCTTGAATTCTCTTCTTCCTACTAGGATACCATGTCAAATAAACCTAATATATAAGAAAATAAAATCCATACTTGAGTGATGTTCAGACGAGGCTTACCTTATCTACAAGATCAGTCCACATTAGTATGTACATGCATAATCAGAAATATATCTATGTAATAACATAACATCACAACAACATCATGCATGATTATACAAACTATATACCCTGATCCCATGTGTGACAACCATAACCTTGAAAACATTAGAAATATCCAAAGAGAGTGAAACCATGCTCTCATACCACCCTATAACGCCTCCTCAAACATTTACCCACTTTCACTGGCTTTCTCGGGGTAAACATGAGTTGAGGGTCACTATGATATGACTCAACCTCCCATGCGACCTTAAGGAAATGGAGTCAACAACTGAAGACCTTATTGACTTCCATAAGGTGCCATAGGACCTCTAGGAGTAACCCAACCCCTCCAAGTGTCCAACCCCTAAGACAACTCACTTTTTCCCTGACCTTGAGCCCTAGTCACTCCCTTATGAAGGCCTCCATGCCACTATAGGTTCCCAGTCACTCACATAGGCCTACATCAGTGAGACTGTAGCATTTTTGTTACAATGTTGTGCCAACGACTATAGAAATTAAGGCTACTTTTTAGGGTTGGGGCTAAGTCTCTACCCAAAAATCTATTAAACTTCTAGAACTCATAAAAGACATTAAGACAATTCTTACAAACCAAAACTAGAATCATGACTTGGCCTCACCATCCCCAAGCAGGACTGACATTTCATCAAACACTTGGCAGATATGCAACCTGTAGGTCATTAATTCAAGTCTGAACATAAGGGACTGAAATCTTAACTGAGGTTTAAGAAGAAGGGCCTATACCTTCTCACATTACCTATCATATCATCAATTAGGTCTTGCATTCATTATTTATTTAGTTAGAAGTAAAAACATGAGTAGAGCCATGACAGAGAAATGTCATACAACCATGCTTATAACCATAATACAACCAGAAAAATAAACATAAGAGAAAAACCATTAAATCCATATAATACACAATACATATATTTACCAAAAACAAGAGAAAATTAACTTTTATTAACCATATGCAATTACCAACTGGGTTCGATACTTCCACGTTCTACCTGACCATAGATTGGCTGAACCATTTCTTTCATTCAACCAACTACCCCCATACCATATATCAAGCAAGAATGTGGGATCTCATGGGATAAACAATCCAAAGACAACCAAGGGAATCCAGAGGTTAAAACACCCTCTCCATACCATGATCACAACTAGACCAGCGCCGAGAGCACAAAACCAAGCCGAGCTTGGATGCCTCATAATTTTTTCACCATCCTTTAGGAATTTTCATGTTTCCACCTTCAAGATTTACATTTTATCCCTCCATTTCCGGTTAAGGGATTCCTAGGCCTTTAGGGATTTTCCTACGATCAACTCACCCTGGATTCCAAAACCATTTGAAAATCCAAAGCTCAAACAGAGAACAATCCCATCACACCATGGCTATCTGGAAATGGAAAGACTAGGCTAAAATCCAATATCAATCCTGACAAAATCCATGCCAACAATATCAAAAGAACTATATACCAACATTCACATACCATGAATGTCAAAACCAACTAGGAAATCACACATGCAATCTGTTACCTATTAGTATTCCTGCTGAAGCTGCTTGATCCTTGCCTTCCTTTGATTTCCTTGTCCTTCCTTTCTTTCCTTTCCTTTCCTTTCTTTTCCTTTACTTTCCTTTCTTGCTTTCCTTCCTTCTCCTCTTGGTGCTCTTCTCCTCTCTAAAGATAATTCCAAAATTGAATTGGCAAAAAGTTAAACTAACAAAAGGTAACAATTGATCCTCAGAAGCCTTTTTATTAATAAGGCATTTATTTTTTTCAATTTTCCTTTATTTTCCTTCATTTTCCTTCTCACATGCCCACTAGAATATTTTTCCCAACATTTACCTTGGAATAAGTGTCCCTTGCCTGCGGTCTTATTTTAAGTTTATTAACTTTTATTACATGAACTTTTAACTCGAGGTTGTTACAACCTTCATAGCATTTATGTTGATGATTAATGTCTGAACTTCATATGCCAAGGTGAAAACCGTTCGCAAGATGTAGGAAAATACCATAGACAGGAAGACATTGGTTTGGGTCACCATTGTTGCTGCTAATAATGAATTAAAATCATGAAAAATCTAGACAATTAGTGCCCATGGGTCTTCCTCGAGCAAAATATTGTCACGTCTGAGCTGCACAAGTGGTCTATGAGCTAGAGGATTGTATAGTGTATCAACAGAGGTGGCCATGGCAGTGATCTCATCTCTAAATTTTTTTAAGGTTTTCAAAATGGGCTCTTGTGAAGTGCATGTTATATCTAATTAATTCATTTTAAACATTTCTATTGTACAAATACCCATTATTGACTTGTTCAAAACATTAGTGTAATACCCTTGTCTATGATAATGTTCGTTAATAAAATTTGACCTCTTGGAAATTTGTTGTTTATTTATAAGTGTTAGTGGAAGGGAAAATTAAATGAGATTAGTTAACAATGCTTAAACCCATATTGGGATTGAAAATACAAAGTTTTGTGAAAAATGGAGAGAGGGAAAATTGTACTTAGATGATACTTTAAAGTACATTTCACAAAAGGGATGATACATGAATAATTCTCATCACATCATATCTTAGAACATGTATTGGTAGACACTTTTGGAGGATAGAGTGTGTTGGGAATAATACTGAGAGGGGGGTGGTGAATCAATATTTAAAAATCAATAATTTTTTCCATTTCATAATCATATTTGTATACGCTACTTCAGTGAATGGAACTCGCATGTGCACGCAACTGTTATTAAGGAAATCCATGTATATCCAGTGATTTATGATTTAGTTAATTCATCATATGTTGACCCTTAATTAGTGCATCAATACTTTATTAAGCATTAAATAGTAACCATGTACAATAATAACATAATAAACCATCACACATAAGAAACACACATGAACACCAAAATTTAAGGTGGAAACCCAATGCGGGAGAAAAACTACTTGTTGCTATCGTCTCTATCTTCTTTTAATATAGGAAAAACATGTTTACAATCTTCTACTGGTGCAAACTCATACTACTATGCAAGCACCCACCTGTAGAAGGCTATAACCCTCTCTCGTTCTCCTGCTTCTACTGGAAGGGAGATACAACCCCCTAGCTCTTGTACCAGCCGATATGTTTACCAATACTTAAGTGCCGGCCTACAGAAGGCTCCAACCTTAACTCATTCTCCAGCTACTACTAGAAGGGAGCTCCAAATCCCTAGCTCTTGTACTCGCCGATATGCTTACCAATACGTAGGCATTGGCCTACAAAAGGCTACGACATTCTCTCTTCCTCCAGGGACCACGTTTCATAAATTTTTAGTCTGGATACTCCTGGTACACAACAACACAATATGAAGGCAATGTTTCATCCAATTTTCATATTGGACCCATCAGTAACATTGAAGCTCAAAATCAATCACAACCAATCACTGAAACTCATCAATACTGAAGCAAATCACAATTAATCAATCTGAACAATCAGATCATTGTCACCAGAACACAGAGCTGAACCTAAAACTCTGCATCAACAACTAGAACCAAATACAACTTAAAACATCATATTTCATAGTGTATACACTACTTCGTAGTTCCGAACCATCTTGTATATGTGCCTTCACCAAGGCGAACGAGAGTATAGATTTGCAAATAAATGCTTATACTGTCGTAGCTATTCTAGACTTCACATATACTCAGATCATAACATATAAAGGATATAACATGTGTTAGAAATCAGATCTAGACTAGCCATTATCATACCACATAATGATAATTCATTTTGAGGTCTTATGATCTTGATCCATCATTAGATCTCATCCATCATCAAACACTTAGGTGCATACTTAATTCAGATCAAGAAAAGCACTAGAAACCCATAACATGCATATTTTCTTTTGATCTAACTTTTCATAAGATATTCTTTACTTTTAGACATATCCAATTTATATTCTCCTTCTTATATACTTATATCATTTTGCAATCCCTTGGACCAAAACCATAGTTATGTTGCTGGTAATGTTTGATGGTATCAATATTCTTTGCTGCGCTCATTACCATGGGTCAGTACCATGGTAGGAACCCCTGGTATTCTTTAATCTTAGTTTTCCATCCCATACACTCTTTTCCTTTTTTGAAAGTGCATGCATACGTATATGCTCTTTTTGTACTATGAACCCGCTTGTATAAGCTACTTGGACTAGGTGAACCCATGTATACAACTTAATATACCTGAAAACATTCTTTTTCCTCAATTGCTTGATTATGATCTATAGTCCTTTATCCCATCATCCTATTCTTCTGTACCATTACCATGTTACCTTTGAATTGACCTGTTACAAAGTGAGTTTCCCTTTATCAAATCCGAACTCATCTGTGGGTGGGTTGCCATCAAGGACAACTCCTGTACTGTAATGCCAACAATCTCCCCCTTTGGACTTGATGGCAACCATATTGGTGTTGATTATGTCAAGTTGTAGAACCTGTTAGATATATAAAAAAACACAAAGATACTCTCCCCATTTGACATCAAGGGAAAAGGGTGGACTAAGATATTCTCCCCCTTAGGGATGCACTGCACATGCTGAATTCTTTGATCATGCTCCCCTTGAGCTTTTACAAAATATCTAATGGATTTGAAATGAAGTACATGAATCTATCACTCAACTATGTGAATATGACCTTCCTATCACCAATGACTCATACATACATCAATCACCAAACCAAGTGGGATATACCAAATTTCACTCATCCACCCAACCAAGTGGGTTTACATGTTTGACATGAAAAGTCCTTACATGACTGAATATAACAATTATTACATCATAGGTCTTTTCATGAACTTTAAATCAAATGATATACATGACATTTATAACAAAGACCAGAGATCTAAACAAGACCATGATAGTCATCGACAACTATCATACACCATATATGATCTGCACCATAAGCATCTGTCAGCAGCATCAAGATCAACAACTTGTATATGTCCATCATCAAACGAGTCAACTGAATCAAAAAAAATATGTGGCTCAAGCAATGTAAGTATCATCATGTACCAAGGTCTTCTAATATTGCCAAAAATGCATTATTAGAATCATAACATATGCTCCCCCTAAACCTGTGCCAACTATTCACTGTCAAATCTGATCATTGCATTTGTCAGTAAGAATCATCAAGGCATTATCATCAACCAGTTATTCATCATGTCATTAATAACTTATGAGGGCCAAAAGAACTTATACATATCATCAACAAACTATAATCATCATCAATCAGAATAGAAAAGATAATTGATAATTGACTAAACCATATTAGACCCCCTTTCCTGAGTCTGTCCCACTGCTTCTTCATCAAACCAACATATATGCGACTGTGCAACTTCTAAATTGTATACATATGTGACTTGTCTTCATGATAACTACGTATGATAATTAGAACACTATAATTTCATACTTTCAGTTCCTCCTAAGTCTGTTTTGTCTGTATACTAAGTTATGCCACATCTTCCTGACTGTAATTCATTCTTCTTCCATACCTTGGAGTGTGATGATGTTTGTTCCTTTTGGTATGTTGGCCAAAATTTTCTCTTGCATTCTTTTTCTATATGACCAAACTTGTTACAAGTATAACATCTTATATGTTTCATATTACTTCTATAGCAATCAATGGATTTGTGACCAAACATATTGCAAGAAAAACAATATCCCCTAAAGTACCTGAAAGATGATGATCTTTCTGTGAGATGGTTATTAGCTTGAAACATTTTACTTTTTCATCTAGCTACAACATGTCCAAAATTATGACATCTAAAAAATTCAACATTATTCATTTGATTAACACTTCCGTAGTTAGGAGTAAATGATTTTCTTTGAATACTTTTTTTCCTTGGTTGTTGATGGGGTTGACCTCTTATCTCCTGTGTTATGAAACCAGCTCAAGAAAAAGATAGAAAAGATAGATCAATGCCTTAAAATTTAGCCTCTTTGAGGGGGCAACCTCCTTTACATTACACAAATGAACAATTCTTGGATGATTCAAATGAAAAACCTCCTTTCTATATATAGGAGTCTAAGGAGTCACAATATAACCCAGATGACCTAACAATAATAATATAAAGCCACAAAAATAACAATAGAGGGATTCTATGGGGCACAGTAATAATAATATGGGGGAAATAGGGGCATAACAATATTAATAAGGGGTAAAACTACAATAGTAATGGGGTAATCACTAGTATTATAGGGACCCAACATGCCCCTCTCCTTCAAAAAAGTGTTGTCCTCAACGCTTGAGTAGTTCTAGATGCTTCTGTATAAAATTCTCATCCTCCCATGTGGAATCTTCAGCAGATAAGTTCTTCCACTTGATACGATACTATGAAATTGATCGATTTCGCAGCTGTCGAGTTCTTGTTTCTGTGACTACTTCTGTTCCAATATAATTTTTCCTTCCTCGTCAAGTTCTGGAAATATTGTTTGAACTGGGAGCTTATCGCCTATAACCTTATTTAAACATGAAACATGGAAAACTGGGTGTAATCGAGAAGCTGTAGGAAGCTCCAATTTGTATGCCATAGTACCAATCTTTTGGAACACCTTGTACGGACCATAATACTTTGGTGATAATTTATTATCCTTCTTAGCTTGCTTGAGGGACATTTGCTTATATGGTTGTAGCCGTAGGAATACCCAATCACCTACATCAAAACTTCTTTCGCTGCGATGTTGATCTGCCTGTTGTTTCATTCTATTTTGTGCCAACACGAGGTTATCCTTTAAGAGTTGGAGGACTTGTTGTTGATGTTCGATGTGTTGTTCCATTGCTTGAACCTTAGAATTTGCTCTTAAATATGATGTGATGGATGGTGGTTGATACCCATAAAGTGCCATAAATGGGGTCATTTTTGTTGTTGTATGGAAGGAAGTGTTATACCACCATTCAGCCAGAGGCAACCATTTGACCCATTGTGTCTGTTTATCAGATACAAAGCAACGAATATATCCTTCCAAACATTTGTTTACTATCTGAGTTTGCCCATCAGATTGAGGATGATAAGATGAGCTATGAGCTAACTGAGTACCAAGACAAGAAAATAATTCTGTCCAAAAATTTCCAGTGAAAATGGGATCTCTGTCACTTACAATAATCTTTGGGTTTCCATGTAGCTTTTGAATTGTTTCCATAAATGCAGTAGAAACTGTATTGGCTTTAAATGGATGTGATAATGCATAAAAGTGTGCATACTTGGTAAGTCTGTCAACTACCACCATGATGACACTCTTTCCCTCAGACTTGGGTAAACCTGTGATAAAATCCATTGAAACCTCCTCCCAACGTTGGCTTGGAATGGATAAAGGCTGTAATAGACCCAGTGTCTTAATTGTTTCAACTTTATTTTGTTGGCAAACCAAACATTCCGCCACAAACTTTTGAATATCTGATTTAAGGCCATCCCAAAAAAATTCCTTCTTAACCCTGTGGTAAGTTTTTAAAAATCCCGAGTGCCCTTCTAAGGGAGAAGTGTGCAATTCCATAAGAATATTTTGTTTTCGCTAGGAATTCTTACAGAGGTATAAGCGATCTTTGTACCATAATGAATCATTTTTCCAGCTAAATGTACCCGATGTACTTGAATCTTTTTGTAACTTTTGAATAAGTGCCCACACTTCTTCGTCATTCTTCCATTCCTCCCTTGCTTCGTTTATCCAATCTGGTTGGATAATAGAAATGGCGCACAACAATGCTTCCAGATCCTCATCCTTTCTTGAAAGTGCATCTACCACCACATTTTTCTTCCCTCTTTTGTAGTTGATTTCAAAGTCATAACCCAACATCTTTGTGACCCACTTTTGTTGCTCTTCAGAGGATAATATTTGTTCTAAAAAGTATTTAAAGCTATCATGATCTGTTTTTACCTTGAAGTGTCTTCCCATTAGGTAGGGTCATCATTTCTTAAGTGCATGGAGTATTGCCAACATTTCCTTCTCATAAATAGCTTTGTGTAAAAACTTTCCCTTGATTGGACGACTTTCAAAAGAAATGGGTCTTTCATCTTGCATTAAAACAACACCAATTCCATTTCCTGAAGCATCACATTCCACAATAAAGGTTTTTGTGAAGTCCAGTGTAGCTAAGATAGGTGCTTGGCAGATTCTTTAAGATGTTCAAAGGCCTTTGTTGCTTCTGGAGTCCATGAAAATGCATCTTTCTTCAATAGTGTTGTTAGAGGTGCTGCTATTCTCCCATAATTCTTAACAAAATTGCGATAATACCCTGTCAACCCGAGAAATCCTCGCAGATGCTTTATGGATGTGGGGATTTTCCATTCCTTAATGGCTTTAATTTTGCTAGGGTCTACCTTAACTCCTTCATGAGATACAATATGACCCAGATATTCCACCCCTTGTACTCCAAAGAAACATTTGGATATTTTTGCATATAATTGTTTCTCCTCTAATAGTTGTAGCACACTGTCAACATGTTCAACATGATCCTTCCAAGACTTGTTGTAGATTAGTATATCATCAAAAAATACTAACACAAATTTTCTAAGGAATGGTTTGAAAATTGAATTCATCAAACCTTGAAATGTTGAAGGTGCATTGGTAAGGCCAAAAGGCATGACCAAAAATTGATAATGACCCTCATCAGTTCTAAATGTTGTTTTCGGAATGTCTTCAGTCTTCATTCTGATTTGATGATATCCTGAACAAAGATCCAACTTGGTGAAGTAAATTGATCCATGCAATTCATCCAGTAATTCATCAATGACAGGAATGGGAAACTTATCTTTAACAGTGAGCTTGTTGAGCTCCCTATAATCCAGACACATGTGCCATGATCCATCCTTATGGTGCACCAATACTACTGGAGTAGAGAAAGAACTTTGACTCGGTTGAATTATACCAGCCTCTAGCATTTCTGCAACCATACGTTCAATTTCACTCTTTTGGGCATAGGGATAACTATGGCCTGATGTTTGGAGGAACACTTCCTAGAATCAGATGAATAGCATGATCATGATCACGAATAGGTGGGAGACCTTTGGGAGTCTCAAATACCTTTGAATGATTGTCCAAGACTTTTTGGAGATCTGGAGAAATAGACGATTCCAATGTGGAAACATCTAGTGAACATAATTGGGCAATTACACCTTTTCGTTCCTTTTTTAGAAGCTTTGTCATACAGTTAGAGCTGATTATCTTTCCCAGTTTCCCTGCATGTTGTTGGGAAAAGTATCCATTCGGAATGCCCCTATCCCACTCTAGGGTGTGATAGTGCCTTAGCAACAAACAAGGAAAACTATCTGAGTATTCTTCTTTATGAAATGTAAATGGAGAAGAAGGATGTAACTAACCTGTGTCTTTCGCTAGCTTGTCTATCCAATCACTCTCCTCTTTTGCTTGTTTCCCGCTGCTTGCTCCTTCACTGGTCCAGCTTCACCAAGTTCCTGCAAGATCACAAGAGAGGAAAACTACACAAAAGACATAGATTTACATTCATAACTAGTTTAGGATCAGATATAAACTAAATATGCAAATATAACAAAACATCATTGATATACAAGCATATAGGAGAAACTCAAATAGCTTTATTGATATGATAAGAAAGTTCAAGAGGAGATACAACCAAGTGAGTCCCGATCCAGCATCTACCTCCCAGCAAAGGAATCCCTTCCTCTCCTCCAACAAAGCATAAATCACCCAATGTACTAATCTCAATCTCAAACCAACAGCAATTCTCTGCAAAGTACAAAATTCCAGCCTCCTGGACCTCTGGGTGAGAGATCCATATATAGATGTAAGCAGAGAGGATGAGTCAGCTTATGTTTTGACTTGTGGCTTCTCTCTGTCAGTTCTTGCTTCCACTTGGAGGTTGAGAGCCTCTTACTCATCACTAGTCGAATTCATTGAGGCAAGTGTCATTGGAGAAGATTCTGGAAGCTTCCATGGTCTTTCCACCTCGTTGAATGAGCTTTCCATTTGTCATTTCCTGCTCAGCGCACCCTGATAGTGCATTCAGGTGCGTTGCAACGCACCTAGCTAGTGTACTGGGGTGCATTGCAACGCAGGTAGCTAGAAGAGCTTCTGAATTGATCCTGAATTGACTGTTTCTGAGTGGTTTTTGGTGGAGAACTTTTGGGAGAAGCTGTCATTGGTTGAACTTGTTCCTTTAGAGGCAGGAACAACTCTTTTAGGGACTTTGGATCCCTTGGATTACGGACATTTCATGCTCAATGCTGTAAGGCACAAAAATGTCTATAACAGTTGCCCCCTAAAGTATGAGGCCGTTTATCGGGTGAAATGCTTTATTAGGAGGATCCGAAGTTCTTTCAATGCTGGGAGGAGACCTGTAATAAGATACAATACAATACATTATTTTTCATACTGTTTTCATGATCTAGCTGAGGCGGGCATTCCCATGCTCAGCTTTATAAATTCATTTTTCTGTACATAGAACAGACAATCGTCTGATGCTAGACTGATGATTTTGATGAAATCATCATCCTTTCGGTAGGATGATTGTCTGCTGCAATGCTGTACATGTCAATGTCTTTATTTCCTGAATATATATCGCAGCCTGGATAGATGAAACTAGATCCGGGGTCTTCAATCTCGTCCGATCTTCACTCTAAGTACAAGTCGATCCATGTGAGAAATGTTCTGAAGTCGAACATTGAAAGACATCGCTTGATTACCAGTCAATGATGTAAACTGTTAACAAGCGCGAGAGGAATCATCGATAATGATAATGACCCTCAAGGTACTGCAGTATAATTCACGTGGTGTGAATAAAGGACTCGACATCGAACACCACGCAAAATCTTTCGGTCGAAGGTCATTGATGTATACCTGTCGTCGGAAGTGAGAAACTTGCCATTGAGGCATGCAAGCTTCAAAGTACTGAAGGGGTTGTTCCTAGTTCAACTTCTTGGATAATGAGCTGATGTCGACAAGAAGTGATCCGTCAAAGGAGGGCCTTAATGTATCCCACATCAGTGACACGGAACGGAGCAAATGATTTTGATGGAGGTGAAAACGATCTGATGATATATGGTTCAGGGTGGCGGTCATGAAAGAATGAAGGATAATGTATGGTAGTGGATGGGACACGTTTGACTTCTCTGGATGACTTCTCTTGAACATATCGGCGACACTTATGTGAAGGATTGGTAGCATTTACCCCAAAGATGGATGGTATGGCGAGACCATGGTGATGTGACCGGTGAATGAAACAACCCAACCCGACTCAAGCACGGAGTGGAAGTGTCATGTTCAAGAGCGACTTGCTACCAATAAAAGTTCTTTGAGTTTCTTCCCAATTTTCCCCAGTCATTTCTGACCAGTACCTCTTTATTTTTGTCAAGCTTGAGGAGGATAACATATGCTTGTTCTATAATTTTCCCTTCAGGCAAACCCATCGCTATGTTTTAACAAGCCTAGCGATAGTGAAACTCGTTCTCGTCTAAAGACAAGTTTGTCGCTATTAATCTTTTTAACGAGTCTAACGACAAAGATAACTCGGTCCTTTTCATTTTTAGAGAGTTTGAAAAGGTACGTAAAGTTAACTCCAGAAGTCTTTTTTCGTCATCTAATCCCTTAAGTCCGAAAAAGTATAAAACAATACAGAAGGGATGAATTTTCGATAGTTTTAACGAGCCAAACAAAACAAGTGCTCGATCTTTTTGTGCAGTAATCCCTCGGGTCCAAAAAGATTAAAATCTAGAGGAGGGATAGCACTTCTGGTCGCTTTAACGAGCTGGAAGGCCAAAACTCGGCAATCTTTTCATATTTTACGAGTCAGATGAAAAGATCTTAAAGAAGACTCGTCTTTTGAGGAACGAGTGATAAAACGGGTAGCAGCTGATTCTAGGTAAGGGTTGGAATTTTCCAATCACGGCAGTGTCACAAGGATGGCTAGTGAAATTACTCTTCGCAGCTGTTCCTCAAAATGGGTAAACAATCATATGGAGGTGAATGATCGACCAATGGAAAAGTGGAGGTGACGGTGCAAACATGACCAAGGCTTTAATGGCTGATAATGTTACATTCATGGTGGTTATTTACTGAAGGATAGTTCATTTTTTAATGAGCTTAAACGCAGGTTGAAACACTTGCTCGATCTTATGTTTATTTTTTAACGAGCATGAACTATGCGCTAAAATTGCTCGATTAATCTAGTCATATGATAAGAATGTCTCATGTAAGATGCCATTTTTTATGGAGCTTGCGCCTTACAAAGCTATGCCCCACATCCTTTCGTTATGCAAGTTCGGAAACGACTAATCCTACGAGTTTAAAGGGTTAGACCTACAGGTTTAAAGGGAGGACCTAAAAATTTAAAAAATAAATAGCCGCCCCTTGCTTGCACTCCAAAAGGTTTGCATGCCCCCAGGTATAAAACAGAGTTTCAAGGTTACCTCTACTTCACTTCCGCCAAAACAATTGTTTTACTGAGAGAGGCCTACCTCTTTCAGGTCACCCAAAGATCGTTCTGCTAATCTTTCAAACAAAACACTTCTTCGGCGATGTCTACCGAGATAAAAAAAGGTGAATGACGACACCCGCCCTTTCACATAACTTTGACAAAAGAATCTGATTTTAGAACAACCCCTCTTCCAATCACGGACGGGGTACGGACTAGTCATATTCTCCCGCGGAAACCTACCTTATACCCAAAGTTTTCCTGCCGAAGCAGACCAGGACGCATGCCCCCTGGGTTCCAGTCATATCCCTCCGGATTACTCGCGCTCATCGGGAGGACGGACCGTGGGTTGAGACATTTCTTGCGTGAAGAGACCATTCAAGGATGGCATATGACTATTTGCGATGCGTGATCCGGGAAATGAAAGCTGGTCCACGAGCTTGACCACTCTTCCTTCGTGCGGAAAACACATTACTCTAAAGAGTGAGGAGATGATGGCTCCCATGCAATAAATATAGTCTCGTCCAAGGAGTAGGTTATAATCCAAGGGTCCTTGAACGACCATCACGTTCATTTGAACGGTCTTCCCTTTCAATGTTAGAGGCACATTGGGGAGGATCCTTAAAGGTCGACTGGTTCCTTTATCTAAGCCTGTCAGATTTCTCATCTCAGGCAAAAGCGATGGCGAACCAAGCGCTTTCCAAGCAATAGAGGAAAGGATACTCACAGATGCCCCCTCATCAATGATGGTGCCAGCCATGACCATTCTGTATATTTGAACGATAATTCTGAATGGTATGCTTGCTGGAAAACGGGGTTTGCCTAGTTGGTTCCAGTCGAAGGAGACAACTAGTTTGCTTGGTGGTGGGACCGAGTAGACGGCCGGGTATCGCTCTGACGAACTTCCTTCCTGCGATAAAGGAATGGGGAGATTGCCCCCATGATCGTCGGAGTCTGTGCTGATGAAGAGAATTTGGATGGTGTCATCTTTATCCTCTTCAGTGACTGTATCATTCGAAGATAAAACCTCTGAAGGCAAGACCGTGTCAACTGCCGCCTCGACCTTTTGACTTTCGTCTGGTATGGATTCAGTTGGTTTATCTTCAATGATAGGCGCTTCAACTGACCACTTGAGCGGGACAACTGGATTCTCAACTAACGAAGGACTTGGCAAGAGTTTTTTATATCCAGAAGGAAGTCATAATGGTGAAACCGGACGATCTTCCAAGACTCTTTTAGCCTCGTCTAAGAAGGGACAACGGTGGAGGGCATGGTTGCCTTCGCACAGTATACAGGGAGATCTAGCTCTCCCTTTTTGTCCAGGGACTTCACTTTCGCTAGTTGACGGTGTGCTTTCAACATGGCTATCAGAGGTTGACGCCACCAGATTGTGCAAACGGGGAGACTAGTCCCTTAGTATCTGAGGTATGCAGGGACAATCTCTGTGAAAGTGGTCTCCCTTGCAAATGACACGTGGTGATTTAGGCCTAGTCAGTGCTGTGTGTGGAGTTTCATTAGACGCCACTTGTTTTCCCTTATTTGCCTTTGGCTCCTTCTTCTTTTTCTCCTTCTTCTTCTTTTCCTTTTTACCCTTAGGAACTTGGTTTTTAGCTTTACCAGTCCCGTCATGCGAAGAGGAAGGAAGAGAGGAAGAATTAGAGGAAGTAGAAGGTTGGTGGGAAATTCTGGACTCGTCTAACTGCTGATTCGACTGTTCAGGAATAGTGGTGTTCTGAACGACATTGGTTGAGAAGAGCCAGACCGGCAGGCCAATTGTCAGTCTTGGAAGCGACAATGTGGCCATATGGGGCGCACCAACATCTCCCCAAGAGGAGAAGGGACTAGGATTTCCACCAAGGGGAATTACTTGGTTGGTGGGCTCCATTTTCTCAACCTAAAGATCAACGCAGGAAAAAGGGGTGATTGTTCCGTTTAAAATAAATTTTAACGACGCTTAGACACAACTTGCTTTTTCAATTTTAAAGAGTCGAGAAAAAGCTAAAGATGACACTAGTCTCCTTCGATTTTTAATGAGCCTGAAGTGACAAGTGCTCAGATGGACCTTTTCCGTTAAGGAGTCTGAAAAGGAACGAAAGGGACTGCTCTGGAGTTCTAGGTAGAGGGTGTGCCAAACTTTTCGCAAAACCGAAGAATACTTTTTAAGGTACGGGCGGTCAATCTTCCCGAATGCTGTGTTCAGTGCATTGCGATCAGTAGGGCGGCCGACACAGCTTCCTATGGATAAAGGTTTTATGCCTATAGGGGTCTCCCAATATATACTCGACGGTACATGGGAGCACAATCCATACTGGCGCTTATCGTCTCTTAGGAGGAATCACCCAACCATCAGCGAGATCAACAGTCACCAGGTTTTACGACGCCGGAACACGTCTCTAGCCTAGACCTCTATGTTGTGCGTTAAGTTACAAAGTGTTGTTAAGTTCATTCAATTTATTTTAGGTTGATCTTTCTTAGAAGTTTGCCTTTTTGGATCACCACGAGATGTATGATACAATTCCTAAATGCAGTCTAAAGATGATAAGCAAGCTTTTATATCTTTTCAACAATGAAAATCCTAGCTACAAGGGGAAAAGAAAGACACAATCTTTTCTCAAAGAGCAAAGAGCACACTGTAAATGCACTTTTCCTAAATCAAACCATACAAACTATCAAAATGCAAATGCACATATGCATGTATTTGTTTTTCACTTTCTTAATATTGATGCCTAAAAAGAAAGCTGTTGTACAAATTTGAATTCGATTTCAAGTGAAAACACAAACAAGTTTCTTTTTGAAATCAAAAAGACGATTACGACACTTTATGATTTTGAAGTAAACACTTGTTTCGACACTAGAGATTCATAAATTCAAACCAAAAGACAAAAGTAAAAGCGTAATCAACTGTGAACAGCAAACAAACTCACTCCTAAGATCAAAACGACACTTACGACAGGTCTAGATCTAAGGGAGACAGTATGACTAGTTTACTTTTGTAATGGGAAACTGCAAATGATGTAACAAATACACAAAGAACAAATACAGTTTCTTTATACAACTGAGGCGGAATTGAGGCAAAGAAAAAGGGTTTCAGATAGGTACACACACTGATAACAGGCTGCAAAAATAGAGATCAAACCTGAGCAAAAGGAAGCAGGGAACCACAGCTGCACAAGGCAAAGGCTGATCAGCGCACCCCCAGCATAGAGAAACTGAACTTCAGCACAGGTAGCCCTCTCGGGACCTGCGTTGAAATGCAGAACCTCTTCACAGAGTCTGCGCTGAAGCAGAAACGAGAATTGTCTCTGGGTTCTAGGTCACGGTTTGCAGTTTAATCTACAATTTTTGGCGGGATAAAAGCTATCAATTAGGTACAATTAGAGGGATGATTTAAAAGAGGACTAAGATCTATCACAAAGGGCTGTTAGAGCACTTGTGGATCAGTTGTTCAGATCATAAACAGGCCCAGTGAATGGACTAGAGTAGCAGATCTCTACTTTGCATTTGAAAATGGCAAATGCAGTTCGATTCGGCACTCCTGAGTTTATGAGATGAACAACAATAGAAACACAAATAAACTAACAATATACGATCCCCAGTGGAGTCGCCAATTTGTTGTTGGGAAAAGTATCCATTTGGAATGCCCCTATCCCACTCTAAGGTGTGATAGTGCCTTAGCAACAAACAAGGAAAACTATCTGAGTATTCTTCTTTATGAAATGTAAATGGAGAAGAAGGATGTAACTAACCTGTGTCTTTCGCTAGCTTGTCGATCCAATCACTCTCCTCTTTTGCTTGTTTCCCGCTGCTTGCTCCTTCACTGGTCCAGCTTCACCAAGTTCCTACAAGATCACAAGAGAGGAAAACTACACAAAAGACATAGATTTACATTCATAATAGTTTAGGATCAGATATAAACTAAATATGCAAATATAACAAAACATCATTGATATACAAGCATATATGAGAAACTCAAATAGCTTTATTGATATGATAAGAAAGTCAAAGAGGAGATACAACCAAGTGAGTCCCGATCCAGCATCTACCTCCCAGCAAAGGAATCCCTTCCTCTCCTCCAACAAAGCATAAATCACCCAATGTACTAATCTCAATCTCAAACCAACAACAATTCTCTGCAAAGTACAAAATTCCAGCCTCCTGGACCTCTGGGTGAGAGATCCATATATAGATGTAAGCAGAGAGGATGAGTCAGCTTATGTTTTGACTTGTGGCTTCTCTCTGTCAGTTCTTGCTTCCACTTGGAGGTTGAGAGCCTCTTACTCATCACTAGTCGAATTCATTGAGGCAAGTGTCATTGGAGAAGATTCTGGAAGCTTCCATGGTCTTTCCACCTCGTTGAATGAGCTTTCCATTTGTCATTTCCTGCTCAGCGCACCCTGATAGTGCATTTAGGTGCGTTGCAACGCACCTAGCTAGTGTACTGGGGTGCATTGCAACGCAGGTAGCTAGAAGAGCTTCTGAATTGATCCTGAATTGACTGTTTCTGAGTGGTTTTTGGTGGAGAACTTCTGGGAGAAGCTGTCATTGGTTGACCTTGTTCCTTTAGGGGCAGGAACAACTCTTTTAGGGACTTTGGATCCCTTGGATTACGGACATTTCATGCTCAATGCTGTAAGGCACAAAAATGTCTATAACACTGCAATACCCCTTAATTCAACTTCCTTTCCTTCCATAGAAAATTTCATGAAAAGTTCTTGAAAATTAAAAGCTATTGTACCCAAGGATTGTAGCCATTGGACTCCTAATACAACATCAGCACCTCCCATTGGAATGGAAAGCATTGGGATAGTCAATACATATTCTCCCATGGATAGCTTGATAATATGGCACTTTCCAGATCAATTTATTGTTCCTCCATTTGCAACCATCACTTGACACTCTGGTGCTGGATATAAGAAGCAATTCAATTCTTTTGCTACCTTACAATGAATAAAATTGTGGGTACTTCCTGAATCAATCAACACTATTACCTTTTTCTTCTTGATTTGTCCTTCTATCTTGATGGTTTGAGGAGCGGTAATTCCCTCCAATGCATTACAAGATATGGTCGGATTCATTTTTTCTTCATCTAGGCTTTGTTCCTAGAGTATATCCTCTTATTTTGACCTTTCTTGCTCCTTTTCTTCTTCCTCTTCACAATCTCTGTAGAATAATTTCTTCTCAGCACACTTATGGCCTTTAGTGTATTTTCTATCACAACTGTAACAAAGCCCTTTTTCTCTTTTTTCTTCCAATTTTTGTGGTGTCAGCCTTATAGGTTGTGGAAGACTAGCGGCAACAACACTTCCGTCTTTATAGTTGTGAGTGGTATGCTTCCTGGTTTCCATAATTTTGATTTCCATTTTTCTTGCTAACCTGAATGCCTTTTCTAATGAATTAGGTTCCCAAAGGTGAACATCATGTTGGATATTATCCTTTAAAGACCCTATGAACACATCAATCCTATGCTCCTCTGGAATATTTTTTACCCTTATGTTCAATTTTTGGAACTCCTCAATGTGCTCCATTATTGAACCCTTTTGTTTGAGACTTATCAATTGGCTAAAAAAAGTGTTGCTCTTTGTATCCTCATAGTGTGCTATCAATTCTTTCGTAAAAATTGCCCGTGATAAATTGTTTACGAGAGTAAAGCCATTGATACCATACAAACTGATTTGGTTCCAAATATAAAGTTGCAATACGTACCTTTTGTGTGTTTTGCACATTATTGAGATCGAAAAATTGCTCCATCTGTAATATCCATGTTGCAGGATCCTTGCCATCAAACTTCCTCATATCGATTTTTGGAATATGGTGCATCTTTGATCCAACATTAGAGTCTATGAAATCATGATTAACATTTCCTTTGTTTGCATCATGAGTTTCCTTTCCTCCCCTTTCACCATTAGGAAGTATTTCTTGTAGAAAATTTGTCAAATTTTCCTTCAAATCTATCTTCAAATCATCAATCTTTGCTTCCATTCCCTTTATCTTAGATTCCACTGCATTTATCTTAGCTTTTGTTAGCTTTTGTGAGAGTGAAATTTGTTGCACTTGGTCTTGTAATTTTGATATATCATGTAGCATTTCTTCCTCTTCTTCATGAGTCATGCTAGAGCTTTCATATTGCTTACTAGGTGTTTGCATTTTCTTTCCTCAGGGCATCAGTTACCGATACTAATGCTCTACTATGCCCTTTGAATTCCTTCAAAATAAATTTTCAAACCAAGCTTAAGCAAAAATTTAAAAAATCTACACACCTTTTTTCACTTTGTAGGAGCTCGATATTGCCTCTGATGTATCTTTGTAATTTCAGATCATCCAATTCTGAAATTGTGACCTATGGTAGCTCTCTGTGTCCTCTTTCCAATGCCACCAGTCTCACCCCAATTGGATTCTCCAATGAAGAGTTATGCCAAATCTCCCACAGTGACCTGATTATAGACTTATTCAGTAGAGCGAACTTGTATGATGTGCCATGTGTCCCTGTTTTGACCTTTGGATCTAAAAAATATATACAAGAAACTACAGCCTGTCCTCTTTCTGTACCTTCTTATAAAATTTCAGTCCGATGCTCAGAGAGAAAGTTAAGATGATTTTCCCTAGGTCACCTGTTTGGAATGTAATTCAGGAGTCTGCAAAATGACCAACTTCCTCAGATCATATCTCCGCAACTATAGCGCAAAAAACTCTGAAATTTGGACCCGAGCTTCAACGTGATGTCTTCTCAAATGGGTTTTCTTTAGCTTCTGAAACGTCACAGAAAGCAGTTATAACGAAAATGCCACGATGACCTGTTTGGAGCAGCGAAACCCTAGAATCCAAAGCTCCGATACCAAATGTTATGAAACCAGCTCAAGAAAAAGATAGAAAATATAGATCAATGCCTTAAAATTCAGCCTCTTTGAGGGGGCAACCTCCTTTACATTACATAAATGAACAATTATTGGATGATTCAAATGACAAAACCTCATTTCTATATATAGGAGTCTAAGGAGTCACAATATAACCCAGCCGACCTAACAATAATAATATAAAGCCACAAAAATAACAATAGAGGGATTCTATGGGGCACAGTAATAACAATATGGGGGAAATAGGGGAAAACAATACTAATAAGGGGTACAAATACAATAGGAATGGGGTAATCACTAGTATTATAGGGACCCAACATCCTGGTTGATCATTTCATAGTTTTCATTAGAGTTCCTTGCCTCATCTTGTGAGTTAGATTCGCCTTCAATAGTTTAATGAAAACTAAGACTAGTTTTGATGGTAGGAGACCTTTGACTACTAAGAATATTAATCAAAATCTTAGTACTATCTTGAAATCATAACATTTTATCATTTTGTTCTACCTTTTAAGATATTTACTTCAACCTGATATTTCTCTTCCTTTTCCAGATATTGTTTCTTCATGATTTCTTCAGTCTTTCTTCCTTCTTCCACTTGTTGCCTTAATTTGAGAATCTCATTCTCTTGTTCTTCATCTACTTGAGGTAGTTCTTCATTCTTCTTATTTGAATATTTAATATCTTCTTTTATAGAGACGATCTCAACTTCAAGACTTTAATAGTAATTGGATCTATCTTTAGGTCTGTTGATTGTTGTACTCTTTTCATTTACTTCATTTCTTAATGATGTCACTTCATCCTATAGCTTTTGACATTGATATTCCTTTTCCTTGCACTACTTGCTGACTTTGTTTCCTTCCTCCAACTGAGCTTTTAATCTGGTAACTTCTTCTTTGAGAGCAGACTCCCTTTTGTTAAATATATCTTGTTGATCTCTAATTTTATCTATGAGTCTTTTACTTCTGCCTCTATATTTCTTTCACTATCACTTTCAATATCTTCAACATTGCATGAAAAAAGAAAAGTATCACCAGAACACCAAAAAATTGTACCTGATACTTCTTTTGCTTATTCATCTTCAATCTGAGGTGATTCTGAATCTGAATACTTACTTCCACCTAATGGATAATTGTCTTTCCTGCTGTCACTATTCCTTTGAGATGTCTTCTTCTTTTGGGGCGCTTTCTTCTTTAGCTTCTTTCGCATTATTTCTACGGATCTCCTTCAAGTGGTCAAGATTTTGTCAAAGGACCTTCTTTGATTCCAATTGTTGGGAATAATACTGGGGGGGGTGAATCAGTATTTACAAATCAATAACTTTTTCCATTTCATAATCATATTTGTATAGGCTACTTCAATGAATGGAACTCACATGTGCACACAACTATTATTAAGGCAACCAACGTATATCTAGTGAACTTATGATTCAGTTAATTCATCATATGTTGATCCTTAATTAGTGCATCAATACTTTATTAAACATTAAACAATAACCATGTGCAGTAATAACATAATAAACCATCACACATAAGCAACACACATGAACACCAAGATTTAAGGTGGAAACCTAATGAGGGAGAAAAACCACTTGCTGTTATCGTATCTATCTAATTTTAATATAAGAAAAACATGTTTACAATATTGTACTGGCGTAAACTCATACCATTATGAAGGCACCCACCTGTAGAAGGATACAACCTTCTCTCATTCTCCATCTTCTACTGGAAGGGAGCTACAACCCCTTAGTTCTTGTACTAGCCGATATGTTTACCAGTACATAGGTGCTAACCTACAGACGGATCCAACCTTCACTTGTTCTCCAGCTGCTATTAGAAGGGAGCTCCAACCCCCTATCTCTTGTACTAGCCAATACGTTTACTAGTACGTAGGTGCTAACCTATAGAAGGCTACGACCTTCTCTCTTCCTCCAAGGACCACGTTTCGTAAATTTTCAGACTGGATACTCTTGGTACACAACAACACAATACGAAGGCCAAGTTTCATCCGATTTTCATACTAGACCCATCAGTAACATTAAAGCTCAAAATAAATCACAACCAATCACTAAAACTCATCAATACTGAAGCAACTCACAATCAAATCACTGTCACCATAACACAAAGCTAAACCTAGAACTCTGCATCAACAACTAGAACCAACCACAACTTCAAACATCATATTTCATAGTGTATATGCTACTTTGAAGTGCTGAACCAATGTGTATATGTGTCTTCACCAAGGCAAACCAACGTATAGATCTCTAGATAAATACTTATACCTTTGCAATTATTCCAGACTTCACATATACTCAGATCATAGTATATAAAGGATAAAACATGTGTTAGAAATCAGATCTAGATTATCCATTATCAGACCACATAATAATAATTCATTTTAGGTCTTATGATCTTGATCCATCATTAGATATCACGCATCATCAAACAATTAGGTGCATACTTAGTTCAAATCAAGAAAAGAACCAAAAACCCATAACATGCATATTTGCTTTTGATCTAACTCTTCATAAGATATTCATTGCTTGCAAACATAGCTCTTTGATCTTCTCCTTCATATATACTTAGATACTTTTCCAATACCCCAGACCAAAACCATAGTTATGCTACTGGTACTCCTTGATGGTATCGATATTCTTTGCTGCACTCATTACCATGGGTCAATACCATGGTAAGAACCCCTGATATTCTTTAATCTTAGTTTTCCATCCCAACACGCACTTTCCCTTATGTGAAAGTGCGTGCATAAGTATACACTCTTTTTCTTACTGTGAACCTACTTGTATACGCTACTTGGACTAGGTGAACCCACTTATACAACTTAATATACATGAAAACATTCTTTTTCCTCAATTGCTTGATGCTGATCTATATTCCTTTGTCCCATCATCCTGTTCTTCTATACCATTACCATGTTACCTTTGAATTGACCTGTTACAAAGTGAGTTGCCCTTTATCAAATTTGAACTGACCTGTGAGTGGATTGCCATCAAGGACAACACCTGTACTGTAATGCCAACGGAGTGTTTCTTGCCTTGGAGTATACATTGTTTGAGTCTTGCATGTTTTTGGATTAGTTTTAGTTTTATTACATATTTATTATATTGAAAGAGATTGAAATAGTTAAATATGTTTTATAGCGAATGAAAAGAAAGTTTCAAGAAGTTCATTAAATGAAACTAATAATTTCTCTTACACTCTTATGCAAAATATTTATTTTTCACTTTTCCTATACAGATGGCGGTGATGATGTTGTCTCTATGAACCAGAACTAGAATGAAGTCCAACATCATTATCCCTCTTTTTAGGTGTACCCATGAACCTACCATCTTTAAGTGTATCATCCCTGTCAAACTTGTATCTTGATTGAGACCTAATTCCGTATGCGCCATTTTTTCTTTCCTCCTATCCATGACTGATCCTGAGTTGTCCCTGTATCTGCAAGTCTGAAAAACTATGGAGGATAACTGCATTAACCTCTTCTTTCTTTTCCTATGCCCTAGCAAGCCTTTCCTATGTCTGAATTATTATGTCATTATCTACCTTACAACTCCTTATCTCTTCTTTCAAAATTCTCAATGTGTCTGCTATGTGAGGGGATTACTCATCACCATGTTTCTCATATGATTTGTAAGGAGAATCACGTGAACTGTAGTCCACCATTTTTCTTGTCATTCTTGACCTTCTTCCTGCAAGCATACCACGTCAGATAACCAAATATAAACAAAATCAAACGTACCTCATTGAAGTTTAGGGGAGGTTGTTTCGTCTGCGTGATCAATCTGGGTTAGCACAATGCATGTATATATATACATATAATAAAATCAACATATCAAACATACCAACATCAACATCATCACTTCTACATGACGACATAACTACAACAATGACCAACACCATGCATACATAACAAACACATATACAACCTACATGCATGCATGACAATGCATTCCTCCCATCCAGTCCAAGTATTGAACCTGGGAGCTCGGTACCACTCTATAACCACCCCTCCCACATTTACCCAAATCCAAGAGCTCGCTAGGGTAAACATGAGATGAGAGTTATTGTGCGAGTCCCAATTTCCAAGATGCAATTATGGAAAATGTGATCCACATGTCTAGAACTGACTACAAAACCCAGTGACAAACGATCATATTGTTATCATCCTATTTTTACCTAACACTATTTCTTTTCAGTTTCGTCTCCTTAAATTTAACAAAAAATTCTATTTTTGGCAGCTTTTGGGTTCTAAATTTCTGAGGCCATTTTGAGGGCCTAAACGACATTTTTAGGGAAAACAAAGAGACCAAAATCATATAATATTGAGGAAAAAGATTGTATTCGGCCTCCTCATGGACATCTTTGAAATGAGGTATTATGATAGTCAAATTGAGATAGTATGCCAAAGTTATGACCCCGAGAATTTGGAGGTCCAAATTACTTATTTATAAAAACACTTTGTGTACATAGTACCTATAGGTTATAAGTACATATTTGTTCCTTAATTCAATAAACTCACTAGATAATCATAATTGATAGAATGAAAAAACTGAACATTCACTCTCAACTCAAAACTTGACCTAGATTGACAGGAACATACCAGGTATTTCGTTAAACACATGGAAATCATGTAAATTACAAGTTATAAATACAAGGGTCTCATACTTATCTAAAAATCATCAAGAAGGTTTGTTTGCCTCTCATAATAGCTACAATAACATCTCTTAGTTAATGCATTCAATAACCATTCATTTACCAATCAAAACATGATGACGGGAATAACTAAAATATGTCATAAAACCATGCTTATAACCAACATATAAATAGAATAATAACAATGATAGAAAAACCATCAAATTTACATCATAACAAGTACGTTTACTCATAAAATACAAGAGGAAAAGAGATCTTATTAACATATGTAAAATTGAACCAAGTCAGGGACTTCCGCATACCACCCGACCATAGATGGATCTAAACCATATCTCTCTTTAGCCAATCACCCCCGCACTATATTCCAATCATGAATGTGGGATCTCACGGAATAACCAAACAAAACCAAACAAGGGCTTCCACAGGCTAAACCACCTCAACCCTCAACCAATGATTACACCTCATGGTCGGACTTCACTAACCATCACCAGATCGGTCTCTACCCAAGTTGTCCAGGACTCTAGAGCATTTGTCTCAACTGGAGTCTAGGACTAGTAACTCAACCCATAGCTGCCATAGGGATCTGGAGCATGTTTCCAACCAAGGCTCCAGGACTAGTATCTCAACCCACAAAGGGCTCCAGAGCATTTTTTCAACCAAGGCTTCTAGAACTAGTAACTCAACACAAGATATTTCAGTCCTTCCAAAGCATTCGTCCAACTAAGGCTCTAGGAACTAATAACTCAATGTGTATCCATGAGGAACATGAGCACCAAACAGAAAACAAAAGGGAAAATCACACAACACCATGGATATCTAGGAAATGGCAAGGTTAGGAAAAATCATTGCCAATCCAGGCAATCCTCTATGCCAATGACAACTCATAACCAAATAACCACATGCATATACCATGCATGCCAGAACTAGTAGCTAAATCATACTTGTAACTCAACACCTACAAATCAATCTAGCTATAGATGTTGATCCCATTCTCCCCTTGTACTTTCCTACTATCCTTGCCTTCTTTCTCCAAGTCCAATGTTCTCTAAGAATACTCCATGAAAACTCTAAGTGTGCAAGAGTGAGAGAGAGAGAATAGAGAGAGAGATCCAAGCTAAAACTAAAAAAAATCTATGAATTGATCCTCAGAAGCCTTTTTATCAATGGGGCATCTATTTCTTCAATTTCCATTATTGTCCTTCTATTTCCTCCTCGCATGCAACCTGTGACCTTTCACCTTCCTTTTCTCCTAATTTCTTTTATTTTCATAAATAAAATTCCAATAAATACCACCTTTCCTTTCCAAAACCTTTGTCAATTCATTTTCCAATTCCTTTGCCAATTTCCATAGCCATTAACTAATAATAATGTTCCCCATTACTATGTTTTCACCCAACATTTAGCTTGGAATACATGTCCCATGACCTTCATCTTATTTTTTCCTTCATTAATTTTATTACATGGATTTTTAATCAAGGTTGTTACAGAAACCCCTCTAATGGGAATCTTTGTCCTTTTCCTTCTTTTGGAAATATTTGTGCTCCTTTTATGGCAATGCTATCCCTTCCTGGATTTACCATTGGTTTCTAGTTTGGTATTTTTCAACCCCTATGGTTCTGAATGTCTAAACTTCTCCTCAACAAATTTCTCCTTCACATGAATAACATCAACCTCAAGTTGATCCTAAATTTGACCCTTTTCCTCCTTCACTTATTGTTTCTTGATCCCCTTCTTCCTCCTCACTTTGCAAAAGTATTGATTCTAGTAACCAGGATGTAAGAAGAAGAAGGGAAGAAGAAGAAGAAGCTGAATAACTAGGGGGGAACCAAGCAACTATTGGTATTAATGTGACTAATGTTGAGAAACCTTCCGAACAACCCCACAAAGTTAAGTTCCCTTGCAAGTTATGTAAGGGTGACCATATTCTTAGAGATTATCTTGGTATTACATAGGTATTAAAAGTGTGCTCCATAGGCTCACATCATGCTTTGTCGCCAGCTTTCATGATGGTGACAAAACTATCCACTAGCATTCATAAGGTTGACGGGAAAAATTGTAAAGTCAAGTTTGCCTATAGGTTATGTGAAGGAAATCATCATATTATCCTTTGTCCTTATACAGATGAAGCATCAAAAGTGTTGGAAAACATTACAACTTATCAACCTTGTATTCTGACTAGCTACCAGAAGCTTTCCCCTAATCATCCATTACTTGATGAAGTGATTGATCAGAATCTATCTCCAGTCAATCCCACTCTCTCTGAATGTGAATCCAATGAGTATATTCCCAAACGACCATTGGAAAAGAACATGGTTTACTTGATTCCACCATCCATTGATCATACCTTTCCTGTAGAGAGTGAGTCTCATAGCACTCATATTCTTCTTGTTTATTCAGATTCCGATGAACTGGGGGTCAATCCTCCCATTCCAATGGCACAAGGGGACAATCCTCTCATTCCCATGAAACAAGGGGAAATCCTCATGTTCTCACAACACAAGGGATCAGTTCTCCTATTCCCATAGTGAAAGGGGGCAATTCTCTCATTCGCACAACACCCCCTCAAAGTAGTATGATCACTTCCTTTGATTGGAGTTGACTGGAAGGATATCGTCTTCCTCCTTATGTGATCTTCTAGATCATAGTACAAGATTATAATGCGCCTGTACCTGGTACAGTCATAGACAAAGGCACATTTGTTAGTATTCTGTCCTCAACTACTTAGAAAGCTTTAGGTTGTCTGCAACTTGTGTCCATTACCCAGAATTTGTTGGATTTTAACAGAGGAACAAATAAACTGTTAGGGATCCTTCCTAAGTTTGGTATTACTTTGGGAGGAAATAATTTCTATATCAATGTGATGGTAGTCAAAGTCCCTTTGGATTTTAATTTACTCCTTGGGTATGACTATGTTTATGACACGAGAGCTCTTGTCTCTTCACTCTTTCATGTGATGTGTTTCCTGCATGAAGGAAGAATCATGACCATTGACCAACTTTTGTTCATTGGTACTAATTTGACTCCTAATCAACCATATACCTTAAATGGTCCTTATATGAAATTTTTATCTCCCCCACCGCAAATTAATTATGTGGCAACATGTTCCATGCCTGTGTCTACTGATGATCTAGTAGGTGATGTAGTGCATCATGTATTGGGAGCACTAGTACCTGATCTTTCCCTTAGATCATTTTTTATGTATCCATTCTAGAACATTGTTCTCCCATATGATGAGAGCTTCTTGGAAGCCATAGCCTCTAGGGAGCCAAGTGTTGGTTTAAGGGGGCTTGACCCAGGTTCAAAGTGTGTTGCGCACCAACAAAATCCTCAACCACTAGCCCTTTTGGCAATGACCTGCAAACATATCGCAATCTCACCTGAAGTGGTTATGGGAGGTTGCAAAGCTACATTTATACAGCCAAAGGGATATCCATGCGGTGGTGCTTATGTGTTCACTTATGTTTTATATCTATCTACAACTTCGCATACATGAATAACTTTGCGTTGATGATTAACTTCACATATTGGTACTTAATGCATAAACATAACAAAGAATAATATAATATATATTATTTCTCATAATTTAGTAAAAATCACGCATGCCAATATAAATAACAAAAGATAATGAACACAAAAATATACTCAATAGTTCACCAAAAATTCTTCTTTATTAATAAGGATATTCAATACATACACTTCTCTGACTTGCACACCCAGTTGTAGGTGGTCTGCGCACTCAACTGCGGAAACTTCCCAAAATTATAGACCCAAGACACAAAATATGATCAATTTATGAATTCTATTTATGCTTAGCTATCAAAACATTATTATATCTTCTATATATATCTTTACTTACTACAAGACCATGGTCCACATACCATGGATCTGACAAAACAATGGACTAATACCCTATATCTGTTACAAAATAAGGTCCTTTGAGCCACTCCAAATCCCCTAAACACCACACGATGAATAAAACTTCACCAAATCCACGCCCTCTTCTCCTCAAAATGCGGAGTCTTTGACCAAAACTTGGACCAAGTTGGGCTGTGCCCAACGAGCCCTCAACACTCACTTGTGACTCATCTCAAGTCACTCAGTTGCAGTTCCCTTGATTTTCACTGTAATTCCACTGTAGACTGCATTATACTACTGGACTGTCTCTGCCATTTGGTTCTCCTTTGAATGCACCTCTTCCAACAATTCTTCTGTGGTTGGGCCAACAACCTTCTGCAACATTTCTTTCTCCTTTTTCTTCTACTCTTTGAGCCTTTTGTTCGATGCTTGAGAAAGTTTGAGGGAGTCATCCTGCCGTGACTGAGTCCTCGCTTGCAAAATTTTTTCCTTCCTTTGAAGATCATCTATCTTCTTTGGAGGTTCTTTCCTTCGGTAATATTGGCGAGGCTCTACAAGACTGGTAGGGTCTTCACAACTACCAATATCTCACCACGTTGCTTCTGCTTCACATGTAATTCCTGCTCGATCTTATGGATGTTTGGATCCTCTTGTAGTGAGGTTCAAATCTACATCATGTCATCTAGTAGTTTCCCACAGTCTGCCACTATGTTCGAGATGCCTTTCAATATTGCTTTTAAGTATTTTTTCCTTTGTTCCCACACTTCTGGTGGTGTGGTTCGATGCAACCTTATTTTTAGCTTTGATATCTGCACTTCATACTCAAATTTTATCTTTTCCACTATATTCTTTGATTCCTTGATTAGAGGGCGAGCTTCATGACCTTATCTGCTTGTTGTTCCTCCTCACTGACCTTCACATCCTGCAGTGCTGCAAGTATCTTCGATGGATTTTGCCAACTGTTGTCATTGCTTCCATGCATCATCTCTTTCCTTAGCCACCTCCTCTAGCTCCTTCTTCAGTGCACATTTCTCCTTTTCCACCTACATCACCAACACCAAGGTTTGTTGTTCCCGCTCCTGAAGCTCAGCTATTAAAATTTGATGGAATTCATGCAACACATGCATGAGTAGTGCGACAATATTCATGTTGACGGTATTCCATATTTTGACTCATTCTTTGTCCTCTAGTGTGTAGAAATGTAGTGCCCCAACTGGAACCTGCAAAATTCTAACATCGAACTGTGTCTCAATTCTTCGCTCTACCTGCAGTGGCTGAGTTATTTGTTCTAGCTGTTTTTCTATTTGCGGCAACTCTTTCAGCTCTGTGATGCCCTGTTGTACCTCTGCCAAGATCTCTCTATAGCAATTGTTAATTCTGTCCCATGTATCCACTGTGATCTCTTGGACCTTCTCACCGATCTCGTCAAGGTCCCCATTAGTGAGGACCAATGATATTGTGCCCTTGGACTTATCTATTTTATGCTTTTTCCTCTATCTTGCCAATTGTTGGTACTTTCTTTTTGATAATAAAAGGTGACTCCTTTGATAATCCTACATCACTGGGGGGTTCCTCATGCTCCTGCTTTGTTTCCTCTATTTCTATCTTTGCATCCTTTGCACTTGCACCTGCATCCTGTGGGGTACCCTTCTCTATTCCAACCACTGCACTGGGTGGAGCCATCCATTTTTCCAACTATTGTTGTACTACTATGAGAAAATCATCTTCAGTTACTAAGTATGGAAATGAGTGCCATGTCCTAGTAGGATCCTTCATTTCCTTCACATAGGCTATGCGGAAGTCTGCTTTGATGTCTGCAATATGACAATACTACTTATATAAACTAGGTGGAAACCTTGAATGTTGATTCACCACCATGTTTAGATCCATTGACATCACGACAAAGAAAATCCTATTCTTTGTTGCATGCGTTAGATCCTTAGTAAACCAGAGGAAGGCATGCCTCCCTACTTCACAAATATCCACCTCGACAAATGGAAACTGTGAGTCTTCTGGTTCTTTCCACGCAACTAGCACGATGAGGATTATCAGCAATGTGTAGTGGAATGTTTTCCCTTCTTCCCGTGATTCCCTGTAATCTATCAAAAAATATTTGCACAGATAGGAGACCAAGTTAAAATGGACCCCTGCATTGCACTGCGTAGCCAAATATACTATAGCTACATGCATCTTATTGGATGTGCACTTCCTCATTATCCTACCTTCCAAGATGTTCATGACGAAATGCACTCCTTGGTCGGTGATGGAATTGATATCATATCGACATGATTTATTCACTAGTTCGAACTTGTCCTTCATCATTTGTGCCATCTCCTTGTCCTTATTTTTTCGCACAAAGTCTTTTGCGGGGTATTTTCCTTGATGAGGCAATGGTATGATTCTTCTGATCAACATCTTGTCAATTGAGATCCTCGTCCCTATCCAGATGCATCCATCATGTCCCAGTGCGAGGAGTTGTCACACAGAAGCTATACTGGATGGACTTGTACTGAAGTGTGTAACATTCATCATGTTCAAGAGGCCTGCTCTCTTCAACCTTGCAACCCACTGGTGTGGCTCTAGCCTCGTGACTCCACTTTCTGGGTACTGAACCTGCTTCAGATATCTACGTGGTTCAAATTGTAGGTATTTTCTCTGATCGTTAAAGTCCTAGTCTTCCGTCTTCAACTGTGGGATCTTCCCCAAAACTTCACCATCAAACAACACTTCCTCCAACAAAAATGGAGTCAACATGTAGAAAATCCTGTAGATTTACAAGCTCATGTAATCTACTAAAACAAGAGATAAGAATTTAATTTTACTCTTTACAGTGGAATCCCATAAAGATAAAGCAAACAATAATCGACAAGAGGAAGAACATCAAGGGCACATAACATAATAAATATCTAGGGAAAGCCACAACTCAAAAGCCCACTACTATATTGTATTAATCTAGAAAGTCAAGACGAAATTACAATGCTCTTTCTCTCAATAACAATCCCAACACTCAGAAAATTCAATCTCCAACTCATAAGAAAACTCAAGGCCAAAGCTTAGCCTCTTCACAAGCTCTCCAAGTCTCTATTCCAATGCGTAATTCCTATGGAGGATAGCTTGTATTTGAAGGTAAATAAAGCCTCTAAAATTGTGCAATCCCTTAAGGATCAGTTCCAGAATGCATGCACCACCGGTGCAACTCAGAAAATGTAAAACAAATAGCACACTCTCCCTACACTCTAGTCTCAACTGGGTCTTTCTCAGAATCAACATGCATGATTTTCTAATGAGAAAATATTTAGTTAACTAAAGTAGAACTAGTTGATTGCACTAATGCAACAACTGATTGTTAACTCACTATTAGTTCCTCAAACAGTTTGGAACTAATTTAACTGGACTTAACTCAGTAAACTGAGTTAACTAATTACCACTCATACTTAACTCATCCTAGACCCCTCTAATATAGGGAGAACATATACATGACTTCATAAATACTTTCAACTCGAAACACCTAAGTTAAGTAAGTTAATACACTCTAGTTAAATATTACAAGTTGTTATGAGAATAAAAATTGATTTTAATTCTTAGTTTAATTCAAGGAAAAATTAAACTGGAATTTCTGGATTCTAATTTTATCATTTCTTGTTGTTATTTTCAACAAATGTGCCAAACCTTCCATCCTTTAGATCCTTAATAGGCTTGGCACTCAATTTTCATGGTGGCATGTAAGGTGGGAGCACAACGGGAATCTCTCATCCCTTGTCTCCATCCGGTGAAATTCAGCCTCCTCTTCACTATCATTGATCTATTGAGGAACATTCTACTGCATCGAATTCTTTCCTTTCTGCACAGGCTTCTTCCCCTTATCTTCTCTGTTCTTCATGCACACTTCCCTTTGTGTTTTCTTCCTCGGAGATGTTTTGAGTTCCTTTGTGGAGACCTCAGTTTGTCTCTTCTCCTGCTTCTTCTCTGGTTGTGGTTCTATAAGTACCTTCTTCCTCGGTGACCTCACGTGCCTTGGGGACATGGGTACATTCGATACTTGTACCTCCATAATACCCACTAATCCTCTTTCTGGAAAAATTGTAGCAAGTTCCTCAAAACTCCTCTTAGCCATAGAATGGCTTTCTTCTCTTCACACTTAGATGCAACTTCTCAAATTCTCTAGAAAACAAAGTGTAAAATGTGGTGCGGGATATGGTTTTTATAATGAATTTGAATTCCAATCCCCATGATTGGTTGAATATTTTCTCATTTAATGTAGGTATGGTGCTATATACAGGCAGTTGTGCTTCATAAATGCTCTTCTCCTGAACCCCTTAATGGAAATTTCCTTTTAACAATAGATTTCTCCTTCCAACAGTCATAATTCCGACCAAATTTGACGAACCTCCCCTCGTGGCAAAATCACCTTTTATTTATTGTTGTTCCTTCGGACTTCATCACACTTCTGAGTATCGCACAATAATCTTCTGTTATGAAACCAGCTCAAGAAAATATAGAAAAGACAAATCAACGCCTCAGAATTCAGCCTCTTCGAGGGGGCAACCTCCTTTACATTAGATAAATGAACAATTCTTTGATGATACAAATGAAAAGACCTCCTTTCTATATATAGGAGTCTAAGGGGTTATAACATAATTAGAGCCGACATAACAATAATAATGTAAGGGCACAATAATAACAATAGTGGGCTTCTATGTGGCACAATAGTAACAATATGGGCACTACATGGGTTACACATCAATATAATAAGTGGGTTATACTAACAACAATAGGGAGTTACACTAGTATTATAGGGGCCTAACATGCCCCTCTCCTTCAAAAAGCGTGGTCCTCAACGCTTGAGTAGTTCTTGATGCTTCTGTATAAAATTCTTGTCCTCCCATGTGGAATATTCAGTGGGTAAGTTCTTCCACTTGATGAAATACTCTGAAATTGATCGATTTCGTAGCTGTCGGGTTCTTGTTTCTGTGACTGCTCCAGGTTCCAATATGCTTTTTCCTTCCTCTTCAATTTCTGACAATATTGCTTGAATTGGGATCTTTTGCAACTTTTGAATAAGTGGCCATACTTCTTCGTCCTTCTTCCATTCATCCCTTGCTTCGTTTATCCAATTTGATTGGATAATATAAATAGCAAAAAAAAATGCTTCCACATCCTCATCCTTGAAGAGTATTCTCATTCGGTAAGGTCGCCATTTTTTAAGTGCATGTAGTATTGCCAACATTTCCTTCTCATAAATAGCTTGCTTGAGATGTAGCAGTAAAAATACCCAATCACCTACATCAAAAAAAATTTCACTACGATGTTGATCTACCTGTTGTTTCGTTTGATTTTGCACCGAAGTGGCGTTATCCTTTAAAAGTTGGAGAACTTGCTGTTGATGCTCGATGTGATCTTTCTATGCTTGAACCTTTTTCTTCTTGATATGTCCTTCTATCTTTTGAGGAGTGGTAATTTCTTCCCGTCCTTTACAAGATATGGTCGGATTCATTTCTTGATGCTCAATGTGATCTTTCACTCCTTGAACATTTTTCTTCTTAATGTGTCCTTCTATCTTGATAGTTTGAGGAGTGGTAATTTCGTCCATTGAATTACAAGATATGGTTGGATTCATTTCTTCTTTCTCGATGTGATCTTTCACTACTTGCACCTTTTTCTTCTTGATATGTCCTTCTATCTTGAGAGTTTGAGGAGTGGTAATTCTTTCCAATGCTTTACAAGATATGTTCTGATTCATTTCTTCTTTCTCTGGGGTGGTGTCCTGGCGTATATCCTCTTCTTTTGATGTTTCTTGATTCTTTTCTTCCTCCTCTTCTTATTCTATGTAAAATAATTTCTTCTCAGCACACCTATGACCTTTAGTGCATTTTCTATCACAATTGTAACAGAGCCCTTTTTCTCTTTTTTCTTCCAATTGTTGTGGTGTAACCCTTGTAGGTTGTGGAAGGCTGGGAGAAACAACACTTCCATCTTTATAGTTGTGAGGGGTATGCTTCTTGGTTTCCATAATTTTTCTTTCCATTATGTCACAAATCCCTTTTACTCTTTCCAATTGTTGTGGTGTTGCTCTAAAGAAGGTGTTGCTCTTTGTATCCTCATAATGTGCTATCATTTCCTCCGTGAGAATTGACCACGTAACAAGTTTTTTACGAGAACAAATCCCTTCATACCATAAAGATTGATCTGGTTCTAAATATGAAGATGCAATACATACCTTTTGTAACAGTTGTACACCATGTAGATCAAAATATTGCTCCATTTGAAGTATCCAATTTACCGGATCCTTGCCATCAAACTTCCTCATCTTGCTTTTTCTTGATTTTAGGAGCTCTACCTTGAAACGACTGTAACTCTGTACTTTTCAATCACCTAGTTCTGAATTTGTGACCTACAGTAGCCCTCTGTGTCCTCTTTCCAATGCCACTAGTCTGATCCAAATTGGATTCTCCAAGAAAGAGTTATGCACAATCTCCCGCAGTGACCTGATTATAGACTAGTTCAATAGAGCGAACTTGTATGAAGTTCCACGTGTCACTGTTTCAACCTTTGACTCTAAAAATTATATAAAAGAAAACTACAGTCCGTCCTCTTTCTGTACCTTCTTACGAAATTTTAATCCGATGCTCAGAAAGAAAGTTATGACGCTTTTCCCCAGGTCACCTGTTTTGAGTGTAATTCAGGAGTTTGCAAAAACACCAACTTCCTCAGATCATATCTCCGAAAATATCACGCCCAAAGCTTTGAAATTCAGACCCAAGGTTCAGCACGATTTATTCTCAAATGGGTTTTTTTTGCGACTTCTGAAACGTCACAGAAAAAAAGTTATAGCGAAAATTCCACGATGACTTTTTTGGAGTAGCGAAACCCTAGAATCCAAAGCTCTGATACCAAATGTTATGAAACCAGCTCAAGAAAATATAGAAAATATAGATCAACGCCTTAGAATTCAACCTTTTCGAGGGGGAAACCTCCTTTACATTACATAAATGAACAATTCTTTGATGATACAAATGAAAAGACCTCCTTTCTATATATAGGAGTCTAAGGGGTTATAACATAATCAGAGCCGACATAACAATAATAATGTAAGGGCACAATAATAACAATAGTGGGCTTCTATGTGGCACAATAGTAACAATATGGGCACTACATGGGTACATCAATATAATAAGTGGGTTATACTAACAACAATAGGGGGTTACACTAGTAGTATAGGGGCCTAACATCTTCCTTCGGTGAAGTCCCTTTCTGCAGTGTAGCTTATAGTCCCACACCCACTTTCAACTGCAGGTGTTATTAAGACTCTCCTCTGTTGGTCACTTTAATTGCTTATTGAATTAAATAAAAAAGTGCGACATTAATTGTCAACCCAGGGAAGTCTTGTTATTTCAAAGGCAACTGCATACTATATGCACTCAATTTTAAAAGCAACAAAAGTTGTAGTACAAACAAATCACGCCTTAAATTAACAAACTGAAGCTCCACTCTGCATTACAACAATTACACTCTATTGCAAATAACTAAAGAATGCTTAATTCTATTCAAAGAATCATATAATGAAAAAGAATCAACCTGCAAAGGAAAACAATGGCTATGCTATAACAGAGAGTCAAGGCCCTATCCCCAGAGCGGGAATCTCCAGCACCTGCCTCTGATTAACTAGTTTTCTAATTCACTCTGTAACTTAATCACCGGTGAAACACATGAATTAACTTTGAGTACACAACAATCAATTGAGAAAGAAACAGAGTTTCAGCAAAAGGTATTATAAACAATATTAAGGAAACAATACTTGTTAACAAGGCATGAACAAAAGACACACTTGACACACTACAGAAATATAATGGGTGAATCTTGTGATGAAGGTGGGCCCTGTCCTTCTCACAAGATTCCCCAGGAAACAAGAACTAGAAAAAGATGTTCAGGACAAAATTTTATTCATCCATCAATATGTCATATTACAAAAAAGAATTCCAGTCCTGTTCCTTCAGCTAAGCCTGTCCACAGTTTGTTCTCCCCTTTTAATGTAGATGTCTCCTCTTTATAAAGAGGAGACATCTATTACAAAAGATTTACATTATTTTATCCCATTATACAAAAATAGGGAAATCAATTTCCCGTCAACAAAACGCTGTTACAGTAATGCTGTCTTTAGATTATAGGTGTTACATCCAGTATAACAACTTCCTCGGTGATCAGTCTGGTTCCTTTGCTGCTGTCAAATTTAGAACGCAAATCTTGACTATTTCAGGATCAAGATTCGCGTGCCGTTTTTACTGTTTCAGCAATTGCAAAAATAGTCTCGCAAACTCCAGGCTGTTTCAGCAATGCGGACTGCACATCATTCTTTAACTGTTCAACATTTAATAATTCAAAGATTAACTATGAAGATGTCGTGATTATATGCTAAATAATTAAACGTATAGTGATGAGAAGAATCATTACAGGGTTAAAACACTAACAAAGACTTTTAAATGTATGTTAAAAAGGATGATATCATGGCAAAATGTATGGTCAAAAAGGAACAATATGAGGTCCTAACATCCCCCCCAACTGAAGCAGTTACATGTCCCCATGCAACATTTACTCGGAGTCTGAATCGGAGTACTGGGATGTACTGTGCAAATTACTTATACAGTAAGTATAGAAGGTGCTATCAGTCGAATCTCTGAATCCCTGGACATTCTGTAATCTCTGCCATGCTGCAAGCTCCTCCTTTTTGGGCACCTTGAAGTAGGCCTTATATTTCTGTTTTGGCAACCAGAGAAGCGGGAAATAAAAATGATAACCCAACCATTTTTCGCCACACTACTGAACACATTTAACATAATTAGGCACTCGTGAAATTGCTGCGTGAAGATTAAGAGGGTTAAAGGGATGGTATTCCCTTCTCTCCTTAGGGCAATGTTCCCAGAACAGATTGTTTGCCTGTATGGCAAGAGGTCCCTTCTTTTTGACATACTGTTGACATTCCTCTAACACTGCTACCTGTAATTCTTTGATATGCTCAGTCATTCCTGGTTCTCTTATAACCCGATGATGTTCAACAATGAAAATAGCAGCATTCTGTGGTTCAGCTCAGATCCACAGAAGGCGATTTTCTTCGTTATGTTTTGCTGAAAGGAAAGCATTTTGCCACGTGAGCTGATTGGCCATAAAAGAGACCAGGGCTCTAATATGAATGTCACCAGCCACAGGAATCAAATTAAGCTTTCTATCCTCTGGCATGGCTTCATTATGGAGATAGAGTTCACATAAGAGATTCTATTCACTGACTGACGCTGCTGCAAAGGTTTCAATAAACTGCTGGGGTGTAGACACTTCATGAGGTCGTCCATCTCTAACTGCTTTTACCTGAAGGAATGCTAGGCATTCTGCTAGAAACATAGAATAGTTAAAGGATGGTTTCGTGGTGGCCAGAAGTCTTTGAACTAACTCAAAGATAAGAGACAGTCTAGTTTTTAACTCCTTACTTTCCTTCTGCTGTGCATGGAGCTATTCCAGGACTTCCCAATTTCTATATACATGATTATGCCGTAATGATTTATGTTCCTGCAATGCCTTTTCTTGCGACAGGGCATACTCTTTCTTCCATATATTCCTAAGTTCTTGAATGCTTAAGGTCTGAGTGAAGACAGTCTCTGCACACCAAGGTTCAGTCTGGGTAAATACTGTCTTTGCAGACTTTGGTGCAGGATTTTCAGCTTTAACAACTAGGGTAGACCGGGGTATTTGCAGTTTCTCTTCTTCTTCAGAAATCTTTGAAGGCCCTGCTGGTTCTTGTGTAACAGCAGGGCGTTCCTCTTTAACTACAATAGGAGTAAATGCAGGAGTGGGTCCAGGCAATGGGACTTCGATTACCTTATAACCAGCTCGAGAATAAAGGTCACCACATTGGCTACACATGTATTCATTGTATCGATCCTTATCTTCACTTTTATCAGCTGCAGATGCTCCCTAAGCTAAAGTATACAGATTAAGTTTTTTTTCATAAGCTTCCCTTGCCATCATTACCTCCTGCTTATAAACTTGAATCTCGGCTTTCAGAAACTCATTCTCTTATTGAAGGGAAGCTAACTTGACAGGGTCTTTTGTAGCAATTACAGTCTCTGTAGTTGGTTCAAGTGGATGGGAGGATGGTTGTTTGGTGGCAGCTTCATTATTTGTATCCCCAGGAGGTGATTCTTGTGTATCGACCGTTGAGTTAGTAGCAGCCAAGTCTTGCTCTATTTCCTGGTCATGGTCATCAGCAGGTGGTTCTTGTGTATCAACCGTTGAGTCATTAGCAGCCAATTGTTGCTCTATTTCCTGGTCATGGTCATCAACAGGTGGTTCTTGTGTGACACTTGCTGAGCCAGTAGCTAATTCAGCTACATGTTGATTATCCCTTTCCTGTTTATCAGCAGGTGGTTCTTGTGTAACACCTGCTGAGTTAGTAGCTACTACGTCCTGATCTACTTCCTGATCATGATCATCAGCATGTGGTTCTTGTGTAGCACCTGCTAGACTAGTAGCTGGTTCTTATGGGACAACTACCTCTAGGTCATCTAACTTTTTCTCCTCAGCACCTGTTGAGTCAGTAGCTGGTTCTTGTGGGGCAGCTACCTCTAGGTCATCTATATTTTGTTCCTCAGTAGGTGTTGAGTCAGTAGCTGGTTCTTGTGGGGCAACTACTTCTAGGTCGTCTATCTTTTGTTCCTCAGCAGGTGGTTCTTGTGTAACACCTGTTGAGTCAGTAGCTGGTTCTTGTGTAACAGCTACATGCTGTACATCGTCTTGGGTGTCTACTTTTGATAAATTAGCAGTTGGTTCTTGTGGAGCAGCTGCATCTTCTGAAAGGAATGATGTCACAAAATCCTGGACATTTTGTATTTCGGTACCCGAGGGTGAGGAAGGTAAGGATTCGGGGTTTGGTGGGGTACGGGGTTTTAGGATAATGGGTGGGGAATTTGGGGTGGGGGTCTCCGTTGCTGCTTCAGAAGACGTCCTCCTTCGTTTTTGAGGTAAGGGGGCAGGAAAAATAGTGGTTTTTCTTTCATGGATGGCCTTCTCTGGGGTAGGAGGGACATCAGAGGTAATAGCTTCTTTAATTTGGGCCCTTGTTCATATTTTTGATGAAGGAACAACCGTTTCTTGCCTTTTCCTTTTCCTTTTCAGCTTAGCCAGGGGAATGTCATCGTCTGAATCATTGCTGGGGATATGGACAGTGGGAGTGGATGATCCAGGTAAATTATGGGATGGGTTGATGCAATGGCGGGGTCGATTGGACTAACTATCGCAGATCGCTGGGGATTTTCAGCATTCACTTGGGGAGTTTCGGCTGCTGCTTGAGAAGTTTCGGCAGTTTCTTGAGGATTTTCGGCTATTGGTTGAGTAACTTCAGCAGCTTCCTGGGGGTTTTCAGCTGCTGGTTGAGGGATTTCAGCAACTTCCTAGGGTGGGTTGTTAAGGGGAGGAGGATTCTGCAGGGCAAAGCCCCTCAGGATTAAAAGCTAAACCAGGCGATGGTGAGTAAGGGAGAGGAGTGGGTACTTTGAATTCGTGGAATAATGTGACATATTCTTTAGACACCCAAGCAGATAGTATGGCATATTTAATAAATGACCATGTCTTAAATGATTCAACAACACAAAGTCATGCCGGTACACTACCTGGTAACATCCTTCGTAGGTGAGGTAGTGCTTGACAAACTCTGCAACCTTTGGCCATGGAGGTGGTAATGAATGCAGTGCAACACCCCTGCCTTTAGGTTCGACCCGCTCCCTAGGTAGAAGAAAATCTTGCTATGCATTCAGAAAGATGTGTTTACGGCTAAACCAATGAGTGCCATTGGCTGGTAATCCTGAAACCTGCATTATATCTTCCTCCGTTACAAAAATTCGCACTCCTCGAACAATAGAATAACTTTCCTTTAAAATACGTGTGAATTCTAGGACTTGCTGAGAATCAAATTCCTAGAGCCTTCGGAAGTAATCCACCCAGCCTTCTTGCAAAAAAAATTGATATGATTTTGGGTGTAGTTCCAATAGAGACGTTGAACCAGGTTCATTTCAAACAGCGTTACCTCCCATAGTTACCGGTTTAGTAAAATGCACAATACAAAGCCGAGTTACCGCAGATGAGATAGAGTAAGATATTGCAAATGAAGTTATGACATAATAAGACAGAGACGGGGTGACGAGACTCGGTCGTGATAAAAAATGACAGTGATTGGCATATCGGGTAATGATTGAAAAATTTTGATATTCCCTCCAACTGTGGCTAAAATGATAAGTTTTGAATGTACGGCGATTTCGGCAATCATATCAGAATCTTCTCATTAACTATAGTTTAATATTTACACATAAAAATGCATACCTCACGTTTTACCTTCGATTGTTGTGCTGAAAGTATAATTTCGTCGTTTAGTAGATCACGAATGGTTATGGGAAAGGGTTGTAAGATATGAGGGTATTTATATAAGAGGCTTTCTCTATTCATAGGAGGTAATGGTGAAGGAACACAATTATCATGATGAATGGTTGATTCTCTCAATGGAAAGTGATATGTATTGGTCGTTTTTGAGAGAAGTTGATGCCTCAATTACGGAAAAATGGGAAAATTGACGCTTTTTCGGAAAGATGGAAAAAGTCAGTGTTTCGGAAATGGAGAAATCAGTGTATCAGCAATGGAGAGAATGGGGAAAAGTTGGTGTTTTAGCAATAGGGAAAAATGGGCAAAGATTGGTGCTTCAGCGATAGTCGAAACTGGTGTTTCAGCAACGAGAAAAAGAGATGCTGTTGTTAAAGAAGAATAGGAAAATGTTGCTGAAGGGTAGTATGAGGGGATGGATTGTGAATTGGAGTGGAATGGAAATGTTTCCCAAACTGAAACCTGATCCTTCTTGTAATGCAATTGTTCCTTCATCCAACCTCCGAATCCAAGACCTGCAAAATAAATTGTAATATGGCAGCCCTTGACAGGGATTATTAGTTAAGTAATCTAATCTAATAATAATACAATAATATATAATGTAGAGATTAAGTGCAATGAGGGGCAATAGACTCCCCCAAAAAGACATAATGTGAATCTGCCATGCAAGTGGCCTTAAAATCCTCCTTAGAAATTGGTTGCTGGTGCAGACGAAGCTGATACCCATTTACTAACAATGGAGTTCTAGAACCATCAATTGTTAGGAGCCTTACTGTTCCATTAGGAAAAATAGTATCTATCTCGTAAGGTCCCAGCCACCTTGTTCATAGTTTCCCTTCAAAATTTTCAAACCTAGAATCATATAGTAAAGCCCAACTACCTTTTTGGAGCTGCTTATGCTTAATAGTTTTGTCATGCCACCTGGTTATTTGCTGCTGAAGCATAGTTTTTTGATGGATGGCATCCAACCTCTTTTCATCCAATTCCTGTAGCTGCTGCAACCTAGCTGTCTGTGCATCAGTCAAATCAAGGTTAATAGCTCAAGCAGTTCTTAAGGTTTTAATTTCAAATTCCACAAGAAAAACAACACTTTTACCATAAACCAATTCATAGGGTGAAAAACCTGTAGTATTCCTCCAAGTAGTTCTGTAAGCCCATAATGCCTCAGTCAGTCTTTGAGACCAATCTTTCCTATTCTCCTTCACATTTTTTGTTAAAATAGCTTCTATGACTTTATTTGTACTTTCCACCTGACCATTAGCTTGGGGGTGGTAAGGTGTAGTCATTTTATGATTGATATGATATTTTTGCAGCATAGCTTTAAAACCATGTGAATTTAAAGGAGGTCCTCCATCTGTGATTAGTTCTTTAGGCACCCCAAATCTAATGAAGATTTCTTGAAATAAAAAGGTTAAAATAGATTCTTCATTAGCTTTAATAAGTGCCTTAGCTTCCACCCATTTAGTCATATAATCTGTACAAACCAATATATAAACTCTTTGGTTGGATGGAGGATTGATGGGCCCTACAAAATCTAGAGCCCATCTTTCAAAGGGTTCAAGTATTACCTGAGGGTTCAGTGGCATTTCATCTCTATGATTGGGTTGGCCCATTCTCTGACAACTGTCACAGGCCCTGACATATTTCTTTGCATCCTTGAAAAGTGAGGGCCAATAGTAACCCATCCTGAGAATTTTATGTGGTGTCCTCTTATTAGAAAAATGCCCACCACAAGGGCCATCATGACAAGCCTTCAATATATCATAAACCTCATCTTCTCTAATGCATCTTTGGATTTCATGATCAAGTCCTGTATGAAAAAGACACCCACTTATCCAGCTATACCTAGCACTTTGTTGAATGATTTTTCTTTTCTCTTGGTGTGATAGGTGTGGTGGTAGCTTCCCTACGACCAAATAATTGGCAATGTCTGCATACCATGGTGAGTGAGCAGCTACTGAAAACAAGTATTCATCAAGAAAGGAATCATCTACTGGAGTATTATCATTAGTTTTTATCCGAGAAAAGAAATCAACAACTACATTTTCTTTACCTGGTCGATCCACAATTGTAATATCAAATTCTTGTAGTAACAATAACCACCTAGTAACTCGAGCATTTGTAACAAATTTATTCATTAAATACTTGATAGCCGAGTGGTCAGTATGAAAAAAAGTAGGATAACTAGTAATGTAATGTTGAAATTTATTAATAGCATAAATAACTGCTAAAAATTCTTTCTCGGTGACTGTGTAATTAAACTCAGCAGGGGTCATATTCTTACTAATGAAGAAGATAGCATAAGGAAGATTGTTTTCTTCTTGACCCAAGACAGCTCCAATTGCAGTATCCGAAGCATCAAAGGATATATGAAAGGGAAGTGCCCAATCAGGTCCCCTCAGAATAGGAGTTGTAGAAAACTGATGCTTAAGTTCATCAAATGCTTTCTGACAGGCATTAATCCACTTAAATTCAGCATTTTTCATAAGTAACACAAACAAAGGAGAAGCTCTTTTAGAAATTTTTTGATAAATCTTCTGTAATATCCAGCATGTCGTAAAAAAATTCTTACATCAATTTGTGTTTTAGGAATAGGAAGGGTCTGAATTACCTATACTTTGGATGGATCCACTTGAATCCCAAGGAATGAAATGAAGTGTCCTAGTACAATTCCTTCGTTCATCATCATATGACATTTTTCGGTACTCAAGGAAAGATTAGCTTGTATGCATCGTTTGAGTACTTTCTCAAGGTTTTGTAGAGCAACTTCAAAAGTCACACCATAGGGAGTGAAATCATCCATAAATATCTCCAAAGAATCATTAAGCACATCAGAAAAGATTCCTATTACTGCTCTTTGAAACGTTGCTGGAGCATTACATAGTCCAAATGGGAGAACTCTATAAGAAAAATTCCCCCAAGGACTAGTAAAAGTGGTCTTGTCTTGATCTTGAGGTGCAATTCTGATTTGGTTATATCCACTAAAACCATCTAAAAAGGAAAAGAATTTCTTTCCTGACAAGCTGTCCAACACCTGGTCAATAAATGGCAAGGGGAAATGATCATTTTGGGTAGCTTTATTTAAGGCTCTATAATCTACACACACTCTCCACTTCCCATTTTTCTTCGGTACTATTACCAACGGAGAAACCCATTCAATGTCAGATATGGGGTATATAAACCCTTCATCAAGCAACTTTTGAAGTTCTTCCTTAACAATTTCCCTCAAATTGGGATTCATTCGCCGCCGGGTTTGATAGACTGGTCGGGCCCCCTCCTTAATATAGATACGATGAGTACATAATTTAGGAGAGATCCCCTTCATGTCTGTGTAGTCCCATGCCAATGCTACCTTGTTATCACGGAGCAACTTCATTAGCTGTTGTGTTTCAGCATCTGATAAATTGGGGTTTATGTTCAATGTTTTGCCAGGTTCAATTTCTACTGTTATGCTTTTAGAGGAGATAGCAGTTGATGTTTGAGGTAAATTTTCAGATTTAAGCTTTTGTCGAGTTTCAGGATCCAGAATTGCAGTTAACTGATTATGTGCTTCAAAAGTAACTGAGGAAGGTTCAGAAATAAAATTACTAATTACTTCATCTTCTGTGGTATCTTTAAGAGTTAAGGCTTATCCAATGGTTAAAATGGGTTGAGTATCATTATCCTCATAGTCTAACCATACAGAATCATCATTTTTAATCATAGGTGTAGCATGAGGGTACAACACAAGCTGCTTAGTTTCACATCCATTAGAAATTGTCATTGAACCTGATCTAGAGCTGATAAAAGCATATGTTGTAGCCAGCCAGGGTCTCCCCAAGATCAGAGGATGCCCCCCCAACTTTTCTTTAGTCTGTAACACAACAAAGTCAGCTGGGTAATTCCAGGATTCCACTGAAATGATCAAGTCTTCAATAAACCCCTTTGGTTTGATTGTGGAATGATGAGCTAATTCCAGGATAGTTGGTGTCTCTCTAATTACATTTTTCAACTATAACAACTGTGCAATTTCAAGGGTCATAATATTTATAGCAGCACCTAGGTCTACCAGAACTCGCAAAACAATAGTTTTTCCAACTTGTACTATGACCATGGGGTGACCAGGGTCACCATATTTTATAGGGGGAACTTTTCCTGACATTAAAGCAGCTAGATCTCCCATCACATGAACTGTAAGGGGATCTTTAGCCTTCCTACCAGGTTTATTGATGCAAATGTCTCTAACGGTTCTAGCATAGAATGGCACATCTCTAAGTGCTTGTAAAAGTGGAATTTTAACATACAGATTCTGCAATTCCCCTAAAATGTTAAAAGCAGGCGGCTCAGGCGTCTTAGTGAGAGCCAAACGCTCAGGGAATGGTGGCTCTGCTATTTTAACAGTTTCATTAGAGGATGGCTTGACTGTTTCATCATCCTTATTAGATGATTTACTCTTTTTTGTCTCTTCTTTATCAAAGTTGGAAGAGGTAATATCATGTATAATTGGCTCGACTACTCTCCCAGATCGTAAATGAATATCATTACATTGCACAGGAGATGTAGGCAGGTTCTGAATGTTGATGACTTGCATAGCTTTATTATTATTAGGGTTAGGGTTTGGTTGTACAGGCAGCTGAGGCTTCATGGTCTGATTATTCGGTGGGGTACCTGACGGGAGAGAAAGTTGTTGCTGGAACTGAGGAAATTGGTTTGTGAATGGAGTTTGTTGAGCTCTCCAGTTTGGGTTCCATTGGTTAAAATAGGATTGTTGTAGAAGCCAGGGAGTCCACATTGCAGGGTCTATAAAGGGAGGGTTTGTTTGCTGCATGGGTGGGAAATTCATTTGATTAAAGGGTGGGTATTGCATTTGGTTAAAGGGCGGGTAATTTGCTTGATTAAAAGAAGGATAATTATTCCAATGATTAAATGGCATACTAGAGTTCGTACCTTGTCCTCGTGGTTGCCATTGCCTCCTTTGTGTCAGCAGATAAACTGCTTCAGCTTCCTCCTCAGTTGGTTGTAACGCTGCCTTTATCCCTGGTAAAGAGGGGCATTGTTGAGTTTCATGGTCCTTTTCACAAATGGTATAGATTGGTACCTTGTCCAGTGGGCATTCCCTCAATGGGTGTTTTTCTCTACATTTAGGGCAGAAAATGGCCAAAGCAGCTTCTGCCTTTGCCTGCTTCTTTTTAACCTGCAAGGTATCAATCTGTGAAGCAAAAGAACTTAACATTTCAGTCTTGAATTCCTCAAGTAGATTACCTATTTCAGCTCTTGTTGCGCCTCTAGTAGCTGATTTCTGGACCCTTGAATAAGTATTATCCCTGCTCTTTGATTTATTTGCAGCTCCTCTTGAACACCTCTTGCAGAGGTTAACAATTTCATCATATGATTCTTTAGATATATCCCCTTTACCAAGCATATTTAACATATCTTAACAATCATCCCTTACCCCTTTTAATAATATTGTTTTAAGAATATCTTTACTTACATCAGGGTGCTCAGATCTCTGCAGATTATACTGGAGTCTTTCCACAAAGTCCTCCAGATTTTCATCCTCCTTCTGAACCATCTTGAATAATTCCTCCCTTTTTTCTCTCGTCTGGCAATAATCTTGGTACTTGGCCAGAAATTTCTCCTTCATCTGATCCCATGTTGTGATCACATGACCTCCCAAGATCATAAACCATCTTAGTGCATTTCCTTTTAGTGTTGCTGGAAACAACTTTAAATTTTGAGCATTATTAACATAATCATAACTTCTGCACAATATATCAAACTCAAAAACAAACTCATCAGGGTCTGCAGAGGATAAACCATGGAAGTTAAGTAGGGCTAAGAGTGGAATATTCTTCATAGGAGTTGTACCTCTGGGAAGTTCCTCAATAGGGAATTCCAAGGTGGAGAGAGAATTCTCACCTCTTCCTTCACCTCTACATCCTCCACCAAAGATTCCTTAATTGTTTCCATCCATTGGTTGATTTCTTGATGCACTTGCACGGTCTTCAGTGTTTTCCATTGGACTCTCAATGTCTTGAATTGGCCTCAACTTCAATATCTTCTATTGGTTCTTCAATTTCAATGTCTTCTACTGGTTCTTCAACTTCCTCCACTGGTTCCTCGGTATGTTCTGTTGTTTCTACAACCCTTTTAGGTCCCACTACTTCCTCTGTTTGATAGTCCATTTGGAGAGAGTGCTGAGTTTGTGGCCTCCGAGAGCTTAACCTCTGGGATGTCTCAGCTTTTGAAATAATATCATTGATGAAAGTTTTTCTTCCTCCTCTTCCTTTGCCCTTGCCACCTGTACGATTAGTTTTCTTGCGTCCTCTCATGCATCCTGCATATCTACAAGAAAATCATCAGTACTTTTAAAATCTATAATTTCCTTCCTCGGCAATGGTGCCAAAATTTTGGTCACTTTAATTGCTTATTGAATTAAACAACAAAGTGTGACATTAATTGTCAACCCAGGGAAGTCTTGTTATTTCAAAGGCAACTGCGTACTATATGCACTCAATTTTAAAAGAAACAAAAGTTGTAGTATGAACAAATCACACCTTAAATTAACAAACTGAAGCTCCACTCTGCATTACAACAATTACACTCTATTGCAGATAACTAAAGAATGCTTAATTATATTCAAAGAATCATATAATGAAAAAGAATCGACCTGCAAAGGAAAACAATGGCTGTACTGTAACAGAGAGTCAGGGCCCTATCCCCAGAGCAGGAATCTCCAACACCTGCCTCTGATTAACTAGCTTGCCAATTCACTCTGTAACTTAATCACTGGTGAAACACTCATGAATTAACTTTGAGTACGCAACAATCAATTGAGAAAGAAACAAAGTTTCAGCAAAAGGTATTATAAACAATATTAAGGAAATAGTACTTGTTAACAAGGCATGAAAAAAAGACACACTTGACACACAGCAGAAATATAATGGGCGAATCTTGTGATGAAGGTGGGCCCTGTCCTTCTCACAAGATTCCCCAGGAAACAAGAACTAGAAAAAGATGTTCAGAACAAAATTTTATTCATCCATCAATATGTCATATTACAAAAAAGAATTCCAGTCCTATTCCTTCAGCTAAGCCTCTCCATAGTCTGTTCTCCCCTTCTAATGTAGATGTCTCCTCTTTATAAAGAGGAGACATCTATTACAAAAGATTTACATTATTTTAACCCATTATACAAAAATAGGGAAATCAATTTCCCGTCAACAAAATGCTGTTACAGTAATGCTGTCTTTAGATTATAGGCGTTACATCCAATGTAACAGCTTCCTCGGTGATCAGTTTGGTTCCTTTGCTACTGTCAAATTTAGAATGCAAATCTCGATTGTTTCAGAATCAAGATTCGCGTGCCATTTTTATTGTTTCAGTAACTGCAAAAATAGTCTCACAAACTCCGGGTTGTTTCAGCAACACGGACTGCACATCATTCTTTAACTGTTCAACACTTAATAATTCAATGATTAAATATGAAGATGTCGTGATTATATGCTAAATAATTAAACGTATAGTGATGCGAAGAATCATTACATACCTTTGAGATAGTTGGGTTAAAACACTAACAAAGACTTTTAAATGTATGTTAAAAAGGATGATATCATGGCAAAATGTATGGTCAAAAAGGGACAATATGAGGTCCTAACATCCTCCATTCATTTTTTAGTGTGAAGTTCCAGGGATAGAGTCGTCCCTATATATATTCAACTTTATACCATTCACTCACCCCAGAATCAACTGCCCATTTAACTTTGTGAGCTGAATTGCAAAACCATCAAAGACGTGCTTGATGATATATGGTCCTAAATAGTGTGTTTTAATTTTTCCTAGGAACTTCGCGAATTTGCTGTCATATAATAATACAAGATCTCCTTCCTGGAATGTCTTCTTCTCGATATGCCTATCATGCCAGGATTGCTCCATTACTTTCTACACTTGCTGATGGAACCTTGCTATGAACCTATCTTCTCCTAGAGCTAGTATTTTCGACATTCGTTCCTTCATAATCTCATGTTCTGCCATATATATGACAATTGCAATTCTCATACATGGCACAATGTATTCCATAAGCATAACTTCCTCTTATCCATATACTAGCCTAAAAGGTTTCTTCCCTATCAATTTATTGCATGTTGTTCTATATTCCCACAACACTGCTTGAATCCTTAAATCCTAGTCCTGTTTGTTCACATTGCATACCTTGGTCAATGAATTCTCTAGAGTCTTATTGAAATATTCCACTGTTCCATTTTCCTGCGGATGATAAGGAGTTCTTTTCTGGTGGTAAACCTAAAATTTCTCAGTTAGTGCTTCAATGGTATTATTCAAGAAATTTATCCCTTGGTCACTCATCAGAATTGTTGGACAACCAAATCTGGATAGTATATATTCAAAGATGAACTTCGTAGTAATTTCTAAATTTCAATCCTTCACTAGTTTTTCTTCACCCATCTTGTCAAATAATCAGTGGCAGTGAGGATATACCTCACACCAGTGTTCTTTCCTGGTAAACTGATAGGTCCAATGAAGTCAATAGTCCATTTGTCAAAAACCTGCAAAGTTACATGTGGTACTATCATCATCTCATCTTCCCTAGATGGCATTCCTGTTATTTGACTTACATCACATGCTTGACATAATTATTTTCCATCCTTATGTATTGTGGGCCACCATAACTAGACTCTCAAGATTTTATGCGCAGTGGATTTTCCTGCATAATTCCAACCTACAACTCCTCCATGAGATTATATCATAATACTCTGTCGTTCATGTTTTGGGATGTATCTATGCAGTACTTCATCTGGTCACATTTTGTACAGGTTTCAAACAAGCAATGAAAAATCAGCTGCTCGAACCACCAACTCCTCTTTTTGCTTCATAGTGTACTCCATGGGTGCAATTTCTATGGCCAGAAACTGAATAATATCCATGAAGTGATCATATGCGACTCTAATTGTGAATAGTTGTGCATTAGGCAGGTTATCTTCAATATTTGTGGGTTCTTCTCCTATCTATATTCTTGACAGATAATCAGGCCCGCCATTCAATTTACCTGGCTTCACTATAACCTCAAAGTCATACTCCTAGAATAATAGCAACCATCGACATATCTTTCCTCCTAAAACATGCTTATTCACCAAATACTTCAGCACAGAGTGATTAGTGAACATTTTGAAATTCTCTCCCCAAAAGTAGTGCCTGAACTTTTGTAATGCATATGCCATAGTTAATCCCTCTCCTTTTGTCGTGCTATATTTCTTTTCCACCTTGGACATTTTTCTACTTGCAAATGCCATGGGATGATCAATTTCTCCTGCTCCTAGTTATGCTAGCACTACACCTCTTGCTATGAAAGATGCATCAACATGCACATGAAACTCCTTCTTCTAGTATGGGAAAACTAAAATAGGTGCAGCTACCATCTTCTCTTTCAATACATACAAGCTCTCTTGGCACTCTTTGTCCTATTGAAAAGGCACATCTTTCTTCAACAATTTATCCATCAGCACAGTTATCTACGGATACCCCTTTATAAACTTTCTGTAAAAGCCAATGTGTCCTGATGTCCTGCACAATTGTCTTACTATTTCTTGGTGCTGGCTAGTTCACAATAACTGTGATATTAACAGGATCCACCATTAATCCCTGTTTACAGACTACATGTCCCAACATTATACCAAATGGTGCACAAAAGATGCACTTCTTCAAGTTCAATGAGATTTGGTACTGCCTACATGTATCCAGCATCAACCTTAAGCTTGCCACATGCTTCTTCAATAGCCCAAAGACTGTCCAATCGTCAAAGTATACTTCCAGAAACTTGTGTATATATTCTTTTAAGGCCGTAGCTACAACTCTGGAAAAGATATAAGGCACATTATTTAATCCAAAAGGCATCACCGTGTATTGATAACAGCCCCAATATATAGAAAAATTCATTTTATGTCTATCTTCTAGCACAATTCTAATATGATGGTATCTTGAAAAACCATATGTGAAAGAATAGGCCTCCTGTCCTCCTACATTGTCCAATACTTCCTATGTAAATGGTGTAGTGGAGGGGTCATGCAGGCATGCATCATTCAATTTCCTTAAGTCAACACAAATTATGATTTCCCCTTTTTCCTTCTTTTCCTGAACCACCATGGGTTTCACCCATTCAGACTCTTCGAAAGGTTCGATTATCCCAGCTGCTAAAATTTGTCTAATTCTTCTTACACTTCCTCTTATTTTTGATTCAGTATGTAAGGTCTCTTCTTGACAGGCTTCACATCAGGCTTCAGGGGAATCCTCATAACTCCCAAATCCCCTACTATGCCCTTCATATCTAAATCTTTAGTGGGGAAAACCTCCTGATATTCGTGCAAGAGATCTGTTATCTTTTTGATTGTGTCTTCATCTCAGTAATCTCTTATTTTTGTGTAATTTGGTTCAACCTCTGACCCTATATTCACCTTCTTCATCTTCATTGGCATCTCTACCTCAGGTCCATTTACTTCGCGATGACCTTCTGATTCTTTGATGTCAATATTGCGAGGATCTTCATCTTCTTCCACACTGAGATTATAACATTCCATTACATTACGTATCCGTGCAACCCAATCGGATTGCCAGATAACTGGAACTTCATTCTCAAAAATATTCTTCTTAACTATATTCAGAGCTACATCTATATGTGGACAATCATCTTCAAATCTGAATGTCATCAACCATTTCTGTCCAACTAGCAGTACCATGCCAAAGCTTTGTTTCCCAATACCAATTCTAAGGAATTGTCTCCAAGGTATGGATGAAGCCATGCACCCATTCTTCTCACAAAATTTCTTCCCAAGCCTTTATACATAGTTGTATGTGGTCTCTAAGATTAGTCTAGCCATCATACTTGTCTACGAGATTTGTTTCTACTTGACCAAACCTTACCCACATCAACCCTCCTATATTCTTCTTATGGTTACCCCACTATTTTGGGAAGTTTTAGTGTCTTTGGATAAACGCCTAATCCCCTAGACTAGTAGCTAAGTCTAGAACAACAGTGCAAAGCATTCTCTACCTTTTCTATAACCAATAGATTAAATAAGATAGTACAGAATCCTACCTGTAGCTTTCACTTACTCCTTATCTCCCTTGACCAATTCTGTTGCTCCTTTTTGTACTTAATTCGCTTGAAATTTACCTGCACACAGATAGAAATCAAAAACTGATCAAAGTATATGATAATGATCTATTGATTAAACATAGAATGGAATCAAGTTCATAATACACATATGAAAGCATCAACGAACAATACAAACATATGGAAAAAGCTTTGAACACTTTATTAGTAAAAGGAAGAGTTACAACCCAATTTGCTTGATTTAGTATCACTCCTCCAATTCAATCCCATCCTCTCCTCATAACAAACAAGACATTTTGACATCATTACAATACTTGAAACCAACTCAAGTCTCATACTAACAACATCTCCCTATAATTTAGTGATTTCCAACCCCTGATCACTTAGATGAGTGGTCTTTTTATAGGTGAATGAAGGAAGTTATGCCATAAATGGTGATAATGAATGCCCTCCCAAACTTAGGATTTAGTTCCATGGAGGAAGGGATAAAGGGATTGATGTTCCTTAAATCCTCCCTCATCCAATTTCGAGCCCAAAGGAGTAGATAAACTTGGGAAGCTTCTAGATGCATCCAATGGATAATAATATTCCCAAACCCGAATGAAGATTTCGATCAAATTCACCTAGCACACCCTGGTAGTGTACTGGGCTGCACTGCAGTAGACCCTGGTAGTGTATCTACCTATGCTGATTCTCTTAGAGACAATTTTTGGATGATTTCAGTCATAGAACTTCTTGGGAAGCTAGGCATTGACTTCTTTAGGGAATGTAACAACTAAATTAGGGTTTGATGGGCCCTAAAGCACTGATCTATAAGATGGGAGTGATGTGCCCAAATGGATCTGTAATAGTTTCCCCCTAAAGCATGAAGTTAAAAATATATATGTCGAGTGAAATGATTTACCATGTGGAGAGGAGGTTTCGAAGTGGAAGGTGACCTGCATCAATTACAATACCTATATCATGATAATTTGATGTTTTCTCATGAACTACTAAGGGAAGGCATACCCATGCTCAGGATATAAACTTTCATTACATGTACATAAATCAGATAGTCGTCTACAGATATAGACTCATGTTTCTATAGATATAGACCCATGATTAGGTTGACCATCTGTGTAAGGCCATTGTACATTTGATTTAGTACTCCTGAAAATATCGCAGCCGAGATGGATGAAACTAGATCCGAGGTCTTCATTCTTGTTCAACCTTTCACTCAAGTACAAGTCTAACCATGTGAATAGATGATTTGAAGTCGAACATGGGAAGAAATCATCTAGTTACCGGCCAATGATGTAAGCCATTAACAGACACGAGAGGAATCATCAATAATGATGATGACCCTCAAGGTACTACAGTACATTTCGCATGTTGTGAATAAATGATTTGATGTCGAACACCATACAAAGTCTTTCGGTCAAAGGCCTGTGATGTCAACCTATCGCTGGAAGAGAGAAACCTACCATTGATGTATGTAAGCCTCAAGGTACTGAAGGGGTGTTTCTAATTCAACTTCTTGGATAATGTGATAATGTCAACAAGAAGTGACTTGTCGCAGGAGAGCCTTGATGTATCCACATCAACGACATGAAATGAGGTAAATGATTTTGGAGATGAAAATCGACCGACGACAGAAGGTTCAGGAATGACAGTCATGAAAATGAAGGTTTAAGGTATTGAAAAGGATGAAGTTTGAACTGAATGACTTCTCTTGAACATGTTGGCGACACTAAGATGAATTGGTAGCATTGACCCAAAACAAAGTAATGGATGGTATGATAGACCAACAGTGTGATAACCATCAAGCTGAATGACCCAACCCACATAGCCATGGTGATGAGGTGAAAGTGTCATGTTCAAGAGCGACTTGCAACCATAAAGTGTTTAGCCATTTTTCCAATTTCCCCAGTCATTGCTAACTAGTACCTCTTTATTTTTATCAAGCTTGAGGAGGATAACATATGCTTGTTGTATAATTTCATCCTTCAGTTGAATCCATCGCTATTTGATGCTTTAACGAGTCTAGCGAAGGTGAAACTCGATCTTGTCTAGATGGACAAGTTTGTCGCTATTTTTTGTTTTTAACGAGTTTAACGACAAGGATAACTTGGTCCTTTTCATGTTTAGAGAGTTTGAAAAGGGACAAAAAGAAAACTCCATAAGTTCCTTTTCATAAATTAATCTCTTAAGCCTAAAAAAGCGTAAAATAATACAAGAGAGATATCATTTCCAATCCGTTAACGAGCTAGAAAGGACAAGCGCTCGACAATATTTTCATATTTAGAGAGTCTGAAAAGAGCTTTAAGAGGACTCCATTTTGAGGAACGAGTGGTGTCTAGGATAGCAACTGGTTCTGGTGATATTGGAACTTCTCAAAACATGTTGATTTATGTGAAGAGGCTGGCTAATAAGACCACTTATTGCAATTTTTCCTTAAAAAGGGTAAAACAACCAAGTGAAAGCATATGATCGGCCAAAGGGATGGTGGCGATGGGATGAAAACAACCAAGGCTCATCTGACGAAAGAGGATGATAGAATCGCAATCGTGAGGGTTAAAAATGAAAATGGGTTCATTTTTACACAAGCTTGAACTATAGGGAACTATGCTTGGGTTCAGTTTCATGTTTACACAAGCTTGAAATGAAAAACTATGCTTGGATTCAGTTTCATTTTTATACAAGATCGAAATGAAAAACTATGCTTGGATTGAGTTTCATTTTTACACAAGCTTGAAATGAAAAATTATGCTTGGATTCAGTTTCATTTTTACAGAAGCTTGAAATGAAAAACTATGCTTGATATTGGTTTACATGCCCCCAACATGATGAAAGAGAGAGTCTCCTGTAACCAGATGGAAGTCGCTGCGGTGAAGCAGGATGGTTATCCAAAACCTATTTGGCTTCGTCCAGATAGGGACAAAGGTGAATGGGGTGATTCCATTCACATAACCTATAGGGAAACTTAACTTTACCACTAGGTGCATGCCCCCAAGATTCATTACATTCACCTAAGTAGACTGCTCGTGGCTATTAGGTGGATGGAATGAAGGTTCTCTTATGAGATCAAGTGAAAGACTCGACTAGGATTTTATGAGATCTAATCAAAGACTCGATTTGGAACTTTGCTCTAGGGTATCTTGTTTCATTTTTTAAAGAGATTGACACAAGACAAGGAACTCTTCTATGGGAACTGTTTCATTTTTTTACTGAGGTTGACATAGTAAGAGAACCATCCTCGTGAACCTGTTTCATTTTTTAATGAGGTTGACACATTAAAAGAACTATCCTCATATTTCTTGTTTCATTTTTTAATGAGGTTGAAACAAGACAAGGAACTATCCTCATGGGAGCTGTCTCATTTTTTAATGAGGTTGACACAGTAAAAGAACCATCCTCATACTCCTTGTTTCATTTTTTAATGAGGTTGACACAAGACTAGGAACTGTCCTCATGTTTTCGATCACAACTCATAAGAGGTCATGAAGGAGAGATTTAGCTCCAATGACCCCAGTACATGATGCACAACATCACTGAATTGATCGTTAGTTGATGTAGGTATGGAACAAGTTGCCACATAATTAACCCGTGGCAGGGAAGATACCTGTTGGCATTATAACACAGGTTTGGCACTATGGCATAGGTGTTGCCCTTGATGCCAACTCACTCAGATGATAGATCACAGTTTAGGTTCTCAGAATGAAGGAAAAAGAGATATACGTAGGTTTCTCTTATCCAAGTCGCGTATACACGCGGGTTCGGCGACCAAAAGGCGCGTATATGTATGCACACACTTTCATGCAAGGAAAAGCGTGTACATACGGGAAAACTTATTTTTTGGTCCATGCTATTTAGTCCTTGGTATTTGAACCTATGGTTTTGAACCATGTGTTGAAAATGCAACAAGATGATGGAGCTTAGTGGAAAGAAGTCGCCTTCACTAAGTGGGCCCGCAGGCTATTTTTGGCGCAAAGTCTATTTTTAGACTATGTCTATTTTTAGACATATGGATCATGGTCTATGAGTTGCAGGATGCTATTTGTGGATGATTGGTCATGTTGGTAAAAATAGATGGACTTCTATTTTTAGACATATGGGTGGAGTCTATTTTTAGACTGCTAGGCTAAAAATAGAACAGTCGAATATTATTAGCTCTTAATAATATTTGGACTATAAACATTATCTTATCCTCTTGGAGCACTTCAGTTCGAGCTATGGATGTGGCACATGCAGCTGTCAGAAGGAAATACACTTTTCTTATGAGTCAGTTGAGCTATTGCATGGAGGACATCAGTTAGAACTCATGTGGTTGAGTTTGGTGGAGTTGATTGAGGAGTTGATGGAGTTGTGTTCAATTTGACTTGGTTGAACTAGTTGTATTTAGTCTAACTACAAAATACACTAGTGATAAGTGATGTGAATTAATTATTAATTAATTCAGTAATTATTAACTCATAAAGCAACTAAAGAATACATCAGTTAACTCAGTGCATGGACAGTTCAGTGGAGACAGGTGTTAGAGGTGAGTGAAAGGGCAAGACAACTGTCAGTTGTGACTATAGTTGTGCATGAGATTTGCACAATCAATGGATTGAGTATTGCCAATGAGGATTGTGTGGTTTAGCCAAGGGAAATACGAGTTTGGATCAGCCATTCTCATGCAGGATTGCGTAGTGGAGGCAGGCAAAGCAGTGGAGGAGATTTGAACCTGTGATTGATTCAGATCTGAGCTAGTTTTGTGTGTAGCAGGTGGAGATAGTATTGAGTACTTGTGAGGAGTATTGTACTATGTATTGTTACATGTTATCAATCATTATAATATACAGATAGTGTGGGGTTTTCAGCTGTATGCTTTCCCCGGGTTACATACTGTGTTAATGTGTGCATGTGATTGATGTTTCATTGTTTTTAACGCTGCTAAATTGATGATCAACGTAGAGGAGGTTATGTATTATGCGTGTATTTCGCAATAGTGTATAATCAGGATAATATCTATGAATAAGTGTCATATTATTCAAAATTTCTACACCATGGTATCTCATCCGAAGTGCTAAACCTAGGTATTGGGTCCATGGTATTGATTCTCTATGGTTTTGGACCATGGTATTGAGTAAGGCATAAGAATATAAAAGGGAAAAGAGATCATTTGGAAAATGCATTCACTCAAGCATTTAATATCTTATGAAGAGCAAGATCTGGAATACTGGTCATTGGGTTATGGTGTATAGCTGGATCTGAATGAAGGAGGAACCTGAGCGCAAGAAGAAGGATAAGTTCTATTGATGGGTCAAGATCTTAAGGCTTGAATAGTAGTATCTTTATGTGATTTTTATCTATTATATTTGACGCATGACTTGATCTATAAATTTGATAATCTAGGTATAACTGATGTCTAAATAAGTGAAAAGGGTAAATTATCTTTTATAGATCTATACGTAGGTTCAGCACCGAGAGGTGTGTATACACGCTGGTTTAGTAAGCCAAAACAGTGTATACGCTGGTTGGCCTTAATACAGGAGCGTATGCATGTAGGTTCTACATATTGAAGTAGCATACGTCTCATGAAATATGTTTTAGCCACTTCTGTTTATTGCTACAGTGTTCTGGGTTCAGGATTGGTTTTTGGTTAATGTTAATATATTCTGGTTACAGAATTCAGAGAAGTAATTATTTGATTCACTTTTGATTGAAGCAAAGGAGATTGGTGATGCAGATGTATTTGATGTTTGATTATTGTTATTGATGGATCCAGTCTAAAAATTTATGAAATGTGGTCCCTAGAAGAAAAAGAGAAGGTTGTAGCCTTCTATACATCAACACCTACGTACTAGTAGATCATCTAGTACAAGAGCTAAGGGGGTTGTAGCTCCCTTCCAAGAGAAGCTTGAGAACGAGAGAAGGTTGTAGCCTTCTGTAGGTAGAAGCCTGCATACTGGTATAAGACTGCACCAGTACAAAAACATTGTAAAAGAAGTTTCTAGTTGAAAGAAGATAGAGACAAATTGTAGTAGGTGGTTTTCACCCACATTGGGTTTCCACCTTATATCTTGTGTTATTATGTGTGATTGTCTGTTCTGTTTTACTCTTCCTGGTTATTGTTTATATGGTTTTGACACACAGATTAATGATCAACATCTGAAGAATAAATTAAATTATAATTCTACAAGTTATACACGAGTTTCCTTAACTGCAGTTGCGTATATACACCATTTCCACTAACTGAAGTAGTGTATGAAAATCTGATTATGAAATGAAAAATAATTGACTTGATAATACTGATTCACCCCCCCCTCTCAGTATTATTTCCAACAATTGGTATCAGAGCGGGTCCTTCAGAAGAAGCTTGATCACTTGAAGGAAGATCTATCATCATGAGCAACTATGAAAAAGAGGCATCGATCAGGCCACCAATATTTGATGGGAGCAACTTCGTCTATTGGAAGGTAAGAATCACTGCCTATCTTCAATCTCTTGGTACAGAAGTTTGGGATATCATGGAAGCAGGATACACATTTCCATCAGCAACTCCTATAGATACGACTGGTGAGAAGCAGTATAAAACAAATGCAGAGGTTGTCAATACTCTATTAGGGAGTTTATCTCAATCAGAATTTGTCAAGGTTATGCAGCTCAAAACCACAAAAGAAATATGGGACAAGATCGTTCTGAGCTATGAAGTAGACGATCAGGTAAAACGTGCAAAACTACAAACTCTTAGAATTCAATATGAAAATCTCAGAATGTACAATGATGAAAGTGTGGCTAATTATTTCTTACGTATAGATGAGATTGTTAATCGTATGAAAAACTTGGGTGAAGAGATAAAAGAAGTTACTTTGGTTGAAAAGGTTCTAAGATCTTTGTCTTCTAAGTTTGAATCAAACGTCGCTGCCATAGAAGAAAAACAGAATCTACAAAGTATTACCATGTCACAGCTACACGGAATCCTAACTGCTTTCGAAATGAGAAAAGGGGGACCATCAGACAAGAAAGAAGCTGCATTCAAAGCTTTAGGAAAAGGAGATTACAATGAGTCAGGACATATGTCAGAAGGAGAGGAAGAATCAAACTTTGTCAAGAACCTTCAACTGGGTTCTAGAAGATTCAAAGGTAAGCTACCTTTCAAATGCTTTGCTTGTGGAAGAGTTGGTCACTATGCAGCCAAGTGTCCTCATAAAGATAAGCTTGATAAAGGTATGGAACGAGTTAGATGGAACAGAAAGCAGAATGTAAGTAAGAAGAGCTATTATACACATGAAGACAGTGATGGATTTTCAATTAGTGATGAAGATGAACAATGTAATGATTCTGGATTTAAAACTTCTGTGGTTTATATCTTTTGAAATTACCAGAGAATCCACAGTAAAAATCATTTTTTTGTCAACGTTTCAAATCCCAACTAGGATCCATCATTAGGACTGCTTGAATGCTTGATAGTAGAAGAGCTTAATTGAGGGATTTAAATAGTAATGAGGGAAGAAGATTAAAAGATGAGATGAATGTCAACGGTTTTAATAATATTAATTGTAGAATTTTGAATAATTATTTTTGTTTAATTATTGATGAGTTTATTAATTGATTTAAATTATTATAAATTATTATTATGTTAATCATTATTATACAAATTAATTAATTAATTTTAATATTTTTAATGATTAATTGATTTTAATATAGTAATTATTATTATAAATTTTAATTCATATAAGCATTTAATATTAGCATAGTACTATTAATTATAAAATAGTATGTGAAATATTTAATATTAGTATATATTAGTATTAAATGAATAATAATCTTAGTATATTGTGTTCTATATATATATATATATATATATATATATATATATATATATATATATATATATATATATATATATATATATATATATATGTATGTATGTATGTATATGTATATATATGTATGTTAGTATAATGTTTATAAAATAGTATGTGATGTATTTATTATATAATGGTATTTAATGAATAATATATTAATATTAGTGTATTGTATTAATATTAAAATTAAAATTAAAATTAATAATACATATATATATGTTAATAATTAATAATTAGTAATTAATAATTAATAATTAATTATAGACTTTTGATGGCTTTTGAAGATGATGATTTCTTGGATGCTATAGATGAAAATGATCTCTATGAAGAAATTTCTAAACTTAAAATCTGTTTAGAAGAAAAGAGTATGATCATAGATACTCTGACATTTCAATTTGATGAACGGGAAAAACACAATGAAAAGTTAGAATGTGAAATTGTGGGACTTAAAAGATATTGAGAAAACAAAAGCTCTTAATCTTAGATTTGCTAAAGGATCTGAAACTTTAGATGAGATTATCAAAGTGAAACGTTCTCCACTAATCAATACAAGTCTTGGATATACTGAAGAAGCATCTCAAGCACAGAAGCCATCCACCTGCAAAAGTTATCTTGATGCAGCAAGGAAAAGTGAACGGGTTGACAATCGACAAAAAAGGCATAAAGCAGATCACCAGGTAAATCAGGTTCAATCGACCTCAAGGATGAACAGAGATCACCAAGTACATCGGGGACAATCTACTTCAACGATGAACAGAAGCTACAACCAACCGCAGGTAAATCATTCTCAATTTGCCTCAAGAATGAATGGCTATGGAAACTACAATCACCTGGACGGAAGGTTTGATAATCACAGGAATTTCTTCAATGGCCAATGTTTCTCTTGTCATAACTTTGAACAAAAAGTAGCTCAATGTGTTGCCTACAAGACCATCATGACCAGAGAAGGATGAAATCAAAGGAGTGTGATTGGAAAAAGAACCTACAATAACTTTTCTACTCTTGAAAATGAAATAGAATGTTCTATTTGTAACAACTTCGGTCATGAAGATTCTGAATGCAGGAGTAAGTTTCGGCAAAAAACTTAGAAGGAACAAGCTTCATTGAGTCCAAAAACATGGAGGAAGAAAGAACCACAACCAGAAAATGTGGTATAGCCTTATATGCGGAAGGATAGGAAAATCAGTGGTACATCGACAGTGGATGCTCAAAACATATGACAAGTGATAAAGAAAAGCTTCAGTCATATAGTGCCTTTGAAAAGGAAAGGAAGGTCTCATTTGGAAATGACACCCCTACATTCATAAAAGGTAAAGGTTCTATTATTTTGAAAGAAAAAGTCAAAGCTAGAAATGTTATGTATGTTGATGCCTTAAAACATAATCTATTGAGTGTCAGTCAAATGTGTGATCAAGGAAATGAGGTAATATTTCGATCAAATGGATGTATTTTTCGTGAGCTTGATACAAGAGAAACAATGATCAAAGGCATAAGAACTCCAAATAATTTATACACACTTAATGGAGGACAACAACAATGCTATCTAAGCAAGAACGATGAACACTGGCTATGGCATAGAAGATTAGGGCATCTAAGCTTCTCTCAGATAAGGAAAACATGCAAATATTAGGCGGTTCGTGATCTCCCTGACATCAGAATTCCAGACAATACAATATGAAAATAATGTCAGTTTGGTAAGCAAACCAGAACTAATTTCCCTAAGAAGGAAGGATTAGCAAGTAAACCACTTGAACTTGTCCATACAGATGTATGTGGTCCATCCAGGAAAAGGTCACCTCGAGGAGAAGAATACTTCATATCGTTCATTGACGACTTTTCTAGGATGTGTTGGATAGGACTTCTGAAGCATAAAGACAAAGCTTTTGAAAAGTTCAAAGCATTTAAAGCCTTGGTTGAAAACGAATCAGATCGCAAAATCAAATGCCTTAGGTCTGATCAAGGAGGGGAATTTACCTCGGATGAATTTTTTTATTTTTGTGAAGAACATGGAATAAGAAGGGAATTCTCTACTCCAAGGACTCCTCAGCAAAATGGAGTAGTAGAAAGAATGAACAGAATGGTTCAACAAATGGCTCGTGCTATGCTTGATGAGTCTGGAACTCCTGCAACCTTCTGGGGTGAAGCTACATTTGCTACCATTACTATTCTCAACAAGACAAACATCCAAGTGAACAGCACTCGAACTCCTCATGAACTCTGGTACGGTAAGACTCCTACGGTAAAATACTTCAAAATTTTTGGAAGCAAATGTTACATCAACAGGATTGATGAAAACCTTGGAAAGTTTGAACCTAGAGCAGATGAAGGCATTCTCCTTGGTTACTCCCCCCAAAGCAAAGGATATAAGTGTTACAATAAAAGACTTAGAAAAATTGTTGAAAGTATTGATGTAGTGGTTGATGAAGAAGGAAACAATCCAAGGCAGGTAAAATCCGAAGATTTCGAAGATGATGAGGACTATCCTTCAACATCAAATTAGACTAATGATGAAGAAGAAACCTATGAGGCACCAAAAGAACAGATAAGGGTAGAAGAGAAGAATCCATCCAGGTATGTCCAGAAGAATCATCCAGAGACTCAAATTTTGGGGCAGAAAGAGGCAGGTGTACAAATAAGAAGAACTATTTCATAAGCTTCAAGCTATCTAGCATTGCTCTCCTCCACTGAATCACAAAATGTAAGTGAATCATGCAAAGATGAATGCTGGGTTAAGGCCATGAATGAAGAACTTGAGCAGACTGAAAAGAATAACACTTGGGAGTTGGTTCCTAGACCAAATGATAAGAATGTCATAGGACAAAATGGATATTCAAAAACAAGCTGAATGAGAATGGAGATGTTATTAGAAACAAGGCTAGACTTGTTTGTAAAGGGTATGCTCAACAAGAAGGCATAGACTTTGAAGAAACTTTTGCACCAGTTGCTAGACTTGATGCCATAAGAATGTTCCTAGCTCTTTCTAGCTTTTAGGAGTTCAAAGTATATCAAATGGATGTGAAATATGCTTTTCTAAATGGAGACTTAGAAGAACAAGTGTACATTGAGAAACCAGATGGCTTCATCCTTGGAAATGATCCAAAACTTGTATGTAGACTCAAAAGGGCTCTCTATAGCCTTAAACAGGCTCCAAGGGCTTGGTATTTTCGGTTGAACAAATATCTCCATCAACAAGGTTTTTCAAAAGGATCAACAGATAGCAATCTATATATAAAAATTGACAACGATCAATTGTTAATACTTGTTGTGTATGTTGATGATATCATCTTTGGTAGCAATGAAGAAACCATGAGTCAAAACTTTGCTTTGGTGATGCAGAAGAATTTGAAACGTCCTTACTTGGTGAGCTCACATATTTTCTTGGTTTACAAGTCCAACAAAACAAAGATGGTATTTTTCTAACACAAACCAAGTACCTCAAGCAGATCTTGAATAAATATGGGATGGAGGATTTGAAACCAGTATGTACCCTGATGGTAACAAGATGTAGCCTCAGCACAAATGGTGAATCAGCAGTAGTACATCAACCAACCAATAGATCCATGATTCATAGTCTTCTCTATTTGACAGGTACCCGACTAGACATCATGCATGCAGTGGGAATAGTTGGAAGATTCCAAGCAAATCCAAAGGAAGCACACCTTCAGGCAGTTAAGAGGATTTTTAAATATCTTCAAGGAACGCAAAATTATGGCTTATAGTATCCTAGAGATACAGATCTCACACTTCATGCATATACAGATGCAGATTGGGCACAAAGTGTGGATGATAGAGAAAGAACTAGTGGTGGTGCATTATTTATGGGTTCCAGATTAGTATCTTGGTTTAGCAAGAAACAAAGCTCAGTTGCATTATCTATAGCTGAAATAGAATATGTGGTTACTGCATCTTACTGCACACAACTCCTTTGGATGATGCAAACATTGCAAGACATTCAAATCACTTGTACTCCACCTATCTCCATTTTTTGTGATAATACAAGTGCAATTAGTATTTCAAAGAATCCAGTCATGCATTCAAAGACCAAGCACATACCTATCAAATATCATTTTCTCCAGGAACAAGTGCTTGAAAAAAAGGTCAAATTGGAGTATGTTCCCTCAAAGGAACAAGTTGCTGATATATTCACCATACCGCTGCCCATGGAGACATTTGAATACCTCAGCCAGAAGCTGGGAGTAGTTGATGCATCATGCTGCTATTGAAATTATCTATTTCAAAGAAAAGTGGTTGTACATGAGTTTCATGAAGCGTATCCACGTACATATGCCGGTTTCTGTGGGTACAGTCGCGTATATGTTGGTTTGAAGACAAACAGTGGGGCTAGATTCAGGATGAAAAGAGTCTGATATGGGTCTGATAGAAACCATCTGGCACAGGTTCAGGGGGAGCATATACTTCTAATAATGTATTGTTGGCATTATCTTAGAAGATCTTGGTTCATTTTCTTTCAGGTGGAACAAGTGTAAAGGGAGATCATGGTTGCAGGTCTTGATTGACAGATGCTGTTGATGTAATTGCTGATGACTATCGTAGTCTTGTCTAAGATATTTAGTCTCTATGTCATGTATTACCTTTATTATCAAGGTCATGTAACGGCCTATCTTGGTTTCCCCACTATGCCTGGGATGGATGATGTAATGTTCTTGTTTTATCATGTGTAAACTTTTGGTGTATCCCCACTTGATTGGGTGGATGAGTCAATATTGGTGTATCCCCACTTGGTTGGGAGATGGATGTATGTATGAGTCTTTGGTGATAGGAAGGTCATTTATGATGTATAACTTCATGTTTCTTCTTGTAGAACATCTTTTTGCAGACCTTGCCTACAGTCAAGGGGAGCATGGACAGCACAGCAGAGCAGAGATTTCAACATGTACTCAGGGGGAGCATAACCCTTTTCCCTTGATGACAAAGGGGGAGAATGACTTTGAGTGACTTGGGGTTGCCATCAAGTCCAAAGGGGGAGATTGTTGGCATTATAACATAGGTTTGGCACTATGGCACAGGTGTTGTCCTTGATGGAAACTCACTCAGATGACAGATCACAGTTCAAGCTCTCAGAGTGAAGGAAAAGGAGATATACGCAGGTTCCTCTTAACCAAGTCGCGTATACACGCAGGTTTGGCGATCAAAAGTTGCATATACGTATGCACACATTTTAATGCAAGGAAAAGCACGTACATGTGGGAAAACTTATTTTTTTAGTCCATGGTATTTAGTCCTTGGTATTTGAACCTATGGTTTTGAACCATGGTATCTCATCCGAAGTGCTAAACCCAGGTATTAGGTCCATGGTATTGATTCTCTACAGTTTTGGACCATGGTATTGAGTAAGGCCTAAGACTATAAAAGGGGAAAGAGATAATTTGGCAAATGCATTCACTCAAGCATTGAATATCTTATGAAGAGCAAGATCTGGAATATTGGTCATTGGGTTATGGTGCATAGCTGGATCTGAATGAAGGAGGAACCTAAGTGCAAGAAGAAGGATAAGTTCTATTGATGGTTCAAGATCTTAAGGCTTGAATAGTAGTATCTTTATGTGATTTTGATCTGTTATATTTGACGCATGACTTGATCTATAAATCTGATAATCTAGGTATAACTGATCTCTGAATAAGTGTAAAGGGTAAATTATCTTTTATAGATCTGTACGCAGGTTCAGCACAACAGAGGTGTGTATACACGATGGTTCAGTAAGCCAAAATAGTGTATAAACTAGTTGGCCTTAATACAGGAGCGTATGCACAGAGGTTCTACATATTGTAGTAGTGTACATCTCATGAAATATGTTTTAGCCACTTATGTTTATTGCTGCAGTGTTCTGGGTTCAGGATTGGTTTCTAGTTACTGTTAATATATTCTGGTTACAACATTCAGAGAAGTAATTGTTTGATTCAGTTTTCATTGAAGAAAAGGAGATTGGTTGATGTAGATGTATTTGATGTTTGATTATTGTTATTGATGGATCCAGTCTGAAAATTTATGAAACGCGGTCCTTGGAAGAAAAAGAGAAGGTTGTAGCCTTCTATAGGTCAGCACCTACGTACTAGTAGATCAGCTAGTACAAGAGCTAAGGGGGTTGTAGCTCCCTTCCAGGAGATGTTGGAGAACGAGAGAAAGTTGTAGCCTTTTGCAGGTAGAAGCCTGCGTACTCGTATAAGACTGCACCAGTACAGAAACATTGTAAAAATAATTTTCTAATTGAAAGAAGATAGAGACAAATTACAGCAGGCGGTTTTCACCCACATTGGGTTTCCACCTTATATCTTGTGTTCTTATGTGTGACTATCTATTCTGTTTTACTATTCCTAGTTACTATTTATATGGTTCTAACACACAGATTAATGATCAACATCTGAAGAATAAATTAAATTATAAGTCTGCAAGTTATACGTGAATTTCCTTAACTGCAGTTGCGTATATATGTCGTTTCCACTAACTAAAGTAGTGTATGCAAATCTGATTATGAAATGAAAAATAATTGACTTGATAATATTGATTCACCCCCCCTCCCCTTCTTAGTATTATTTCCAACAATACCATTGGTACAAATGTACCATTTAGGGAAGATGGTTGACTAGGAGCCATATTTGGACCGGGAAATGAAAGTTGGTCAATGGTGACAATTCTGCCTTCATGCAGGAAACAAATCACTCGAAAGAGTGTTAAAAAATAGCTCCCATGTCATAAACATAGTCGCGCCCTAGAATTAAATTGTAATCTAATGGGCCTGGGACTACCATCACGTTTAGATAAATGATTTTTCCTCCCAAAGTAATAGATAACTGAGGGAGGATCCCTAATGGTCAACTAGTTCCTCTATTAAAAGCCAACAGATTCTGGGTAACGGGCACAAGCGACAGTGAACCAAGTGCTTTCCAAGTAGTTGAGGAAAGGATGCTCACTGATGCACCTTCACTATAATAGTGCTAGATACAATCATATTACAAACCTGTACTATGATATGGAAATGCACATAAGAAGGAAGACGAAATCCTGCCAGTCGATTCCAATCAAAGGAAGTGATCAGACTACTTGTAGGGGGTACCGTAAGAATGGGAGAATTAGCGCATTGAGTTACGAGAACTCGAGGACTTTCCTCCTTTCTTGATGTAACAGGAGGACTGTCCCCAAGCTAATTAGAATATAAAGAAAAAAAAAGAACTTGAGTGGTATCATTTTCACTCTTTTCGGGAAAGGTACGATTTACTGAAGGTGAAATCGAGTCAACTGTTACCTCAACCTATCGATTTGGGTCGGGTATAGACTCATAGGATTCACTTTTAGAGAGAATGGTTTCGACTGACAGTTGATTTTGGTCAGCCAATTCATCAACTAGTGAAGGATTTAGGGAGAGTTTTATGTAACCAAATGGAAGTTGTTGCGGTGAAGCAGGACAGTTATCCAACACTTTTTGGCTTCATCTAGATAGGGACAAAGGTGAATGGGGTGATTCCCTTCATATAACCTACAAGGAAACTTAACTTTACCCTTCTTTCCATGAAATTTAGTATCACTAGTTGATGGTGTGTCACCAGCATGATCTCGAGAAGTTGATGACACAGGATGATGTGAATGAGAAGACCATTCTTCTAAGATCTGATGAATACCAGGAAAATTTCAAAGAATATGGTTTCCCGCACAAGTTTGCATGGACATCGAACTTTGTGAGGCCTAATAGATGGTTTCTCATTAGTAGTTGCATTCGAAGCAATGGATGCTTGGTTGGCCCCTTGCTGAATTGGCTTCTTCTTCTTCTTCTTCTTCCCTTTCTCCTTGTTTTTAGTCACCTGGTTACTAGTACCAATACTTTCACCAGGTGAAGAGGAAGAAACAACTGAGGAAGAAGGCAAAGGGTCAACGTTAGGATCAACTGGAGGTTGATTTTGTCCAGTTGGAGGAGTACTCAATTGTGAAGAAATCATGACATTTTGAACCAAGGAGGTTGAAAGCAACCATACTGGCAAGCCAATGGTAAGTCGCGGAAGGGACAATGTAGCCATATAAGGAGCACCAATATTTCCGAAAGAAGGAAAAGGACTAGGATTCCCATCAAAAGGAATTCCTTGATTGGTGGACTCCAAATTTGTCGCCATATGTCTCAACCTAAGATCAACTAAGGAGAGAGTATGGAGGATGTTATCCGTGGTAAATTAATTTAATTTTAATCATAGTAACAAAACAAAACAAAAGAGGGATGTTCTAGGCAAAAGGATTACCAAGTAACTGAGAACTGCAGAATACCTCCTAGTGAACCAAGTAGTACGGGCAAGCAATCTCCCCGAATGTTGTGTTCGGTGTATCACAGTTTACAAGGTGGCCATCTCAGTTACCTAAGGATGGATAGAAACCTAGTGTTGTCCTCCCACATATACCCGAAAGTACGTGGAGGCCCAATCTATATAAGCGATGTCTAATGCAAAACCGCATAGTGAGAGCATTGGCATATACTTTACGTACTATAAAATTGCCCTATATACCTGAAGGTATGTGGATAAGCTACAATATACTCACATACATGGAATAAGGTATCACACTCAGGATGTATTGTAGACAAGTTAGTGACAACTACTTTGTTTTGCGATGCTGGAACACGTCTCCAGCCTAGACCTCTAACTGTTTTTCGTTAGGTGATAATGCTCCATTAGGTAAATTCAGATAAATTTTAAGTTTATCTACTTTAGAATTTTCCTTTCAAGGTGCACCACATGATGTATGTTTTCAATTCCTAAAATTCATCTAATATGATAAACATTCTTTCCACTCAATTTAACAATGAAAATCCTTAGCTAGTAGGGATAGATCAATCAAATCTTTGACAAAGAGCAAAGAGCACATCTAATGCAATCTCCCTAGCTATTCCATTCAAGCATTCACAAAATTTTTCAATGAAACATGCATGTATTTCTTTTCGATTTCCCTTAATGTGAATGAACAAAAAGGAAAACTAATGCACAATCGATCAATAAACTCTTTTATAAAACAAGACGATTTTGCGACAATTTCTTTTCAAGGAAAGGAAGACTTTATGACACTTTCATTTTCAAAGAAATGAGGAATTATGACACTTCCAATGAAAATACTAATCATATGCACACATCAATCAATCGATCTTTCATGAATGAGGAATTTACGGCAATTCAACTTTCAAAGGAAAATATGATTTTACGACACTTTCTTTCGATAGAGATCAATCAACCAAAAACTAACTTTCGACTATAGATTGAAAATGACAAAGTAAATACATATGAAACATTTATCAATCCTAGTCTACGTAGGGCCAACTAAGGAGATGAAAACCTATTTTATGACACATGACATCCATTTACAATCAACAAACAAGCAATCAGAATAATTTTGGTAAAAACTTTAATTCCAAGGGTGGGAACCTAAGCCTAGGAAGATCAGCGTAGGCCAAAGAGGGGGTAATTGCACTGCAGTGCATTGTCTCTAACTGGAGGGTGCATTACAGTGAATTGTCTCTAAGGCTAGTCTGTGCTGATTCCTGTGAGGCCACTCAAGAGTAATCTAACCTCAAATTTTGACAAAAATTCAATGCAAAAGGCTGAATTACAACAAGTAAAGTATGTCAAGGTGTCTAAGGAGGTGGATAAGCTACTAAGATGGATAATCTCTCCCCAGCGGAGTCGCCAATTTGTTTTGGGAAGTTTTAGTGTCTTTGGATAAACGCCTAATCCCCTAGACTAGTAGCTAAGTCCAGAACAACAGTGCAAAGCATTCTTTGCCTTTTCTATAACCAATATATTAAATAAGATGGTAAAGAAGCCTACCTGTAGCTTTCGCTTACTCCTTATCTCCCATAACCAATTATGTCACTCCTTTCCGTACCTAATCCGCTTGAAAAGTACTTGCACACAAACAGAAGACAAAAACCGATCAAATCATATGATAATGGGCTATTGATTAAACATAGAATTGAATCAAGTTCATGATACACATATGAAAGCATCAATGAATGATAAAAACATATGGAGAAATCTTTGAACAATTCATTAATAAAAGGAAGAGTTACAACCTAATTTGCTTGATTCAGTATCACTCCTCCAGTTCAATCCCATCCTCTCCTCATAACAAGCAAGAAAGTTTGACATCATTACAATACTTGAAACCAACTCAAGTCTCATACTAACAGAATCTCCCTATAATTCAATGATTTCCAGCCCCTGATCACTTAGATGAGTGTTCTTTTTATAAGTGAATGAAGGAAGTTATGCCATAAATGGTGATAATGAATGCCCTACCAAACTTAGGATTTAGTTCCATGGAAGAAGGGATAAAGGGATTGATGTTCCTTAACTCCTACCTCATCCAATTTCGAGCCCAAAGGAAACTTGGGAAGCTTCTAGATGCATCCAATGGATAAGAATATTCCCAAACCTCAATGAAGATTTCGCTCAAATTCACCCAGCACACCCTGGTAGTGTACTAGGCTGCACTGCAATGCACCCTAGTAGTGTACTGGGCTACACTGCAGCGCACCCTGGTAGTGTATCTACCTGCGCTGATCCTCTTATAGACATTTTTTGGATGATTTTAGTCATAGAACTTCTTGGGAAGCTAGGCATTCTGATGGTTGAATTCTTTAGGGCATGTAACAACTGAATTATGGTTTGATGGGCCCTAAAGCACTGATCTATAAGATGGGAGTGATGTGCCCAAATGGATCTATAACACCTAACATCTTGCAGAAGTAGCCCTCAGTTCCTGATGCAGAGCTAACAATCTCTGGCATTCGAGTACCTGTCTTTCAAATTCTGTAAAGAAAGTATTTATATTACCCAAACCATCATACAAAGGTAAATCACATACCTCAACTGTCATACAACACACTGCTTTAGTAATCCTTGCACATCGCCTTGTAGACACTTCATGCAACATGTTCTACCATTTTTCAAATTCCTCTTCTGAATTTGAAGTGTAGGAAGTATCTTGCTCCCAATTCAGTTTTCCATATGCAGTATGGTTAATCCATTCTTCTTCTTTTGCTATTATTTGATAAATTTTGTCGATGTCATCCATGCTATACTCTTCTTCGACAGGTTCATTATACCTGGCTCCCTCCGATGGATCTAATGGAACAATAACTATCATATTGTTGCTCTCAAATATCATTTTACTTTTATTTAAGTTAATTATAGCCATGTTAGGAAATGCCCAATCTAATTCAAGAAATGTGGGATAGGGATTACTATCATCCACAATCTCAATCACTTCGAAGTTAGTGCTAGTGCGCACTCCATCAATCTCTACTATGATACCTACCAACCTTCCTAGAGGGACAATATTCTATTGATTTTCTCGTATTTATCTAGATAGTTGACCATTGCAGTTTCGTCCTACCCATCAATTCCCAAGTTTTCTTCGGTGAGACATTGGCATCAGTTCCTAGATCTAAGATAACTTGATCCATGTCATATTCTCCAATTTGTGTTGTAAGCCTTGTTGCCTTTCTAGTCCACTTCTTGTGTCTATGTAGATTATTTACTGTGCACATCTCACTCTACAGTACCTATTTAGAAGCACAAGATTATATCAATTCCTGCAATCCCTCTATGGCCTTCTAATTTCTTAACAACTTCATGCAAGTCTACATAAAAGACTTCAAGATATCTGGATCCACATTTTGTGTCACAACTGGTACTATCTCGCAGTTATTCTTTTGAGTCGAATGCGCAATAGACGTTGAGGTCCCATCATCCATAACGATTCACCTTGCCTCCATGAATACTTTATTTTCCTTCAGGATATCAAATGCAAGATATTTTTCAGTAGTTTTTCTTACCCATGTAGCCTCAGCTTCCTTTTTCCCATTTTCTTTATCATCTCCGGCCGCAACTGCACTTTGTGCTACAATATTGATGGACAATTCATCCTCCCTTGGCTCAACAGTCATCATTTGAATATTTATTGTAAACTGATGGTTTCGTTTCTCCTTCATCTTCGCAATAAGGACAAGGGATTCTTCTATCACATGATCAAAAGACTTACAATATCTATAGATAGGGTTCTGATAGTCTCTTGCGAAGTGTCCTACCTATCCACAGTTATAACAGATAATTTAGCCATATCCTTGACCATATCCTCATCCTCATCCTTGAAAGCCTCCTCGACCAGCGTGTTGGACTAGTTCCTCATGTGTATGTTCTTCACCTTTCAGTCTATCAACATCAGCAATGTGCTCCCATAACTTTGACAAATTTTCTCATCATGGCCTATTGATCTACAAAATTTGCAAAATATCTACTTTGGGGTATGTAGATACTTTTGTAATAGGTAGAAATATTTAGAGCGATGTTGGCCTCTCATTCTACAAATACCGCACCACAGCCCTTGGTTTACTGGTTTAGGTGCTCCACTTGCTAAATAATCTTTGAACACAGGGCATTCATCCCTATAATGACCCTCTTCTTTGCATTTTGTAAACCATAATTTTAATCGAGTTTCTTTACCTTTCTTGAGATCTTGCAATTCCAAGGTCAAATTGGCTAGCTGATTCAAAATATCTTATACTCCTGCATGAGTATCTCCAATCAGCGAAGCTTCTAGCTTCATCGCAATCTCCAATGCTTTAGCTTAAGTCGTGATCTTATGTTGTGTCAAAGGTAACCTAATATGTGGTAGTAGCGCAGCTATGAAACATTCCTTATGATATTTTGGGGGTATATTAAAGATTACTTGTCCCATTAACACCATGAATCGCTGATCTAACTCCCAGACAGACTTAGTTTTTTCCTGTTTGATTTCTTTTAGCTCTGTGATGCACTGTGATTCTGATTTTGGCGTCTTGAATTATGATATCAATGCTTTCTTAATTTCATCCAATGAAGCAGTCAGATTAGTCACAGAGTATTTCATATACCATGTTTGCGCTCTTTCTCACAGAAATGTGATGAGCTACGCCTTCTTTAAATCATCACTAGTGATCTATCTTTCTATCCATACTGCATCATCTATAAACTAGAACTAATAAGGATCCTCTGATCCTAGTCCTTTAAAAATAGGTAGCTTAATGTCATCGACCATTTCCCTTCCTGGGTGGTTAGGCGGAGGGCGAGGGGGTGGGGGTGTAAGGGAATTATGGGGAGCAGGATGGGGTGTAAGGGGGGTGGATGGATGGGGAATCCCAAAGGTGCCTTGATTTTTCTCAACTCCTAACTTTGACATGCCTTCAGGATAGGAGGGGAAATGTTGTGGCGTTGTAGAGTTACTTATTTCTTCTTCACTCTCAGATCCTCCTAATAAGGGGCTATAGTGAGTCTTAATAAAATTCTTTGGATCTATTCTATATCATTTTCCACTTTGCGTAGACCCTACTTCAACCTTATTTTCTCTTCGTCCAAACATTAATTTGACTACATCCGTAGAATCCCATTTTCACACAATAACATCTTAATCCAGAGATTAAAAGAGTTTAAGAGCTTACCTCATGGTCCTTTGAAAAATCTTCATTCAGCTTCACTATAGGATACGATCACATCTATTGCGAACTCAATGATAAATCCTCCCAAAATTCTATCGATCTAGAAATCAACATCTTTTGAGATACTATTACTGACGTTCTTGAGTCACTGTATCCATTCTGGATTCCACTCCTTAGGTTCATCATTCTTCAAACAAGTCTTATTCTTGGTCAACTTAGATACCCATTCATACAATTCAATGTGGAATGAAAGATATACTTATGCAACCAATCTTCTGCTGATAATCGAGGGTTTCTATTCCCTTTTTCTGCAAATTCTCTTTCTTTCTATTCAACCCACTCTTGGATTTCTTTCTTCGACATACGCCAAAACATATCCCCTAAGCAGATCTCGGTCCCAACAATGGAACCATTTTTTGGTTTAAGGGAGCTTGACCTTGGTTCAGAGTATGATGCGCACAAACAAAATGCTCAACTATTGGCCCTTTCGGCAACAACCTGCAAGCATATCACAGTCTCACCCAAAGCGGTTATGTGAGGTTGCAGAACTACGTTTCTGTAGCCAGAGGGATATCCTCGTTGTGGCACCTATGTGTTCACTTATGTCTTATATCTATCTACATATAAGCATCCATGAATAACGTCATGTTGGTGATTAACTTACAGATTGGTACTTAACACATAAACATAATAGAGAACAATATAACATATAGTATTTCGCATAATTGAGTAAAAGGCATGCATGATGATATATATAACAATAGATAATGAACACAGAAAGATACTCAATACTTCACCAAAACTTCTTCTTTATTAATAAGGATCTTCAATACATACACTTCTCTGACTTGCACCCCTAGCTACAGGTAGTCTGTGCACTCAGCTGCAGACTCTTCCAAGGCCTTCATGCACTCAACTACGAAGCCTTCCAAAAATTAGAGACCCAAGACAAAAAATATGATCAATTTATGAATTCTATCTATGATTAGCTATCAAAAAAGTATTACATATTCTTTATATAACTTTCCTTAGTACAGTAACATGATCCACATACCATGGATCCGACAAAACAATGCACTCATACCCGATATCTGTTACAAAATAAGGGACTTAGACCGACCCGAAGGCCCCTAAACATTGTGCGATGAATAGAACTTCGCTAGCTCCACGTGCTCCACTCCTCAAAATATTGAGTCTTTGACCAAAAGTTGGACCAAGTTGGGATGCGCCCAACACCATGATTAATATAACTAGAGATCCTCGAGTAGAGTTCATTTTCTTGTGTCAAGCTCGCTAAAAGATGAAACAAGGTATCAGAGTAGAGTTCCTTGTCTTGTGTCAAGGTCGTTAAAAAATGAAACAAGGTTCCTGAGAAAAGCTCCTTTTCTTGTGTCAACCTCCTTAAAACATGAAACAAGGTTCCCAAAGTAGAGTTCCTTTTCTTATGTCAAGCTCGTTAAAAAATGAAACAAGTTTCCTAGAGAAAATTTCCTTTTCTTTTGTCAAGCTTCTTAAAAAAGGAAACAAGGTCTATGAACATAGTTATTTTCTTGTTTCAAGAACATTAAAAAATGAAACAGATCCCCTTGCACTTTGAGTCTTTGATTAGATCTCATAAATTCCCAGTCGAGTCTTTCACTTGATCTCGTACATGAACCTTCATTCGATCCACCTGTTAGCAACCAGTAGTCTACTTGGGTGAATGAAATGAAGCTTGGGAGCATGTGTCTAGAATTGAGTCATTATGTTGGATGCACACAAACTTATTTCAAGCATATTTTTTTCTCTCTTACAAGCTTGTGTAAAAATGAAACCAACTTCAAGCATAGTTTTTTCTTCATTTCAAGCTTGTGTAAAAATGAAACCAATTTCAAGAATAGTTTCCCATGTTTCAATATTGTGTAAAAATGAAACAATTCTCATTTTATCCCTCATGATTACCTTTTTTATCAACCTGTTTCTGCCATATGAGCCTTGGTTTTCTCATTCCTTCAACACCATCTTCTTGGCCAATCATACTCTTTCACTTGGTTGTTTTACCCTTTCCTGAGGAACAACTATGATGAATGGTATTATTAGCTAGCCTCTTGACCTCTATGTGGTTTGAGTAGTTCCATCATGACCGGAACCAGTTGGTACCCTTTATACCACTCGTTCCTCTAAGTATAGTTCTCTTTCATCTCTTTTTAGACTCCCAAAATATGAAACAATTTCAAAGTACTTGTGTTTTCAAACTCATGAAATTAAATGAAATATGTCTCCTTAGTATGAGTTTAACCCTTTTTCAAACTGAGATAGACTATTTATGATAAGGAATACCTTAGTGGAACATGGCTAAGAGGTTCTCTTCAGTATTGTTTTATTCCTTTTTGGAATCAAGGGACTATTTATGGAAATGAACCTTTGGAGTTTTATTTTTTTCCTCTTTCTCAAACTCTATAAACATGAAAACGGAGTTGAGTTAGACCTTCGCTAGACTTGTATAGACATCAAATAGTCATGGACTTGTCGAACATGATGCGGATCGAACCACTCCTTGTCAAGGTTCGTTAAAAATACTCAGAGGGATTCATCTGAAGGATGAGCTTACAGATCAAACATATGTTATCCTCCTCAATCTTGTTAAAAAATAAAGAGGTACTAACCAAAAATGGTTGGGGAAATTGGGAAAATAGGGTACTCAAATTATTGGTGGCAGCGAGTCGCTCTTGAACATGACACTCTTCCACTTCATATTCTTGGTTATTGGATTAGGAAATATTCTTGTATTTTTGGTTCATCATACGATATCAAAGCCTCCACTTTTAGTTTTGGGGAAATGCTACCAATTCTATTTAGTGTCGTTAATATGTTCAAGAGACGTCATGCAGTTGATATCTACTACGATAATCTTAAGCCTTCATTCCATGTCTTTCATTCCTAAACCAATTTCACATCAACATCATCTTGTCTCAAATAGTGATAATTGTTTCGAGTCATTGATGGGGGATGCATCAAGGCCCTCTTATGATGGGTCACTTCTTGTCGACATTGGCTCATTATCCAGTAAATTGACTTAGAAACTCTCCTTTTAGTACCTTGGGGTTTGCATACATCAATGGAAAGTTTCCTCACTCTTGGTGACAAGTTTTTCATCATTGGAATTCGACTGACATATTTTTTGTGGTGTTTGACTTCAACTCATTCATTCACACCATATGGATTGTACTGTTGTACCTTGAGAGCCATTAACACCATCATCGATTTATCTCATGTCTATTAACAACTTACATCATTTTCCAGTAATTAGATGGTTTCTAACGTGTTAGACTCTTACTCCTTTATTCACATGGTTAGACTGGTAAAATGGAAGATCAAGTGAATAAGATAGAAGACCCCAAATCTAGTTTCATCCATCCAGGCTATGCTTTCAGGATTAATGCAATATTATAAAGAATGATGGCTATGATAATACTAATGATCATCCAATCATGGATCCACACTTTGTCACTACTAGACACAACTTCCTGATCATTGTACATATAATGTTAGCTTATGTGTTGCGCATGGGTATGCCTCCCTTAGTAAAGATATCATGATGAAAATAATAGATGATGATCTCGACTAGTTTTTTTTATATGAACTTGTCACAAGGTAAAGCACTTCAGTCTCTAGTAATTGTTTTTGACTTTTCACTTTAGGGGCAATCTATTATAGGCCATTTTTTCGGATTCATTCAATAGGCCTGCAAACCAGATCAATTAGCATCCGTGAGCATGTTACCGTCATCCCTACACAAATCCATAAGCATGACCTTTCCAAATAACTAAGCTTCTAGGTCTAACTACTTCAAATAAGAGCTTTTAAGCCCCAGTGCACCCTATGCCTTTAGAGACTTGCATTCAACAATATGTCTCTCATTTCTACACTATCATTGATCAACATCAACTTGCTCCTTACTTGGGATGCACTCATTCTAGAAATATGGGAAAATTAAAAATAATCTCGAAGCTTCCTCTTCGAGAAACTTCCAAGGTTTGTTTTAACCATTTACCTTGGATAAGAAGCTTGAGTCCTATCTGATCCTACCTTGGAAACTTCACCTCCTATCCCTTGAGCTCATTCTCCCATATTAAGTGGATCTCAAGCCTATATTGATAAATGGATAATAATTCCCAAAATACCATCCCTCTCCTATAAATTTACTGCCATCTACAACATCAAGGTTAGATTTTGGAGACTGATGATGCCCTTATGTAGCTACCTTGAATCTAAGAGAGTCACCATCTTCACGCATTAGGGTGATATTGAGGTTTTATTTGTGACAAGGAAGTCAATTCAACTTGGGGAGATCTCTACAAGATCAACTACTATTCATGGTTGTAAACTCTCTTCTATTTCTATTAATGTAAAGAGTATATTGTTTTCCTATATGTGTTATGTTACATTTACATTCATGTATTTCAATTCTTCGTTGATCCATTGAATAGAGTAATTGAATTATGCTACACAGATGTTGTGGATCTTTGTCTTGTTGTGAGTGTATGTGAAATATCTAATTATATAAATTAGAGATATGATTGGAGCTTACAAGCCGGGAGGAAAGTAAATCTTCTGATGGATTCCAATTAAGCCTCTTTCCTAGTCTTCAATTTCTCTAAGGGAAACTCTATGTTCTTTACCTTTTGTTGTTTTGGACCAATCCATTAGGTCTAGGGAATATACATTTGTCAGCAGTCATAAATTACGCATAACAGAAGTTCATTAGATGATATGATCATATTGGTCAAACTATAAGTCAACATGGCCATGTAACACTAGTTTTGCACAAAGTGTTAAGGAACCAACCCTACCATAAAGTGAGCATGGAAAATATCAAGTGAGAAAGATCTAGAATACTATGATTCAGTCGATGATGTGTCAATAAAGAATTCTCTCATGATTCACTACTTCAGTTTTGAATCATGAGAGCGAAATTTATATTTTAACTTGAAAACCTAGATGTCAAATTCAATACTAATTTCTAGGTGTTAGTTTCTTATGTTGTTATTCTGAAGAAATTATAAAATGCTTTGTTTTGGGAGAAAAATACAGTATATATGTTAACTTCATATTGTTTTTATCATTATGCAGATACGACTCCATTTTTTACATTTTAAGTAATACAAGCACTCTATTCTCATGGCATAATCATGATTGTGTTGATGACCCATAGTCTCATGATCTAAATTATTAACATCTCGCGCTTATCAGGAGGGCCCCTTGTGGATTTGTGAGAGATAATGTAGTTATTTTTTATGATTTTTATTTCATTCCTTACGTTTTGTCATTAGATTAGAGTTCACTTTAATTCAGTTCTTTAGTTCAGTTAAATGTTTCAATGCTTTGGTTTCAATTAGAATTATGCTTATTCATTTATGGTTCTTTATAGGTAGAGAGGTTAGCAATAAATAAAAAAACACTAAAAACATTTCCTTTATGCTTAGTATTAGATTTATATTTAGATGATATGATTAGTTCTGGTTCTAAATGTGCACATTAGTAATCTTTGAAGGCTTTTGCACTTGAAATCCTGTCATCAATTCATTGATTTTTTATCATTTCTTTCTAGAATAGTTTCATTTCCAAGTTTTGTAGAATAGATTTGCTTTCAATTTGATAGCTAGATTTCCTTTCGAGCCTTTTAGAATAGATTTATTTTAAGTTTCTTATAAATTTAGCTTTAGAACATAATTATTTAAAATATTTCTAAAATAAATTTCTTTCTCAACTCAACTAATTTTTTAAATTCCCTTTTATTGTTCAAATAGAATAGACTTCAAATTTCTGTTCAATAAAATAGTTTTCAATTCCTTATGGAATAGTGTAAATTTTGAAGCTTTCATATTAACATAGTTTTCTTTAAAAGTTCATTTACATTGAATTATATTTTTTTAGAAAGAACATGTGTGTGTGCTTAATGGGATCTAGTCATAAATATATTTAATTTCGAATCCAAATTAATTTAATCTTTTTTAAATGAAAATATATGTCCTACCATATATGGTGCACATATACTTCAAAAGCTCACAAACCCTGTTCGCTAATCTAATGAAGTAATTTAACCAAAAATTAAATTACCCAACATTTTTTACATTGTTACAGGGGAAGTGTACATAGGTGTATACTTTTCATTTAGAATGTATTTTCATTTAAAAAACTCTATTTAGAGGGAGAAATAAGATGAGAGGTAAGAAATTGCACCTCACAATTGTGGGGTTCTCTCTAAATTAGATCTGTCGCAATTGCATTTCATAATATATGCATTCATTCTTTAGAGGCAATATTAATTCATATTAAAATCATTTAGGATGCACATATATACGAGATTCTAGGGGTTGATTTGTAAGTGGAGGATGAAGTTCAATACCAACATCACTAATTATCCTTGCTAAAACAGGTAGTGCCACACCACCTTTCATTACACACATTCCATCATTTGCAGGTAGAACAAGACTGCGTAAAGTGCATAGGTCAGAAATTCAACGTAGGGATTCCCCAAACTCATCTACAAAAGTTGTAGTTGAAGAACCTACGTACAAAAATGAAGAAGTCTTATTTCTTTCATCAATGGCTGAACAACTCATAGGACAAGAGTTAGAAGTACCTAGTGAGGAGGAAGAAGTAGAAGAGGAAAATATTTCTAAATTACCATTGATAGAGGAAACAGAGGAAGAAGAGGTAGAAAACCTTATCATTTAGAATGTATTTTCATTTAAACAACTCTATTTAGATGGAGAAATAAGACGAGAGGTAAGAAATTGCACATCATGATTGTGGGGTTCTCTCTAAATTAGAGTTGTCACAATTTCATTTCAGCATAGATGCATTCATTCTTTAGAGGCATAATTAATTCATATTAAAATAATTTAGGATGCATGTATATACAAGATTCTAGGGGTAGATTTCTAAGTAGAGGATGTAGTTCAATATCAACATCACTAATCACCCCTGCTAAAAAACGTAGTGCCACACCACCTTTCATTACACGCATTCCATCATTTGTAGGTAGAACAAGACTCCCTAAAGTGCATAGGTCAGAAATTCAAACTAGGGATTCCCCAAACTCATTTACAAAAGTTGTAGTTGAAGAACCTACGTCTGAAAATGAAGGAGTCTTATTTCTTTCCTCAATGGCTGAACAACTCATAGTATACGAGTTAGAAGTACCTAGTGAGGAGGAAGAAGTAGAAGAGGAAAATCTTTCTGAATTACCATTGTGTTGTACTATATAACAACCCCCCCATATATAGGGATGAATATTTAGTATTTGACATATAAATGGGGACCCTTTTAAATGTTTATCTTTTGAAAATAAGTGATAACTCTAAAATTTGCCTTAAACCTTTAGGATGCAATCCATACTTAAAATTTTATTATCGCAAATCGCATCTCGTAGTTTTCCATGTGACAATTATAAATATCCTAAAGAAAATCCTGAAATGCGATATGCGATAAAGTCTCCACTGAAATTTTCCAATCGCAACACTCTAAGAATATGTGATCGCACTTCACAAGTCACAATTTGACAAGGCATGCCACTATGTATCCCTTAAAAATTGCAAAATGTGATATTGTGATGTTTCACAATCACATTTCTCATTACCTACGAAGAATGCTATGTTCCAACGTTTAAAAGTTGCGATCTGACAAATTAGACATAAAGTGTGGGAAGTTATTGTGTTTTTAATGAAATATTAGTTGGGTTGACAGGGAAATTATTGTTTAGCAGCTCAAGCAGAGAAGTTAATATTTTCAAGTCATGGCTAGTTAATATAGAGATTGCGTTCAAAATCTTCCCATGATTCAAGTCATTTCAAAGAGCTCTTCAGCCTTAATTTCCCTCTACCGTTTACACTGATATATCTCTCATTCATTTAAGGAAATATTCAAAAGAGATGTCCTTATGGAAAGTAGTGCAAAAACAAAAGCAAGAGAGTGTTTCAAAATCTCAGGTTAAAGAGATGTCGCCCATATTTTTGATACGATTTGCAGTGCTGATGGAGGAGCAATGAAATGGGAAGTTATCTATAATATAATTGAAGATGAGCGTCCTGAAATTACTGTTACCAAGGCAACAATGGATTCAATACAACCCTCAACAGTTCAATTCAGAGATGTTGCTTGCTCTTTCCTTCAAAGAATAGAAGCTAGAGCCAAGATACTACCATACATGGATATCGTTAGATGGGTGGTGGAGAATGTTAATATTGAAGATAGACAATTCAAGAATTCAAAGATGGAGTTGATGGGATCATTTAAAGCTGAAGATTTGAAATAAATGTATCGTATTCCCAAACCTCAAGATATCTATGATAGATCATTCCTGACTAAGTTTGCAAAACAGAATGAAGAACCCTTTAAGATGATTCAGGGGTGGAGAGTCCTAGAAAAAAAATTCAAATACGACAAGACGAGTATGTACCCCATAGCTTCTTTAGCAAATCCCCATAACTATGTGGCCTCTATGTTATGTAGATTATATGGAATGCCTAATAATACCAAGTTCTCTATAGAATGGGTCGCTTTAATCGATGCATGTATCAATTCTCATATAATGAATTGGGATACTATCCTACCTGACAACTTAGCTACGACTATTTCTGAATATCATCAAAAGAGATCCACCTCCACAGAAAACATTCCTCCATTTTATGTGAGTGCTTATATCGTGGACTCTATTTGCTTCTATACTAAGTTTCCAATTATGGGTTGGAAATACACCTTGAGAGACCCATACCCCATCCATCTCAGTCACAAAAAAATGTGGGAATCCCATTTTATACTCCATTTTTATAAGATATGCCATGGTGTTATCCTACCATTACATCAAATGATTTTTGATAAAAAGGTCGTGAGATTTTCTAAGGAAGATGCTACAAACCTTCTTATAGTAGGCAAGCACTTTGCTGAGCAATGGTTCACATATATCAAAGTTTAAAAAGTACAATAGAACCACATGTATTTCCTTTGTATGTCCTCGACAAGCTGTTAGCCAGGGAAATAGCTCACCAAACCGTTGGAAAAGGCTTAACAAAGACTTTGAAAGATAGCAAAAAAATCACTATGGCCACCCTTTCCCATCCATTGTGGTGCTTTTTCATTGGTGAACTTCAACCATACAAGCAAATAATTACCAACCATAGAGAGGCTCAAGCTGGCTACTCTGCTAAAGAGGCAATTTGACTGAGAGAAAGTAGCACAAAATGTCACTACGTCACTAAAGGTTAAACTCTTTATCCATGAAGATCATGAATTTGAAGATTTATTACAATTAATTGAGTCATTTGAACAAGTGTTCAATTAGGAAAAGGTGAATTTGAATCCTGATGGCTTCAAAAGGTTTCAGGAATTTAGAAATTAGACGCTTGAAACAATCCCATTAGATTTGTTAAGAACTGATGACAAACCTATACCCAGTGTGCCCATTAACAGCGAGGGACCAAATTCTTGAATTTAATCTCAAGTGAACGTAGCCCAGAACACAGGGAAGACATAGGAAATAGAGGCTACGACAGAATCTAGCAAAAGGTCAGCTGAGAAATAGGTAAAACTAACCTAACTGAGGATACTAGTCCCAGAGGCAAAAGCAGTGATATGGAGTAGGAATGGGACTAGTTTAATAAAAGAGTCCAAGATACTGCCAAAGAAACAGATGTCCAAGAAAATACAGGATATTATACTCCACATCAAACTCAGAAAGTTTTAGAGTCTAAGCCAATGAACGAGTAAGGGACAAATTGACAGAATGCAGAAATCATACCTACATTTTCGACATCTGAGATTATCCTAAAGGTTACAAAAATACCTCCTTTAGTTGTATTCTATAGACCATTGCATAAGGTTGTAGTAAGAAGAAATAGGAAGAGAAGGAGAGTAGAAACACCTGAAATCCCACCAGGGAATGAACCAATGGATATAGTCTGGAAGGATATTCCTTCAAATCCAACTGAAAATTTAACCAAGCTGTCACAATTAGTAGGGGCATATTCTACTTCCACCATTGATAAGGCCACTGAAGTTTCCATTTTGTTAAGGGAAAGATAAGATAGGATAAAACAACTTAAGCAACAACTGGAAATCGAGAAAACAAATGTGAACAAGAAAGCCACAGAACAAATAGTTCAATTGCAGTAAAGTATGGAAGTACATAGGATAAGCCATGAAGCAAATATCTTAGCAAAGAATATGCAAATCCAAGAGTTGTATGAGACTATGGAGAAATATAAATGTGTCCCCACTATTTATGAGTTCATCAAAGAGGCATTGGAGCTAAACTCCATTTTGTCAAAAAATCAAGATCTATTATGCCAGAAAATGTCACATATCACCACTTATTTGGATACGAGTGATCAATTAATAGATAAGGAAATTGATCAGAGAACTAAGTTTAATGACTTAAATACTAAGATCTCTGACTATATTGAATGGCAAGAATCTGAAGAAGGAAGAAGTACTAATATGCCAGAGATTGAAGAAACACACAAAGACATATTATTCACATATTGGGATGCACATATTAAACAGGCAGAATTGGTAGTAGCAAGAGCAGCAGGAGTGGCAAAGAATATAATAAAGGCAGTCAATCACACTTTTCACACCACCAACTTGATAAAAGAAGGTAATCCAAAGTCATTGCCAGATTTGAAAGACTTGGATAAAAACTGGAAAGCAAAGATGAAAATCCAAAGAGAGGCAATCACGAAATTATCAAAGACCGATTAGGAGGCATATTGGCAATTTCTTTTCAAACCTCACATCCAAATTATGACACTGAATTGTTCACTCAATTAAATGCAAAGAACGCTGCCACCTCTTACAGATGCCATCTTTGCAGGACAAGTCAAAACGCAATTCAGAGCACCTCCTCAAGTAAAACCAATGTCTGACATATGCGAACTCAAGGAAAATCTAGTAGACAGCAAGACATTTCATAGCCTCGAGTCATCAAATTGATTTTATTTTTAGAGTTATTTACTAGTTAAGAGGAATGTTGTTTGAAACCTCCTCAACTATTTTGTATAATCTATTTTTAAACTTTAGTTAGATAGTATTTATACCCTTGTCATGCATTTAGAGAAGGGTCCACGATTTATCAAAAAACATTTGCAAAGAATGCACCTTTGTAAGTTTGTAGATGCCTTTATGAAATTATGGGACATGGTCGTTACTTTTTCATATCAAACTACTTTCTTTTGTTGATGCACTTCTGTATGCTTGGAGAATAATTTGATTGAAGAAAGGAGATGATCTATGTCATTAGTCAAATGAGTAGAACCTCACACATATGGTACTTTTGTCTTGTATGATCAATTTTGTTTTATTAAATTAATGATAAAATTTCTTTTCATGAATTATATATGGAATATGTTTTTTCTAATATGTGTTAATTGCACTATTGTATAATACTTAGCTGAAAGCATTTATTTTCGTATATCATTAAATATATGCAATATAATTTCCACATTTCTTTGACTAACTATTTAGTCAAAAAAATTATATTTACATGTTATCATCTTTGTTTAACACGTGAATGATCTTTATTACCATGTACCAAACATATATCTTTTTCAGATCACATATCACACAAAATACCCCGGGTTTATATTATATTAAGTTAATTAGAGATTTTAATGTCAGAATATGTTATTTAGTTATCATTATTATTATTATAATCACTTGAAAACCACCCATCATCATTTTCAAACCCACACTAGGAAACTAGTCCCATCATCCCTAGTCGGAGCCACCACACCAAACGGAAAAGGAACTACTATCAAGGTCTGGACTGGGTGGTTATCCCCCATGTTGAAGCAGTAGAAGTCTGAAACTTCAACATTTTGGCGCTAGAAGGTGGTCCATTTGACTATGAATGGCATATAAATCTAAAGATAAATTGAAATACATTCATAATAGTCAAAACCCCTCTAGAACTTCTACATCTTCTAGATCTCGTTCAAAATATTCGAATCAGAAATTGGAAGTTGTAGAAACCTCTCCCTCATCTCCTGAAGTATTAAGACTAGAAACTTCTTCAGATTATAGTCCTGAGTCTCCTGAAGTTCACTCCTTAATACATAAATTGGAACAAATATCCATTTCTGCTAAGAAACCTGAAAAACCCGAAGCTTTTGAAGAAAGTGTCACTTCCCTATTACGAGACACTGGTGTATTAACTAGATTACAAAGTGAAAAGCTTGGAATAACCCATTTTGAGTTTCCCATTCATTCATGACGTAAGAAATCCACCACATCAAAATATGAATCAAATATCAGCGAGATCACATCGTCTTCCCCTCCATTTACTCCCCCATTCACTTCTACTCAATCTGCCTCTTCTCAACTATCCATTTTTTAAACTCAAACAATTAGTGCTAGTACTAGTAGTACTAGTCCAATAGTAAGTTCTTCACCACCCCTATCTACTTTTGGATCTACCTCCTCATATTCACAACCCTCAACACAAGTTATGGCCAATAAACCTACTCAACCTTGGACAAACTCTGGTGTTGTACTGGTTTCTAATCCAAATGATCTTCCAACAAACCCAGAAAAATGGTTACCTAAGTATAATCCTGATGATGGTCTTCTTGTTGAAGAACATATAAATAACTTTATGTTAGCCATGAACCTTAATGGAGTTGAGCTCGAAGATTTTGTTATCGGATTGTTTCCTTATACTCTCGAGGGATCTACAGGATCCTGGTACTTTTCCCTTCTAGCAGGCTCAATAAGAACTTGGTGCACTTTTGAAGAAATATTTCTTGCCAAATTTGGTGATGATAGAACCGTGGCATCTTTAATCAATGATCTTTCCAACCTAAAAGCAAGTTCATATGAAAGTATCAAAGACTTCAACTCCAAATTCAACAAGTTACTGAACAAAATCCCAGATGCCTCTAGACCTATAGTAGATGTACAATTAGAGTGGTACATATCCTCCCTTCCCTCTTATATCACAATTTTTGTAGATTGAGCCAATAAGGCTACCCTTGTAGAAAACACGAAAGAAGCATTGTGTGTAGAAAGGAGAATTATTTCCTTAGAAAAGAGATCACAGGTAGAAGAAAGGAAATAAAATAAAGTGACATTCAAAGAAGATTCAAAAAATAAAGCTCCAAAGGACCCTTTCTACCTTGAAGGCCTTCAAAAGGTGCTAAAGACGATGTCAAATGAAATGGTTGAAATTAAGAAGCAGGTTACAGAATCATCTGATCCCAAGAAATATTTTCTTCCATTTAACAGAAATCCTTCTTCTACATCCTAGCCACCAAATACTATTTCAAACACTTAATCAAATCAAGAACCAGAAGAAGCTTCATCAGCCGAAGAAGAAGCAAAAACTAAGGAAGAAGTTGAGTTAACTGGAATGTGGGATTTTATTCTGTCAACTGAAGAGGAAGCAGAAGCTATGCCAGTAACTACAAGAAGTAAAAATCTCTATTGATACATCAACAACAAATCAGAAACACAAATATTCTACTCATGTAAAGGAGAAAATAGTAAGTAAGCAATATAAGACTACTCAAACCGATTCTATTCCATTAGATCCTCCAACTGTTTCTAAAACTTTAGTAATCTCAGATACAATGGAATACAATATAGTCGAAGATATGAAAAATATGAGAGAAAATATTTCATTACATGAATTGACTAAACTCAAACAACAATAGAAAATCTTACTTAGAGAGTTAAAAGCAATTCCTGTAGCTCCTTTACCAGTTGTTGTAGTCACTCAAGCTGCTAAAGATATGGGAAAGCCTCCTTCATCTTCAAACAAAGTAAATCCCACAGATCTAGTTCTAATAGGTGACAGATCTATCTCTCATACTCCTCCATTTCTTCTTACTTATGAGATTTTCAACAAAAATGTCCATAATTGCCTTATTGATTTAGGAGCCTCTTCAAACATCATGCCAAGAATTGTGTGCACTAAATTAAATATCACACCTCAAAAATTTGTTCTACACATAGTTCAACTAGACAATACAAAAGTAGAGGTACTTGGAGAAATGATATCAGTTTCAATCAGGCTTTCCTCCAACCCAAAAGTTTCACAGGTAATCAATATTCTTGTGCCTGATATCCCTAAATTATATGGTTTAATTTTAAGTGGGGATTGGTGTGAAAATATACATGGATACTTTGCAACTGATTGGTCTCATATGTGGTTTCCATACAATGCTAAACCTAACCAAATCAGAGTAGACCGTGAGAAATTCATGAAGTACACAACCACTGATCTCGAGGGGAGAAATGAACCAATAGCCTTCACCAATAATATCATCGGAAACTACTCAGTTGAGTCATTCTTGGGATCCTTTAACGCACAAAGATCTCCCTTTTCAGATAATGCTATAGTATCTCAGATAGAAATTTTTTCACAAACAAATGCTTCCAAATGTATAGATGTAGTAGATAATCCTGTAGATAATTCATTATTCTGGACTCTTTAGTTTTATGGTTCCAAGTCTAAACATGGTGTAGGTGCTGGATGTATCTTAATCAGCCCGCAAGGAGAGAAAACCATGTTAGCCTACAAGCTTGAATTTCAATGCACTACCAATACTACAAAATATGAAGCATTAATTCAAGGGCTATACAAAGCCATTGGCGTTGATGTCAAGTATTTGCAAGTATATGGAGACTCTTAAATATTTATTAAATAGGTAAGAAACACATCCATTGTGTGTCTAGGCATCTCAAACATTATCAATCCCTATCCCAGAATCTTTCTTCTCACTTCACTGCTTTTAACATTTCTTCAATCCTCAGATTTCAAAATGCAAGTGCTGATTTACTTGCCAATGTAGCATATAAGCTTATACCTTTAGAGGAATTTAGTCGAGATAGATTTTCTATAGAGTTATTTTTTAGACCATCCATCCCTGATAATGTAACAAATTGGAGAGTGTTTAATAATGATGCTGATATAATTGATTTCCTTACATCAGAAGGATCTTATGAGGAACAAATAAAAGATGAACATGAACATGAGTTGCAAATCAACCATAAACAAGATCAAAATCCAATTCCAAATTTTGTAGTCAAAATGGAATATCTCTATGATTTGAAATATAGATTTAAAAAGATTACCAACTCCAAGACTCAGAGTTCTACTTTGAAATTTGAAGTGGTAAACCTAGGCACATATGGAAAGCCTCAAAACATCAACCTAGGTCTTGGTTTATCATCTGAGGAAAGGATATCATTCATAAATTTTGGAAAACATATAAATGTGTCTTTGCCTGGGATTATTCAGATCTCAAGACCTATGATACCTCTGTACTTCAACACACTATACCAATGACCTGTAATGAGAAACCAATTCAATAGAAGCTAGGAAAGATTCATGCAAACCTTGAAAGCCAAATCAAATCTGAATTACACAAACTTTTGAAAACAAAAATAATCTTTCCTGTTAGACACTCAAAATGGGTGTCAAATATGGTTCCTGTTAGGAAAAAGAATGGAGATATTAGGATTTGTATTGATTTTAGGAACTTAAATAGAGCTTGTCAAAAGGATAACTTTCCTTTGCCTACCATGGAGCAAATATTGAAATCAGTTGCAGGCTTTGAGTTAATGTCTTTTCTAGATGGATTTTCAGGATACGATCAGATTCTTGTACATCCAAATGACAGACTAAAGACAACATTCAAGACCAATTTGGGGACATATGCTTATCAGAGATGCCTTTTGGACTTATCAATGCAGATGCTACATTTCAACATGCCATGGATATTGCTTTTAGAGGTCTGATTAATAAATCAGTTGTTATTTACCTAGATGACATTACAGTCTACTATAGGAACATAAACAATCATTTGAATGACCTAAAGCATATTTTTGAAAGATGCAAGAAATATGGCATTTCTCTAAATCCAAAAAGTCATACTTTGCCTTAGCAGAAGGAAAACTCCTTAGATTCATAGTGTCCAAGAAAGGAATTTATATTGATCCTGATAGAATCCAAGAAATTGAAAAGATTCCTCTCCCGCATAATAAAAAGACCATGGAATCATTCCTAGGCTAGATAAACTTTGTGAAAAGGTTTGTTCCGATTTTTCGTAGATTGTTCTACCCCTTCAATCAATGATAAGAAGGAATGTAGTCTTCAAATGGGGTAAAAATGAAAGAGTCATTTGAGTTAATCAAAAAAGCTATTATCAATGATCCTTCTTTAACAACTCCAGACTTTCTTAAACCTTTTGTATTGTACACATTTTCATCTGATACATCATATGCAGCATTTTTAACACAGCTAAACAATCAAAACATCGAGGCACCTATCTCTTTTTTCAGTTCCAATTTACAAGGCGTCGAGCTAAACTACTCAGCTGTTGAGAAACAAGCTTTCACTGTTCTTTAAAACCTTCAAACATTTCAAACCTTTTCTCCTCAAAATTCATACAAAAATAGTAGTACCTTACCCTGCAGTAAGGCAATTATTGATTAAAAGAGGAGTGGGGGAGAAAAAAGAAAATTGGGTCACTACACTTCAAGAGTACGATGTAGAAATATGATCGACTAAAATTGTTAGGGGCCAAGGTTTTTGCAGAATGCTAACTAGGGCTTCCCATTTATCAAAAGAAGAAACCAAGGTAATGAAACTACAAATATCACATGTATGCCTCAACGATGCACAATCATAGTATGCTGATTTGAAGTTTTATTTAAAGAATGGATATGCTCCTATGTATCTCAATTACAAAAAAAACCATGCTTTGAGGTTGAAATCAAATTAGCGTGAATTAATTGATGATGTCTTATTTAGAAACATTTATGATTCAATATTATTAAGATGCCTAGAAAAATCCGAAGATGAAAAGGTTATGCAGGAGTTATATGATGGACCAACTAGATGTCATTTTGGAGGAAATACCACAGCTCACAAAATCCTGCATGTAGGTTATTATTGGCTAACACTATTCAAGGATGCACATGAATATGCAAGAAAATGCAAAATTTGTCAAACTGCAGCTGGAAGAGAAAAGAAACCAACATTCCCATTACAGCCAATGAATATCCAACAACCATTTGAACAATGGGGATTAGATATAATTGGTGAGATTGTTCCTAACTCTTCCAATAAGCACAAGTACATCCTTATAGCTATTGATTATTTCATGCAATGGGTAGAAGCTATCCCACTAAAGGTAGCTAACACAGAAAGTCTTACAGACTTTATTGATCAGTACATAATCACTAGGTTTGGCTTACCTACAGCTTTAATGTTTGATAATGCATCTTATTTTTCTGGAAATACTATGGGAGAATTTTCCTTAAAAATAGGTTTCAAATTGAAGTATTCAACCAAATATTATCCACAAGGTAATGGATTAGCCGAATCAACAAACAAAACCTTATCAGAATCATCAAGCAGACTATAGACCAAAATCATAGGAATTGGCACAAGGCATTGGCATTTTCTCTTTGGGAAAATAGAATAATGCATAAGGCCTCAATCAGTTCTTCTCATTTTGCTTTAGTTTATGGAAAAGAATCAGTTCTCCCCACAAACATAGCAATCCCATCTCTTGCCCTAGTGCAATTTATTAATTAAAATCCTTCCTCTTCTCTTCAAGCAAGAAAATTTTAGATCCTTAAGCTTGAAGAAGAAAGAGAAAAAGCTAAATCCACCCATTCCCATCATCAACAATTAGTCAAAGCATGTTTTTATACAACCTCTGCCAGTCATAAAACCTTTGAAGTAGGTGATCTGGTTTTGAAATGGGACAAAGCACACAAGGAAAAGGGCAAACACACCAAATCATTGAGAAAATTGGTCCATCAAAATTTATTTTACAAGACTTTTCAGGTAGAATAGATTCTTTTCCCGTTAATGGGAAAATTTTGAAAAAATACTTTTCCTAGAAGACAACCTCTTCTAATTTTGTGTCATATTGTCTTTAAGATTCGTAGGAAAATAAAGTCTATGAGAATATTTCGATTTTTCGCTTCTATAAATAGGAAAAGTTAAAGAAATAATTAGAGCATTTGAGTATCAAAATGAACCCTATTTCTTTGGAAAAACTTGACCTTGCTAAAAACACTTATTCTATGAACAAGCTCTTATCTTTATAAAGTATAGATGTTTTGTTATCAGTCAAGAAAAGAATCTTTAACCTAGTAAGGACTCTCTACAGATGAGTATCTCAAAACTCTATTATTATCATCCAAAAACTCTTAAAAAGAGCCAATGATTCACCCCATCTGATAAAATTTATTTTTTTAGAGTGTAATTCAAAAATATGCAAAACTTAAAAGATAATAAGTCTCATTATGAGCTTGTTTACCATGATCATAGGGGAATAATTAAACTGATATTACCAATACTGCATATCAAATTAGGGTAATATCCAATGATCTAATCAATCAAAGGACAGGGGTCTCATCAAGAGCCATCTTGTTTAATTTAACAACAAACAATGAATGGCGTTGTCATTAATGGGTTACCAATCCTAGACAATGTCTTTTAAGAAACTTAAAAAGAAAAATTACATAAAAGGAAAAAACAAGATCCAAATGAGAAAGAAAGCAAATGAATATCATTTTGAATTCTAAAAATTTCTTCAGATGGGACAATGAATCATTGTTGGTTAAAAGATAACCCTGTCGAGGCTATGAACGCCTGCTGGTAGCAGAGGCTCTATCTATGATAAATGAGTAAACAATAAAAACTAATATGTAGAAGACACCTACTATATCTCTTTAAATCTTAGTATAGACTGATGCAAACATTTATATTTTTATCATTACAAGAGTAAAGTAGTTGAATAATTAAATTAAGTGAGTGATTATGATTTCAAAGAAATGTTGTTTAGTTTGTAACTCATGTAATTATTATTCCTATAACTCTTCTAATTTTGAAAGTTTTAGAGATTTCAAAAGACCAATCAGAGATAGCTGGTTCTCCCAAGTGAATCACCAATTGTTGTACTATGTAACAACCCCCCCATTTATAGGGATGAATAGTTAGTATTTGACATATAAACAAGGACCCTTTTAAATTTTTAGCTTTTGAAAATAAGAACTAACTCTAAATTTTTCCTTAAACCTTTAGAATGTAACCCATAAACTTTAATTATCATAAATCGCATCTCGTAGTTTTCCATGTGACAATTATAAATATCCTAAAGAAAATCCCGAAATGCGATATGCGATAAAGTCTCCACTGCAATTTTTTGATTGCAACACTCTAAGAATATGTGATTGCACTTCGCAAGTCGCAATTTGACAAGGCATGCCACTGTGTTATCCCTTAAAAATTGCAAAATGCAATATTGTGATGTTTCACAATCACATTTCACATTATCTATGAACAACGCTATGTTGTAGCATTTGAAATTCGCAATTTGGAAAATTAGGCGTAAAGTGTGGGAAGTTATTATGTTTTTAATGAAATATTAGTTGGGTTGAAAGGACAATCATTGTTTAGCAGCTTGACGAGAGAAGTTAATATTTTCAAGTCATGGCTAGTTAATATAGAGATTGCATTCAAAATCTTCCCATGATTCAAGTCATTTCAAAGAGCTCTTTAGCCTTAATTGCCCTCTACTGTTTATGCTGATATATCTCTCTTTCATTTCAGGAAAGCTTCAAAAGAGATGTCCTTATGGAAATTAATGCAAAAACAAAAGCAGTAGAGTGTTTCAAAATATGAGGTTATAGAGATGTCGCCCATATTTTCTGATATAGTTTGCAGTGTTGATGGAGGAGAAACAATGTGGGAAGTTATCTATAATAGACTTGAAGATGAGCGGCCTGAAATTACTGTTACCAAGGAAACAACAGATTCAATACAACCCTCAGAAGTTCAATTCAGAGACGTTGCTTTCTCTTTCCTTCACAGAACAAGAGCAAGAGCCAAGATACTACCATACACAAATATGGTTAGATGGGTGGTGGAGAATGTCAATATTGAAGACAAACAATTCAAGAATTCAAAGATGGAGCTGATGGGATCATTTAAAGCTAAATATATGAAATAAATGAATCATCTTCTCGACCCTCAGGATATATATGATAAATCATTCCTGGCCAAGTTTGCAAAACATAATGAAGAACCCTTTAAGATGATTCAAGGGTGGAGAGTCCTAGAAAACAAATTCAAATACGACAAGATGGGTATGTACCCCATAGCTTCTTTAACAAATCCCCATAACTATGAAGCCTCTATGTTATGTAGATTGTATGGAATGCTTAATAATACCAATTTATCTATAGAATGGGTCCCTTTAATCGATGCATGTATCAATTCTCATATAATGAATTGGGCTACTATCCTATCCAACAACTTAGCTACGGCTATTTCTGAATATCGTCAAAAGAGATCCACCTCCACAGAAAACTTTCCTCCATTTTATATGAGTGCTTATATCATGTACTCTATCTTCTTCTGTACTAAGTTTCCAATTAAGGGTTGGAAATGGACCTTGCAAGACCCATATCACATCCATCTCAGTTAAAAACAAATGTGGGAATCCCATTTTATACCCCATTTTTGCAAGATATGCCATGGTGTTATCCTACCATTACATCAAACGATTTTTTATAAAAAGGCCTCGATATTTTCTAAGGAAGCCGCTACAGACCTTCTTGTAGTAGGCAAGAACTTTGCTGATCAATGGTTCACATATATCAGATTTTACGACAATACAACAGAACCACATGTACTTCCTTTGTATGTCCCCGACAAGCTATTAGCTAGTGAAATAGCTCACCAAACTGTTGGAAAAGGCTTAACTAAGACTTTGAAAGATAACAAAACATCACTATGGCCACCCTTTCCCATCCATTATGGTGCTTTTTCATTGGTGAACTTCAAGCATGCAAACAAAGAATTACCGAACATAGAAAGGTTCAGGTTGGCTACACTGCCAAAGAGGAAATTTGACCCAGCAAAAGTAGCACAAAATGTTACTATGTCACTAAAGGTCAAACTCTTTATCCATGAAGATCATGAATTTGAAGATTTATTACAATCAATGAAAAGGTGAATTTGAATCATGACATCTTCAGGAATTTAGAAATCAAAGGCTTGAAACAATCCCACTGGATTAGTTAAGAGCTGATGAAAAAACTACGCCTAGTGTGACCATTAATAGCGAGGGACAAAATTCTCGAACAAAATATTAGGCGAACATAGCCCAGAACACAGGGAAGACACAAGAAACAAAGGCTACGATAAAATCTAGCAAAAGGTCAGCTAAGAAACAGGTCAAAACTGACCTAACTCAGGATACCGATCGCAAAGGAGAAAGCAGCAATATGGAGTAGGAATGGGATTAGTTTAATAAAAAACTCCAAGATACTTCCAAAGCAATAGATTTCCAAGAAAATATAGGATATCATACTCCACATCAAATTCAGAAAGTTTCAGAGTTTAAGCCAATGAACGAGCAAGGGACAAAATCACAGAATGCAGAAATAATACCTACATTTCCGACATCTAAGATTATCCTAAAGGTTACAAAAACACCTCCTTTAGATGTATTCTACAGACCACTGCATAAGGCTGTAGTAAGAAGACAAAGGAAGAGAAAGAGAGTGGAAACACTTGAAATCCCACCACGGCAATGAACCAATGGATATGGTCTAGAAGGATATTCCTTCAAATCCAATTGAAAATTTAACCAAGCTGTCACAATTTTCAGGGGCATATGCTATTGCCACCATTGGTAAGGCCATTGAAGTATTTGTTTTGTTAAGGGAAAGAGAAGAAAGGATAGCACAACTTGAGCAACAACTAGAAATCAAGAAAACAAATGTGAATAGGCAAGCCACAGAACAAAAAGTCCATTTACAGCAAAGTATGGAATTACTTAGGATAAGCCATGAATCAAATATCTCAGCAAAGAATATGCAAATCCAAGAGTTGCAAGAGACTATGGAGAAATATAAAGATGTACCCTCTATTGATGAGTTCATGAAAGAGGCATTGGATCTAAACTCCATTCTGTCAAAACAACAAGATCTATTCTGCCAAAAAATGTCCCATATCACCTCTTATTTGAATACCAATGATCAATTAACAAATAAGGCAATTGATCAGATAATTGAGTTTAATGACTTAAATACTAAGATCTCTGACTATATTGAATGGCAAGAATATAAAGAAGGAATAAGCATTAATATGTTAGAGATTGAAGAAACACACAAAGTCATTATTCATGGATTGGGATGCACGAATTAAACAGGAAAAATTAGCAGTAGCAAGAGCAGCAGGAGTGGAAAAGAATACAATAAAGGCAGTCAATCACACTTTGCACACCACCAACTTGATAAAAGAAGGTAATCCAAAGTCACTGCCAGATTTGAAATACTTGGATAAAAACTGGAAAGCAAAGATGAAAATCCAAAGAGAGGCAATCAGGAAAATATCAAAGACCGATTGGGAGGAATATTGGCAATTTCTTGTCAAACCTCACAGCTAAATTATGACACTGAATTTTTCACTCAATTCAACGCAAAGAATGTTGCCACCTCTTATAGATGCCATATTTGTAGGATAGGTCAGAACACAATTCATAGCACCTCCTCAAGTAAAACCAATGTCTGAGATATGCGACCTCAAGGAAAAGTTGGCAGATAGCAAGACATTTTCATAGCCTTGAGCCATCAAATCGATTTTATTTTTAGAGTTATTTACTAGGTAAGAGGAAGGTTGTTTGAAACCTCCTAGGATATTTTGTATAATCTATTTTTAAACTTTAGTTAGATAGTATTTATACCCTTCTCATGCAATTAGAGAAGGGTCCATGATTTTATCAAAAAACATTTGCAAAGAATTTACCTTTGTAAGTTTGTAGATGCCTTGATGAATTATGGAACATGGTCATTACTTTTGAATATAAAACTACTTTCTTTTGTTGATGCACTTATGTATGCTTGGAGAATAATTTGATTAAAGAAAGGAGCTGAGCTGTCACTAGTCAAATGAGCAAAACCTCACACATATGATACTTTTATCATGTATGATCAGTTCTGTTTTATTAAATTAGTGATAACATTTAATTTCATGAATTATATATGAAGTATGTTCTTTGTGTTATGTGTTAGTTGCACTATTGTATAATACTTAGCTGGAAGATTTTATTTTCATATATGATCATTAAATATATGCGATATAATTTCCACATTTCTTTGACTAAATAGATCTTTACATTGTCGATCATAATTTCCAACATTTCATCGTTGATTATGTGATTTTGCCGAAGATTTCTAGACAATGTTATGGATCACAGAAGTCTAAATTCCTTAATTAGATCTTTACATGTTATCATCTTTGTTTAACACGTGAATGATCTTTATTACCACGTACCAAACATATATCATTTTCAGATGACATATCACACAGAATACCCCGAGTTTATATTAGATTAAGTTAATTAGAGATTTGCATGTCAGGATAGGTTATTTAGTTATCATTATTCTTATTGAAATAACTTTAAAACCACCCATCATCATTTTCAAACCCACACTAGGAAACTAGTCCCATCATCCCCAGTCGAAGTCACCGCACCAAACAGAAAAGGAGCTGCTTTCAAGGTCTAGACCGGGTGGTTATCCCCCATGTTGGAGCAGTAGAAATTTGAGGCTTCAACACATTGGTAGAGGAACCAGAGGAAGAAGAGGTAGAAAGCCCTATCATTGAACCTAATATTAGCTTTGAATAATCTATAATGGAAGGTGAAGAAGGAGAAGTACATAATGGAGAGGAAAGACCAAGAATTGTTGGAGGAAGAGGTAGAATAAGAGGAGGTGGTAGGGAAGGTTGAAATGGTAGAGGTGGAAGAGGACATGAGGGATATTTTCATGAAGAGGATCCTTTTGGGTTCCCTATTTTATATACTAATAATACTACTACTGTTGAAAATGGAAATAAGAAAATCCTGATTTAATTTTCCCTTGAATTAAATTAGGATATAATTGTAATTCCACATCACAAGACAACAAGAATGAGTCAACTAAGTAAATTTCACTTAGTTAGATTAGTCAATTTGAGTTGATCACCTAACTTCAGTAATGTAGAGTGGTTCCTAAATTATAGGAGCCTAGGGTGAGTTTAATTTGAGTTGTAATAATTTAATTCATTTAAATTGAGTTAAAGTCAATTTAACTAGTTCCAACTGTTGGAGGAACTAGTAGGAGGTATAGCAGTGGGTGAAACTTCAATGTTCAACCAGTTAATTGATAAATAAACCATAATTAACTCATGCATGCATGAAATTTGAGTTACCTAGTTGATATTGGAGTTCAACAGAAGTGTGCTATCAGTTGTATAATTTTATGAGTTGTACAAGTGGTGCATGTAGTCAGAGAAGGACCTATAGGGATTGCACAATTCTAATTGGGAATTTCCCTAGTCAACAGGGGGAAAATTCACAAGGAAACAATGTAAGGAAATAGGAGCTTGGAAGGGAGCAGAATTGGCTAAGTGTTGGCCAGAGCCATCTTGTGAGGTAATTAGATAGAATATGCTTGTGTAGAGATTATTTAGGCATGAACAAACATTGTATTTCTTCTTTATTTTCTGCATAATGAAATACAAATAAGAAAGGGGTTTTAGTAGCAAGATTTCCCCTTAGATAAATCTTTGAGCATATGTGATTGAATCTTGCCTCATATTTATGTTGTGATTTCTCAATCTTTTAATTATTTCTGCTGATGAGTAGAGTAGATTCAAGTATTTTGTTTTAGCATATTATATAAGAAATTTGAATATACAAGGAATTTCTACATGGTATTAGATTAAGAATCACAATAGAAGAGAAGAGAATTCAAATTTTTTGCAGGAGGTTCGAATTACAAGATCAATGTTGCAGGTTTTCTGTAGGAATGAGAAGATAACTTCCATCAAACTTAGGCTCGAGTATGCTATAGAAGGAACCACAAATTGTGTGGAACGGAATATCCATATGGAGGCAGTATTAGATGATAATGAGATACTATATTACAATAAGATAGATGTAGTTAAACCCCCAGTAATTGATGCCCAATATCTCGCTCAGTGGAAGAAGGATGTAGCTAAAGCGAGGAGGATCATATAGGAGGGAGTTCAATATTATATTGTCTAAAATAACCATGGGAAAGAAACTCCATTCACAATCTGGAAAACATTGACCAATGTTTTAAAAAACAGCAATAACCACAAGAAGTTGGCACTGAAGGACAAGCTTCGTAGCATAAAAATGCAGAAGGTTGCATTAATTTTGCAGTACCTGAGAAAATTCACACAGTGTCATGATGAACTTGGAAGGGTCAGTATAATATTTCTAAAAGGATCAGTTATCAGGATTTCGTGAATGGTAGAGAGAAACTACCAAGCCGAGAGAGGTTATGGTCTGATATCATACAGGAAGAGATCAAGAAGAGAAACAATGGTGGAACTTCATCTAAGGTTGAGGATGAGGAGAATTGTGCCTTGGATGGAGAGGCAAAGAAATGGAAAGGAAAAATTCCCAATTCAAAGGAGATTCTGGTCAAGTTGGCAAGAATAAATACTTGTCAAATATCAAATGTTTTCACTGTCATGAGCTGGGACACTATGCCACGAAGTTTTCTCACAAGAAGGTTGGCAAGAAGTACTCATGAGTAGGGATAGGTGAAGCTCAAGCTTCATAATTCGAGTAGGATTTAAAGCTCATTGCATGCATGGTGACAATGATGATGGGTAGTGTGTGGTATTTGGATAGTGGAGCTTCATTCCATATGAAGGGAAACAAAGAATTTTTCAGTGACATGGAGGTCAAGGAACTCCAGATGCACATCGAGATGGGAGATGATGGAAGGTATAATGTGATAGGTATCGATACAATTACTTTTCAGAGGGATTCTAGTTCTCCTTTCACATTAAAATATGTCATGTATGTTCCGAGTCTGGAGAAGAATTTAGTTTCAGTTGCTATGTTGTAAGACCTTGGCTATGATGTGGTATTTAGAAAAGGAAAGGATTTCCTTATACATATTGTCATGGGACAAATGAATGAAATAAAGGTTCGGGTGAAGAACCTCTACAAATTGGATGTAGAATACTATGATTCCTTGAGCACGAAAGTAGAGAAGGTGTAGAGTAGAGACATCGATGAATTAAGGCATAGGAGACTTGGTCATTTGCACCATGGAACTTTGAAGATCATGCAAAATACCTCTGCAAGACTTCCCAAGTGTGCACTAGAGAAGTGAGACACATTCAAAGGGTGCATTAGGGAAGTACACCAAAGCCATCTTTCATGATAAGGACATAATAGTGCAAGAAGTGCTTGAAAGAGTCCACTCAGATGTGTGTGGACCTTTCTCGATAGCCTCCACAACCAAGCACAAGTATTATGTTATATTTGTAAATGATTTATCATGTAAGTGCTCGATTTTATTCATGTAGAAGTAAGGCAAGACATTCTCCAAATTTTGTGAATTTAAAGCACCCATTGAGAAAGACACTGGAAGGAAAGTGAAGGCTCTTAGGAGCGATAACGGTGGTGAATGTGTTGAATGACTTCAAGAACTTCTATGCAATAGAAGGAATTCGACGAGAGTTAACAGAACCCCATAATCAATAGCAAAATTGGGTGGCTAAGAGGAAGAATATAAATATTGTGGGAGTTGCATGAGTGATGTTGCATGATTAGGGCCTATCGCTGCACTTGTGGGCTAAAGCATCCAACACAACTGTATATGTTTAGAAAAAGAGTTCTCATCGTATTCATGGGAAGGGTACACCAGAAGAATCATTTTCAAGGAAGAAACCAAATGTGTCACACTTCTGGATCTTTGGTTCATCAGTTTACTATCATGTTTCCAAGGATGCAAGGAGAAATCTAGACTGACAGTTGACTTGGGCATATTTGTGGGGTACATTGATACACTCAACAACTATCGGGCCTGTCATCTCACAGGATGATATTTTTTCATAGAGATGTGAGGTTCGATGAAGAGAAGGCCATGAGATGTTACCATGAGAGGGAGCTTCAATTGCATGCAAATGAGGAGATTTTGGCTCCAAAAGAAGAACCTCATGATGTTGTAGAGCAGCCAAAAGCAGAGGAGCAAAGAGTGGAAGCACCCACTCATGAAGAGACATCTAGAGATGGAATGAGGCACACCAAGGAAGCTGAAATATTATTGCATGACGTTAGAGAGAATGTGGGAGAACCTACATCACAGCATAGGAAGAGGAGGTTACTAGATCGATACATTGGGTGCATGGATATGATGAGTGATCTAGTTGAGACAAAACCATCCTCAATCGAGGAAGCAGTACAAAAGTAAGTATGGGTTGATGCCATGGTAGAGGAATATGATTATGTTGACAGTGTTGGATCCGCCAACATTTAGGGGATCTCCCTGATATGAGGCCCTAATTACACCTCACACCATTTGGTGTAGGAGTACCATCCTATATGATGGCCCATTTGGCATATACTTAGAGATTTGCCTCAGCTCTAACTTTCAGCACATGAGAGTGTTGCAATGGTACCTTTGAAAAGCAAGGTGAGTGTGTCTAGTTAGGGTGCAACGTAACTGTGTCTAGGTTTTCTTACTGCAAAAAGGGGAGAAAAGTGAGCCTCTAAGTGAGAGGTAATAGTACCATCCAGAAAGAGACACAAGTTAACCAAGAAATTCTATCCAACATTTAGCAGAATAGTCTACAATGGATGTGGAAGTCGTTAAAACCAAAGAACAAGGAAAGGTCCGTCTACCATCCAACGGAATAGTCCACAATGGATGTGACATTTGTTACATCCAGTGAGCGGGGAAAGATCTATCTAGTATCCTATGGAGTAGTCCACAAGGACGAGACAACAATGACAACCATAACAACACATTGCCAGCAAGGTAAGCACTAAAACAACCAAAATAGTTCAACTATATTAGTACATGTGAGACAAACATGAAATATAAATGCTTACAGAATAGTCTTACAAACATACATAAGTCAAGCATGGAAAAATGCTGGCCTAATAAGGCTTCTGTATTAAGTAAAAGTTCCACACATATTTACATCATACATCACTAGCCCCAGTAGTGGGACATTGGATCCACTCCTTGCTCCTCAAAGAACTGACTGAAACTCTCTATGCTTTGTGGGAGGAGAAAAGGTGAAGAGTCTGGTGCTCATAAAATTAGGGGGTATATATAACTAAGGGGTGTTGCTTAACCCTTGTGGCTCTTTGACTACCTTCATGACTATTCAACTTCCTATTACTTTTCAAATAACATGACATTTCATATTCATGTGTGTCCATTGGACTTCCACTTTACATTACATTTGATTTACAATATACATGGCCCATAATAGTGATGTGGCATTTGACAACTCATGACACGACTTGACATGAAACTTCTGACATGGACTAGCTTACTGAGGTGGCAATGCCAAGTTGTTGTTGTTGTTGAGTCATAGATGTGTTCTTGAATGTGCTTTATCCTCTCCTCTACATGGCTTGATGATGCGGGATCCTTAATGATATTTGGTCTTGAGTGGTGGTTGCATGCATGTATATCCTTAGCTTTTTATTAATAAGCTATTTTTTGTCTATCTAGCTGTATGTGAGTCTTCAAGCATGTTTGTTCCTTCTTATCCTTCTTCATCGTCTTGCTATGATCCAACGATGTACATGTTCCTGTAATTCACTCATGATGGGACGACATCAAATCCAAAATCTCCTAGTCTAATTTGAAGCATTGTTATCCATGGACTGGGCTCGGGATGGTGATAGGCTGGGAAAGAGGGCCCACTAACTGTGCATTGTACAGTTCTAGGTGATAGGTTGGGAGGTTGGTCACCGAGACTGCGTAGAGTGTAGCTCAGGATTGGCTGAGGAACTCTGGAGCACAGTCCTTACCATTGGGAAAAATTGCGTAGAGACCACTGGGAGGCAGGATTGCATAGTTGACATAGCTAGTGACTGATGCAGGATGGGACCTTGGGAGGTAGGTCTGCGTAGTTTTCAGAGGAAAGGGAGGAATGGGTAGAAAGGGGCTTGAGAGGACATGTCTGTGTGGTTCTTGAGATCAGTGAGTCTTGACTGAGGGAGGATACTGGGAAGACAGTTCTGCATAGTTTTGAGAGGAAAGGTAGGTATGGTGCTCCGTGCAAGGTTCCAATACATAGGGAAGAAGCTTGACGAGTGATCTTGTGAAGTGTACAGTTCAGTTTAGGCTAGAGGAAGCTACTACGCAATTCTGGGGATGAAGGAAGGTTGCTCAACCTTGGAATTTTGAAGTACAACTTCCCTAGGGGATAATGACTATGCACTGCATAATTCCAAGTAGAAAGGTTGCATGACTAAGGGATAATACTATGTAGTTCGTAGCTTAGTTGAAGTCTAGTGAAAGTGAGTTTCCCGATTGGAAAGCTTTTCAGTGAAATGGATAAGTACAGGAGGGAGGCGAACCTGTGAGTATCTTGAACTTGTGATCACACACTTATCATACTTCATCGACATGAGAATATAGACCATCAAAATAACAAGACGAAGTGTTACCCTCTGTGAGACTGTCCTAAGCAAAAATCAACTAGTGTGACACTTAGGTTGGACTTAGGATGACCGTGAAAAAACTTGTGTGAAAGTTCTTGAAACTTTGTGTATGAGTGTGATAGATGTTTTCATAGCTAGGACAACTTGAATACATAAAGACAAACCTTCAAAATAATAAAAGAAGGAATACAAGCAAGGTAAAACAATCAAACATGCCAAAAGATGATAGTTGACCAAACAAGCAAAAGGGGTGAAAAGACTCTAAGAGAGCTCATGGAATGAGTTCAAGTGTTTGCAACCAAAAAGGGAAAGACCAAGGAAGGATCTGAAATTTGAGTGCAAAAAAAAAATTGGAGGGTGTTGCAGCCAGTACAATAGTTGACGACACACTGGTTGAATACCAGCTTCTCTGTCTTGGTTCTTTTTAGTGTAGGGCCTTGGTTGTTCAGGGAGTATTGATTTATCATGCAGATTACTTTGGCTTCCCCACTTACCCCATGGGCAGGCATGGTTTCCTTTGTACCTTCTCAGTTGAACACAACATAAGATTCAACCAGATCACAATGTTTCGAATTGGGAATGGTAGTTTAGCTCACGAGCTTATGATTTTCAAAGTATAGCTTTCATCTCTGGTGTTGTATCACTGACAACAGACCTAGGCAGTACTCTGATGGAGTCACATAGGAACACAAGCATTCCTCCACTACTAGCAAGCCTAGACAGTACCCCAGTAGAGTTTAGTTCTTCGCTTCTATACATAGGAAGATTTTCTCATCTTTCACCTTTATTTATTTATTTAAAGAGAACTATGCATCAACCCTTATTTATTTTGGGGTGGAAGAGGGATCATGACTTATTGAGAGTAGGAGAGTTTGTTCCTTTAGAGAAGCATATAAATACCTTTGACTTAGGTTTTCTCATTTAAATTTTCCCCTTCTCCATTTCTACTAGTTGGATAAGCTTGAAAACACCAAAGTAGAAAATCGAGTATATACATGAGGTTCCCAAACTAGACACAAGTTCATGGTTGGGCCAAAAATCTCCTTATGGACGAATCATATTTTCCATTGGAAATTCATCAGCCAAAGGTTACAACCAAAAAAAATAAGGCACACATAGGACTGGCCAAGGGATGTAGCATCACAAGACTCTTTGAACTTCAGCCATACACACAATTAGAATCATGAATTCAATAAGGGACAACACTTATTCCATAACACCCTCCTTCCACATCCACCCAAGTAACCATGCCAACTAGGGTAAACATGAGACGAGAGGCTACTATGATTAGATTCGACCTCCTATGTGACCTTAAGGAACTGGAATTGATGGAAACATCACACACAATCATCCAATATGAGCTTCAGGTTCCCTAGAAGATATGTTAGCCACTTAGACAGCCTGTCCCTGGGTCCTATTGTTGTTCTAGATCTCTTAAGCCATATTTTCTCTCATGATATGGGAAAGGGAGCAACCAAATACCCAAAGTCACTCTCACAAGCTTTCCTGCTAGAGACCAAAGATAAAATTTCCCAGTTTTATGCCAGTGACCTCGATATTTAAGCCACTTTTTTAGGCCCAGAGCCTAGGACACTACCCAGAATGGAGTGACAACTCAAAATCAGTAAAATTATAGGGAAACAATGATGTAGAATTAATAAGTTGAACAAGACCTTATCCAGACCCCTACTAGCCATGCCAAGCATTTTTTCAAACATATCATCAACATGTAACCTATAGGTGTAAACAACAGAATTAAGTGTAGGGATCTTATACTTATCTTAGAATCACAATGAATAATTGTTCCCTCATGTCATTTTTTTCGTTATCATCTATTAGGCCATAGAAACATTATCCATTCTTTTACAAGTAAAAACATGCTGAGAGCCATACATATTTGTTATCATAAAACATACATATAACCAACATAATAAGGACATAAATATCATAAGAATATTAGCCATGAAATCCACATATACATCAATACATTTACACATGAAAATCGAGGGAATGAATTTCTCATTGATGAATGCAATAAACCATTGGAAGATGGGACTACCATGTTCCACCCGACCGTAGAATGGTTGAGCCAAGTCTCTCTTCAACCATTCACTCCCGTGCCTTTTCCAAAGCATGATTGTGGGACTCAAACCAAAAGAACCAACTAGGGCATACCGAGGCTAAACCACCTCACCCTCATACATAGAAATGAGGCTTTACCATAATCCATTCAGGATCACTAGGCCAACAAAATGAACACATGATAACAGGGTTTATCATGATCTTCACCTGATCACTAGGCCAAACAAACATGGATGCCACAAGATTTCTCCACCTACACCGTGAGGAATTTTCTTATCTCCTAGTCTCTTAGGCTTTACCGCAATCCAAACCCGGATCACTAGGCCCTCAATAAAGGCCCACTCTCCAAGCTTTACCACATTTCCCAAACCCAAGATTACTAGGCCCAACAGAGAGAAAACCACCTCTTAGCTTTACCATATATCCTACCATTCACCATCAAGGATTCCTAGGCCATCTAAGGCAACACAAAATCTCGGCTTTACTACAAACCACAATCCAATTCAGGGGTTGCTAGGCCATCTGTTCTATCATTTTAGGGATCCACCTCACTCAGCTTTGAATCCATCCAACAATCTGGCTTGTTGGCTTGATGGGCCCTGACCTAGGTTCATCGTTAATTAGCCAAGAAAATCCCTACACTACTGGCCCTTTCGGCATTAATCCACAGAGCGCGGACTAAAGTCTAACCCAAAGCAGTATGGGGGGATGCAAGAACCAAGTTTTCACAACTAGAGATGGTAGTGATGTCATTTTATACCCTAAACCTTCCTTCGTGCAGGTCGATAAGCCTTTTAGGGATTATCAATATACTCCTCTTAGTTGTACTCTAGACCTTGTTGTTGGGAAAAGTATCCATTCAGAATGCCCCTATCCCACTCTAAGGTGTGATAGTGCCTTAGCAACAAACAAGGAAAACTAATTGAGTATTTCTTCTTTATGAAATGTAAATGAGGAGAAAGGATGTAACTAACCTGTGTCTTCCACTAGTTTGTTGATCCAATCAATCCTCTCTTCAGTGGCTCTCAACTCCTTGCTCCTTCATCGGCCCAGCTTCACCGAATTCCTGCAAGATCACAAGAGAGAGAAACTACACGAAGATATAGATATACATTCATAAAAAGCTCAAGATCAGATTAAGCTAAACATGTAAGCATAACAAAACATCATTGGTACACAGCATGTAGGAGAAACTCAAATAGTTTATTGATAGAATAAGAAAGTCCAAGAGGAGATACAACCAAGTGAGTTCCGATCCAGCATCTACCTCCCAGCAAAGGAATCCCTTCCTCTCTTCCAAAAAAGCATAAATCACCCAATGTACTAATCTCAATCTCAAACCAACAACAATTCTCTGCAAAGTACAAAATTCCAGCCTCCTGAACCTCTGGGTGAGAGATCCATATATAGATGTAAGCAGAGAGGATGAGTCAGCTTATGTTTTGACTTGTGGCTTCTCTCTGTCAGTTCTTGCTTCCACTTGGAGGTTGAGAGCCTCTTACTCATCACTAGTCGAATTCATTGAGGCAAGTGTCATTGGAGAAGATTCTGGAAGCTTCCATGGTCTTTCCACCTCGTTGAATGAGCTTTCCATTTGTCATTTCCCACTCAGCGCACCCTGGTAGTGCTTCCACCTGCGTTGCAATGCACCTAGCCAGTGTAGCCTCTGCATTTCAACGTAGGCAGCTAGTGGAGCCTCTGAATTGATCCTGAATTGACTATTTCTGAGTGGTTTTTGGTGGAGAACTTCTGGAAGAAGCTGTCATTGGTTGACCTTGTTCCTTTAGGGGCAGGAACAACTCTTTTAGGGACTTTGGATCCCTTGGATTATGGACATTTCATGCTCAATGCTGTAAGGCACAAAAATGTCTATAACAGTTGCCCCCTAAAGTATGAGGCCGTTTATCGGGAGAAATGCTTTATTAGGAGGATCCGAAGTTCTTCCAATGCTGGGAGGAGACCTGTAATAAGATACAATACAATACATTATTTTTCATACTGCTTTCATGATCTAGCTGAGGCGGGCATTCCCATGCTCAACTTTATAAATTCATTTTTCTGTACATAGGACAGACAATTGTCTGATGGTAGACTGATGATTTTGATGAAATCATCATCCTTTTGGTAGGATGATTATCTGTGCGGCAATGCTGTACATGTCAATGTCTTTATTTTTCCTGAATATATATCGCAGCCCGGATGGATGAAACTAGATCCGGGGTCTTCAATCTCGTCCGATCTTCACTCTAAGTACAAGTCGATCCATGTGAGAAATGTTCTGAAGTCGAACATGGAAAGACATCGCTTGGTTACCGGTCAATGATGTAAACCATTAACAAGCGCAAGAGGAATCACTGATAATGATAATGACCCTCAAGGTACTGCAGTACAATTCACATGGTGTGAATAAAGGACTTGGCGTCGAACACCACGCAAAATATTTCGGTCGAAGGTCATTGATGTATACATGTCGCCGAAAGTGAGAAACTTACCATTGAGGCATGCAAGCTTCAAAGTACTGAAGGGGGTGTTCCTAGATCAACTTCTTGGATAATGAGATGATGTCGACAAGAAGCAATCCGTCAAAGGAGGGCCTTAAAAATTTAAAAAATAAATAGCCGCCCCTTGCTTGCACTCCAAAAGGTTTGCATGCCCCCGGGTATAAAGTATGATTTCAAGATTACCCCTCAATTTGCAGATAAAACATTTGTTCTACCAGGAAAGGCCTACCTCTTTCAGGTTATCCAAAGATTGTCTCATTTGCGCAGCAAGCAAAACACTTCTTTGGCGATGTCTACCGAGATAAACAAAGGTGAGTGACAACGAGCGCCAAACACATAACTTTGACAAGAGAATCTTATTCTAGAATAACCCCTCTTCCAAGATGGATGGGGTACAGACTAGTCATATTCTCCCGCGGAAACCTACCCTATACCCAAAGTTTTCCTGCCGAAGCAAACCAGGATGCATGCCCCCTGGGTTCCAGTCATATCCCTCCGAATTACTCGCGTTAATCGAGAGGACGGACCATGGGTTGAGACATTTCTTGTGTGAAGAGACCATTTAGGGATGGTATATGACTATTTGCGATGCGTGATCCAGGAAATGAAAGCTGGTCCACGAGCTTGACCACTCTTCCTTCGTGCGGAAAACACATTACCCTAAAGAGTGAGGAGACGATGGCTCCCATGAAATATATATATAGTCTCGTCCAAGGATTAGGTTATAATCCAAGGGTCCTTGAACGACCATCACGTTCATTTGAACGGTCTTCCCTTTCAATGTGATAGGCACATTGGGGAGGATCCCTAAAGGTCGAATGGTTCCTTTATCAAAGCCTGTCAGATTTCTCATTTCAGGTAAAAGCGCTGGCGAACGAAGCGCTTTCCAAGCAATAGAGGAAAGGATACTCACAGATGCCCCCTCAGCAATGATGGTGCCAGCCATGACCATTCTGTATATTTGGACGATAATTCTGAATGGTATGCTTGCTGGCAAACGGGGTCTGCCTAGTTGGTTCCAGTCGAAGGAGACAACTAGGTTGCTTGGTGGTGGGACCGAGTAGACGGCCGGGTATCGCTCTGACAAACTTCCTTCCTGCGATAAAGGAATGGGGGGATTACCCCCGTGTTCGTCGGAGTCTGTGTTGATGAAAAGAATCTAGATGGTGTCATCCTTATCCTCTTCAGTGACTGTGTCATTCGAAGATAATACCTCTGAAGGCAAGACTGGGTCAACTGCCGCCTCGACCTTTTGACTTTCGTCGGGTATGGATTCAGCTGGTTCATCTTCAATGACCAGCGCTTCAGCTGACCACTTGAGCGGGCCAGCTGGATTTTCAACTAATGAAGGACTCGGCAAGAGTTTTTTATATCCAGGAGGAAGTCGTAACGGTGAAACCGGATGATCATCCAAAACTCTTTTTGCTCTGTCTAAGAAGGGACAACGGTGGATAGCATGATTGCCTTCACACAGTCTACAGGGAGATCTGGCTCTCCCTTTTTGTCCAAGGACTTCACTTTCGCTAGTTGACGGTGTGCATTCAACATGGCTATCAGAAGTTGATGCCACCAGATTGTGCAAACGGGGAGACTAGTCCCTTAGTATCCGAGGGATGCAGGGACAATCTCGGTGAAAGTGGTCTCCCTTGCATATGACACATGGCGATTTAGGCCTAGTCAGTGCTGTGTGTGGATTTTTGTTAGACGACACTTGTTTGCCCCCAGTCGCTTTTGGCTCCTTCTTCTTCTTCTCTTTCTTCTTCTTTTCCTTCTTCTCCTTAGGAACTTGGTTTTTTGTTTTACCAGTTCCGTCAAGCGAAGAGGAAGGAGGAGAGGAAGAATTAGAGGAAGTAGAAGGCTGGTGGGTAACTCTGGACTGGTCTAACTGTTGATTCGACTGTTCAGGAATAGTGGTGTTCTGAACGACATTGGTTGATAAGAGCCAAACCGACAAGCCAATTGTCAGTCCTGGAAGCGACAATGTGGCCATATGGGGCGCACCAACATCTCCCCAAGAGGAGAAGGGACTAGGATTTCCACCAAGGGGAATTCCTTGGTTGGTAGGCTCCATTTTCTCAACCTAAAGATCAACGCAGGAAAGAGGGTGATTATTCCGTTTAAAATAAATTTTAACGACGCTTAGACACAACTTGCTTTTTCAATTTTAAAGAGTCGAGAAAAAGCTAAAGATGACTCTAGTCTCCTTCGATGTTTTAACGAGCCCGAAGTGACAAATGCTCAGATGGACTTTTTCCGTTATAGAGTCTGAAAAAGGCCAAAAGGAACTGCTTTGGAGTTCTAGGTAGAGGGTGTGACAAACTTTTCGCAAAACCGCAGAATACTTTTTAAGGTACGGGCGGTCAATCTTCCCGAATGCTGTGTTCAGAGCATTGCGATCAGTAGGGCGGTCGACATGGATTCCTAAGGATAAAGGTTTTATGCCTATAGGGGTCTCCCAATATATACTCGACGGTACGTGGGAGCATAATCCGTACTGGCGCTTATCATCTCTCAGGAGGAATCACCCAACCATCAGCGAGATCGACAGTCACCAGGTTTTACGACGCCGGAACACGTCTCTAGCCTAGACCTCTATGTTGTGCGTTAAGTTACAAAGCATTGTTAAGTTCATTCAATTTATTTTAGGTTGATCTTTCTTAGAAGTTTGCCTTTTTGGATCACCACGAGATGTATGATACAATTCCTAAATGTAGTCTAAAGATGATAAGCAAGCTTTTATATCTTTTCAACAATGAAAATCCTAGCTACAAGGGGAAAAGAAAGACACAATCTTTTCTCAAAGAGCATAGAGCACACTGTAAATGCACTTTTCCTAAATCAACACACACAAACTGTAAAAATGCAAATGCACATATGCATGTATTTGTTTTCGCTTTCTTAATATTGATGCCTAAAAAGAAAGATGTTGTACAAATTTGAATTTGATTTCAAGTGAAAACATAAACAAGTTTCTTTTTGAAAACAAAAAGACGATTACGACACTTTATGATTTTGAAGTAAACACTTGTTTCGACACTAGAAATGCATAAATTCAAACCAAAAGACAAAAGTAAAAGCGTAATCAATTGTGAACAACAAACAAACTCACCCCTAAGATCAAAACGACACTTACGACAGGTCTAGATCTAACGACGACAGTATGACTAGTTTACTTTTGTAATGGGAAACTGTAAATGATGTAACAAATACATAAAGAACAAATACAGTTTCTTTATACAACTGAGGCGGAATTGAGGCAAAGAAAAGGGGTTTCAGATAGGTACACTGACTGATAACAGGCTGCAAAAAACAGAGATAAAACTGAGCAAAAGGAAGCAGGGAACCACAGCTGCACAAGGCAAGGGCTGATCAGCGCACCCTCAGCATAGAGAAACTGAACTTCAGCGTAGGTATCCTTCACGGGACCTGCGTTGAAATGCAGAACCTCTTCACAGAGTCTGCGCTGAAGCAGAAACGAGAATTGTCTCTGGGTTCTGGGTCACGGTTTGCAGTTTAATCTACAGTTTTTGGCCAGATAAAAGCTATCAATTAGGTACAATTAGGAGGATGATTTAAAGGAGGACTAAGATCTATCACAAAGGGCTATTAGAGCACTTGTGGATCAGCTGTTCAGATCATAAAACAGGCCCAGTGAATGGACTAGAGTAGCAGATCTCTACTTTGCATTTGAAAATGGAAAATGCAGTTCGATTCGGCGCTCTTGAGTTTATGAGGTGAACAACAATAGAAACACAAATAAACTAACGAGATACGATCCCCAGCAGAGTCGCCAATTTGTTGTTGGGAAAAGTATCCATTCGGAATGCCTCTATCCCACTCTAAGGTGTGATAGTGCCTTAGCAAAAAACAAGGAAAACTAATTGAGTATTTCTTCTTTATGAAATGTAAATGAGGAGAAAGGATGTAACTAACCTGTGTCTTCCGCTAGTTTGTTGATCCAATCACTCCTCTCTTCAGTGGCTCTCAACTCCTTGCTCCTTCACTGGCCTAGCTTCACCGAATTCCTACAAGATCACAAGAGAGAGAAACTACACGAAGATATAGATATACATTCATAAAAAGCTCAAGATCAGATTAAGCTAAACATGTAAGCATAACAAAACATCATTGGTACACAGCATGTAGGAGAAACTCAAATAGTTTATTGATAGAATAAGAAAGTCCAAGAGGAGATACAACCAAGTGAGTTCTGATCCAGCATCTACCTCCCAGCAAAGGAATCCCTTCCTCTCCTCCAAAAAAGCATAAATCACCCAATGTACTAATCTCAATCTCAAACCAACAACAATTCTCTGCAAAGTACAAAATTCCAGCCTCCTGAACCTCTGGGTGAGAGATCCATATATAGATGTAAGCAGAGAGGATGAGTCAGCTTATGTTTTGACTTGTGGCTTCTCTCTGTCAGTTCTTGCTTCCACTTGGAGGTTGAGAGCCTCTTACTCATCACTAGTCGAATTCATTGAGGCAAGTGTCATTGGAGAAGATTCTGGAAGCTTCCATGGTCTTTCCACCTCGTTGAATGAGCTTTCCATTTGTCATTCCCGCTTAGCGCACCCTGGTAGTGATTCCACCTGCGTTGCAATGCACCTAGCCAGTGTAGCCTCTGCATTTCAACGCAGGCAGCTAGTGGAGCCTCTGAATTGATCCTGAATTGACTGTTTCTGAGTGGTTTTTGGTGGAGAACTTCTGGGAGAAGCTGTCATTGGTTGACCTTGTTCCTTTAGGGGTAGGAACAACTCTTTTAGGGACTTTGGATCCCTTGGATTATGGACATTTCATGCTCAATGCTGTAAGGCACAAAAATGTCTATAACAGACCTCCATGAATGTCTACGACTATCCTTTGCGTACCTTAGATAGGTGGATCAAACACTTACGTGCCTCTATAACTACTCTTACTTCCATATTTAACCAGAGTAGCTTAAGTATCTGATAACTTCAACATGCAGTAAGATGATCTTCGCGTAAATAGATATTCCCACTTGAGTTTGTATAATAAAGCAAAATATACGGTTTCGCGCATCAATACAACATTAAAACATAAACCCAGTATTTATCATAACATAACCATATGCATTTATAATAGAAGAAAAATATATCATACATAGATAATTCTGGAATAATTCTCTTTATTGACGCTTTAGGTCTTCTTTACAAACTTTGACCGCCCTACGCACACAGCTAGAGGGGTCCATGCACTCAGCTACAGACTTCTACCCTAGGCCTCTAGGCACACAGTTGCAAAGCCTCTTTCCTAGGCTAAGACTATTCACTCTTAGATCTCACAGACCCATTACATTCATCAATGACTCAAAACATACGAAGACTAAATTGCCTCAGACTCTTCTAAGACTTATCTTTTTATACAATCCCATGGTCTGCAGACCGTGGGTATATCTCCTAAAGCCAATATCACTTACATAAAATAAGGGCGGAAATCCTTTATGAAACTTCACATATTTGCGGTTCGCAACCACAAAATGCAGAGACTTTTCACTTCTTACTTGGGCTTTTTGCCCCAAAATATGGGCTTTTAACCCCAAAATTGACATTAGGGGATTCGTTCCCAACAGCCCCCCAACAAAAATATGGTGACTTGCCCCCAAGTCACTCTACTGGCATGAAGATCTTGTCACGAAAACCTCCTATCTCTATGTCGCACGGAATGAGTCGATCTTGCGGACAGGATAGACCTTCCTAGAATCTAAAGAAGACCTAACGACAAGAAAACCAACCAGACACTATCTTTCTCTAAATATGCTTCAATAAACAATAACAAACAAGTCTTTTTAGGGCCTACCTTTGGTCCAACACAAGCTTGTGGATGCCCTCGCTCTTTTGATCCAAATGAGCTCCTTTTCGCGAATCTGCAAACACAAACAAGGCAAACAAATTAAATAGCACCTGAAAAACCAATTGCATAAAACATATTTAACATGAAAGTCAAGGAGTCCATGAAACAAATAACATAAGATACTTGTTGAGAAAAATGAGTTTGATTGTATTAATTCAAAATAAGAATAACTTTACAACCTTTGCCTTGACGCTGTACAAGCTCCTCCCTGGGTCCAACAAGATGTCTCCTCTACTTTGACAAGTTTCACTCACTCTCCAATGGAACCAAGAGGTATGTGATCTCTCCTCTCAAGCTCAACCAAAGAGTCTTAATTTCACCAGAATTTACCCTCAAAATGTTCAGCTTCTAACCTCCCTAATCCTCACCCAATGCCTGTATTTATAGTGCAATGGAGGGAAGTTACTAGGTCCTCCTTCAAAGGGATAAAGCCCTCCTTCAAAGGGATAGCTCCTTTAGTCAAGGGATTAGCTCCTTCACTTTTGGGATGCATGAACCACCTCAGAGCGAACAATCCACGTCAAAATTCCTTATAGAAAACTCTAGAATTAATCCAAAGTGAGTTTTTAAGATAAAACTTGCGCCTTTTGACTTTCACAGGGGTCCGCACCTACACCGTTAGGGACAGAGCAGGTAGGTACGCAAATTTTGTACACAGAAGGTGCGGGACCACAGGTGACCATGAGAGAAAGTGCGGAACCAGAGTTACATTGATTTTTAATGTCTTTCTCCCACTTCCAAAGCTTGATTTGAAGAGCTGAGGTTTTAGACTTGCTTAGGAGGACAATACAAGTGATGATAGACCCATACTGACTGCAAATAATCATGGTGACAATATTTTAGTGTAACAGATTGCCTCCTAAAGTGCGAAGTCTGTAGTAGATGAGGATTTCATTTATCATATAGGAAGAGTGAAGTACTTTATCATTTCGAGGATCATCTTGTGGAGAGCCTAGTCGGAACCTGTAAAAACATTCAATGCAAGATATATATATGAGATCATATCATCGCTGAGGTAGGCATCCCCATACTCAGATCAAAACTAACTAGAAAACTATCTACTGCTTTGATATAGGAATGATCTTGTAAAACATCACAAGTATGGACTCATGTGAACACAGTATGGACGCAGCCATCTGTTTATAAATAATCCACAATACAATGAATACAAAATTCCTCACAGCCTGGATGGTAGAAACTAGATCCAGGGTCTTCATTTCTACTTCCCGAAAAAGTACGATTCTATCCATGCGAATAAATGTGTTGATGTCGAACATGGTAGAAACCACTTGATTACCAGTCAATGATGTAAACTATTAACAAGTGTGAGAGAAACCACCAGTGATGTAAATGGCTCTCAAAGTACCCAGTACAATCCATGAGATGTGAGTAAATGTGTTGATGTCAAACATATCACGGAATCCTTCGATCGAAAGTCAATGATGTAAACTGTCGTCAAAGGCAAGAAACCTGCCATTGAGGCATGCAGATCTCAAGGTACCAACGATTTCTAGCTCATCTTTCTAGATAATGAGCTGATGTCGATAGAAAGCGATCCGTCGTAGGCAAGCCCACAACACGAAATCATAGATCAAGTTGAAGAAATTTAGTTACAAGGACTGACTCAGGGATGGTCAAGATGGATGACAGATATTTTTACATATGAATGGCTTATTGGCAGTGACCTCTTGAACACATAACGACACGACAGATGGCTTGGTGACAATTGACCCAAAGTTAATACCCAAAAACCAGCTGAAGACTTTCAATGTGGTTTGATCAACTGTTAGGCAAAGGATTTCCCAACCCAGGTGAATAAAATTGTCGTGTTCAAGAGTGGTTACAAAGTATGACAAACAGGCTCATTTTCCTCTCTTTTCCCCCACCATTTTTGGCAAGTACCTCTTTATTTTTGACAAGCTTGAGGAGGATAACATTTGCTTGATTATAAGCTCATCCTTCGGATGAGTCCAACTTAGTTTAAATTCGAACCCTAAGAAGGAGTGGTTTGTTCCTGTTTGTAATTGAACAGGTCCTTTACTGTGAAATTTTAACGAGTCCAGTATAGGAGAAACTCGGCGTTTTTCAATTTTAGAGAGTCTGAAAAAACTTAAGAAGACTCTAGGGTTGACCTTTTTCGTAAATTTGTGTCTCCCAAGCCCGAAAAAGTATAAATAAGACTTGAGAGAACCGCTTGATCTTTTACGACCAAGGAGTACTTTTTGTTATTAGTGTTACTGATCCGAAAAAGTAAAAAAGTGATCAACGACATGTCGTTTTATAACCAATATCGAATTTGAAATGACAAAAATCCAGCAATCTTTTCATGTTTTTACAGTCAGAAAAGAGCTATAAGTGGACCGTCCTTTAATTCCATTTTAACGAGTGTAAAAGAAACGCTCGGCAATCTTTTCATGTTTTAGGAGTCAGAAAAGGGCTTAAAGATGACTCTACTTGTTTTTTCGTTGAAAATGATAGATTTCACCTGAATAATCCTTTATTCTGCACAAAAACACAAACATTACTCATACCTGTTTGAAATGGATAAAAGCGTTGCAAAATACCTTTTCAAAGTGAAACATAAACAAATTTACAATTTATTTACTCAAAAAACTTATAAAAAGGGCCTTTGTCAATTCATTTTTACCGTTCGAGTTTGGGTGAGAAAATAGTGCTTTTGCTTAGAAAACTTCCCATGAAGATTGTGGAAAATCCAACCGTCGGAATCGAGCGCCATCTTCTCCAGGTAATCCACATCATCCTACTCTTCATTTTCAACCATTTAGTTTTTTGATTTAGTCCTTCATTTCATTTTTTGGGAGGGTTTTTAGGCGCAAAACCCGCGCGTGGGGGTCCACAGGTTTACCATTGCGGACCCGCGGACCCCGACTTTTTCTCCATTGGGAAAGAGATCGGGGTCCGCACCTTCCGTGTAGACAAAGTGCGGACCCACACACTGTGTCTAACGCGGAGGGTGCATACCCCGCCGCAAGGGTTTTGAACCCAAAATTTCTCAAAAATGGACCAATCAAAATGTTTTCTAGCAATTTAATTAATCTTTATACTTGATGCAGAGAGTATATCATGCTAGATTGGCATGAATGAGAGCATGAGGACGTGGATACTGCCGCATGGAATCATCAGCCTTCACTTGATGCTTTGAGGGCATGCAGACTGTACAAATTCTGGACCATTCCTGGCATGAGGGCTCAGGTAGATTTCTTACAGTGGCTGGTTGACAGATGGAGCATACAGGACCAGTGTTTTTTCATTGGTGGGCACCGGCTCGAAATCGAGCTGGAGGACATTTATTTCTTGACTGGTTTGCCTAAGAGAGGTGAAGACTTGACTCTATACGGGACTAGGCCAGGTGGCCAGTCTGTCGATAGCCTCCGGCTAGAGTACTGCAACAGCCAGGCTAAAGACAAAGGGATAGACATAAAGACCATATCCCATCCTGAGCTCATGGTGATTGCATTTACTGTCACCAGACTTTGCGGAGCTGCCGCATTACATATTGCCACCGGATCCCAGATGCGTATGGCAGTTGATTGCTTTCGAGGCACCATCTTCAACTGGTGCAATGCTGTGCTGGCCAATGTGAAAGGCCAATTGACCAGGGCCAAGAGCGGACGACTAAAGACCTTTGGTTATGGGGATTTGGTCATGAGTTTTGGCCTGGAGAGGGTTCCTATGCTGATCCCACAATACCTTATTGTTGGAGCTGGGCTTCCTCGAGAGCCCAAATTGATGCGATGGGTCGCAGTCATGGCCCGTCACCCGGACGAGAGGACAGAAGTTGCTCGGTTCAAACCTGAGTATTTCCAATGGTTGGAAAGTCAGGTTTTTTCCATTCAGGACTTCCCTTATGCTGGGATAGATTTCTGTGGTGACCCAGACATGGCTCTTCCACCAGGAGAGCAGTGGGATGAGTCAGGTAAAATCATTTTCAACTTTTCCTATTTAAATTTTTTTATTTTTCCATCGTCTCAAAACTGATAGTAAAAATTTCAAATGCAGATGTGGGTCCACAGCGACCAGCCGCTCTCCGGCCTTTCGAGAGAAGGCAACCAGTTGCACCCGCGCCAGCCCCATAGGACGAATCAGCAGAGGTTTTGGCCGAGTTGCAGAGTCATCTTGAGCGCTTGACAGGGGATATTCCTGAGACCACTATAGACGACATTCCTCGTCGACTTCAGCGCTATGTGATTGGAGTCTCGGGACCTTTTAGGAGGTTCCTTTGCAAGGTGGCCCGGGCAGTGGTTTCTTATAGAGATCATCACCAGTGATAGGATGATCGCCTTTTGTGGGCACATGTGACATTTTTGTTTTTTGTACTTATTATTTTTGCCGATCATAAGGTGTTTTTCAACCTATGATCGAAGACGATGTATTTTTTGACACACTCCTATATATATATCAATATTATTGGCTTATCTTGTAAATCATATTATGGAATGGTTTTAAATTTACATGTATGATTATTGCAAATGTCTATTTAACATTCGAGAAGCAATTGCATCTGCTAATGTATTTAAAGACCTTGGAATATGCTGATATTCAATATAATCAAACTCACGTTCCAAGAGACGCACTCTCAAAAATAATCTTAATAACACTGGATTTCTAATGGCATACACTCTATTAAGTTGTAACACAACGAGTTCAGAATCTAACCTCACTATCAAACTCCGAATCCCAAATGAAATAGATTCAGACAATAACTCAATCACTGCACTGTACTCTGCAATGTTGTTTGTTGTTTGACCGAGGCTTACCCCATGCATAGAAACTAACTCGTCAGAGGGCGAATAGATAACCCAAGTTGCGGAAGAGATGTTCCGTGTATTACGATAAGCACCATCAGCAAATCCAATGTATGTTTGGAGAGGCATCAACATCTGCAATATCAAGAGTAAAACCAAGATAAGTAGGAAAAATGACGGAAAAACACTCTCTAAGCTAAGCACACTTTTGTTTTTAAACTAAAACACACCAGCTAGAAAGAAAAACTATCCTAACTAAAAATCTCCATACCCCATTCTTTTAAGCATAGTACCCCTTCAAGTAAAGGCCATTTCTAGGTTTACCCAAAGAGTCCCCATCAAAGTCTACCAATTCATAGGCCCCTTTTGCTAGCTTTCGCTTAACAATATAGGGACCATGCCACATAGGAACGAATTTCCCAGCGCCTAATTTATCATTAGCTTGATCATACAATAACACTAGGTCTCCTTCCGAAAAATTTTGAGGGGTCACATTCCGATCATACTGAGCTTTCATACGTTTTGCGTGAGTCTCGATCGCCAATGCAGCATCACGTCGATTCTCATCTAATTGAGCTAAGTATAACAAACGCTTTTCCTCTTCGGAAGTAGCTGGAAGTAACTCGATGGCCATTTGTAGTGACGGGATTTCGCACTCAATGGGTAACACAGCTTCCAAACCATAGACTAGTTGGAAAGGAGTGAACCCTGCTGATGTTTTTACTGAAGTTCGATACGCCCAAAGCACTGAAAATAGCATGTTGTGCCAATTTGACCGATGAATCCCAATGATTCGTCGGATCATGATAACTAAACCTTTGTTGATGGATTCACCAGACCATTTTCTTGTGGATAATAAGGAGTTGAACTATCGTGACGTAAGCCAAGCTGGCCTGTAAGTTCGGTCATCATGACGTTTCGAAAATGACGCCCATGATCAGTGATTATCACTTGTGGGACACCAAACCTAGCAATTATATGATTGAAAACGAAAATTGCAGCTGTCTTGCCATCTGCCTCGGATGTAGGCATCGCCTCGGCCCACTTAGTAAAATAATCTACCGCAAGGATGATATACGCATTCCCCCCGGCCGAGTGAGGGTTACATGTAATAAAATCGATACCCCATTTGGAAAAAGGACAAACGGCAATTATAGGGTGGAGAGGAGCAGGTGGAGCGCGCATCTTACGATCAAAAAATTGGCAGTTGTGGCATTTTCGGACCGCCGTAATACAATCTTTAAACAAAGACGGCTAGAAATAGCCAGCGCGCAATATCTTTTGGGCTGTGGCATACCCAGACATATGACTGCCACATGCTCCAGAGTGACAGTCATTTAGAACCCTTTCAGCCTCTTCGTGAGTTAAGCAACGTCGAAAAATAGAGTCCGCCCCACGGCGATAAAGATTATCTCCAATAATTTTGAATTGTTGGGACTGGAATCGAATTTTCCGACGTTCCGACCTTGAAATTTCTGGCCGAAAGGATTGGGTCTGGAGATAGATGATGATATCCCCATACCACGGATCTAAAGTGCTGATTAGAAACAAAGATTCGTCCACAATGGGCTCCTCTGCCACAGTTTCCGTGTCAGCACGCGGGAAGTCACACATTAATTCTGCAAAATCTAAAGATTTCTTAGACTTAGATTTCTCAAACTCCAAGTCGAACTCCTGCAGGATAACAATCCATTTAGAGTACTTGCCCCCTAGCAATTGTTTGGTCAAAATGTAGATCATAGGGTTGCAATCTGAAATTACCGTAGTTTTATGTAGTAAAATGTAGTGACGAAAACGTTGGACAGCTTGAACGGCTGCCAATGCCAATTTATCCACATGTGAGTATTTTATCTCAGTTGGATTTAACGTTCGACTAAGGTAATATATCACATGTTCCATTCGAATTCATCTTCCTGAACTAAGACCATTCCAATGGTGGAATGGGAGGCAGCGAGATACAAGAAGTAATCCTGGTTGTAGTTGGGAGGATGCAACAACGGTGCATGGGTCAACGCGTGTTTGAGTGCATCAAAAGATTTCTGAGCTATCTCATCCCAAGAAAATTGAGTATTTTGTTTCAACAACCGTGTAAAACCCTTTGTAACCTCGGCGTAGTTAGGAATGAATCGTCGTAAAAATTTTGCTTTCCCCTGCAAACTTTGGAGTTGGCGAAGACTCGAAGGAGGAGGCAAATTGATAATAGCTTCGACCTTCGAGGGATCAACGCAAATGCCGACTTTCGAAACTACAAATTCCAGCAATCGACCTGTTTCTATACAAAAGACACATTTGTGTGGGTTCAACCGAATACGATAATGCCTACACCTCATAAAGATTGCTCGTAAATGGACGAGGTGATCAGCTCGATGTAATGAATGAGCCGGCAAGTCATCGAGGTAGGGTTGCACAATGTGCTTGATGTCATGAAACGCATAAGCATCGCCCTCTGAAAAGTTGCTCTAGCATTCTTAAGCCCAAAAGGTAATTTTCAATAAGCAAATGTCCCCCATGGACAAATGAAATCCGTTTTTGGTTGATCGGCAGGTAGAATATTGATTTGATTGTATCCGGAAAAACCATCCATAAAGGAAAATATTTCGCTGCCGGCACAATCATCAATGATTTGATCGATATAGGGAGTTGGGTAGTTGTCCTTTGGACAGGCTCGATTAATATCCCTATAGTCGATGCATATTATTATTGTCCCCTGTTTTTTGTTAACCGGAACAATATTCGATACCCAATCCGTTAACGGGATCGGATAAATGAAACCTGCTTTCAACAGTTTCTCAACTTCTGCTTTAATTGTAGCAGCTTTTCGTGGGTGAATCTAACGCAAACGTTGCCGGACAGGTTCAGCGTCCGGGTAAGTCTTGATCTCATGAACAACAATTTCGGGATCAATTCCTGGCATTTCCTCATAGGACCAGGCAAACACGTCGCGGAATTCTTGAAATAGGGCCTTATATAATTGAATTTCGTCATCTGTACACGAGGCACATATATGAATGTTCTCAACAATTCCGAGCTTAACCGAAATGTCAATGGGGATAGTTCGAGAGATGTTTCCAAAATTTAACTCCGAATCGGGATGTTTCATTGGATTCTAAGGTTCCTTGACATATTCAGTCGTAAAGATTGATGAGAAATCATTTTCAAAATGATCATCCTCAGGTAAAAATGAAGATCTGTGATGGAGATCTTCCCATGGTAAATCATCTACACATAGGATTTCACGAATTTGCTCATCAGAGTGAACGAGTTCAGAAAACATAGTTAAATCCAAGGTTGATGTGAAAAGTGATTCCTCACGGACCACATTCATTAAGTCATTTTTGGTTGAACACGGGTCGACAAAAGACTGCACAGCTTCATAGGCAATTTCATATGGACTCAAAGGCATAGAATTACCAAATGAGTCTATTTCAGATTCAGAAGGAACGATCCAAGGATCGTCATAAGAAATGGTGTTTGATGTAATCATATGAATGGTTGCAAATGAAGATGATGCGTTGATTGGAGGAAAAGGAAACGTTCCCAGTAAATCGGCATCTTTAACTAATCCTACCCCAACATCCTTATATGGGATAGTCGATTTACCGACATGCTGAATACTCTCCGAAGAGGCTGGGTCGGATGAAAAGTAAGCCAGCTGGTCTATTGTTATGATCTTTCCATTATGTGGAAACTTTATTACTCTAAAGACCGATGAAACGACCGCTGTCATAGCGTAAGACCAACTTCGACCCAAGAGAAGGTTGTAGTCTAGAGGGGCATCAACCACCTCCACATCTAGACTAACGGTTTTTCCTTCAACCCCTATAGGAAAATCCTGTAGAATGCCAAAAGGATGAAACCCACGGCCATCAAAGGCCTTAAGAATTGTCGGGGATTGATTTAGTGAAGGAGAACCAAGCGATCTCCAACACTGTATCGACATAATACACGTTGAAGCTCCTTCATCAATTACAGTCCGATGAATAGGCCTGTTTTTGACTATCACTGGGATTTGGAAAGCTATTTGATGAGGCAAATGCGATGTACTATTTTCTAGATCAAAGATTATTAGGTTCGGTTCCTGAACATCAACAACTCCTATAGCCGAAAAAAGTAATTTACGTTGTGCTGGGCATGATTGCAGCACTTCCAAAGCCGACATTGCTGAGGGTGAAACAGCTAAATCCTCAACAATGTTATAATTCTGAGCCGCTCTCGCATGTGGTTTGAAAGCTGACTTTCGAAGTATACCCTTGGCAGGCGGTTTGATTACTAAGTCCGGATTAGGTTTCTTGATCTGTAGTGGATCAGAACCAGGAGCTGAGGTTGATGGATTAGAATAAGAAGATTCTGCTTCTTTACCATCAACAGGACTTTTACTGCCATAATCTTGCGATCAAGTCGCAATCCTTACATGGGACATCGTCAATATGGGTTCTTCATTGTCACTCGAGGAAGAACCTATCATCTTGCTATCTTGACTTGGAAATGGATCCTTCAAAACAGCAGGAGTTTGGGAACCTTTGACGATCTTTGCAACCTCTGCTCGATGAGGGCAGTCTCTTGTAAAATGTTCTTCGTCACAAATGAGACATGGATAACGAGGTTTGCGCTTTTCATCATTGGATTCCGCCTTTTAAGATTTCTCTTTTGAACTTTTGTCCGTTTTATTCTTCTTCTTTCCTTTCTTCTTCCCACCGGATTTTGATTTAGCTGTAGATGACTCTACAACGTGAATATCAGCGGAAACCTCTGCAGAAGAATCTCTTGTCGGGGAATTAGGCAAGGTTATGATAGGAGAAGAATTCTTGGAAGACTTCTTCTTACTTTTAGTGGTAACCGTACCAATCATACCGTCAGCGGCATGAGATCCTGAAGGAGCTGCAATGATTTGATTTGACTTGGGAAGATCAGGGATCTTTTCGTGTAACGTACCTGACTGAGTATAGACCAAGTCAAGGTACTGTGCTTGAGCAATCACTTGCTCCTCAGTAACAACTCCGGCTTTAGCAACATCTTCAGTGATCCTTGGCAACAAAGATTTTACAAACCACTCAGCCAAGATTTGATCCGGAATAAATACCTTCACTAAACGTCGTCGACGTCTCCACTCATGAATATGATCTGAAATGTATGTGGATGTCGATTGTTTTAGCGAAGTTAACAATTCCGTGCCATTGTCATATCTGACTGGCAACTGAAAATGAGTTAAAAACAAGGTAGCTATCTGACTAAAATTATAAAAAGTGCCTCGCGGTAACTCAATGTACCACTTGGCCGCGAGACCAATTAGAGTACGCTGGAAAATTCTAAGACGGATCGAATCATCTGTGATGGAGTTAGACGCACACCAGAGGTGGTAAGTCATCACATGGTTCGACGGGTCCTCTCCAGATTTACCTTCGAACTTGGGAATGTCACTGGGAAACTTATTCGGCATTGGCGGCCAAAACGAAAGATAATTAATCGGATCGTTTGTTAGGTGCGACAAATCAAGTAAGTCCAAAGTTGCGATAAACGGTAACTGCCGATTAGGATCCCTAAAACTCTGGGTCATGAGACCAGCCCCAGGAGGAGGATATCCGGGATAACTAGGAATAGGAATCGCGTTCGAGATATTGTATCCTCTCGGAAAACCAGGATTAACCGGACCGTACTGGGGTTGTTGAGGTTGTTGATAAGTGTACCCAGGATACGGTTGATACTGATAAACTGGTTACTGGACAGCAGGACCGAATTGGTACTGTCCCTGGTATGGTTGATAGGTGAATTGAGGTTGACTTGTGACAACCGTACTTAAACCAGGTTGTCCTACAGGCATCTGAACCGTAGTTTGAATCGTGGATCCAAATGGTGGTAAAGATGTCTGAGGAGTAGATACAGGAACAGTAGAAACCGAAGCTGTCGATACTCCAGAAGTAGGTGGGGTAGATTGAACAGATGTTGCGGCAGTTCCAGTAGTCGTTTGAGATGGAGTACGAGGCGCAGTAGGCCCAGACTGAGAAACTACCGAAGGTACAGAAGTTTGAATGTTAGACTGGACTGGTTGCTGGAGTGAACTAGAAACTAAGGGTTGTCCAGTTTGAGATGACAACTGTACACTTGGCTACAACACATCTTGAGTTTGCGATGGATCCCACACTATGTTCATTCTGGGGTACTGACCCATAACAGGTTGAGAATATTGAGGACCATAACCGGGTTGAGGGTAGGATTGATAATTGAAAGGTACATTTCCCGTTCCTTGAACATAAGATTGACCTTGGGGTGGTTGGAAACCTTGGTTCGAGTACTGACCTTGGGGTAGATACCCCTGAGGCACGTACTGATACTGGGGTTGACCTTGAGGTATAAATTGATACTGGGGTTGACCTTGGGGTACATATTGAGTCTGGGGTTGACCTTGAGGTATAAATTGATACTGGGGTTGACCTTGGGGTACATATTGAGTCTGGGGTTGACCTTGAGGAACGTATTGTACCGTAGGTACGTACTGTCCTTGAGGTTTCCCCCCAGATGCAAATTGTGTACCTTGAGGTTGCCCCCCAGGCGTTAATTGAGGCTGCCCCCTAGGCGGTAACTGGCCACCTTGAGGTTGAGAATTGGGAATAGAACCTGACATCATAAGAATGTCTTCTACACTCAACGGCTTTGCACCATTGCTTCTAGTGAATAACCCTTGTTCAATAGGTTGAGGAGATGCTCCCGAAAAAGTACGAGAAAGTGACTGATACCCAGAGGGAACAAAAGGACCGCCGTACAAAAAAGATTCAGGCGATTGAGTAAACATGGACGATTGACCTGACATATTTACGGGAGTATAAAAACCTCTAGGGTGATAAGGAGCACGAGGTGGTGAAAAACTTAACGCTGGGTTTTCCAAATAATTAGTCAAAGAAAGATACCAAGTAGTACTTCTAGGTGGACTGTAAAAAATTGATTCACGCTCCCTTAGATCAATAACAGGTTGATTTTCAGGGATAGGGATGCCTACTTCTTCTTCCGGAGCAAGTTCTTCAATAGCTATCAAACCAGAAGGAAGATTTTTGGTGATTACTCTTTCTACCCTAGGTGAATTAGGACCACTAGAAGTTGGAGAGACAAACCCCGATGTTGGAGTAACAGGTTCAGATATCTCAGGTTCTTCACCTATATCACTAGTAGATGAAAAGCTACCAGCAAGTTCGAAAACCGAAATAGATTCAGGATTATAACCTGTTACTAGAGTTTGGTAATCAGGATGTACAACCAATGAAGACTCTCCTTCTTCAGGTGACCCAACTTTACTGCCACTAGGAGTTACAAGGACTTTCAAGCCTTCAATATGGCTCAGGACTTCTTCAGGAGGTTGGCCCCGAAGTCTACGGGACTTCCTCAATAAATCAGCCACGGTTACAAACTCAGGAGACTGGCCCCGAAGTCTACGGGACTATCTTGGTAATTCAGCCACAGTTAAAAACTTTTAACTACTTCACACGCAAACAAAGTAAAATCTCAATGAAAAAACACCTAAAGCCTCTAAAGAACCAAACAAATTTGAATCACACGCCTAAAGAATCTAGAGATCAAACACACACAAACAGTAACTTTCCGGACCGAAAACACTAGTTGGTGATGAAATCCAACGTCGTAGAATTCAGTACAGAAATGGCGGTTGGAACAGTTACCCCGGAAACCTGCTTAATGAATAGACTGGACCAAGTTCCTCCACTTAACCGTCTCGAGTGAAGTGAACCCCCCAGAAAATCCAAGTGAGTCTATCCGACGTCTGCTCCAGGTACAGTGGGATCTTCCCACCACTGTCACCTTAGGAAGAATCATAAAGATATGGCCACTAAGGTTACCAACTGAGACAAATACACCTGGGGGAACAGTCTACGATCCGATATGCATACAAGGGCAGAGTAGCAAGCTCAATCCCCTTGAAGGCTCCTTGACATAATCCAAGGTTTACCAACAAGTGACCCCAGGCTCCTCGACAATGGTTAATTCGAGGTTTACCGTTTTTAATACGTGAATATATGGCGTCGTTCCCAATGAGGAAGGATTGATTCCCACACTGTTTCAGACACGATCTCGTGCTTCTCCTTTAAGAGGAGCTTTCCCAGAGCATAAATGAAACAATTGGATTTCTTCCTACCACAAGATACAGCTACTTGTTTGTTTTTACTGTCTTGGAGAGTTAATTACTCTCCTACTCCAAGACACTAGCCTAAGCTAAGTTGGTGTATCAGAGCCCTAGAAATAAAATGTTACTAGGTGAATTTTACTTTAAGCGTTAATTTTAGTGGTTGTTGTTTAAGTCAAGAGGTGGCGGAGATGAAACTCGTGGTGTAAAGACTCAACTCGAAATCACTAAAAAGATGCACCTAAGATGATTTAAACAATCTTTTCTCTTCGATGAACTTCTAAACTAAGAAAGAGTTTGAGAATGCAAATACTTTGTAAACACAAATCTTTCTCAATTAAACAAATTAAAAGAAGAGCTTTTCCTTTCCAAAGCACTCAAAACGAGACAACTAGATATTTCACACAATTTTCCCTTTTCTTTTCAAAGCACTCAATCACTACAAAAACAAACTTTTCCGAAAGAGATTTTTTTTTTATATTCTGTAAATAAAACACTCAAAACTAATAAAAATGACTAACTTTGAGAGCTACAAACTATATGAAAAGCTACTTGAAGTCAAAGCCTACTAAAAGTCTTTTTGAGGATGTTTTACTTAGCTAAATGTGAGCTAAGGACTAATTTATGCAGAATCACAATTAGTCAAAAAACAACCAATCTTTCGTTTTTTTTTTTTTTTTTAATGAAAATTCCAAACTTTCAACTACAAGCTTTTCGAAATTTTGAAATGAGAAAACTCAAAGCGGATTCCTCAACAAGGGGAGATTTCATAAATGGTCAGACTCATAAGAAGACTGGTAGACACCAAGGTAATCTGAGTTCCCTACGGCTTCTAAGCTCAGAGCCACTACACAACCAAAAACGAAAAACAAACCCAACAAGCAAAATTCCTAGGAATTCCACCTAAAACCCTAATGCTAATGAAATTAAACCAAGGAAAGTTTTTGACAGGGAACAAGCAGGTCTGGGCAATGGCTAAAACCTATAAACAAATTCTAAACTGATAAAAAAGAGAAAAATTTAAAATTTTTCAAATTTTTGACAGGGTACGCAGGCAACCTGTTTACACAGGTGCATCCACGCTCTGTGCACAAAGCAAAAGTGCGTACAGGTACGCACTGTGCATAACTCAGAGGGTGCGTACCTCTCCCAAAACTATGAAAAATGAAAACTAACTCAAAATTAACTAAATTCACCCAATCCCACAATCATCAAGTCAAAAACAGAAACAGAAAATACAGATTCTCAGGTCAAAGTATAGACAAGGAAAACAATCAAGTCCCCAGTATGGTCGCCATTTTGTCGCACGGAATGAGTCGATCTTGCGGACAAGATAGACCTTCCTAGAATCTAAAGAAGACCTAACGACAAGCAAACCAACCAGACACTATCTTTCTCTAAATATGCTTCAATAAACAATAGCAAACAAGTGTTTTTAGGGCCTACCTTTGGTCCAACGCAAGCTTGTGGATGCCCTCGCTCTTTTGATCCAAATGAGCTCCTTTTCGCGAATCTGCAAACACAAAAAAGGAAAACAAATTAAATAGCACCTGAAAAACCAATTGCATAAAACATATTTAACATGAAAGTTAAGGAGTCCATGAAACAAATAACATAAGATACTTGTTGAGAAAAATGAGTTTGATTGTATTAATTCAAAAGAAGAAGAACTTTACAACCTTTGCCTTGACCCTGTACAAGCTCCTCCCAGAGTCCAACAAGATGTCTCCTCTACTTTGACAAGTTTCACTCACTCTCCAATGGAACCAAGAGGTATGTGATCTCTCCTCTCAAGCTCAACCAAAGTGTCTTAATTTCACCAGCATTTACCCTCAAAATGTTCAGCTTCTAACCTCCCTAGTCCTCACCCCAATGCATGTATTTATAGTGCAATGGAGGGAAGTTACTAGGTCCTCCTTCAAAGGGATAGCTCCTTTAGTCAAGGGATTAGCTCCTTCTCTTTTGGGATGCATGAACCACCTCAGAGCGAACAATCCACGTCAAAATTCCTTCTAGAAAACTCTAGAATTAATCCAAAGTGAGTTTTTTAAGATAAAACTTGCGCCTTTTGACTTTCACAGGGGTCCGCACCTACACCGTTAGGGACAGAGCGGGTAGGTATGCAGCTTTTGTACACAGAAGGTGCGGGACCGTAGGTGACCATGAGAGAAAGTGCGGAACCAGAGTTACATTGGTTTTTAATGTCTTTCTCCCACTTCCAAAGCTTGATTTGAAGAGCTGAGGTTTTAGACTTGCTTAGGAGGACAGTACAAGTGATGATAGACCCATACTGACTGCAAATAATCATGGTGACGATATTTTAGTGTAACACTCTACGTGTACCACTGCAACTTCGGTGGCACACTACGTCGCCCCCTGTTTAACCTGTTCCACCAACTGCTCTGTTGCTGGTCCTACGTGATTTGCCTTGATTTGCTGCTGTGTTGCCTGTAGAATAGCCAGTTTTCCCTTAATAGTGGAAGTGAGCACATAGGCTTCATCCATCCAAGGCCCCAATTTGGCCTTTAGTACTACCTCTCTTTATTGTGCTACGTCCACTTGTTCCTTCAGTCCCTTTGCTTCCTCTAGGTTGGCCAACCTCTGGGTGATGATGATGGTGTGCGCCATTGCTCTAACCTCGTCATAATGCTGCTGTAATTCCCTCATCTTTGTTGCTAACCTCTGCCGGTTTGGATCTTCCTACAGACTGGTAAGTACCTCTAGTGACTTCTCAAAGGGCACGGTAGAATCTATTACCGTGACATCTATTGTAGAAACTGCATCCTTGAGAGCTACCTCGCGCTTCTCTCTAACCTCTGGTGGAGTTGAAGGTTGGGCCTTCAACTCAAGCTCTGTGATCTTAAGGTTTAGCTCAAAATTAACCTTGGCCAACTCTGTCTTTGCGTCGTGCACACCTGCAGTGAGCTTTCAAATTTTAGCCTCCACTGGCACTTCTTCTGGGATATGTAGCTCTGGAACGATTCTTCATGCTTTAGTAACTACTACCACGGTGTGCTCCTTCTTAGTTGCACCTTCTTCCATGTGTCAATTGTTGAAGTCTTCTCGACAAACAGTTGCACATTGTTCACCTTTTGTTCACTGATCACACTTAGTGCGCGCTACTCTCGAGCCTGAAGTTCTGCGATCACACTTGCCTGCAAGGTGTGAAGGGATTCACTTGGAAGCTTAGCCAAGTTCAACCTAACCTTCTTGAGAGCACTAAAAGTAGCCCTGTCAGCTTCTACTTCTACAGTAAAAGCTCCATTCTCTGTTGCTTCAGAGGTCCCTGGTGCCAAACTATTCAACGTCGTGCTGCCCCGCCCAATACCAGTTTGCAGTTGAGTAGTTTGGAGATGCAGCTCGCATTGGTCCATCTGAATGGTAACCAATACTTTCTTCTACTACTACTTAAACTGCTGCAGCTGCTCCGTAGTTGCATCCCATAATTTATCTTCGATGTTGTCCAAGTCACCTTTTGTCAAAGTGATTGGGTCGAGTGATGATTTACTGCCCTTGGACTTCTTCCACGACCCTTCTTTCTCCTGCTCTCGAGTGCGCTTTATCTGGAACAAAGTACTCTCCTAGTCCCCACCACCTTGTTTCAATTTCTACTCATCGTCCTCTGCAGTGATTCAGGGGACCTCTGACTTTTGTCGGAGTCATGTTCTTCCTCCCCTTCCTTCTCTGTGACCTGTTCCTTTGCAGCGCACTGTGCTCTAGCTTTTTCCTCAACCTCCTTTTTCCTCCTTTCAACCAGTTGCTACATCTTCAATCAGGCCTCCACCCTCTTCTGCTTTCCTACAGACTTACTCGACCCAGCTAAAAAATATGACGCCATGCGCCACTCTGCTAGCCAATGCTCAAGGAACACTACGATTTCATCATCTATTGCAAGGTATGGGAGATCATACCACTTCTACTCAGGGTCCTTTTGTGCCTGCATGGAGACACAGTGGAAGTCCACTTTGAACTCCACATATCCTGCAATTTCTCGAAGACAGTTGGTGAGAGCCGCGACTTGCAGTTTATCGTAGCGCGGATGCTTGCCTCCATCATCACGTAAAAGATCTTACTATCCTTGACCCTCTCAACATCCTTTGTGGCCCAGAGCAAAGCGAACTTTGCTGCTTATCGTAGACTTGATGCAATCAGAGGAAACTGACTGTCCTGCGGTAATTCCCACGCAACCAGTATGATTGATAGCAAAAGCCATGCATAATGGAAGGTCTTACTCTGGTCTTGCGCTTCTTTGCAGTTTACGAGGAACTCGCTGCAGAGGTAGCATGCCCAATTGAATTTAATGTCCTTCGTACACTGGGCTGCTAATGACACAAATGGTGTCGACACTTCATCTGCACGACACTTCCTCATTATTTTCCCAGCTGGGATCTTGATGGCTACCTTAACCGCGAGATTTGTTATGCTAGAAATTGAGTAGCTACATGGTTTCTTAACAAGCTTAAACTTTTCCTTCATTCTCTTAGCGAGGTCATGCTCGCCCATCTCTCCGCCAATTGCCTTGGCCGGATTCATCCCTCAATGTGGTAGAAATGTGATCCTATGGATTAGCATATTGGTGATCGGTCTCGATTCTTGTAACCATAGGCACCCTGATGATGTTACAGATCCATTTGCACAAATCAAATCCCAACATCCAGATCAGTGTTTTAGGGCTTATCAAACCCCTAATTTTAGTTGCTACATGTCCTAAACAAGTCACCCCTTTGAATGCCTCCTTCCCAGAAAGTTTCATGACCTAAGACATCCAGAACTGGTCTCTAAAGGGACCAGCACAAGTAGATACACTACCAGGGTGCTCTACAGCGTAGGTAGATACACTGTAAAGGTGCTTTGTAGAGCACCTAAGCCCTCTTTAGGCTGCACTGGGTGAATTTGAGCGAAATTCAATTGGGGTTTGCGGAATATTCTTATCTCTTGGAGTCATCTAGAAGCTTCCCTCGGTTATCTACTCCTATGAGCTCGAAAATGGATGAGGAATGAGTTAAGGTGCATCCTATCCTCTCATCCCTTACTCCATGGAACTAATTCTAAGTATGGAAGGCCATTCAATGCCACCATTTATGAAAAAACCTCCTTCATACACCTATAAATTGACCACTCATCTAAGTGATTAGGGACTCGCTGGATTATGTTGAATTCTAAGGAGATAATGCTACTATGAGACTTGACTTTGGAGCAAATGATGTGATGCCACAAGCTTCTATTTCTTTTGATATGATGTGGATGGGATCCAAGCTGGAGCAATGACATTGAATCAGACACTGATGGTTGTAATTCCTTCTTATATCTAATAAAGTGTTTGAACCTTTTTCCATATGTTGTGTTCTTTCATAATGCTTATATGTATGAATTGCTTCTAATTCCTTTCATTTATATTCAATGGATCGTATGCTTTGATCAGTTTTTGTCTTTTGTTGTGTTGACAGGGTACTTTTCAAGAGGATTAAGTATGGGAAGGAGCGAAGGAATCGATACAAGGGAGACAAGAGGATAGCATAACTATAGCTAGGCCTTCTATCCTCTCTTCTTATCTATTGCTTAGAGGGAAAGTCTAAAACACTTTAAAATGTTGTTCTAGGCATAGATACTTGTGTAGTGAATTAGTATTTATCCATAGATGCTAAATTCTCCAAAACAAATTAGCGACTCCACTGGGGAAGAAACATCTTTCCTATTAGCTTATCCACCTCCTAAGACATCCTTGTAGACTCTATTTGTGTTCATCGATTGTAATTCAGCTGTTTACTTTGAAAAATTGGTCAAAATTATGTCAAATTGCCTCTTGAAATGGCTTACTGTCACCAGCGCAGGCTTGTGAGGGACACAGTGTGCTGTAGAGCATCCCTGGCTTAAGGATAGTGCTCTGAAGCACACTGTCTCCCACTCTAGGCTGTGTTGATCCTCCTAGGATTAGTTTCCCACCTTTGGAAAGAGTTTGTACCAAATTTCTCTATTTGATTGTTTGTTGATTGATTAATGAATGTAATGTCTCAGAAAATGAATGTTTATCTCCTGGTCTAGCCCAGCTTTGATTGGATTTATTAATGTGTCTTCATGTTTTCTTTGTCATTATCAATCAATAGTCAAAGTTAGGATATAGTTGATTAATTTTCATTCGAAAGAAAGTGTTGTAAAGTCTTCTCTTACTTCAAATTTGAGCTGTTGTAAAAGTCTTCGTTCATATGAAAGATTGATTGATTGTATGTGCATATTTCCCTTTTGTTCATATTCACATTAAGGGGATCGAAAAGAAATACATGCATGTTGCATTGAAAAAGTTTCTGTGTGCTGATAGGAATAGTGTAGGGAAGTTGCATTTAGATTGTGCTCTTTACTCTTTGATCAAAATAAATCTGATTGCTCTATCCCTAAGTAAATAGGATTTTCATCGTTAAATTGAATGGAAAAGAATGCTTATCATGATAGTTGCATTCCTAGGAATTTCATAATACATCACGTGGTGAAATTGAAAGGCAAATTCTAAAGAAGATCAACATAAAATTTATCTGAATTTACCTAATGGAGCATTGTCATCTAACGAAAAACATTTAGAGGTCTAGTCTAGAGACGTGTTCCAGTGTCGTAAAACAAAGCAACCATCGCTAAATTGTCTACAATACATCCCGAGTGCGATAGCTCATTCCACGTATGTGAGTATATCGTAGCTCGTCCATGTAACTTCAGGTATGTAGGGCAGTGTTACAGTACGTAAAGTATATGGGAATGCTCTCACTGTGCAGTTTTTCATTAGACAGCGCTTATACGAATTGGGCCTCCACATACTTTCGGGTATATATGGGAGGAAAACACTAGGTTGCTATCCATCCTTAGGTAATTGAGTCCACTGCCTTGTACACTGTGATACACCGAACACAGCATTCGCGTAGATTGCCTGCTTGTACTTCTTGGTTCGCAAGGAGGTATTCTACAATTCACAATTGCTTGGTAAACCTTTTTCCTAGATTATCCCTCTTTTGTTTTGTTATGTTACTTTGATTAAAATAAAATTAATTGACTGTGGATAACATCCTCCACACTTGCTCCTTAGTTTATCTTAGGTTGAAACATATGGCGACAAATCTGGAGTCCACCGATCAAGGAATTCCTTTTTATGGTAATCCTAGTCCTTTTCCTCCTTTTGGAAATATTGGTGCTCCATATATGGCTACATTGTCCCTTCCGGGATTTACCATTGGCTTGCCAATATGGTTGTTTTCAACCTCCTTGGTTCAAAATGTCATGATTTCTCCACAATCGAGTACTCCTCCAACTGGACAAAATCGACCTCCAGTTGATCCTAAAGTTGACCCTTTGCCTTCTTCCTTGGTTTTTTCTTCCTCCCCTTCTTCCTCTTTGCCTGGTGAAAGTATTCGTACTCGTAACCGGGTGACTAAGAAGAAGAGAAAAGGAAGAAGAAGAAGAAGCAAATTCAGCAGAGGGGAAACCAAGCAACCATTGCTTTGAATGCAACATCTAATGAGAAACCATCCATCAAGCCTCACAAAGTTCGATATCCATGAAAACTTTGTGCGAGAGACCATCTTCTTCGAACTTGTCTTGATATTCCTCAAATCATAGAAGAATGGTCTTCCCTTTCACATCATCCTGTGTCATCAACTTCTGGAGATCATGCTAGTGACACACCATCAACTAGTGATAGTAAAGTTCATGGAAAGAAGGGAAAAGTTAAGTTTCCTTGTAGGTTATGTGAAGACAATCACCCCATTCACCATTGTCCCTATCTTGATGAAGCCAAAAAAGTGTTGGATAACTATCCTGTTTCACCACAACGACTTCCATCTGGTTACAGGAAACTATCCCTAAATCCTTCACTAGTTGATAAATTGACTGACTCAAATCAACCATCAGTTAAACCCACTCTCTTTAAAAGTGAATCCTATGAGTCTTTACCTGACCCAAATCAACAGGTCGAGGTAACAGTTAATCCGATTTCACCTTCAATAAATCGTACCTTTCCCGAAGAGAGTGAATATGGTACCACTCAAGTTCCTTTTGTTTCTTCAGATTCTAATGAGCTTGAGGGTAGTCCTCCCGTTCCATCAAGATAGGAGGAAAATCCTCCTGCTCTCATAACTCAAGGGGTTAATTCTCCCATTTCTACAGTACCCCCTCCAAGTAGTCTGGTCACTTCCTTTGATTGGAATTGACTGGAAGGATTTTGTCTTCCTTCTTATGTGCCTTTCCAGATCATAGTACAAGTTTGTAATATGATTGTATCTGGCACTATTATAGATGAAGGTGCATCAGTGAGTATCCTTTCCTCTACTGCTTGGCAAGCACTTGGTTTGCCGCCACTTGTGCCAGTTACCTAGAATCTGTTTGCTTTTAACAGAGGAACCAATCAACCATTAGGGATTCTCCTTTAGTTTCCTATTACTTTGGGAGGAAAAATCGTTTATCTGAATGTTATGGTTGTCCCAGGCCCTTTAGATTACAATTTACTTCTAGGGCACGACTATGTTTATGACATGGGAGCTATTGTTTCAACACTCTTTTGAGTGATGTGTTTCCCGCATGAAGGAAAAATTGTCACCATTGACCAACATTCATTTCCCAGTCCAAATATGGTTTCCAATCAACCATCTTCCCTAAATGGTCCTTTTGTACCATTGGTATCATCCCCGCCACAAGTTAATTAGGTGGCAACCTATTCCATACCTACATCAACTGACGATCAATTTAGTGATGTTGTACATCATGTACTGGGGGCATTAGAACCAAATCTCTCCTTCATGACCTCTTATGAGTTTTGATAAAAGGAATATGAGGATAGTTCTTTTACTGTGTCAACCTCATTAAAAAATGAAACAACTTTCATGAGGATAGTTCTTTTACTGTGTCAACCTCATTAAAAAATGAAACAACTTTCATGAGAATAGTTCTTTTACTGTGTCAACCTCATTAAAAAATGAAACAACTCCCATGAGGATAGTTCCTTGTCTTGTGTCAACCTCGTTAAAAAATGAAATAAGGAATATGAGCATAGTTTCTTGTCTTGTGTTAAGCTCCTTAAAAAATGAAACAAGGAGTCTGAGCAGAGTTCCTTGTCTTGTGCCAAGCTCATTAAAAAATGAAACAAGGTCCCCTGGAGAAAATTTCCAAGTTGAGTCTTTGATTAGATCTCGTAAAATACTAGTCGAGTCTTTCACTTGATCTCATAAAAAAACTTCATTCCATCCACGGATAGCCACAAGTAGTCTACTTAGGTGAATGCAATGAAGCTTGGGGGGCATGCACCTAGTGGTAAAATTAAGTTTCCCTGTAGGTTATGTGAAGGGAATCACCCCATTCACCTTTGTCCCTATCTAGACAAAGCCAAAAATGTGTTGGATAACCATCTTGCTTCACCGCAGTGACTTCCATTTGGTTACAAGAGACTCTCCCTTTCACCATGCTGGGGGCATGTAAACTAATCTCAAGCATAGTTCTCTGTTTTAAGCTTGTTTAAAGATGAAACTGAATCCAAGCATAGTTGTTTGTTTCAATCATGTGTAAACATGAAATGGAACTAGTTGCTATCCTAGACAACACTCGTTCCTCAAAATGGAGTCCTCTTTAAGCTCTTTTTAGACTCTCTAAATATGAAAAGATTGCCGAGTGCTTGTCCTTTCCAGCTTGTTAACAGATTGGAAATGATATCTCTCTTGTATTATTTTACACTTTTTCAAACTTGAGGGATTAATTTACAAAAAATAATTTGTGGAGTTTTCTCTTTGTACCTTTTCAAAATCTCTAAACATGAAAAGGACCAAGTTATCTTTGTTGTTAAACTTGTTAAAAACATCAAATAGTGACAAACTTGTCCATCTAGACAAGACTGAGTTTCACCTTCGCTAGACTCGTTAAAACATCAAATAGCAATGGATTCGCATGAAGGGTGAAATTATACAACAAGCATATGTTATCCTACTCAAGCTTGATAAAAATAAAGAGGTACTGGTTAGCAATGACTGGGGAAAATGGAAAAAGGGGAAAACCATTTTATGGTAGCAGGTTGCTCTTGAACATGACACTTTCACTTCATCACCATGACTATTTCAGTTGGATTATTAGCTTGATGGTTATCATACCATTGGTCTATCATACCATCCATCACTTTGTTTTGGGTCAATGCTACCAATCCACTTTAGTGTCACCGACGTATTCAAGAGAAGTCATTCAGTCAAAATCCATCTTTTGCAATAGCATAAACCTTCATTTTCATGACCGCCATTCTTGAACCTTGTGTTGTCAGTCAAATTTCGTCTCTAAAATCACTACACTCATTTCGTGTCGTTGATGTGGGATACATCAAGGCCCTCCTACGACGAGTCACTTCTTGTCGACATCAACTCATTATCCAAGAAGTTGACTTAGAAACACCCATTCAATACCTTGAGGCTTGCATGCACCAATGGCAGGTTTCTCGCTTTCGGTGATAGGCATACATCAATGGCCTTTGACCAAAAGAATTTGTATGGTGTTCGACATCAAATCATCCATTCACACCATGCAGAATGTACTGCAGTACCTTGAGGATCATTATCATTATTGGTGATTTCTCTTGCATCTATTAATAGCTTACAACATTGGCTAGTAATTAGATGGTGTCTTCCCATGTTCGACTTTAGATCACATATTCACATGGTTAGAATCATACTTGAGTGAATGGTTGAACGAGATTGAAGACCCTGGATCTAGTTTCATCCATATGGGTTGTGATATTAGGAGTACTAAATCATATGTATAATGGCTTTACATTGATAGGCATTCCAATCATGGGTCTATATCTGTAGACGACTATTTATGTACATCTAATGAAAGTTTATAAGCTGAGCATGGGTATGCCTTCCCTCATCAATTCATGTAAAATCAAATATCATGATATATGTATTGTAATTGATGCAGGTCACCTTCCACTTTGATACCTCCTCATCACATCGTAAAGCATTTCATTCGACATTGGCATTTTTCTAACTTCATGCTTTAGGGGGCAGCTGTTACAGATCCATTTGGGCACATCAAATCCCAACATTCAGGTCAGCATTTTAGGGCTCATCAAACCCTAAATCCAGTTGTTTCATGCCCTAAACAAGTCAACCCTTTGAATGCCTCCTTCCCAGACAATTTCATAACTTGAAGACATCCAGAAATTGCCTCTAAAGGGACCAATGCAGGTAAGCCCTTATGAAGGTGCACTACAGAGTAGTTAAGTCCACTGCCAAGGTGCTCTGTAGAGCACTTAGGCTTCCTTTCACCTGTGCTAAACAAGAATGGGCGAAATTCACATAGGGTTTGGGGAATATTCTTATCTTTTGGAGTCATCTAAATGTTTCCCTGTCTTATCAACTCCTATGAGCTCGAAAATGGATGAGGAATGAGTTAAGGAGCATCCTATCCTCTCATCCCTTCCTCCATGGAACTAATTCTATGTATGGAAGGCCATTTAATGTCACCATTAATGACAAAACCTCCTTTATCTTCCTATAAATTGACCACTCATCTAAGTGATGAGGGGCTAGATTATGTTGAATTGTAAGGAGATAATGCTGCTATGAGACTTGAGTTTGGAGCAAATGATATGATGCCACAAGCTTGTCTTGCTTTTGATGTGATGTGGATGGGATCCAAGCTAGAGGAATGAATTTGAATCAGACACTGATGGTTGTAATTCCTTCTTCTATCTAATAAAGTGTTTGAACCTTTTTCCATATGTTGCGTTCTTTCATAATGCTTATATGTATGAATTGCCTCTGATTCTGTTCATTTATATTCAATGGATCGTATGCTTTGATCAATTTTCATCTTTTGTTGTGTTGATAGGGTACTTTTCAAGTGGATTAAGTACGAGAAGGAGCGACAGAATCGATACAAGGGAGACGAGAGGAAAGGAGAACTACAACTAGGCCTTCTATCCTCTCTTCTTATCTATTGCTTATAGGGAAAGTCTAAAACACTTTAAACTGTTGTTCTAGGCATAGATACTTGTCTAGTGAATTAGTATTTATCCATAGATTCTAAATTCTCCAAAAGAAGTCGCTTCTTGTCGACATCAACTCATTATCGAAGAAGTTGACTTAGAAACACCCATTTAGTACCTTGAGGCTTGCACACATCAATGGCAGGTTTCTCGCTTTCGGCGATAGGCATACATCAATGGCCTTCAACTGAAAGACTTTGTATGGTGTTCGACATCAAATCATCCATTCACACCATCTAGAATGTATTGTAGTACCTTTAGGATCATTATCATTATCAGTGATTTCTCTCTTATCTGTTAACAACATACATCATTGGCTGGTAATCAGATGGTGTCTTCCCATGTTCAAATTTAGATCACATATTCACATGGTTAGACTTGTACTTGAGCGAATGGTTGAATGAGATTGAAGACCTCAGATCTAGTTTCATCCATCTGGGCTGCGATTTCAGGAGTACTAAATCATATGTATAATGGCTTTACATTAATGGTCATTCCGATCATGGGTCTAAATCTATAGATGATTGTTTCTGTCCATGTAATGAAAGTTTATAAGCTAAGCATGGGTATGCCTTCCCTCAGCAATTCATGTAAAATCAAATATCTTGATATAAGTATTGTAATTGATGCAGGTCAGCTTCCACTTTGATACCTCCTCATCACATCGTAAAGAATTTCATTCGACATTGGCATTTTTCCAACTTGATGCTTTAGGGGGCAGTTGTTACAAATCCATTTGGGCACATCAAATCCCAACATCCATATCAGTGTTTTACGGCTCATTAAACCCTAATTTTAGTTTCTACATGCCCTAAACAAGTCACCCCTTTGAATGCCTCCTTCCTAGAAAGTTTCATGGCCTAAGACATCTAGAAATGGTCTCTAAACAGACCAGCGCAGGTAGATGCACTGCCAGGGTGCTCTACAAAGCAGGTAGATACACTGTTAGGGTGCTCTACAGAGCACCTAAGCCCTTTTAGGCCGCGCTAAGCGAATTTGAGTGAAATAAAATTGGGGTTTGGGGAATGTTCTTATCTCTTGGAGTCATCTAGAAGCTTCCCTCGGTTTTCTACTCCTATGAGCTCAAAAATGGATGAGGAATGAGTTAAGGTCCATCCTATCCTCTCATCCCTTCCTCCATGGAACTAATTCTAAGTATGGAAGGCCATTCAATGCCACATTTATGACAAAACCTCCTTCATCCTCCTATAAATTAACCACACATCTAAGTGATCAGGGGCTGGCTGGATTATGTTGAATTGTAAGGAGATAATGCTGCTATGAGACTTAACTTTGGAGCAAATGATGTGATGCCACAAGCTTGTCTTGCTTTTGATGTGATGTGGATGTGATCCAACCTGGAGGAATGAATTTGAATCAAACACTTATGGTTGTATTTCCTTCTTCTATCTAATAAAGTGTTTGAACCTTTTTCCATATGTTTTGTTCTTTCATAATTCTTATATGTATGAATTTCTTCTGATTCCTTTCATTTATATTCAATGAATCATATGCTTTGATCGATTTTTGTCTTCTATTGTGTTGACAGGGTACTTTTCAAGCGGATTAAGTATGGGAAGGAGTGACATAATCAATACAATGGAGACGAGAGGAAAGTGGAACTACAACTAGGCCTTCTATACTCTCTTCTTATCTGTTTCTTATAGGGAAAGTGTAAAACACTTTAAACTGTTGTTGTAGGTACAACTACGTTTCTAGTGAATTAGTATTTATTCGTAGATGCTAAATTCTTCAAAACACATGCACCAAGCATAACAATTGTTTGATCACTATAAAATTTATGGGTGCACGGTTGTAATGCAGGACCCATATTAGGTTCAACAGTCCTCCCTTGTTCACCCCTTTAATCCACTGCCTTGGCTCCAGCACGGTCGCACGAGAATCTTTATAGAAGATGTGGGTCATAAATGTATCAGTTGCCAAGTGGGGGAACCGTTTAGTATCCACCAAATCCCAGTCCTCTAACTTTAGATGTGGCACGCACACCAAGCACGAACCTTCGAATGTGATCTAGTCTGGCAGTAATGGTGTGTTAAGTAAAAAATATCCCTCATCTGGGTTCTTCGAAACCTTCACCTTTCCTTATCGCAAAGGGATGTATTCTGGTAATTTAGAAATAGGGTCTACTCCCTCAATATAGATATCCTCTATGCTCATACCAATGTCTTCCACGCTCTCATCAGATTCTAGGTCTACCACCTTGCCTTTCTCCTGCGCAGTAGGCTTCTCTTTCTTGTGGTTCTTTCTCGGCGACTCGCGCACCGACTTTGTTTCTTTCTGCTTTTCTTTCTTTGCCTTAGGCCGTCTTTTGGCGGTGTAGGCCTCATTTTGGGTGAACTTGGTGACTTTGGAACTTCTGCGGGTGCCTTGACACTTACAACCTCAGGGGCAGCTCCCTTAGAGGCCATCGATCCTCCAACACTTGCGGTTTCCATAGGTGTCGACATGAGGCTAGTAAGAAGCTCTTGGGTTGCTTTAGGCAATCTTTCAAACACTAAACTCGCCACCAAAGCCTCAAAAATCTCAGAGGTTCATGCACAACTGATAGCTCGACACCTCAATTCTCAACATGCAAAGTATTTTTTGTTGGCGGCCATTTGTAATTTATAGGAAAATTCGAATTCAAATCCGACCATTCCCCCCAAAATCCATTCATAAATGCTAGATTGGTAGTAGACTTTCAAAGATCTCACATTTAAATTCGGTCGTAAACGCTACCCCCCCCCCCAACTCCTCTTAGCCATTTTCTCACTATCAAATCATGACAAGTGACTATAACAGTCACTTTCTGGTTGCCTTGCACAGTTGCTCCTCCTATAGTGCAAATCCTCTTGCGTTTCTGCTGATACTGTGACATTTTGCCTTTCTGTGCAGTCCCCCAGTCGTGCAGATCTACAACTCGAGCAGCTTGTGCCTCCTTGTAGCTGCCTGGAGTGCTAAGACTATGCTCCCATCATATAGTCATATGGCCAAATCCCCAGTGTATGGCCTCAATCGGCTGCCATTTACCTTCCCTGGAAATGGATCTCCATTCAACTTCACTGGCTGAACTGCTCCACCATTGGTAATCTCCTTGTTGACATAGGACCCCAGCCAATGCATCCGAAATTTTCCTAGATATTGATCAAACTTGCTGTCATATAATAACACTAAATTATTTACCTTGAAGGTTCACAGTTTGATGTGTCTATCGTGCCATGCCTTTTCGCACTCCTTTTGAACTTGCTGATGGAATCCAGCCAAAAAACTATCCTCTTCCTACTCTATCAGCTATGTGAGCCTCTCTCCCAGGGCTCTGCGATCTGCCATTCCTGTGAATTCCACTATGCCCAGACTAGGTACAATGTACTCCATCAGCATCATAGCTTCTACACCATAAACCATTCTGAAAGGCATTTGTCTAGTCAGCTTTTGCAAGTCGTTTTATAAGCCCATAGCACCGCAAGTACGCGCACATCCCAGTCATTTCTTTGTGCATCGAAAACCTTCGTCAGTGTGTTCTCCAATATCTTATTAAATGCTTCAACTGTCCAATTATCCTATGGGTGATACGGCATACTCTTTTGGTTATAAACTTGAAATTCCTCTCTCAACGCGCTAATTGTCTCATTAAGGAAATGCGTACTGCGATCACTCATCAAAATCTTCGGGTAACCAAACCTAGTCAGTACATACTCAAATATGAACTTTGTTGTCGTTGCTCCTGTACAGTCCTTCACAGGCTGCACCTTTGCCCACTTGGTCAAATACTTCGTCGCGGTGATGATGTATCGCACACCTGTCTTCTTTCTTGGAGGCTGAATTGGTCCTACAAAATCAATCGACCACTTCTCAAATGGTGGTAATGATAGCTGCAGATTCAAAGGTAGCTCATCCCTCTGTGATGGCCTGCCCATCCTAGACTTGCATCACATTCCTTACAATAAGCCTTGGAATCCTTATGCAGCGTCGGCCACCACAACCCAGCGCATAAAATCTTCTGCGCTGTTGCTTTTCCTACATAAAGTCCTCTCGTGGCTCCTCCATGAGCTTCAAAAAGGATGTTTTTCCATTCAAAGACAGGTACATAATGTCAAATAATTTCATCCAAGCCCATTTTATATAAATGCCCTGCAATGAAAAAAAAGTTTGTTATGTGCACCACGAACTCCTTCTTTTGTTTACCAGTATACCCTTCCAGAGTTGTCCCCGTCGTTAGGAAATGTATGATATCTACAAAGTGATTGTCCGTGACACACACTGCAAAGAGATGCGTGTCAGGCAGTCCTCCCTACAAATTAGTAGGATCCTCTCCTATTCCAATGCGTGACAAATGATCCGGTTTGACATTCAATCGTCCTGGGTTCACAATAACTTCAAAATCATATTCCTGAAACAGCAACAACCATATGCATATATTCCCCCCCAACACAAGCTTGTTAACCAAGTACTTCAATGCAGAATGGTCTGTATACATATTAAAGTGTCTGCCTAGCAAGTATTTTTGGAGCACGTACACCATAGCCAAACCTTCATGCTCTGTCATTTAATAATTCTTCTCAGCTTTAGACAACTTCCTACTCGCAAATGCTATAGGGTGATCCAACTCTCCATCACTGGCCTATGTCAGTACTTCCTCAAGTGAAATACACGATGCATCCACATGCACATGAAATTCCTTCTTCCAATCCAGGAAGACTAGGATCGACGCGGTGACCATCTTTTCCTTTAACACATCTAAGCTTTGTTGACATTCTTCATTCCAACAAAATGTAGCATCCTTCTTTAGCAACTTCTCCATCAGTGCCGCAATACGGGCATAACTCTTAATGAACTTTCTATAGTATCTCGTATGCCCCAACGTTACATGCAGCTGTTTCACACTTCTTGGAGCCTCTAAGTTAATTATAAATGCTATCTTAGCTGGGTTGATCATTAATCCTTGTCTGCACACCACATGCCCTAGCAAGATTCTGAAAGGAACATAGAAGAAACATTTCTTCAAATTAAGTGCAATCTGATACCTCTGGCATGTATCTAGCATCAATCGTAGGCTGGCTACATGGTGTTTCACCAGCCTAAACACAGTCAAATCATCAAATTATACCTCTAGAAACTTGTGAATGAAGTCCTTAAATGATACGATGATTACGCGTGAAAATATCACCGATGCGTTCTTCAGTCCAAATGGAATTATGGTACACTAAAATCACCCCCACTCCGTGGCGAAGGTCGTCTTACTTCTATCCTCCAGTGCGATCTTGATCTTATGGTACCTTGAGAACCCATCCATGAACAAATATGATTCATGTCCTCTTACATTATCTAGCACTTCGTTGGTGAACAGAGTTGGAAAGGGGTCATGTACGTAGCCGTCATTCAACTTCCTAAGATCTACGCATATGCTTATTTCATCCTTCTACTTCTTTTCCCGAACTACTATTGGGCTCACCCATTCAGACTGTTCTATTGGGTCAATAATACCCGCTTCAAACATTTTATCCAACTCTAAGTAGACCCTTTCTTTATACTTCGGATTGAGGCGATAAGGCCTCTACTTGATCAGCTTTGTGTCCAGCTTCAACGTAATTTTCATAACTCCCAGGTCCCCTATTATCCCTTTCAACTTTGAAAACTTCATAGGGAACAAGTCTTGATATTCGTGGAAAAATTCAGCAACCTTATCTACTATTGCGTCATCCCAGTAGTCCCAAATCTTTGCAAATTTTGGCTCTACCTCTATTTCAATGTTCACTTGTCTTGTTTTTAGCGGCGCGGTGATATCTAGATTTTCAATTTGCAGTCCTTCAACTTTGCGGTGACCTTTAGTCTCTGAGATATTAATGTTCCTCGGATCCTCGTCCTCTTCTTCGGTAGTCACATTGTAGCATTATAGCACGTGGCACAGCTGGGGGGTCCAATCTGGTTGAATTAAGTCCAAGGGATCCTACAATACTCTGAAGATTTCTCCCTTGACTTCCTACAATGCCTCATCAATACTTTCAAATCTATCCTTAGAGCTAAATGTCATCGAGAATCCCTGTTGCAAAACGTCCCATTCTTCAGTGCCATGGCAGAACTCTGTTTCCAAGTACCAGTTCATCAATATTACAACCAATGTATGACAAAATAGATGCACCCATTCAAGCTGCGGCTTTGCTCCATAACCTTAGTCCATTTGGCCAGGTGATCACACAGATCATCCCTTCCATAATATTTCTCGGTTAGCTGCACTTGTGGGTGACCAAAATGTAATATCATCATCTTTCTGTACACGCGCCAATCATCAAAACTATCTTTGTGCGTACCCCACCATCTCGCAAGCATTGCGCACAACACCCAATCTAAGGCCTGGAAGCAATGCTTCTCTGACACTTCCATTTTGAATGCATCCAAAAATTTATCGACATCAGTTAAACCATCATAATAGGGCAGACTCCTTACCTCTGATGATACACAATGCAAAAACTTGGTCATCATATTACAATGCAACGTAGATACTTCATGCAGTCGATTCTGCCAGTGCTCCAACTCCTCATCTGAATCTGATGTGCAGGAACTTTGGCAGTCCCAGGCAATGCGTCCATCTTCTGTTTGATTCACCCAATCCCGATCGTTTGCCATTATCTTATAAATCTAGTCTAAATCATCATCGCTTTCATAATCGCGGATTGGTTTAGTATAGTGTGGTCCTTCTGTAGGGTCCAGGGGCACTACTGTGCAGAGAGATTTCTTCTCAAATATCATCTTCCACTTATTCAAATTGATTACCCCATTCATGTCAGTAGCCCAATCAATCCCAAGGAGTGTAGGGTAGGGATTATTGTCATCCATAATCTCTATCACTTCAAAATTAGCCAATGCGCTCCCGCCCTCAATATCAATCGTCACTCCCTGCAATCTTCCCATCGGGGTGATTTTCTGTTTATTTTCCATTCTTAACTGAATCAGAGCCCACTGCAATGTAGGTCTCCCCATCCTCTCCCATGTTTGTTTTGGTAAAACATTTGCATCCGACCCCAGATCTAGAATAACTTGATCCATCTCATATTCTCCTATCTGCATAGTGAGCCTCATCTCATGCCCCGTTCCTGTCTTATGCTTACCAATCTTCCTGACTACGTGCGGTCCGTCTGTAGCATTTTCTTTTCTGGCGCACTTATTTATCAACTCCTGCAATCCTTTCGTAGCCTTGCTATCACGCAACAACTTTTTTCATACATGTCTACAAGAAAGTAGTAAGTGCGGAAGGTTCCATCTCTTCAGCTGACTTATCCTAACTTCTTGAAGTAGAGGCCTTAGTGAAGCTTTTCTTTGATTCCATAAATGTTTCCCTTGCACGCTCTAGATCAAACCTAATCTCCTTTTCTAGTGCTTTGATAACCCATTGACCTTCTTCAGGCTACTTCCCCTTATCTTCATCAGTTGTCATTCCACTCTGCAGAACAATATTTATTTTAGGATCCTCCTCGTGAGGCTCAGCCCTCATCATCTGCAGGTTCTGAGTTTGTTTCGCCCCCTTTTCACGTATCTTAGCTAATAATACAAGGAAATCCTCTATCATATGGTCAAAATGAGTACAATATCAGCATGACAGACGTGTCAGGTTCATGCAATCTCACACATAGTGTCATGGTCTTCCATAGTTGTAACAAATGACATGTTCTTGACCTCTACTAGGTCCTCCTCCACCTCGGCCTCATTCACGCCCCTGATATTCACCTCACGCTCCCCCAACGTCTTGGTTCGGAGGCTGGATTTCTAGCTACACCCTATATGCAGGCGTTCTATCCATCATTATCTCAAAACTATGGTAATTATGCTCATCATGACCCATCGATTGATAGAAGTTGCAGAAGAGCTGTTGCAGTGTCTGTACAAATTTTTGCAGCAAATGGAAATTGTTTGTCGCATGTTTTCTAGCTACCTGACAGATAGCACACCATAGCGTGGGCCTTGTACTTGGCCCTGCTTGAGCTTCTGGCCTTAGAGGCATTGGTCCCCCTGTTGCAACATAATTCGTGAAGACTGGACAGTGATCTTTGTCATGCCCCTAACTTTTGCACTTCAGGCACCAAACTTCTTCACGCACCTCTGGCCAAAATGTTCTATCTTTCTTCAGACTCTGAAATTCTAGGCATAGGTTCTGAAACTACGCGTGAATCTGTTAACTCCTAAATTAGCATATTGCATCGGTGCCTCATGCAATCTCATTGCAATCTCTAGGGCTTCCACCTAGGTTCCAATCTTTTTTTGTGACAAAGCAACCCTTAGATGAGGCAGGAGCGAATCCACATAGCATTCGCAGTGCTACCCATCCGTAATATTCATGTTGGTTTCGTGGATGGTGCACTTCAACCTCTGATCCAAATCCCAGGCTATCTCACCAGGCTTCATCATGATCTCCTTGAATCCCACAATTGATTGAGCTTCAAATTTGGGCCTGCTAAATTCCTTATTCAGCATGGTCTGAATATCTGCTAATGAATCCATCGGGTTATTAGCGCAGTACTTAATATACCATGTTAGTGCGCATTCCTGCGAAGAAGTAACCAATGTTTCTTTCTTCATCTGATCATTTGTAATACCATGAGCTTCCCATATGGCCTTCGAGACAAACCAAAATTAGTCTGGGTCTTCAGTTCCCGACCCCTTGAATATAGAAAATTTTACTAAATTTTCCATATTGGATGGTGGTAAAGGTGGCGGTGGTGTGGGTGAAGACGTATGTGGCGGAGGTGAAGATGGAGGTGGTGTGGGTGGATGGGGTATTCACAGGAACCCTTGTCTTATCACTTGAAAAATACTCTACAGAGAAGCTTGTGCTGCCTCCTCCTTGTCACTCAGAGGAGGTCCAATCAACAGGCTATATTTAGGGTCTGTTTTCCCTCTATCCCTAAATATCTTTCCACTTCACATAGCTCCAAACATCAAGGTAGCTGCATAACCTGCTTTTCACACAAGAGCATCTTAATCCAAGTGTTTAAATACCTTAAATACTTACGTTGTAGTCCCTTGAAGAAGAGGTGCTCTACTTCGCTGTAACTAACCGAAGTATCAACAATGAACTCTGTCATGAATTCTCCTATGATACGATCAAGCCAATGATTGATAGCATATGTGATCTTATCTTCAGAGGCTTCTAATATCCGCACTAACTCTAGGGTACAAACTATTGGACCATCAAGCCTCCACCTTCCTTGGTTGTCTGCTACTTTCGTGATCCACTCGTGTAATTTGACCGGGAAGGAACAAAAGAATATTTCATGTAGCTATGTGCACAAATATCTGTCCAACCACTGTTCTTTCCTCAATCATGGATTCCTGTTTTCTTGCATCATGAATTTGTGGATATTTCTATCCAACCAATCTTCGATCTTCTTCTTAATTGGATTCCAGTGATGCAACATCACACATCTCCTTATGCAGATTCTGATCCCAGCAACGAAACCGTTAGTTGGCTTGATGGGCCCTGACACAAGTTCAATGTTAATTAGCCAAGAAAATCCCTACACTACTGGCCATTTTGGCATTAATACACGGACTAAAGACTCACCCGAAGCAGTATGTGGGGATGTAGGAATCAAGTTTCCACACCCAGAGATGGTAGTGATGTCATTTTATACCCTAATCCTTCCTTCACGTAGGTCGATAAACCTTTTAGGGATTATCGATATACTCCTCTTAGTCGTCCTCTAGACCTCTGCAAACGTCTATGACTGTCCTTCGCGTACCCTAAATAGGCGAACCAGACACTTACGCACCTCTATAACTACTCTTACTTCTATATTTACCCATATTAGCTTAAGTATTTGATAACTTCAACATGAATTAATATGATCTTCACGTAAACAGATATTCTTACTTGCGTTCATATAACAAATCAAAACATATGGATTCACGCATCAATACAACATTAAAACATAAACCAAGTATTTATCATAACATAAACATATGCATTTATAATAGAAGAAAAATAGATCATACATAGATAATTCTAGAATAATTCTCTTTATTGATGCTTCAGGTCTTCTTTACAAAATCTGATCGCCTTGTGCACACAGCTGCAGGGGTCCATGCACTTAGTTGTGGACTTCTACCCTAGGCCTCCGCACACACAGCTATAGAGCCTCTTGCCTACACTAAGGCTCTTTGCTCTTAGCTCTCACAGACCCATTACATTCATCAATGACTTGAAACATACCAAGACTGAATTGCATTATACTCTTCTAAGACTTCTCTTTTTATTCAATCCCATGGTCTGCAGACCATGGGTAGATCTCCTAAATCTGACATGACTTACATAAACTAAGGGTGGAAACCCTTTATGCCACTTCACATCTTCACGCTCGGTGACCACAAAATGCGGAGACTTTACACTTCTTATACCAAAACTTGGGCTTTTAACCTCAAAATTGACCCTAGGGGACACATTCCCAACATAGCTCAACCAAAACATGATAACCCCATCACACCATGGCTATCTGGAAATGGAAAAAACATTGTTATACTTGGAAAAACCTATGCAATACCATGCATGCCACATCTAGAAAAGAAAATACACATGCAAGTCGATACCTGCAGTGAAGCCTGTTGTAGCTGCTTGATCCTGCCTTTCCTTGCTTGAACTCTTATTCCTCTTTCCTTCTTTGCCTTTCTTGATCCAATGCCAAAATTCTCCAAGAAAACTCTAAGTCTCCAAGAGTATGAGAGAGAGAGAGAGAGAATAACAAGAGAGGTCTAAACTTGAACTGACATAAGGTTACCAATTGATCCTCAGAGGCCTTTTTATGAATTAGGCCTCTATTTTCTTCATTTTCCATTATTTTCCTTCAATTTTCTCCTCACATGCAACCTGTGACCTTTCACCTCCCTTTTCTCCTAATTTCCATTATTTTCATAAATAATTGTGCCAAAAATGCCATTTTGCCTTTCCAAATCGTTAGGCATTTCCTTTTCAAATTTCCTTAGCTATAAAAAACCAAATGAACACCCCCTAGGATGTCTTGCCCAACATTTAGCTTGGAATAAGTGTCCCATCAAACATGGTTATTATCTTTTGTTTTATTAACTTTTATTAAATGGAATTTTCACCAGGGATGTTACAAAACCCTCCCCCTTGGGGAACACCATCCTCTGTGTTAGACCACACCAAGAACTCAACAAAACCATTGAAAATAAAGCATACTACCCATGGAGCTTTATAACATAGCTCGATGTACTATTTACAATGATCACCCTGTTGAAAGAAAACCATCATGCACTAGTAGAGAATGGGGAATTAGTGACTACATGACTAAAACATTTAGTCACCATAGGTTTTCAAAGTGAAATACTACAAAAAATGAGAAAGCTTGAGCAACCCAACTAAAAATGACTAACATAAATGACTAATTTAGTCTCGGTTAAAATATATGACTAGCTAATAAGTAATACAACTGAAAATGACTAACGTGAATGACTAATTTAGTCTAGGAACAAAATCCTTGATATCCTTGTTATAGTGTTTTGTCCTCGAATATGTACGAAAAGAAAACACTTAAGACCATGGTTGAAAAATAGTCTCAACAATATAAATGGTTGCTAAACATTGTAGATCTGCAACAACTGATAGAAACAAAACCTACCAAAGTCTTGATCTATGCCACAATCATAGCTAAACAAAAAAATGAAATAGTAATAATAACTCCAATAATCCAATGGAAACCAGATATACAAAGAACAGATTTTATTATAACACCTGTGAAGGGAACAAATAAATGTTAGTAGTCCCCTTCTATGGGATGGGTTCTTGGCTATCCTCAAATGTCTTCAGCTTGTGTAGAGTCTTTGTTCTTTATAATGTGTAAACATAACAAATAAAATGTTTGAGCTTAAAGGGAACTCAAATGGAAGAAAAATGGTGTGTGACAGTGATAATAATCAGAGTTACAACAATGAGTGCAACAATGAAAATAATCAAAAGTGAATAATGAATGGAAAACCCTTCTATTTATAACAAAATACTTATCCTCAAATAATGAGCAATAATAAAATATTATTAATCCCATTCTAGGAATAACCACTTGGAATATTTTATTATATTTGGTTAGGAGGGAAAAAGTATTTAAACTTTTATTTACAAATAAAAATAAATAAATGATTTATTTATCATCTCAAGAAATATGGTTAAGGAATAATAAACAAATAATTATTTATTTAATTATTCTTGAGAGATTTATTCAAACTTGACAAAGAATAATAATTAATCAGTGATTAATTCATTATTCCTAGAGGAAAATAAGATAATTAATAATTTACCTGTTTATTTTTCATAACTAGGTCAAATATGACAAGGAATATTAATTAATCAACGGTTTAATTAATTATTCCTAGAAGAAAATTAAATAAATAGTGATTTATTTCAATAGTCTTCATGGGTTTAATTATAAATTACTTAACAAATGTGGTCTATTAAGTAATTTCTCACAGTGAAAGCAATTTTATTGAGGTAAAATTGGCCTTACATGGTGTACTTCGATCCATCTAGTAAATTAAGTTAGATGATCAATTTTCTAGTGATAACGGATTGCCCCCCACCATATGAATGTTAGGAGAAAAATGTATGACTGAAGTACATTGTAAAGACACAATCACTAGACAACAAAGTGGAGTCAGAGAGAGAGAGAGACAGAGAGACAGAGAGAGAGAGAGAGACCAATAGAGATGAAGCGAAAGAGGATAAGGACAGAGGGGGCGAGACCAATGCAAGTCTTCATTTATGTTGTGGTACTAGATCTCAATGAGGTGAGGGAGGCATACCTATACCCGCTGAGATAAGTTAGTACAAAAATAATGATGTGCCCAAAAACATAAAATTGAGCAATGAAGTACATGCTAAATGGTACATGACACGCTAGCATAACTGAGAAAAAAAATAATACAATGTGTCCCATATACATGATGCACCTCACAAAACATGAGCTAGGACTGAATACAATAATATATGAGTACTTGAGATATAATGGCCCTTCCCTCAAAAAATGGGTGGGAGGGAGGGTAGAACAACTGAAGAAGCCCTGTTGAATAGGGAAGGGCTATGAAAAAATGAATGGATCATCTAAAGGAGACATGCATGCTATGAACACTGCGATCAGTAAGAATCGAACCCATCAAATCTGTAGAACTGTATTTGAGGCTGTAGCATAATATGAAGGCATCTGGGCATGTGAGGGGATACCTGAAGGGCCACCCCCTCATGAGGTCTAAAACATCTCACACACACTCAAGAATCACTGGTACAATTTGTTGTATCACTGGACCATTAAGTGTATGAATCAAGAACATGAAGCAACTAAGTCAAAGGGTGATAATGAGTCCCTCTGCTCAATCTGAGGTACTGAACAAGAATGGAATCTGGAACTAAGATACAACGCCATCTAGGCTGTTCTTCTGGAATAAATGTGCCAATGTCGATAGACTAGGGCCTGCTATAGGTGAGGCAATGAGGATCCTAAACTAAGGAACGAGCAAAAATAGTAATGTGACTGATGGAATGACACTAGTGACAATGGAAAAAATGGTACTGAGTGACAAATAGACGACTTCCCTTGTCAGAGAATAAAGTGCACATTTGATTAGAGAATGACTGACTCAACTTCGAAGGGGATGGGGGACAGTATGACTGGAGACCAAAATGGGCAACAAAGGATGAATGATATGAAAATATGGATGGAATACTATGACATGATATAATGGGATGTGAAACAGACTCCATGAATGCAAAGGTGACTCATCGTGAATGCTCTAGCCAAGGGTGATTCGATGACGTTGCCACATAGAATAGGCTCGATGGGGACCATGAAAGCATGATTAAATCATGGTTACTCATGATGAAAATCGACACGTGAGATGACAAGCACCAAGGGAAGGTGGTCCCTAAAGTACAAGTGTCGCATAGAAAGGAATTCAATTTTGAGAGGCGACAAAGTGACCCTCCTTGGAAAAATGGCTTACGGGTTAAGTATCAAATCATCAAAAAATGAAAACAACCAATTATAGTAATCAAGGAGAGCTTTCCACTGGTGCTGATAGTTCGTCAAACTGAGCTACGGTTTGGTTGCAAAGGCTGACAGAAAAATTGTAGGTTTTTCTCTAAAAGGACATCTTCCCTCCAATTTGAGAGGAGGAGAAGTGTTGGAAAATACTGAGAGGGGGGGGATGAATTAGTACTCCTTAGCAATTATCACTTTTAAATCTTTTCAGAGCATTATTTAATCTTCAATTATCATTAATGTTTATGCAGTAACAATAGTGAATAAAAGAACATAGGAGGCAAAAAAAGTTAGGTGGAAAACCCCCTCTGGGTTAAAAACCACCAAACGCTTTTCCAATGATTCTTTAATCTTCATCTCAAATTGAAAAGAAAGCTCAGACTTCCTAGAATCTAGAAAAGCATTCTTCTCCATCTCCCATTGGATGGATGGTCTAACGCTCGAGCTTCTTCAGTAGTCAACTGAACGGATGCCCCAACACCCAATGAGATAGAACTAACCCTAGCACCACCCTACCACCCTGAAGTTTTCATAGGCTTGAACGCATTGGTGACTTCATGCACAAGCCTTGCACCACCCTACCACCCTATAGAAGAATAAAAGAAGGATGGACTCCCATACCAGGGAAAATGGTCCACTTTACAATGATATAGAATGATGTAGAAGAAGAAGACACACTAGACCATAACCCCAACTATGACACAACTACCTAATGATGATCATAGACCTCTCGAAACTGCCTTTTCAACTCTTGGCAAATAGACACTTGTACAACTTTTACAATGATGCTTTTACAATGACTCTATACAATGATACTTTTACAATGATTGTATGCAGTGCTTCCCACTTGAAGACTTCATATGGCGAACTTCTTGTTGTTGTTCTGCGCCTTTATTGCTGCTCTTGTCATGCTACCCTTTCTTACTCCTCCAAAAATTAGATTATTCATTGAGTCTTCTCTTGATGAATATATAATACTTGAAAAAAGTCTTCAAGGAAATACCCATGACATGATAATAACAAAACTTACCTCACCTTGCAAAGCATATGTCAATGCTAAACAAAAACAACAAATTAGAATATAAAGAACCTAATGCAATTAATAAATGAACATGCATTTACCGAAGATACTTACCTGTAGGCTGTAGCTTACCTCTACTACATCATTTTGCTGCACCTTGCTCTTTGCTGCCCTAGAAAGTCTAGTCCTTTGCACCCCTTGACAGCACTTGATCTAGTTTTTCTTGCCCTCTAGGAGCACGATATTTAATTTCATGTATCTCTGTGATTTCAAATCCCCAATATGTGATCTTTGGTCCTATAGTATCCCTCTGAGCCTTCTTTCCAATGCCATAGGTCTGACCTAATGTGGACTCTTGAAGGCAAAGTTATGCCCAATCTCTCACAGTGACCTAATTATGGACCAGTTTAGTAGAGCGCACTTGTATGGTGTTCCATGTGTCACTGTTTCCTCCTTCTGCTCTAAAATTGATACACAGTAAACTAAAGTTCATGCAATATCTGCCACTTTTTACCAAATTCCAATCCTCTTCTCAGAGAGAGAGTTATGATGATTTTCCCAAGGTCACTTCTTTGAGATGAAATTCGAGAGCCTACAAAAACCCTAATTTCCATAGATCATATCTCTGAAAATATAGCGAACCAAGATATGAAATTTAGGCGCGACGTTCATCAGGATTGCAAATTAAATGGGTTTTCATTTTGGAATCTAAGACTTCGCAGAAATGAAGTTATAGAAAAAATTCCACGATCACTTCATTTGGAGGATACATGAGATTTCTTTTAATAGAGATGAGAGGGGCTTCTATAAAGAAGGTTGGAGGGATTTTAGGAGCTTAAAAAATTATTAATTAATGATTATTCAATGACCAAAACCAATTATGAGTACCATGCCACAACCCCATAGGGTTTTAGCCCACTAATTGGGGTTACTAACTTCAAACATGAATATCTCTCAAACCGTCAAGAATTACTTGGCGTGCCATTTATCAACAAAAACATCTCATTGAGTAGAATCTATCTAGAAGATCCTTGACTCAAAAGAGAGTAATTTTTCGAGTCAAAATTCCCTTGCAAGATCAGAGTAGCCCTTGGTGCTTCTTGGTTTGACATCAATGACAACCTCAGATCATCTTTAGATCAACAATCTCCCCCTTTGGCATTGATGGCAACACAAGTACTCCCCTTGCGATTATGGAACCTCTTCCTACTACCTTATCTCCCTCTTTGACATCAATGGCAAAGGCTAACTCCCCATGACACACAACCATCGTGCAGACCTATACACACTTCCACTCCCCCTTTATTTTTTGAATAAGGAAAATCTAATGAGAACTTGAGAGAAACCCAAGCTTCTAGTGAAGATATTAAAATGCTTCATGAGGTAAAGGTTTAGTGAAGATATCAGCAATTTTTTCTTTTGTACCAACATATTCAAGTTTGATATTCTTTTCAACAACTTGTTCTCTAACAAAATGATATTTTATCGGAATGTGTTTTGTTTTTTGAATGCATGATAGGATTCTTGGAGATGCGGATGGAACTGGTGTTATCACAGAAGATAGGAATAGGCTCACTGAATTCTACTTGAAGATCTTGCAAAGTTTGTTTCATCCAAAGTACTTGAGTACAACAAGCTGATGCTGCAATGTATTCTGCTTCCATTGTAGATAACGGGATTGAGGTTTGTTTTTTTCTCAACCATGATACGAGAAAACCACCTAGATAGAATGCTACTCCATTAGTACTCTTATGATCATCAATGCTTCCTGCCCAATTTGAATCAGTAAAGGCTTGAATAATGAGATTGTTTCCCTTGGGATACCACAAGCCATATTATATTTTTCCCTTTAGATATCGAAGAATTCTTTTGACAACAATAATATGTGATTCTTTTGGTGCTGCTTGGAATCTTGGTACTTGTCCAATTGCTTGAATAACATCTGGCCGAGAGGTTGTTACATATAGAAGACTACAAATCATTGATCTGTACAACCTCTGATCGACATCCTTAGATGCTTCATCTATGCTCAATTTGCAATCTATTACCATCGGAGTAAGGACGGGTTTGCAATCTTCCATTTTGAATTTCTTGAGCATTTCCTTCATGTACTTGGCTTGACATATAAATATTCCTTTCTCTTACTGAGATCTTTGAAGCCCTAAGAAGTATGTTGACTCACCAAGTAAAGACATCTCGAACTCACTTTACATATTTTTAGCAAAGTTCTTACTTAGTCAATCATCATTGCTACCAAAGATTATATCATCCACATATACCTCAATGATTGTTAAATTATCTTTATCTATTTGTACGTAAAGATTGTTATCCGCGGTACCTTTCTTGAACCCTTGTTGATGTAGATATCCATCAAGATGAGCATACCATGCTCTGGGAGCCTACTTGATACCATATAGAGCCTTCTTTAACCTGCAAACACAGTCTAGTTTTTCTGATAGTAGAAAATCTTCAGGTTGTTCAATGTAAACTTCTTCTTCTAATTCTCCATTCAAAAATGCTGACTTAACATCCATTTGGTAGACTTTTATTTTTCTTGAACATGCATAGGTGAGAAACATCTGGATGGCTTCCATTCTAGTAACTGGTGCAAATGTTTTGTCAAAATCAATTCCTTCCACTTGTGCATATCCTTTGCAGACTAATCTTGTCTTGTTCCTCATAACCTGTAATCCTTCAATTGTTTTTCTCCCCTTGAAACTTTAATGAAACTACCATCTTGTTCAAACTACCTTCCTATCAATCGTAGACTTGGGCCATATACTGATGCATAGACTCCTCTTGTATAAACATTAAGGAGTCAACAAGCCAGATTGTTCAAAATAGTGAGTCACCTAATGGGCCATATCTACTTGAGTCATTATCTGAAGCAACTGCTAATTCCTCATGACCTTTTGCTTTTACAAATCCTAAAAGCATAGCTATTGAAACCTTGTTATCTTTGTTGCCTTCCTGTACATGTTTCCTTTTCCAGACCTCATTATTCTTGCAATATCGAGGCATGTGCCCGTAGTTATGACACTTGAAGCATTCAATGTTGTCCATAGGCGATTCCATCTGATATCTTCAACCACGAGTGCTATGGCCATCATTATGGCATTTGAAATATTCAATATTTGGCCCATCTAGCATGTATTTTCTTCTGACAAAATCATTATGGAACCTGTCTCATGATCCTGCAAACTTACTTCTAGTGTTTTTCAGATAATGATTGTACCTATCAAAAACTTCACAATCCCTAGCCATATGTCCATAGTTAGCACATAAAAAGAAATAACCATTAAATAGACAAACATACCTGGAATATTTTTCATTCTTCTTTGGAGGCGGTGTTGTAGTTTTTTGTGGTCCTTTGTTCTTGATTGCTTTGTTCTTGTTCTTTGGAGCTGCAACATTCTTCTTTGCATTTTCACTTTGATCAAATTCGTTCTTAGAATCATCCTACGAAGTTGTGGAGCTTGTACCTTCATCAACTGGAGCTTTAACATCTTTAATTGCCTTCATTGTCTCTTCTTTATCTGTCTTATCTTGTAAGTATTCTTTTTTCTGTCCCTTGAGTTTTTTGATCTCATGTTGATGTATTATTGATTTCTTCCAACTTATTTTGAAGTGACTTTTCAAGACATTTTTGTTCTTAAACTTCAATTTTGAGACCTTGAACTTGTTCTTCAAGAGTATTGGAATGGATCTTCTCAACCTTGAGCTTTTTTATAATCTTGATTGCCTCCTTATAAAATTCTTCTATGGTCAACCCTTCTTCATCATACTCAAAAGGATTCAAGTTTTCAATAACATCATGACTTGAATTATTTGTTGAATTGAGATTATGAAGCTTTTTCCAAAGAGCTTTAGCTGTTGAACATTGACCAACTTTTATTTTCACAGAATTTGGAAAAACATTAAAAATTACATTCATGGCCTTTGAATTGTACCTTTTAGCTTCATCGGTAGATGTGTCTCCAAAAATAATAATTCCATACTCCATGTGCCTACAAAGATACTTCCATCCTGGTTTCCCATATCCAGTAATTATCTGCATCAAAATCAGGGGTTGGTACATAATACTCACTTTCTTGAGATTTTGTTGTACCTGTACCTTCCTCTAAAATCCTTGTAACCCGCTTCTTTAACTTTCCCATCTCTATGCTTTGAAAACTGACTTCTAGCAGTTAAGTTGTTACCGAAGGAACCAAGCTCTGGTACCAATTGTTAGAAAATACTGGGGGGGTGGTGAATCAGTATTCCTTAGAAATTATCACTTTTAAATATTTTTAGAGCATTAGTTAATCTTCAATTATCATTAATGTTTATGTAGTAACAATAGTGAATAAAAGAACATAGGAGGCACAAAAAAATTAGGTGGAAAAACCCCTCCAGGTCAAAAACCACCGAACGCTTTTCTGATAATTATTTAATCTTCAACTCCAATTGAAAAGAAGGCTTCAACTTCCTAGAATCTAGAAAATCATTCTTCTCCAGCCCCCACTAGATGGATGCTCCAACGTCAAAGATTCTTTAGTACTCAACTGAACGGATGCCCCAACACCCAATGAGCTACAACTGACCCTAGCACCACCCTACCACCCTGAAGTTTTCACAGGCTTGAACCTGTTGGTGACTTCATGCACCAGCCCAACACCACCCTACCACCCTATAGAAGAATAAAAGAAGAATGGACTCCTGTACCAACGAAAATGGCCCAATTTACAATGATATAGACTTATGTAGAAGAAGAAGACACACTAGACCATAACCCCAACTATGACACAACCACTTAATGATGATCGTAGACCTCCCAACACTTCCTCTTCAACTCTTAGCATATAGACACTTGTACAACTTTTACAGTGATGCTTTTAAAATGACTTTGTACAATGATACTTTTATAATGATTGTATGCATTGCTTCCCACTTGAAGACTTCATATGGTGAACTTCTTGCTGTTGTTCTGCACCTTGATTGCTGCTCTTGTCATGCTACCCTTTCTTACTCATCAAAACATTAGATTATGCATTGAGTCTTCTCTTGATTAATATATAATACCTGCAAAAATTCTTCTAGGAAATACCCATGACATGATAATAGCAAAACTTACCTCATCCTACAAAGCATATGTCAGTGCTAAACAAAAACAACATATTAGAATACAAAGAACCTAACGCAATTAAGAAATGAACATGCATATATAGAAGATACTTACCTGTAGCTTACCTATACTACATCACTTTGCTGCACGTTGCTCTTTGTTGCCCTAGAAAGTCTGGTCCTTTGCACCCCTTGACAACACTTAATCTAGTTTTTCTCACCTTCTAGGAGCATGATATTTAATCTGATGTATCTCTGTGATTTTAGATCCCCAATATGTGATCTTTAGTATTTTAGTATCAATATGAGTCTTCTTTCCAATGCCATAGGTCCAACTCGATTTGGACTCTTGAAGACAACATTATGCCCAATCTCTGACAATGTCCTAATTATGGACCAGTTCAGTAGAGCAAACTTGTACGGCATGCCACGTGTCATTGTTTCCTCCTTCAACTCTGAAATTTATACAAAGAAAACAACCATCCATGCACTATCCACTACTTTTTACAAAATTCCAATCCTCTTCTGAGAGAGAGAGTTATGACGATTTTCCCAATGTCACTTCTTTGAGATGAAATTCGGGAACTTGCAAAAACCTTAACTTCTACAAATCATATTTCCGAAAATATAGTGAACCTAGACCTGAAATTCAGTCACGAAGTTCACCAGGATTGTGAATCGAATGGGTTTTCATTTCCGAATCTAAGACTTTTCAGAAATGGAGTTATAGGGAAAATTCCACGATCACTTGATTTGTAGGATATATGAGCTTTATTTTTATAGAGTTGAGAGGGGCTTCTATAGAGAATGTTGGAGGGATTTTAGAAGCTTAAAAAACAATTACTTAATGAATTTTCAATGAAAAAACCAATTATGAGTGCCATGCCACAACCCCATAGGGTTTTAGCCCACTAACTAGGGTTACTAACCAGGGAAAATTTTAAGAACCCCCCCTAAATTTATAAATATAATAAATGGGCGAATCTCCATGGTATATAGGAAAAATGGAAGGCGATTTTATCAATAATATAATATGTATATATAACTTTTTGGCGAATCTCTCACCAGGCATGGCGAATATTTTACTCAATTATAAAATCTTGTAAGATCTTGGCGAGTCTTTCACTAAATAATAAAACTTTATAAAGTCCTAGTGAATCTTAGCATAGGCTACATGTTGGTTTAATTCCCCCATTTAAATAGGCTACATTCGAGGTGAATACAATGGGTCAATACCATGTGCCATTTTGGTGAATACCATGGGTCAATACCATGTGCCATTTTTATTTTTATTAATTCTAATATTAGGGTTAATAATGGTCTTTGCATGGTATTAATAACAATCTAGTCCATGGTATTTGTCCCATAGTATTTTGGCCATAGGTTTCACCTAAATATAACCCATTTTTTGAGTGTTCGTAAATATAAGGTGATTTATGGAGTAAATATAAAAAAATGTTTTATTTGTTTACCATACCTCTCGTTTATTTATATTTTTATTAATTTACCATACCTCTTTTACAAATATGGTATTTGGCCCATAGGATTCACTTAAGTAAAACCTCTTTCTTGAGCCTTCATAAATAGAACGAGGGTTATGGACTCAATATAAAAACAGGTTTTATTTATTTACGATACGTCTAGTTTATTTTTATTTTTATTTATTTACCATACTGTTTGAGTAAGTATAAAAAGACGTTTTATTTATTTACCATACCTCCACTTTACTTATATTTTTATTTGCTTACACCGTTACATGTATATAAGGTGACTTCTGGAGTAAATATAAAAAATGTTTTATTTATTTACCATACCTCTCATTTATTTATATTTTTATTAATTTACCATACCTCTTTTATAAATATGGTATTTGTCCATAGGATTCACTTAAATAAAACCTGTTCTTGAAAATGGGCAAATGGATTCACTTAAATAAAACCTATTCTTGAAAATGGGTGAATGGAAGGTTGTAAGTCCTAATTTCAAGGGCTAAATTTACCTTTTTTACCCTCTCCCTTAAAATAAGGTGGGCTATTTGAGGTGATTTGTAAAAATGTACTATGATACAAAATATTGGCCCACTAAAAATTTAAAACCCCTTAATTTCGCCAAAGGGCGAACATTCGCCCCTAAAATTATCCTTGTTACTAACTTCAAACATGAATATCTCTCAAACCGTGAAGAATTACTTGGCGTGCCATTTATCAACAGAAACATCTCGACGAGTAGGATCTATCTAGAAGATACTTGACTCTAAATAGAGTAATTTTTCCAGTAAAAAATCCCTTGCAAGATTAGGATAGCCCCTGGTGCTACTTGGGTTGACATCAATGACAACCTCAGATCATCCTAATATCAACATTGTCCATCATTAATTCGTAACTATGACAATTGTGCTCGTCATGACCTACTAATTGACAGAAATTGCAAAAGATTTGTTGTGGTGTCTTCATAAATTTCTGCAGCAAATGGCAATTGTCGGTCACATGTTTCCCAACTACATGGCATATAGCACACCATAGCGTGGGTCCTGTACTTGGCCCTACTGCAGCTTCTGACCTTAAAGGCATCAGTCCCCCTGCTGCAACGTATTCACAAAGACTGGACTGTGATCCTTGTCATGCCCCTGACCTTTGCATTTCAGGCACCAGACTTCCTCACGCGCCTCTGGCCAAGTTGTTCTGTCCTTCTTCAGGATTTGCATTTCGAGGCAAAGCTTCTACAACTGCACATGAATCTTCTGAACCCCTAGATTAGCATCCTACATTGGTGTCTCGTGCAGTCTCATTACAATTTCCAAAGCTTCCACCTAGGTCCCAATATTTTGTTGTGATAGCGAAACCCTTAGGTGGGGAAAGAGCGAGGCAAAAAACCATTCGCAGTGCTACCCATCAGTAGGTTCATGTTGGCTTCACAGATCATACACTTTAATATTTGATCCAAATCCCAAGGCATCTCCCTAAGCTTCATCATGATCTCCTTAAATCCCTCAATGGATTGTGCTTGAGGCTTAGGTCTACTGAATTCCCTATTCAGTGCAGTCTAGATATCTACCAATGCGGACATTGGGTTAGCAATACTGTACTTAATGTACCACATTAGTGCGCGGTCGTATAAAGCACTAACCAATGTTGCTTTCTTCATTTGATTGTTCGTGATACCCTGAGCTTCCTACACAGCCTTCACGATGAACCAAAACTGGTTCAGATCTTCATTTCCTACACCCTTGAACGCAGGTAGCTTTACATAGTTTTCCATGTTGAATAGTGGTGGAGGTGGCGGTAGTGTGGGTGATGGGTTAAGTGGTGGAGGTGAGGATGGAGGCAGTGTGGATGGATGGGATGAGGATGGAGGCAGTGTAGGTATTCATGGTAACCCTTGTCTTATCAACTTAATAGTGCTCCACGAAGAAGCCTGTGCTGCTCCTTCGTCATCACTCAAATGAGGCTCAATCAGAGGGATATACGCAAGACCTTTTCTTCCTCCATCCTTTAAATACCTTCCACTTCGTGTAGCTCCAAACATCAAGGTAACTGCATGACCTGTTTTTCAGACAAGATCATCTTAATCGAAGTATTTAATGATTTCAAACACTTACCTCACGGCCCCTTGAAGAACCGATGCTCTACTTCGATGTACTTGATCGAAGTATCAACCGTGAACTATGTCACAAACCCTCCTATGATACGGTCGAGCCAATGATCGACAACACACATGATCTGATCTTTAGAGGCTTCCAATTTCTGCACTAACTCTGGGGTCCAGACAATTGGATTGTCAAGCCTCCACCTCCTTTGGCCATCTACGAACTTCGTGATCCACTCATATAATACAATGGAAAGGAACAGAATAATATTACATTTATCTCTGTGTACAAATATTTTTCCAACCACTGTTATTTTTTCAATTGCGGATTCCTATTTTATTGCGTCGTGAATTTGTGGATCTTTCTGTCCAACCAGTCTTCAATCTCCTTCCTAGTTGGGTTACAATGATGTGACATCACACATCTCGTTATGCAGATCCCAGTCCCAAAAACAGAACCCTTTGTTGGCTTGATGGGCCTTCACCTAGGTTCAGCGTTAGTCAGCCAAGCAAATCCCTACACTACTAGCCCTTTTGGCATCAATCTGTGGAGCACAGACTGAAGTCTCACCTGAAGTAGTATGGGGGGATGCAGGAACCAAGTTTTCACACCTTGAGATGGTTGTGATTTTGGTTTTATACCTTAATTCCTTCTTCGCATAGACAGATAAGCCTTTAGGGCTTATCGGCGTACTTCGCTATTAGTCTTTCAGAACCTCTGCGAAGGTTTGTGATTTTCCTTCGCGTAACCCTAACAAGTGATCTCAGCACTTACGCGCCCTTGTAGCTACTTTGTTGTATCATTCTTCAAGTTATATTAAGTGTTCACTAATTGTATCATGCAATTTATATTATCCTTACGTAAACATATATATCTACTTGCATTCATATAATAGAGGAAACCATATAGATTCATGCATCATTTTAGCACTAAAACATAAACCCAGTGCTTAACATAACATAATCGCATGTAATTGAAAGAAGTAAAATACATAGTAATTTCATAATACACTTCTTTATTGATGATCCAGATTTTCATTACAAACTTTGACTACCCTGCGCACACAGTTGTAGGGGTTCGTGCACTCAGTTGCAGGCTTCTACCCTAGGCTTCTGCTCACTCAGCTGTAGAACCTTCTTCCTACGCTAAGACTCTCACTCTTAGCTCCTTATAGACTCATCAATGACTCTATCTCCATCAACTCTACTGAACTTCCTAAAAACTCCTCTAAGACCTCCTTTTTATAAAATCTCATGGTCCGTGGACCAAGGGCAGATCTCATCAAGCCGACACAACCTATCTAAACTAAGGGTGGAAACCCTTTTTGAGTCTTGATATTTTCGCGCTCCATGACCACAAAATGTGGAGACTTTACATTTATTTTATACAAAATTCTGGTTTTCTGCCCCAAAACTTGGGTTTTTAACCCCAAAATTGACCACAGGGGACTCGTTCCCAACAACAACAAACCTTGAATTATCTTCAGCGACTCTCGCAACATTCAGTTTCATTTTGTACAATCTATGGTTTGTTGTTGTAAATTAAGAATGGAGATTGATCATCAATAAATTATGACTAATGTATATGAAAGTTATTGAATAGGAACCTTGAAATTGATTGACATTTTATTGTCTCTTGTTCGACCTATTATGATATTTATGGTAGATATTGTTTCTTATTTAGAGATCCTCACATGTTAAGATCTTGGTTTATTATTAATACTAAAGACATGTTGTCCTTTTATTTTTTCTTTTTTCAAGGAAAAACCAAGTAGGAAACCTAAAGGATGCTTCCCCACATTCATGGATGACATCCCCAATAAACTCATTGACATAAAATAATACATCAAACATAGTGGGATTTAAACTAAGAACTTTCTAGAACATATCTAGCCAAATTCCCAACGAAATCGATACAACTAGTTGAACTTGCCGCTCCTGTTGACATGTTGTATTTTTATTAAAATACTTGGTTAATTCAAAAAACAATATTATATACCCCACATTTAACTCTAACACTATATAAAATCTCTTACCTTACTATCTCATTATTTAAATATAAAAAAAATACATATGAATCTTATTGTCATTTATCATTAAACCAAATTTCCAAAATTTAAAATATATATTCTATAGCATTACATTACCTTACCTTACTCACATCTTCTTGATCCCAAAAATTAAAAAAACCATCTTCCCAGTTTTTCAAACCCTCTTTCTATTTTGCATTAATGTATATTTTCTGCTTTTACTACTCTTTTGTGAATCCCAAAGATTAAAAAACCCTCTTTCTATTTTGTATTATTGTATATTTCCTAGCCTAGATGGACCTAGGATTAGGATATATGAACCACCGAATACCATTTGGGGATAAGAGATGCATTGATATCGAAAATTAGAAGGCATGAAATGAGGGTAAATAAAACTTCATACAAGACACATCACATGGAATGAATGAAAATTTGAAAATGGGGAAGAGGAAGAATGGAGATGGAGGCGGGAAAATTGGAGGAGAAATATCTTCTTGATCGAAACCCAGACATCCATGCTCTCTTCTGTCATTACAAACTTTGGAAAATCTTTCAAAACGTGCATAGTCGACTGGAGTTCCAAGCGCGTGACTTTGTAAGAATTACCCTACTAGCTTACTTTTTTCTCCATGCACACAAGTTTTTCATATCAAAATTTTCACCATCATCGATCCTCGTTGAAACTTCGATGCAAAAGACAATCAATATGTGTTCTAAAATTTCTTTATGAAAAATTACAATTAAAATCAATTTCATGAATTGATGAAGAGGAATTGTGATCAAATTTGTAAAATTGTTAAAGGTAGCAACAAGTAGTGATTTCTTACCTATTGCAGCTTTTTTTTGGTAGTGTTGTAGCGGCTACATCCACCCTCTAAAATTTTGGCTCGCATGCAAATTTTGAAGCCTACCTCAGATCCTACAATCAGTTATCCTTGGTCACTTGTTGGTAAGCTGATGATTTCAAGCTCCCCTCCTTGATCTTAAGAGTTGCTCGTGTTCTCATCTTCATGCAACGTGTGTCATATTTGGGCATAGGGGTTGTTGTTTGTCATGCAAAGGGAATGTTGTCTTTCTTCAAGGGAAGTGTGTGTGTATGAGTGGTTTTCATCACATAGACATGTTTCACACTCACCTCACACATTCCTGTAATGAAGGCTGTTGCATCAAGAAAAGTATGTCATGCATTATGGATGGTCTATGTTGTGTCACTAAGTGTCCATGTGCGATCACAGTCAAGTCCTACCAATGTTTACATATGTTTCACTGATCTCACACTTATCCATTTTCCCAAGAAAACCTAGCCTCATCTAGATTCCCAGAACTATGCTCTTTGCTTATGCAACCATCAAGCTTCCTCCCTTGCATGTTGAAACCCCGCAACCCGTAGAGACCCCAGCAAACACTACTCTCCAAAAATACGCAGAGCATTCAAGCAGCCAACACTTCTCTCCAAAAATGCACAAAGCAGTCCAGTTGCATTGCACTTAGAAATTGCATAGAGGTGTCCTCCCAGGCCCCTATCCCACAACGGTGCATTAAGCCTCAAAACTATGGAATGTTCTCCTAGTTGTCTTGTTAGTCTTTCATGCAGAAACTGCGCAGATGAGCCTCCCAAGGCCGCATCCCGACAACAATCATTGTCCATTGAAATTGCATAGATCTAACTCTCAATGAATATAGGAAAGTCTAACATGCTGAAATCACTTCCAAGGAGTTGAGGTGAAGGACCAAGGAACCAATCAATGGAAAAGATCTGGACCGCATGCAAATTCCGTTGGATGCATGATCATCTTAAGGGTAAGTATGATAAGTAAGGAACATCTTTCGAAGTACATCTCTTAGTTGAGTTTACAGGATTGCTTGTCATTGTCATATCACATTTTCCTTAGCAACATGCATGTGCGCAAATGTGAAAAGTCATCTTATGTGTTTCTTCTACATGCCTTGCTTCCTTTTCACTTGTTCAACCAACTGTCGTCTTCCGCATGTTGATTTCTATGTCATGCTTGTGACCTCATTCTGGTGATGTTGAAGGTTGTGTTTGAGTTGTGTTTGCCATGTATACATCTATCGCACTCACACATGATGTTGTATGCATTTTCGTGCAAGCATCATCACGATCGTTCAATGATTTATCACAAGTGTCACACTTGTCGCTCACATCATCAATCAGTCACATTCAGTATATGTTGTCATGATGGTTTAAGGTGTCTTTTCGTCGAGTCATGTTGAGTGTGTGTTCGCAAGGTAATTTATGCACAAGTTCACTCCCCCACACACTTAGTCATTTTGCTAAAATTCTGACGACCGGATCAGCCTCTGACAACCAAACATTCGTTGAGCTGCATTGTGCAGTTTCAGCACTTGGTGATCATGTACTGCTGTCCAGAATTGTGTAGAGCTTGAGGCTGTCTCCTAGGAAGCTTGCATTGCTTAATCTTGGAATCAATCCGACTAACTGTCACCCAAAACAACGCAGAAGTTGCTCAACAAGCCATTTCAATCTGTGCTACCCACAAGCACATCAACCAAGCCTCTAGCTGGTCAACCAAAGAGTTTGACCCGGTAGTGATCCCAGGACTCACTCCCCCCCCCAAAAAAAAAATTGCACAAAATATGTAAAGCATGCCCACTTTGCTGACTAAATAAACTACGTAGATATGTTGGATAGACACCCTGTGTCCATCACTATCTCCCTCAAAAAATTGCGTGCTTTTCCAGCCAATCACCTAGTCAACTAACCTGCTATTCACCTGGAAAACTACACATTTTTCATGAGCAGTCACCTAGCTTCCCATCATTTCGTTCAGCTCAGAAACTATCCAAGGATGTTCAACAAGACAACCTCCCAACAATTGCACATTTTTTTCCAACAGACTCCTATAGCCCACTGCCAGCTCCCTATAAAATTTTCTCAATTTTTCCAAGCAAGCCTCCTCTAGCCCACTACTAGCTCCCCAAAGAAATTTCACTGTTTTTTCTACCAACCCCTCTTATTCCTGCACTACTTCCCTAAAATAATTGCGTAGATCTACCCTATGGCTGAGCTAGATCCCATGAACAGTCACTGTTGATTCGGATTTTCCATCCTAGTCTCCGAGTAAACTCTACGTAATTTTCACCTGCAGTTCCTAAAGCCCGCATCCCAACTTGAAATCTACCTTGCGCAGTTTCAAGATCCTCTTCCTCTCTCCTGGTCACCTGCATCTGAAATTGAAGGATAATGCATCATGATAGATTATGGGATTTCTAGATTTGATGTCGTCTTGTCATGAGTGATTATAGATAAAAGTACATGGATGAGACATGACATGATGACGAATGGGATGAACAAGGAGAGAATGCGAGGAGATTCGTTCACGAACTGATGAACTAGGAATGCAAGTGAGGATATTTTTTCACGAACGGATGAACAAGGAATGCATGCCAAGATATTTTTTCATGAATGGACAAACGAGGAATGCATGTGAGGAGATTTTTTCATGAACGGATGAACACATGAAGCATGTCAAAGCACAAGCGAAGGAGGAAAATTCTTGTGAAAACATTAGTAAAACACCAAGACCATCTAAGACTTCACACACCTACCATGCAAAGATGAAGCTATGGCACACCAAGTGTACATCCATCAGTCAACGACACTGCAACTCGACATGGACACCAGCAGCAGCATGAACATATCAATAATGTGGTTTCGAGTTGTGTCATGAGTCTTCTCGGCCACATAACTACTGTGGGCCATCCTGTTGTAATAAATGTAATGTAATGTGGAAGTTCAAGAGACACACATGTAAATTTGAAGAGTCATGTAAGTCAAACAATCATGAGGGAAGTTGAACAGTCACAAGGGTCAGTTTTACCCTTGGCTATAAATACCCCTCATTTGTACATGCAAAGGAATTTTCACCTTGGCTCCTCCCACATAGTCTTGAGAGTTTGTAATATTTTCTTTGAGGAGCGAACAATGGCTCCAATGCCCCGCTTGCGGGGTTAGTGATGTATGGTGTACTGATGTGTCTTGGAACTTTCACTTAATTCAGAAGCCTGTTAATAGGCCAAAACATTTTCACACATGTATTGTAATTGTTTGTAAGACTATTCTTTGAGCACTTGTAATGCATGTTGCTTTAACCTGTGTTAAGATAGTCGAACTATTTTGGTTTTTCTAACACATATGCTTATGAACATGTGTTGTATAAGTTTTTAATGTTTTCTTGCCCTTGTGGGCTACCTCATCAGACACTAGACAAAACAATTCCCATAAAATTGTTATAACGACCGGTGCACTCACGTGGAGTATTCCGCTGGGTGTTGTATGTGATATCCATTCATTGTGTGTGTTTTTAATGCCATATCCGTGTAGACTACTCCATCGGAAGTTGTGCATGTCCTGTTGTGTTGTGTGTCTCTGACAAAGTTAGGACTCTTCCCTTTCAACTAGAGACTCACTTCCACCCCTTCCCTCTATAGAGAAAGAACCTTGACACAAGTAACACTAACACTCACCAAGAACATGAACCTCGCTATTTTAAGGAAAAGAAAAGCGCTCTCATGTGCTGACAAGTAAGAGATAAGGCATATCTTTAAGATAATGGAAATCAAGCCATCGTACCGGATGGGACTCCTACACCAAACAGTGTGAGGTATAGTTGGGACTTCATATCAGGGAGATCCCCTGAATGTTGGTGTGTCCATTACCATCAAAATTTCTACCACAAGAAGGAGGGCCAGATGACAAGCTGAGTCCTTATAATCTATTTTGAATCTTTTCTTACTTTTCACGACTAAGCACAAAATTTCTCTTCTAGAGTGTATGTCTTATGGAAATGACTTTGAAATATTGGAAGAGCTCTGGAATAACTTGTCAGGTAAAACATATGATGCTCGAGGTCGAGTAGCCTTCGTCAGACATGTGGTTGACATTCTAGGATCCTGTGAAAGGCATGAAACATTTGGAGATTACATGACCTGTGCATTGTTCACATACACGCTTCAAGGGCACCCACTACATTGGTTTGCCACGCTGCCCGAAATGTCTGTTCACTCTCCCCCTCATTTGGTCATAGAGATAGACTGTGCTTTCAATCCTTTTGACTGTAAAGAACTCAACAAAGAAATCTTGAAATTCTGGAAAGCACCTAATGAATCCGTTGAACAATTTCAGACACGTTTTTGTAATCTCTCATGGTGATTTCCTGAAGATGAAATTTATTGGGAATTTCTCGATGGAATATTTATGTATCTTCTTTACATATCTAAAATCTACAATTCTTAGAATCATTCGAACCCCTCTCAACATACTTCGGTGATGGAGCTAGATAATGACAAGTGAACACAATTGTTGTCACAAGTGACTGTCTACCTTCCCCTCATCAAATAGCTCCACCACCACAGAGTGATGCAGGAGAACATGCACACACAACGGTTGAACTATCACATCCTCTACCCCACCTGCTCTTAATATCTATGCAGATTTTCCTTACATGCCTGCTAGTTTTCATGTTGACTTGTTACCTCAAACTCCATCCCCACATTTTGTTGATCCTCTAGATTGTACTATCGTGTGTTCTTCTATTCCAGACTCCACACTTGTTGTGAATGAGGATCAAGTTGTTGACAGAGTTGGTGTTGTGCAACCAACCTGCGTTATCATGCATCATGAGTGTGTGCAGGAATCTAAAGAAGAACTTGTAGTGAAGGATGACTCCCTTCCATCCAAGCCTCATCTATTCTATCCTGACATCCCTTGTGATTATACCACTTTTGATTCTCCCAGTGAAAACTCATTTCCGAATGTTTCTACTTTTGATAATTCACATGACACATTGGATGTCAGTCTGTCATTACACTAGGGAGAGGACACATCTTCCTCTGAAAACCCGTCCCATCTATCATATATCATTTCTAAAAGCAAAGAGGGTGAACATCCTTGCTTCTCACCTACCCCTCTTCACGATTCATCAAATCATGAGGATGTCGATTAACATCCCAAATTTTCTGGTTGTGGTTGTCATGATATCTGTACTTGTTCATTTGATCATGATGTTGATTCACTCTCTCTTAATCTATCTAGGCCACTGGTCTCCAATGATCTACCTATTGATGGAGTGGAAACCCCACAGGCTGTCGAGACACTTTAGCCTGGGCTGATGATTATGTCAGACCCTCACTATCTTGAGGTTAGTTCCACTTCCAATCATAAAACTTTTGAAACACCCAAGGCTCCTCATCACTCTTTGCTTTGCATTGAAGATCAACTAAACAACCATATTTCAATTCCTCCACTCGAATCACATGATCCCATTGCTCAAGATTTGGAGGAATCTTACAAAACGAGCACACTTTCAAAGAATAAGTTGTTGGTCTTTCTCATGTTCGCTCATATGTGACAATACAAATAGAGTGCATGTTTATCATTTGCATGAAGTGTGTCACAACACCATGTTAAGCCTACAGAATGTATGTCTTGTGTATTCACTCTTTTCTTTTCTGTGGATGTTTTAGAACTTGGAGCATGTTGGTCTTCATTGTTACATATTTTATGTTTGTTGGTTCACTTGTCTGTGCTTCTCATGAACCATGCCTTCATCAACATGGGCCAGCCATTACACCGATGGCTGCATTGGAAATATCACTTCACGTGAGTAGGCCCATGCACCATTTAGCATAGGAGTAGGAGTAGTCTTTTCTTCTTGCCTTGCTTTTATTTTTGGTTCACATGTTTGTTTGCTTTCTTACCTTTCTTACCTATTTTTCTTTCTCTTTACTTATGCTTTCTGCTTTTTACTTTCTTTGCTTGCTTGTGCTCGTAGGTTAGCCTCTCATGAAACAGTGTTTGGCTCTTGAAACAAGCTGGATGAATCTAATATGATTTGTACAGCTATCAACATCTGGTTATTTGTTGTCCTCTCTCTTTATGATGAACTTGTTGTCTTCGTTTGATGATGCCTTGATGGAAAATACGTTCTGTTCAAAGTGAGTATTGGTGAAAACACAATGCTTGTGCTCTAACTAGTACCATGTACTCTAATCGGTTCTTTTGGGTTAACTATTGTCAACTCATTCAAGTAGAGTAAGGTGAGGGGAAAAAATTAACAAGTATTTCAGAGGTATACATAACATACTTTTCTAAATGAACAACCTCTTCTGCCTTCAATAAGTCGGGATTCCTCTTCCGCCTCTGAAATAAATAAGTGGCTACACACAATTCTTGGAAAAATAAAAAATGAAAATATGAAAAAATGAAAGTTCTGAAAAAATGAATAAGGCAAAAGAAGAGAAAGGCTTCCTGCATAGAGAGGTGATGCAAGTAACTCTATCGGGGTACTAACCACGCTCGTTGGTAGTGGATGTGATGCTTGTGTTCTTGCATGACTCCAATGGGGTACTGTCCAGGCCTATTGGGAGTGGAGCAACACCATAGATGAAACTTAAAATCTGACTATCATATTACTTATGCACCAATATACCCCTCATCCCAATCAAAACAAATGGGTTGACTTGGCTTGGAATGTGTATAGACTAATAAAGAGAATGGTAGGGACTACATATTTCAACCAAGCTAGTGTGGAAACCATGATGACCAAAGAATCAAACAATACTTTTGGAAGGGCTAGAATCTCTTTTCATGAATCAAGGTCCATACAAAGAGTTGGAGTTCAACCAGTGTGTCGCCAAGTGTTGTAGTGACTACAACCACAGTCCAAAATTTTGGCTCACATGCAAATTTTAGAGCCTACCTCAGATCCTACGATTGATTATCCTTGGTCGCTTGCTGGTAAGCTGGTGATTTCAAGCTCCCCTCCTTGATCTTAAGAGTTGTCTGTGTTATCATCTTCATGCAGTATATGTCATATTTGGGCATAGGAGTTGGTGTTTGTCATGCAAACAGAATGTTGTCTTGCTTCAAGGGAATTGTGTGTGTTTGAGTGGTTGTCATCACATAGACATGTTTCATGCTCACCTCACGCACTCTTGTCACGAAGGATGTTGCATCAAGAAAAGTATGTATTATGAATTATGGATGGTCTACGTTGTGTCACTAAGTGTCTATGTATGATCACAGTCAAGTCCTACCAATGTTGACATATGTTTCACTGATCTCACACTTATCCATTTTCCCAAGCAACCTAGCCTCATCCAACTTCTCGAAATTGTGCGCTTTGCTTCTGCAATCATCAAGCTTGCTCCCTTGCCAAATGAAACCCCACAACCCGCAGAGACCCCAACCAAAACTTTTCTCCAAAAAAGTGAAAAAAAGTCAAGTAGCGAGCACTACTCTCAGAAATGCACAGAGAAGTCCAGCTGCATTGCACTCAGAAATTGCGTAGAGGTGTCCTCCCAAGACCCCTGTCACACAACAGCGCCCTGAGGCTCAAAACCACGCAGTGTTGTCCAAGTTGTGTTGTTTGTATTGCATGCAGAAACTACGTAGACAGGCCTCCCAAGGCCTCATCCCAGCAGTAGTCATTGTTCACTGAAATTGTGCATATTTACCTCTCAGTGACTACAAGAGAGGGTGATATGCTAAAATCACTTCCAAGGAGTTGAGGAGAAGGACGAAGGAACCATTAAACGGAAAATAGCAGGACCACATGCAAACTTCATTGGATGCATGATCATCTTGAGGGCAAGGAACATGTTTCGAAGAACACCGATTAGTTGATTTTGGAGGACTTCTTGTCATTGTCATATCACCCTGTCCTCAGTAACCTACATTTGCGCGAACGCGAAAAGTCATTTTATGTGTTTCTTCTACATGTCTTACTTCTTTTTTACTTGTTCGACCAACTATCGTCCTTCACTTGTTGATTGCTATGTCATTCTTGCGACCTCGATCTGGTTATGTTGAAGGTTGTATTTGAGTTTTGTTCGCCATGTACACATCTATCACACTCACACATGATGTTGTATGCACTCTTGCACGAGCATCGCCGTGGTCATTCAATGATCGATCACAAGTTTCACACTTGTTGCTCGCAACGTCGATCAGTCACACTGAGTATATGTTGTCTTGATGGTTTGAGATGTCTTATCGTCGAGTCATGTTGAGTGTGTGTTTGCAAGGTCGTGTATGCACAACTTCAATCACCCACAAACTTAGTCATTTTGATGAAATTATGACAACTGGATTGCCCTCCAACAACCGACCCTTCACTGAGCTACATTGCACAGTTTCAGTCCTCAGTGATTATGTATTGTTGCCCAGAATTGCACAGAGCTTGAGGTTATATCCCAAGGCGCCTGCACTCCACAATCCTGGAATTGAATGGACTGGATGTCACCCAGAATAGCATAGAGGTTGCTCAGAAAGCCATTTTAATCTATATTGCCTGCATGCACATCAACAAAGCCTCTAACTGGTCAACCAGAGAGTTTGAACGGGCAGTGACCCCAGGACTCACTTGCCCAAAAAATTGCTCAAAAGCTACAAAGCATGCTTACTTTATTGACTGAAGAAACTACGTATACATGCTAGACATACACCATGTGTCTGTCACTATCTCCCTCAAACAATTGTGCAGTTTTTCCAGCTAGTCACCCAGTCAACCGGCTTGTTGCTCACCTCGAAAATTGAGCAGTTTTTGTGAGAATTCACGTAGCCACCCAGCATCGTGCTCAGCTCAAAAACTACGCAAGGGTGTTTAGCAGGCCAGTCCCCTAGAAATTACGTAGTTTTTCCAGAAAACTCCCACAACCTGTTGCCAACTCGCTAGAAAATTTGTGCAATTTTTCCAAGCAAGCCTCCTGCAACCTGCTGCTATCTCCCCAAATAAATTCCATAATTTTTACTACCAACCCCTCTACTTCTTGCACTGCTTCCCTAAAATAATTGCGCAAATATTCCCTCTGGATGAGCCAGATTCCGCAGAGAGACATTGTTGATCCAGATTATCCATCGTACTCTTCCAGTGACCTCTATGCATTTTTCACCGGTAATTACAGGAGCCCACATCCCGACTTGAAATCTGCCTTACACAGTTTCAAGAGCCTTGTCCTCTTTCTCAGTCACCTGCATCCAAAATCAAAGCATAATTCATCATGGTAGATTAGGGGATTTCTTGATTTGATGTCATCTCGTCATGAGCATTTGCAGATACAAGTACATGGATGAGACATGGTGCAATGACGAATGAGATGAATAAGGAGAGCATGCGAGGAGATTTTTTTTCCAATGGACCAGCAAGGAATAAATGCAAGGAAATTTGTTCATGAATGGATGAACAAGGAACGCATGCGAGGAGATTTTTTCACAAATGTACGAATGAGGAATGCGTGGGAGGAGATTTGTTTACGAATGGACGAACACATGAATCATGTCAAAGTACAAGCGAAGGAGGAACATGCATGTGCAAACATCAAATGAACACCAAGACCATCGAAGACTTCACACACCTTACCATGGATAGATGAAGCTATGACACACCAAGGGCACATCCATCACTCATAAGCACTACGACTTGACATGGACACCAACAACAACATGAACATACCAATATTGTCATGTCGACTTGTGTAATGAGTCATCTCGGCCACATCACTACTGTGGGCCATACTGTTGTAATCAATGTAATGTAACGTGGAAGTCCTAGAGACCTACGTGTAAAGTTGAAGAGTCATGTAAGTCAAATAGTCATGAGGGAAGTTGAACAGTCACAAGGGTCAATTTCACCCTTGGCTCTAAATACCCCTCATTTTTACATGCAAAGGAATTTTCACCTTGGCTCCTCCCACATAGCCTTGAGAGTCTGTAATATTTTCTTTGAGGAGCGAGCAATGACTCCAATGCCTCGCTCACAGGGTTAGTGATGTATGGTGTACTAATGTGTCTTGGAACTTTCACTTAATTCATAAGCATGTTAACAGGCCAGCACGTTTTCACATATGTATTGTAATTATTTGTAAGATTATTCCTTGAACACATGTAATGCATGTTTCTTTAACCTGTGTTAAGATAGTTGAACTATTTCAGTTGTTCTAATACACATGCTTATGAAAATGTGTTGTATAAATTGTTAACATTGTCCTACCCGTGGGGGCTACTCTCTGGACACTAGATAGAACCATTCCCTTAAAATTGTTATAACGACCCTCACACTCACATGGACTATTTCGCTAGCTGTTGTATGTGTTATCTGTTCATTGTGTGTTTGTGACATCCGCATCCGTGTGTACTACTCCACTAGAATTTGCGTATGTCCTTCTGTGTTGTGTGTCGCTGATAGAGTTGGGACTCTTCCCTTTCGACTAGAGACTCACTTCCACCCTCTCCCTCTGCAGTGAAAGAACCTTGACACAAGTAACACTAGCACTCACCAGGCAGGTGAACCTCTATGTTCGAAGACAAAGAAGACCACTCTCACATGATGAAAAGTAAGAGCTAAGGCACATCTTTAAGATAATGGCAACTAGGACATCATATTGGATGGGACTCCTACACCAAACAATGTGAGGTCTAGTTGGGACTTCATACCGGGGAGATCCCCTAAATGTTGACGGGTCCAACACTGTCAATAGGTAGGTTTTCCATAAATAGTGTATACCAAGTGAGCCTTTAAGGATCATGGGAATTTGGTTACCTAAATTATATACCCCTGAAGGGCATAGTTATCCTAGGAGTGAATTAGGGGTTAGAAATTAGAAGAGCCCAACTTATTTTGAGCACTTGGATTATTTGCAAGCAAGTGGCCCTTCATCCCTAAGATATGAAGCTTCAGCAATCTGAATAAAATGAATTGGTCTCCATGGTCTAGCTTTATTATGGCAATTAGAAGTACATATTTATTTTAAAGTTAGATTTATGAAACATTGAGCAAAAATTTAACTTCTAAATGTTTGAAGTTATATAGAATTATGAAAACCTCGATAGGTCAATGACAAAAATCTCTAGAATGAAAGAGGATTCATGGGTTTCCTCTCAAATAAAACAATTTAAAAATTTAAGAACAATTATGCAAAGAGAAATCGAGTAAATGTGAAATGATTGAATGGAATAGAAGTTGTACTAAATATTATTCTACGAGAACAAAGAAAAACATTGTTAAAGGGATTCAAGAAGGAATGTAAAACACCACTTGTTACAGAGGAAATCTAATTTAATCTAAACATATATTCACTACTAGTTGTGGTTAATTGTGTTTATCTCGGGCAATGAGGAGGAATGATTGTTATCCTCCTCACCCAGGTTAAACTCCAATAAGTGATATGTTGAGCTCATATTTACGCTGATAGGTGTCTCTTCTTGAAAATGGTCAGGCCAACCTTCATCTACCATTTTTCCTTTGCGTTGACATGTGTCCCATGGTCTAACAATGACATGTGTACTCCATGGATTTTTACACCGGTGACCTCCACATATTTTTATGGTGATAGAAAACCACAAATTTTGTCATCATGGTCTCAGATTTGTCCGCCCGACATAACCATCATAACCACAGTGTCTTCGCCCCCTCAAAAACAGTGGCTCCTTCTCTACCAGTTCCTCTTCTCCCACAATAGTCTCTGCAACTCCTACTGCTACAACAAGAGCGCTCAACCTGAGACAAATTATTGTGGGAGCTCGGCTTAGGAATGATTTATTTTGGTTCCTAAGATTGGATAGCGATGGAAATTTAAGAACATATATTCAATCAGAGACCATGTTGGTCTTTGATTTAGACATGTTTTCTATCTACTTTATGGATTTCTATAAGCTTCCTGATATCTATGGTTCACTTAACATTTGTAGCTCAGGAGGGACTTGCAGCTGCTAGGGTGATGCTATATTTAATGAATTTCAACCAAATATCGGATGCAGTCCAAGGAAGAATCTTGTATGCGGGGCTTCAAACCAATTGTTGGAGCTTGATGGGGTGGATTATTTTGCAAATGAGTACAGGAATCTGAGCTCCGTTATCCTTGAGCAATGCAAGAACTCATGCCTGTTGAACTGTTCTTGTGCTATGTCTTTCTTCTAGAGTAACTTTGGAGGGTGTTTGTTGAATTTCTGTGATCTTCGGTCTAGGATAGAATCTTAAAATATCTGATGCAACCAAACCAAAAATATCAACGATACTACTTTGCACAACAGAATATAAACAACAGTAAATCTACTAGTGCACAAAATATGGAAAATTTTAAAACTTTCAACCCAACTTCATTATATTAAAAATCATATAATACAAAAATCTAGGGAAACTTCTATACTAGGGATAATGACCCTCAAATATCCACTAGTACAAGAACACAAAACTAGGATTTGGTGTCTATCCATCGATAACCAATCTATGCTCAACAAGACACTTTGACTATCTAGTTGTTGCATGCTCTCTCAACTCCTCTCATTCGTACCCTATACTTTCCCAACCCTTAGGCTCCCAATCTTAAAATCATGCCTCTATAAATGATCCGAGTTCATTTTTCCACTGAACCTCAGTTATCAATCTGTTCACTAGTTGTGCCTTAGTCCATCAATGGATCAACATATCAATAATCTTGTCGAGTTGTTTATGGCTTCACTTGTGAACAAATCTCAATCTGTCCACTGCTAATCCTTAGCTACTCACGGACTTCATGCCACTATGGCCTTCCTGTGGTGCTTCGAAGATGTCCATCTATCATTGCAAGATGTCCATCTCCCACAATGAACACCATCTAGGAGGACTTCCCATCATTTTCTGTAGAAGTCCTTATCCACACACAAGTCTCGAGCTCCACAACTGCTCTTTTGGCTCATTAAAGCTTGAGCTCAACAACTTCATCTCTCGCAACTACCTTTTTCCGTCAAGGTGTTTCTCACTGGGCTTCAACTTTGACGCTATCACGCTGTCCTCCAGCAGACCATAAGTGCCCAATCACATACACACTTGGTCTTCTTTCACGTTTCCCTCCAACAGTCCATGAGAGACAAGGTCCACGCTACAGCATCTGCTCCTAGTTAGGGCATCTCCATACCTGAGATACCCTTACACATGGCTTCCTACAAAATTCACCAATCTACCCTTTTCTCTCCAATAGAGGAGCTATTGCACAAATATTGGCAACAACAACTTTTCCTCTCCTAGGACATCCATCAATTGTACAATCTACTCCTAGTTAGAGTTCCTTCATTCCCAAGGCAACTCTAACAAATGGTTCTTACGGGTTGTAAACTAACTGACCCAATACTGGTCACAAACTGTTCTTGAAACGGAAGTCCATGTTCAACAATTGTCTGTTCAACAAACTGTTCTTCACCACGCTCACCACCAATCCACAAGAACTCCCAGACCATCTCGTCATGTAACCATATCTCCATGTCCTCATATGAACCCTCTTCTCCATGATCTAGACACCCACAACTCCCTCTGAGTTTCTTCATTGTGCAATCTCTGATTCACTTACTTCCAATGTACCTCAGAAACCTTCTTATACCATGTTAAATTTCCATGATCTTAGGTCTAGGATAGAATATTAAAATCTATGACGCTACCAAACCAAGAATCTCAACAATACTACTTTGCAAAATAGAATATAAACAACAGTAAATCTACTAATTCACCAAAATATGGACAATTTTTTAAAATTTTCAACCCAACTTTGCTATATTAAACAATTTTTGATGGTGTTGGACTTGCCAACATGTCAGGGGATCTCCCCAATAAGAAGTCCCAATTAGACCTTGGACCATTTGGTGTAGGAGTCCTAGTAGTGGGTCATATGGTAATGCCTTGACCATGATTTCGCACAGAGGAAAGTAAGATGTCCCTGTTGGTAGCAAGGGTGTGATAGTTGTAGTAGGTCAAGGAAGGTGCATGAGAGGTTCGAACACAATGAGTGTGAAGTGAGTACACCCCTTGGAAACTTGTAATAGTACGTGGCTTGGAAGGGAACACACGAGCGAAGATGCATCACAAGCTAGAAAGAAATATAGCTAGCAATCCGAAGTATGGTTAAACCAACAGCACATTTCAGAAAGATTCATACATACATACACAGATAGGTATACATGCATGCGTAAGTAAATAGATACATATAGCATTTAGAGTACACCAGGTAACATAGAATACAATACAACATATGCATGAATCGTGTTGGCTCTTATTATATTAAGAAGTGTAAGTTCCAATCATATAATACATCCATGTCCAAGCACTAGTTCCGACAGCCGAACATTACATCCACAACCGCCTACTCATCCAAAGAGATGTACTAGCTCTGTGTAGTGGAGAAGCCAAGGCTAATTACAATATTGTCCAAGCTCTCTCCAAGATAGTCTTATCAGAAGCTTGGTTCACCAAAAGGATTTACAATGAGTTATGAGGTTCTATTTATAGCAAAAAGGTGGGGTAACCCTTGGCATTCCCCTTTGTGAAAGTTCATCTACCCTCATGACTCTTCATCTACTCTATGCTTGTTACATCCAACTATAGACACTTTAACTTCCACTTGACAAGACGTTACATTACAATGCACATGTGCCCATTTTTCATCTTAGTGTTTGCACCCTCAACTCTCTCTCTATTCGCTCTGTCATTTATTTTTTTAGCCATTGACCCAATAGGAATGGGTTCTTCTTCTTCTTCTTCTTCTTCTTCCCCTGTAGGTTCTTCAAATATGTTTGGTTGCTCACCTAATGGTTCCTCTAGTTCACAGCCACCGAAGAAGAGGGAAGGTTGGTTGTTTGATGTAGTGGGGGTATTTGGAAAAAATTTCCCTAAGCTATCCTTATTCTTACGAGGCATGAAAGGATATGTTTTTGGTTTGGTTTTGTGTTTTTTTTCAAAATTTGGGAAGTACTTTTTAGAAATGAAATTGCAAATTGAATGAAAACTACTGAATGAATGAAAAACTAATTGCTGAATTGAAATCTTACTTGCAAAATGGAAAGGAAAGCAGAGAATGTAGAATGAAAAAGGAAGAAACTAAATTACTTTTGCAGAAATGAAACCAATGGTAGAATATTAGAAACAATAAATAGAAGAAAAAAAGCAGTAATCACATATTACTCAGACACCTCCCCAACAACAGCACCAAAAAGTGATGAACACCAATATTGCAGCAATAATGCTACAATTCTCGGGCTACTAGTTTTACTTTATCAACACAGGGTTCATACAAACTTGGAGGTGACAGTGTTGTATACACAAGTAAAAGTGATGGTTTGGCCTTTTATCACTGTTCAGCTGGCGAGAGACCACTAGGGTTTTCAAGCCAGACTTCTATGGATTCAGAAGAAGCTTGGTTCCTTGATGAAAGAAATAGAAATCTACTCTAAGAGAGAGTTGATCTACTGTAATAATGAAAAAGATTGAAATTCAATGCTAAGGCAAACCATTTCCTAATTAACTGCCAAGAGCTATGCTTTACAATAATGCTAACTTAACATGGAAGTCAAAAACATCAAACATCATTGTTATGCATGTAAAGGACTGTAATAAATATGTTTTGTCTTTTTATGCTTTTCATGAAAAATCAAGTGTGCAAGCTAATCTCTTTTGGTGATGTGGCAGGTGGCTTAGGGATGTTGGTGGATGGCTGGAAGGTTTAGGAGATGGTTGGAAGGTTTGGGAGACCCTTGAGTGACCAGGAGTGGCTTCCTAGAGGTTTTCCCTCAATTCGACCTCAAAACAGGCCACTACAGGAAAACCTACAAGATGTACTAGAAACCTACAAGATTACCTGTATTTCTACAAGATATATCCCAGAGTAAAACGATGGGTGTTGGAGGTGATGGAAGGCTTAGGGAAGGTGGATGATGGGTGGAATGGAGTGAGAAAAGGCCTAGGATCACTCAGAATCCAAAACCAAGTTTAGGATATGGTTGGATTTGCTCAACATGCTTGGGGGAATTTCTATGTAAAATGATGAAATTGGTGAAGGTCTTGATGAAAAAAAGGAATGCCTATGGGTGGATGAAGTTGGAAGATGGTTTATTGCTATGAGATCTCTTTCTACTTCTGAAGCACCTGCTCTGCATCAAACATGTGTAATTTCCAAAAAAGTCATGTAAACAAGAAGAATTCTCATGAGCTAGAAAAGCAGAATTTAATGAATTAATTATCTACCTTATGCATGAGGAAATTGCTGAATAAAATGGAGTCATGGATGAGATCTACTACAAGAATGAAGATAGAAGAGATGGAAATGAAATCCTACACTTGTAAAACTGATCAAATGTTGGTTCAACTACAGTAAACTCTAAATCTTATGAAAGAAATGGAAATCTATCTTTTTGGGGCTGCATAAGGGTATTTTCCTCAAATCATGATCCCATAAGGAAGAAGTGAGTCCAAGACACCTACTGACATATTTGTGGTGCTTCTTTTATCCCTTCTAACTTGCTACTAAAGTAAGGCACAAATGGAAGCAAACTAATAAAAAATTAATCAAATCTACACTACTTGCAATGAAATACTTCTAAAGACAATTTAACCATGAATCTATGAAACTAAGCTAAGAATACAGATACAATAAGAGGAGCCTTTGTTGCTAGGGTTGGGCCCTAACCCAAGAACTTCAGACCTCTGAGTTAACTCAATGCTGGATCAAGAAAAAGCTCATTCTTATTACCAAAACAGAAAATTACATCAAAGTCTTCCACAAGTCTGGAGCTCGAGAATAACTAGAGTTTTTACAACAAAAATTAAAATCCTAATGAGGCTCTAGGCATCTCTACTCATACAACTAAAGTCCCCAATGACTTCCTTAAATTTAGGGAGGTTCAAATCCAAAACTTGATATGAACTAACTCTTTGTCTATCACTTCCTCTGTTGCCTTCTGATCTTCATGACTTGGCTTCTTGAACTCCGAGCTGGTGGGATTAATGGATGAATATTCAAATGGGGGAGGATTAAATGAGGAGGATTTACCTCCTACAATTTCTCTCCCTTGTCCCATTCGAGTTTCAAACCTTAGTCTTGCCAAAATTCCTTGATTTTCTCTTCCAAACCTGCATTCAATGCATATTAGTTCACTAGGCATAATATCTCACTTTAACTCATCTCATTAAACAAAATATAATAAAAACATGTAAAAATTTGTGAGAAGAGTTGGTTTGACTAAGCTAGGAGGTGAATTAAGGTCCATATAATTACCTAATGATGAGGCTCATCAGACGCACTGGAGGAGAGAGCACGAATATGCTCTTTGCGAGGCATTGTCCGAGGGCCAAGAAAACTGACGGTGGGAAAATTGACATAAATACCATTACCAACCTCCCATTGTAAACAATCCTACACACCATGACCCGAGTATTTGGGGTGCAAGCGTTGCATGAGGCAACAAAGTCTCATTTCCCATATACAACTGAGTGCCTAAATCCCATGGTTTCTAATTGGAGCGAATGTTTGTTGGTGTGCATGAAGCGTCAACTAACCAAGCATAAGTCAAGGAATCTGAAAAAATTTGGTTTTGGATATATTCTGGTGATGTTCATCCTGGAACGTGTGCCATTGTTTTGTTATCAGTGGTTGGAAGTGGATACACCAGTGCCCAGATATCCACAATTACTCAGATGGGGAGAGTTGATGCCTTGACATGGAGGTGGCCAACAAATGTCATTGCCTTCAGCATTTTTTGGATGGATGCATCAAAACCTAATCATGGTTGATGATTGGGAGTTTGCAGGCCCAAATTTCTAAGGAGATCCAAATTTTCCACTTCCTCCAGGGGCATAGTGGACTATTTCAGGTAAAAACTATGTTTGAAGTTTTATTATTTTTTATATGTGTACTGAGATTTGACTTATGATGTTGTGTAGATGTGGGACCAAATATATCTCTAGGGGTATCTCCACTAGACAAGCGAGTGACACACCATATTGAGGAGGCTCCTCCTTACGAGGGGAGCAGATCCTATCGTCAAGGTAGAGCATAACCTAGAAGTTTTGACCAAGGGCATTCTAGAGTATCCCTCGATCGATGAAGTGCCATTATGCTACCAGAGGTGCACCGTAGGAGTTTCCACTAGACTACATCGGTTTTTGGACTGAGTCATTAGGGTTGTCTCGTGCTGTCATGAGTACCATTTGGGTGAATAGGCAACTCTAGTTTAGTTTCTACACTGTTGTAGTCTTATAAATGCATGTGTCTCGGAACACAAATTCTGTTATTTTGATGTAGCAAACTCTTTTTAAAACACTCGATATATATATATATATATATATATATATATATATATATATATATATATATATAGAGAGAGAGAGAGAGAGAGAGAGAGAGAGAGAGAGAGAGAGAGAGAGAGAGAGAGAGAGAGAGAGAGAGAGATATATATACATGTTTTTCTATTTACCATGTCTTATATATGATGCTTTATGATTTACAAGTTTTGCAAATGTCTATATAGCACATAGTTAGCCAATGCATCTGTTAATGTGGTCACTCATCTCGGAAAGTGATGATAAGTAATAAAATCAAATTCTCGTTCCAATAGATGAACTCACAAATATATTCTCAAATTTTGAGAGTTTCTAATTCAATATTGTCCATTAAGTTGTAGTACAATGAGTTGTGAATCAAGTTTTATGCTTAACCCTCTAATTCCAAGAGCAACAACTTCTAATAAAAGCTTGATGACCTCACTATATTTCGTAATGCTATTAGTGATTCGACCTAAACATATACCTTGTAAATTCACTAACTCACCATTAGGGTCATATATTTCCCATGTAACAGAAGATAAATTCCATGTACTACGACAAGCACCATTAGTAAAACTGATGTAACGGTTGGATGACATCTATAGACGAAGTAGAACACAAGGTAAGTAGAAGAAAACATTTGCAAAAGAAAACTAACACACCAAAACCACACTGCACACTAATGAAAAAACACCAATGTACATAAGTATTTACACAGATAATCATGCATAATACTTCTTTAGGTAAATCTTATGTCAGCGCTCAACCAAAGAATTTCCTTCATAGTCTACAAATCATAGGCACCTTTTTGTAAAACTCATTTGACAATGTAAGGCCCGTGCCACATTGGTTCAAATTTCCCAACTCCCAATTTGTCATTGGCTTAAACATAAAGCAAGACCAAGTCACCCTCAACAAAAATGCGGGAAGAAATAGTTCTATCATATTGAGCCTTAACTCGTTTATTCTGGGCTTCAATTACTAACGTTGCAAAGTGGCGAGTTTCATTGAGCCTTTCGAGGTAAAGTAAACATTCCTCTTTAGGTGAGGTATCAGGGAGTAATTCGACAACTAGTTTCAGTGAAGGAATTTCACACTCAATTGGAAGAGTTTCCTCCAGACCATACACCCACTAAAAGGGTGTAAATCCAGTGAAAATCTTAGTTGTGGTTTGATAAGTCCAAAGAGCTGAAAATGGCATAAGATGCCAATTTGATTTATGCATCCCAATGGTGCGTTGAAGCATAGTAACCAAGCCTTTATTGACTGCCTCAACTTGTCCATTGGCGTGTGGATAATAAGGAGTTTAGCTGTTGTGACGCAAACCCAACCGAGCAGTAAGCTCTACCATCATGTAATTTTGGAAATGAGATCCATGATTAGTAATGATGGCTTGAGGGACACCAAATCGAGCTATGACATGGTTGAAAAGAAATTGAGAAGCAGTTTTACCGTCAGCATCATGTGTTGGCATCACCTCGACCCATTTAGTGAAATAATCAACGACAACGATGATATAACCATGCCTCCTGGTCGAGCAAGGGTTACATGTCATGAAATCAATACCTCATTTAGCAAAGGGGTCGATGGTAACAAGTGGGTGTAGGGGTGCAGGTGGGGTGCGTTGTTTACTATTGTAAATTGGGCAGGCGTGACATTTTCGGACTCCTAAAATGCAATCTTTAAAGATTGAAGGCCAGAAATAATCAGCATGAAGTATTTTATGAGCAGTAGCATACCCTTGCATGTGACCACAACAAGCCCTAAAGTGGCATTCATTAAGGACTCTCTCAGCTTCTACGAGTGTGAAGCATCTACGAAGGATAGAATCGACAGCAACGCAATAAAAAGTATCGTCAATTATTCGATATGGTTGGGAAGGATGTCGAATGCGATGACATTTACAATTGGACAACTCTGATCAAATTTTTTTTGTCTCGAGATAGACAATAATATCCTCGTACCATGGGTCAAAAGTGCTGATGAGAAAGAGAGTCTCGCCAGGAATGAGCTCATCAAAACTCGTAGAGGTGGTTGCAGAAGGAAGGCCACAAATTAACTCAGTGAAAACTAGTGATTTCTTTGATTTGGTTGTAGAAAACTCCAAATAAAACTCTTGAAAGATAAAAATCCACTTAGAATATTTCCCTCCCTGAAAATGCCGAGTTTGGATGTAGGTTATGGGATTGCAATCGGAAATCACAATAGTTTTCCACAAAATAATATAGTGTCAAAAGCATTGAACAACATGAACAACCTCTAAAGCACGTTTCTCGACATGGGCATATCGAGTTTCAGTATCAATAAGATTCTAGCTTAAGTAGTAGATCATGTGTTCATTTCCATCATCATCGTCTTGCACTAGTACCATGGAAATAGTAATATCAGTTGCCGCCAAGTATAAGAATTAATCGCAGTGATAGTTTGGGGGGTGTAGAAAAGGAGCAATAATGAGGGTGTTCTTTAATGAAACGAAATATTTTTGAGTGATTTGATCCCAAATAAATGGGATCTCCTCTTTTAGCAGACGAGTAAATCCCTTGGAAAGATCAGCATAGTTGGGTACAAAACAACAAAGGAAATTATTTTTCCCTTGCAATATCTGCAACTGATATAAAGATGACGGAAGTGTTAAATTTACAATGGCCTCAATTTTGAGGGGGTCAATCCGGATACCTTCCTTAGATACTGAAAACCCTAGGAGACAACCAAATTCAATGCAGAAAAAACACACTTATGTGGATTTAAATGAATATTGTAGAGTCTACAATGAAAAAAAATCAATCATAGATGGTCTGGATGATCATGATGCTTAGCAAAATGAGGAAATAAGTTGTCAATATATGATTGACTGATGTGTTTGACATCATGAAACTTATAAGACATCACTCATTGGAAGGTAGCGCCAACATTTTTCAGATCGAAAGGGAGTTTCTTGTCAGCAAAGGTTCCCCATGGATAGGTAAAAGCAGTTTTATGTTGATCAGGGAGAAGAATGTTAATCTGGTTGTAGCCAGAAAAACCATCCATAAAAGAAAAAATCTCACTCCTAACGCACTCATCAATGATTTGATCAATAAAATGAGTTGGATAATTGCCTTTGGGACAAACCCGATTGATATCATGGTAATCAACACAAACGTGAATAGTCCCTTATTTTTTAGTCACGGGGACAATGTTCGAAACCTGATCTGTTAATGGAATGGGATAAATGAAACCAGCATTTATAATTTTTTCAACCTCTCCCTTTATAGCGGCTGCCTTTCTAGGGTGCACTGGACAAAGTTGTTGATGAACAGGCTCTGCATCTGGATAGGTAGGAATTTCATGCACAAATATACTCGAATATATGCCAGGAATTTATTTATATGACCAGGCAAAGGCATCGTAAAATTCCTTAAAAAGGGTAGTGTAAATCTTGATCTCATCAAGAGAACAAGAAACCCTAACATGGATGTTCTCGACAATTCCTGGTTTAACAAAAATGTCCATAGGCATAATAGCATTAATGTTCCCCATGTTTCACTCAGACAAAACTTCATGTACCAAAATGGGCATTTGAAGTGGATGGTTGAGTGTATAGTAAACAAAGGTATCCAAACACGATGAAATCTCCCCAAGGCTTAGGAGAAACGAGGAACGATGATGAGCATCATTCTATGGATCTTCTCAAGAGACATAACCTTGGTGATACTCTCATCAGTGGGAAATGTCTCATTAAAGGGATCTGGAGAATCCAAAGAACAAAGCCAAGGGGACTATGAATACACGTCTAGATGCATACTAAGAGTAGTATGAATTTTAGAAGTGGTCGCTGAAGCCAAAACAATAGCTTGATAATATTGTTCTATTGGGCTGAGTGGCATGACATCGAAAAAATAACCGACCTGATCGGGGGAAGGAACAATCCAAGGATCGTAAGAAGTGGAGATCATGTTGACAGAAGTGACATTTGGAGGTGGGAGAGAAAATGTTCCCATAAGAGAAAAGTCTTTTAAAAGACTGGCCCAAATGCTCTCATAAGGAATGTTAGTATTGCCCACATATGGCACGTTTCCATTTGAAGAACCAAAAGAGAAAAAGACTAACTGATCAACGGTGACTATTTTTCCGTCTTGAGGAAAACGGAGCACATAGAAAAAAGAAGAAACCGCACAAAACATAGCATGAGTCCAACTTCGTCCAAGTAGAAGGTTATAAATCAAACTTGCATCAATGACTTCTACTTCTAATTCAACATTTTTCTCGTCCAACGTGATGGGAAAGTTCATGAGAATACCATAAGGATGAGATCCTCTGCCATCAAAGGCTTCTAAGGTGTTCAGTGACTGGTTTAGAGGTGGAGAGCCTATAGATTTTCAACATGAAACAGACATGATGCAAGTGGAAGCACCCTCATCAATCACAGTCTGATGAATTGTCTTCCCTTTTATAATGACTTGGATTAAGAAAGCAAGTTGATGGGGAAGACGTGGGACATGATTTTCTAGGTCAAAAGTAATCAAACTCGAATCCGTAGGGTCAATTTCTCCTTTAGTGGATGGAAATTATTTCCGCTGCGATGGACAACTCTAGAGAACTTCCAAGACAAACATCGCCAAAGGTGCTTAAGCTAAATCTTCGACAATATTGTAATTTTGGGCAGCTCACGCATTTGGATTATAAGATGATTTCCGAAGGACACCCTTGGGAGGTGGTCAGAAAACGGAGTCATTACTAGGTCTCTCAATATGAATGGGACCGGAACTGGGTGTAGTAGAAGTAGAAGGTGTATCAGTAACTTCTTTCTCCACAGTTTGTTTGGGAGGAGTTGGATAGTCTTTTGATCGAGCGGTGATAGAAATAGGTATTGTTCCACTCATATAAACCTAAGAAGTTGAAGATGTAGAAGATTGTGGTTTTTCTGCCAATTGGGTTTTCTGTAATGGAAAAGGTTCTTTTAGTACAGTCGGTGTCCCTTGAGTGCCTTTTAACAAGCGTCTAACTCCCGCACGATGGGGACAATCCTTGGTATAATGATCTTCCTCACAAATGAGGAAATCATATTTGGGCTTATGTTTAGATGCATCATTAGTAGATGACTTGGGAGGATCCTGCTTTGGGGTATCAAAATTTTCTTTTCCTTTACCCTTCTTTTTACCTTTTGAGGCTTTGTCTACCATGGTAGAGTGAACAACATTAACCTTAGAGGTTTTACCAAGATTTGGAGAGGGATTTGAAGGATCATTAGATGTTGTAGTCAAAGCGGATTTTTTATTTGAAGAAGATTTATTAGAATTTTGAGTCACTGATCCAATAATACCATTGATAGGTGGTTCGTCTGGAGGTTTAGAAGATTCTGGATCCATATATGGTCTCAAAGCATCTGGAAAAAGATCATAGAATGTGCCAGATTGAGAATATACCGAATCTAGATATTGGGCATGAGCAATGGCTTGATCTTCGGTTAAACAACCTCCCATAGCTATGTCCTTGGAAATTTTGTTGGTGAATGATTTGGTAAACCATTCAGTTAACATCTCATCAGGTATATCAAACTTGATAAGGCAACTCTGATGCCTCCATTCATGGAATGATCAGAGATGTGGGTAGCAGTATTCTATTTCAAAGACGTAAGTAGATGGGTGCTAGTTTCATATTGAACTAGTAACTAAAAGTGAGAAAGGAAGGTCATTGCCAAAGAATTGAAGACTTCATAGGCACCTCGAGGTAACTAGATGTACGATTTCATGGCAGCACCCATCAGGGTTTGCTGGAAAAGACGTAGACAAATAGTGTCTTCAACCTAGGAACTAGATGGACACCATAAATGGTAAGTCATAACGAGGGCCTAGGGGTCTTCTCCAGACTTTCCTTCGAATTTCAGACAATCACCAGGAATATTAGTATGAACTAGAGGCCAATATGGCGAATGAAGTATTGGATCATTAGTGAGTCTTGACACATCCGGTAGTTCCAACATTGCTAGAAATGGAAATCATGGATTGAAAGGCATAGGAGGTCTTTGATAAGGCCTAGCTTGAGGATTCAATGTTGGCCAGATAAATCGATATTGCGGACAAGTCTGATCTCCCTAGTATCAGAAGATAGTCTAGCAACAAACGAACAAACAAACCTATCTTTCTCTAGACATATGTGATTTATAAGTAAATAATACAAAGGTGATAAGATCCTACCTTAGATCCAATGCTTGTTTGTAGTAGTCATCCTTTAATCGTTCGAATGAGTTACCCTCAATCGTTCGAAAGAGTTACCTTTAAAGACCTGCAATCACAAACAAGCAAACATTAAATAGCACCTGCATAGAAAATATCATAATTCATGTCTATTATGGTGATCAAGGAATCCATAAAATAAACCATGAATTAACAGCTTATTGAGAAAAACGAATTTATTTGTATTAACTTTGAATAGTATAAGAACCTTACAACCTTTTCAGCCTTGATGTTGAACAAGCTCTTCCTGGGGTCCGAAACAGGAATTTCCTTTACTTTGACAAGCCTTACACTCTTCCAAATGAGATCTTAGAGGTATGTAATCTCTCCTCATAAAAACTCAACTAAAGAAGACTAAGTTCTAGCAGCATTTCACTTCAAAAATATTCAGCTTCCAACCTCCCTAGTAACCAACCCAATGATTATTTTTATAGTGCAGAGGAGGAGGTTACAGGTCGACCTATGAAGGGATAGAATCCTCCTTCAAAGGGATAAGCTCCTCACATCAAGGGGTTAGCTCCTTAAGTTATGGGATACATGAACCTTAAAAGAGAGAACTTGCCACCTAAACATTCCTTCCAGAAGCTTTTAGAAATGACTGAAAGTGAGTCTTTCAGAATATACTCGTACCTTTTTAACTTTTACAGGGGTCCGCACATTTAACATAGAGATAGAGTGGTCAGATGTGCAGGAGACATGACCATTAGGTGCGGGACTACAGGTAAGACAAAGAGAAAGTGCAGAACCAGAGTTTTAAATACTTTGAAGGCTTTTCTCTTATTTTCCAAACTTGATATGAGGAACTGACGTTTTAGACTTGTAGAGGAGGCAAATATGAGTGGTCATGAACTCACACAGATAGAAGAATGTCAAGGTGAAAAATTTTTGTGCAACAGATTGCCCCCTAAAGTGTGAAGTCTGTAATAGATGAAGATAGAGTCTGTCATTTATGAAGAGTGAAGTACTTTATCATTTCAAGGATCATCTTATGGACACCCCACTCAGAACCTATAAAAAAATTCAATGCAAAATATATATATGTAGACATATCATCGCTGAGGTAGGCATTCCCATACTCAAATCAAAACTGACTAGAAAACTCACTAAACTATTCTGATACAGTAATGATTTTCTAATACATCAAGAGCATAGACATGTGTAGACATAGTATGGATGCAACCATCTATTTATGAATAGTCCACTCTATAATGAATAACAAAATTCCTCATAGCTTGGATGGTAGCAACTAGATCCAGGGTCTTGATTTCTGCTTCCCAAACTAGTACGATTCTATCCATGTGAATGAATGTGTCGGAGTCGAACATGGTAGAAACCACTTGATTACTAGTCAATGATGTGAAATGTTAACAAGTGTGAGAGAAACCACCAATAATGTCAATGGCTCTCAAAGTACCCAGTACAATCCATGAAATGTGAATAAATGACCTGAAGTCGAACATGTCATAGAATCATTCGATCAAAGTTCAATGATGCAACCTATCATCGAAGGCGAGAAAACTACCATTAGAGCATGCAGTTTTCAAGGTACTGAAGATTTCTAGATCAACTTCCTAGATAATGAGCTGAAGTCAATAGAAGTGATCCGTTGTAGGCAAGCCCACAACACAAAATCATAGATTAAGTTTTGAAGAAATATATTGGCAGGGACTGACTCAGGGATGGTCAAAATGGATGACATATATTTTGCAGATGAATGGTTTGTTTGAACTGTTCTCTTGAACACATAAAAACACTGCAGATGTTTGGTGACAATTGACCCAAAGCTAATACCTAGAAACTGGCTGAAGACTTTCAATGTGGTTTGATTAACTGTTAGGCAAAGGATTTTCCCAACCCAAGTGAACAAAAAGTGTCGTGTTCAAAAGTGGTTGACGACTTTTTTACAAAACAAAGTGTAACAAACATGTTCATTTTTCTCTCTTTTCCCCCACCATTTCTATCAATTACCTCTTTATTTCTGACAAGCTTGAGGAGGATAACATTTTCTTGTTTATAAGCTCATCCTTCAGATGAGTCCAAATTAGTTTAAAATTCTAACCCTAAGAAGGAGTGGTTCGTTCCTGTTTAAAAATTGAACAGGTCCTTTACTATTAAATTTTATTGAGTCCAGTATAGGAAAAACTCAGTGTTTTTCAATTTTAGGGAGTCAGAAGAAAAACTTAAGAAAACTAAATGCGGGTACTTTTTCATAAAATAATCCCTTAGTCTTGAAAAAGGATAAAATAATACATAAGGGATGACATTTCCAATACTTTAATGAGCTGAAAAGACAAGCGCTCGACAATCTTTTCATATTTAACGAGTCTGAAAAGGGTTTAAAGAGGACTCTATTGACCATAATTAGTCAACGTGTACCATTTTTGTAAATAGTCCATTTCAGTCCGTAAAAAGGGGTAAACTTATACTGAAGGGACGATTATTCATTTGTTTTAATGAGTTCGAACAATCAAGTGCTCGACAATCTTTTCAATTTTCGAGAGTCTAAAAAGAGCTTAAAGAGGACTCTAATGTTTCTCTTTTTTGTAAAATTTTGAAAGAGTCCGAAAAAGTGATAAAAGTATGCTCTTTGTTGAAAAATGATCAATTTCCCTGAAAAATCCAATATCCTGGAGAAAAACTCAAAACATAACACATACCTATTTAAGATAAATAATTTTTTTTTTTAAAATTACCTTTTAAAGTGAAAAATAAATTAATTAAAAATTCATTTATTCGAAAAAACTTATAAAAAGGGCTTTTCTAACTTCATTTTTACCATTTGAGTTCAAAGTGAGAAGTGAGAGTTTTTGGGTAAGAAAGTTCCTGTGAAGATTCTGGAAAATCCATCCGTCGGAATCGAAAACCGTCAGCCCCAGGTAATCCACATTCTCCTTAACTTGCATTTCATCCATTTGCATTTTGTTTTTAGGATTTAAATTTGATTTTTAAGGGAAAAATAAGCTTAAAAAATCACTCATGGGGGTTCGCAGATGCAACACGCGGCCCCTGCGGATCACAACTTTTTTCTATAAAGAAAAAAGCCGTGGGTCCGCACCTATTTCTCACAACCCATGCAGACCTACGCACTGCTTGTAAGCAATGGGTGCAAACACCGCGAAATGAATTTTAAAAACTTAAATTTCTCCATTTTTGCCCAAAATTTTTCGAACTAACTTGGTCTATTATGTCTTTTTATGCATTGTAGGACATTCAAAATGCTATGCCCACATTGCAGGCATTGAGAGCATGCAGATTACTTAAGTTCTGGGGCATACCGGTCATGAGGGCCCAAGTAGACCTCTTGCAATGGCTAGTAGGGAGATGGAACACACAGGACCAGTGCTTCGTTATTGGTGGCCACCAGCTCGAAATCGAGCTGGAGGACATATACTTTTTGACTGGTTTGTCCAAGAGGGGCGAACAATTATCTATTCTCGGGACTAGTCTAGGTGGCCAGTCTATCACTAATCTCCAATTGGAGTTTTGTGATGATCAATCAAAGGACAAATGGACTGATATTAAAACTATCAGCCATCCTGAGCTTAAGGTTATTGTATTCAATGTTACCAGGCTATGGGGGGGTGCAGCATTGCACGTGGCTACTAGATCACAGATGGAGATGGCTATAGACTATTTACGAGGCCCCATATTCAACTAGTGCGAGGCTGTGTTGGCAAATGTGAAAGGCCAACTAACCAAAGCAAAGAATGGACAACTGAAGAACTTTGGATATGGATTTATCATAGTTGGCTTTTCTCTAGAGAGGATCCCCATGTTAGCCCTGCAACATATTCCTGTTGATGCTGGTCTTCCTCGAGAGCCTAGGATGGTTCGCTGGGTTGCTTTGATGGCCCGTCACCCTAAGGAGGGCACAGAGGTTGTTCGATTTCCACCTGAATATATTTGTTGTTGAACAACCAAGTTTTTGTGATTCAAGATTTTCCATATGCCGGGATGGATTACCGTGGTGACCTAGACATGATTCTTCCACCAGGAGAACAATGGGATGATTCAGGTAAAAACCATTTTCAACACTTTCTAAGTTTTAGTTTCTTTATATTTTAAATCATCCAAAATTGACGATCAAAAGTTTAAATGCAGATGTCGGTCCATGTCAACCAGCTACTCTCTAGCCTTATGAGAGGAGACAACCAGCTGCAGTAGCACCAGGCCCATAGGACCAATCAGTAGAGATCCTGACCGATTTGGAGCATCATCTAGAGCTGTTGACACTAGATATTGCAGAGAATGACATAGATGATATTCCACTTAGGTTACAGAGATATGTGATTATGGTCCAGGACCTTTTAGGAGGTTCCTATCTAGGGTGGCCCGAGCAGTAGTTTGTTATCGTGATCATCGCCAAGGATAGGATGATCGATTTGTAGGCCCACGACATTTTTGTCTTTTGTATTATCATTTTTTCTGATCGTAAGGTGTTTTTCAACCTATGATCGAAGACGATGTATATTTTGAAACACACTTCTATGCTATGATATATGATTATTACTGGCTATCTCGTGTAACATGTTATTGAATGTTATTAAATTTATTGTTTTGATTATTGCAAATGTCTATTTAACATACCAGAAGCAACTTCATCTGCTAACGTATTTAAATGTCTTGGAATATGCTGATATTCAATGCAATCAAATTCACGTTCCAAGAGACGAACTCTCAAAAATAACCTTAATAACACTGGATTTGTAATGGTATAAACCTTGTTAAGCTGTAATACAACGAGTTCAGAATCCAACCTAACAATCAAACTCCAAATCCAAAAAGATATGGATTTAGATAATAACTCAATCGCTGCACTATATTCTGCAATGTTATTTGTTCTTTGACCGAGGCTTACCCCATGCATGGACACTAACTCATCAAAGGGTGAATAGATAACCCAAGCTGTGGAAGAAATGTTCCATGTACTATGACAAGCACTATCAGCAAAACCAATCTATGTTTGAAGAGACGTCGACATCTTCAATATCAAGAGTAAAATCGAGATAAGCAAGAATAATGATAAGAGCACTCCCTAAACTAGGCACACTTTTCTAATCTAAAACACACCAGCTGTAAAGAAACTAATCTATCAAAAAATCTCCACACAGAATTTAAGAATAATATCTCTTTAGATAAAGTCCATTTTTGGGTTTACCTAAAGAGACTCTGTCAAAACCTATCAATTCATAAGCCCCTCTTGCCAACTTTCTTTTAACAATGTAAGGACTATGCTACATAGGTAAAAATTTTCCAGCCCCTAGCTTATCGTTCGCTTGATCATAGAGTAAAACTAGGTCTCCTTCTAAAAAATTATGAGGTGTAACATTTATGTCATACTGAGCTTTTATTTGTCTCACATGAGTCTCATTTGCTATTACAGCAATGCGTCAATTCTCTTCTTCAGAAGTAGCTGGGAGTAATTCTATGGCTAATTGTAATGACGAAATTTCGCATTCAATAGGTAACACTGCTTCTAAACTGTAGACTAGTTGAAAAGGAGTGAAACTAGTCGATTTTTTCACTTAGGTCAAATATGCCCAAAGTGATGAAAATAGCATGGTATGCCAATTCGACTTATGAATACCAATGATTCGTTTGATCATAGTGACTAAAACATTATTGATAGCTTCAACCAGACCATTAGCCTACAGGTAATACGGAGTAGAACTATCGTGGCGTAGGCCAAGTTGATCTGTCAGTTCGATCATCATGCTATTTCGAAAGTGACTTCCGTGATCAGTAATAATAGCTTGAGGAACACTGAATCTAACAATTATATGATTGAATACGAAAGTTGCAGCAGTCTTGCCGTCTACCGAAAATGTAGTCATCGCCTCGGCCCACTTAGTAAAATAATCTACCACTAGGATAATATATGCATGCCCCCGGCCGAGTGAGGGTGACATGTCATAAATTCAATACCCCACTTTGCGAAAGGACTGACAACAATTATAGGGTGTAGATCAGTTTCGGTTGAATAGTAATTAAAAAATGACTTTACAGCCTCATATGCAATTTCAAAGGGACTCAAAGGCATCGCGTCACCAAATGAATCCACCTCAGAATCAGAAGGTACGATCCAAGGATCATCAAAAGTAATAGTATTTGATAAAATCATATGAATAGTTGCAATAGAAGGCGATATGTTAGGAGGAGGGAAGGAAAAAGTTCCCAGTAAACCAAAATCTTTAATCAAACCTACACCAACATCCTTGTAATGGATAGTCATTTTATTGATGTGCTGAAAGCTATCTGTAGAGGCTGGGTCAGATGAGAAATAAGTCAGCTGGTCTATCGTAACGATCTTTTCGTTATGAGGAAACTTGATAAGCCAAAAAACTGATGAAACAATAGCAGTCATAGCATAAAACCAACTGCGACCTAGGAGAAGGTTGTAATCTAGAGGGGCATCAACCACTTCCACATCTATATTTACGGTTTTGCCTTCGACCCCTATAGGTAAATCCTACAAAATACCAAAAGAATGGAACCCTCGGCCATCAAAAGCCTTTAGAATTTTCGGAGACTCATTGAGTGCGGGAGAACCAAGCAATTTCCAAAACTGGATCAACATAATACACGTAGAAGCCCCTTCATCAATCATAGTCTGAAAGCAAGGTCTGTTTTTACTAAAACTGGAATCTAGAAAGCCATTTGATGTGGTAGGCAGGGTGTACTATTCTCTAAATCGAAGATTATTAGGTTTGAATCCTAAATATAGACAGCTCCTATAGCAGACAATAGTAATTTATGTTATGCGGGGCATGATTGTAGCACTTCCAAAGTCGACATCACTGAAGGGGAAATAGCTAAGTCTTCAACAATGTTGTAATTCTGAGTAGCTCTCGCATGTGGATTAATAGCTTATTTCCAAGGTACACCTTTAGCAGACGGTTTGATTACTAAGTCAGGGTTGGGTTTCTCGATCTGTAGTGGACAGAACTAGGAGGAGGTGTAGTTGATGTATTTGAATTAGAAGATTCTGCTTCTTTACCACCAATAGAATTTTTACTACCATAATCTTGCGATCGCGTCACAATCCTGACATGAGACATCATCATAATGGGTTCTTCTGAGGCATTTGAGGAAGAACCAATCATCTTACTATTTTGAGTAGGAAAAGGATCCTTCAAGACAGCAGGTCCTTGAGAACCTTTAACGAATTTCAAAACCTCTACTCAATGTGGGCAGTCTTTGGTAAAATGATCCTCATCACAAATGAAACAAGGATAACAATGTTTCCTTTTTTCTTCAGTAGATTCATTTTTATCTCTTTTATCTTTTGAATTTTGTTTATTTTTATTATTCCCCTTCTTTTTACTACCGAATTTTGATTTGGTCGTAGATGATTCTACGACATGGATGTCGGCAGAAATTTCAGCAGAAGAATCTCCTGTCAGGGAATCAGGTAAAGTTATTATAGGAGAAGACTTCTTTGAATATTTCTTCTTACTTTTAGTACCAACTGAACCAATCATACCATCAGCGGCATGAGACCTTCAAGGAGCTGCAGTTATTTGACCGTGTTTTGGAAGATCAGGGATTTTTTCATGTAAAGTACATGACTGCGTATAAACGAGGTCAAGGTACTGAGCCTAAGCAATGACTTTCTCTTCAATAACAACTCCTCCCTTAGCTACATCTTCAGTGATTTTGGGTAACAATGATTTAATGAACCATTATGCTAAAATTTGATCCAGAATGAAAACTTTCACTAAACGCCTTCTATGTTGCCATTCATGAATATGATCAGAAATATATGTGTACATGGATTGTTTCAGTGAAGTTAACAATTCTGTGACATTTTCGTATCTGACAGGCAACTAAAAATGAGTTAAGAAAGCAGTGGATAACTGATTGAAATTATAAAAAGAGGCTCGTGGTAACTCAATGTACCATTTGGCGGCAAGACCAATAAGAGTTCGTTGAAAAAGACGCAATCGAATTGAATCATCAATGATTGAATTAGATGCACACCAGAGGTGATAAGTCATAACGTGATTTGACAGATCCTCTCTTGACTTACCCTCGAATTTCAGGATATCACTAGGCAACTTACTAGGCATTGGCAGCCAATACGGAAGATAGTAAATCGAATCGTTCGTAAGGCGTGACAAATCAGGTAAATCCAAAGTTGCAATAAATGGTAACTGATGGTTAGGGTCACGAAAACCTTGAGTAGTGAGACTAGTTCTAGGAGGAGGATATCCAAGATAACCTAGAATCGGATTTGCATTAGAAATGTTGTAACCTCCTAGAAGACCAGGATTAATTGGACAAAACTGGGGTTGTTGAGGCTGTTGATAAGTATAGCTAGGATACGGTTGATACTGATAAACTAGGTTTTGTACAGTAGGACCAAATTGATATTGTCCCTAGTACGGTTGATACATGAATTATGGCTGACTTGTGGCAATTGTAGAAATTGTACTAGCTTGTCCTGCATGCATCTGGACTGAATTCTGAACCGTAGGTCCTGACTGTGGCACAGAGACTTGAGGAATTTTCACTGATGCAGGGGTAGTAGAAACTGGAGCTACAGATATTCTAGAAACAGGTGTTGTAGGTTGAACAGAAGTTGTAGTAATTGCAGTAGTTTGAGGTGGAGTACGAGGTGAGCTAGGCCTAGGCTGTTGAATTGTACCAGATGCAGGGATTTGAATAGTAGGTTGGACAGGCTGCTGGGTGGAACCATAAACCAAAGGCTATCCAGGTTGATTAAGTAACTACATATTAGGTTGCATAGTCTGTTGAGTTTGAGACGAATCCCATACCATGTTCATTCCGGAGTATGGACCCATAAAAGGTTGTGTATATGGAGGACCATAACCTTGTTGAACATAGGGTTGATAATAAAACGATTCATTTCTAGCTCCTTGAAAAAATGATTGACTAGAAGGCGGTTGGAAACCTTGAGGCGGGAACTGACCTTGATGTTGATAACCCTGAGGCATGTACTGAAACTGGGGTTGACCTTGAGGTATGTACTGAAACTGGGGTTGACCTTGAGGTATGTACCGAGTCTGAGGTTGACCTTGGGGTATGTACTCTCCTGAAGGTTTAAAAACTTGAGGTAGCCCTTCAGGCGGTAATTGACTACCTTGGGGTTACCCCGCAGGCGGTAACTGACTACCTTGGGGTTTCCCCCCAGGCAGTAACTGACTACCTTGGGGTTGCCCCCCAAGCAGTAACTGACTACCTTGAGATTGAGGATTTGGAATACTACCAGACATCATAAGGATTTTCTCTGCGTTCAACGTTTGAGTTCCATTACTACTAGATGATAATACTTGTTCAATCGGTCGAGGAGTTGCTCCTGAAAAAGTACCAGAGAGTGACTGGTACCCCGAAGGAATAGAAGGACCGCGAGATAAAAATGTTTCCGGTGTTTGGGAAAACATAAATGACTGTCTTGACATGATCGATGAAGGATAATAACCTCTTGGTGTAGGATGAAAAGGAATTTGAGGTGGTGAAAAACTAAGACCTGTGTTTTCTAAAAAAAAATTCAATGATAAATAACAAGCGTCACTCCTGAAAGGACTGTAGAATATTGATTCACGTTCCCTGAGATTTAAAATCTATTGGTTTTTGGGAAGAGTTACTTCTTCACCTAGACTAACAAGTTCTTCAATAGAAATGAGGCCAGAAGGAAGATTTTGAGTAATGATATTTCTTACTTTAAGTGAACAAGGACCACTAGAAGTTGGAGAAGCAAATCCTGAAGTTGGAGTAACAGCAAGTTCAGTGTCTGGCTCAGAAATTTCAGGTTCTTCAACTAATTCACTAGAAGGATAAATACTACCAGTAACTTCAGAAAATGAAATTGGCTCTTGAATATACTCTATTGTTTGTATTTGATAATCAGGATGAACAATTAAAGATGACTCTTCGGCTTCTGGTGATCCAACTCTACTGTCACTAGGTGATACAAGAGCTCGTAGCCCTTCAAGTTGGCTTGGTGTATACTGAGGAGATTTTCCCTAAAGTCTACGACATTGTCTTGGTAATTAAGCCACAACTAAATATTAATTAATCACACGCAAACAAAGAAAATTTCAATAAAAACACCTAAAGTCTCTAAAGAAACAAACAGCTGAATCACACGCCTAAAAAATATAAGAGTTCAAACCACACACAAATAGTAACTTCCCGTACTAAAAACACTAGTTGGTGATGAAATCCAACTTAGTAAAAGTTTAATATAGAAAGGGCGGTTGGAACAGTTACCCCGACAACCTGCTTAATGAAACAGACTCACACAAGTTTCTTCACAAAACCATCTCGACTGAAGAGAACCCCCCAGAGAATCCAAGTGAGTCTAGTTGATGTCTACTCTAGGTACAGTGAGATCCTTCTTTCACCGTCACCTTAGGAAATAACCTTACGTTTATGGACACTATGGTTACCAACAACAACAAATACAACTAGGTGATAGTTTACGATCTGATATATGTGCAAGGGCAGAGTAACAGAGCTCAATCCCCTTGAAGGCTCCTTGACATGGTCAATCCGAGGTTTACCAACAAGTTATTCCGGGCTCCTCGACAATGGTTAATCCGAGGTTTACCATTTATAATACGCGCAAATCTTCTATCTTTCCCAATGAAACAAAATTGATTGTCTCAAAGGTTTGGACATGTTCTCGTGATTGAATCCTTTAAGAGAAGCTTCCCAGAATGTATCAATTACAATTGATTTATTCCTACCGCAAGATGTATCTACTTGTTTGTTTTAAATATCTTGGAGATTTAATTACTCCCTACTCCAAGATACTAGCCTAAGCTATATTGGTGATAAAAGCCCTAGAAATAGAAAACATTACTAGATCAATTTTAATTAAGCATTTCTTTTATGAGTTGTTCTTTAAGTCAATAGGTATAGAAATGAAACTTTGATGGTGTGAAGACTTGACTCCAAAAACACTAAAAAGTTGCACCTAAAATGATAAGCAATTCATTTTTCTTTCAATGAAATTCTAGCTTAAAGAAAGAGTTCGAGAATGCAATTCTTTAAGAGACAATTCTTTCTTTCAACATGGAAATGGAAAGAAAATGTTTTTGTCTTTTTCAATAAGAACTCATAATGATACTAATAATTAATGCTCACAATAAATCCTTTTCCCTTTTCAAAACTCGAAACTACAAAAAAAAAACAATTTGATTCAAAAGAGATCTACAAGTTCTAGAAAAACACTCAAAACTACAAAAACTAATTTTGAGATCTAAAAACTTTAAAATCTAATTGAATAAAAGCTTCAATTCTTTTTTAGGACATTTTACTCAGTTGTTCAGTAAACTAAGGATTCATTTGTTTAGAATAACAAATCAATAAAAAACATCCAAATATGTTTTCTTTTGTAAAAATGAAATTCAGAGCTTATAACAAAGTTTGTTCAAAGATTTGCAACGAGAAAACTAAATCTATTTCTCACAAAGGATAGATTTCACAACCAAGTCAGACTCATCAAGAAGACGAAAAGAGACCAAGGTGATCTAAGGTTTCTCAGGCTTCTAATCTTTGAGTCACTACAGAGACAAAGTGAAAACCACTCCAAGCATGCAAAACTTCTAGAAAATCATCTAAAACAAAAAATACTATCAGAACTCACTCACAAGAGATTTTTGACGGGAAAAATATTGTTATGAAACTAGCTCACAAAAAGATAGGAAAGAGGGATCAACGCCTTAGAATTCAGCCTCTTCGAGGGGGCAACCTCCTTTACATTACACAAATGAGCAATTCTTGGATGATTCAAATGACAAAACCTCCTTTCTATATATAGGAGTCTAAGCAGTCACAATATAACCCAGCCGACCTAAAAATAATAATATAAAGCCACAAAAATAACAATAGAGGGATTCTTTGGGGCAGAGTAATAACAATATGGGGACAATATGGGCACAACAATATTAATAAGGGATACAACTACAATAGTAATGGGGTAATCACTAGCATTATAGGGACCCAACATGACCCTCTCCTTCAAAAAAGTGTTGTTCTCAACGCTTGAGTAGTTCTGGATGCTTCTGTATAAAATTCTCATCCTCCCATGTGGAATCTTTAGCGGATAAGTTCTTCCACTTGATAAGATACTCCAAAATTGATCGATTTCATAACTGTCAAGTTCTTGTTTCTGTGACTGCTTCTGGTTCCAATATAATTTTTCCTTCCTCATCAAGTTCTGGAAATATTGTTTGAACTGGGAGCTTGTTGCCTATAACCTTATTTAAACATGAAACATGGAAAACTGGTTGCAATCGAGAAGCTGCAGGAAGCTCCAATTTGTATGCCATAGTACCAATCTTTTGCAACACCTTGTACAGACCATAATACTTTGGTGATAATTTATTATCCTTCTTAGCTTGCTTGAGGGACATTTGCTTATATGGTTGTGGCCGTAGGAATACCCAATCACCTACATCAAAACTTCTTTCACTATGATGTTGATCTGCCTGTTGTTTCATTCTATTATGTGCCAACACGAGGTTATCCTTTAAGAGTTGGAGGACTTGTTGTTGATGTTCGATGTCATGTTCCACTGCTTGAACCTTATAATTTTCTCTTAAATATGATGTGATGGATGGTGGCTAATATCCATAAAGTGCCATAAATGGGGTCATTTTTGTTGCTATATGGAAGGAAGTGTTATACCACCATTCAGCCAGAGGAAACCATTTGACCCATTGTGTTTGTTTATCAGATACAAAGCAACGAAGATATCCTTCCAAACATTTGTTTACTATCTCAGTTTTCCCATCAGATTGAGGATGATAAGATGAGCTATGAGCTAACTGAGTGCCAAGACAAGAAAATAATTCTATCCAAAAATTTCCAGTGAAAATGGGATCTCTGTCACTTACAATAATCTTTGGGTTTCCATGTAGCTTTTGAATTGTTTCCATAAATGCAATAGAAACTGTATTGCCTTTAAATGGATGTGATAATGCACAAAAGTGTGCATACTTGGTAAGTCTGTCAACTACCACCATGATGACACTCTTTCCCTCAGACTTGGGTAAACCTGTGATAAAATCCATTGAAACCTCCTCCCAATGTTGGCTTGGAATGGATAAAGGTTGTAATAGACCCGGTGGCTTAATTGTTTCAACTTTATTTTGTTGGCAAACCAAACATTCTGCCACAAACTTTTGAATATCTGATTTAAGGCCCTCCCAAAAAAATTCCTTCTTAACCCTGTGGTAAGTTTTTAAAAATCCAGAGTGCCTTCCTAAGGGAGAAGTGTGCAATTCCATAAGAATCTTTTGTTTTAGCTGGGAATTCTTACAGAGGTATAAGCGATCTTTGTACCATAATGAATCATTTTGCCAGCTAAATGTATCAGATGTACTAGAGTCTTGTTGTAACTTTTGAATAAGTGCCCATACTTCTTCGTCATTCTTCCATTCCTCCCTTGCTTCATTTATCCAATCTGGTTGGATAATAGAAATGGTGCACAACAATGCTTCCACATCCTCATCCTTTCTTGAGAGTGCATCTGCCACCACATTTTTCTTCCCTTTTTTGTAGATGATTTCAAAGTCATAACCCAACATCTTTGTGACCCACTTTTGTTGCTCTTCAGAGGATAATCTTTGTTCTAAAAAGTATTTAAAGCTATCATGATCCATTTTTACCTTGAACTGTCTCCCCATTAGGTAGGGTCACCATTTCTTAAGTGCATGGAGTATTTCCAACATTTCCTTCTCATAAATAGCTTTGTGCAAAAACTTTCCCTTGATTGGACGACTTTCAAAAGCAATGGGTCTTTCATCTTGCATTAAAACAACACCAATTCCATTTCCTGAAGCATCACATTCCACAATAAAGGTTTTTGTGAAGTCTGGTGTAGCTAAGACCGGTGCCTGGCACATTGCCTCTTTAAGATGCTCGAAGGCCTTTGTTGCTTTTGGAGTCCATGAAAATGCATCTTTCTTCAATAATGTTGTTAGAGGTACTGCTTTTCTCCCATAATTCTTAACAAACTTGCGATAATACCCTGTCAACCCGAGAAATCCTCCTAGATGCTTTATGGATGTGGGGATTTCATTCCTTAATGGCTTTAATTTTGCTAGGGTTTACCTTAACTCCTTCATGAGATACAATATGACCCAAATATTCCACCTCTTGTACTCCAAAGAAACATTTGGATCTTTTTGCATATAATTGTTTCCCCTCCAATAGTTGTAGCACCCTGTCAACATGTTCAACATGATCCTTCCAAGACTTGTTGTAGATTAGTATATCATCAAAAAATACTGACAAAAATTTTCTAAGGAATGGTTTGAAAATGAAATTCATCAAACTTTGAAATGTTGAAGGTGCATTGGTAAGGCCAATAGGCATGACCAAAAATTGATAATAACCCTCATGAGTTCTAAATGCTGTTTTCAAAATGTCTTCAGTCTTCATTCTGATTTGATGATATCCTGAACGAAGATCCAACTTGGTGAAGTAAATTGATCCATGCAATTCATCCAGTAATTCATCAATGACAGGAATGGGAAACTTATCCTTAATAGTGAGCTTGTTGAGCTCCCTATAATCGGACACATGCACCATGATCCATCCTTCTTGTGCACCAATACTACTGGAGCAAACAAATAACTTTAAATAGGTTGAATTATAGCAGCCTCTATCATTTCTGCAACCATACGTTCAATTTCACTCTTTTGGTCATAGGGATATCTGTACGACCTAATGTTTGGAGGAACACTTCCTGGAATCAGATGAATAGCATGATCATGATCATGAATAGGTGGGAGACCTTTGGGAGTCTCAAACACCATGGAATGATTGTCCAAGACTTTTTGGATATCTGGAGAAATAGATGATTCCAATGTGGAAACATATAGCGAACATAATTGTGCAATTACACCTCTTTGTTCCTTTTTTAGATGCTTTGTCATATCGTTAGAGCTTATTATCTTTCCCGGTTTCCCTGCAATACCCCTTAATTCCACTTCCTTTCCTTCCACAAAAAATTTCATGAAAAGTTCTTGAAAATTGAAAGCTATTGTACCCAAGGATTGTAGCCATTGGACTCCTAGTACAACATCAGCACCTCCCATTGGAATGGAAAGCATTGGGCTAGTCAATACATATTCTCCCATGGATAGCTTGATATTATGGCACTTTTTAGAGCAATTTATTGTTCCTCCATTTTCAACCATCACTTGACACTCTGGTGCTGGATATAAGAAGAAATTCAATTCTTTTGCTACCTTAGAATGAATAAAATTGTGGGTACTTCCTTAATCAATCAACACTATTACCTTTTTCTTCTTAATTTGTCCTTCTATCTTGATGGTTTGAGGAGTGGTAATTCCCACCAATGCATTACAAGATATGGTTGGATTCATTTCTTCTTTATCTAGGCTTTGATCATGGAGTATATCCTCTTCTTTTGACCTTTCTTGCTCCTTTTCTTCTTCCTCTTCATAATCTATGTAGAATAATTTCTTCTCAGCACACTTATGACCTTTAGTGTATTTTCTATCACAATTGTAACAAAGCCCTTTTTCTCTTTTTTCTTCCAATTGTTGTGGTGTCAACCTTATAGGTTGTGGAAGACTAGGGGCTACAACACTTCCATCTTTATAGTTGTGAGTGGTATGCTTCCTGGTTGCCATAATTTTGCTTTCCATTTTTCTTGCTAACCTGAATGCATTCTCTAATGAATCATATTCCCAAAGGCGAACATCATGTTGGATATTATCCTTTAAATTCCCTATGAACACATCAATCCTATGCTCCTCTGGAATATTTTTTACCCTTATGTTCAATTTTTGGAACTCCTCAATGTGCTCCATTATTGAACCGTTTTGTTTGAGACTTATCAATTGGCTAAAAAAAGTGTTGCTTTTTGTATCCTCATAATGTGCTGCCAATTCTTCTGTAAAAATTGCCCAAGTGATAATTTTTTACAAGAGAAAAGCCATTGATACCATACAAACTGATTTGGTTCCAAATATAAAGTTGCAATACGAACCTTTTGTGTGTTTTGCACATTATTAAGATTGAAAAATTGCTCCATTTGTAATATCCATGTTGCGGGATCCTTGCCATCGAACTTCCTCATATCGATTTTTGGAATATGGTGGGTCTTTGATCCAACATTAGAGTCTATGGAATCATGATTGACATTTCTTTTGTTCTCATCATGAGTTTCCTTTACTACCCTTTCACCATTAGTGACCATTTCTTGTAGCAACTTATTCATATTTATCTTCAATTCTTCCATCTTATCATCCATGCCATCAATTTTAGCGTCCATGTCATTCATCTTAGCTTCCATGCCATCCATCTTAGCTTCTACGCCTTTATTTAAACAAACCATCTTAGCTTCTACACCTTTCTTTAAACCATCCATCTTAACTTCTACATCTTTCCTTAAACCATCCATCTTAGATTCTGTTGCTTTTTGTGCAAGTGACACTTGTTGCACTTGGTCTCGTAATTTTGATATATCATGTTGCATTTCTTCCTCTTCTTCATGAATCATGCTAGAGCTTTTAGGTTTCTTACTAGGTGTTTTCATTTTCTTTCCTCAGGGCATCAATTACCAATTCAAACTAATTTTTCAAACCAAGCCTATGCAAAAATTTAAAAAAAAAAACTACACACCTTTTTTCACTTTGTAGAAGCTTGATATTGAATCTGATGTGTCTCTGCAATTTCAGATCATCCAGCTCTGAAATTGCAACCTATAATAGCCCTCTGTGGCCTCTTTCCAATGCCACCAGTCTGATCCAAATTGGATTCTCTGAGGAAGATTTATGCACAATATCCCAAGATAACCTAATTATAGCCTAGTTCAGTAGAGCGAACTTGTACGACGTGCCATGAGTCACTGTTTCAACCTTTGTCTCTGAAAAATATATACAAGAAACTACAATCCGTCCTCTTCCTGTACCTTCTTACGAAATTTCAATCCAATGCTCAGAGAGAAAGTTATGACGATTTTCCCCAAGTCACCTGTTTGGAATGTAATTCAGGAGTCTACAAAAAGACCAACTTCCTCAAATCATATCTCTGCAAATATAGTGCAAAAAGCTCTGAAATTTGGAACCAAGATTCAAAGCGAATTTCTTCTCAATGGGTTTTTTTTTAGCTTCTAAAACGTCACCTAGAAAAATTTATAGCGAAAATTCCATGATGACTTGTTTGGAGCAGCGAAACCCTAGAATCCAAAGCTCTGATACCAAATGTTATGAAACCAGCTCACAAAAAGATAGAAAAGAGAGATCAACGCCTTAGAATTCAGCCTCTTCGAGGGGGAAACCTCCTTTAAATTACACAAATGAGCAATTCTTGGATGATTCAAATGACAAAGCCTCCTTACTATATATAGGAGTCTAAGGAGTCACAATATAACCCAGCCGACCTAACAATAATAATATAAAGCCAGAAAAATAACAATAAAGGGATTCTTTGGGGAATAGTAATAACAATATGGGGACAATAGGGGCACAACAATATTAATAAGGGATACAACTACAATATTAATGGGGTAATCACTAGTATTATAGGGACCCAACAAATACAGATTTAGGTAGACACTAAAAATCCTAAATCAAAGCTAAACCTAACTAGAAGAAGATATTTTAGGTTTTTCAAAAAAATTTACAGGGTCCGTAGGCTCCATAAGTAACAGGTGTGGTTCTGCTCTGTTTCCTAAAGGAAAATTGTGGAGGTGCTCCCACTTTATGTAAATAGAAATTGCGGTCCCCCGAAAAATTCAGAAAAAAAATAAATAAATAAATAAATAAAAATAAAATAAAATAAAATAAAATAATAATAATAATAATAATAATAATTACTTCTAGATTCTAAAAACTACCCAAGACAGTATACATCAATCAAAGAGTAGAAAACAAACAATTTTCTCAAGTCAAAACAAAGGAAAACCAAAAATCAAATTCATTCCCTAGTGGAGTTGCCAATTTGTTGGCCGGATAAATCAATCTTGCGGATAAGGCTGATCTCCTTGGTATCAGAAGATAGTCTAGCAACAAATAGACAAACAAACCTATCTCTCTCTAGACATATGCGATTTATAAGTAAATACTACAAAGATGATAAGATCCTACCTTAGATCCAATGCTTGTTCGTAGTAGTCATCCTTCAATCATTCGAATGAGTTACCCTCCAATCGTTCGAAAGAGTTACCTTTAAAGACCTGCAATCACAAACAAGAAAACATTAAATAGCACCTGCATAGCAAATATCATAAATCAGGTCTATTATGGTGATCAAGGAATCCATAAAATAAACCATGAATCAGTAGCTTATTGAGAAAAATGAATTTATTTGTATTAACTTTGAATAGTAGAAGAAACTTACAACCTTTTCAGCCTTGATGTTGAACAAGCTCTCCCTGGGGTCCAAAACAATAATTTCCTTTACTTTGACAAGCATTGCACTCTTCCAAATGACATCTTAGAGGTATGTAATCTCTCCTCATGAAAACTCAACTAAAGAAGACTAAGTTCAAGCAGCATTTCACCTCAAAAATATTTAGCTTCCAACCTCCCTAGTAACCAGCCCAATGCTTCTTTTTATAGTGCAGAAGAGGAGGTTACAGGTCCACCTATGAAGGATAGAATCCTCCTTCAAAGGGATAAGCTCCTCACATCAAGGGGTTAGCTCCTTAAGTTATGGGATACATGAGCCTTAAAAGAGTGAACTTGCCACCTCAAGATTCCTTCTAGAAGCTTCTAGAAATGACTGAAAGTGAGTTTTTCAGAATGTACTCGCGCCTTTTTAACTTTTGCTGGGGTCCGCACCTTTAACACAGAGACAGAGCGGTCAGGTGCACAGGAGACATGACCATTAGGTGCGGGACTATAGGTAAGACAAAGAGAAAGTGCGGAACCAGAGTTTTAAAGACTTTGAAGGCTTTTCTCTTATTTTCCAGACTTGATATGAGGAACTGATGTTTTAGACTTGTAGAGGAGGCAAGTATGAGTGGTAATGAACTCACATAGATAACAGAATGTCAAGGTGACAATTTTTTGTGCAACAGATTGCCCTCTAAAGTGCGAAGTCTGTAATAGATGAAAATAGAGTCTGTCATTTATGAAGAGTGAAGTACTTTATCATTTCAACGATCATCTTATGGACACCCGAGTTGGAACCTGTAAAAACATTCAATGCAAAATATATATATGTAGACATATAATCGCTGAGGTAGGAATTCCCGTACTCATATCAAATCTGACTAGAAAACTCACTAAACTGTTCTGATATAGGAATGATTTTGTAATACATCAAGAGTATAGACATGTGTAGACACAGTGTGGATGTAGCCATATGTTTATGAATAGCCCACTGTATAATGAATAACAAAATTCCTTGCAGCCTGGATGGTAGAAACTAGATCCAGGGTCTTGATTTCCGCTTCCCGAACTAGTATGATTTTACCCATGTGAATGAATGTGACAGAGTCCAACATGGTAGAAACCACTTGATTACTAGTCAATGATGTGAATTGTTAACAAGTCTGAGAGAAACCACGAATAATGTCAATGGCTCTCAAAATACCCGGCACAATCCATGAGATGTGAATAAATGAGCTGAAGTCGAACATGTCATAGAATCATTCGATCGAAGGTCAATGATGCAACCTATCGTCGAAGGCAAGAAAACTGCCATTAGGGCATGTAGTTTTCAAGGCACTGACAATTTCTAGATCAACTTCCTAGATAATGAGCTGAAGTAAATAGAATGCAATCCGTCATAGGCAAGCCCACAACACGAAATCATAGATTAAGTTTTGAAGAAATATATTGGCAAGGACCGACTCAGGGATGGTCAAAATGGATGACATATATTTTGCAGATGAATGTTTTGCTTGAACTATTCTCTTGAACACATAACAACACTGCAGATGGTTTGGTGACAATTGACCCAAAGCTAATACCCAGAAACCGGCTGAAGACTTTCAATGTGGTTTGATTAACTATTAGGCAAAGTATTTTCCCAACCCAGGTGAACAAAAGGTGTCGTGTTCAAGAGTGGTTGACAGCTTTTTTACAAAACAAAGTGTAACAAACAGGTTCATTTTTCTCTCTTTTCCCCCACCATTTCTGGTAAGTACCTCTTTATTTTTTACAAGTTTGAGGAGGATAACATTTGCTTGTTTATAAGCTCATCCTTTGAATGAGTTCAACTTTGTTTAAAATTCGAACCCTAAGAAGGAGTGGTTGGTTCCTATTTAAAAATTGAATAGGTCCTTTACTGTTAAATTTTATCGAGTCTAGTATAGGAAAAACTAAGTGTTTTTAAATTTTAGGGAGTCAGAAGAAAAACTTAAGAAAACTCCATGGGGGTACCTTTTTGTAAAATAATCACTCAGGTCCAAAAAAGGATAAAATAATACATGAGGGATGACATTTCCAATACTTTAACGAGCTGAAAAGACAAGCGCTAGACAATCTTTTCATATTTAACGAGTCTGAAAAGGGTTTAAAGAGGACTCTATTGATCGTAATTAGTCAATGTGTACCTTTTTCGTAAATAGTCCATTTCAGTCCGTAAAAAGGGGTAAACTTATAGTGAAGGGAGGATTATTCATTTATTTTAACGAGTTCGAACAATCAAGTGCTCGACAATCTTTTCAATTTTCGAGAGTCTGAAAAGAGCTTAAAGAGGACTCCAGTGTTTCCCTTTTTCGTAGAGTCCAAAAAGTGATAAAAGTATGCTCTTTGTTGAAAAATGATCAATTTCCCCGAAAAATCCAATATTTTGCACAAAAACTCAAAACATTACATATACCTGTTTAATATAAATAAAATTGTTTTTATAAAATTACCCTTTTAAAGTGAAAAATAAATGAATTAAAAATTTATTTATTCGAAAAAACTTATAAAAAGGGCTTTCCTAAGTTCATTTTTACCACTTGAGTTCAGAGTGAGAAGTGAGAGCTTTTGGGGAAGAAAGTTCCTGTGAAGATTCTGGAAAATCCGTCCGTCAGAATCGAAAACTGTCAGCTCCAGGTAATCCATGTCCTCCTTAACTTGCATTCCATCTGTTTACATTTTGTTTTTAGGCTATAAATTTCATTTTTAAGGGCAAAATGAGTTTAAAAAATCGCTCGTGGGGGTCCACAGGTGCAACACACGGCTTGTGCAGACCCATGCGGACCTACGCACTGTTTGTAAGCAGCGGGTGCAGACCCGCGAAATGAATTTTAAAAACTTAAATTCCTCCATTTTTGCCCAAAATTTTTCGAACTAACTTGTTCTAATATGTCTTTTTATGCATTGTAGGACATTCAAAATGCTTATTTGGCAAGAATGCGAGCACGAGGATGTAGATTTTGCTGCACTAAATCATATGGCCACATTGCAAGCACTGAGAGCATGTGGATTGCTTAAGTTCTGGGGCATACAGGGCATGAGGGCCCAAGTAGACATCTTGAAATGGCTGGTAGATAGATGGAACACATAGGACCAGTGCTTCGTGATTTGTGGCCACCAGCTTGAAATCAAACTGGAGGACATATACTTTTTGACTGGTTTGTCCAAGAGGGGCGAACAATTATCTCTTTTCGGGACTAGGCCAGGTGGCTAGTATGTTCCTAGTCTCTGATTGGAGTTTTGCGATGATCAATCAAAGGACAAACATATTGATATTAAAACTATCAACCGTCTTGAGCTTAAGGTTATTGCATTCACTGTTACTAGGCTATGCGGGAGTGCAGCATTGCACGTGGCTACTAGATCCTAGATGTAGATGGTTGTAGACTATTTTTGAGGCACCATATTCAACTGGTGTGAGGCTGTGTTGGAAAATGTGAAAGGCCAACTAACCAGAGCAAAGAATGGACAACTGAAGAACTTTGGATATGGATTTATCGTAGTTGGCTTTACTCTAGAGAGGATCCCCATGTTAGCCCTGCAGCATATTCCTGTTGATGCTAGTCTTCCTCAAGATCCTAGGATGGTTTGCTGGGTTGCTTTGATGGCCCATCACTGTGAGGAGGGCACAGAGGTTGTTTGATTTCTGCCTGAATATTTTCGTTGGTTGAACAACCAACTTTTTGTGATTCAGGATTTTCCATATGCCGGGATGGATTACCGTGGCAACCTAGACATGATTTTTCCACCAGGAGAACAATGGGATGATTCAGGAAAAAACCATTTTCAACACTTTCTAAGTTTTAATTTCTTTATATTTTAAATTGTACAAAACTAACAATCAAAAGTTTAAATGCGGATGTCGGTCCACGTCGACTAGCTGCTCTCCAGCCTTACGAGAGGAGGCAACCAACTGTAGCAGCACCAACCCCACAGGACCAATCAGCAGAGATCCTGACCGTTTTGGAGCATCATCTAGAGTGCTTGACACTAGATATTCCAGAGACTGACATAGATGATATTCCATTAAGGTTATAGAGATATGTGATTGGGATCCCAGGACCTTTTAGGAGGTTCCTATGTAGGGTGGCCCGAGCAGTAGTTTCTTATCCTGATCATCGCCAAGGATAGGATGGTCGATTTGTAGACCCACGACATTTTTGTCTTTTGTATTATCATTTTTGCAGATCATAAGGTGTTTTTCAACCTATGATTGAAGCCGATGTATACTTTGAAACACACTTATATGCTATGATATATCATTATTACCAGTTATCTCGTGTAACATGTTATCAAATGTTATTAAATTTATTATTTTGATTATTGCAAATGTCTATTTATCATACTAGAAGCAACTGCATCTGCTAATGTATTTAAATGTCTTGGAATATGCTGATATTTAATGTAATCAAATTCACATTCCAAAAGACGAACTCTCAAAAATAACCTTAATAACACTGGATTTCTAATGGCATAAACCCTATTAAGTTGTAATACATCGAGTTTAGAATCCAACCTAACAATCAAACTCTGAATCCCAAATGAGATGGATTTAGATAATAACTCAATCACTGCACTATACTCTGCAATGTTATTCATTGTTTTACCAAGGCTTACCCCATGCATGGACACTAACTCATCAGAGTGTGAATATATAACCCAAGCTGCAAAGAAATGTTTTGTGTACTATGACAAGCACCATCAGCAAAACCAAAGTATGTTTGAAGAGATGTCGACATCTGCAATATCTAAAGTAAAATCGAGATAAGCAAGAATAATGATAAGTGCACTCTCTAAACTAGGCACACTTTTTTAACCTAAAACACACCAGCTATAAAGAAACTAATCTAACAAAAAATCTCCACACAGAATTTAAGCATAATATCTCTTCAGATAAAGTCCATTTATGGGTTTACCCAAAGAGACTCCGTCAAAATCTATCAATTCATAATCCCCTTTTTCCAACTTTCACTTAACAATGTAAGGACCATGCCACATAGGTACAAATTTTCCAGCCCTTAGCTTATCGTTCGCTTGATCATATAGTAAAACTAGGTCCCCTTCTGAAAAATTACGTGGTGTAACATTTCTGTCATATTGAGCTTTTATTCGTTTCGCATGAGTCTCGTTTGCTATTGCAGCAATGCGTCGATTCTCATCTAGCTAAGCTAAGTACAAAAAATGTTTCTCTTCTTCAGAAGTCGTTGGGAGTAATTCTATGGCTAATTGTAATGACGAAATTTCGCATTCAATAGGTAACACTGCTTCTGAACCGTAGACCAGTTGAAAAGGAGTGAAACCAGTCAATGTTTTCATTGAGGTCCGATATGCCCAAAGTTCTGAAGAATAGCATGGTATGCCAATTCAACTTATGAATACCAATGATTCATTTGATCATAGTGACTAAAGATTTATTGATAGCTTCAACCAGACCATTAGCCTGCTAGTAATACAGAGTAGAACTATCGTTGCATAGGCCAAGTTGATCTGTCAGTTTAGTCATCATGATGCTTCAAAAGTGACTTCCATGATCAGTAATAATAGCTTGAGGAACACCGAATTTAGCAATTATATGATTGAATACAAAATTTTCAGCAGTATTGCCGTCTGCCAAAAATGTAGGCATCGCCTTGGCCCACTTAGTAAAATAATCTACCGCTACGATAATATACACATGCCCCCCAGCCGAGTGAGGGTTACATGTAATAAAGTCAATACCCCACTTTGTGAAAGGACCGACAACAATTATAGGGTGAAGATCAGTTTCGGTTGAACAAGAATCAGAAAACGCCTTTACAGCCTGATATGCAATTTCAAAGGGACTCAAACGCATCACGTCACCAAATGAATCCACCTCAGAATCCGAAGGTACGATCCAAGGATCATCAAAAGTAACAGTATTTGATGAAATCATATGAATAGTTGCAATAGAAGGTGATACGTTAGGAGGAGGGAAGAAAAACGTTCCAAATAAACTAGAATCTTTAATAAAACCTACGCCAACATCCTTGTAAGGGATAGTCGTTTTACCGATGTGTTGAATACTATCTGTAGAGGCTGGGTCAGATGAGAAATAAGTTAGCTGGTCTATCGTAACGATATTTCCGTTATGAGGAAACATGATAAGTCGAAAAACCAATGAAACAATAGCAGTCATAGCATAAGAGCAACTGCGACCTAGGAGAAGGTTGTAATCTAGAGGGGCATCAACCACTTCCACATCTAGATTTACGATTTTGCCTTCGACCCCTATAGGTAAATCCTGCAAAATACCAAAAGGATGGAACCCTCGGCCATCAAAAGCCTTTAGAATTGTCGGAGACTGATTGAGTGCGAGAGAATCAAGTGATTTCCAACACTGGATCGATATAATACACATAGAAGCCCCTCCATCAATCACAGTCCGAAAGCAAGGTCTGTTTTTGACTAAAACTGGAATCTGGAAAGCCATTTGATGACCTGGGCGGGGTGTACTATTCTCTAAATCGAAGATTATTAGCTTCGAATCCTGAATATCGACAGCTCCTATAGCAGACAATAGTAATTTACGCTGTGCTGGGAATGATTGCAGCACTTCCAAAGCTAACATTGCTGAAGGGGAAATAGCTAAGTCTTCAACAATGTGGTAATTCTAAGTAGCTCTCGCATGTGGAATGAAAGCTGATTTTCGAAGTACACCTTTAGCAGGTGGTTTGATTACTAAGTCAGGGTTGGTTTTTTCGATCTGTAGTGGACTAGAACCAAGAGGAGGTGTAGTTGATGTATTTGAATTAGAAGATTTTTCTTCTTTACCACCAACAGGATTTTTACTACCATAATCTTGTGATCGTGTTGTAATCCTGACATGAGGCATCATCATAATGGGTTCTTCTGAGGCATTCAAGGAAGAACCAATCATCTTACTATCTTGAGTAGGAAAAGGATCCTTCAAAACAGCAGGTGTTTGAGAACCTTTATTGAATTTTGAAACCTTTACTCGATGTGGGCAGTCTTTGGTAAAATGATCCTCGTCGCAAATGAAACAAGGATAACGAGGTTTCCATTTTTCGTCAATAGATTCATTTTATCTGTTTTATCTTTTGAATTTTGTTTTTTTTTCTTCTTCCCCTACTTTTTACTACCAAATTTTGATTTGGCCATAGTTGATTCTACGACATGGATGTCGGCAGAAATTTCAGCAGAAGAATCTCCTGTCAGGGAATCAGGTAAAGTTATTATAGGAGAAGAATTCTTTGAAGATTTCTTCTTACTTTTACTACTAACTAAACCAATCATACCGTCAGCGGCATGAGACCCTGAAGGAGCTGTAGTTATTTGACGTGTTTTGGAAGATCAAGGATTTTTTCATCTAAAGTACCTGACTACGTATAGATGAGGTCAAGGTACTGAGCTTGTGCAATGACTTGTCTTCAGTAACAACTCCTCCCTTAGCTACATCTTCAGTGATTTTGGGTAACAATGATTTAATGAACTATTCCGTTAAAATTTGATCCATAATGAAAACTTTCACTAAACGCCTTCTATGTCGCCATTCATGAATATGATCAGAAATATATGTGTACATGGATTGTTTCAGTGAAGTTAACAATTATGTGCCATTGTCGTATCTGACAGGAAACTGAAAATGAGTTAAGAATGTAGTGGCTAACTGATTGAAATTATAAAAAGAGGCTCGTGGTAACTCAATATACCATTTGGCAGCAAGACCAATAAGAGTTCGTTGGAAAGACACAATCGAATTGAATCATCAATGATTGAATTAGATGCACACCAGAGGTGATAAGTCATAACTTTATTTGACGGTTCCTCTCTTGACTTACCCTCAAATTTCAAGATATCACTGGGAAACTTACTATGCATTGGCAGCCAATATGGCAGATAGTAAATCGGATCGTTCATAAGGCACAACAAATTAGGTAAATCCAAAGTTGCAATAAATGGTAATTGACGGTTAGGGTCGTGAATACCTTGAGTAGATAAACCAATTCTAGGAGGAGGATATCCAAGATAACCTGGAATCGGATTTGCATTAGGAATGTTGTAACCTCCTGGAAAACCAGGATTAACCGAACCAAACTGGGGTTGTTGAGGCTGTTGATAAGTATAAACAGGGTACGGTTGATATTGATAAAATGGGTTTTGTATAGTAGGACTGAATTGATACTGTCTGTGGTACGGTTGATATGTGAATTTTGGTTGACTTGTGGCAATTGTAGCAATCGTACTAGCTTGTCCTGCAGGCATCTGGTCCAAAGTCTGAACCGTAGGTCCTGACTGTGGCACAGAGACTTGAGGAATTTACAATGATACAGGGATAGTAGAAACCAGAGCTATAGATAATCCAGAAACAGGTGTTGTAGGTTGAATAGAAGCTGTAGTAGTTGTAGTAGTTTGAGGCGGAGTACAAGGTGAGCTAGGCCCAGGCTGCTAAACTGTACCAAATGCAGGGATTTGAACAGTAGGTTGGACAGGCTACTGGGTGGAACCAGAAACTAAAGGCTGTCCAAGTTGATTAAGTAACTACATATTAGGTTGCATAGTCTGCTGAGTTTGAGACGGATCCCACACCATGGTCATTCTGGAGTATGGACCCATAGAAGGTTGTGCATATGGAGGACCATAACTTGGTTGAATGTAGGGCTAATAATTAAATGGTACATTTCCAGCTCCTTGAAAAAATGATTGACCAGAAGGCGGTTGGAAACCTTGAGTTGGGTACTGACCTTGAAGTTGATAACCCTGAGGCACGTACTGAAACTGGGGTTGACCTTGAGGTATGTACTGAAACTGTGGTTGACCTTGAGGTATGTACTGAGTCTAAGGTTGACCTTGGGGTATGTACTGTCTTGAAGGTTGAAAAACTTGAGGTAGCCATTCAGGCAGTAACTGACTACCTTGGGGTTGCCCCCCTGGTGGTAACTGACTACCTTGGGGTTGCTCCCCAGGCAGTAACTGACTACCTTGATGTTGAGGACTTGGAATACTACCAGACATCATAAGGATTTGCTCTGCATTCAACATTGAGTTCCATTACTACTAGATGATAATACTTGTTCAATTGGTCAAGGAGTTTCTCCTCACAAAGTACAAGAGAGTGACTGGTACCCCAAAGGAACAGAAGGACCGCTGGATAAAAATGTTCCAGTTTTTGGGAAAGCATAGATGACTTTCTTGACATGATCGATGAAGGATAATAGCCTCTTGGTGTAGGATGAAAAGGAATTCGAGGTGGTGAAAAACTAAGAGCCAGGTTTTCTAAAAAAATTGTCAATGATAAATACCAAGTGTCACTCCTAAAAGGACTGTAGAATATTGATTTACGCTCCCTAAGATTTAAAATATGTTGGTTTTTGGGAAGAGTTACTTCTTCGTCTGGACTAACAAGTTCTTCAATAGAAATGAGGCAAGAAGGAAACTTTTGAGTAATGATATTTCTTACCCTAGGTGAACTAAGACCACTAGAAGTTGGAGAAGCAAATCCTGAAGTTGGAGTAACAGATGGTTCAGTGTCTGGCTCAGAAATTTCAGGTTCTTCAACTAATTCACTGGAAGGAGAAATACTACCAGTAACTTCAGAAAATGAAATTGGCTCTTGAATATACTCTGTTGTTTGTATTTGATAATCAGGATGAACAATTAAAGATGACTCTCTGGCTTCTGGTGATCCAACTCTACTGTCACTAGGTGATACAAGAGCTCGTAACCCTTCAAGCTGGCTTGGTGTATACTCAAGAGGTTTCCCCTGAAGTCTACGAGATTGTCTCGGTAATTCAGCCACGATTAAATATTAATTAATCACACACAAATAAAGAAAATTTCATTAAAAACACCTAAAGTCTCTAAAGAAACAAACAGCTGAATCACATTCCTAAAAAATCTAAGAGTTCAAACCACACACAAATAGTAACTTCCCGTACTAAAAACACTAGTTGGTGATGAAATCCAACTTAGTAGAGGTTTAATACAGAAAGAGTGGTTGGAACAGTTACCCCGACAACCTGCTTAATAAAACAAACTGGCACAAGTTTCTTCACAAAACCATCTCGAGTGAAGAGAACCCCCAGAGAATCCTAGTGATTCTAGTCGACTTCTGCTCCAGGTATAGTGAGATCCTTCCTTCACCATCACCTTAGCAAATAATCTTAAGTTTGTGGACACTAAGGTTACCAACAGAAACAAATACAACTAGGGGAACAGTCTATGATCCGATCTACGCGCAATGGCAGAGTAACAAAGCTCAATCCCCTTGAAGGCTCCTCGACATGGTCAATCGGAGGTTTACCATTTATAATATGCGCAAATCTTCTATCTTTACCAATGAAACACAATAGATTGTCTCAAAGGTTCAAACATGATCTCGTGATTGACTCCTTTAAGAGAAGCTTCCTAGAATCTATCAATTACAATTGGATTTATTTCCTACCGCAAGATGTATCTACTTGTTTTTTTTAACTATCGTGGAGAGTTAATTACTCCCTACTCCAAGATACTAGCCTAAGCTATATTGGTGATAAGAGCCCTAGAAATAGAAAAGATTACTAGATCAATTTTAATTAAGTGTTACTTTTATGAGTTGTTCTTTAAGTCAATAGGTATGGAAATGAAACTTTGATGGTGTGAAGACTCGACTCCAAAAACACTAAAAAATGCACCTAAAATGATAGGCAATTCGTTTTTCTTTCAATGAAATTCTAGCTAAAAGAAAGAATTCAAGAATGCAATTCTTTAAGAGACAATTCTTTCTTTCAACATGGAAATGGAAAGAAATTTTTTTTGTCTTTTTCAATAAGAAATCATAAGGAGACTAATAATTAATGCTCACAATAAATCCCTTTCCCCTTTCAAAACTCGAAACTACAAAAAAAACAATTTGATTCAAAAGAGATCTACAAGTTCTAGAAAAACACTCAAAACTACAAAAACTAATTTTGAGATCTAAAAACTTTAAAAATATAATTGAATAAAAGCTTCAATTCTTTTTTAGGACATTCTACTCAGTTGTTCAGTAAACTAAGGATTCATTTGTTCAGAATAACAAATCAATGAAAAACATCCAAATATGTTTTCTTTTGTAAAAATGAAATTCAGAACTTATAACAAAGTTTGTTCAAAGATTTGCAACGAGAAAACTAAATCTATTTCTCACAAAGGATAGATTTCACAACCAAGTCAGACTCATCAAGAAGACGAAAAGAGACCAAGGTGATCTAAGGTTTCTCAAGCTTCTGATCTTTGAGTCACTACAGAGACAAAGTGAAAACCACTCCAAGCATGCAAAACTTCTAGAAAATCATCTAAAACAAAAATACTATCAAAACTCACTCACAAGAGATTTTTGATGGGAAAAAAACAGATCTCGGTAGACACTAGAAATCCTAAATCAAAGCTAAACCTAACTAGAAGAAGATATTTTAGGTTTTTCAAAAAAAATTACAGGGTCCGCAGGCTCCAGAAGTAATAGGTGTGGTTTCACTCTGTTTACTAAAGGAAAAGTGTGGTCCCCTGAAAGCTTCAGGAAAAACAAAAATACTTCCAGATTCTAAAAACTACCCAAGCTAGTATACATCAATCAAAAAGTAGAAAACAAACTATTTTCTCAAGTCAAATCAAAGGAAAACCAAAAATCAAATTCATTCCTTAGTGGAGTCACCAATTTGTTGGCCGGATAAATCAATCTTGCTGACAAGGTCGATCTCCCTAGTATCAGAAGATAGTCTAGAAACAAACAGAGAAACAAACCTATCTTTCTCTAGACATATGTGATGTATAAGTAAATACTACAAAGGTGATAAGATCCTACCTTAGATCCAATGCTTGTTCGTAGTAGTCATCCTTCAATTGTTCGAATGAGTTACCCTCCAATCGTTCGAAAGAGTTACCTTTAAAGACCTACAATCACAAACATGTAAACATTAAATAGAAACTGCATAGAAAATATCATAAGTCATGTCTATTATGGTGATCAAGGAATCCATAAAATAAACCACGAATCAATAGCTTATTGACAAAAACGAATTTATTTGTATTAACTTTGAATAGTAGAAGAACCTTACAACCTTTTCGGCCTTGATGTTGAGCAAGTTCTTCTTGGGGTCCGAAACAAGAATTTCCTTTACTTTGACAAGCCTTGCACTCTTCCAAATGAGATCTTAGAGGTATGTAATCTCTCCTCATAAAAACTCAACTAAAGAAGACTAAGTTCCAGTAGCATTTCACCTCAAAAATATTCATCTTCCAACCTCCCTAGTAACCAGCCCAATGCTTCTTTTTATAGTGCAGAGGAGGAGGTTATAGGTCCACCTATGAAAGGATAGAATCCTCCTTCAAATGGATAAGCTCTTCACATCAAGGGGTTAGCTCCTTAAGGTATGGGTTATATGAACCTTAAAAGAGAAAACTTGCCACCTTAATATTCCTTCCAGAAGCTTCTAGAATGACTGAAAGTGAGTTTTTCAGAATGTACTCGTGCCTTTTTAACTTTTACAAGGGTCCACACCTTTTTACAAAGATAGAGCGGTTAGGTGCACATGAGACATGACCATTAGGTGCGGGACCGCAAGTAAGACAAAGAGAAAGTGCAGAACTAGAGTTTTAAGATTTTTAAGGCTTTTCTCTTATTTTCTAGACTTGATATGAGGAACTGATATTTTAGACTTGTATAGGAGGCAAGTATGAGTGGTAAGGAACTCACACAGGTACCAGAATGATTTTTTTGTGCAACAAATTGCCCCCTAAAGTGCGAAGTCTATAATAGATGAAGATAGAGTCTGTCATTTATGAAGAGTGAAGTACTTTATCATTTCAAGGATCATCTTGTGGACACCCCTATCGGAACCTGTAAAAACATTCCATGCAAAATATATATATATTTAGACATATCATCGCTAAGGTAGGCATACCCATACTCAAATCAAAATTGACTGGAAAACTCACTAAATTGTTCTGATACAGGAATGATTTTGTAATACATCAAGAGTATAGACATGTGTAGACACAGTATGGACACAGCCATCTGTTTATGAATAGTTCACTATATAATGAATAACAAAATTCCTCGTAGCCTGGACAATAGAAACTAGATCCAGGGTCTTGATTTCCGCTTCCTGAACTAGTACGATTCTATCCATGTGAATGAATGTGTCAGAGTCGAACATGGTAGAAACAACTTGATTACCAGTCAATGATGTGAACTGTTAACAAGTGTGAGATAAATCACCAATAATGTCAATGGCTCTCAAAGTACCTAGTACAATCCATGAAATGTGAATAAATAAGCTAAAGTCGAACATGTCATAGAATCATTCAATCCAAGGTCAATGATGCAACCTATCATCAAAGGCGAGAAAACTGCCATTAGGGCATGCAGTTTTCAAGGTACTAAAGATTTCTAGATCAACTTCCTAGATAATGAGCTGAAGTCGATAGAAAGGGATCCGTCGTAGACAAGACCAGAACACGAAATCATAGATCAAGTTTTGAAGAAATATATTGGCAAGGACTGACTCAGGCATGGTCAAAATGGATGACATATATTTTGCAGATGAATGGTTTGTTTGAATTGTTCTCTTGAACACATAACGACATTGCAAATGGTTTGGTGACAATTGACGCAAAGCTAGTACCCAGAAACCGGCTGAAGACTTTCAATGTGGTTTGATTAACTAGTAGGCAAAGGATTTTCCCAACCCAGGTGAAAAAAAAGTGTCGTGTTCAAGAGTGGTTGACAACATTTTTACAAAACAAAGTGTAACAAACATGTTCATTTTTCTCTCTTTTCCCCCACCATTTCCGTCAATTACCTCTTTATTTCTGACAAGCTTGAGGAGGATAACATTTTCTTGTTTATAAGCTCATCCCTTGGATGAGTCCAACTTAGTTTAAAATTCGAACCCTAAGAAAGTGTGGTTTGTTCCTATTTAAAAATTGAACAGGTCCTTTACTATTAAATTTTATTGAGTCCAGTATAGGAAAAACTCGGTGTTTTTCAATTTTAGGAAGACAGAAGAAAAACTTTAAAAAACTCCATGGGGGTACTTTTTCATAAAATAATCCCTCAGGTCCAAAAGGGGATGAAATAATACAGGAGGGATGACATTTCCAATACTTTAATGAGCTGAAAAGACAAGCGCTCGACAAGCTTTTCATATTTAACGAGTTTGAAAAGGGTTTAAAGAGGACTCTATTGACCGTAATTAGTCAACATGTACCTTTTTCGTAAATAGTCCATTTCAGTCCATAAAAAGGGGTAAACTTATACTGAAGGGATTATTATTCATTTATTTTAACGAGTTCGAACAATCAAGTGCTTGGAAATCTTTTCAATTTTCGAGAGTTTGAAAAGAGCTTAAAGAGGACTCCAATGTTTCACTTTTTCATAAATTATTTAAAGAGTACGAAAAAGTGATAAAAGTATGCTCTTTTTTGAAAAATGATCAATTTCCCTGAAAAATTCAATATTATGCACAAAAATTCAAAACATTACATATACCTGCTTAAGATAAATAAAAATGTTTTTAAAAAATTACCTTTTTAAAGTGAAAAATAAATAAATTAAAAATTCATTTATTCAGAAAAACTTATAAAAATGGCTTTTCTAACTTCATTTTTACCATTTGAGTTCAGAGTGAGAAGTGAGAGCTTTTGGGTAAGAAAGTTCCTGTGAAGATTCTAGAAAATCCGTCCGTCAGAACCAAAAACTGTCAGCTCCAGGTAATTCTCGTCCTCCTTAACTTGCATTTCATCCGTTTACAATTTTGTTTTTAGGCTTTAAATTTGATTTTTAAGGGAAAAACAAGTTTAAAAAATCGCTCGCAGGGGTCCATAGGTGCAACATGCAATGCCTGCGAACCACGACTTTTTTCTATAAAAAAAAAAGTCATGGGTCTGCACCTATTGCTCACAACCCGTGCGGACCTATGCACTGTTTGTAAGCAGTGGGTGCGGATCCCATGAAATGAATTTTAAAAACTTAAATTTCTCCATTTTTGCCTAAAATTTTTCGAACTGACTTGTTCTAATATGTCTCTTTATGCATTATAGGACATTCAAAATGCTTATTTGGCGAGAACGTGAGCACAAGGATGTAGATTTTTCCACACTAAATCATATGCCCACATTGCAGGCATTGAGAACATGTTGATTGCTTAAGTTCTGGGGCATACAGGGCATGAAAGCCCAAGTAGACCTCTTGCAATGGCTGGTAAACAGATGGAACACACAGGACCAGTGCTTCGTGATTGGTGAACACTGGCTTGAAATCGAGCTGGAGATATACTTTTTGACTGGTTTGTTCAAGAGGGCCGAACAATTATCTCTTTTTAGGACTAGACCAGGTGGCCAGTCTGTCGCTAGTCTATGATTGGAGTTTTGCTATGATCTATCAAAGGACAAACGGATTGATATTAAAACTATCAGCCGTCCTAAGCTTAAGGTCATTACATTCACTGTTACCAGGCTATGCGGGAGTGTAGCATTGCACATGGCTACTAGATCCCAGATGCAGATGGCTGTAGACTATTTCCGAGGCACCATGTTCAACTGGTGCAAGGCTATGTTGGCAAATGTGAAAGGCCAACTAACCAGAGCAAAGAATGGATAGCTGAACAACTTTAGATATGGATTTATCATAGTCGGCTTTGCTCTAGAGAGGATCCCCATGTTAACCCGTAGCATATCCATGTTGATGCTGGTCTTCCTCGAGAGCCTAGGATGGCTCGTTGGGTTGCCTTGATGGCCCGTGACCTTGAGTAGGGCACAGAGGTTGTTCAATTTCCGCCTGAATATTTTCGTTGGTTGAACAACCAACTTTTTGTGATTTAGGATTTTCCATATGCCAGGATGGATTACCGTGGCGACCTAGACATTATTCTTCCACCAGGAGAACAATGAGATGATTCAGGTAAAAACCACTTTCAACACTTTCTAGGTTTTAATTTCTTTATATTTTAAATTGTCCAAAACTGAAAATCAAAAGTTCAAATGCAAATGTGGGTCCATGTCGACCAGCTTCTCTCCAGCCTTAGGAGAGGAGACAACCAACTGCAGCAGCGCCAGCCCCATAAGACCAATCAACAGAGATCCTGACCGATTTGGAGCATCATCTAGAGCGCTTGACACTAGATATTCCAGAGACTGACATACATGATATTCCACTTAGGTTACAGAGATATGTTATTGGGGTCCTAGGACCTTTTAGGCGATTCCTATGTAGGGTGGACCAAGCAGTAGTTTCTTATCATGATAATTGCCAGGGATAGGATGATCGATTTGTAGACCCACAACATTTTGTCTTTTGTATTATCATTTTTGCTGATCATAAGATGTTTTTCAACCTATGATCGAAGACGATGTATATTTTGAAACACACTTCTATGCTATGATATATCATTATTACCGGTTATCTCATGTAACATGTTATCGAATGTTATTAAATTTATTGTTTTGATTATTGAAAATGTCTATTTATCATACTAGAAGCATCTGCATCTGCTAATGTATTTAAATGTCTTGGAATATGCTAATATTCATATAATCAAATTCACGTTCCAAGCGACGAACTCTCAAAAATAACCTTAATAACACTGGATTTCTAATGGCATAAAACCTATTAAGTTGTAATACAACAAGTTCGAAATCCAACCTAACAATCAAACTCTGAATCCCAAATGAGATGGATTCAGATAATAACTCTATCATTGCTCTATACTCTATAATGTTATTCATTGTTTGATCGAGGCTTACCCCATGCATGGACACTAACTCATCAGAAGGTGAATAGATAACCCAAGCTGCGCAAGAAATGTTCCGTGTACTACGACAAGAACCATCAGCAAAACCAATGTATGTTTGAAGAGACAGCGAGGTCTGCAATATCAAGAGTAAAATCGAGATAAGCAGGAATAACGATAAGAGCACTCTCTAAAATAGGCACAATTTTCTAATCTAAAACACGCCAACTATAAAGAAACTAATCTAACAAAAAATATCCACATAGAATTTAAGCATAGTATCTGTTCAGATAAAGTCCATTTCTGGGTTTACCCAAAGAGACTCCGTCAAAATATATCAATTCATAAGCCCCTTTTGCCAGCTTTTGCTTAACAATGTAGGGACCATGCCACATAGATACAAATTTTCCATCCCCTAGCTTATCATTCGCTTGATCATATAGTAAAACTATGTCTCCTTCTAAAAAATTACGAGGTGTAACATTTCGTCCTACTGAGCTTTTATTCGTTTCGCATGAGTCTCGTTTGATATTGTAGCAGTGCATCAATTCTCATCTAGTTGAGCTAAGTACAAAAAATGTTTCTCTTCTTCAAAAGTAGCTGGGAGTAATTCTATGGCTAATTGTAATGACGAAATTTCACATTCAATAGGTAACATTGCTTCTAAACGGTAGACCAATTGAAAAGGAGTGAAACCAGTCGATGTTTTCATTGAGGTCCAATATGCCCAAAGTAATAAAAATAGCATGGTATGCCAATTCGACTTATGAATACCAATGATTCGTTTGATCATAGTGACTAAAACTTTATTGATACCTTCAACCATACCATTAGCCTGCGAGTAATACGGAGTAGAACTATCGTGGTGCAGGCCAAGTTGATCTGTCAGTTCAGTCATCATGATGTTTCAAAAGTGACTTCCATGATTAGTAATAATAGCTTTAGGAACACCAAATCTAACAATTATATGATTGAATACGAAATTTACAGCAGTCTTGCCGTCTGCCGAAATGTAGGAATCGCTTCGGCCCACTTAGTAAAATAATCTACTGCTAGGATAATATACACATGCCCCCTGGCCGAGTGAGGGTTACATGTAATAAAGTCAATACCCCACTTTGTGAAAGTACCGACAACAATTATAGGGTGAAGATCAGTTTTGGTTGAACAGGAATCAAAAAACGACTGTACAGCCTGATATGAAATTTCAAAGGGACTCAAATGAATCCACCTCAAAATCATAAGTTACGATCCAAGGATCATCAAAAGTAACAGTATTTGATGAAATCATATGAATAGTTGCAATACAAGGCGATACATTAGGAGGAGAGAAGGAAAAAGTTCCTAGTAAACCAGAATCTTTAATCAAACCTACGCCAACATCCTTGTAAGGGATAGTCATTTTACCAATGTGCTGAATACTATCTGTAGAGGCTGGGTCAGATGAGAAATAAGTTAGTTGGTTTATTGTAACGATCTTTCCCTTATGAGGAAACTTGATAAGCCGAAAAACCGATGAAACAATAGCAATCATAGCATAAGACCAACTGCGACCCAGGAGAAGGTTGTTATCTAGAGGGGAATCAACCACTTCCACATCTAGATTTAAGGTTTTGCCTTCAACCCCTATAGGTAAATCCTGCAAAATACCAAAAGGATGGAACCCCCGGCCATCAAAATCCTTTAGAATTGTTGGAGACTGATTGAGTGCTAGAGAACCAAGCAATTTCCAACACTAGATCGAAGATTATTAGGTTCGAATCCTGAATATCGACAGCTCCTATAGCAGACAATAGTAATTTACGCTATGCTGGGCATGATTGCAGCACTTCCAAAGCTGACATTGCTGAAGGGGAAATTGTTAAGTCTTCAACAATGTTGTAATTCTAAGCAGCTCTCGCATGTGGATTGAAAGTTGATTTCCGAAGTACACCTTTAGCAGGTGGTTTGATTACTAAGTCAAGGTTGGGTTTCTCGATCTATAGTGGACTGGAACTAGGAGGAGGTGTAGTTGATGTATTTGAATTAGAAGATTCTACTTCTTTACACCAATAGGATTTTTACTACCATAATCTTGTGATCGCGTTGCAATCCTTACATGAGACATCATCATAATGGGTTCTTCTGAGGCATTCGAGAAAGAACCAATCATCTTACTATCTTTAGGAAAAGGATCCTTCAAGATAGCAGGTGTTTGAGAACCTTGAACGAATTTCAAAACCTCTACTCGATGTGGACAGTCTTTGTTAAAATGATCCATGTCACAAATGAAACAAGGATAACGAGGTTTCTGTTTTTTGTCAGTAGATTCATTTTTATCTGTTTTATCTTTTGAATTTTTTTTGTTTTTCTTCTTCCCCTACTTTTTACTATTGGATTTTGATTTGGTTGTAGATGATTCTACGACATGGACGTTGGCAGAAATTTCAGCAGAAGAATCTCCTGTCAGGGAATCAAGTAAAGTTATTATAGGAGAAGAATTATTTGAAGATTTCTTCTTACTTTTAGTACTAACTAAACCAATCATACCGTCAGCGACATGAGACCCTGAAGGAGCTGCAGTTATCTGACTGTGTTATGGAATATCAGGGATTTTTTTATGTAAAGTACCTAACTTCGTATAGACGAGGTCAAGGTACTGAGCCTGAGAAATGACTTTCTCTTCAATAACAAATCCTCCCTTAGCTACATCTTCATTGATTTTGGGTAACAATGATTTAATGAACCATTCCGCTAAAATTTGATCCGGAATGAAAACTTTCACTAAAGCCTTCTACATCATCATTCATGAATATAATCAGAAATATATGTGGACGTGGATTGTTTCAGTGAAGTTAAAATTTTCCTGCCATTGTCGTATCTAACAGGAAACTGAAAATGAGTTAAGAAAGCAGTGGCTAATTGATTGAAATTATAAAAAGAGGCTCGTGGTAACTCAGTGTACCATTTGGCAGCAAGACCAATAAGATTTCGTTGAAAAAGACGCAATCAAATTAAATCATCAATGATTGAATTAGATGCACACCAGAGGTGATAAGTCATAACGTGATTTGACGGATCCTCTTCTAACTTATCCTCGAATCTCGGGATATCACTAGGCAACTTACTAGGCATTGGCAACCAATACAGAAGATAGTAAATCGGATTGTTCGTAACGTGCAACAAATCAGGTAAATCCAAAGTTGCAATAAATGGTAACTAATAGTTAGGGTCACGAAAACCTTGAGTAGTGAGACCAGTTCTAGGAGGAAGATATCCAAGATAACCTGGAATCAGATTTGCATTAGGAATGTTGTATCCTCCTAGAAAACCAGGATTAACCAGACCAAACTGGGGTTGTTGAGGCTATTGATAAATATAGCAAGGATACGGTTGATACTGATAAACTGGGTTTTTTACAGTAGGACCGAATTGATACTGTCCCTGGTACGGTTGATACGTGAATTGTGGTTGACTTGTGGCAATTGTAGCAATCGTACTAGCTTGTCCTGCAGGCATTTGGTCCAAAGTCTGAACTGTAGGTCCTGACTGTGGCATAAAGACTTGAGGAATTTACATTGATGCAGGGATAGTAGAAACTGGAGCTACAGATACTCCAGAAACAGGTGTTGTAGGTTAAACAGAAGTTACATTAGTTGCAGCAGTTTGAGGCAAAGTATGAGGTGAGCTAGGCCCAAGCTACTGAACTGTACCACATGCAGGGATTTGAACACTAGGTTGGACAGGCTGCTGGGTGGAACTAGAAACAAAAAGCTATCCAGGTTGATGAAGTAACTCCATATTAGGTTGCATAATCTGTTGAGTTTGAGACGGATCCCACACCATGTTCATTCTGGAGTATGGACCCATAAAAGGTTGTGCATATGGAGGACCATAACCTAGTTGAATGTAGGGCTGATAATTAAATGGTACAATTCGAGCTCCTTGAAAAAATGATTGACCAGAAGGCGGTTGGAAACCTTGAGTTGGGTACTAATCTTGAGGTTGATAACCCCAAGGAACGTATTGAAACTGGGGTTGACCTGGAGGTATGTACTGAAACTGGGGTTGACCTTGAGGTATGTACTAAGTCTGAGGTTGACCTTAGGATATGTACTGTCCTGAAGGTTGAAAAACTTGAGGTAGCCCTTCAGGCAGTAACTGACTACCTTGGGGTTGCCCCCCAGGTGGTAACTGACTACCGGGATTCCCCCCAAGGCAGTAACTGACTACCTTAGGGTTTCCCCCCAGGGGGTAACTAACTATCTTGAGGGGTAGGATTTGGAATACTACCAGACATCATAAGGATTTTCTCTGCGTTCAATGTTTGAGTTCCATTACTACTAGATGATAATACTTGTTCAATCGGTCGAGGAGTTTCTCCTAATAAGTACAATAGAGTGACTGGTACCCCAAAGAAGCAGAAGGACCACCGGATAAAAATGTTTTCGGTGTTTGGGAAAACATAGATGACTGTCTTGACATGATCGATGAAGGATAATAACCTCTTGGTGTAGGATGAAAAGGAATTCGAGGTGGTGAAAAAATAAGACCTGGGTTTTCTAAAAAAATTGTCAATGATAAATACCAAGCGTCACTCCTAAAAGGATTGTAGAATATTCATTCATGCTCCCTAAGATTTAAAATCTATTGGTTTTCGGGAACAGTTACTTCTTCGTCTGGACTAACAAGTTCTTCAATAGAAATGAGGCCAGAAGGAAGATTTTTAGTAATGATATTTCTTACCCTAGGTGAACACGGACCACTAGAAGTTTGAGAAACAAATCCTGAAGTTGGACTAACAACAGGTTCACGACTGGCTCAAAAATTTCAAGTTCTTCAACTAATTCACTGGAAGGAAAAATACTACCAGTAACTTCGGAAAATGAAATTGTCTCTTGAATATACTCTATTGTTTGTATTTGATAATCAGGATGAACAATTAAAGATGACTCTCCAGCTTATGGTGATCCAACTCTACTATCACAAGGTGATACAAGAGCTAGTAGCCCTTCAAGATGTCTTGGTGTATACTCAGGAGGTTTCCCCTGAAGTCTACGAGATTGTCTTGGTAATTTAGCCACTACTAAATATTAATTAATCACACGCAAACAAGGAAAATTTCATTAAAAACACCTAAAGTCTCTAAAGAAACAAATAGCTGAATCACACACCTAAAAAATCTAAGAGTTCAAACCACACACAAACAGTAACTTCTCGTACTAAAAACACTAGTTGGTGATGAAATCCAACTTAGTAGAAGTTTAATAAAGAAAGGGTGGTTGGAACAGTTACCCCGACAACCTGCTTAATGAAACAGATTGGCACAAGTTTCTTCACAAAACCATCTCGAGTGAAGAGAACCCCCCAGAGAATCCGAGTGAGTCTAGTCAACATCTACTCCAAGTACAGTGAGATCCTTCCTTCACTGTCACCTTAGGAAATAATCTTAAATTTATGGACACTAAGGTTACCAACAGCAACAAATACAACTATGGGAACAGTCTACGATCCGATCTATGTGCAAGGGCAGAGTAACAAAGCTTAATCCACTTGAAGGCTCCTCGACATGGTCAATCAAAGGTTTGCCAACAAGTTACCCCAGGCTCCTCGACAATGGTTAATCCAAGGTTTACCATTTATAATACGCACAAATCTTCTATCTTTCCCAATGAAACAAAATTGATTGTCTCAAAGGTTCAGACATGATCTCGTGATTGACTCCTTTAAGATAAGCTTCCCATAATGTATCAATTACAATTGGATTTATTTCCTACCGCAAGATGTATCTACTTGTTTGTTTTAACTATCTTGGAGAGTTAATTACTCCATACTCCAAGATACTAGCCTGAGCTATATTGGTGATAAGAGCCCTATAAATAGAAAAGATTACTAGATCAACTTTAATTAAGCGTTGCTTTTATGAGTTGTTCTTTAATTCAATAAGTATGGAAATGAAACTTTGATGGTGTGAAGACTCGACTCCTAAAACACTAAAAAATGCACCTAAAATGATAAGCAATTCGTTTTTCTTTCAATGAAATTATAGCTAAAAGAAAGAGTTTGAGAATGCAATTCTTTAAGAGACAATTCTTTCTTTCAACATGGAAATGGAAAGAAAATATTTTTGTATTTTTCAATAAGAACTCGTAATGAGACTAATAATTAATGCTCACAATAAATCCCTTTCCCTTTTCTAAACTCAAAACTACAAAAAGTAATTTTGAGATCTAAAAACTTTAAAAATTTAATTGAATAAAAGCTTCAATTCTTTTTTAGGATGTTTTACTTAGTTGTTCAGTAAACTAAGGATTCATTTGTTTTGAATAACAAATCAATAAAAAAAACATCTAGATATGTTTTCTTTTGTAAAAATGAAATTCAGAACTTATAACAAAGTTTGTTCAAATATTTGCAACGAGAAAACTAAATCTATTTCTCACAAAGGATAGATTTCACAACCGAGTCAGACTCATCAAGAAAACTAAAAGAGACCAAGGTGATCTAAGGTTTCTCAAGCTTCTGATCTTTGAGTCACTATAGAGACAAAGTGAAAACCACTCCAAGCATGCAAAACTTCTAGAAAATCATCTAAAATAAAAATACTATCGAAACTCACTCACAAGAGATTTTTGACAGGATAATACAGATCTGGGTAGACACTAAAAATCCTAAATCAAAGCTAAACCTAACTGGAAGAAGATATTTTAGGTTTTTCAAAAAAATTTGCAGGGTCTACAGGCTCTAGAAGTAACAGGTGCAGTTCCACTCTGTTTACTAAAGTAAAAGTGCGGTGATGCCCGCATTGTTTATAAAGAGAAAGTGTGGTCCCTCGAAAACTTTAGAAAAAACAAAAATACTTCCAGATTCTAAAAACTACCCAAGCCAATATACATCAATCAAAAAGCAGAAAACAAAAAAATTTCTGAAGTCAAAACAAAGGAAAACCAAAAATCAAATTCATTCCCCAGTGGAGTTGCCAATTTGTTGGCTGGATAAATTGAAGTTGTGGACAAGGCCGATCTCACTAGTATTAGAAGATATTCTAGAAACAAACAGATAAACAAACCTATATTTCTCTAGACATATGCAATTTATAAGTAAATACTACAAAGGTGATAAGATCCTACCTTAGATCCAATGCTTGTTCGTAGTAGTCATCCTTAAATCGTTCGAATGAGTTACCCTTCAATTGTTCGAAAGAGTTACCTTTAAAGACCTGCAATCACAAACAAGAAAACATTAAATAGCACCTGCATAGCAAATATCATAAATGATGTCTATTATGGTGATCAAGGAATCCATAAAATAAACCATGAATCAACAACTTATTGAGAAAAATGAATTTATTTGTATTAACTTTGAATAGTAGAAGAACCTTACAACCATTTCAGCCTTGATGTTGAACAAACTCTTCCTAGGGACTGAAATAAGAATTTCCTTTACTTTGACAAGCCTTGCACTCTTCCAAATGAGATCTTATAGGTATGTAATCTCTCCTCATAAAAACTCAACTAAAGAAGACTAAGTTCCAACAGCATTTCACCTCAGAAATATTCAGCTTCCAACCTCCCTAGTAACCAACCCAATGCTTCTTTTTATAGTGCAGAGGAGGAGATTACAGGTCCACCTATGAAGGGATAGAATCCTCCTTCAAAGGGATAAGCTCCTCACATCAAGGGGTTAGCTCCTTAAGGTATGGGATACATGAACCTTAAAAGAGCGAACTTGCCACCTCAAGATTCCTTTTAGAAGCTTCTAGAAATGATTGAAAGTGAGTTTTTCAGAATATACTCGCACCTTTTTAACATTTACAGGGGTCCACACCTTTAACATAGAGACAGAGTGGTCAGGTGTGCAGGAGACATGACCACTAGGTGCGGGACTGAAGGTAAGACAAAGAGAAAGTGCGGAACCAGAGTTTTAAAGACTTTGAAGGCTTTTCTCTTATTTTCCAGACTTGATATGAGGAAATGATGTTTTAGACTTGTAGAGGAGGAAAGTATGAGTGGTAATGAACTCACACAGATAGCAGAATGTTAAGGTGACAATTTTTTGTGCAACAGACTGCCCCCTAAAGTGCGAAGTCTGTAATAGATGAAGATAGAGTCTGTCATTTATGAAGAGTGAAGTACTTTATCATTTCAAGGATCATCTTGTGGACACCCAAGTCAGAACCTGTAAAAACATTCAATCCAATATATATATATATATATGTAGACATATCATCACTGAGGTAGGCATTCCCATACTCAGATCAAAACTAACTAGAAAACTCACTAAACTGTATTTATACAGGAATGATTTTGTAATACATCAAGAGTATAGACATGTGTAGACATAGTATGGATACAGCCATCTGTTTATGAATAGTCCACTGTATAATGAATAACAAAATTCCTCACAGCTTGGATGGTAGAAACTAGATCCAGGGTCTTGATTTCCGCTTCCTGAACTAGTACGATTCTATCCATGTGAATGAATGTGTCAGAGTCAAACATGGTAGAAACCACTTGATTACTAGTCAATGATGTGAACTATTAACAAGTGTGAGATAAACCACCAATAATGTCAATGGCTCTCAAAGTACCTAGTAAAATCCATGAAATCTAAATAAATGAGTTGAAGTCGAACATGTCATAGAATCATTCAATCAAAGGTCAATGATGCAACCTAAATGCAACCTATCGTTGAAGGCGAGAAAACTACCATTAGGGCATGCAGTTTTCAAGGTACTAATGATTTCTAGATCAACTTCCTAGATAATGAGCTAAAGTCGATAAAAAGCAATCCTTCATAGGCAAGCTCACAACATGAAATCATAGATCAAGTTTTGATGAAATATATTGGCAAGGACTGACTCAAGGATGGTCAAAATGGATGACATATATTTTGCAGATGAATGGTTTGTTTGAACTGTTCTCTTGAACACATAAGGACACTGCAGATGGTTTGGTGACAATTGACCCAAAGATAATACCCAGAAACCGGGTGAACACTTTCAATGTGGTTTGATTAACTGTTAGGCAAAGGATTTTCCCAACCCAGGTGATCAAAAGGTGTCGTGTTCAAGAGTGGTTGACAACTTTTTTACAAAACAAAGTGTAACAAACAGGTTCATTTTTCTCTCTTTTCCCCCACCATTTCTCGCAAGTACCTCTTTATTTTTTACAAGCTTGTGGAGGATAATATTTTCCTGTTTATGTTGAAAATGCAACAAGACATTGGAGCTTAGTGGAAAGGAGTCACCTTCACTAAGTGGGCCTGCAGGCTATTTTTGGCGCAAAGTCTATTTTTAGACATATGGATCATGGTCTATGAGTTGCAAGATGCTATTTGTGGATGATTGGTCATGTTGGTAAAAATAGATGGACTTCTATTTTTAGACATATGGGCGGAGTCTATTTTTAGACTGCCGGTCTAAATATAGAACAGTCAAATATTATTAGCTCTTAATAATATTTGGACTATAAACATTATCTTATCCTCTTGGAGCACTTTAGTTTGAGCTACGGATGTGGCACATGCAGCTGTCAGAAGGAAATACGCTTTTCTTATGGGTTAGTTGAGCTATTGCATGATAAACTTCAGTTAGAACTCAAGTGGTTGAGTTTGGTGGAGTTGATTGAGGAGTTGATGGAGTTGTGTTCAGTTTGACTTAGTTGAACTAGTTGTATTTAGTCTAACTGCAGATTACACTAGTGATGAGTGATGTGAATTAATTATTAATTAATTCACTAATTATTAACTCATAAAGCAACTAAAGAATACATCAGTTAACTCAGTGCATGGATAGTTCAGTGGAGACAATTGTTAGAGGTGGGTGAAAGAGTGAGACTGCTATCAGTTGTGACTATAGATGTGCATGAGATTTCCACATGCATTGATGGAGATTTCCAATGAGGATTGCGCAGTACAAGCTAAGGAAAACAAGCTTGGATCATTCACTATTCCCACTTTGGATTGTGTAGTAGAGGCAGGCAGACAGCGGAGGAGATTTGAACCTGTGACTTGATTCAGATTTGAGCTAGTTTGTGTGTAGCAGGTGGAGATAGTACCGAGTACTTGTGAGGAGTATTGTACTATGTATTGTTACATGTTCTCTATCGTTATAATATACAGATAGTTGGGGGTTTTCAGATGTATGCTTTGCCCGGTTACATACTGTGTTAATGTGCGCATGCGATTGATGTTTCATTGTTTTTAATTCCGCAAAATTGATGATCAACGTAGAGGAGGTTATGTATTATGCATGCATTCCGCAATAGTGTATAATCAGGGTAATCTTTGTGAATAAGTGTCATATTATTCAAAATTTCTATAGTTAAAAGCTTATCCTTTGGATGAGTCCAACTTTGTTTAAAATTTGAACCCTAAGAAGGAGTGATTTGTTCCTGTTTAAAAATTGAACCAGTCCTTTACTGTTAAATTTTATCAAGTCCAGTATAGGAAAAACTCGATGTTTTTCAATTTTAGGAAGTTAGAAGAAAAACTTAAGAAAACTCCATGGGGGTACTTTTTCGTAAAATAATCCTTCAAGTCCGAAAAAGGATAAAATAATACAGGAGGGATGACATTTCCAGTACTTTAACGAGCTGAAAAGACAAGCGCTCAACAATATTTTCATATTTAACGAGTTTGAAAAGGGTTTAAAGAGGACTCGATTGACCGTAATTAGTTAACGTGTACCTTTTTCATAAATAGTCCATTTCAGTCGTAAAAAGGGGTAAACTTATACTGAAGGGACGATTATTCATTTATTTTAACGAGTTTGAACAATCAAGTGCTTGGAAATCTTTTCAATTTTCGAGAGTCTGAAAAGAGCTTAAAGAGGACTCCAATGTTTCGCTTTTTTGTAAATTTTTTAAAGAGTCCGAAAAAGTGATAAAAGTATGCTCTTTGTTTAAAAATGATCAATTTCCCCAAAAAATTCAATATTCTGCACAAAAACTCAAAACATCACATAAACCTATTTAAGATAAATAAAAATGTTTTTAAAAAATTACCTTTTTAAAGTGAAAATTAAATAAATTAAAAATTCATTTATTCGAAAAAAACTTATAAAAGGTGCTTTTCCAACTTCATTTCTACCATTTGAGTTCAGAGTGAGAAGTGAGAGCTCTTGGGTAAGAAATTTCCTTTGAAGATTCTGGAAAATCCATCCGTCGGAAACGAAAATCGTCAGCTCTAGGTAATCCACGTCCTCCTTAACTTGCATTTCATCCTTTTACATTTTGTTTTGGGGCTTTAAATTTGATTTTTAAGGTAAAAATAAGTTTAAAAAATCGCTCATGACGGTCCTCAGGTGCAACACGCGGCCCCTATGGACCCCGACTTTTTTCTATAAAGACAAATTCATGGGTACACACCTATTTCTCACAACCCATGCGGACCTATGCACTATTTGTAAGCAGCGGGTGCGGACCCCGCGAAATGAATTTTAAAAACTTAAATTTCTCCATTTTTGCCCAAATTTTTTTGAACTAACTTGTTCTAATATGTCTTTTTATGCATTGCAGGACATTCAAAATGCTTATTTGGCGAGAACGTGAGCACGAGGATGTATATTTTGCCACACTAAATGATATGCCCACATTGCAGGCATTGAGAGCATGTGGATTGCTTAAGTTCTGGGGCATACAGGGCATGAGGGCCCAAGTAGACCTCTTACAATGGCTAGTAGACAGATGGAACACATAGGACCAGTGCTTCGTGATTGGTGGCCACTAGCTCGAAATTGAGCTGGAGGAAATATATCTTTTGACCGGTTTGTCCAAGAGGGGCAAACAATTATCTCTTTTCGGGACTAGGCCAGGTGGCCAGTCTGTCGCTAGTCTCTGATTGGAGTTTTGCGATGATCAATCAAAGGACAAAAGGATTGATATTAAAACTATCAGTTGTCCTGAGCTTAAGGTTATTGCATTCACTGTTACCAGGCTATGCAGGAGTGTAGCATTGCACGTGATACTAGATCCTAGATGCAGATGGTTGTAGACTGTTTCTGAGGCACCATATTCAACTGGTGCGAGGCTGTGTTGGAAAATGTGAAAGGCCAACTAACCAGAGCAAAGAATGGACAACTGAAGAACTTTGGATATGGATTTATCGTAGTCGGCTTTGATCTAGAGAGGATCCCCATGTTAGCCCCGCAACATATTCCTGTTGATGTTGTTCTTCCTCGAGAGCCTAGGATGGTTCGCTGGGTTGCTTTGATGGCCCATCACCCTGAGGAGGGCACACAGGTCGTTCGATTTTTGCCTGAATATTTTCGTTGGTTGAAAAACCAAATTTTTGTGATCCAGGATTTTCCATATGCCAGGATGGATTATCGTGGCGACCTAGACATGATTCTTCCACTAGGAGAACAATGGGATGATTTAGGTAAAAACTATTTTCAAAACTTTCTAAGTTTTAATTTCTTTATATTTTAAATCGTCCAAAACTGACAATCAAAAGTTTAAATGCAGATGTGGGTCCACGTCGACCAGCTGCTCTCCAACTTTACAAGAGGAGACAACCAATTGCAGTAGCACCAGTCCCATAGGACCAATCAACAGAGATCCTGAATAATTTGGAGCATCATCTAGAGTGCTTGACACTAAATATTCCAGAGACTGACATAGATGATATTCCACTTAGGTTACAAAGATATGTGATTCAGGTCCCAGGACCTTTTAGGAGGTTCTCATGTAGGGTGGCTCGAGCAGTAGTTTCTTATCGTGATCATCACCAGGGATAGGATGATCGATTTGTAGACCCATGACATTTTTGTCGTCTGTATTATCATTTTTTCCGATCATAAGGTGTTTTTCAACCTATGATCGAAGACGATGTATATTTTGAAACACACTTCTATGCTATGATATATCATTATTACCAGTTATCTCGTGTAACATGTTATCGAATATTATTAAATTTGTTGTTTTGATTATTGCAAATGTCTATTTATCATACTAGAAGAAACTGCATCTGCTAATGTATTTAAATGTCCGGGAATATGCTGATATTCAAACTAATCAAACTCACATTCCAAGAGACGAACTCTCAAAAATAACCTTAATAACACTAGATTTCTAATGGCATAAACCATGTTAAGCTGTAATACAACAAGTTCAGAATCCAACCTAACAATCAAACTCTGAATCCCAAATGATATGGGTTCAGATAATAACTCAATCACTGCACTATACTCTGCAATGTTATTCGTTGTTTGACCGAGGCTTACCCCATGCATGGACACTAACTCATCAAAGGGTGAATAGATAACCCAAGCTGCGGAAGATATGTTCAGTGTACTATGACAAGCACCATCAGCAAAACCAATGTATGTTTAAAGAGACATTGACATCTGCAATATCAAGAGTAAAATCGAGATAAGCAAGAATAATGATAAGAGCACTCTCTAAACTAGGCACACTTTTCTAATCTAAAACACACCAGCTGTAAAGAAACTAATCTAACAAAAAATATCCACACAGAATTTAACTATAATATCTCTTCAGATAAAGTCTATTTCTGGGTTTACCCAAAGAGACTCCATCAAAATCTATCAATTCACAAGCCCCTTTTGCCAGCTTTCGCTTAACAATGTAAGGACCATGCCACATAGGTAAAAAATTTCCAACCCCTAGCTTATCGTTCGCTTGATCATATAGTAAAACTAGGTCTCCTTCTGAAAAATTACAAGGTGTAACATTTCTTTCATACTCAACTTTTATTCGTTTTGCATGAGTTTCGTTTGCTATTGTAGCAGTGCGTCAATTCTCGTCTAGCCGAGCTAAGTACAAAAAACGTTTCTCTTCTTTAGAAGTAGCTGGTCGTAATTCTATGGCTAATTGTAATGATGGAATTTCACATTCAATAGGTAACACTGCTTCTAAACCATAGACCAGTTGAAAAGGAGTGAAACCAGTCGATGTTTTCACTGAGGTCCGATGTGCCCAAAGTGCTGAAAATAGCATGTTATGCCAATTCGACTTATGAATATCAATGATTCATTTGATCATAGTGACTAAAACTTTATTGATAGCTTCAACCAAACCATTAGCCTGTGGGTAATATGGAGTAGAACTATCATGGCGCAGGCCAAGTTGATCTGTCAATTCAGTCATCATGATGTTTCGAAAGTGACTTCCATGATCATAAGTAATAGCTTGAGGAACAATGAATCTAGCAATTATATGATTGAATATGAAAGTTGCATCAGTCTTGCCATCTGCCGAAAATGTAGGCATTGCCTCGGCCCACTTAGTAAAATAATCTACTGCTAGGATAATATACGCATGCCCCCAGGCCAAGTGAGGGTTACATGTAATAAAGTCAATACCCCACTTTGCAAAAGGACTGACAACAATTATAGGGTGAAGATCAGTTTTGGTTGAACAAGAATTAGAAAACGACTGTACAGCCTGATATGCAATTTCAAAGGGACTCAAAGGCATCACGTCACCAAATGAATCCACCTCAGAATCGAAAGGTACGATCCAAGGATCAGCAAAAGTAACAGTACTTGATGAAATCATATGAATAGTTGCAATAGAAGGCGATACGTTAGGAGGAGGGAAGGAAAAAGTTCCCAGAAAACCAGAATCTTTAATCAATCCTACGCAAACATCCTTGTAAGGGATAGTCATTTTACTGATGTGTTGAATACTATCTATAGAGGTTGGGTCAGATGAGAAATAAGTTAGCTGGTCTATTGTAACAATCTTTCACTTATGAGGAAACTTGATAAGCCAAAAAACCCATGAAACAATAGCAGTCATAGCATAAGACCAACTGCGACCCAGGAGAAGGTTGTAATCTAGAGGGGCATCAACCACTTCCACATCTAGATTTAAGGTTTTGCCTTCGACACCTATAGGTAAATCCTGCAAAATACCAAAAGGATGGAACCCTCAGTCATCAAAGGCCTTTAGAATTGTCAGAGACTGATTGAGTGCGGGAGAACCAAGCGATTTCCAACACTAGATCAACATAATACACGTAGAAGCCCCTTCATCAATCACAGTCCGAAAGCAAGGTCTGTTTTTGACTAAAACTGGAATCTGGAAAGCCATTTGATGAGGTAGGCGGGGTGTACTATTCTCTAAATCGAATATTATTAGGTTCGAATCCTAAATATCGATAGCTCCTATAGCAGACAATAATTTACACTATGCTGGGCACGATTGTAGCACTTCCAAAGCCGACATTGCTGAAGGGGAAATAGCTAAGTCTTCAACAATGTTGTAATTCTGAGTAGCTCTCGCATGTGGATTGAAAGCTGATTTCCAAAGTATACCTTTAGCAGGCGATTTGATTACTAAGTCAGGTTTGGGTTTCTCGATCTGTAGTGGACCGGAACCAGGAGGAGGTGTAGTTGATGTATGTGAATTAGAAGATTCTGCTTCTTTACCACCAACAGGATTTTTACTACCATAATCTTGCGATCGCATCACAATCCTGACATGAGACATCATCATAATGGGTTCTTCTGAGGCATTCGAGGAAGAACCAATCATCTTACTATCTTGAGTAGGAAAAGGATCCTTCAAGACAGCAGGTGTTTGAGAACCTTTAACGAATTTCGAAACCTCTACTCAATGTGGGCAGTCTTTGGTAAAATGATCCTCGTCACAAATGAAACAAGGATAACGAGGTTTCCATTTTCATCAGTAGATTCATTTTTATCTATTTTATCTTTTGAATTTTGTTTGTTTTTCTTCTTCCCCTTCTTTTTACTACCAGATTTTGATTTGTTCGTAGATGATTCTATGAAATGAATGTCGACTGAAATTTCAGCGGAAGAATCTCCTATCAGGGAATTAGGTAAAGTTATTATAGGAGAAGAATTCTTTGAAGATTTCTTCTTACTTTTAGTTTTAACTGAACCAATCATACTGTCAGCGGCATGAGACCCTGAAGGAGCTGCAGTTAATTGACCGTGTTTTGGAAGATTAGGGATTTTTTCATGTAAAGTACCAAACTGTGTATAGACGAGGTCAAGGTATTGAGCCTGAGAAATGACTTGCTCTTCAATAACAACTCCTCCCTTAGCTACATCTTCAGTGATTTTTGGTAACAATGATTTAATGAACCACTCCAATAAAATTTTATCCAGAACGAAAACTTCCACTAAATGCCTTCTACGTCGCCATTCATGAATATGATCAAAAATATATGTGGACGTGGATTGTTTCAGTGAAGTTAATAATTTTGCACCATTTTTGTATCTCACAGGCAACTAAAAATGAGTTAAGAAAGCAGTGGCTAACTGATTGAAATTATAAAAAGAGGCTCGTGGTAACTCAATGTACCATTTGGCGGCAAGACCAATAAGAGTTCGTTGAAAAAGACGCAATCAAATTAAATCATCAATGATTGAATTAGATGCACACCAGAGGTGATAAGTCATAATGTGATTTGATGGATCCTCTCCTTACTTACCCTCGAATTTTGGCATATCACTGGGCAACTTACTAGGCATTGGCGTCCAATACAAAATATAGTAAACCAGATCGTTCATAAGGCGCGACAAATCAGGTAAATCCAAAGTTGCAATAAATGGTAATTAACGGTTAGGGTCGCGAAAACCTTGAGTAGTGAGACTAGTTCTAGGAGGAGAATATCTAGGATATCCTAGAATTGGATTTGCATTATGAATGTTGTAACCTCCTGGAAAACCAGGTTTAATCGGACTAAATTGGGGTTGTTGAGGCTGTTGATAAGTATAGCCATGGTATGGTTGATACTAATAAACTGTGTTTTGTACAGTGCGACCGAATTGATACTGTCCCTGGTACGGTTGATACGTGAATGTGGTCAACTTGTGGCAATTGTAGCAATCATACTAGCTTGTCCTGTAGGCATCTGGACCAAAGTCTGAATTGTAGGTCCTAACTGTGGCACAGAGACTTGAGGAATTGGTACTGATGTAGGAATAGTAGAAACCAGAGCTACAGATACTCCAGAAACAGGTGTTGTAGGTTGAATAGAAGTTGCAGCAGTTTGAGGCAGAGTACGAGGTGAGCTAGGCCTAGGCTGCTAAACTGTACCAGATGTAGGGATTTGAACAGTAGGTTGGACAGGCTACTCGGTGGAACCAGAAACCAAAGGCTGTCCAGGTTGATTAAGTAACTACATATTAGGTTGCATAGTCTATTGAGTTTGAGACGGATCCCACACCATGTTCATTCCAGAGTATGGATCCATAAAAGGTTGTGCATATGGAGGACCATAACCTGGTTGAATGTAGGGATAATAATTAAACGATACATTTCAAGCTCCTTGAAAAAATTATTAACCAGAAGGCGGTTGGAAACCTTGAGTTGGGTATTGACCTTAAGGTTGATAACCCTGAGGCACGTACTAAAACTGGGGTTGACCTTGAGGTATGTATTGAAACTGGGGTTGACCTTGAGGTATGTACTGAGTCTGAGGTTGACCTTGGGGTATGTACTATCCTTAAGGTTGAAAAACTTGAGGTAGCCCTTCAGGCGGTAACTGACTACCTTGGGGTTGCCCACCAGGCAGTAACTGACTACCTTGGGGTTTCCCCCTAGGTGGTAAATGACTACCTTGAGGTCGAGGATTTGGAATACTACCAAACATTGTAAGGATTTGCTCTGCATTCAACGTTTGATTTACGTTACTACTAGATGATAATACTTGTTCAAGCGGTCAAGGAGTTGCTCCTGACAAAGTATCAGAGAGTGACTGGTACCCCGAAGGAACAAAAGGACCGCCAGATAAAAATGTTTCCGGTGTTTGGGAAAACATAGATGACTGTCTTGACATGGTCAATGAAGGATAATAACCTCTTGGTATAGGATGAAAAGGAATTCGAGGTGGTGAAAAACTAAGACCCGGGTTTTCTAAAAAATTTGTCAATGATAAATACCAAGCATCACTCCTAAAAGGACTGTAGAATATTCATTCATGCTCCCTAAGATTTAAAATTTGTTGGTTTTCGGGGAGAGTTACTTCTTCGTCTGGACTAACAAGTTCTTCAATAGAAATGAGGCCACAAGGAAGATTTTGAGTAGTGATATTTCTTACCCTAGGTGAACCAGAACCACTAGAAGTTGGAGAAGCAAATCCCGAAGTTGGAGTAATAGCAGGTTCAGTGTCTGGCTCAGAAATTTCAGGTTCTTCAACTAATTCACTGGAAGGAGAAATACTATCAGTAACTTCGGAAAATGAAATTGGCTCTTGAATATACTCGGTTTTTTGTATTTGATAATCAGGATGAACAATTAAAGATGACTCTCCGACTTCTGGTGATCCAACTCTACTGTCACTAGGTGATACAAGAGCTCGTAGCCCTTCAAGCTGGATTGGTGTATACTCAGGAGGTTTCCCCTGACGTCTACGAGATTGTCTCGATAATTCAGCCACAATTAAATATTAATTAATCACATGCAAACAAAGAAAATTTCAATAAAAACACCTAAAGTCTCTAAAGAAAAAAACCGCTGAATCACATGCCTAAAAAATCTAAGAGTTCAAACCACACACAAACAGTAACTTCCCATACTAAAAACACTAGTTGGTGATGAAATCCAACTTAGTAGAAGTTTAATACAGAAAGGGCGGTTGGAACAATTACCTCGACAACCTGATTAATGAAACATACTAGCACAAGTTTCTTCACAAAACCATCTCGAGTGAAGAGAACCCCCCAGAGAGTCCAAGTGAGTCTATTCGATGTCTTCTCTAGGTACAGTGAGATCCTTCCTTCACCGTCACCTAAGGAAATAATCTTAAATTTATGGACACTAAGGTTACCAACAACAACAAATACAACTAGGGAACAGCCTACGATCCAATCTACGTGCAAGGGTAGAGTAACAAAGCTCAATCCCCTTGATGGCTCCTCGACATCGTCAATCTGAGGTTTATCAACAAGTGACCCCAGGCTCCTTGACAATGGTTAATCCGAGGTATACCATTTATGGTATGCGCAATTCCTCTATCTTTCCCAATGAAACAGAATTGATTGTCTCAAAGGTTCGGACATGATCTCGTGATTGACTCCTTTAAGAGAAGCTTCCCAAAATGTATCAATTACAATTGGATTTATTTCCTACCACAAGATGTATCTACTTTTTTGTTTTAACTATCTTGGAGAGTTAATTACTCCATACTCCAAAATACTAGCCTAAGCTATATTGGTGATAAGAGCTCTAGAAATAGAAAAGATTACTAGATCAATTTTAATTAAATGTTGCTTTTATGAGTTGTTCTTTAAGTCAATAGGTATGGAAATGAAACTTTGATGGTGTGAAGACTGGACTCCAAAAACAATAAAAAATGCACCTAAAATGATAAGCAATTAATTTTTCTTTCAAATGAAATTCTAGCTAAAAGAAAGAGTTCGAGAATGCAATTGTTTAAGAGACAATTGTTTCTTTCAACATGGAAATGGAAAGAAAATACTTTTATCTTTTTCAATAAGAACCCATAACGATACTAATAATGAATGCTCACAATAAATCCCTTTCCCTTTTCAAACTCGAAACTACAAAAAAAAAACAATTTGATTCAAAATAGATCTACAAGTTCTAGAAAAACACTTAAAACTACAAAAACTAATTTTGAGATCTAAAAACTTTAAAAATCCAATTGAATAAAAGCTTCAATTCTTTTTGAGGATGTTTTACTTAGTTGTTCAGTAAACTAAGGATTCATTTGTTCAAAATAACAAATCAATAAAAAAAGATCCAGATATGTTTTCTTTTGAAAAAATGAAATTCAGAACTTATAACAAAGTTTGTTCAAAGATTTGCAACGAGAAAACTAAATCTATTTCTCACAAAGGATAGATTTCACAACCAAGTCAAACTCATCAAGAAGAAAAAAAGAGACCAGGGTGATCTAAGGTTTCTCAAGGTTCCGATCTTTGAGTCACTACAGAGACAAAGTGAAAACCACTCCAAGCATGCAAAACTTCTAGAAAATCATCTAAAACAAAAATACTATCGGAACTCACTAACAAGAGATTTTTGATAGGAAAAATACAGATCTGGGTAGACACTAAAAATCCTAAATCAAAGCTAAACCTAGCTGGAAGAAGATATTTTAGATTTTTCAAAAAAAATTACAGGGTCCGTAGGCTCCATAAGTAACAGGTGCGGTTCCGCTCTATTTACTAAAGGAAAAGTGTGGAGATGCCTGCACTGTCTATAAAGAGAAAGTGAGGTCCCCTGAAAACTTCAGAAAAAACAAAAGTACTTCCAGATTCTAAAAACTACCCAAGCCAGTATACATCAATCAAAGAGCAGAAAACAAACAATTTTGTCAAGTGAAAACAAAGGAAAACCAAAAATCAAATTCATTCCCCAGTGGAGTCGCCAATTTGTTGGCCGGATAAATCGATCTTGCAGACAGGGCCAATCTCCCTAGTATTAGAATATATTCTAGCAACAAACGGAAAAACAAACCTATCTTTCTCTAGACATATGCAATTTATAAGTAAATACTACAAAGGTGATAAGATCCTACCTTAGATCCAATGCTTGTTCGTAGTAGTCATCCTTCAATCGTTTGAATGAGTTACCCTCCAATCCTTCGAAAGAGTTACCTTTAATCACAAACAAGCAAACATTAAATAGCATCCGCATAGCAAATATCATAAATCATGTCTATTATGGTGATCAAGGAATCCATAAAATAAACCATGAATCAACAGCTTATTGAGAAAAACGAATTTATTTGTATTAACTTTGAATAGTAGAAGAACCTTACAACCTTTTCAGCCTTGATGTTGAACAAGCTCTTCCTGGGGTCCGAAATAGGAATTTCCTTTACTTTGACAAGACTTGTACTCTTCCAAATGAGATCTTAGAGGTATGTAATCTCTCCTCATAAAAACTCAACTAAAGAAGACTAAGTTCTAGCAGCATTTCACCTCAAAAATATTTAGCTTCCAACCTTCCTAGTAACCAACCCAATGCTTATTTTTATAGTGTAGAGGAGGAGGTTATAGGTCCACCTATGAAGGGATAGAATCCTCCTTCAAAGGGATAAGCTCCTCACATCAAGGGGTTAGCTCCTTAAGGTAAGGGATACATGAACCTTAAAAGAGCGAACTTGCCACCTTAAGATTCCTTCCAGAAGCTTCTAGAAATGACTTAAAGTGAGTTTTTCAGAATGTACTCACGCCTTTTTAACTTTTACAGGGGTCCACACTTTTAACATAGAGACAGAGCGGTCAAGTGCGTAGGAAACATGACTATTAGTTGAGGGACCACAAGTAAGACAAAGAGAAAGTGTGGAACCAAAGCTTTAAATACTTTGAAGGCTTTTCTCTTATTTTGCAGGCTTGATATGAGGAACTGATGTTTTAGACTTGTAGAGGAGGCAAGTATGAGTGGTAATGAACCCACACAGATAGCAGAATGTCAAGGTGACAATTTTTTGTGCCACATTCCATCCTTGTTGGTATGGGTTTTGTCCCCAAAGTGGTAGATTTTGACCACAAGGAGCTTGATATTTCCCCCACTGAGGGGTATTCTGACCATACAAAGGTGGATTCTCCCCCCATAAAGGTGGGTTTTTTCCAAGGTAAGGTTGATACTAACCCGCCATGGGCCATTGAGAACCATAAGGTGGATAAACAACTTGTGAAGCATATGGATTATAAGGTTTTTGTTGCAACTATTGACCCTAGTGGTAAAACTATTGGCCCTGCTGTTACAGGGGTTGACCTTGTGGCTATAAGGGTTGGCCTTGTTGATACAAGGGTTCATTTTGCTGCTGCAAGGGTTGTCCTTGCTACTACAATAGTTGTTGGTAAAGCCCTTCTTGCACATAAGGTCCTTGTTGTACATAAGGCTGATGTTTTTGGAAAGTTCCTTCAGGAATTTTTTGAGTTCCGGGTTGGTATTGGTACATTCTAGCTTGAATTTGACTAGATTCCCCAAATGAGGGATTTGAACCAGGTGCATTTGGGGGCCTGCACGTTGAGTAAAAGGTGGATTTTGAAGTTTTTGTGATCCATACAGAGGGTACGGTTATTGAAATGCTATCTGGGCCGAAAGAGGCTATTGATACAGAATTTTGCCTGATTTAGATGGAATTGATGATCCACTAGGACAAGGTACATTGCCAACATTTTGACTAGCTTTGGTAGTGTGAGTTTGAGGTGCACTCACATAAGCTCCACCAAAAATATAAGGTACATATAGAGGAGGTGGTTTTTGCCCCCCATGCAGTGGGATAGGTGGTGGAACATATTGCCCACTTAATGGAGGGCCTGAGGAACTTATAGGGACATTAATTTCCCCAACTATAATAGTTAGTTGTACAGGAACTGACGAAACTGCAGTTAGTACGGGAATTTGAGAGGCCACATTTGAAAAAAATGGACTAGAGGTAAGCATGGCACCCGACGACCAAATGGGGTTATGATAAAGTGAAGATGCACTTGGAGTACCTAAACCAATTTAGGAAAAGACATATAACTAGCTAGAAACAAAGGTTCACTTCTATCAAGCAGTGGTGGAGGTGCGACACTTCCCACATATGGATAACCTTCAAGTGGAAACTCATATTCAGAATCATTGTCAACAACAGGAGTATGAGTGCCTGAGACTTCTGGAGGACCTTGAGAAGAGGATGGAAACTCACCTTCTGAAGCCATCGGTGGAAATAGTTGGCGAGGGGGAATATGAGATGATTGTGGAGATAAATCCAAAGGCACACCAGGATTATCGTATGGACTATAAGGTTGTTGAGGAGATATAACCAATGGATCAAAAATCATATTCAGAGGGAATAAAACAAACCTTTGTGGACTCTCAGGAGTTTTTGGATTAGATTCCAGACATGATGAGTCTCAAGGTGGAGGACAAGAAGCAAGGGGTTGAATACTCGGGATAATTCCAAGTTCAAGACCTTGGGCTTCAAGTGACTATGAAATCTTAGGATGAACTCCTTGTAATGACCCTTCAGTGTCATATGATGAAGGGGAAATGTAAGGTGGATCTAGTGGTTCGACCATGAAGACCTTTTCTCAAAAACAATAAGGGGTGGTTTATTTGAGCCTACAATTAAAATTTACTATTAATCAAGCAATGTGAGCCTAAGGATAACTACATAGGTAGGTCATGTTATTGTGGGCAATTAAATTTTAGAACTTAAAAACAAAAAATAAATCAAAAAGGGTGTACTAGGCAAGAGGTTTTACCAAGTATTTGTGAACCATTATATACACCTTAGTCAAAACCAAGGACTTAACATACGATGGTCGATCTCCCCGAATGTTGTGTTCGGTGTATCATGTCTACAAGGTGGCTGACTCAGTTATCCGTGGCTAAAGGATAGCAACCTAGCAGGGTCTCCCAATATATACTAGATAGTATGGGGAGCACAAGTCCATGTTAGTGTTGTCAAATGCATAACCATTCGGTGAGAGAATTCCCATATACTTACCATACTAGAGTTCCTTCGATATATCCAAGAGTACTGAAGAATATCTAATATACTTCCATACTGGAACGAGATTTCACCCCTCGGATAGAATGCAAGTAGCTAGAGATAGTTGCTAGGTTTGTAGATGCTAGAACATGTCTCTAGCCTAGACTTCTAAATGTTTGTGTTGAGTTCCAAATGCTCCTTAGGTTTATTCAATAAATTTTAATGTTTTTCTTGAATTAAGTTTCAATTTTGGACTGAAACAATGTCACCTAAATCGTAGAATGATACTATATGAGAAAAAGGAAATCTTTCATTTCAATGAACTCTATACTAGCAAGGGAAGAAATTTCAATCAATTAATGCATCAAACAATATGCCTCCACTAACTTTTCCAAATGAAAAATGAAAGAGAAAAACGAATCTTTGCTTTCACTAATGAATAGGTAATTTATTGAAAGAAAAAATGACTTTTACTTAACTAAGACACACTTTACCTATATGATATTCTCTTTGATTTTCAGCTGCTCATATGAAACTAAGCTTCAACTAAAGAAAAAAATGAATATTTTGATTTAAAATACTTGTAATGCAAACAAGGCATCAATCAAAGTAACACCAAATTCAAAAGAACTCAATGAAAATGTTTTTCGCTTTCTCTTTCGAATAGATAAGCAAATATACTCATTTTAGTTTGTAAACCAAACAATGTAACCTATGCTTGATAGATGACAAAGATGGATTTCAAATGCAAGATAACCTAGTACAAATGAAAAACAACTTTTCACAAGATAAACCGAAACCGATGTAAATCAATGTTTTAAGTGATTCTACCAGATGAATAGACCTAATCATTTAGCAAACCAGAGACTAAATGAACCTCATAAGTGGCAAGTGAAAATAAAATGACCTATAAATGCTAAAATCAATCCAATTGCACTCAAACTCTTGAAATTTCAAAGAAGTAAGAATTTTCTAATAAAATGAGGTAATCAATCAAAACATCAACAAATCTAGTCATGCAGGACAAGAAAAGACCTCAAGGGCTTAGACACACTGGAGTTTGATAGAGAAATACTAGGATTTTTTCTAATCTCGGGGATCATCATGGATGTTATGGCTGAAATGGTGCTGAACAAGGGATCAACGCGACTGTCAAAGAAAAAAGAACATTGGGTGAGGAATAAGGAATAAAAATAATTTCACAAAAACTTCCAGACTGAGCACTCTAAGATAGAAACCAGTAATTATGCAGACTTATAAAAACCCAAACTAACTAAGAACACGATGGTCAGTCAAATTGATCAAGATATTAGTTGAGAAAAGAGGATGAAAAGGCTATATATTCCCCAGTGCAGTCGCCATTTTGTTGTGAAGGAAAATCCCCTCTGCTGACAGAGGCAATCCCTCTAGCCCAATGAGTGGGTCCAGTAACAAACTAAACAAACTAACATACACTCTCATAGCTTATGTTTGATAAATGCAGATAGAAGGAGAAACTTACTTAACTCTAATGTTAATCGCTCGATCCTTGGAGATGTATTTGAATCTTTCGCTTCAGGCCTTGCTCCTTACTTGTTCTTCACAGTACTATGCAAGGAAGATCAAAGTACTATGCAAGATACAAGATCATATATGGCATACACCAAACATAAATTGCTTACTAGATCAAGGAGTATTAAGCTAATAGCATAAACATTTACACAATTATGGAAAGTGAACATCAGATGTATATATTAATAAGCTAAAAAGGGAAGCATACAACCTATGCCTTGATGTTAGAGGCCTCCTTATTGTGGATGTCGAATTCAAAGCAAAGACTCCTAAAGAACTCCTTCTCCAAGCTAGAATGGGTAGCATGTAAGCATAATCTCAACATAGGGATGTAGAAATCAATGACCAACCATTTGGGGATGGAAGGGAGTGAATTTATAGGAAGGGAGAGGGAGTTAGGGATCCAAAAAACAAGGAGGAAGGTCCACATATCAAGGTGAAAGCCCATGATGATAAGATGAAGAGGCTCAAATGGGAGAGCTCTACCACATCAACAACAACCAATATCCATCTCTTTGTTCTCGAAGGTTCTAGTGTACGAAGCTTCTCCTCCAATTTGGGAAAACCTGCCAGAAGAGGTTCAACGCAGGTTTTCCTATGAAAATATGCACTGGTAGCATTAGTGTGTAATTGATCAACCTACCATCAGCACAGGCAAGAAGTGTAGAAAAATGCATTGATGATAAAATTAGGGTTTTTAGTCAACCTTCATCAGAATGGATTTAGGGAAGTTTTCCTTTGATTCTTCAGGGAGGTTTTGGTTTGTATATCATGATGGATATGCTACACAGTACTCAACATTTTGGGATATGGAAAGGAAGTGAATAGGAGGTGTGACAAAATATTATGTAACATTCCTTTCTCTAAAAGTGGAATATACTTCATCACTTATAACCCCACTTCAGCTAATGGTCATGGTTACATCGTTGTAGCCATTGACTACTTCATGAAAGGGGTTGAAGCCATTCCTACTTATAAGGCTGATCGTGAGACTACATCATTATTCTTGTTTAATAGCGTCATTTAAACATTAATGTTTCCCACACAATTGTTATAGAACATGGTTCCCACTTCCAGAATCACATGATGTCTGACTTAACTTCTATGCTTGGTTTTCACCAAGATCACTCATACTCCTACTACCCACAAGCTAATGGCCAAGTTGAAGCTGTCAATTGTGTTCTCAAGACCATGATCTTCCATTTAGTAGGAAATCACAAAACCTACTAACCTAGAATGCTATATTTTGCACTTTTGGCATATCGAACATCAGTCAAAACTACTACGAGATTCACACCATTTCAACTTTTTTATGGCCTAGAAGTAGTTCTTCTAATCGAATGTTAGATCTCATCACTAAAATGGGTTTTTGAACTCCAACCCAATAGTATTGTCGAAGAGGAACGATTTTTATCACTACATCGTTTGGATGAGACTCATCAAGATGTTGCACTATCTCTCGAAGCACATAAATGTCGAGTCAAAGCCCAATATGACAAACGAGGTAATCCTTGTTATTACCAAGAGGGTTATCTTGTTCCCTATATTGTCACTAAGGTTATTTCTAAAGGAGCATGTGAACTTTAAGACTGTGATGGAATCCCACTCGTTGAGCCTTGCAATGGGCTCTATCTGAAAAAGTAGTATGCCTAGTGTTGCACTAAGCATATGCTTTGTAATTTTATGTATATGAGTTTTGTTTCATTTTGGTGTTCTTGATTTATTTTAGCTATATTTGGCTATTCATTTCATGCATTTTTCTTTTTGCATAGATGTCCACTTCACTCATTCCATACGTCAGATATGCGGATGGTGCCATTCATCACACACGACACATTGCATCAATTTCTTGGGTTATTTATACACCTAAATCAGAGCTACTTAGTTCTAGAGGTGTCTTCCTTGGTCATGCCACCAACAATATTGTTGAGTATATGTTTGTTACCAAACTTCTTACGGAGGCTATATCTCTCAACATTTCAAATTTAGTGGTTAGGTTAGAGTCCCACCTGGTTGTTATTCATTTGAAAAATCATTATCATATTCGTAATATGATTTTATTGTGTCATTTTTTTAAGAGTTAGTTTTTTGGAACGTCATTTTGAGTTTCTTATTTATGAATAAATTCCAATAGTATCAACTGCATTATCTGATTCATTAGAAAATTATGGATTAGATTGGAATCTTTCACATTATTTTTAGTTGCATGCATGAGTGTACATTTTCATTGAAAATTTTACATAAAAAAATCAAATTACCAAACATTTCCAAAAGAGATATGTATATATTGTTAGAGAAATATATATTACAAAGCAATAGAACACATAAAATATTGCAGAAATATAAACACATAAAACACATAAAACAAGAGAGAAACAGATATACGTTGTTCACCCAATTTGGGCTACGTCCACATAGAAACAACCAATCCTTCCTTTTATATTATCTAGCAAAATGAATAGATACAACCTACAACATATCTGTTGTAATTCCCTCTTTGCTCTCACACAATATCCTCTCTCTTTCTCGCTTAGAACACAGATCTACATAGATGCAATACAATTTCCTGATATATAGTGAGGGGTTGCCTTCTAGGGAAAAAACCCAAACTAAACATAACTTCTACCGTCAAATTTCCGCCTAATGAATGGCCCAGATTGACTACAAAATTACAACATTTTACAAGGCAATTTTACATTTGTTTCCCTGGTGACAAATATTGATGGGTGACATTGCCGCCACATTGAATAAATAAGGTAATCAAGCTCCACACCCAATATATATATATATATATATACAAAAATGCTCCACTAATCTTGACACTGACACCCTAAGGCTATCATCTACCCTCTATTCATGCTCAGCCTGCTACTCATGGTAACAGATCACAACCCTAGCTAACCTCCTAAGAGGCACCAAAAATCACTATGTGTCATTGTAAGTGGATCGATATCTCTCTTTTGGGAAGAGGTGACACATCCATGCTAAGACCTTTGATGTTCCTAGCAACATCGTGGAGAATTTTTGTGTCATCTCCCTCTTTACCGCTTGTGACGATCCCTATTGCTGCTCTAGGTAGCTGCTCATTGCACCTCCCATGCCAAGGTATACCTCTAGGATGAACATGTACCACATCTGTGTCATGCCAAAACTCGAGTCAGATTGCTTTCACCCTAACCCAAAATATTGTGTAAAATTCAAAAGTCAAAAAATACTTTTGTCACTAATTTTCCTTCTTACCTATTGGCCCCCACTGTGTGCTGGGTGGAAAAATCAACTCTGGATCCCCTGAATAGTTCATCCCAACATATGGGAATTCCTCAATCATGGGAATTTAGCGTTGTAGCCAATCAAAGAAGTCATCGTAAAAATAGTGTCTGATAGGTCCACCTCTTATACGAGGTACTAAGGTTGGCCACCTATCTTGTCTGGGATTCCTTGGACCTGCTATAGCCAAACTCACCCTTGGCCTCAGAACAAGAACTCTCTATAGCATAAAGGATACCATCAATGTACCAAACTCAAACTCTCTTTAGGCCCGAGTATTACAAGCCATCAGTTATGATTTCACTCGTTAGAGGACACTCTCACGCCAGTTACACACCTATGATTGTATGCTATACAACACTAGTAGCATATAGGATTTGATGGCGACATGTTGGCTCTTAGACCCTGCCAGCCAAACTACCATCCAAAAAATACATGTCAATGGTCTTGTTTCCACCTGTTTCACTGGAATTTTGTTGCTAACCATACGATTACTTGGTGTACAATGACTAGTGATCAAATCCATGGTGGTTCTCGGATCTACTCTCCCTCCTGTCAAATGTTACTATGTACCTCTACACGAAAATCTAGTGTGAAAACATATTTCATCTCACTCAATTGAGATCCATGGTCCCCAATCTTGAACGCACCTTGATGTTCATCCCACCACTAGATTATCCATACCATGAGATATGCTTGGGAATTCATTATATCAAATTTGGCATAATTTAGCAAATTGTATAATCTCAAAGCAACCAAACATGTTAAATCATTTAGCATTGACAAATCCTCTCAGCCATGAGATATTTCCCTCCAGAGGCTTATTTTTATCAGTTGATTCCTACACAATTCAAACCCTTCATTAGTTTTTCTTGGTCACATAACCCTACTAATGAAGAAATTTGTTTTCTTCTTTTCACCTGGTCGGCTAACACAGGCTATTTTTATCCCACAAGGCATGCTAATGCAACTTCGCCTTTTAGTAGAGCATGCTAACATGCCCCTTTGAGCTAAGCACACATGTTACTCAGCCAAGACATCTAGGGTGAGCCTAAAAATCCAAAACTACTGGTGAAAAAATAAAATTAAGGCATTAAATGAAAGAACAAGATCAATGCTCTTACCTGGAACTAACAAGAAGTAGAATGGTTGCCTGGATTTCCCACAATCACCTTAGAAATCGCTACCTATATTTTCACTCCAAATGATCTCACCAACACAACTTGGTGCAAATGAGGATAAAAATTCCTATTTATAACCTTTTGAGGTATGACTAAACTCTCGTTTTTGTCATTTATAAGTGGTTTTTCCTTATTTTTGTTTCTAATGTTCTGGTAACTATTATGAAAATGATTTTATATGATCTAATGTTGTTTCAAGTGAATTTTTGCAAAATTGACCAACATTGACTTAGATTGAGAATTATTTTTAGGGTCTTTTTCTTGCTCATTAAATGAAAAATCCTTGAGTTACCTATTTCGGGCTCGTAAAACTCCTACGAAAGAGATTTGAGAGATTCTTTTTCTATTCTTTTTCTCTTTAAACTAGAAAATGTATTATGAATTTTCTTTTTTGGACTTGTTTAGAAAACTTTACAAAGAATATTGAGTTCACTTCGTCTCCTTGTACTCGTAACAAAATTAGGTAGACATTTATTGAGCATAGGTTTCTCATTTTATGCAGACTCAATGGAATGCTTATGGAAAAGTAATTGTGTCAGGTATACTATTAACCCTTTGTTGGACCCGGTCATCAACCATGACAAAGGTACCCCTTGGATTCATCTTTATGATCATTTCAGACTCTTTAAATGTGAATGGATTGTCAACTTTACCCTTTCTGGACTCATTAAACCTAAACAAATTGGGGAAAAATTGGATAGAACAGTGGTTATACTATCTATATTTTGAAGGAATTTTTGGCAGTATTACCTTGTCATTCCCTCTAACATGGCACTTTCTCAGCATATTCCTCTTTTTGTCAGCTTCTTTGCAAACCTCACCATTTTATGAGTCTTTCCCTGATACCTAGATGTCCCTACATCTTTGTGTCTATCTCCTCTTGGTGTTCTTGAGTCTAAGATTCTTGGTCTTCCTCGTGTCATGTCTTCTATTTTTCAAGGGATAATCCTACTCTTTGCTTCCTGTATTGACCATCTACTCATATGAAATATTTTCCCTTGAGTTAGTTCATTTTGTTGTTCTAAATTATCTCCAAAAGTAATCACATTGTCTTGTTTGGGGTTAATTGATGTAGGAGTCCTCGTTTCCTACCTTTGACAGGTATTTCCTATCGAATTAAACATCATATCTAGGAAATAGTTCGAGAAACACTTCAGTACCTTAGAGCTTGCAGTACTCAGTGGTACATTCCCGTGTATTTGACTAGGGGATTTCATCATTGGCTCCCATTTGAATGATTCTACGAGTGTTCGACGCCAAATCCTCTTATTCACACTCTCTATATTGTATTGTTCATATTGGAGAGCATCATCCCTATCAGTGGCCATCCTTGGATCTATTAACGGTTTTCATCATTAACCAGTAATCAGAATATTTCTCACATGTTTAACGTCAACTCCTTTATTCACATGTGTAGAAATATGCTACTTCGGAAGCGGTGACGAAGACCTTGCGTGGAGGCTTAAATCACTCAACTTTGTTTCCTCTCCCAAGCTACAACTATTGTTTTTGGAGACATCTTATCAAATTGATCAAATTATGGTATCTATCCACATTTTTCCTATTGGTAGATAGAACTATCATACCTTCATTGATATCACTATGGTTTTTCTACTGAGAATGGGAATGCACAACTAAAAAAATTAATTTATATCCTGAAATATGTTGTTGTTCACAAGTCTCCTTTAGTTCCAATGCTCTCATACTCTCTCTCTTTAGTCAAATTATATAAAGTATTTCAGTCATTGTATTCTTCTCTCACCTCACACTTTAGGGGGCATTTGTTACACTAGAAAATACCTCCTCATCAGCTCATAGGAGAAGACCAACTTGGACTGAAGTAAAACCCTAATTTACAAGCTTATTTTCCATGGTAATGCACCCGGTAAACTAGAAGAAGGCATGCTAATGCGACCTAGTGAACCAACATACCACATTAAATTAGGGATGCACACTTTGTATCTTTTATAACGTCACGTTACCTAACTTTCATGAGCTCGTGAAGGCAAATAATGAGTTAACTCGATGTGACTTTGTCATTTACTCAAGGTTGACTCTAAAAATCTAGAAAGGATCGCCTCAAACTCATCTTTAGAAGTTTCCTATCCTAATAAAGGCTACTATGTAGGGAAAGAGAAATAAAGTAGAGGAAACTTCTGGATTTTTCCCAAAGTGACCTAATGTAGAAAATGGAAAAATTTGAGCCTCACATTGCCTATTTATTCGAGGCAAGTCCACTGTAATATGGATCATAATTCAAGCATTGTTATGCTGCCAAGATATTATTGAGAGAGAGAGAGAGAGAGAGGAGCTAGGAGTTGAAAGAATACTTTTTGTGACATGATGGTTGTAATCTTCCTTCTCAAATTTACTAATATAGATCTAATGTTATTCTGTCTATATCATGATTTTAATGTTGACATTCTGTGTTATGATTCTATGATTTATACTAATGCTTTGATACCAATGCATTTAATTTCTATATGTTGTTCTATGTTAGTATGTTGAACTGTTAAGGTTTATATATGATGTGAATATCACTTGTTGTCCACTTTGTGTGTAGATCTCATTCTTGGAGTTGGTTGAGGATTCCTTCTCTACCACACTAACTGCTCTAGAAGAGCCGTGGGAAGGATAAGTAGGTCTTCACTCATCCTTGTATTGTCAATTTTTATCTAACATTGTCATGAATTGAATGTATCTTGCTTTAATATCTACAGATCCCTTGATCCTTCTGCCCTAAGTTCTAGGAAACCTGAGAGGGTTTTCTGTCCATTCAGCCATGCATTAATCCCTACAACATAAGAGAATCACCAGAAGCATGAAAAAGTAGGCAAGTCAAGGGACACCAAATACCATAGACCTTGATGAGACTGACAAGGTAGAAACATAGGTGATGAAAGAATATTTAGATGATCATAATCTCTCAAGAAAGACTCCAGATGTAAATTTCACCTAGCAGTGGGCATATAATTTATTTTATAATTTGGAAAGAGAGGCACAACAAAAGGTAAATTCTCCCCTGGATCTAGAACTTTATGACGATACTTTACATAATGATGCTCCTATGTTTGATCTACATGAACAAGAAATTCATACTCCTCCTAGAGATCAAGATATAATTAGAGCTTTAAAGCAGGATATCTGTGAGTTAGAAGTGTTGAATAACCACATAAAGGATGAAAATGAAGTAATAAAAGCTCAGAATGATACTGTGTTGCTTAGGATGTGTTACTAGTACAAGAAAAATCAGAAACTCAAAGGAAATAATGAATTTCTTAGGAAAAATATTCGAGGACTATAGGGAAAAATTTTGATGAAAAAACCAGAGTGGTTGTTGAATGTAAAAACCAAAAGAACAAATACCAATATCGATGTGTTGATTTAGGCATCAGACATTGTCCTTTGAGGGAATCTTTACAAGTTTTGAAATTTTTTGCATGATTACATGCAACACCTTTGGCGTGGGGGAATGTTGAGCCTCCGAATTATCCCTCTTTTGACAATCCATTTTTCCTTTTTCATCCTTTTCTTTACATGATTTTCACTTCATTCCATATTGAAGGTCATCCAAGTCATGCAAATGTTAATAAAAAGGTAATTATCCTTAAATATTTCAAAGTCTATGCTTTCTTTATGAATTTGGTTTAAATTATTCTATACCTTCCAAACCATGCACTTTTTGCAGCTAACTTGGATTTTTGTATCCAAATCCTAAGTTATCCAGGTTAGCGTATGTTAGAGGATAACCAATACACATGAACAGTTGCAAAATTTAGCCTACATGGACATCCACCTACTAGTCACAGTTGGAAGCTCACTGGATGAGTTAATCTTATTGGTTAAACTAGAATTCAAAATGGCCATGGAACACTGGTTTTGCCCAGAGTGTCAAGGAACCAACCCTACCATCAAGTGAATGTGGAAAATATTAGGCGAGAAAGATATGGAAGATTATGATTCAGCTGATGATGTGTCAATAAAGAATTCTCTCATGATTTTCTCCATCAGTAGTGAATCATGAGAGAAAAAAAACCTATTTTAACTTGAAAACCTAGATGTTGAATTCAACACTCATTTCTAGGCGTTAGTTTCTTAAGTTGATATTCTGAAGACATTATAAAATGATTTGCTTGGAAGTGAAATATAGTAAATATATTAGGTTTAGAGTGTTGTTATCATTCTCTAGAGAAGACTCCATTTTTACATTTTAAGTAATACAAGCACTCTGTTCTCATGGCATAATCGTGCTTGTGTTGGTGACCCATAATCACCTGATCTGAATTCTTAGCATCTTGTGCTCATCAACAGGGGGCCTGTGGAGTTGTGAGAGATATTATATTTATTTTTATGATTTTTATTTCATTCCTTACGTTATATAATTATATTAGAGTTTCATATAATTCATTTTTTTAGTTCAGTTAAATGCTTCAATGCTATGTTTTCAATTAGAATTATGCTTATTTATTTTTTGGCCCTTTACAAGTCAAGTGCTCGGAAATTAAAAAAAAAAAACACTAAAAACATTTCCTTTATGCTTAGTCTCATATTTATATTTAGATGATATGTTTAGTTCTGGTTCTGAATGCACACACTAATAATATTTGTAAGATTTTTCACTTGAAATCCTGTCAACAATCCATTGGTTTTTTATCATTTCTTTCTAGAATAGTTTCATTTCCAAGTTTCGTAGAATAGCTCTGCTTTCAATATGATAGCTAGATTTCCTTTCCAAACTTTTAGAATAGATTTATTTCAAGTTTCATAATTTAACTTTAGAACAAAATTATTTAAAATCTTTTTAGAATAAATTTCCTTTTCAAGTCAATTAGTTTAAATCCCCTTTCATTGTTCAAATATAATAGATTTCAAATTTATGTTCAATAGAATAATTTTCAATTCCTTATGCAATAGAGAAAATTTTGAAGTTTTCATATTGGCATAGTTTTCTTTAAAATTTCATTTACATTTCAGTTTTGAATTAGCCTTTTTAGAAAGAACATGTGAGCATGTGTAGCGAGATCTAGTCGTAAATAGATTTAATTTTAATTCAGGATTAATTTAATCTTCTTTAAATGAAAATAGATGTCCTATCATAAATGTTGGACGTATACTTCACAAGCTCACAAACCGTGATGATAATTTAAAGAATGAATTTAACCAACAAAATGTTTTCTCATTGTGTTTCCCTCCTTGCTAGAGAAGTTTCCTAATCAGTGCACTTATTTGGAAGTGATAATAAAATTGATTCATTCTTCTCTATTCGACCCGCTTAGTTAAGCCATTATGTCCCCCATGAGAGTATCTTCTTCTTGAATTTCTGCAGTACCTCATGCCAATCCTCCATAATTGAAGTGCCTAGAGAGATGGTGATTCCCAAAAATTTGTAATGTCTCCAACCAATTCCAACTGAGAATTCTAATGATTTCAAGATTCCTCATATTGTTGATTCTTAATAGTTCTAGCAATACAATTTGCTCTTCCTTTTATTCACCAGGGCCCCCAAGATAAATCTAGATAGGAATCTAGCACTCTCTCAAATCACATTGCTATAATTTTTTACGCTCTTCCCAGTAAGAGAATGTCATCTGCAAACTAAGAGTGATTAACCTCCTTTATATTTCTTGCAATTAGTAAGACCCATCAAATTTCCTTCTATCCTTGTAGTTTCCAAATTCATGCATAGACTCTCAAATACAAGAATATACAACAAAGGGGAAAAACAACAGCCCTAGCTAAGTCCCCTAGAAGCAATGAAGAATGAAGAAGGTATTATGTTGAAAAAAAGAGCAATCCATTGAGTTCTTATGCAATCCTAGCCCATCTAATGAAATCACTACTAAAACCATGTTTTTCCAGAACAGAAAATACGAAAAGTCTTATTTCGTCAAAGGCATTGGCCATGTCCAAATTGATAACAATATTTTGCTTCCCCTTTTATTTCCTTCAATTAATAACTTCTTAAACCAATTCTTGGGTAATTTAATTGTTCTTCAATTACTTCATTAATTGTCAACCAAGGTTCATGTACTTGTGAAATGTATGTGCACAATATATGCTAGGAATTCTACATACTATGGATTGAATTATTTTAAGTATGAAATTATCCTAAGTATGGACAAATGTTTGAATGATATTTAGAGAGTAAACATGCACAAGTTCTTTGTATTCAAAGTTACATCAAAACCCAATTACTTAATTGAATTGAAATCTATTGCTTGTAAAACTGAAAATCTATTTTATTTGCAGAATGCAAAACTTACTTCTACTTTCATCAAAGGAAACACTGGTACTAAATTGCAGGAAAAAGTCTCTAATGCTACTTGTAGAATTGATAACACTACAACATTATTTTTCATAAAGGAACTTCTACGCTAATTGCATAAAAGAAAATTGCATAAGAAAAAAATAATTCCTAATTGCAAAAAGAAAGAAAACTAATTATAGTTGCAGAAAGAAACTATTGATAGAAATAAAATCAAATAAGAACTTGTAACTCTAAATGATTACTGATGTGGAAGATTAACTCTAAAATACATTCATTTTTCCATCTATGAAATTAACTAAGTAATGGAACTTAACTGCTGGAAAAAAATGCATATGAAAGTTAAATCTTTTTGGTAATTTTCCCTTTATGAGCACTTTGGAACTAAAATGATCAAAACATTACTATGATGAAACTAATCATGAAAATACTTCAGAAAGATACCACGTTATAAGTAAACTTGAAATATAAACAAAACTAAATAACCTTACAACTTGACAGGGGGCCCTCCTGTGAGCATAAGTCTACTCTCAATCAAATGATTTCTTAGTCACACATTGAAAATAGAGGATTGTATTAACTCAAAACAGAGTATCAAAAATTTTGGAAATAAACCAAAATAAACTTAATAATTGAATTGTCTTTTGGGTCTCACCTTATGACTTTTATACAAGTTTTCACTAAACAACTTCAAGATTTTATGGTGATACAAAATGAAACTATTATTCCATCTAGGAAATAGATTTAAACTAAAACTTTATCTCCTCATGATTTTCTACTGAAAGAGAAAATCATGAGGGATTCTTTGCGAATCATATCCTCGTTATTGAAAAAGTATTCTACACACTCACCTGATGTCATTTTGATATCATGTTTCCTTCGCTAGACCGCTAGATTGACATACTCGGAGTTTGACTCTTAGATCTCCTGATCTTTATAGCCTGTTGATCTGGATCTTGGGGGAAGGCCCCCAAGATCTAAAAAGATGAAATGGATCTTGCGGAGAGAGACCCCTAAGATCTAAAAAATAGAAATGCCAGAAGAAAAGAGGAGAATATAGAATAACAAAGCCACAAAGAAACTTTTTTTATTAAAATAGATAATAACTATAAAGGCTACATTATGGTGGATAATCTATCCTTTTGCAAAATGTGACTTGTTACTTATAGTCTTTTTTTTGTTACAATACCACAAATAAATTCCATGGGTGGGTAAATACGATGGGTGAATGAATACTATGGGTTGATGTCACATACAATACCATAGGAGAATATGATGGGTGAATGAATACCATGGCTGGATGCCACTTACAATACCATGGGTAAATTCCATGGGTGGATGAATACCATGGGTAGATTCCATTTTCCATTCGAATCAGTCCTCTCTCCTTAAGAAGCAATGGTCCCCATTGCGTAAATCTCCCTCCTGAGAAACTTGTCTTGAATATGAAGAGCCACTAAAGAGAATGGTTTTGTGTGGTTAACCCATAACCGTAATGAACGAAGATCCAAGGATAGAGATACACTGTAATGCTTGTGACCAACTGGGATACTGACAATGTGTGGCCTAGCAAATGGACTTTGATGAAGTGTGGGTTTGTGGATGAACCATAACCATGACAAATGAAGATCTTAGGATAGAGATACCATGTAATGTTTGTGACCAAGTGTAATACTAACAATGTACAGCCTACCAAATGGACTTCAATGAAGTGTGGATTTGTGGATGACCCATAACCATGACAAAAGAAGATCTAAGGATAGAGATAACCTATAATTCTTGTGACCAACTGTGATACTAATAGTGTGTGGCCTAGCAAATGGACTTCGATAACAAGGATTTTGTGCGGTTGACCCATAACCGTGATGTTGATTGTTGATAAAGTAGTAGGTGCTTACATAGCCTGGGGTGGGAGGGAACGTCTCCAAAGAACCCAAGCTAGATGTGTCTATGCTGAAACTGATGAATGTGAAGAAAATTCCTACTAAAGCATGGTGGGATGGCATGTCTACAAAGGGAACCCACTCCTAATGTTGCTCCAGATTTAAAATGAACATAACTTGATCAATATAACTCAGAATCTTTATTATAACTTGTTTTTGGAAACAAAATTACCATTTTGCATCTTCTCTTTTGTTTGAGATCCGTATTTGTACACTTTGGAAACTCAATTCACACTGCAATTGTTCTGTTGTCACAAAAGTTCTGAAAAAATAGTTGATTTTAAATCAATAATATCTCCCTCATCCGAACTCCAATTCAACCAATTTTTATTTAAATTGGGTGATTTTTCAAGAGGGGCTCAAATCTACAATAAATTATCTAAAATTATGCACAAAAAACTGCAATAAGTTATAGGAGAGTTGTCATCCACGAATTGCCATCAAAAAAAATTTAAAACACAAATGACTTTAAATTAGCGATATTTCCCTCATCCGGACTCCGATTCGGACGATTTGTTTTTTGAATTTGGGTATGTTTTCGCAAGGAATCTAGATCTAATATTTTTTTTTTGTAAATTTTTCACTAAAAAAATACAGAACTGATCTTTAAACTCTCCACCTAAAAAATTCCTACAAAAAATGAGAAAAATAAAATTATTCCCGCTTTCCCAAAGAAAGCTCTTTATGGAGGTCGTAGCATGCACATGGAGATTGTTGACTATTTTTGCAAAACTTTGAAACTGAAATATGCATCAAACCCTCATTCCCATGGATTCGTAACCTGGCTCTAATACCACTGATCCGGATCTTGGTGGAAGGCCCCCGAGATCTAAAAAATTGAAATGGAACTTAGGGGGAGAGAACCCCAAGATCTGAAAAACTGAAATGCCAGAAGAAAATATGAGAATACAGAATAAAAAAACCACAAAGAAACATTTTTTATTGAGACAGATAATAATTGTAAAGGCTACCTTGTGGTGGACAAGATGTCCTTTCACAAAATGTGACTTGTTAATTATAGCCTTTTTTGCTTACAATACCATAGGTAAATTCCATGGGTGCGTAAATACCATGGGTGAATGAATACCAAGAGTTGATGTCACATACAATACCATGGGAAAATACCATGGGTGGGTGGATGCCACTTACAATACCATGGGTAAATTCCATGGGTGGATGAATACCACGAGTAAATTCCATGGGTCGATGAATACCATGGGTAGATTCCATTTTCCATTCAGATCACCTGACAAGTCATGCCAATTGGTGGTTGTCCATGTAGTGAACATTTTTCATCTTTGGATACCCTTCATTCCTTTATTGATGCATGGTAACCTGTCTAATCATGGATATGGCTATGAAATGTTCACATTTTTTTATTGTGGGAATGTTTTTGTTATAGTTCATAAAGAAATATAGATTCTAAACATGGATCATAAATAAGTTTTTATAAGATGAATTGACCTTGAGTATGTTGAGGTTGCTAAACAAATGGTGACAAAAATGTGAAGGAGATGGAAAAATGTAGTAAAAAAAGAAACAATTTTAGACTTCAACACCAATATAAACTTATCCAATATTTGGAATTTTTTCATAAAGCCCCTTGGTTTTCTGATATGATTGCTGGAAATATATTCCTTCATCTTTTGGAAATAACCTTAGTGAGTACATAAAGATATTGGCTAAAAATGAAAAAAATTCACAAGCTTTGATTTTTTAGGGATCAATGCCAAGAAAGAGGATTTTGTGCATCCACCCAATTTGTACTTATTTCTTGATAGCTAATCATTCTCAGTAAATATTTTTTTATCGGTGTCTAGAAGGATATGTAGAAACTAATGGTGAAGCCCTCTGGACCAAGGTTTTTTTCCATATCTAATGACCATATTGCTTCAATGGCTTCTTCTTCATCTATGGCTTTAGTGAGTTGTTGGTTTTCAATTCCTGAAAGAAAAATTGGAACACGTGAAAGGGATTCCTCTACTTTGGCCAGTTCATTTTCTTTGTCTTCAAAGTAGAGTGCTTGGAAGTATATAAAAAGGCTTCTTCTTTGATCTCAAGAAAATATGAGATATCGAACTTACCTTTTGGAATAATTTCTTTAAATTGACTTCGAATTTCTCTAGCCTTGGTTTTTTTAATGGAAGAATGATGTGTCTAATTACTTGCTTTTAATTATGTGCTTCAGGATTCCAGTCTCCAATAGTCCTCCTCTTTCCTATTTATTGAGAATATCTTTTTTCTTAGCTCCTTTTACTTTGCAACGTGTCATTTCTCCACTAGGCCAAAGTCCATTGAATTTTGATGTTGCTTGAGGTTGATTATCTCAAATTTTTTCTAACCTGGGATTTTATAATTGTCTTTGGCCCAAGATCTAAGATCCTATTTAAATGACCTCAACTTTATCTTCCAAACAAAGGTAAGAGAGTCACACACTGATATTTTCCATGCTTTTTTATTAATATTTGTCACCCCTTCCTCCTGCAACCATCCTAGGTTGTATCTGAAGGGGATATGGCCTATATATTTCAAAAGATCAATCTCTAATTTGATAGCTTAGTGATCTAAGTCCCCCTATGCTAGAATTGAAGATTCGGACTCTATCCCTCTGATCATTTACTGTGAAGAAGGAACCGGTCTAACCAAATTGCGATGTTTCCATCACAACTTTGTATTTTGGTCCAGGTGTGTATCCCTATTTCTGGAACTATAATCGATGAGATTGCATTCATTCACTGTATCCTCCATTCTCTACCTGAAAAAATCCCTTGCTATATTACAACCTCATTTCTCTGAGGAGTATATTATTTTATTGAATTATCCCCCCATTATGATGTCTGAATTCCACTAGCTCTCCTTTAGATTGATTAGAGAGTCCCACAATTCACTTTTTAAAATATACTTTACAGGAACATAAACATTTATTATTGGGATTTTCTCCTTAGAATCATTCTTTTAAATAGAATCACAATCCAAAATCCTCATTTAATGTTTTCTTTCAAGGTGAAGAAGGATTCCAACCAAAAGGTGCCTACATCTCCTAGTTCTCCATGAGAACTTTGAGCCATTCCTATACATTCTCTCTAGAAACTCCTTGAGAGAGTCAGGATCTCATTTTCTTCTAATTTTGTTTCATGCAATAAAAGAATCTGCAACTTTTCTTTCTTATCTATATATTTTACAGAATGGGATTTTGTGGGGTTACCCAATCCCCTCATATTCCATTATATCACTTTCATTATATTTTAGGAGGGTTACATTTCTTACCACCTCCAACTTTGGTACTTCCTTATTCTATATTTTCTCCAGAATTTAGAATACTAGCGATATGGGGTTGACTTTCGAGCTCTGTTTTTTATTTTGCCTCTACCTCTCTTGCTTCTTTTCTTAAGTATCTTCCTTGGTCTCTTTTAGCACTTTCTAATTCGTGGCTAGTTGATTCATCTCCCCAACTCATTTTATTTCTTTCCTTTCTGTTCAGTACCTTTATGGTGCCCACCTCTACTTATTTTGGAGTTGGTGGGGTTCCTTCTCCCTCATGTCCCTTGGATTCAAAGGGAATCTCTTATTTCCCTTTGGATTAAGGGGGATTGTCCTTATGTTCTCAACCTTTGGGGCTTTGATTATTACTCAAAACCCTATTAGGAAATTGTTATTTTTCCATTGGAATTATATCCCCCTCTGTACCTTTTTTGTGAATTTCTCCCTCCACCATTGCTTCTTCTTTTTCTTGCGAAACGTTTTGTTTTTACATCTTCCTAAGTTTGAAGAACCTCATAGGGGTTTGTAGAAGATGTGGCTTCATTTTTGTTTTGACCTTGAGGGTTTCAATTTGGGGTTGCCTTTCCACAGTTTCCATCTTTTCGCTGAGTCTCTTGTTCTTCTTCCTGATTTGTATTTGTTCCTTCCCCCTTTTTAAATTATAGCTTCTTGTAGTCCCTAGAAAAATGTCCATAGCCATGGAAAATCCTACACTTAAATGGAAGTTTCTCATAAGCCAATACTTGATAGTGACTCCATTCCCCTTGGGTCAAATTGATTTATGATGTTAGCCCCTTTTCTAGGTCGACTTCGACACCTATTTTAACACAAGTGAGCAGGAGCCTCAGGAGTTTAACCGAAACTAGGACGACATTAGCTATGTTTTTGTCTAGATCGAAATCCATCGACCAAGAATCCAGGTGCATTCCTCTAGCTCCAGAAAATATGGGTTGTTTCTGAATATGGCATCCCTATCTTCCTTGAGTTCGAAAGAAAAGCAAAAAAACCATTCCTCGATATGTAGAGAGTGATATTACCCTTCAAAATTACCTTTTAGGTTTTTTCCATCCACAAATCCATCAATCGGGGGGGATGGCCACATTTTGGTGAACTTTCCCACCAGTGCTCTATTCGAGAAAGCCAATGAGGTGTGATCGAGTGGAAAACCATTACCAAAATTGTATCTCTAATTCATTATTAGAGATATAATATGACATGAGCTCCTTTAAAAAGTTGTTTAATAGATTGAACAAACATTATAGGTAGAAAATGTTTTTTCATAGATTACTCTTTTATAAATATTTTATGTATACAAATAAAAATAATATTTTAATTAATAATTTATTTTTATTGGATTAAATTGTATAAATTTTGAGAAACACATTGTAACAAGCGGTATTTAGCTGTTAAAATTACTCATTTAGTTTGGTTATACGAACCCTTAATATGACTAATTTTATTGCTTAATTTAAATACCTTAACAATACATCCATCACCATCTATTCTACATTCAATAAACATACATTTTTTATTTTAAATATAAATTTAATAATCATAATATATATAAATTTAAAAAATATTCCAGATAAAAATTACCCTCCAAAGGGAATGGGAACAGGAAATCAAGTTCCATTTGTTTTTTTGTTTACACCAACTAAACTCAAAGCCTGTAATAATCGTAAAGTGGGTGGCAGAATATTAACAGACTGTATACTGCATAGATATAGAAAGAAAGCTCTGGGATTTCAAATCTGCAGTGCCTCACTCTGACAATTCTGAGACAACAGCCTAGTCGCGCTTCCAATTATGCTAATGCGAAGCAGCGTAGCGATGGAGGGGAAAATGACAAAAAATGTGCCCTGCTCTCGCAGGCCGGGAGCCGTATATTATGTAGAGTAAAGAAGATTCAGCGCAGGGTAGAATGTATTTTGTTGTTAATCTAGAAAAGTACAGGTTCTTTTCAGAGAATGTATTCTATTGCAGATTATCTTTGTAACTAAACATATTTATTTAAAATTTGGCCCAAAATTTAAAATAATTATTGAAATCTAAATACAGTATAATAGATTTTTTTAGTTATCGACTTTTTTATATATTTAAGAAAATTGTATTAAAAATTGTATTAAAAATTGTATAATTACTTTTTAAAATAAAAAATAAAAGATCCAACCTTTTGCTTTTGGAGTTATATATACTTAAGTTGTATAATAAATTAAGAACCATTTGAAGTATAAGGCAGTAGATGTATTTTTACTTTATCCTGAAGGAGGCTATATGGGTGCAGAGTAAAAAGAAAGGAGATGAACCACATTAGTTGGTTCGAAATGTCCGCCAAATCTTAATGATGTGATTAATCCGAAAGACATTTATCTACAATTGAATCACAAAAGTCTAATAGTTTGTTGACTTTTTATTTTTATTTTTTTGGATGTAACTCAATTGAATCACAAAAGATGTGATTAATCCGAAAGACATTTATCTACATTTGAATCACAAAAGTCTAACAGTTTGTTGATTTTTTATATTTATTTTTTGGATGTAACTCATATTGGGTCGATACATAAATTTTGTCTCTACGATTTTGTTATAATTTATGCTTATATGTGCTTATTATATTTTTAAATATAACATGCAAAAAAAATTATGAAAATATTTTTTTTATTTTTTTTAATTATATAAATTTATACCAGTATGAAGATATAAGTTAGTTATCTATATATATATATAAATGTTGAAAAAAATTGGTAAGGTTTTATAAAATAAAAAAATCGAAAAAATATCCTTAAAAATCGGTACACATGATCGATACACATGAGCTACTCCAAAAAAATGGTCATTTCACAATAAAATTGAGATGTTATTGAAATATTTATAATACTAAATTTAATTATTTAAATTAATTTATTTTTGTTTTATATATTTAAAAAATTAAAAATAACTATAAAATATGGGTATAGGGTTCCTTTTCAAGTAGCATAAAGATGTTCTTGTGGCGCAGTGTAGTAGTAGTGAGCAGTGCTTTCATGAAAATATGAAGTTTATTTTGTTGTTAAATAAAATTGGTTTATATATCTTGGAGGTTAGTGTTGTTTTTAAATAGTAATGGTTGTCACTTGTGAAATGGAGGTTTTGTTTGGCTATGATGGCAGTTTTAATTGTATTGAGCACCTTTAATGAGTTGTAAATAGGGAAAGAATGGTAGTGTAATTTTGGATGAAAATATTAGATCTAAATTATCACTATGATACATATGAAGTTGAATGTGTCATTTATTTTGAAAGTAGTTTATTTTGAAGTTTGGTGTTCTGCAATAATTCATATCTGTGGTTATCTTATTGGAGGCAAAGTGAAGCCCGTCATAATGTGATGGACCCAAGTTTATGAGTATATGTTTGTTTGGGATGATGTTAACAACATGTGATACTAACAATTAAGAATATGCATTTCCTTCTTGGAAATTACATTCTCAAATCCAAAAGGGATAGGGCAATGCATACTTCCATAGACTAAACAATCAAATAGCTATATGAATGATGTCCCTTGTCTCACAAAAGAAAGTCTCATGCATCAATTTGGTGTCTAGCTAGGCCTTCAACTTAAAAATATATTATTATTATTATCATTATTTTACTCTTTTATTATAAAACATCATATAAACTACAACCTGGTAAAACCAAAACCAATATAGATCCATCTTAAGCACACATATAGCATGCCTAGAGAGAGATCAAATATCTTGAGGTGCAAACGTCTTTTAGAGTGAAAAAAATTGAAAAAAAATTGCAACCCCCCAATCCCTTGATAGATCCTAATGTATCTATAGTGGTTTTCTCTAGCTATATATATACAATGTGTAAAATGTCATTTTTTAAATTGTATTTTTGAATACTCTATAGATTGCATAACTTAAACTTGTAAGTCCAAAAAAATATTTCTTGGATTTCAGGGGAAATTGTTAAAAAAATATACCTTAAAGAAGGACCAAAATGTAAAATAGCTACTTTAAATGATTTAACCATAAAAATTTATTTATTTTTTAATAGCTTTATATGTATCCACATAATTTTTTTTAAAATATATATATATATATATATATTGATATATAAAATATATTTTACATAACATGTGCATTAAGACATTTTATCTATAGACTATATTGTCCACATTTAAATGTTTTTTTTGTTATTAATATATTTTTGAGGATATGTCAATATTATTTAATCCTACATATTAAAATATTTCATTGATGACCTACATTAAATTTGTTTATTATTATGAATATTTTTAAATGTCACACTATAATTTTATATTAAGAATTGAATGAATGACAAATCTCCCTCTTGTTATTCTTATTATGAAGTACTTTATATTGTTTATTTTATTTTTAACTTTCAATTACTTTCTTTATTTCAACATTGAATATTTTATTATATACACCATTAAAATATATTTTTTGACATTTTCTTTCCATATATAGATATATATGAAGTTGATATCCATGAAAATTAGTTAACATAGATCTTCAAATAGTTTATTAAATTCCTATATTGCAATATTTTTTAAAAGTATCAAGGTTTAAACATCTTACTCACTTTTTTCTACTTTTAATTACTTTATCTCTTTTTAAAGTTGATGTGAAATTATATTACATCATGTGGACATCTAAATATTTTATCTATCACTGTAAGTGAGTGAAATATTATTACCACATTGGGTTATAATATCAACAACAAATGGAGTGATTGTAGCGAGGATAAGGATGTGGTTATAATTCTTTTAATTTAAGAGGGACACATGTCGAACTCAACATTTAACGCAAACAAAATCAGACATCGTCCTCATATTGGACTCTAGAATGTGTCTTTTGGCGCAATAATTTTATTATAATATAAATTCCCATATTGGGAATTTGTATTGACTAGCTAGTGTAAACTTGAAACTACTGGTACTAGCTAGTGTGAAGTGTATGTTTTTTTCCAAAAGGAAAAAACCTATAATGTTATTAAACATTTTTTTTGTATCCAGAGGAACCTAGCAACTCGCTTGACATGTAGCCCACTTGGCAAGTAGCTACTAGTAAACCTCTAGGGGCATACGACATGTCCTCTCCGTAAACTAGGTTACAAATAGAGGTTATTTGAACCTTGGATCTCTGAGTCTTCACATATGTCACATTACTTCAATCAACAGTTGAGTTCCCCCGCGGGGGACTATAATTTTATTCAACTTTAAAAATGGAACAAAATTACAATTTGTAGATGCTAATTGCATTCAATAAGAGTAGCCTCTCGACTAATGTGCACAAGGAAAAACTAAAAAAGAAATAACAAAAGTTGCGAAGTTAAGTGCGATAGTAATCACTTAACATTTCTTTCTTGTTTGTCCTTTTCTAGACCTTCTGTCATCTCGCTGAGCTGGTATCAACTGGAACCATCTCCAAATCGCTTTTGGTTATCTTCAATGGGAGTTCTTTGTCTAAATCTAAACTTTTAGAAACATGAACTCTCTTTATGCCCACCCTCCCATTCTCTTTGTGTGTCATATTTTTATGTTGTTCTAGTTCATGGATCATTTTTTATTATGTACCATTTTTCTTGTGGATTACATTGCCATTATGGACCGGAGCATCCCCTTCTTCTTAGTTTAGAGGGTTCTATTTTAGTTCTTCTTATTCTTCCACTGTGAGATAGGGATTAGAAGGTTGCCATCCTTTTGTTTTGTGGGCCCGCTCGTTTTTCTTTCTTGGATTCTTTCTTCCCTCTCGGAAGGTGTTCTATTGATGTGTGGTTAAATGGACCTAGGTTGGCGCCAATTTCAGCCAATAAAACCCTCTCTAGCACTGACGCTTTCGACATCACTCATAACATGGATGAATTATCACTTGAGGTGCCATTGGGGACTACTAGAACTAGGTTTCTATAGTCTGATGGAAGTGTTACGTATCCAATTCTATTCTCCTAATCTATTGATCTAGACTCATAACATTAACATGAAATAAATTCAAGGGATGTTCTTAACTCCTATGTTATACAATACATTACAAAGGTGTAATATAACATTACTCTATAAAAATGAAAACAATAAGAGACATTACATACAATCATAGAAAATTATAGAAGGAAACCTAGTCATATTTTCCATTACTTTATCAAAAGGGGGTGTGAATGCACTACAACGATGTATTCCATAAATTGTCTCACCAACCCAACATTCATAAAACACAGAAATAGTGTATCCTTCAACACCACGGAGTATTGACTAACTCTATGTGCATTACATATTAAAATATAGGTTCAACATAGAGACTCAATACACTAGTAAGATGAGTGAACAAACCATCACAATATGAACTAATAGAGAAATAAAAACAACAAAATTGGGCCAACCCCAAGCTAAAGAAATATGTTTTCATGTTGCTCCTCAGCATATCCTTAGTCATCATATATCTAGACTTTTTCCAACTCATCTAGTCCTCCACGTCAGCCCAACTTCTCTAACATTGTTTGATAACATCTTTGAATTATCTCATGTGCTCTAACCGACCATTGGTACCCATCCAAAATATCCCCTAATGTATTTTCCTTCATTCGATGACTTACCTTTTCCAAAAAAATATCCTTTACAACATCCATCATGAAGATCATTTCCATTTCTTCCATATGCCTTTAGATCCTAACTTCTGTGATTTTATTTGCACCCATTCTCATCCAGATAGCATTCTACGTGTTCTGCATGGTGTTCCTCCTGAGTTACACCTTCCTTCTTTTCACCTTCCTCTTATTTTGTGTGTTATTTTCCATACTTCTACACCATCCTCTTCTAATGATCACTATTTCCCATAATTCTGCAAAAAGTTCAAAAATATTTGGCCCCCAACAAGCCCCCTACACAAAATTATGGCTCATTTCAAGCCACTTAGTCACTATCCTATCTCCATTAGTTCAGTTACTTTTATGTTTGAAGAAGTTAAACTCATAATCTTGTAGGTCTAATTGTTCCAAAGCTTCGAGAGGTGGCCTTGTTTCATGGTTTTTTTTAGCTCCATATCCATATGAAATGTGGTGTCATGCTCTTCCTCTTGGGTCTACCCCCTCGCAAGGAAATAAGAGCATGATATTCAACTACTACTTCTAAATGGTGTTCTCCTACTACCTTTCCTCTTTCTCGATCTCACACTACTATTCCTCCTCATTCCTTGGAATTATTTCCAATTTGACAGGATTTTGGAAACTAGAGGTGGTGTACAACTAGGTGCAACACTGATTGGTACACCATTCCTCTAGTTGGTTTCTGTATTTGTCATCACCCATCTAAATACCAATGCTGGGGTTCTCCATCGAAGATTTTCATGCCAACCTCGTATGCATGTTAAGCAAGCCCTCTTTTATTGTTGCTTCCCCACTTCGAGGGACCATCCTCACACTGTTTGCCCCAATATGCGCGCAGTCCTCTCCCATATGAAGTGTCAGTCTAAGATAACTATTACAACTATGATATTCATTTTAAAACACATCTCAAGGTAATTCACACTCTCTCCTTGCAGAGCCACCTAGTGTGGTAGAGGCGCCAACCATGAAATAAATTCTCCTTTTTCCTCCTTCCATCTTCGAGCACCTCTATGCTATCAAAATTTCCAATGACACCTAGCACTTTGTCGTCATATGACCTAGATCCTTCTTTCCTGTCTCCTCAATCATCCTCAACTTCTCATTCTTAACCTCCAAGAATTTTGTAGTCCCATCTCTCCCTCTCTCCATATTCATATCTCTTCTTTGCCTCACAATCTCCAATCTCTCTCATCCTCTATACTTCTGCATACTCCCAGACTTCCATCATCGGTTACAAGAAATTGACTACCACAACTGCTCACCTATTCATTATTTTTTATCTATTTTGTTGGACTCCTCCTTTCTCGCATCATCATGGCACTGACCACATTCATCAATGTTTTGAGATATAAATCACAATGTTCCTGATTTAAACTTACAAGAAATCTCTACATCATCAGTTTGAGGAGATGGTGGGCACATGCTCATTCTCAAGATAGTTCCATATCATCTCAAATATTCCAAGCCCACTTCATCTTTGACTCATCCAATCCCTTCATCTTGATAACGAAAGTGTTGATAATATGAACTGCATGCTACCATCAGTCGTGAAGATCTCATTTGGAAAAGTTGGATATTTCTCTTGCTACAGAAACCATAACTTAGCTAGAGATTATTATTCCATTGCTTCCACACATGGCTCCCAACATGTCCTGCCTTCATTCCTTCTAAGTTGAATATGCATCTGTATTATCCTCCTTCATACCACATCTATTGTGTGATCTAATTTTAATGCCAGGAGTTAAAATAAACTTCTCCTGACTACCATTGTGATTCAATAATTTAGGTTCTAGTCGTAGATCACTTTTCATTAGGAGTGCTCCCAACATTTTACGCTACACACCTCTATGCCCATACCATGAAAAACCCATCTAGTGTGTAGTTCTCCTCTACATCACATTGTGTTTTTATTGTGCAACAAAAAAAACTTCTACTACCAATAAAAAAACTTGTTAATTACTAAAAATGACAACAATCTACTACTCAAATTCAGAAAATTGCATAACATATGAAACACTTTATTTATGTACAAGGGTGAGGTTCTTCCTTTCCTTTTATCCATGGTGCGCAAGAGCCCAATTGTGCTTATACAAATTCAACTTACTCCCATTGACAAATCCTTCTTTTAATGTACCATCCAAGTTTTCCAAATGCACAACTCCTACATCTGTCACTTGTTTAATCACATACGGTCCCAATGAATGTATCTAGAACTTACCTGCGTGCTTCAAAAATTTGTTGTCATAAAGAAACACCAGGTCACTATGTTGGAACACCTTTTGTTTAATCCTCCTATCTCTCCATGTTTTTTTTTCTTTCTTTATGTACATCTTGATGGAAGCCTACTACTACGCAGTCTTCCTCCAAGTGTACTAATTCCAACAAACTTTTCTCCACTATGTTAGGGTCTGTCGACTTCGTAGATGTTGCAATGCATAGACTAGGTACTATAAATCCATGGGCATCACTGCCTCTTTCCCATATACCAATCAGCAAGGAGTCTAACCTATCATTGTTTTGTGTATGGTCCTATATGCTCATAGGACTGTTGGTATTCTCGAATCCTAGTCATTGCATTGAACATTACACACCTTAATTAGCATGATCTCGGAAATATTATTAAATTATTCCATGGTACCATTGGCTTGGGGATGATATGGAGCACTCTTTTGATGATGAATTTGAAAATCTTTTGTCAATGCTGCAATAGTCTTATTCAGAAAATGAGTGCCCTGGTCACTCATTAGGATACATGGATAGCCAAACTAGGTTACTGTATTGTCAAACATAAAATTTGCAGGTGTTTCTGTGTTGCAATCCTTTATTGGTGTGACTTATTCCCAGTGTGTTAGATATTCTGATCTGAAAATTGATTGTACTCTAACAATTTGCAAGTTTTGATAAATTTGGGTCTTCAATTAGTCACTTAGATCATAGCTTACTCAAAAGTGAATAGTTAAATTTTAAACAAACTTAAAGATAGAATAAAATCATATGAAACCCAACATGATGAAAATGAAGAAGAGAAAAACCAAGTGATAATGGAGTTCGTCTAGTGTGGACTACGTCTCTGGGCCCTACACCAATGGCTAGGCTTCTTTATTGATCTTAGCAACAAAAGAGTACTTTGCAAATCTTTGACTCATAGAGTAAACCTCCTTCTAAAATGGGATTGTTTCTCCTTCAAAGAAACATTCTCCTTCAGATAACTCTCACTCACAAGTTGATTCCATTTAGCTAAGAAATGATAGAACCAAAAGTAAAGTACTCTCTCACTAAATGTGGCAATAGGTCCTTGTACTCATTATGAGATCAAGAAGCACAAATCCAACTACTTCATAATGAAGTGTCCAAAAGGTATTTTCCCACATTCATATTGAGAATAGACAGAAATTATATACTATATTGAAGAAATAGTTGTTGTAGATGTGTCAAAAAGGCTCAAAACCCCTTGTATAAGCTCTTTTTGTGCTAAAAAAGGTCTCCATATGGCCTCAAAAAGCCAAAAAAAGTCTTTGTCTACAACACAAAAGGACTTGCCTATATAAATTGTTCAACCTACAATGCTCAAATCACAAAAATAATGTTGGCATTGTGTCCAGAACACCCAAAAATCCCTATGTAGGTTATTCTTAGGCTAAAAAAGGTTGAAAAATGGCTAAGATAGGCCTCCTTGCCATGGAAAATTTTAGGGGCTAATGTTCGCCCAGTGGGCTAATTTTCCATGATTTTTCCACAAAAAAGATTCGCCAATTTCCAATTTTATAAAAGACGATTCGCCCAAATTTTAGAATATAAAGTTATTTTACCTTAAAAATCGCCAACATTATATAGAGACTATATATAAAATAATTATAAATTTGAATAATTTTACAAATATATCAATAAACATTTATAATTTGCATATTAAGGATTAGTGAGATTCGCCAATGTTTTAAACTTCAAGAAAATTTTCCATCCTTAAAATTTTCCTTGCTCCTTGCCCATTTCTCCACTATTTGTCCTACAAAATGACAAAATTGGCTAACTAGGCAATAAAACTCACCTTTGGCAGAACCGCCAAGTGACAAATTTGCGTGGGCACGACGAAAATTTTGCAAAAAATAGTGTAAATTGTCGAAAAATTAAAACACGACATTAGGCTTGAGCGTCAATTATTTAGCTCTTGATGCTAGTCATATGGCAGCCCATGTGGCCAAGGGCGTGGGATAGAGGCCACGTGGCCATTGGAACTTCAACCCTAATCACATTGTGTGTTGTGTGGCCCAAGGCTGGGTCACGTGCTCGCCCTAACCCTTATGCCCTCTGCATACAATTCTGGGATGTTAAATGTGACCAATGCTAAGGCTTATCACCCCACCCCTCTCACATGGTGCTATGGTCATACCATGATCCATACAACCTAGGGTTGGGGCCATGTGCCCTACCGCCTTTGTGAATGCTCCAATGACTTATCTTTAAATATAATCAACACCAGTGGTATATTAAGAACCAAAGGCATGGTATGGGGGTAAGATTGTTGGTCAGGAAAAATTCTAAGGATGGAAAATTATCTTAAAGTTTAAAAACATTGTCAAATCTCACAAGTCCCTAATATGAAAACTATAAAAATTTTATTGATGAATTTGTAAGATTATTCAAAATTATAAAAATTTTACATGTACTCTCTATATAATGTTGGTGATTGTTAAGCTAAAATAATTTTATAGTGTAAAATTTGAGCAAACCATTTTTAGAAAAAAATAGAAATTGACAAATCATATTCTTTTGAAAAATCATGGAAAATTAGCCTCTAAAATTTTCCATGTTGTTGGTTAGTTATCGAGAGGTCATGCGTTTGATTTCCAGTCAGTTCGGTCGACCAACCCAACAAAATTTTGGCACAAATCCTGAGGACCATGTGGCACCTCTCGATTGGTCCACCTAAAAACTCAAACACCATTAAATATATACCATTTTTCCCTATACATCCATGCCACATGTCAACACGTGATTGGCCCATTTTTTCAACGTACCAGCACAGTCACTTGCTAACATCAGTGCCACGTCACTTGTACGGCCTACCAATCAGCAAACTAGTCAACCCTACAAGTTGAATTTTTGGTTTTTTTCAAAAAAATTCAGAACACGATAAGTTTCACCTATGGTGTCAGATTGAGGCAATTCAAGCTTCATTTAAATTAGAATGATGAGGTATACGATTTGGCACTAGCTTTGAGAGACTTTCAGTACTTTTGATTTTTGGGCATATTTTTTATCCCTTGGAACATTCCTCCCCACTGAAAGCTTTTAGACCGCCAAAATTTTTCTTGTACTTAGAAAGTAAGTGAGAGTACAACTCCCTCACTTTCACAATCTAAATCCACCTAGCTTTACATGGATTGGTACCTTTACTTCCCACTCGAAGATACTCCACATTGCTTCTGCGTGAAGTCTTGATTCTCCTATCAAGAATTGTGTATTCCTACAACTCTTATAAATATTGAGGACAAAAATCTTAAATAGATGGAATTTGAACATTCTCTTCATAATCATCAATCATTGGAGGTTCATACAATCAAGTTTTCCACATTCAAAATAGAATAAATTTGCATGTAAGGTGGAAAATCTAATTGGAAAGTATTGTTACCAAACTTCTCCAAGATTTTGAAAGGACCATATCTAATTGGCTTGAGCTTTTCACCTTCACCTTGAAGTCTTTCCTTGTTGATACATAACCAAACTTGATATCCCACTTCTAAATCATGATTAACTCAATGCTTTTCATGCCCTTCTTTGTACTTTTATTTTCTTTTCTCATGATTCTCATGTACTCTTTGATGCACTAGCTAAATTTGTTCAATGAAATTCTTGGCTTTGTCCACATCACTATGTCCATCTATCAGTGTTTATGAGTCACCAGTGATCAAATTTACTCTTCCATGTGATTTATAGGGTCTTAGGTCAAATTGATATATTTTCAAATAAGATTTTTAAATAAAATTTGATCATTGGTCAATGTCTAGGTATTATTACTGCTCCCTCCATTTTCAAGGTCATAAAATGCCATCATGGTCATGTCATCCCTCCTTGTGATAGGGCATCAAAAGAGTGTCTTGGTAATTGTTTTGTTCATCAAATTGTAATCATGCATATTTTAAAGGTTCAAAGTTCCAAATCATCGTATTACATATGCATTTGGTGTCATCTTTAGGTCAGGTCATTATAAGTCATGTATGGAGTCATGTCATCACCATAGTCACCATCATGGGAGTTAGTAATTAGGGAAAAGTGTTCAAAAATATTTCAAAGGTACATGTACCCCTCATCGAGATGTAACCTTGCCAAATGAATTTATAAAGTTACAATACACTACCACATCACATCATTTCTAAAAAAGCACATGTGATGTCATACCATCACCAAAAGCAAAAATCAACTTTCAAGCTATAAAGTGACCATATAAGCCTTCAAACACTTCATTTAATCTTCATAGAGCTCTCATCCACCACTGAGTTTCACCTCATCTTTAAAAACTCTGATTTTTCCATCACCAAGCACTTGCTAACAAGCACACTACGCTTCTGGACAGTTCGTTGCACTTTTGGTTTGGAGGTTAAAGGAAACCACAATAGGGTTCATTAAGAAATCTATAGGTTCCAGAGACTCTCCAGCAAGTATAGCCTCTCACCAATCCTCATGTAGGATTTTCCTTCAGAAAATGATGAAATCGCTCTCCTAGGGTTAAGGAGGCCAAAGAAAAGAGAAATAGCAATAAAGGAAGGACAAGAAAATGAGTCATCTCCTCCTCAAGTACACCAAAACCTAGATGACACTATAGCAGATGAGATTGAGAAGGAAAAAGAAAACTGGCTTAGGAGAATCAATGAACACCTGGAGAAGCTACTAAAGAAGGAAAACAAAGACACAAACTTGCAAAGGCACATGGCAAGGTATTATTACACTAGAAACTTAATTTGCAAAATTAGGGTTAGAAACATGAAGAGAAGGCTTAAGAAAACCCTAATAAAGCTAAAGAAGAGAGACAAGCTAGATTTTCTAGCTGATGCATCTCTTGTTTTCGAAGCCATGACTAAAAAATGAAGAAGCATAAATTTTTGGCAAATTTTGAGTTTTTGGTTAATTTTGGAAATTTTAATGTACAAAAGCGCAACGTGGCCATGCTACGCTTCTTATTAGAGCATCCAAATGAGGAATGGCGCACATGTGTGGATATATTTTGACCTCTACATTACATATGTGTACTTGGTCTCTCATGTTAGCTCACAGTTTTGAATAAAAAGGCAAAAACTAACAAATTTCATGTTTCTACCACTATTTTGGACCCCACGCTGCGCTTCTAGAGTAGCCTTGGGAGATTGAATTTTTAGGTGCCTTGGAGGTGGATTTTTGCAGGCTTGAAGCTTTAGAGGCCTAGTGGACATGCCCAACTACCAGTACCATCCTTCAGTTTAGCTTGAAGATGCATCAAAATCATTTAATCAACCTTCAAACTTTCACTACGCTTATGTGCCTGCACGCTGCACTTCTACAATTTTCGCTACGCTTCTATATAAGAGGCTTGTTTCTGAGTTTTTAAGGTCAAAATTCAACTTTAGCCGATGTAATTAGTGTCAAAATATTTTTACCTAATGTAGTTGAATATTATAATGATGATTAAAGTGGATATTTCGTAATTAAATGCTTTCAACTCAAATTCAAATCAGTTTATGTAAAAGAGGAAAGTAGTTTCTAACTACTCATGATGTGGCAGGGATTAGGTAGGAGTAGGAAATAAGTTCCTAAGAAGGAGGTTTCAACCCCTAAGAGGAGGAATGTTGTTTTACATCTATATGTATTTAGAATGAACTCATAGAGGGGGTTGAATTCCTGAAGCTCATCTCTTGGACTAGTGTACTAGACATTTTTGCAGAAATATATGCAGTTGCAGCTATTTTCGTGGGATTCTTGTGATGTGGTTTGTGGTACTATGTTTCTTCATTTTTATTTATGCATTTGATGATTAATTATTTATGGAATCCATCTATATTCTTGTGGCGATTATCTCTTAAGTTTTAAAGCAAATTTCAAGACCAATATGCTTTGTTTTGTTTGAGGTTTTCACCCAAGTGTTTTCTCTTCTAAGCAAATGAATTCATACTTATATGCTCATTTTACTTCTTATTTTTCCCTCACCATACTACAATGACAAATTTATTTTGTTCCACCGATTGTATCTACCTTGCCCCATCTTATCTTTGCAACTGGTCATTTTGGATACATGACCTAGTTCTCAGCCCTAGGGATTATGTCCAACAAACCCTAAATCAAACCCTACTGTGCTAGATACCTGGCCTAAGATCTATATATTCTCCAATATCTTCCATTGAATGTGAGATTTTTTTTTGAGAGAGCCCTCTCTGATTTGGTAGGGCTAGCTACCAAGTCAAAAGTGGGTTTCAAGTTACCTCCTTGGCTTCCTTTCTTAGCCTTGGGACACTGAGGAGTGCGTTGATGGTGTTGGACCCGCCAACATGTCATGGGATCTCCCTAGTAAGAAGTCCCAATTAGACCTTAGAACATTTTGTATAGGAGTCCTAGTAGTGGGTCGTATGGTATCGCCTTGACCGCGGTTTTACACAGAGGCAAGTAAGATGTCTCTGTTGGTAGAAGGGTGTGACATATGTAGTGAGTCAAGGAAGGTGCATGAGCGGTTCTAACACACGGAGGGTGAGGTGAGTGCACCCATTGGAAACCTATGATAGCATGGAGTTAAGAAGGGAACACACGAGCTAAAATGCATCACAACATGGAAGGCAAGTGAGCTAGCAATCCAAAGTGATGGTTAAACCAACAACACATTTCAGTAAAATTGATACATACATATACAGAGAATAGCTACACACGCATGTGTAAGCAAACATATACATATATCATTTAGAGTAAACAAGATATCTGAAATACAATATGACATATGCATGAAAGGTGTTGGCTCTATTATATTAAGAAGTGTAAGTTCCATTCATACAATACATCCATGACCAACCACTAGTTCCTACAGCGGAATGTTACAGTCGTTGTCACCTGCTCCTCTAAAGAGATATACTAGGTTTTCACAATGGAGAAGCCAAGGCACGTTACAATATTGTCCAATCTCTCTCTAATATAATCCTATCGGAAGCTTGGCCAACCAAAAGCCCTTAAAATGAGTTATGAGGGACTATATATAACAAAGCGTGGGGTGTCCCTTGACATTCCCCTTTGTGACAGTTCAACTACCCTCATGACTCTTCATCTATTCTATGACTATTACATCCAGCTATTGACACTTGAACTTACACTTGACAAGACATTACATATAATCTACGCATATACCCATGTGAGACAAAATAGGCTTGAGTAAACCATGCAAGGCATCACTATGACTCGAACAACTATTGGAAGACTAGCTCTTCGACATCCTCATGGTGGTTGACAGTAGCGAACTGATGCCAAGCTCAGTAGTCCACAATGGTGTCCATGTACTCTGAGGTGACATCTTTCTGGAAATGAACTCTAGCCTCCATAGCATCCAAGTACACTGCTTGGGCTCCACTGTATAACTCGTTTGATAGCATGTGCATCATTACCTTGAGTGCGGTCAGACCAACAACATACTTGTGCATGGTGTCTGCACTGATCACCAAGTCTGGTCTGGTGGATATGTGCATCAACTCATCAAAGTACAAGTCAAGCTCCAATCGTACTTGTGCCTTTGTCTTCACCTGGGTGAGTGTCCCAATTGATGGGATCACATGTGCACGCACAATAACATCCATACTCTTGAATAGCTGTGCATAGGAAGCTTGTGGACTAGTGAAGAGTTGCGAGAGATCTTCATATTTCCCAATCTGACTCTGAATGCGTGCCTTCAACTCGACCGCTTTGGGCTTCATCATCTTATGCAAGTGTAGTAGGTCTCCCTTGTATCTCATTGTCCATGTTTGCATGTAATCAACAACAGCATGCACGTTTGACAAGATACGTGCTCTTCTAGTACAACACTACTATCAACCACTGAGATGGACAACTACCTTATGCATGGTACCAAACTTGGAATACAATGCCCACATGATTCTTTCAAGGGACAATATTTCATCTAGTATTGTCTTCTTCAATTATGCTAAGGCGGATGTTGTAACCAATTCTCCTCCTTTCTTGGTTGTCTGTAGCTCCTTAGCCATTTTCTCATTCTCAGTTATCAAGAAGCGAATACTCGAGCTAGTGGCTTCGGCTTATGATATGGTAGCATCGGCCAATGTTGTTGGATATTTGAACATGTCAGACACGATCACTCATTCCTCAAAATGCATAGGAAATGTATGATCATCTAGAGTCAACACTCTCCAAGACTGCACAACTCTATGTCGAGACTAGTCAAATGAGATGTTGTGCATCTCTCCTTCTAGCTAATCTCCAAGTATTTCAGTGTCTCCTTGGTCTCTTGGGACTTGCTCCTCTTCTAGATGCGGTGAAGCTGGTGGGTCGACCTCTTGGTGGTGAGGCATGAGGTCGATGTATTGCTCTAACTCTTGTTGCTCCATATCGTATCCATTTGTTCAAGTGCTTGCTCTATCTCCTGAGCGAAGTCCTACTCCTAAGATGGTTCACCTTGTCTACCTAATTTCAGCTATTATGATGAGTCTACTACCTGTACAGCCGTAGTTTCATCTGTCTGTACAAGTTACACCCCCTGTTGTACCTATTCTTGCCGCGCTTCCTTCTCCTGTCTGCGCAACTCCTATTCCTTCCGGAGTTGCTCCTTCAACTCATGCAACTCCTTCTTTGTTTCCTCCATTCTTTGTTTCTCTCTCTTCCTTTTCATGTTTCCCTTGCCGTGCTATTTTCTCTTTGCCTCTATTACCAAAGCTTCTTTATGCACAAGTAGGTATGCTCAGAAATTGCAACTTTTCTCTTCCTCCATGTTGTCGACAATCTTCCTCTTCCGCTTGTCACGCACTGGTATGTTTACCTATGATGCTACTACTTCTAGTGCTCTCCAAAATGATACTTCACGTTGCTTCTCTACCCATTCCACAGTGAGGTTGACCGGTTCATTGAGTCTGGAGAAGTTGTAACAATGTCTCCATGGGTCTTCCTCCGCCCAATGACATGCCCCGTGGATCCAGTTAAAATATACTCTCGTGTAGTGGTCTTTCACAATGCAATGTATGTCATACGGATTGTAACTTCAAGCATCCAATGGATATTAATTCATCTCCTCTGCTTCAACATCCACATGCTTAAAACTATGTATCTCATATAACCCGATGTGCAACAGAAGTGCGAGCCAAGATGCCTTCTTCTTCTGGTGTAGCCTAACTGATAATCCTGCTGAGATGTGATATGATACTTCTTGCATGATGAGTTTTTCGAATGAAAACTTCGGTAGAACATGTAGAGGCTTCTTCGCGCTATACATCCATATAAAGGTGCTGGACGGTGAGGCATACCAATCAGCTATGTTAATCAGTGCCTCCATTACTACCTTCGACATGCAGGGTGGATCCTATTCAAATATCATATTGTAAACCGGGGTGACAAACTAATCGTATAGTTGTGTGATAACTCCTCTGAAGCTGCTTTCGAACAAGATCTTACAATAAGTGTTCATAGAGGTCTCCACTGATGTCCATGCCCACTTCAAGCCTGGGAACTCCTGACGAGCACGAATTTCATCCAAGATGTAGGCAGACATGTAGGTTTCTACTTTCATACCTTTGGGCAATTGTCAATCCCTTGTTACCTGTTCCTTTAGCTGGTGAGCCAACATGTCAGACCAGTTGAATGCTTTGCCTTCTCTGGTCGGTTGGTCCAATGCGATCACCCAACTCTGTGGGAAGTTTTTCATTCTTTCTTGGTCATACAGATGACATGCAAACATGACCAAATATTGATACGTCTTCTGTAATATCTTTGTCTTGTAGACCTAGTTGGGTGTCATCCTGAATTTAGCCAGCTCCTTCACCCAGTTCTTCTAGAAATCTCTAGAGTTGGCAATGCTACTCGGTGGGCTGAAGGGAGTCTCCATGGTGATCACGGCTTCAACATATGATACATATGTCAATAATCTTGTGCCCTGAAGGTAGCAATCTTCGTCCTACTGACACTGCTCAATGTCATCATCTTAGGATTAGTGTGCGAGACGATCCAATGTATCATGTCCTTGCATGGGAGCACAGGATACTTGCATGCAATCTGACCAATACAAGCTGGACTTGTGAATCTTCACATAGACTTGGCAGTCTTTGAGGTCTTCCCAAAATGTCCCTACAATTGCATCACTGACCTCTTTCAATTTCATCTTGATGTCCTTATCTACAATTAACTTGGTGTCTTCATAGATCAGCAGACTTGTAAACACTTTCTCAACTACTGCTCCAGTTGCACTTCTGTCAGTGTCCTTTGATCCTGCTCTCTTGGAGGCCATTGATCCTAAACTACTAAGAGGTGAAAAACACCTATTATATTTGGAGACATAGTGACATGCATGGAAAGAAATCTGTTAGCTAAAACCAAAGAAAACTTGAGGAACGATATGCAACATACCTGGGGATTAACTAGCAAGGATTGCGCAATTTTTCTTGGGAGACTGGGAGACTAGCTGCTACAACTACGCAAAAGGTAGTCTGGGTTTTCTGCGAGGTTGGCTAGCTACTGGAATTGTGCAATGCATAATCCAGGCTGGCCTACTGGCTACTGAAATTGTGCAATGTGCAATTTTCAGCTGGCAATGGTTGCAGGCCTAGTGACTACATTGCGCAATTTTCTAGGCCAGCAGTCACTGTCCCTCATAATTGTATAATGCAAGACTAGAGGACAGTCACTGGGAAGAAATGTGAATTTTCTAAGAGGAAGACAGATCCTTCCCTCTCAGGATTGTGCAATGCTATCTTGGTGAGCAGAGTTTGGGACAAGGCTGCCCAGACACATCGACGGGCAATTGAAAGAAAATGTGAATGTGAATTCATGGTGATACTTAGTGTAAGTAGGAGTGAATGATAGTGCATGCAAACAGTAAATGAAAGATTCAAAAAATGGAACAACATGCATGTGGGTGAAGCAAGTAGCCGAATCGGCGATCATTCGTGCAAAACAGTTTCATGCATGGGACAATAGTGAGATGCTAACGAAACTGAAATGGTGCTAGTACAAGCTAGTATGCATGTAAACGATAGAAAACATTCACACAAATCAAGCAAACAACACTCACACAAGACAAAACACAAAAGGTGAAAGAAATTATGCAAAAGACAAGTTAAGCTTACTTACCCATAAATAGCTGAGTTGGATCTGTTAAAGACTCCTCGATGTGATGTGGGATGTCAGAGCTCCAAGATCAATGTGAATAAATGAGCTTTGAAGTGTGAAATAAATAAGTTTGAGGCTCATGACGCACATGCCACAAATCTAACAAAAAGCGACACTTGGAGGAAATATTCTGAAATGATCTTTGCATGTAACCTCCAGCTGCTAAATATAGCCCCCTAAAATCTAGGGATGTTTTTTTCATGTTGCTTTTTCTATTCCGAGAAAAAGCAACCCATGCATGCAAGTCAATTTTTCTTGGTCCCCGGTGGAACCGGTCAACTCAATGGCACATGCAACAACCTTTTCAGCTGAGGGGAAAATTTGGGCATTTCTGGGAGGGAGTTAGGCTGGTTGCCTAGAACGATTTTGAAATTTCTGGGTTGAGCAGCTAACTACTGCCCAGAATTGCACAATTTTTGGGCTAAGCAATCCTGCTGGGAGAGATTGCACAATTTTTCAAGTGAAGGGTGGTAGGCATATTTGCGTAATTTTGGAGCCCAGCAGGCTGCCAAATAGGATTGCACAATGTTTGGAGGGAAGGCTGGTTCCCCTTCATAATTGCGCAATTTCTTGAGGGAGCTGCTCAACTTGCAGTTGGACCAAATCCGGAGAGACAACCTATGAGGGGGATGCAACAAGCTATCATGCACAGGTTGGTAGTCTGCTAGAAAATCATTGACAAGGCAAGACATGCTACTGAGGAAGGTTGGTAGGGAGGCTCCAAAACGAAGCTAAGGAAAATTTTTGGTGGGTGGTTATAGTCATTACAACACTGGGCGACACATTGGTAAAAATCAAACTCTTTGAATGGACCTTGTTCATCAAAAGAAAGTCTAACACTTCCGAAAGTATTGTTCAATTCTCAGTTCGTCTTGGTTTCCACACTTGCTTGATTGTAAGATGTAGCATCTGCCATGCTCTTGGTCAGTCGACACACATTCCAGGCCAAGTCAACTCATTTCTTTCGATTGGGGTTGAGGGGTATATTGGTGCACAAGTAGTATAGTGGTCAGAGTCTTAGTTTCATCTTTAGTGTTACTCCGCTGCGAGCAGGCCTATATAATACCCCGGTAGAGTCACGCAGGAACAAAAGCATCGCTCCACTACCAGCGAGCCTAGTTTGTACCCCGACAAAATTACTTGCATCACCTCTCTATGTGGGAAGCCTTTCTCTTCTTTCGCCTTATTCATTTTCATTTTTTTTGAAACTTTTCACTTTTCCATTTTCATAACTGTGCATAGCACTTATTCATTTCAGAGGCGAAAGATGGATCCCAAATTATTGAGAACAGAAGAGGTTGTTCCTTCAAAGAATTAGTTTATTATATACCTCTAGTGTTCCTATTAAGTTTTCCCCCCTCACCTTACTCTACTTGATTGAGTTTCCAAGGGTTAACCCAAAACCAACTGACTAGAGTAGGTGACACTAGTTAGCGCGTAAGTGTTGTGTTTTCACCAAGGTTCACTTTGAACAATACGTGGTTTCCATTGATGTATCACGGACCAAAAGTAACAATTTCTTCACACAGAGGTAGGATGACAGATAATCAAGTAGTGATAGTTGCACAAGGCCTCTTGTACTTTACCCAGCTTGTTTCAAGAGTCATGCACAGTTTCATGCGAAACTAACCTATGAACAAAAGCAAGCAAACAAACAACAAATCAAAATACAAGTAGAATTAAATGTGAAAGCAAAGTGGGTAAGCAAAATAGCAAGCAGGAAAACAAACATGCAAAGAAAGAAATCAAATAGGCATGCAAGCAAACTAACTAAAAGAAAACACTACTCCTACTCCTAAGCTAACGGTGCATGGGCCTGATCACATGAAGTGATATTTCCAATGCAGCAATCGGTGCAATGGTTGACCCATGTTGGTGAAGGCTTGGTCCATGAGCAACCCAGTTGTGTGAACCAACAAACCAGAAAGATATAACAATGAAAACAAACACACTTCATGTTTAAAAGTGTCCACAGCACATAAGTGAGTTCAAGTATATGACATGTAATCTGTGGACTTATCAGGATGTTGTGCGAAACTACGTGTAGCTGCGAAGCATACACATACTCTTGACTGTGACATGCAAGCAAATGAAAGAAACAAAGAAAACTTGCGTCATGCATGTGTGTTTGCAATGTAAGATTCCTCCAATGCATGAGCGATGGGATCATGCAATTCGAGGGGAGGAAGCATGATCTATGTGTGAGACTGATCTTCAATGCATACAGATGATTGATGAGGAGCCTTGGTTGTTTCAAAAATTTCCTAATCATAAGTGAAACCAACCTCAGGATAGCGAGGGCTTGAAATAACCATTAACTTGGGCTGAAGTGCCTCGACAATCTGTGGGGTTTCGAATTCTTTGTCAAGTAGATCATCGTAAACTTGTGGCTTCGAAAAAATAATTGCGATAAAATCATAATCGTGATCAAATATGGGAGTAAATAGATAATGACAACTACAATCAGAAAAATCAATGATTTCATCGTCATCCTCATGATCTGATAAATTAAATAGAGGGGTAGATGAGAAGTGGACAAATTCATCCTCTATGTTTCCGGGAAAGGCATATGAAAGTTCAAGTGGATATTCAATGAATAATTTATCCTCTTTGTCGTCGTATGATGGACTGACATCTGGTGCATCCTACGAGTGATCAACAATGGGTGCATCCATAGATGAAGATACACATGCGAAATCACGGATGGTAGGTTCACCAAAGATGTCAAGAAAGAATGGAGGAGGCTCAAATAGAAGGGAGTCATCCTTCACCGAGTGTTGATGCTCAAGCTCCCAGTCATACTCTCCATGAATGAAAACTCATGTTGGTTGTGCAACACCAACTCCGTCGATGGCTTGATCCTCATTCACAAGTGTAGAGTCCAGAATGGAAGAACACAAGACAGTATCATCTTGAGGATCATTCGAGTATGAAGACAGAGGTTGTGGTACAAAATGCATATGACAACTCGATGGAGTCACAACCAAATCTACCCTAAAATTAAGCAAAGTGATGTTGGAAGGATGTGACAACTAAAGAGATGTGTGTGCCTAATCTCCCGCATCATTCTGCAGTGATGGAGTTGTTTGATGAGGGGATGGCAGACAATCACTTGTGACAGTGACCGTATCCATCTAAGATTGCGCAGCTCCATCACTGAAGTATGATGAGTGAGGCTTGGGCTCATATTTCTCCTTTGGATTGACAGATTTGATAAGGAAATACTCGAATCTGTCAATGAGATATTGAAACTTCATCTGGCTTTTCGAAGCTTGAAACTACAAAGCACGGAAGCACTACCAAAAATCATTACGCGATTCATGCAGAGCCTTCCGTTGTTGTAACAGTTTGTAGTCAAGATGTTCTGGATCAAAATGATGGAATTATCTTTAGTGAGATCACATAAGTGCTCAAGTGAGTGCATGTTGTCAGCCGGTATGCTGTACAGCCACCGTAGTGGGGATTCGCGAAGTGTGTATGCAAGAAGCATACCAGCCTGTTCGTCAGAACATCCATCTTCCTCATCAAGCATGGAAAGAAAGTCATGTAAGAACACAGGCCAGGCCACTTCGCCTTCACCATCCTACATGTATTTAAATAGGAGTTCAAAAAAATCCCTTGTGATGTGAACAGGTAAGACATGTGAAAAACATCATGGAGGGTTGAGTGTGCAAGACTCCATGATAGATGTGCAAAGGTTCAAAACAGGATGAGAGGACATAGCTTGTCATTTGGCCCTCCTTTTAGCACCAGAAATGTTGACGGTGCTGGACCCGCCAATATGTTAGGGGATCTCCCCAATAAGAAGTCCCAATTAGAGCTCAGGCCATTTGGTATAGGAGTCCCAGCAATGGGTCGTACGGTATCACCTTGACCACGGTTTCGCACAGATGCAAGTAATATGTCCTTGTTGGTAGCAAGGGTGTGACATATGCAGTAAGACAAGGATGGTGCATGAGTGGTTCGAACACACAAAGGGTGAGGTGAGTGTGCCCCTTGGAAACCTATGACAGCACGGAGTTAAGAAGGGAACACATGAGCTAAGATGCATCACAACATGGAAGGCAAGTGAGCTAGCAATCCAAAGTGATGGTTAAACCAACAACACATTTCAGTAAGATTCATATATACATATACAGAAATAGCTACACATGCATGCGTAAGCAAACAAATACATATATCATTTAGAGTAAACAATATAGCTGAAATATAATACGACATATGCATGAAACGTGTTGGCTCTGTTATATTAAGAAGTGTAAGTTCCAATCATGTAATACATCCATGACCAACCACTAGTTCCAATAGTGGAACGTTAGAGTCACTGTTGCCTACTCCAAAGAGATATACTAGGTCTGCACAACGAAGAAGCCAAGGCTTGTTACAATATTGTCCAAGCTCTCTCTAAGATAGTCCTATTGGAAGATTGGCTGACCAAAAGCCCTTACAATGAGTTATGAGGGACTATATATAGCAAAGGGTGGGGTGGCCATTGACATTACCTTTTGTGACAGTTCAACTACCCTCATGACTCTTCATCTATTCTATGACTATACATCCAACTATCGACACTTGAACTTACACCTGACAAGTCATTACATACAATCTGCACATGTACCCATGTGAGACAAAATAGGCTTGAGCAAGCCATGGAAGACATCACTATGACTCAGACAACTGTTGGAAGACAAAATCTGCAACATCCTCATGGTGGTTCACAGTACTAAGTTGTTGCCAAGCTTGGTAGTTCGCGATGGTGTCCATGTACTCTAAGGTGACATCTTTCTGAAAATGAACTCTTGCTTCCATAGCATCTGGATACACTACTCAGGCTCCTCTGTCCAACTCATTTGATAGCATGCACATCATTGCCTTGAGTGTGGCTAGACCAGCAACATACTTGTGCATGGTGTCTACATTGATCACTAAGTTTGGGCTGGTGGCTATATGCATCAACTTGTCAAAGTACAAGTCAAGCTCTAGTCCGACATGTGCCTTTGTCTTCGCCTGGGTGAGTGTCCCAATAGATGGGATCGCATGTGCATGCACAACAACATCCACACTCTTGAATACCTGTGCATGGGAAGCCTATAGACTACTGATGAGTTGCAGGAGATCTTCATAGTTTTGGATCTAACTCCAAATGTGTGCCTTCAGCTTGACTACTCTAGGCTTCTTCATCTTAGGCAAGTGTAGCGGGGCTCCCTTGAATCTCATTGTCCATGTTTTCATGTAACCAACAACAACATGTATGTTAGACAAGATATGTAATCTTCTAGCACATCACTGCTGCCAACTGCTGAGATGGTCAATTGCCTTATGCATGGTACCAAACTTGGAATACAATTCCCGAATGACTGTGTCAAGGGACAATACTTCATCCACTATTTCCTTCTTCAATTATGCTCGAGTGGATGATGTAACCAATTCTCCTCCTTGCCTGGCCGTCTGTAGCTCCTTAGCCATTCGCTCATTCTCAGCTATCAAGAAGTGAACACTCAAGCTAGTGGCTCCAGCATATGATCTAGTAGCGTTGGCCAATGCTACTTGATGTTTTCACACGTTAGAAACGATCACGTGTTCCTCAAACTACACATGAGATGTATGATCATCTAGAGTCGACACTCTGCAAGATTTCACAACTCTATGTTAAGATTCGTCGAATGAAATGTTGTGCATATATCCTTCCAGATGATCTCCAAGGATCTCAGTGTCTCCTTGGTCGCTTGGGAATTTCTCCTCTTCTAGATGAGGTGAAGCTGGTGGGTCGACCTCTTGGTGTTGAGGCATGAGGTTGACGTCTTGCTTTAACTCCTATTGCTCCATATCTGTATCCATATATTCAAGTGCTTGCTCTATATCCTGAGCAAAGTCCTACTCCTGCGATGGTTCACCTTCTTTGCCTGATGCCAACTGTTCTGATGAGTCTAATACCTGTACGGTGCAGTTTCATCTGTCTGTACATGTTGCGCCCCCTTTTATACTAGTTCCTACTATGCTTCCTTCTCCTTTTTGCGCTGCTCTTGTTCCTTCCGGAGTTTCTCCTTCAACTCATGCAACTCCTTCTTTGTTTCCTCCATTCTCTGTTTCTCTCTCTACCCTTGCGCTATTCTCTTGTTGCATTGTTGCCTCTTTACCTCTATGGCCAAAGCTGCTTTCTACACAATTGGGTCTACTTGGAACTTACAACTTTTATTTTCCTCCATGCTATCAACAATCTTCCTCTATCCGTTGTCACACACTAGTATGTTTACCTATGTTGCTGCTGCTTCCAGTGCTCTCTAGGATGTTGTTTCATGCTTCTTCACTAACCATTCCATAGTGAGGCCGACCAGTTCATTGAGTGTGAAGAAGTTGTAATAGTATCTCTATGGGTCTTCCTCCACCTAATGACATGCCTCGTGGATCCAGTTAAACTATACTCTCGTGCAATGGTCTTTCACAAGACAATGCAGGTCATATGGATTATAACTTTAGGGCATCAAATGGATATTTCTTCATCTCCTCTACTTCAAAATCCACATGCTTGAAACTTTGTATCTCATATAACCCGATGCGCAACGGAAGTGTGGGCCAAGGTGCCTTCTTCTTCTAATGCAGCCTAGCTGATAGTCCTACCGAGATGTGATATGATACTTCCTGCATGACATGTTTTTCCAAGGAAAACTTCGGTAGAACATGTGGAGGCTTCTCCATGTTGTACATCTGTATGAAGGTGTCGGACGGTGAGGCATACCAATTAGCTATGTCAATCAATGCTTCCATTGTTGTCTTCGACATGCAAGATGGATCATGTTTGAATATTATTGTGTGATAAGTCCTCTAAAGCTGCATTCGAAAAACATCTTACAATAAGTGGTCACAGTGGTCTCTATCAATGTCCATGCCCAATTCAAGCCCAAGAACTCCTAACAAGCATAGATTGCATCTAAGATGTAGGCAGACATGTAGATTTTTGCTTGCATACTTTTGGGCAGTTATCGAGCCCTTGTTACCTATCCCTTCAACTGGTGAGCCAACATGTCAGACCAATTTCATGCTTTGCCTTCTCGCCAGTTGGTCCAATGTGATCACCCAACTCTATGGGAAATTTTCCTTGCTTTCTTGGCCATATAGACGAAATGTAAAGATGAACAAGTATTGATATGCCTTCCATAGTATCTTCGTCTTGTAGACCTGGTTGGGTGTCATCTTGAATTTAGCTAGCTCCTTCACCCAATTCTTCAAGATATCTTTGGAGTTGGCATTAATGTTGGGTAGGCTAAAGGGAGTCTCCATGGTGATCATGGGCTTCGACATATGATACATCTATTCATAATCATGTGCCCTAAAGGTAGCAATCTCTATCCCGCTAATGCTTCTCAATGTCATCATCTCAATATCAGTGTGCAATACGATCCAATGTATCATGTCCGCACATGGGAGCACGGGATACCTGCATGCAATATGGTACAAGCCAGACTTGTGGATGTTCACATAGACTTGGCGGTCTTCGAGGTATTCCCCAAATGTGCCTGCAAATGCATCATGGACCTCTTTCCATTTCATCTTGATGTCCTTGTCTACAATAAACTTGGTGTCTTCATATATCGACAGACTTGTAGACATTTGCTCAATGGCTTCTCCAATTGCACTTCTATCAATGTCCTTTGATCCCGCTCTCTTGGAGGCCATTGATCCTAAAATGATAAGAGGCAGACAAATATATACTAGATCTGGAGACATAGCTACATGCCTGGAAAGAAATATGTCAGCTAAAACCAAAGAAAACTTGAGGAACGATATGCAACATACCTATGGATTGACTGGCAAGGATTACGCAATTTTTCCTTGGAGGTTGGAAGATTGGCTACCAGAACTATGCAAAAGGAAGTCTGGGCTATCTGGGAGGTTGGATGGTTGTTGTAATTATACAATGCACAATCTAGGCTAGCCTACTAGCTGTTAGAATTGCGCAATGCACAATTTCAGCTGGCAATGGTTGCAGGCCCAGTGACTGTATTGCGCAATTTTTTGGGCCAACAATCATTGTCCCTCAAAATTATGCAATGCAATACTAGAGGACAATCACTGGGAAGAAATTCACATTTTCTGAGGGGAAGACAGAGCCTTCCCTCTCAGGATTGCAATGCTGTCTTAGTGAGACAGGGTCCAGTCCAAGGCTGCCCATACCTGCCGACAGGCAAGTGAAAGAAAATACGAATGTGAATGCATGGTGACACTGAGTGTAAGCAAGAGTGAATGATCGTGCATGCAAATAGTGAATGAAAGATTTAGAAAATGGAACAACATGCATGTGGGTGAAGCGAGTCGCTGAATCAGCGACCATTCGTGCAAAATAGTATCATGCATGGGACAATAGTGAGATGCTAATGAAAACTGAAATGGTGCTAGTACAAGCTAGTATGCATGTAAACGACAAGAAGAGTTCACATAAATCAAACAAACAACACTCACATAATCCAAAACACAGAAAGCGACAAAAATGATGCAAAAGACAAGTTAAGCTGACTTACCTAGAAATAGTTGAGTTGGATGTGTCGAAGACTCTCGAATGTGTTGTGGGATGTCAAAGCTCCAAGATGGATGTGAATAAATAAGCTCTAAAGCATTGAAAAAATAAGTTTGAGGCTCATGATGCGCATGCCACAAATCTAGGAAAAAGCGACACTTGGAGGAAATATTCTAAAATGATCTTTGCATGTAACCTCCAACTGTTAAAAATAGCCCCCTAAAATCTAGGGATGCTTTTTGCATGTTGCTTTTGCTATTATAGGAAAAAGCCGCCCATGCATGCAAGCCAATTTTTCTTGGTCCCCGGTGGAACCAGTCAACTCAATGGAACATGCAACAGCCTACTTAATTGAGGGGAAAATTTGGGTATTTCTAGGAGGGAAATAGGATGGCTGCCCAGAAGGATTGTGCAATTTCTTAGCTAAGCAGCTAACTACTGCCCAGATTTGCACAATTTCTCGGCTGAGCAGTCCCGCTGAGAGGGATTACGCAATTTTTCTAGTGAAGGGTGATAGGCAGATTTGCGCAATTCTGGAGCCCAGCAGGTTGTCAGACAGAATTGTGCAATTTCTGGAGGGAAGGTTGGTTCCCCTCCATAATTGTGCAATTTCTGGAGGGAGGGCTGGTTCCCCTCCATAATTGTGCAATTTCTTGAGGGAGCTGCTCAACTTGTAGCAGGGCCAAGTCTAGAGAAACAACCTATGAGGGGGATGCAACAGGCTATTATGCACAGGCTAGCAGTCTACTAGAAAATCGCTAAAGCGTGTGTACTTGACAAGGCAAGACATGCTGCTAAGGAAGGTTGGTAGGGAGGCTCCAAAACGAAGCTAAGGAAAAATTTTAGAGGGTGGTTGTAGTTGCTACAACAAAGTGCTAACACCATCTACTGAATTATATTTACCAAAGATGAAATCCAAAGGAAACTTTGGCATATAACCCAAAAAAGCTTCACATGGAGATACTTGCTTAGATGAGTGCTTGGCATGATTGTAGGCGTGTTGGATGTAATGCAAATGCTCATCCAAAAGTTTAGGATACTTCTCACAATATCCATGAAGGAGATACATTTTTTTTTACAATATGTAATAAATTTGACTCTCAAATTCCCATACAAATGGACTCATCAACAAGCCAGAATAGCATAAAATTCCAAAGAACACATTATTGCATATACGTGATTTATTGATAGCATCACTTTTATAAAATACCCAGCTATGGGGATATGCAACATGTCGAATAAAAAATAAATGCAATATTTAACTAGACAAATAGAGCAACAATTTCTTACCTAACGAGGTTAGGGAGTTTACTTTCTGCATTTCGCTTTCTTTTGGTGCTTCTTTGGGGATGGTTACAACATGCCTACCACTTTCACCTGTCTTCTCTTTCTTAGGTGATTTCATAATTAGTTTGTTCTTCTTTGAATGTAGATGTGGATGCAGCTTCCAACATTTATCGATCCAATTCCATCTTATATTGCAATGAGTACAAAAGTTTTTGTGATAATTTCTTGGCATACTTTCTTTGGCCTTGGAAGAAGATCTTCCTTCCTGGACTCACTTCTAATCGAAATATTCACTCTCTTAACCAATACTTTCCTTTTTTGGCACTTGGCTACACAATGGTTAGGTGCGTGCCAAAAAGTAAAAGGAAATACATTCCATAAAATTTGATTCAAATCATCATGTTGTTTATAGCCATAGAAAACCTATGAATAATAAGGATGTTTATACCTTTTATGATTGTCCTTTACATTATTATTCTAGTGAGGATAGCTTGATTGACAAGGAGAACTTGACTTAGTTCTTCCTTTGAAGTTCTCATCTCTCTTTGGAGATGTTTTTCCATCAACGTCATCATCATGATATGATACTCCTTCAACTTGCAGGAGCTATTTCTTCACGAATTCCACACTAGAGGAATTCCTTGACTTTGTGGTTTTGGAGCATTCTTCAACTTTTTCTTGAACATATCCCAATCCTTCATGCCGAGGTTGTGTTATCACCTCAACAGAATTAATGATACCATGAGTATGAATTCCATTTTGGTCAACAATTTCATACCAATACCCTTGTTATGTTTCTCAAATGATGCAAAAGAAGCGTTATCATTGTTAAGATAATGAATTGAAAATGAAGTATCTTTTACCTCCTTTTCTTCTTGTGACTTTTGGTCCTCTTCTTGAATCTTAGCCATCTCCTCCATCTTCTCTTTTGTAGATGAAGTGGTAGATGAAGATTCTATAAAACCACTCTTGTGATTTAACATATAAGCATTGTTCTTTAACTAACAAGGGTACAAACACCAGTCATACCATGACCAAAAACATGTCAAGTCTAGGTGGAAGCTTCAGTCATTTAACATTCCCCAGTTTTCACTTCAATGGTATTCTGAAACATCATACATAACTTCTTCTTCTCATCCTCTTTTTCTTAAAGCAATCTTCTTAGTTTCGTATTTTCCACTTGAAGATAGGAATTTATCTCTTCCAATTCCAAGAGCCTTGTGTGCTGCAAACTTTCACGCATGCTTGCAATCTAGTCAGAACCTACTCTAATACCAGTGATCTGAAAATCGATCGTCCTCTGACACTTTGCAAGTTTTGATAAATTTGGGTCTTCAAACAATCACTTATATCATAACTTATTCAAAAGTGAATAGTTAAGTTTTAAATGAACTTAAAGATGAAACAAAATCATATGAAACCCAACATGATGAAAATGAAGAAGAGAACAACCAAGTGATAATGTAGTTCATCTAGTTTGGAATACATCTCCAAGCCCTACACCAATGGCTAGGTTGCTTTATTGATATCAACAACAAAAGAGTACATTACAAATCTTTGAATCATAAAGTAAACCTCCTTCTAGAGTGACATTGTTTCTCCTTCAAAGAAATGTTCTCCTTCAGAGAACTCTCACTCACAAGTTGACTCCCTTTAGCAAAGAAATGATAGAGCCAAAAGAAAATGACTCTCTCACTAAATGTGGCAATAGGTCCTTGTACTCATTCTAAGATCAAGAAGCACAAATCCAACTACTTCATAATGAAGTGTCGAAATGGTCTTTTCCCATAGTCATACTAAGAATATATTGAAATTGGTTTATTTAATGAATAAAAAATTGTTGTAGATGCATCCAGAAGGCTCGAAAACCCCTGTCTAGGCTCTTTTCGTGCTAAAAAAGGTCTCAGTATGGCCTCAAAAATACAAAATCAGTGTCTCTCTACAACACAAATGGACTTGGCTCTATAACTTGTTCAACATACAATTCTCTAATCACAAAAATAATGTTGCGATTGTGTCCGGTACACCTAAAAAACCCTTTTGTAGGCTCTTATTGGGCTCAAAAAGGTTGAAAAATGGCCAAGATAGGCCTCCTTGCCCCTTTCTCTGCGATTTATCCTGCAAAATGACAAAACTAGCTAACTAGGGAATGAAACTTGCCTTTGGAAGAACCACCAGGTGACTAATTCGTGTGGGCGCAACAGAAATTTCGCCAAAACAAGTGCAAATTATCGAATGGTTAAATCACTCCATTAGGCCTAAGTATTGATTCTTTAGCTCATGAAGTCGATCATATGACGTTCCATATGGCCAGGGGTGCGAACCAAAGGCCACGCACCCGCCAATACTGCACCCCTAGTCGTGTTGTATGCTATGTAGCTCGGGGCTGGGACACATGCCTGCCTTGATCCCCAAGCCTTCCTCCTATGGTTTTGGGATGTTAAATGTAACCTGGGCAAGGCTTACCACCCCACCCCTCTCACTTGGAGCTATGGTCATACAATGATCCATACAACCTGGGGTTGGGGCCATGTGCCCGGTCCCTTCGACAAACTTTCGGCACAAATCTCAAGGGCCATGTTGCACCCTCTCATTGGGCCACATGACACCTCTCGATTGGTCCACATAAAAACTCAACCACCAATAAAAATCGGCCATTTGTCCCCATACAACCATGCCATGTGTCAACACGTGATTGGCCCATCTATCTGTCGTACCTACATAGTCAATTGTTTATGTTAGCACAACATCACATGTATGGCTTGCCTAGTTAGCAACCCAGTGAACTTTTCCAGATGACTTTTTAGTTGTTTGCCAAAAACTTCAGAACGCAATAAATTTCACATATAGTGTTAGATTTAGGCGATTCAAATGTCGTTGAAATCAGAATGATGAGATATATGATTTAGCACTAGTTTTGAGTGATTTCAAACACTTTGATTTTTTAGCATATTTTTTATCCTTTGGATCATATTCAATAGAGGCGATAATATACCGCGTGCCAATTATTCTTACTGGTGGGTTGATTTGACCCACAAAGTCTATTTCCCATTTATCAAAAGGTTGTAACATGATTTGGTATACTAAGGGCATGTCGTCTGACCTAGATGGTTTCCCTACATGTTGGCATATATTGCAGTTTTGACAAAATTCTTTTGCATCGCCATGAAGGTGGGCCACCATAGTCCTACGTGCAAGATCTTTTGATTCATGGGTATTTATGTGTAAAGTCCTAGAACAACACTTTCATGCGCCTTCCCAAGTATTGTAGGCCACTCTTGCTCCAATATACATCTACACAGTATCCAGTCTATGCCTAATTTATACAAGTAACCTGCAATGAGTTGATAATCCACTTCCTTTACTACCAACTACTTATTTTGGGCAACAGTATACCCTTCTCGTGCCATCCTCATACTAAAAAATTGTGTGATCTCCACAAAATGGTTGCCTACCATAATCACAACGAAAAGCTATTAGATTATCTTCTAAATTATCTGTGTCTTTGCATATGGTCATGAGCGATAAGTGATCAGGTCCCGCATTCAATTTTCCTGGCTTGACCACCACTTAGAAGTTGTACTCCTAAAAATACAGCAGCCACCTGGGAATCCCCACCTCCCCTAACACTGACTTGTTTACAAAATACTGAAAATACAACAACCACCTGCAACTTCCCCCAACATTGGCTTGTTAACAAGGTATTTCAATGTAGAGTGGTCGACGTATAATTTAAACTTGTTTCCCAACAAATAATGTATCAACTTCAGCTCATACACCATCACCAATCCTTCTCTCTATTGTGGTGTGGTTTTGTTTTTCGATGGAAAATTTCCTACTTGGAAACAAGAAAAGATGATCTATAGATGGAGAAAAACTCCCTAGGGTTTCCTAATTTGCGGGGCCTCACTCATGAAATTTTGAGGTGGGGGCACCAGCCTAGTAGTGCAACCGATTATGTCAAGGTGAAGCAGAGCAATGATGGGGAGGAAAATGAAAATAAATCCACGCTGCTTTCTAAGGTCGAGAGTCGTTTAGTCTCTCGCGTGAAGAGAATTTTGCGCAGGGTAGAAATCAACCAGGGCATTGAAACCATTAAGGATTTCCCCTTTGGATGTTACCAGAGACTTCCCAAGCCTTCTTCCTTTCATTTTGTTTCTTGTAGGGAGCTGAGGGTTCATGGGAGTAGAAGAAAAAACCATCGTAGTTTCAGTTTCTATAGTGACACCGATGGTTCTTATGGTTGGACTAGCGAAGGCGGTCGTAATTCTCAGTTCAATTTTACACCCAAGAAAGACCTTGATTCCTCTCATGGGCCAAAAATGAGAGGGACCTTTCTTAATTTCGACGGCTACCATGATTAGCGAACATCTCGGAAACCTTCCCCCCTTCTAGTTCCATTGTGGCCACCACCAAACTGAGGGCCGATACGCGGTCCATAATTGACAAAAAACTGGCGAAATTTAGGGCCGAGACACTGTCCATAACTGAGAAAAATATGCAAGAGATTGTGATGGCGTGCAACATCAATTTGGAGGATGTTTTTGATATTGAAGATTTTCTGCATTGTTATTCCCGTCTCACTTCTCCCTTCTAGATCGACATAGTTAACCGGTTTTTCATGGACACTTGTGGTGAGTTCCTCAATCTGCTGAATGAATGATTCGACACATGGGATTCGAACCATGAAACTCTATATTGATCCATTGATTTTCCTATCCAGGCTTCTAATTTTCATTAATTAGATTACCATTTTCATCCACAACTGTAAAGTGGGTATAACAATTTTTCCTTCAGTATACAGTGAGTTATCACTGTTGCGAATTTACAATTATTTGGTTGCATAGTTAAGAGTTCATCAAACTCATAATGTTATGGAACTTCAGAATTCTATGGATGGAACTTCTTAATGGATATATGTTGGCCTTGCATAAAGTCAAGAAAATCATTGTTGTGCAACATGCATAATCCCAATTTGTTATATTGTCAATATCTAGACAACAAGTGTCTTGTAAACCGTTCTTCTAGTCCATATGGGCTCCTCTGTGTCTTTTGTTGTTATCCAGAAAAGTAAAAGTTTTTCTCAAACAATGCATTCTAGTTGTGTTACTTTTATTTGTTTTTAGTATATTATATTTGTGATTAATGTTATTTAAAATTTTGGCGAAAATAAAAACATTATTGAAATATTTATATGAGTATAATTGGAATGAAATATATTTTTTTAAATTATTGAATTACTATATATTTAAAAAATTGTAATTTTATTAAAAATTGCATAATCAAATGTTGGTGGGTGATAATTGCTTTGAAAAAATAAAAAATCAAAATATTTAAACTTTTTTTTTTCTCAAAATCTTTCTAAATACAGAGATTGAGTCAATATGTTGTCCAATTTTTCCCCATCCATTTAAGTTTAACGAGTCCAGATGAGTAAACTCAATGGTATTTTCATATTTAGAGAGTCTAAAAAGATCTTAAAGAGCAACTCTAGGGAGGTCCCTTTGTCATGGTTGATAACCGGGTGTGACAAAGGTTTAATAGTATACCCGGCACAATTCCTTTTTCGTAAGTTAGTCTAATGAATTTGGATAAAGTGATAAATCTATGATCAACAGACATTTTCTTCATTTTGTTAAGAGCACGAGGGGATGGCGTAAACTTGATATTCTTCCTGAAATTTTAATGAGTCACATGAAGAAAATCTCAATAGATCTTCATAAAATTTTAACGAGTCAAATAAAGAAAATCGATATGTCTTTTTCAGTTTAACGAGCGAGGAAAAAGAGATAAAATAATTGCTCAAGTATTCTCTGTAGATGTTTTAGGAGTCCGAAGAAGATAACTCGAGGATTTTTTCAATTCAAGAGTGAGAAAAGGTCCCAAAAAAAAAGTGTGCATATCATCTTCGTACGAGTTTTACAAGCGCGAATATGGTAACTCGATGATTTTTCAGTTGAAGAGCAAGAAAAATTCCAAAAATGAACATGCTCATATATTCTTTATAGTAGTTTAATGAGCCCAAAGAAGTAGACTCAATATTTTTCAGATTAACGAGCAAGAAGAATACCATCAAAAGAATGCTCAGTCTTCTTCGTGGTAGTTTAACGATCCCGAAGAAGGAGACTCAAGGTTTTTCGGATTAACGAGAAAGAAAAATACCATAAAAAGAATGCTCAGCTTCTTGATCCTATGCTTGATAGTATAAGGATCGATGCCGAGAATTTCCTCATAATACCAAGGGAAAACATTATAGAAGTCCTTAATAGGGAAGGTGAATCTTGCAATTTCCTCGGGATTGCAATAAGCTTGAATCTAAATATTTTCCATGATGTCTATTTTGACTGAGATATCAATGAGAATTGTCTTAGAAATATTTCCCTTGTTCCCTTCTGAATCCAAAGTTTGGACGGTTATGTAACTCGAGGGAACTACCTCAGGTGGTTCAAAAGACATGATTTTTACAGGGTTCATGTCCAAATCAGATATTGAAGCATGATGATGAGAGTTTTCCCAAGGTCGCTCCTCTAAAGACAAGATCTCTTGAATAGCTTCATCCGTAGGTAGGACTTCATCGAGGAGATCATTAGAGGGAGCCATTATGTGGGGGGAGATGGTACCATTGGCCATAACCAAAGTGACGAAAGAATCAGATGCATATTGAATGACTTGGTAAGCTAATTCGACTGGTGACAGTGACATTTGTTCTCCATAAGAGTCAATGTCAGAAGGGGCTGGGAGGATCCAAGGATCGGTTGGGTCATGAGGAATGGTGGAGACCATATAAACCCTATGTGTAACCTTGAGTGGTGGGAGAGGAAAGCAACCCATCAAGGCAGAACCCTTCAAAAGACCGGTACCAACACTAATGTAAGAGTCAGGTATGCCACCCACTAAGGGTATGGTGCCGCTAGGCAACGGGGAGTAATCTGGGGTGCAGAAGGACAGCTAGTCCACTATGACTATTCTCCCATCCAATGGAAAGAGGATGAGGTGGAAGACCGAAGACACAATGGTAGTCATGGCATAATACCAACTGTGGCCCAAAAGAAGATTATAGTCAAGATGACGTTCTACGACTTCAATGTCCATCGTTACCGTTTTCACACTTAGAGTGATGGGGTAGTTCGAAAGGTATCCTTTTCGGATGAATGTATGGCCATCGAATGCTTTAAGGGAATTTGATGGCAGAGATAGGGTTGGAGAACCCAATGTGAGCCAACATGAATTATACATCACACAGGTCGAAGTGCCTTCATCAATGATTGTTCTGTGGACAACTTTGCCTTTCGAAATAACCTACACTTGAAATGCAAGTTGGTGGGAAAGGCATGGCTTACATTTCTCCATGTCGAATATTGATAGCATGGAATCCTAAGGGTCAATCCTACCAACAGCTGAAAGAAAATATTTATGTTGTGTCAGACATGTTTGTAATACTTCAAGTGTAGACATAGTTGATGGTGCTTGTGTTAAATCTTCTACAATACTGTAGTTCTGCGAAGCACATGCAAAAGTATTATGTGTCGTATGACGAAGTGACCCTTTAAGGGGGTGAATCACAAGATCAACAACAGGCACTTTGATATGAAGATAGTTAGGTGGCGGTCGGTTTGAACTCGAAGCAGTGTCCTGAGCGTTAGCGACTGGAGCTCCACACGTTTTGGCTCGCATTTGAAGATCAACTATTTCAAAGGTGTAAACGGTCGATGATCCTTAACCAGAGGAAGGATGGTTTGAATTATCATTGCCCGCTTGTGGGGTTTGAGGCGGGTTTGAAATAATATGTTGCTGCTACTGAGCAAGGAAGGGGTTATGTAGGATTGTTGGGGTCTGGCCAATGTCCTTTTGAGAAAGAATATATGTGCATTCTTAGAGATGCGGACATCGATGTGTCATATGGTTTTCCGCACAGATTTTGCAAGGGAACTTGAAAACTTTGTCCTTTCCACTATCAGATTTTGCAGTAGCTTTCTGCTTGGGGTTGGATTGCATAGCAGGATGCTCTTCAGAAGGAGAGGTATTTTTCTTGTTCTTCTTCTTCTTGCCATTGGGTTTTTGTATAGACTACATAGAGTTGATTGCAGTGGTTGGAAGAGTAACCGATTGGGTAGATGTAGTGGTATCGACAAAAAACTAGGCAACGTGCCCGCTAAGTTGTTTTACAATAGCCCTGGAGGTAGCACCAATGAGACCGTTAGCATGCACGCTGCGTTGCTAAATAGTGGGAGCACTGGAAGTTCAGGGGGCATTGGGGATTATGTCATATAGTGTGCCAGACTGCGAATAAATCAAATTTAAGTGTTGGTAACTACGAATGGATTGGTCTTCAGTGATTGCACCTCCTAAGGCAACTTCCTTCGCAATTTGGGGAAGAAGAGATTTGCAGAACCAATCTGCTAACAGGTAATCCGAAATGGGGACCTTGATTAGTGGATAGGCAACTGAAAGTGCTTTAAAAATTCCATTGTCAGGGCACCAAAGGTATTAACTAATGAACATGGTAATTAAATGTACCACTTGGCAGAATTACCAGTAAGGGTGCGAGGGAAGAGCTGGAGTCGGATACTGTCATCCACCATGGAGTTCGATACACACCATAGATGGTAGGTGGTGACATGTGTACCTAAATCATTTCCTTGTTTCCCTTCAAACTTCGGGATGTCAGTAGGTATTTTTTGTGGGTTTGGGGGCCAATGTAATTTATGGTAGATGGGTTCATTATTCAGTTTATACAGATTAGGGATATCAAGTGTTACCAAAAAAGGAAAAGTGTTTGGTGACCCCGAGTCTGATCAGGGTGATGAAGAATGACTTGAAGGACCCTGCAGCACGCCTATCATATTGTTACCAATAGGACACATAGGATTTACTGGATAATAGCCTCCTTGCTGTGGTGGAACAGTCATATAGGACAGTTTTCCATAAGGAACATTAGGCTGGGGGGGGAATACTGGTTTCCCCTAGGATAAAAAGTGCCCAAATAGATGAAGTGGGTACCCAGATAGATAGAGAAAGACTTGGTTGAGGGGTTCCACTTGCCATATAATTTTCCGTACCTACATGACTGAAGCTAGACTACTATCCACTTAGGGGAGGTAAATTGATCAATGATGGTCCATCTTGTCCTATAGGCAGAGGGGGAATAGTGATGCCCCCAACCAGTATGTGCATGTTGGGAACATTGCCCCCTGGCATTTGAGCCTGGGGGTTTGAACTTAACAGAGGATTCCAACCAAAAGGATTACTGAAGGGACCCATGCTAACATCGTTATTTGGAGTGATAGCCGAAGGTCCAAGAGCAGACACAAAAGGCAAAGAAATCAACATGTACTGGGTTCTACTCATAGTATGTGTAACTAGGTTGCTCGGACCTGGCATACTATGGATAGCAGAGTACCCAATCAGTTGTGTGTTACTGACTATTGGTGGGGGAAGTGATGGTGGACCAAAGTTGTCCACAAAATATCACGACCCATTAGTCGTCGGGGGGATATTGGATGTTGGTATTGTTGAAGACATGGTAGGTACAGGTGCTACCTGAATCAACACTAGCCGCAGAGGATCCATGAGGGGAGGATTATAAGGAGGTACAAGTCCTTTAGTGAAAAATTCCTTAGGTAGTATAGTGTCCTGGGAGGTGTTATGTGATTCACTGTTAGAAACTGGAGAATGATTTACTGAAGACAGAGAATCCAAGTCACCAAGGCTCGACTGATCCTCTAGAGTCAGTGAAGGAAGACTTTGTTGTCTCCTAGATTGACGATGAGGGCCGTATGTAGCCACAACAACCGATATATTTTATAAAAAAAATTATAGTGATATTTTATTATATTCTCAGTGATAACAAACCAACACCTAAAAAATAAAAAATACTCTAAAAGTCAATCAACAAGCAGTCGAGGGATATGACTCTGTCTGATAACCACCATTTGTTGGAGATGAAACTTAGTATCACAATGGCTAAAAGAGAGAGTTGGCCAAATGTATAGTTACAATTACTCTTGAGCTTTGCCCGAACCTCAAATTAAGGGGCCAAGTACTCTCATGAAGACGAGAACCCTACTAAACTGAAGGTAGAGTAGGTTCATTTGTTTAGGTACCAGGGCAACCTGCCCCAGTCCCCTTATGTTCATCCCTAAAAAATTATGGCCACTATGGTTACCTCAAATCATAGACACTACCTAGGGGAACATGGTCGTAGATAGTACGCTATGTGGGCAGGATTCTTGAGTGCCTCACTGAGCTTTGATATCCCATAAGGGATCTCCGATATACAAAATACCCAATGGATATGCAATCGAAGGTGGGTTTCCTTCTCTCACATTCCAATATTGTCTCACATTTGACTCTGATTTGATTGAAGCGGTCCCAAATAGTATGAGTGCAGTAGGATTTTACTCTCTTTAACGACACTAGTCTCAGTTTTACGATCTTGGGCAGTTAACTCACCACTGCCTATCCCAAGATCCTAGCCTAGACTAATATGTGTGTATGCTCAAAAAGAGTTGTTGATTGCTTTTATTATGAGATTTATTTTAAATGTACTTTATTAATGTCTTTAGAAGGGGTGTTGATGTATGGAGTTTTGTGAGACTCTGACGCAAACCATGCAGAAAATATGCTTTGTAATTTCAATTCGATGAACAAGTTATTTCTACAAGGAGAGAATCATTTATACATCAATTCAGCACCATGCATCCAATGCAGTAAACACATGCACAACTTGCAGACATGCAATGCTCTCTAAAAACTAACCCAATATACAGATGCAGAATATAACCAACTAAAATAGAAAATAATAAAAAATGTTTTTTCATTTTTCTTTTCAAAAAACAAATGCACTTAAGTTATTTATCTAAAAAGAAAAAATGATCATGAAACAGGCAACCAAGCACATTGCACAGCTACAAATCCTTGAATCAAACTATAAGCAGCTTCCCAACCCAAGAATTCACATAGCAGGTTGTTTATCAAGATAATGATTGGCTAACGCACTTCAGGAAAGGCTACAAGGCACTAATGCTAGGACTAATGCTCTGCTTGCAAGCCTGTGCAGCGTTATAACACTTTGGTTTGCACAACTAGGGTGTGTTACTCGAGCAAAGGCTATAAACAAAGTCATTTAGGCTTTGATCAAAGGTTGAGCATAGTAAATAAGGTTGTGAAGTGTCCCGAGTGGTTAGAATGGGAACCAAGAAGAACAAGAAGGCTTGGAAAGAAAGATAGATTCAGGAACTTGGGAGGTAAAAACTGGGAACTAAGTATAGTTCATAGCAGAGTCGCCAATTCTACTATAGGGATTAATTCACGGGTAGTTGTGGCTGGAATACCCTCAAGGATCTTCCTGGGATCCAAGGAAGACCGTTTCAGATTAACTGCAACTGTCACAAAGAAGCATACATATATCCATATCAATGCATAATAATCAAAGAGAAGAAGAGAGATTACCTCAGTCCTTGGTGCAGCCCTGTTGGAGAACACAATGTAGCAAAGTGGAAGACCCTTCTGCTAGCTCCTAGATCAACACCTGCACATAAACAAGATGAAGAGTAATCCTACAACATATAAACTCTGGAAATTAAAGCATTCATACATAAAGATATAAGACAACATGCATCTAAGCTACTTATAAATTATGGTATTGAATCAACATGTATATAAACACTACATCAACACCATCAAGTAGACAACACAGTAGCAGATCTATATTATTATATTGAAGAAGAATGATTACAACCATCTTGGCTAGATCAAGCTTCCTCTAGTCCTCAAGCTCCTCTCTCTCTCTCTCTCAACCTCTTGGCAGCATAACAACTATATCTCATACAAAATTTCGACAATCATTTGACAACCATTTGACCTCCATCACAATGCCCAAGCCTCCAATATATAGATGATGAGAGGGTTATCCTTGCTAATTGTCTCATGAGTTCCATTGAGGCAAAATCTAGGATGTTTCCTTGCTTTATTTCTCTTTCCCTTTCCATGAGACTCTGTTAGCAATAGAAATATCCTTAGTTAGGTCAGAGGTAGATGTTTCCTACTTTTTTGGGCTGACATTTGAGTGAAAAGCGTAGTGTCAATTAGTCAACCCACTCTTTGACCTCTAGAATCTCACAAATCTTGGGTAACGCGGCCCTTTAGGAAAAACAGTGAGTTAACCTAGGGACTAACACCCTTGGCTAGTACATGGGGAGCGTTCTAACTCCTATTGCCTATTTCTAGGGTGCGTTACCTTGAAAAATAGGCCTATGAATTAGGTCATGTGCTTAACCAAACTGTCTTTCTCTTCTGAGCTGATGAGGTCTTTTTCCTGTATAACACAGACCCAACACGTTTTCATGCATATGTTTTTATTGTAGTTGGACTATTCTAGTTGCTTTAGCAATGAATTTTTTTTAACTTACGCATTTGTGTATGAACTATTTTGTACGCAATTGTATGAATCTTGTTGTAGATGTGTTGTTGGTTTAACCCATCACTTTGGTTTGTGGATTATTCCTCTTTCCATCTTGTGATGTCATTCTGCTCGTATGTTCCTTTTAGTCCATGTACTATTACAGGCTTGTAAGGGACACACTTCATTTTCCCCTCTGTGTATTAGAACCCCATGCATCTCACTTGACTCGCTGCAAGGTCACACACTTTCTTCTGACAAAGTTATCAGACTTACCTCTGCGCGCTACTGCAGTCAAGGTATTACTTTACTACCCACCGTTGAGACTCCTTCTCCAAATGTTCTGAGGTCTAGTTGGGACTTCTTATCAAGGAGATCCCTTGACATGTTGGTGGGTCCAGCACTGTCAAAATTTCTGGCACTAGAAAGAGGGCTAGATGACAAATTGAGCCCTCAAAGTTTTCTTTGAATCTTTGTACATCATTCATGACTTACATTTCGATCTCAACTCCAACATGTTTTTCTCGTGCATATGACTTCGAAGTATTAGAGGATGTCATAGATGACTTGTCACGTATCAAGTACGATGGTGAAGGCAGAGCAACCTTGTTAAGACACAGAGTTGCCTTATTAGGCTTTTGTGAAAGGAATGAAGTCCCTTCGGACGACATTGCCTACGGGTTGTTCACTTACATGTTTGACGGGCATGCTAACCAATGGTGTCGCATATTTCCTGCAACCTCTATTCACTCTTGTGATCACATGATCAAAGAGTTAATCCATTTTTTCTATCACTATGACTGCAAAGCACTCAATAAAAAAATTATGGAATTATGGAAAGCACCCGATGAATCTATTGCGCAATTTTGGGATTGCTTATATAATCTTGTTTTCCAAATACTTGAAGATGAAACTGATTGGAAATTTCTCAAAGAAATATTTCAGTATCTTATTCACATATCTAAAAACCCACATGAATTGGAATCATTCGAACCCCTCCCAGCATACCTCGGTGTTAGAGCTTCCATATCTAAGATGGACAAGGTTATTGTCACAAGTTACCCTCCATCCTCTTCTCAACAAACAATGCTAGCTTCGTAGGACGAGGTGAGACAAGCTGTGAACCCATCTGTTGAACTGTCACATCCTCCCACCCCACATGCTCTAGATATCTGCGTAGATTTGGACTACAAACCTAATGGTTGTCATGAGGTTTTGTCTGTTCAACCTCCGTCCTCTAGTTCCTTTGATCCTCTGGATTATACTGTGTTGTTTTCACATGTTCTGAACTCCGCCTCTATTGTTCATTAGGATCAAGTTGTTGACGGAGTTGGTGTTGAGCAACCAACCTGTTGTCATTTTTTATGAGTGATGAGCCTAATCATTAGGTAATATATGGGCCTTAATTCACCTCCTAGCTCAGTCAAACCAACTTTTCTCACAACTTATTATATGTTTTGATTATATTTTATTTAATGAGATGAGTTAGAGTGAGATATTATGCCTAATGTACAAATATGCATTGAATGTAGGTTTGGAAGAGAAAATCAAGGAATTTTGGCAAGACTAAGGTTTGAAACTCGAATGGGATAATGGAGAGAGATTGTAGGAGGTAAATCCTCCTCGTTTACTCCTCCTATACTCAAATATTCCTCCGTTAATCACACTAGCTCGGAGTACAAGCAGCCAAGTCATGAAGATTAGAAGGTAGCCAAGCAAGTGATAGATAAAGAGTCAGTTCATCTCAAGTTTGGGATCCAAGCCTCCCTAAATTTAAGGAAGTCGTTGGGGACTTCAATTGTATAAGTAGAGAGGCCTAGAGCCTCATTAGGATTCAAATTTGTATTGCAAAGACACTAGTTATTTTTGAGCTCTAGACTTGTGGAAGACCTTTGATTTAATTTTCTGTTTTGGTAATAAGAATGATATTTTTCTTGATTCAGCACTAAGTTAACTTAGAGGGCTTAAGCTCTTGGGTTAGGGCCTAACCCTAGCAGCAAAGGTTCCTCTTCTTGTTTATTTATGCTTAGCTTAGTTTTATAGATTCATGGTTAAACTGTCTTTAGAAGTCTTTCATTGCAAATAGTGTAGATTTGATTAATTGTTTATTAGTTTGCTTCCATTTGTGCCTTACTTCAGTAGCAGGTTAGAAGGGGTAAAAGAGGCACCACAAAGATGTCAGTAGGTGTCTTGGCCTCACTTCTTCCTTCTGGGATCGTGATCTGAGGAAAAGACCCTTATGCAGCCCAAAAACATGGATTTCCATTTATTTCATGATGTTTAGAGTTTTTTGTACTTAAACTAGCATTTGATCAGTTTTGCAAAGTAGGATTTCATTTCCATCTCTTCTATCTTCATTCTTGCAGCATATCTCATCCATGATTCCATGTTATTCAGAAATTTCTTCATGCATAAGGTAGACAATTAGTTCATCAAATTCTGCATTTTTAGCTCATGGGAATTCTTCTTGTTTACATCACTTTTTGAAAATCACACATGTTTCGATGCAGAGAAGGTACTTTAGAAGTAGACAGAGATCTCATATCAAGCAACCACCTTCCAACTTCATCCACCAATAGGCATTCCTTTTTTTCATCAAAACCTTCACCAATTTCATCTTTTACATAGAACCTCAAGCATTTTGAGTGAATCCAACCATCTCCTAAGCTTTGTTTTGGGTTTTGAGTGATCCTAGGAATTTTCTCACTCCATTCCACCCATCAACCACCTTCCCTAAGCCTTCTATCACCTCCAACACCCATCGTTTTGCTCACGGCTGCATCCTGTAGAAATAAAGGGAATCCTGTAGGTTTCTAGTACATCTTGTAGGTTTTCCTATAGTGGCCTGTTTTGAGGCCGAATTGAGGGAAAACCTCTAGGAGGCCTCCCAAGGTCACCCAATGGTCCCCCAAACCTCCAACCATCTCCTGAACCTTCCAGCCATCCACCAGCATCCCTAAACCACCTATCATATCACCAAGAGAGATTAGTTTGCACACTTGATTTTTCATGAAAAGCATAAAAAGACAAAACAGATTTATTATAGTACTTTACATGCATAACAGTTGTGTTTGATGTTTTTAACTTCCATGCTTAGGATAGTAGCATTTTGTTCATGTTAATTTAGCATCATTGCAAATAATTTCTCTTAGCAGTTAATTAGGAAATGGTGTGCCTTAGCATTGAATCTCAATCTTTTTCATTATTGCAGTAGATCAACTCTCTCTTAGAGTAGATTTCTATTTCTTTCATCAAGGAACCAAGCTTCTTCTAAATCCATAAAAATCTGGCTTGAAAACCCTAGTGGTCTCTCGCCAGCTAAACAGTGACAAAAGGCAGAGCCAACACTTTTACTTGTGTATACAACACTGTCACCTCCAAGTTTGTACGAACCCCTGGTTGATAAAGTAAAGCTGGTAGCCCAAGAGTTGTAGCATTCTTGCTACAATATTGGTGCTCATCACCTTTTGGCATCGTTGCCGGGGAGGTGTCTGAGTAATATGTGATTACTGCTTTCTTTCTTCTATTTATTGTTTCTACTATTTTGACACTAGTTTCATTTTTGCAAAAGTAATTTAGTTTGCTTCCTTTTCATTCTGCATTCTTTGCTTTCCTTTCCATTCTACAAGTTAGATTTCAAGAAAGTAGTTAATCTTCTCATTCAGTCAATAGTTCTCATTCAGTCTACAATTTCAATTCTGCAAGTTATATTTCAATTCAACAATTAGTTTTTCATTCAGTTAGTAGTTTTCATTCAATCTATAATTTCAGTTCTGTAAAGCACTTTCAAATGTTGAAAAAAAACACACAAAACCAAACCAAAAACATTTCCTTTCATGCATCGTAGGAATAGGGATAACTTAGGGAATTTTTTACCAAATACCCCCACTGCATCAAACAACTAACCTTCCTTCTTCTTCGGTGGTTGTGAACTAGAGGAACCCTTAGGTGAGCAACCAGACATATTTGAAGAACCTACAGCAAAAGAAGAAGAACCCATTCCTACCGAGCCAATGAATGAAAACAAAAATGACAGAGGGAATAGAGAGAGAGTTGAGGGTGCCTTCCCCATTAGGGAAACCAATGGGGAAACTAAGATGAAAAATATAAGCTCCTCTGCCCTTCCTCATTTCCATGGTCTGGCCACAAAAGATCCTGACACTTTCCTATTTGAGTTTGTTGTTATATGCCAAACCTATGACTATACAGATGATGAGAAGAAGTTGATACTATTTCCATCTACCCTCAAGGATGCAAGTTTGCGTTGGTTCATGGGTTTACCTAGGGCTAGCATCACAACTTGGGCTCAGATGTAGCAAGCCTTCAACAACAAGTATCGAGACTACTAAGGTCTAAGGATACTAAAGAAGAAATTTTTAGGATGACCTTAGGTAATGATGAATCCCTAGAGGATTATGAAGAAAGATTCCAACTTAGTTACAAAAGGGTCAGGTGCACACTTGACCCTGAGTCACTGAAGTTGGTCCTGCTTAGAGGAGTAAGGGAAGACCTTTTGGATACCCTACACTTGTTAGCAGGAGGAGATATATACTAGTTACCCTATGAGGATATCAAGACTGTCTTTAGAAACCATTCTAGGGTAGCTAGGAAAAAGGGTAGGGGAAGTCAACCTATGGTCAGTACATCCTCTTCCAATTCATCCATCAAGGGTGAAATTGGAAACATGCTGGAATATTTCAAGAGTGAGATGTTGCAAACCCTTGCCTTACAGATGGACACTATGAACATTAGGAGAAAGAAGGAGGAAGCAGAGAGAGCCTTGGCCATTTTCTATCCTAGATGCACCAAGAGACACCCTAGGAATGAATGTCCATTGAATTCTATTGAGATTTTCTCAGTCTATGAAGAAAACCACTCCACGGACAAGTGCCCTTCTTTTCCTAGACTCAAAGCTATATATCAAGGAGCTGAAGGGGTCACTGAGAAGCTCTATTACATAAACCAAAGGAGACCTCATGGGCCTAGGGCATACCAGCAGGGAATGCAAGGGTCATCCCATGCATATTACAACCCCAGCCAGACCACATCCATACCTTCTTGGGGACCCCGTGCTCATCCTTCCTGGTCTACACCTCCTCCTTGGTCCTTTGCATCTCAGTATCATTCCCAACTAGCCAACCAATCATTTCAACCATATGCTTTGCCACAGCCTCAGTGGAATGCACCGCCCCGCAGGTGGAGGCCCCAATACAACAATGTCCTGCTTTATTACCTTCACCACCTGCCCAACCATAGCTGTTACACTCTACTCCACCTAAACAACCCCAGATCCTTGCCCAGCCAAATATGAACCTGAATAACAAACATGTACAACAAGCATACAATGGAGAGACATCATATCCATCTTATGTTGTGGAGATCCAGGAAATTAACGTGAGATATGGGAGAGTTATCCTAGATAACCAACCTCCACCTCCACCTAGGGAGGTTGAAGAAGAAAGAGAGGAAAGCATTCTTAAATTAAATCCACCCTTTCCTGAGAGATTAACTGAATTACTCCAGCCTACCCTAGAAGAGATTGAGCTTCTGGGAGAATTGAAAAACCTATGCGTCGAGATTCCACTTCTCTAAGGCATCAAGGATGTACCTATTTATGACAAGTTGATTAAGGAGAAGTGTTTCAAGCATCTAGGGAGGCGAAGAAGAGGTGCCCCTAACATTAATGTCATTGGACAATTGTCCGACTTAATGCTGGGGCAGGTAATCTGTCCAAAGTATTTGGACCCTAGAAGCCCTGTTGTAGATGTGCACATCAATGGCACCATTGTCCCATAGGAAGACCAGGATAAAACCACCTTCACTTGTCCTTGGGGCACTTTTTCCTATAGGGTCCTTCCTTTTGGCCTATGAAATGCTCCTGCCACTTTCCAGAGTGCAGTCCTGAGTATCTTTGCTGAGTTGTTCCATGACGCGGTAGAAATCTATATGGATGATTTCACACCTTATGGGGATGATTTTGAGGAGGCTTTGTCCAACTTAGGTAAGGTACTACACAAATGCATTGAGATGAACCTATCTCTCAATCCCGAGAAATGTGAATTCTTGATGACTGCAGGGACCTTGCCGAGTCATTCAATATCTCAACAAGGACTACAGGTGGACCCCAACAAAATAGTTATCATCCAAAGGGTCCCACCTCCTCAAAAGTAGAGAGATGTCAAAAGTTTCCTAGGGTTACCAGGATACTACTGAAGGTTCATAAAGGACTTCAGCAAGTTGGCCTCTCCTTTATTTTGGTTATTGGCCAAGGACTCTGAGTTTATATGGTCAAAAAGATGTCAAGAGGCCTTGGACATCCTGAAGAACACGTTAACCACTGCCCTAATTCTTCGAGGCCCAAATTGGGCCCTTCCCTTTCACATTCATGATGATTCCTCACACAAAGCCATAGGAGCATCCCTAGGAAAGATAGATGAAAAATCGCCTTATGCCATTTACTTTACAAATTTGGGTACCCTAGAGAGCTGGTCACTGATCAAGGCAGCCAATTTACCTCCAACATGATTGAATACTTGCTCAGCCAGCACAAGATCAAGCATAGGACCTCCACTCCAAATCACCCACAAGATAAAGGGAAAGTGGTGGTGACCAACAGAGCGATGGAGGGCAGCTTGACCAAAGTGGTTAATAGCAGTAGGAAATATTGGGCAGATAGACTAGTTGAGGCACCTGGGCCTATAATACCACCTGGAAGACCACCACTGGATTCACACCCTATGTGTTGGTCTATGGGAAAAAGGCCTTGTTGTCCATTGAGTTTGAGTATAACACATTAAGGATGGAAACCCAACTAGATCTAGATCTCAGCAGTGCACAAAAAGAGAGATTTCTTCAGTTAAATGGTTTAGATGAGTTCAGAATGCAAGCCCTTCTACACACAGAGGTAACCCAACTTCAGAGGAAGATCTAGCATGATAAGAACATCAAGGATAAGAAATTTCAAGAAGGTGATTGGGCCTTGTTATATGATTCCATATATAAAGACTTTAAGGGAAAGTTAAGGACAAGATGGCTAGGACCTTATGTTATAGAAAGATGCCATGATAATGGTTCAGTGCAAATCAGAACCATAGATGAAGAGTCAATTCCTTTACTTGTCAATGTAAACCGATTGAAAGTTTACAAAAGACCATTGTCAAAGCAAGAGTTCATTGATGGTATCAATAAAACAGTGATGGTGGTGGAGCAAGTTTCAGCTCCTGCCTCATCAAATCACTGAGAGAAAAAAGAAAAATAAGGACTCAGGTGAAAACCTCCATGAGGCGCCTAAGTCCCACTATTGGGTTGAAAACCTCTTGGGGCAGCCCAATGGTGTCAAAAAAGAAAAATAAAAATCGAAATAAAAAGATCCCTAGGTGAAAACCTCTCTTGAGGCACCCAGGGCAAACAACTAGGATGAAAACCTCTCAGAGGCAGCCTAGTTGTTTTCAAAAAAAAAAAAAAAATCATGAAAATTTCTATTTGCAGGTCAGCAAGGAGGATGATCAGAGAACAAAGGAGGATCAAAAAGGGACCTATTTCACTCACATTTTTATTTTTCCACTCATTTTCATTCATCACTCCACCATTTATTTCATTTTTTTCACTCATTTGCTTCAATATACAAGGGGAATGTGTTTTCTTCAGGATCCCCTGTAAATAGGAATTACAGTGGCTCGGGAATCCTACAGGAAGTGACCCTAGGGCGATAAAATGACCTACCACGTCAAAATAATGACATCCCTACATCACAACTTCATCACCAGACCTGTCTTCACTTTCATCAACCTTGCATTCACCATAAACAAAATTAGTTTCATATATATATATATATATATATATATATATAGATATAGATATATATATATATATATATATATTTCACAGTCTTCAAGAGAAAACACAGAGAGAGAAAATGAAATAGAGAGCAGAAGGGAGCAACACCTGAGTAGAGTGTATGATTATAAATTCTCAGGGAGAAGCTGTTATAGGACATCTTGTAGGAAATCCTGTAGCAGCCTATCCCACAGAATACAAATCATGATTGCAGCAAGCTTCTAGCATGATAATCCAAGGGTAAAAGGAGCTCCAAAGTAGCATCAGCACTAGCATCTTCAACACCAAGTACTTGCACATCAAAGGAATCATCAGAGAGCAATAAAAAAAGGAAGGATAAATAGCATGCAGCCAACACACAGTAAGCACCTTAGGTCTTCAACAACTGCAGCAAGGTATTAGCACCACAGGTAAGTATCTTGCTTCACTCTCTCATTTGCATAATGTAGTCAAAAGATGTAAAGGTTACGAGTAAGTTGGTTTATAAGCAAAAGGTGGCCAGTTAACTTGACCACCTTCGTTCAGTTGATGAAGAAAAAATAGTTGGTCCTCCCACACGTGGCAGCAGTCAAGTCAAAAAAGAGAAGAGAAGGACAAAAACAATTAAGTCTATGGAGGCATGAACTAGGAGTTTATTACGAGGAGAGGGGGATGATGAGGTGGTAGTGGGGACCAATGGTCCAAAAATAGAAAATGTACCTCCGCTGCTAGCACACCACCTCACATAACTCAACCATAAGACGAAATACTCGTTGATCCCCATGCACCCATACATGCATTTACTCGAAGCTTGCTCTAGAAAAAGTCACTCTCATACCTAGGCAACCTACAGAAGAGGAAAATTCCATTTGTCTCCTATGCAGGACTTCCTATAGGATTTCACAGGAAATCCTACAGGATCGCGTAGGAATCCTATAGGATATAGACAGACAGTCTACAGGATTGGCCGAGAGGAGTTTCAGAGGGGAAAACATGGGGTTTGGCTACAAAAAACTCTATGAGGAGGTAGGCTCTATAATTACTTCCCTTTTTCAAAGTGAATTGAACAGAAAAGCCCCTAGTAGTAAGTGAATTTGGCAGCTGTGTAAGGGAATTGTCTCCACATTTTTTTTTTTCCAGTTATTTACTTCTGCATTCAAAAAAAAAAATGTGTCAACCATCTTAGCTCCTCCAAATTCACTAACAAAATGATAGGGGCGTTTAATAGAAGGGAGCCCATTAATACTGTGAGAACCCACCAACACCCTTAGGTGTTATAAATCTTCACAAGGCATAATTGGATGGGGTGTTTTGAAAATTTAAGAGGGTATGATGATGAAGTGACCTGAGATTTTTCTCTCTCCCTCATTCGACTGACCAGAATTCATGCCACTGTTGTGGTGAGAGGCCTCTCCATATAGCTCACCCATGAACTCATAAGCAGAATTACCACACTTTCCCTATGAGTGTCTTGGAGAAAGGAAGACAAGGGAGATAGCCAGATTGCCAAGAAGAAGTTACTTTTAGAGGGAGAAGAGCCCATTGAGGACAAAAATGGAGTAAGGAAAGAAAGCCTACCATACCCCTAGAATGAGGTGAGATACCACCTTATCAAATACATATAATGTGAGGATAGGTATAGTGTGGTTTATGGGTATCACTTTAGGCTTCTTAAAGAATTGAGGTTTGGAGCAGAAACACCTCCTCACCATAGGCTCAACATACCATACTTCCTTCTGCAATCACTGATAGACACAAGCATAAAAGTGCAGGAGGGAAACCACCAACAATTAGACCAACATGGGTTAATAAGAATCATCATTAAGGATGCCCTCTGCAACCTCATAATTCCTATCCAATGTGAAAATTTTTGAGACATGTAGACAGAGGAAGATATGAAATCCCTCACATATGACATTAGTCCTACTGTCAGTGAAAAAGATGAGGAAGAAACTGAAACATATGAAGAAGAAGCAGAGGGGGAAGGAGATGAGACATATGAGGAGGAAAAAGAGGAGAAAGAGAAGGAATGTGATGAGGAAATTGAGGAAGATGACAAAGAAGAGACTGATAAACAAGATGAGGATCTAGAAGGAGAAGAAGAGGGGGAAAACAAAGAGGAAAAGGGAAGTGGAAAAGAGGAGACAGAAGGCAAGGAGGAGTCACCTAGGGTTTCTCCAGAACCCATAGAGAGAGAAGCAACAGTTGCCCTCACTGCTCTTAGCACCCCTATCAAACAAAAAGGAAAAAGACAGAGGCAGACCCCCTTATATTTCAGAACAAGGAAAAGCACAAGAATAAGGCAGGGGAAACCCCAAACTCCAACCAAAATCCCCATTGTAATTGAGGACTCACCTAAACAGTAGGAGAAAATTCCTCCTCCTAAGTCTCCTATCACCTATGTGAGAAGGCCAATAACTAGATCCACCTCATCCAAAGGAAAAGAAATCCTATAGGATACATAGCAAGACCTATAGGAAGCTGAAGAAGTCCTACATGATACTTTACTAGACCTACAAGAGACTCAAAAATTTGATAATGAGGGAAGCCTACAACAAGAAACTAAAGAAGAGAACCCAGAGCTAAGGGAACCTAGCCCCCAACCTAACCCTGACTCCTACTACAGATTCATTGAAGGGGGTAGGCTCATTCCACAGAAATTTGCTATTCCATTATTCTTTGAGCTTGAGGAGAGAGCCAAAACTCATAGATGGATGCAGATTGCCAAGTCCAAGGGGGCAGAATACACTGGTCACATAGAGGATAAGATCAAGGAGATGGGCAGAGAACTAAGTAGCTTGAGGGACAGAGAGGCCATAATGAGAAATCAGTTAGAGATAGAATATGCATGGTTGAAAGGACAACTACAAGAAAGAGAGAACCAATTGGCATGTATGGCCAATCTCTCTTTGGAATTAATCCAGTGTAGGGTGCCAGCTAAATCCTATGCCCTATACCTTAAGGAATAGTGGCTACATTTCCAAATCAAGACCCTAGCACAGAGAGACACTATGCCATTTTAGTATTATAGATAATTCATTGATCTTTGTGAAAAAAGTACATTAGAAGATAGAGCCAAGATGTTTGAGTTTTATTTTCATAACATGGCCTTAACAGACATGAATGTATGAGACCCTAATGCCAAGCTAGGAGTTTTACAGCTGATGGCTTTAGCATCATGGATGAACCATGAGGAAGCAAGGGCTACAGAAATGAAGAAGATATTGGAAAAAGAACAAATAAAGCCTCTAATGATCAGAGTTGAGCAGTCCAATCCAATGGCCCTCATCATTATAAATAATTTAATTGAAAATGATCCTCAGCTTGCACCCAGGTATCTTGCTACCCAAGAGCAAGCAATTACACATTTTGAGGACATGTTCAGATTGGTAGGAGATGACAACATAAAAGCTTGCCTGAGTAGATGGAACACACTGTCATACAGTTTAAAGATAAGAGAGTACCACTCTCCTCAAAGAATGAGAGAAGCACTGAACAGGACACCCATGTACAAGCAATCTATGCAAAGGCTCAAAGTCAATTGGATTTGCTTGACACTCAGTCGACCACTTCTCTTAGGGATGCTATAAGGAAGGAAGGAAGAAGAAGAAAAGAGGCAGTGGGAGGAGGTAGAAAAGAAAGCAGGTTTCTATGAACAAGAAGAGGAAACCACATTAGAGGCATGGGATGTCAGGGAGGCCACTAGAGCTATGAAATACATGGATATTGATTGAGTTGATTAGAGGATGAGAAACACTTTCATTAGGGGGTGATGATGAGCCTCATCATTAGGTAATTATATGGGCTTTAATTCACCTCTTAGCTTAGTCAAACCAACTTTTCTCACAACTTATTACATGTTTTGAGTATATTTTGTTTGATGAGATGAGTTAGAGTGAGATATTATGCCTAGTGTACTAATATGCACTAAATGTAGGTTTGGAAGAGAAAATCAAGGAATTTCGGAAAGACTAAGGTTTGAAACTCGAATGGGACAAGCAGCTCGGAGTGCAAGCAGCCAAGTCATGAAGATTAGAAGGCAGTCGAGCAAGTGATAGACAAAGAGTTAGTTCATCTCGAGTTTGGGAGACGAGACTTCCTAAATTTAAGGAAGTCGTTGGGGACTTCAGTTGTATAAGTAGAGAGGCCTAGAGCCTCATTATGATTCGAATTTTTATTGCAAAAACACTAGTTATTTTTAAGCTCCAGACTTGTGGAAGACCTTTGATGTAATTTTCTATTTTGGTAATAAGAATGAGATTTTTCTTGATTCAGTACTGACTTAACTATGAGGGCTGAAGCGCTTGGGTTAGGGCCCAACCCTAGCAGCAAAGGCTCCTCTTCTTGTATCTTTATGCTTAGCTTAGTTTTATAGATTCATGGTTAAGCTATCTTTAGAAGTCTTTCGTTGCAAATAGTGTAGATTTGATAAAAATTTTATTAGTTTGCCTCCATTTGTGCCTTACTTTAGTAGTAGGTTAGAAGGGATAAAAGAGGCACCACAAAGCTTTCAGTAGGTGTCTTGGCCTCACTTCTTCTGTCTAGGATCATGATCTGAGGAAAAGACCCTTATGCAGCCCAAAAAGACAGATTTCCATTTCTTTCATGCTGTTTAGAGTTTGTTGTACTTTAACGAGCATTTGATCTGTTTCGCAAAGTAGGATTTCATTGCCATATCCTCTATCTTCATTCTTGCAGTAGATCTCATCCATGATTCCATGTTATTCAACAATTTCTTCATGCATAAGGTAGATAGTTAGTTCATCAAATTCTGCTTTTCTAGATCATGGGAATTCTTCTTGTTTACATGACTTTTTGGAAATTACAGATGTTTGATGCTAAGTAGGTGCTTCAGAAGTAGAAAGAGATCTCATAGCAATAAACCACCTTCCAACTTCATCCACCCATAGGCATTGCTTGTTTTCATCAAAACCTTCACCAATTTCATCATTTTACATAGAAATTTCCTCAAGCATTTTGAGCGAATCCAACCATCTCCTAAACTTGGTTTTGGGTTCTGAGTGACCCTAGGCCTTTTCTCACTCCATTCCGCCCATCAACCACCTTCCCTAAGCCTTCCATCACCTCCAACACCCATCGTTTTTCTCACGGATGTATTTTGTAGAAATACAAGGAATCATGTAGGTTTCTAGTACATCCTGTAGTTGCCTATTTTGAGGCAAAATTGAGGGAAAACCTCTAGGAAGCCTCGCAAGGTCACCCAAGGGTCCCCCAAACCTTCCAACCATCTCCTGAACCTTCCATCCATCCATCAGCATCCCGAAACCACCTGTCACATCACCAAGAGAGATTAGTTTGCACACTTGATTTTTCATGAAAAACATAAAAAGACAAAATAGATTTATTACAGTCCTTTACATGCATAATAGTTGTCTTTAATGTTTTTAATTTCCATGCTTAGGATAGTATCATTTTGTTCATGTTAACTTAGCATCATTGCAAAGCATAGCTCGTAGAAATTAATTAGGAAATGGTGTGCCTTAGCATTGAATCTCAGTATTTTTCATTATTGCAGTAGATCAACTCTCTCTTAGAGTAGATTTCTATTTATTTCATAAAGGAACCAAGCTTCTTCTAAATCTATAGAAATCTAGCTTGAAAACTCTAGTGGTCTCTTGCCAGTTGAACAGTGACAAAAGGTAGAACCATCACTTTTACTTGTGTATGCAGCACTGTCACCTCCAATTTTATATGAACCTCGGGTTGATAAACTAAAGCTGGTAGCCCAAGAGTTGTAACATTCTTGTTGCAATATTGGTGCTCATTAATGAGTATGTGTGGGATCTGAAGAAGAACCTCCAATGAAGGTGTTTGGTCAATTTAGTGTGTTCTAAATTGCTATTTAAAATGTCAATCCGGGGTTCGTAAACTGACGAAGTGAAGTGTACTATATGTACTAGATAACCATTTCCTTAGTCTTTTGTCGTTTTTGAGTTTTTTTAGTTTGTTTTTGGATTTATCTTTTCCTAATGTGTGATGGCAAAAATGAAAGTTAAGTATGGATGGTGATGGTGATTTATACAGTGATTTTCCCAAACTTAAAAGTACTCAAAAAGAAAGCTTTAAAACAATTGTAATGAAATCAATTCTTAAGAGGAAGTAAATGTATCAAACAATGAACTAATGACAATGGCCCAGTATCCTTGCTACTTGTTAGCCTCCTGCTGCAGCAGGTTAATCATCTTTCATGATCGACATTTTTACATGCCAAATATGTCATACTATGCATGCTGCAATGCTCCATATTTGCTACAGATGACCAGAGAGGTATCCATGAAGGTGTGCCAGTTTTAATGCTACTGCTTTGTTCCAGTTTTGATAAGTAATCCATTTTCATCAGTTTTCAGTTATGGGTAGGCCAAACAGCTTAATCTTGGCCTCCCTAGGTTTCAATTTCTTGTTGTAGAATATAGAGAATAAATATCTGTCCAAATAGCTTAATCTTGGCATATTTGTAGATAGGTAGAGAAACAAGGGTGCTCAACAGCTTAATCTGAGCCCCTGGATGCAAGAAGTGTAGTTGTAGATAGGAGGACAGCAAGAAGAAAAGAAAAAAAAGCTGGGTATGCTAGTTCAAGTGCACCCAAACCAAAAAGAAGAGAAAATGTTAGGTGAGTAGGTCAGGTAGGTAACTTTGTGGTTGCAGAATCATGGCTTGTGATCCATCTCATATTGTCAAGTGTTATATCTATCATATCACAAGTTGAAGGCAGTTGTTTAGTTGGAGGACTTCAAGCGAGGCATGTCTAACTCCCCTTCTTCCTCTTTCCCCAAATCACTCACTAACTTCCCCCAAAGAGGTCAAGATCTGCTTGATACCTCTTAGATTCATCATTCTCCATATCATTTACCTTGGTGGAGATCTGCTTCACTCAAGGAATGCTTACACTTCTTCTATCAGTCATTTCCCCCATTAATAGCCTAAGACATCATACTTAGCGCTTGTTCTCATCTTTGTCATGTTAACTACTAACTTTATTATGTAGCTCCCTATCTATTTCCCCTTCCCCTACTAAAACTATGTATATAACTCCCCTATATACTTATGCCTCCCCTTGGTTGAAAAATAACCATATGCATCCTTGGGGATTGCTAAGTTTATCTGAAACTCAGCAAGAACCCTCATTGCCCCCTCAAACCATCTTCTCATGCATTTTGGACACGTTCCAATGCATAGAACCCTTCATCCCCCTAACTATCTCCCAAGTGCATAAGGACTCATTCCTTTGCATAATTCCCCTTCACATGTTTAAAAATCACCCCTTTGACCTTGGTTTGCCTTTATAAGGCATGAAACCCTCTTTGGCCACTAAACCCCTCTCAAAACCACATCACTTTCCTCCTAAGTGCCTTTCAACTCCTTCCAAGGCATAAGAATAGGTAAACCATGCAAAAACCATGAAAAACCTTCAAAAAATGACAAAATCCTCCCTTTTTTGGCCATCGGACCCCTTTCGATGCCTTAGAATCCAAGCAAAAGCATAAAGGTTACCCCCTCCGAATTCAAAAGACTTGCATTTTTGAATAAATAATGGCTCTGATGAGAAATGGGTCATTTGGGTCCCCCTCCGATGCGATATCGCTATCGGGAGGGGGCAATCATATGTTCAAACACCATATATAACTCCTCTGAATTCATGTTTCCTTTGCATTTTAACAAAATGCATGCCCCGATGAGAAAAGGATCTATTTGATCCCCCTCCGATGCGATATCGCTATCGGGAGGGGGAAGTGGCATATATAAGAAAAATGGCTAAGTCTCAAGGCATGGGGCATAATGCCGATGGGCCAGACCTGAAAACATATAAAGTGGACTGGTAAAAGCATATCGGGTCCACCACATTTCGGCGTTTCTATGTGGCAACCCCATGACCCCGCCGATAGCGAATTGCCGAATTGATCACAACCATCCATTTTTGGGCCCCAAATCAACGGCCCATATGTAATCGGCGGTCACCCCATGTATATGGCTCCGACCAGCGAAGCCGAAATAAAATTAAGGCGCGGCGTATAAAGGATTTCGGGTCCGTAAGGGGGCGTTGCACAGCGAAAAGGGAAGGCCCCGACGGGGCGGAGCCGAAATATAATAAACTGTAGCATATATAGATTTCGGGTCCGCTAACTCTTCTTTCTCTGGGGTGGGGTCCTGGCATATATCTTCATCCTTTAATAATTATGTCTTTAAACAAAATTAAATGAATATAATAATTTTGACCTCTGTCCTTGAGTCAAACTAGCTATTAGAAAAGATAGCTGTTGGAGGCTCCGTTTAGACTATTTAACATGATGAGCTTGATCTATTTCTTCAACTTGTCCTGACGATGAACCACACTGGTTGGTTCGAAACGCATCGACAAATGATATTCCAAGTGATTTTTGCCGAAGAATCTTTCTTAATCTTTTTTATTAAATCCTCCGATTGACATCGCTGATGGGCCGGACCCGAAATGCAATAAAGAAGGGCCTATAATCAAATCGGGTCCGCCAACTATTTCGCTCATCGGGGGTTTTACATGTTGGGACCAATGGTCCGCCCCGATGCGAGTTAGCGCTAGCCTTCCGATCGCCCTCCTAGATCAATGGTCATGATCTATTCGCGGCTCTCCCCATGTCCTACTGGCGGAGCCGAAATAAATTATAGCGTGGCACAATAAGGATTTCGGGTCCGTAAGGATCCTTTGCACAGTGAAAAGGGAAGGCTCCGATATGGCGGAGCCGCAAAGTTATAAAGGGCAGCCTCAAAGCATTTCCGATCCACCAGCTATTTCGCTCATCGGGGGTTTTACATGTTGGGACCAATGGTCCGCCCCGATGCGAGTTAGCGCTAGCCATCCGATCGCCCTCCCAGATCAACGGTCATGATTTAATCTAATGAAAAGTGATCACTCCCGCCCTAGTTTTGGTAAAATTTCATGTTTTAAGGCATCTTTGCCTTATAAAAGGAAAACGGCCATTTTTCGCAGGGTTTCTTCTAGCGCCTGCACCCGGCTCCAGTTAAAGAAATTCATGCATCCTTAAGCCATTATGGATTGCTCCAAATCCCTATTTAACTCCAGAAGCTAGTCTCGGCCTCAGCACGACCAGCAGCATATAATTCCTCCTTTTGCGGCATTTCTTCAGAGTTTAATACTATTTTGGATCGGCTAGTGCCGATAGCATCCCAAAGGCCACGGAAGTCTTTGCAGCAGTTATTTTTGCATTTAATTGGCAGATAAAGGGGCGATTAGACAGTTTAAAGCATATCAAGGAAGGAAAAGGCCCAATTTCAGTGGCAAAGAGTATCAGTGTTGCGGAAAAGTGTATCAGTGAAGGTGTTCAATGGAAACTTTGAACCCAAAGCACGAAATCATTAAAGAGCCTCCCAGCAAAGTCAATAAAGAAGCTCTGAGCCATAAAGGCTCACCAACTCACAGTTTTGGCCACTTAAGGCAGCAGAACCACTTACAGGCGTAGATGAATGAATTTAAAGCACACTTATGGCTAAAAGAGCCAGCACAGAGCCATAAGGACAGATGTTGATCCATTTTTGAGGCAGCTGCCCCAGCGCAGCACTTAGATAAATGTTTTAAGCATTTACTTCAAGATAAAATAGATTAAAGCACTCTTTTTCCTCAGATCTACCTAAGATCAGCTGTAATAAATATTTTGAGATGACAGTTGCCCCAGTGCAGCTGTTAGATAGATATTTCTGCCATTTACTTCTGTACAAATTAGGTTAAAGGCATTTATTTGATGAGATCTGTCTCAGTTCTGTTGTTTGTAGATATTTTTTCTATTTAAACCACCCTCTGCACTGTTTTAAGGGTTGGTTGGTCGATAACTTCCTCTCTAGACTTGTACTGTATTTTCTGAGAGTCTCTATAATCAACGATCGCTGGAATGTTTGGGAGATGAACTGGCTGTTGTGTTTTAATGACTAAAGAGTGACTATGGAATCCTAACGCTTCTACATAGCCCAATAAGTGTTTCTTATCTCTGTTTACAGTTTATATGTTTTATGCCATCATTGTTTCACTATCTAAATAGCAGAAAGAAAGAATAGTTCAGAGCTCACTTAGTTGTATTATGTTCTCAATTTCTATGATTTATCTATGTTTTCCTCTGAATTAGCCCTAAATATGAATACTGATTTGCTCATATTTACACTAGTTCCTTCATATATGAATGTTGTTTAGGAATCCTTGATTGCTCCTATATAAATGTTCATTTAGTTTCCCTCTGTTAGCATAATGAGAGCTACTTAGTGGCCTTTCATTCACTGACCTTCATTCCATACTTATTCCAGCTTGATATTGTTTTATGTGTAGCTATCCTGCTCTATATTCCTCTTGTGACCAAGAAAATGCAACAGCTAGCCTAATCCACGACTCCATGCCCAATGGTTTGAACTTCTCACACTATGCATCCCAACTCTGTTTGAAAGAATCCCCCATCCCACCAAACATAAACAAAACCCCCTTGAACGCATTAGCTAGCCTAATATCATCTTCAATAAAGCTAAATTATAAAGAGAGAGCCCTCTCTGATTGCAGGTAGGCTAGGACCTGCAGTCCAAATATTGGTTTGTGGTTACCTCAGCCGTATCCTTTAAGGAGCTTTAAGGACAACCTGAGTGATAACACTGCTGAATGAAAAAGAAAGTAAAAACTGAACTTAAAGCAAAACTAAAAGCAAAGCAACTAATTCACACTAATTCAACTCTTCAGATCCTTTACCCTTCAGCTCAATCTACCTTGTGGGAAGAAATCATGAACAAGTCAAGCAATATGATATCTAAATGGCAAGAAATTAAATTGCAGAAAGGAAACTAATCACACTACTTCAACTCTTCTAATCCTTTACCCTTCAGCTCAATCTACCTTGTGGGAAGCAATCATGAATAAGTTTAAGCAATATGATAACTAAATTGCAAGAAATTAAATTACAGAAAGGAAACTAATCACACTACTTCAACTCTTCTTATCCTTTACCCTTCAGCTCAATCTACCTTATGGGAAGCAATCATGAATGAGTTTAAGCAATATGATAACTAAATCACACTACAATAAGTAATATTCTGACTTCTTACTAATAGAGTCACTTGACTATAGAAAGAAACCATAAACTGATGAGTAGTATGATGTCCAAGTAACAGAAAAATAACTAAGAAAATCACAACTTGAAAAAGAACATTGCTGGAATTAAACTTCAGAAAATGAAAGTTAGCATGAAGGACAAGATGATCTCATATGTCAATAGTTATCAAAAAGATGAAAATTTGCCCGGGCTGCCTAAGAAATCCTGCAAAAAAGCGTTGATAAGCTGACAGCTATAAAAAAACGGAAGTGAACATGTAAACAGTAGTGAATTTAAAAACATCTAAACAGCATGTTATATAAAAGCTAATGATTATGAAGACAGAAACATAATGAAATCAAATGACAACTATACAGGGCTTTAGTGCGCAGGGGCCCTCTGCCACCTCAGCCAGTCAATGAACAGTCACAAGAACGAGCTCAGCAAATTAGTCTTCTCATGTATTTTAGCAGTAGCAACATATATAAAACAAAGTACAGTGGGGTGCTAATAGAAATAGTTCCAAAAATTACATCGCAAAAGCTTCTACACAGCGTTCATCAACGTGTTATTTATAATGAAAAAGTGCTGAAACTAACTAACTGAATCCTATGCTATTAACTGCGTTGCCAAGGACACGTAGATCTCCTCAGCCGAGATCTAGCGTAATTGCCATCATGTCTATTAAATCTTCGGAGTGGTAGCTGTTGGATTCAGGTTACGGGAATGATCTCCAGGTGTGCCAGTGTCTTCGTGGGCTGAGGACTATGCCACGTAAACGTTCGCGTGCTCAAAACAGAGACGTGCCACCGCTAAATTCCTTGGTTGGCTTTGCCTTTGACCCTTGTTGACCGTGACCTTCTATGGATAATTTGGCTGATTTGAAGGGACACGTTCCATGTACCCGTCACTTGTAGCTTGCCCATGTGGCTCATTTCTTCATAGGACACCTGTAGCATAGCTTTTAACAAAATAGTTGTGGAATCCTGTGCTGGCTGCGGAAACCTGTGCTGGCTGCGGAAACTGACAAGTTTCCGCAACTGCCTGAACAAAAATCTAAACCAAACAACAGTCATAAGCATAGTCAGAAAACCATGTAAAAAGCTCTTTTTAGACTATAATGCAATGATTTAACAGCTAGGTGGATGAAGTAAGTGGAAAAAGAAGGCTGAGAGGGTGTATAGGAAGGTGCAGGTTTGAGGCTTAACATACCCCCACTGTGAAGGTGTTGCATGTCCTCATGCAACCAAAATTTAGTTATTTCCCTCTAATCCATATGTTCTGAGGCTTCTGCAAGGACATCTAGCCCTCTCTTATTCTTCTTTGATGCTAACATCATCCTTGGTTTCCTGACTAGACATTTGAACTTGAGATTAATCAATGCTCTGCTTAACGTTTTGCACTTTTTCTTCAGTCTCCTATTTTTCTTTTGCCACAGTCCTAAATGGAGCATAGTGTTATCATGGACAACCTTGTCTACCTTACTCTGCTCTTTGAGTGCTTCATTTTCTTATTTGATATGCCTATTTAGGACTTCTAATTCAAATACTTCCTGTTTCAAAGACTGAACTTGTGCATCAAGTGGCAAAGTGGTACTCGATCCTGCAGCTGATTGTTCTAAGGATTCGAGGTAGTTATATACCTTTTTCTGATTAGGATCTACCTCAGGTGTCTTTCTCGGACTAGGCTCAAAATTTGGTGGAGGAGGAAGACTGCTCTCTCTTTCTGGCCGAAAATGGCTTTCCTCACGTGGAGGACTTGATTCAATGCTTGGCTGAGCTGGAGATTTCTCAAGTGTCTCTTCACCTAAATCAATAAAGTGAGACTGTTTTTCTTGGGTTTTATTCCCTCTTCCTTTTAGCCTAGTGCTCCTCCTTAAGTATGGACTAGTACTCTTCTCTTGTGCACTCTGTTTTCCTTTTTGCTTTTTCTTGGCTATAGCAGCAGCTTGAAGGTGTACTAATCTTTCTGACAGAGGTTGATAATCCTCTTCTATGGATTTCTCAGGGGATGGATAGACTTCTTGAATGGTTCTTTTGCCTTTTTCTTTCTTCTGTTTCTTATTTTTAGCTCTATCTTCTTCTTCTTTTTGGACAGTTTCTTGAATTTCTATTGTAGGGGAGTCTTGGGCTGTAATGTTCTTTTCTTTCCTCCTACTTTTCCTTGGAATCTTTGGTGGACTGCTTCCAGAGGCCTCAGACGGCTCTTGGAAGTAGTTCCTTGTCAAGAATTGCTCCCAAGTATCCTTAGTTTTCTTTAACTGGTCCTCAATAAGAATTTTTATGAATCCATGATGGTAAAGATGAGGTTCAATGTTGCCTACGTGTTTTTGAACTGTAAAACTCATCTTTTTCAAACTTAATAGCAAAAAATGAGACAAATTAAGAGTGTGACCCTCTATGAAATTCATCATCAGTATGGCATGATACATATACATAGAACCAAAACGACCTTCACACGTGATAAATTTCTGGACGACTAACAGTAGACTAGACGATTCCTCTTTTAGTGCATGAACAGGGATGCCTCTTGTAAATACGGTGGTATCCATACCTTGGTTTTGTAGCATGATTCTCCATATTTGATCGTCCACACTTCTATTTTTAAACCACCTTTCACCTTCTTGAGGTAGGCCTGTGGCAGCTGCTACTGTGGCCTCAGTCACTGTAAACTTTAAGTCTCCAATCTCCACTGTTTGCCCATCAAAAGACCGCGCAAAAGCTTTGGTCACCTCCTTGTTATGCCCTTTAAACTTTTGGATAAATCGTAGCCATCTAGCTTTCTTCAGCAATTCCTTAGTTTGAGGATAACCCTCCAAGTATTTCGGTCCTTCTGGCTCGGCTCTCAGTAATTTTCCCATCTGTTGTTTTAAATCCCAACTGAGAGTTCTTCTACGTGTGAGGGTTTAGAAAAAAAACGGCTCTGTTACAGGGTTTAGGATAGACTGTAGTGACTGCAGTCGGGGTTTTAGGCTGACTGTACTGACTGCAGTCGGAAATGGAGAACAGGGAATGGAAGTACTCAAATTACCGGAGGAACAGAGGGTGAGCAGCAGTGAACAAGTTTAAAATGTGGATGCATACGAGGAGTATGGTATTAGTGGAGTGGTAAACGAGTAGAATAATGGCGGGATTCTTTCAAATCGGGTGACTGTGTATGAAATTTTTACACGTCTCAACAGACGGCTACGGAAATTACGGCTAAGAAGAGCCATAACACAATAGGTCACGTCTCAAGAGTACGGGTAATAAATAGAAGTGCAGTCAGTCTTGAGTTTAAACTCGGAATAATCATGAGACCGTTGGAGAAATGAATGCAAGGTGTGTGGAGTGATATCGTGGAATAGGAGTGGTAGTGGAGCTATCGTATCAAATCATTGCACATAGTAGAACTTGTTATGGTTTAATAACTATGTGTAATTATGACTTGAATTGTTATTTGATAAAGATTTTTGATCATACCTTTGGAAACTTTGTCATTTCTTGCTCAAGGCTTCTAACCAATTACTCTTCTTTGATGTCTTGGAGATGCCCCATGTCTTTAGCTCAATTAAACCTGCATTTCATGATTATGGCACTAACAATTGACTGTGAATTTTGAAAATAGAGTGATGATGGCTGCGGAAATTGTTTCTGGCTGCGGAAATTGTTTCTGGCTGCGGAAACTGCTTCTGGCTACGGAAACAGTTTCCAACTGTGGAAACTGAGACAACACCCCCTTAACTGCACAAAGATAGTTAGAGAAGAACTAACTGAATGAAAATAGTCCTGGAAGGGACTTTTATTGATGGAGTGAAATGGAATGAGTGGAATGAAATGAAAATGAAGTGGAGTGAAGTGAAATGGAAATGAGAATGAGATGGAGGTGAAGTGGAATGGCAAATGAGATGGAGTGAAGATGGAAAGAGAAGGAGAGGAGATTTTTTTGGAAAATATAGAGTGTCAGGTGTCCTTGATTTTCACTCTATATTTTCTGTATAAGACTGCCAATCTATGATTGGTTTTCAGGCCTATACGATTTTTTTTATTTTTTATTTTTAACTGAAAGAAACAAAGGCTAGGCTGATGGGGGAGAAGGATTCTTCTCCACCAGCCTTATTGCAGAATTCTCTTGGAACATTTTGACAAATTCCTCTTTTCAGAGTGGCTTATGATAAATTTTCAATCGGTGGCCATTCACAATGAGAGGAGTTTGAAACTCATCAATGGTCTTGATTCTTACCGCTCCATTGTTAAAGACTTTGTCAATCTCATATGGCCCAAGCCAATGAGTCTGAAATTTTCCTTTGAAGTCTTTAAACTTGGAATCAAACAGTAACGCCCAATCTCCCTCTTGAAACTTTCTCTCCTTGATATATCTGTCATGCCACTTAGCTCTTTGATGTTGAACTAGATCAGTCCTTAAAATTGCATCTTGTCTGATCTCATCTATCTCATTCAGCTGCTCCATCCTGTGCTTTTGGGCTTCTGATAGATTCATCCCCAACTGAACTGCCATCTTGAAAGTCTTGACTTGAAACTCAATGGGGAGCAGGACTTCTTTCCCATAAACAAGTTCATAGGGAGAATGTCCTGTTGTGTTCCTCCATGTAGTTCTGTAGGCCCATAAGGCTTCAGGGAGCCTTTCTGCCCAATCTCTTCTGTGTAGGTGAACAGTTTTGGTTATGATATTCTCAAGAACTTTGTTTGTAGATTCCACTTGGCCATTTGCTTGCGGATGGTAAGGAGTAGATTTTCTGTGCTTGATTTTGTATTCTTCCATCAGCTTCTCCATCAAGTTAGATGTAAATTGACTTCCCTGATCTGTCACAATTTCTCTTGGGACATCAAAACGAGTAAAAATATCCTCAAAAAGAAATTGAACAACTAAATTTTCAGTGGCAGAAGGCAATGCTTTAGCTTCTACCCATTTAGTGACATAATCAGTGCATACCAATATATACTTCTTTTGTTTCTATGGTGGATTAATGGGTCCAATGAAATCTAAAGCCCATTTTTCAAAGGGTTCGATGAGTACCTGTGGTTGTAATGGCATTTCATTTGAAAGAGTCGGTCTCCCAACTCTTTGGCAGTTGTCACACCTTCTGACATATTGTTTTGCATCTTTGAAAAGGGAAGGCCAATAATATCCTAAAAAAAGGATTTTATAGGCCGTCCTTTTGTCAGCAAAGTGTCCACCACATGGTTCATCATGACATGCCTTGAGGATGTCAGGCATTTCATCTTCCCGAACACATCTTCTGATCACACAATCTAGCCCTGATTTAAACAATTCATTAGAGATCCATGAATAACTTGAACTCTCCTGAATAATTTTTCTCTTTTCATTAGGAAATAAATGTGGAGGTAGCTTCCCTATAACCAAATAGTTAGCAATATCTGCATACCAATGAGTCTTAATAGTTACTGCAAACAAATATTCATCTGGAAACTTATCCTCTACAGGAGAATCTTCGTTAGTATTTTGGATTCTAGACAAGAAATCAGCTACTGTATTTTGTTTCCCTGGCCTATCCAACACAGTAATATTGAATTCTTGTAAAAGTAAAAGCCATCTTGTAACTCTGCCATTAGTAATAGGTTTGTTCATGAGATATCTAATTGCAGAATGATCAGTATGGACAAAAGTTTCATAGCCTGTTATATAATGTCTAAACTTGTTGATTGCATGAACAACAGCTAAGAACTCTTTCTCAGTCACAGTATAGTTTAACTCAGTAGGAGTCAAATTTTTGCTGGTGTAGTAAATGGCATAAGGAACTAAATCCTTTTGTACCAACACAGCTCCTAGAGCTGTATCTGAAGCATCTGTAGAAATATGGAAAGGAAGTTTCCAATTTGGACCTCTCAAAATGGGTGCTTCAGATATTATTGTTTTCAAAGTTTCAAATGCAGATTGACAATTAGGATCCCATTTGAATCCACATTCTTTTGTAAGTAATTTGAAGAGTGGAGATGCTATTTTGGTGAATTTTTCAATAAATCTTCTATAGTATCCAATAAATCCAAGAAAACTTCTAACATCTTTTTGACAATTTGGAATAGGCAACTTGGATATGACCTCAACTTTTGATCTATCAAATTTAATCCCATCTCCTGAAATATGATGTCCCAAAACAATCCCTTCAGTAAACATCATAAAGCATTTTTCATGACTTAATGATAGGTTTGTTTCTTTACATCTTATAAGGACTTTTTCCAAATGCTCTAATGCCTCTTCAAACGAATTACCATAAACTGTAAAATCATCCATATAAACCTCTACACAATCATGGATTAGATCGGAAAAGATTCCTAGTACTGCCCTTTGAAATGTTGCGGGTGCATTAGATAATCCAAAATGAAGTACTCGGTAAGCAAAAGTTCCCCATGGACAGGTAAATGTGGTCTTGTCCTGATCTTCAGGTGCTACCTGAATCTGATTGTAACCACTAAAACCATCCAAAAATGAAAAATTATTTTTGCCTGCTAAAGTATCTAATACCTGATCGATAAAGGGTAAAGGAAAGTGATCCTTCAAAGTTGCTTTGTTCAATTCCCTGTAATCAATGCATACTCTCCATTTACCATTCTTTTTAGGTACTATAACCAAAGGAGAAACCCATCGGCTATCTGAAATTGGATAAATGAAGTTCACATTAAGTAACTTTTGGAGCTCTTCTTTCACTATCTCCCTAAGGTTTGGATTCATCCTTCTCTGAGGTTGTCTGATTGGTCTACTGTTTTCCTCAATATAGATGTGATGAATGCAAGTCTTAGGGTCAATACCTTTCATATCGGTATACTCCCATGCAAATGCAGTAGAATGTTTTTGCAAGATTTTGGTTAGTTCTTCCTGTTGTGATCTTTCCAAATTTTTGTTGATATTCAATGTTTTTCGTGGAAAGATCTCAATGGCGGAACTACCAAATTCTTCCATAGAGAAAAGAGACATTTGTCTAGATGATAGATACTCAATGTCGGAATCTAACTGAAATTGTGTGTGGTCATATTCTGAAGATGTTTCAAAATTTTCTAATGTGTTCAGAATTTGACTATCTTCACTAACTTCAGAAATGGTAAAGACAGGTTGTATAGTATCTTCATCATCAATCCACTCATTATCTCCTATTTCTGTAATTGCTTTTGCTGGAGGATACAGATTGAATTTCTTTGTCTAATTACCATCAGAAATATACATATCCCCAGACCTACAACTGATGAAAGCATCGGCTGTGGCTAGCCAAGGTCTTCCTAAGATGAGAGGATGTCCTCCTAAATTACTCTTGGGAGTTAAAATCATGAAATCCACTAGATATTCCCAAGAGTCTAAGGAGACTAAAATGTCTTCTAATACACCATCTGGTTTAATAATTGATCGATCTACAAGTTGCAGTAAAGTAGGTGTAAAGAGAAGATTAGGAAGTTTCAGCTGTTCCATAGTATGTCTACTCATAATGTTGATAGCAGCCCCTAAATCAATCAAAGTATTTGGAATTTCAACCCCATTGATATGTGTTTTGACAATTGGACTATCGGGATCTACATACTTCTGCATAATAATTTTTCCCATCATGATGTCTGCAATTTTCCCTACTAGGTGGATTCTTCTTGTGTCTCTAGGTTTCCTTCCTGGTCTTTTAAGACTCAACTCCTTTATTGTTTTTGCTAGAATAGGAATCTCTTTAATGGATTGTAACAAGGGAATCTTGATACAGACATTCTTCAATTCATCTAGAAAATCATAGTCAGGCAACAAGATTTGTTTTTCCACCCCTTTGTCAATTTGTAATCTTTCAGGAAAAGGAGGTGTGGATGAAGATGCAGGTTGCTCAACTATAGGAGTTGTGGGGGTTAGCTCTTTTTCTTTTTATTTCTGAGTATTTGGGTTTTGAAGAGATGCTTCAGAACCCTTATTGGATTCAAGAGACTCTTCCTCAGGAATGCTTTGATTTTGGGCATCTATAGAAGGTTTATCTAGAACTATACCAGATCTGAGTTGTACATCATTGAGAGGAACAATCATATAGGCAGGAAATTGTTGACCTTCTATCATGTAAGCATTTTGAGGGTTTTTATTATTGGGGTTTGGCAATGGCTGAGAAGGAAGTTGATTTGACTTCTATTGGAATGGAAGCAAGAGTTGAGAATTTGGATTTTGTTGAGAGGGTTGTTGTTGTTGTTGATATGCAATGATAGTTGTGGGTTTTGATTTAGAAGTTGTGGAGCTTGTTGGTTTTGAAAAGATGGAGGATATTGATAAAATTGAGCAAATATCCCATAAGGATTTTGCATACCTTGTACCCATGATTGAAAAGGATTTTGAGGTTGGGACCAAGGTTGTTGCCAAGGATTCCAATTTGGTGGGGGTTGAAAGTTCATAGAATTATTAAACCCTTGATTTTGTTGCCCCTGCCAAGGTCTCCTTGCAACAAAACAGAGAGACTCAATTGCATTTGGATCTTCTTGAAAGACAGCCTTGAGCCCAGGAATTGAAGGACAATCCTTGGTCTCATGATTATCTGAACAGATCACACATGTTTCTACAACTTTTGCATCCAGGGGACATTCCCTGAGAGCATGTTTTTTTCTACATTTTGGGCAAAAGATGGCTAAAGCTTCAGCTTCTGCTTTCTGCTTATTGTGGATCTTAAGAGTGTCTAGTTTCTCACTAAGACTCCCTAAGATATCAGTTTTGAATTCATCAAGCATGTTTCCAATCTCAGCCCTACTTACTGATCCAGTTGCAGATTTGTTTGCTTTGATGAGAGAAGGATCTCTAGGCCCTTTTCCAGTTTTAGATTTTCCTCTTGAGAGATGGACACACAGTTCTGCTATATCATGAAGTGGAAGTTGAGATATGTCTCCTTTTCCCATCATGTTCAAAATATCTATCCATTCATCTCTAATGGCTTTTAATAGAAGGGCTTTCAAGGTCTCCTCATCTAAGTTACTCATTTTTGCTTTTTTCAGGTTGTATTGAAATCTTTCAAGTAAATCCTCCAAGTTTTCATCTTCTTTTTGTACCATTTTCAATACCTCATCCTTGTGATTGGTGGGCATACAATAGTCCAGGTACCTATCCAAAAATGTTTGTTTCATATCATTCCAAGTCCTAATGGATTGAGTGAGTAATCCCATGAACCATTTCAAAGCTGCTCCTTTCAATGTTGAAGGAAACATTTTGAGTTTTTGAGAGTCTTCCAGATAATCATAGGTTCAACACACGACCTCAAACTCAAATAGAAATGTTTCAGGATCTTCATTTCTTAACCCATGAAAGTTTGGGAGGACAGATGGTGAAATATTTCTCATTGTTGTTCGAGAATCCTCATCGACTATAGGAAATCCGAATGAGTTATCTCCATCCCTATTTCCCCCATTGTTACCTCTACCTCCTCCATTATTTCCTCCTCCTCCTCCTCTACCTCTACCTCTACCAAATTCGTTTACTCCCTCTTCTGTCATGGTAGTTTTCTCAGAGATTTCAGAGTCCTCTGGTTCTTCTACTAATGGCGAACGAGGAGGAATTTCTCCCTCTTCTTCCTCAGCTGATTCTACTTCTTCAATTACAATGTGTCTCCTTGTAGAAGAAAATAAAGGATCTATTCCTAATTCAGATTCGATGGATGGCGTGGGAGAGTCAACTACTGCCTCTTGAATTCCAGGAATCCTAGGGCTAGGAGTGTAGGTTGGAGATGATGGAGGTGTCTCTTGTCTATTCCTTGAAGTAGAAGGAGTTGTAAAAATCGAACTCTTGGCTCTAGCTAAAAACCTTCCCCTAGAGTCTCTTGCTCTATGCATGTCATTTTTTTCTTCAAGTCGGGCTAATAATTCTCTTTCTGATCTTCCAGGTCACTCTAGGTGCAAGAAGAGAGCATACTCAAGAAACTATTAAACCAATAACTTTTTCTTTTCTTATCCTCCAGATCACACTAAGTGCAAGAGGAGAGCATACTTTGAGAGGTTATCAATTTTCCTTCCTTTAAATTTTATTGTTTTTTTTTTTTTTAAGAAATTGGCTACCTAATTTCACTTCCCCGGCAACGGCGCCAAAATGTTTGGTCAATTTAGTGTGTTCTAAATTGTTATTTAAAATGTCAATCCGGGGTTCGTAAACTGACGAAGTGAAGTGTACTATATGTACTAGATAACCATTTCCTTAGTCTTTTGTCGTTTTTGAGTTTTTTTAGTTTGTTTTTGGATTTATCTTTCCCTAATGTGTGATGGCGAAAATGAAAGTTAAGTATGGATGGTGATGGTGATTTCTACAGTGATTTTCCCAAACTTAAAAGTGCTCAAAAAGAAAGCTTTAAAACAACTGTAACGAAATCAATTCTTAAGAGGAAGTAAATGTATCAAACAATGAACTAATGACAATGGCCCTGTATCCTTGCTGCTGAATGAAAAAGAAAGTAAAAAATGAACTTAAAGCAAAACTAAAAGCAAAGCAACTAATTCACACTACTTCAACTCTTCAGATCCTTTACCCTTCAGCTCAATCTACCTTGTGGGAAGCAATCATGAACAAGTCAAGCAATATGATATCTAAATGGCAAGAAATTAAATTGCAAAAAGGAAACTAATCACACTACTTCAACTCTTCTGATCCTTTACCCTTCAGCTCAATCTACCTTGTGGGAAGCAATCATGAATAAGTTTAAGCAATATGATAACTAAATTGCAAGAAATTAAATTGCAGAAAGGAAACTAATCACACTACTTCAACTCTTCTGATCCTTTACCCTTCATCTCAATCTACCTTATGGGAAGCAATCATGAATGAGTTTAAGCAATATGATAACTAAATCACACTACAATAAGTAATATTTTGATTTCTTACTAATAGAGTCACTTGACTATAGAAAGAAACCATAAACTGATGAGCAGTATGATGTCCAAGTAACAGAAAAATAAATAAGCAAATCACAACTTGGAAAAGAACATTGCTGGAATTAAAATTCAGAAAATGAAAGTTAGCAGGAAGGACAAGATGATCTCATATGTCAATAGTTATCAAAAAGATGAAAATTTGCCCGGGCTGCCTAAGAAATCCTGCAGAAAAGCGTTGATCAGCTGACAGCTATAAAAAAATGGAAGTGAACATGTAAACAGTAGTGAATTTAAAAACATCTAAATAGCATGTTATATACAAGCTAATTATTATGAAGACAGAAACATAATGAAATCAAATGACAACTATACAGGGCTTTAGTGCGCAGGGGCCCTCTACCACCTAAGCCAGTCAACGAATAGTCACAAGAACGAGCTTAGCAAATTAGTCTTCTCATGTATTAAAGCAGCAGCAACATATATAAAACAAAGTACAGTGGGGTGCTAATAGAAACAGTTCCAAAAATTACATTGCAAAAGCTTCTACACAGCGTTCATCAATGCGTTATTTATAATGAAAAAGTGTTGAAACTAACTAACTGAATCCTATGCTATTAACTGCGTTGCCAAGGACACGTAGATCTCCTCAGCTGAGATCTAGCGTAACTGCCATCATGTCTATTAAATCTTTGGAGTGGTAGTTGTTGGATTCAGGTTACGGGGATGATCTCCAGGTGTGCCGGTGTCTTCATGGGCTGAGGACTGTGCCACATAAACGTTCACGTGCTCAAAATAGAGACGTGCCACCGCTAAATTCCTTGGTTGGCTTTGCCTTTGACCCTTGTTGACCGTGACCTTCTATGGATGATTTGGCTGATTTGAAGGGACACGTTCCATGTACCCGTCACCTGTAGCTTGCCCATGTGGCTCATTTCTTCATAGGACACCTGTAGCATAGCTTTTAACAAAATAGCTGTGGAATCCTGTGCTGGCTGCGGAAACCTGTGCTGGCTGCGGAAACTGACAAGTTTTCGCAGCTGCCTGAACAAAAATCTAAACCAAACAACAGTCATAAGCATAGTCAAAAAACCATGCAAAAAGCTCTTTTTATACTATAATGCAATGATTTAACAGCTTGGTGGATGAAGTAAGTGGAAAAAGAAGGCTGAGAGGGTGTTAAGGAAGGTGCAGGTTTGAGGCTTAACAGAAGGATGACCTCCTTCTATCCACACCTCATATTTTTTTCCTTACACCTTTTGTGATGTTGTCATTTCTGGCATTTCTTGTGAAAATTCATTCCCGGATGTTTCTACTTCTGATCATTCACAGAACACACAGGATGTCAGTCCATCATTTGATTGTGATTTGGACACATTTTTCTTTCTAAATCCACCTAATATGTTGTATTTTCTTTCTGGAAATTCAGACAGTGAAAAATTTAGTTTCTCATTAACCCCTCTGTACGAATCGTCAGATCACGAGGATGCCAATGCACATCTCGAAATTTTTTATAATGGTTGTCATGATCTCTCACTCACTCATCCGATCATGATGTTGATTCACTTGTTATTGATCTTTCTAGGCCAATAGCCTTTGATGAAATATATGCTGATGAAGTGGATACCCCTCAAGCTATCGAGGCACTTCAGCCCGAGTTGATGGTTATGTCAAGTCCTTGGTGGCTTGAGGACGGTTTGAGTTCCGATCATAAATATATTCAAAAAACCCAGGCTCCTAATCACTCTCCTATTTGCATTAAAGATTAGTCTGATCCACAGATTTCACTTCCTCCACCAGAATCACACGATCCCATGGCTCATACATTGGACGAGTCATACGTAGCAATTCATGTTGTTAAGCAAAAGTTTTCTTCTTTCTGCATGCTTGGTCATTTGTCAATATCAAAAGAGTGTGAATGTTTTTCATCTACACACAGTGCGATACTTCACCATGGTACATCAACAGAGTGTTTGTCTTGCACTTTTATTCTTTTCTTTTCTATGGACGCATTTAAACTTTGAACGTGTTGGTCTTAATTTTTTTATCTTTCTTGTATGCTGGTTCACTTGAATATCTTTCTTGTCGACCATGACTTCACCAACATGGGTCAACCAATGCGTCGGTGGCTGCATTGGAAATATCACTTCACATGAGAAATCCCATGCACTATTTAGCTTAGGAGTAGGAGTAGTTTTTTCTTTCTTGTTTTAATTTCTTTTTTGTTTACTTTGCTTTCTTGTTTACTTTTCTTAATCGCTTTGCTTTTCTTACTTGCTTTTATTTCTTTACTTTGTCTTTTGCTTGCTTTTTTGTTTGCTTGTTACACATCTGTAGGATTAACTTCACATGAAACAATGTTTGGCTCTTGAGACAAGTAATGTGAAGTACAAGAGGAATTGTATATCTATAAACATTTGGTTATCTATTATCCCATCTCTTTATGAAGAGCTTGCATTCTTCATTCGATGATACCTTGATGGAAAATACATTCTGTTCAGAGTGATGAGTCTTAGTGAAAACACAACACTTTCACTTTTGACTAGTACCGTCTCCTCTAATCTGTTTTTCTATATTTGGTTAACCCTAGTTAGCTAAGTCAAGTAGAGTAAGGTGAAGGGGTAACCCTTAACAAGTTTTTTAGAGGTATATATAACATACTTCTTTGAAGGAACAACCTCTTCTTCTCTCAATAAGTCAGGATCCCTCTTCCGCGTCATGGAATAAATAAGTGCCTATGCACAATTCTATGAAAAATAATAAAAAACAAAATAAAATAAAATAAGGCGAAAGAAGAGAAAGGCTTCCTATGTAGAGATGTGAAGCAAGTAACTCCACCGAGGTACTGTCCAGGCTCATTGGTAGTAGAACGATGCTTGTGTTCCTAAATAAAATAAAATAAAATAAGGCGAAAAGAAGAGAAAGGTTTCTTACGTAGAGATGTGAAGCAGGTAACTCCACTGAGGTGTTGTCCAGACTCATTGGCAGTAGAGCGCTGCTTGTGTTCCTAAAGTGACTCTGTTAAGATACTAGTCAGGCCTGCCAGTAGTGGAGCAAAACCAAATATGAAACTAAAACTCTAACCATATATATTACTTGTGCATCAATATACCTCTCATCCCCAATTGAAACAACTCAATTGACTTGGCTCGGTATGTGTGCCGACCGATCAAGAGAATGGCAGGGACTATATCTTTAACTCAAGCTAGTGAGGAAGTCATGACGATCAAAGAATTGAACAATACTTCCTGAGGATTTAGACTCGCTTTACATGAGACAAGGTCCATATAGAGAGTTGGAGTTCTACCAGTGTGTTTCCAATGTTGTAGCGGCTACAACCGCCCTCCAAAATGTTTCCTTCTCTTCGTTTTAGAGCCTCTCTCCTTAAATCTCAGCAGCATGTCTTGCACTACCCAAGTACTTCTATTTTCAATTGAATTTATCTTTCATTTTATAGCTTGTGTTCACTTACTTGATTTTTTGTCTAACCACAAGCTGACCCCCTATGACTTGGTTTCATTCGCTTCTTGCACTGCCTTGGAAAACTGCTAATCCTAGAGGGAAACCAACCTTGCTCTCAAGAATTGCATAGTGCAGCGTAGCAGTGAGCCTTGCTCTCAAGAATTGCACAGATCAACCCAATAATGAGCTTCGGCTTCAGAACTATGCAGACCCATCTGACAACTTGTCTTCAGCTGGGAAACTGTGTAGAGCATGAAAGGCAACTAGAGGCACTCAGCCCAAAAATTGTGCATAACCTATTGTGCTCAGGAATTACTCAATGCATGAACTAAAGAGTTGCCTGGTCCTTCCCATAATTGTGTAATATTTCTAAGCAATGCATGGAAGTTTTCTTTAAAAGTAACAATCTAAGAGGAAAATCATCCCTAAGAAGTAGTGATCTATTATCAATTTCCCGAAGGTGACACATTCCATTTGTAGAAGTTTATGTTGGAAAGTGTCGTTGTTGTCCTTGATCTCAAGCATATGCATCATGAACTCCATTTTGCTCAACTCTATCTAGTGGATGCCTCTAGAGATCATTTTTACATTCAATTATCAAGCTGTAGCTTCCCTGGGAGATCAAGGGGCCTTTAGAGCATTGTCATCACTTTTCGGGGTGAGTTTTGCTTTTATCACCTTAAGTCACTTTTTCTGACACTTTTGTTTGTTTATTTTGTGAGGGTGTTATTTCACTCATTTTGTTGAATGACCACTGGCGTTTTAACTTTTTTTAACTTGCAGAAGTGTTGTTTCAAGTTATACATTTCCTTCCCCAAGTGTCACAAGAGCTTTCCCATTTTTGCACCAGTGGTCGTCATTGCGGCGGCTCCATTCACATGCTGCGAATTCCTCCAGTATAATTGATTGTTTCACTTATTTCACATGCATACATCTACACTTAGTCAGATCTGCACTCAAAATCACACCATCCTTCATATCTTCTTGTTTTCACACTCCCCATGGGAAGATCTGGACTTCCCTTGCCCGAATCTCACACTCCACTACATGCACTACACAATCTGGGAGCTCAAGGCCTCTGCCTTGGCTTCTGGAATTCCACAAAGCCTTTCCTGAGATGGCTCCAACTGCGCATTGCACAGTTGTAGGAGCCAATCTCCCAGCTTGGACATAGAGACTATGCAATGCATAGTCTCTCCCAAGCCCTGTCCCAGACTAAGCTGCGAATTGTGAAGTTCCAGTCATCAAGCTTCCACACTGACTCTTGGGATTCATAGTGTGCAGCTCCCACATTCAGTCATTCACCCCTCTCAGTCAAAATTGTGCAATCCCTCTCATTAGATGCCCTTATTTATGATTGATCATGATGTGAAGTTGGATTTGTAAGAACTAATGTTTTCTTTCCATGAGTGTCTATTCTGTCCCACAAGTTACACGCTCGTGAAGCACTTCTCTCCAGCAACCATTGTACCATGGCACCAAAGAGAGTTTCTTAAAGAGCAACCCCTAAAATAAGTATTGGGGAAGCAGTTGAGCAAGCGCCAATTTACTTGCCAATATATGTGGATGCCCAACACTAACATGCTAAAAAGACCAGTAGCAGTGACAGAAAGCAGGAATCCAGTATAGGATCAGGGAAAGAGGAAATTCTCGACATACAGAGAGGAGAAGAAATGTGCAGTGCAAAAGCGGATTCAATATTCATCTAGGTAGATTTGACAATAGAGGCAAAAGGAAGAAGAGGACACAGACAACAGAGTGAAGGAAGAGAGAAAAGTAGAGCTTGCAAGTAGCAGAACTGAGATCACAACAAGCAGAACAAGAGTCGAAGGAATAAAAAGGGCTGAGAAGTAAAAACAGGAAGAAGAACCAAGGCAAGGCACAATGACAGAGCAAACAATGCCAATACAGGTTGATAAGACGAAACAACGAGCAACTGAGGAAGAGAGTGAACAGATGCAGGTTCCCTCACCAAAGATAAGCATGAGAACCAAGTCCGGTCAGAGGTCAACAAGTACATGGAGCAATTGATGTGCAAGGCCACCAGTGATGACTTGCAGTTGAGTGTAAACAACATGCAGAAGTACATTGGTGGTCCAACCACACTTAGGACAATGTTGTGCATACTTCAAGATTAGACGGAAATAGGTTCTAAGACCATATGCCGAGATGCCATGGAGGTAAGAGTCCTCTTTCATCGAGACAACATCAAGCAATTTGGGGACATCATAACACAATACCAAGCTTAGCATCAATACATGACCGAGAATCTTCAAGTGGATGTTTTCGAGTTGGTCTTTCCCTAAACCTCATAGTCATAATGTTTTGTCTTATTAGGATGTATCTAGCCCGGTTTGTCTCATGTGGGTACATGTGGAAAATGTGTATTATTTGTAATTGGGTTGTAAGTGAAATACCAAGTGTCTCTAGTGGAATGTGAATAGACACTATGTAATATAATGATTTTTGTAAAGAATTTAAAGAGTCATGAGGGTAGGCGAAGAGTCACAAAGGGGAATGTGACAGGTCACCCCACCCTTAGTTATAAATAGAACCTCATAACTCATAGAAAGGGCTTTTGGGAGCCAATATTTTGGCTAGGCATTGCTTAGAGGAGGCATGGAGAGTATTGTGATGAGCCTTAGCTTCTCCACAACATAGAACGAGTACATATCTTTAGAGGAGCATGCAGTGTTGAGTGTAATGTTACACTATTGGGGCTAGTGGCTATCAATGGTGTATGTATGGATGGAATTTTCTGTTGGAAATAATACTGAGCAGGGGGGTGAATCAGTATTATCAGATCAATAATTTTTCATTTCGCAAAAAGATTTATATACGCTACTTCTATGAAGTGAACTAGCGTGTACACGCTACTGTGATTAGTGAAACCAACTTATACCCAGATAACTTGTGATTTAGTTAATTTATCATGTGTTGATTTATAACCAGTGCATCAGTAACTTATTAAACAGTGTAGTAAAAATAAAATATACCATCACACATAAGCAGCACACATGAACACCAAGATTTAAGGTGGAAACCCAATGTGGGTGAAAACCACCTGTTGTTGTCATCTTTGTCTTCTTTTAATAATAAGAAAATATGCTTACAATCTTATACTGGTCCAGACCATACTAGTACGCAGGCACCCACCTACAGAAGGCTACAACCTTTTCTCATTTTCCAGCTTCTACTAGAAGGGAGCTACAAAACCCTAGCTCGTGTACTAGCCAATGTGTTTACTAGTATGTAGGCACCAGTGTACAAAAGGCTACAACCTTCTCTCTTCCTCCAAGGGCCACGTTTCATAAATTTTTAGACTGGATGCTCCCCGTACACAAAAATACACATGAAGAACTCGTTTTTATCAAATTTTCATACTCGACCCATCAGAAACTTAGAAACTCAAACTGCATCAACCAAAAATCAGTTAATCTGAACAATCAGATCACTGTCACCAAAACACTGTGTTGAACCCAGAAACCTGCATCATCATTCAGAATTAGTTACCTCAAAAATCATGCATCAGAATGCATACGCTACTTTATTGAACCCAGCTTGCGTGTATACTCTATTTCCTTTAATCAAACATGCGTATACCTTCAAAGTTATTGAAACATAAAACTTCTGAATCAAGTCTATACCAACTAGCAATATACTGAAAATCTATTGTCAATTTACAGAGCCTTACACAGGTATTAGCAGATATCACCCTTCTCATTTATATAATCAATCAATGAGATATCAAACTCCTTATGCATTCAGTTTTACATTCAGATCTAAGAAGACTTCCTTGACAGACAACAATAAAACAACAGTATTGATCAAATAGATCAGTCATCTCTGAACAACATACTTTTCTTTTGCATACACTACTTGGAAGAGCCGAACCGACATGTATACGCTACTTCACCAAAGCGAACCAGTGTACATATCTGCAAATATTAACTCATAACTTTGTTGTTATTCCGGACTTTAGACAAACCCAGATCATGACATTCAAAAAATAAAACAGGTATACTCAATTAAATCTGGCCCAACCAATATTAGATCATTCAATGATAAATCATTCCAGGTCTCATGATCCTTTATCCAACATTGAATTCAAGGTGCAAAAAATATTTCAGGTCAAATCACCAACATAACCCCTACAACATAAAATATACTTCATATAGAAGTATTCCTTAGAAACCATTTTCACTTGCACACCTTGGCCTTATGATCTTCTCCTCCTTATATAGTTTTAGGCGTTTCTCAATGCCTCGGACCAAAACCACTTAGGACCCGTGGTCTTCTTGGGCAGGATCAAATAGTCATTACTCTGCTCAATATTGTGGGTTAATAGCATGGTATTGACCCCTGTTATTCTCTACTCTTGAAATTCCTTGATTTTCCAACCTGCACCTTCTTTTCCTCTTGCAGGAGTACATGTATATGTATACTCCCTTTTTGTTCTATGGACCTACTTGTATACATTGTTTTAACTAAGTGGACCTGCGTATACATCTTAAACTACTTTTCACTATCATTTACCTTCAACTTCTTCATTCTGATTAGTATACTTAAGTTCCATCTTCCTGTTCTTCTGTACCAATGCCCTGTTACATCTGAATGGATCTATTACACTGTGGGTTTCCTTTCATAAAAATTGAATTCACCTGTGAGTGAGTTGCCATCAAGGACAACACTTGTATCATAATGACAACAATCTCCCCCTTTGGACTTGATGGAAACCATGCTGGTGTTGATTACTGCAAGCTATAGAAACTGTTAGATATAACAAGCAACACCAAAATACTCTCCCCCTTTGACATCAAGGGAAAAGGGCAGACCAAGTTATTCCCCCCTTTTGATATACATTATGTTGTCCATGCTCCCCCTGAGGACAGGCTGAGTCTACAGAGATATGTTTCAAAAGAATAACATGACTCTATAACTCAACTAAGTGAGTATGACCTCCCTATGACCAATGACTCATACATACATCAATCACCCAACCAAGTGGGGGATACACCATATTTGACGCATCCACCCAACCAAGTGGGGATATATCAATTGTTTATACATGACAAAAATACATAAATTATTACATCATCCATCCCATGCAAAGTGGGGATACATAATACATCATATGTCCAATAGGACTCATTGAAATATAGACCATGACATGAGAAGTCATATCACATCCTAGATCTTTACATGACTTATGAAACAAATGATATAAGTATCTGAAGCCATAGCTGAACTCAGCAACCATGATGACAACGATGATGAATGTGAGTGAAGGCTAATGCTCCCCCTAAACCTGTGCTACCTATGCATTGTTAGCAAGTCATTCATCAAGGCATTTTTGTCAGTCAAATAAAAATCAATGAACAAAGCATATCGTCAGACTATAATCATCAATATTAGATAGAGCACCCATATAAGTGTCTGAACCAATTTTTTTCTGTCAGAAAAACATATACGCTCCTTCAGCCATAGAAACCCGTGTGTATATGTGACTATACTTCATGAAACCTGTGTATAATAACCTTCCTCTGAGAATTGGATTTAACAGCAGGATGATGCAGCAACTACTCCCAGATTTTTTCTGAGATATTCAAATGTTTCTCTGGGAAGCAGTTTAGTGAATATATCAGCAACCTATTCTTTGGAGGGAACATACTCCAATTTAACCTTTTGTTCAAGCACTTGTTCTCATAGAAAATGGTACTTAATGGGTATGTGCTTGGTCTTGGAGTGCATGACAGGATTTTTCAAAATATTGATGGCACTTGTATTATCACATAGAATGGAGATGGGTGGAGTGCATGTGATCTGAATGTCTTGCAATATTTACATCATCCAAAGTAGTTGTGTGCAACAAGATGCAGCAGCCACATATTTTGCTTCAGCTGTAGATAAGGCAATCGAACTTTATTTCTTGTTGAACCATGACACTAACCAAGAACCCATATAGAATGCACCTCCACTAGTGCTCTTTCGATCATCAACATTTCTTGCCCAATCTGCATCTGTATATGCATGAAGAGTAAGGTCTATATCTTTAGGATACCATAGTCCAAAGTCCTAAGTTCCTTGAAGATATTTGAAATTTATTTTGACTGCCTAGAGATGTGATTCCTTTGGATTTGCTTGGAACCTTACAACAATTCCTACTGCGTGCATGATATCAGGCCTGGTACCTGTTAGATAAAGAAAACTTCCAATCATAGATCTGTAAGTTGGTTGGTTTACTATTGGTGATTCATCGTTAGAACTGAGACTGCATCCTGTTGCCATTGGAGTACATACTGGTTTAGAATCTTCCATTCCGTACTTCTTCAAGATCTGCTTGAGATATTTGGTTTGTGAAAGAAAGATACCATCTTTTGTTTGCTATACTTGTAGACCAAGAAAATAAGTAAGTTCATCAAATAAGGGCATTTCAAATTATTGCTACATTACCGAAGCAAAATTCCGACTCATGGATTCTTCATTGCTACCAAAGATGATATCATCAACATAAACAACAATAATTAGCAGTTTATCATTTTCAACCTTTGTGTATAAATTTCTATCTACAGAACCTTTTGTGAAACCTTGTTGTTGTATATATTTGTCAAGGAGGTAATACCAAGCCCTTGGAGCCTGTTTCAAACCATAGAGAGCATTTTTAAGCTTGCATACGAGTTTTGCATCATCTCCAAGAATGAATCCTTCTTGCTGTTCAATATAAACTTGTTCTAAATCTCCATTAAGGAAGGTTGATTTTACATCCATTTGATATACTTTGAATTTTCAAAAACTAGAAAGAGCAAGAAACATCCTTATGGCTTCAAGTCTGGAAACAGGTGCAAAAGTTTCTTCAAAATCTATACCTTCTTATTGAGCATACCCTTTACAAACAAGTCTAGCCTTGTTTCTAATAACTTCTCCATTTTCATTTAGCTTGTTCTTAAATATCCATTTTGTTCCTATAACGTTTTTATCATGAGGTCTAGAAACTAACTCCCAAGTATCATTCTTTTCAATTTGGTCAAGTTCTTCATCCATGGCCTTGACCCAACATTCATCTTTGCAGGCTTCATTTACATTCTGAGGTTCGGTGGAGGATAGTAATGCTAGATAGCTTGAGGTCCCTGTAAGAGTTCTTCTTGTCTATACACCAGCCCCCTTTTCTCCTAGAATTTGAGATTCTGGATGATTTTTCTGAACATACCTGGATGGAGTCTTTTCCATGTATGTTGTATCTTCTTCTAGTGCTTCATTGGTTTCTTCTTCTATATCATTTTGATTTGATGTGGGAAAGCATTCCTCAACTTCCTCACTATCATATTCCTCTGTTGATTTCATTTGTTCCGGATTTCAGCATACTTCATCAATTACAACATCAATTCTTTCAACAATTTTCCGAAGTCTTTTATTATAACATTTGTATCCTTTACTTCTAGATGAATAACCAAGAAGAATTCCTTCATCTTCTCTGAGTTTGAACTTACCAAGTTTTTTATCAGTCCTTTTGATGAAACATTTGCTTTCAAACACTCTAAAGTGTTTTACAGTAGGAGGCTCACCATACCAAAGTTCATATGGAGTTTGATTGCTATTTATCCGAACATTTTCTTTGTTGAAAATAGTCATGGCAGCAAATGCAGCTTCACCCCTGAAGGTTGCAAGAGTTCTAGATTCATCAAGCATTTATCGAGCCATTTGTTGAACTTTTCTGTTCATTCTTTCCACCACGCCATTTTTATGAGGATTTCTTGAGATGGAGGATTGCCTCTTTATTCCATGTTGTTCACAAAAGTCAAAGAATTCATCTGATATGAATTCTCCCCCTCGATCATATCTGAGACATTTAATTTTTCAATCTGATTCATTTTCAACTAAAGCTCTGAAGGATTTAAAATTTTCAAATGCTTCATCTTTATGCTTTAGTAGACCTATCCAACACATCTTGGAAAAATCATCAATAAATAAAATAAAGTATTCTTCTCCAAGAGGTGACTTTTTCCTTGTTGGTCCACATAAATCAGTATGGATGAGTTCAAGAGGCTTACTTGTTGATCCTTATTTTTCGTTGAAGTGAACTCTAGTTTTCTTACCGAATTGACATGGTTTTCATGTGGTATTTTATAGGATTCTGATATCTGGAAGGTAACGAACTACCTTGAGCCTACATGATTTTCTTATTTGAGAAAAGATTAGATTTCCCAATCTTCTATGCCATAGCCAATTTTCAACTATTTTGCTTAGATAGAATTGTTGTTGTCCTCCTTTGAGTATGTATAAGTTGTTTGGAGTTCTTGTTACTTTTATCATGGTCTTTCTTGTATCAAGCTCATGAACCACACATCTGTTTGATTGAAACACAACTTCATTTCCTTGATCACACATTTGACTGACACTCAACAAGTTATGATTTAAACCATCTACATACATGACATTTCCAACTTTAACCTTTTCTTTCAAGAAGACAGAACCTTTACCTTTAATGACAGCTGGAGTGTCATTTCCAAATGAGACACTATTTTCCTTTTCTAAAGCATTATATGAATGAAGTTTCTCTTTATCATCTATCATGTGTTTGGAACATCCGCTGTCGATGTGCCACTGATTTTCTTGTCCTTCTACATACAGATCTATGCCACATCTTTCTGATTGACATTCCTTATTTATCCATATCTTGGGATTTGATGATGTTTTCTCCTTTTGAAGTGATGGCCAAAATTTTCTCCTGCATTCAGATTCTTCATGACCAAAGTTGTTACCAATCGAACATTCTACTTCATTTTCAAGAGGAGAAAAGTTATTATAGGTACTTTTCTTAATTCCTGTTCCACTCCTTTGATTTCATGCTTCTCTAGTCATGATGGTTTTGTAAGCAACACATTGAGAAACCTTATGCCCAAATTTATGACATGAAAAACATTTCCCATTAAAGAAGATTGTGCGATCATAGAATCTTTTGGCATTGTTTACCTGTTGGTTGAAGCTTCTATTGATATTCATCCTTGGAGTAAATTGGGTATGATTTACCTATGGGTAATTTTAGGCCTTTGCTAACGATTGACCTACTGTTCACTGGTCTTTGTTGCATCAAGATAGCTTCTGGTGGAGGTTGACGACTTCTGTGATTGAGATGATTCTTCAGTATATCCAAGACCTGTCTTTATCAGAGGAGAACAATGAACTTTGATTATTTAATTTAAAGTTGGAGATCCTTTGGCAAATCTAAGATTAAGATATTTTGTCTTCTCAAGTTATTTTCTTAGACCCACAATTTCACATTCTAGATTTTCATTGTGTTTTTCTCTTTCAGTGAGTTGGTGTGTTAGCGTATCGATGATCATATTCTTTTCTTATAAATAGATTTTGAGTTTAGTGATTTCTTCAAGAAAGTCTTTGTCTTCTAAGGCATCCAAAAAATCATCATTGTCATAAGCCATGAGTAGTTTATAATCTTGGTCAGATTCATCTTCATCACTATTAGATTGGCCATCACTATCTTCATGCATATAGTAATTCCTTCTATTCAAAACCTGTTTTCTATTTCCTTTTTCATATTCCTTTCCTTTTTCATATTTGTCTTTATGAGCACATTTGGCAGCATAATGTCTGACTCTACCACAAGAAAAGCATTTGAAAGGTAGCTTACCTCTAAATCTTTCGGAACCCCATTAAAGCTTCTTGACAAAATTTACCTCATCTTCTTCTTCTGAAAAGTGTTCTAATTCATTGTGTTCTTCCTTTTTTTTTCCCTTAGCTAACACTTTAAAAGCGACTTCTCTCATATTTGATGGACCTCCTTTTCTCATTTCAAAGGCAGTTAGGATTCCATGGAGTTGAGTCACAGTGATAGTTTGAAGATCATGTTCTTCTTCTATGGAAGACACTTTTGACTCAAATTTAGAAGACAAAGATCTCAAAATTTTCTCAATTAAAGTAACTTCCTTTATCTCTTCACCCATATTATTCATACAATTAACAATCTCATCTATATGTAAAAAGTAACTAGCAACACTCTCATCATTATGCATCTTAAGAGTTTCATACTGAATTCTGAGAGTTTGAAGCTTAGCACATTTTACCTAAGAGTCTCCTTCGTAGCTCTAAATGATTTTGTCCCATATCTATTTGGCTGTCTTAAGCTGCATGACTTTGACAAATTCTGATTCTGACAAACTTCCTAATAATGTATTGAAAGCTTTGGCATTGGTTTTGTATAAATTCTTACCTACAGAGTCTGTAGGAATTGCTGCTGGAAATTGATATCCTCCTTCCACAATTTTCCAAACATCGGCTCCAAGCGATTGTAGATAGGCTCTAGTTCTTATTTTCCAATATACTAAGTTTCTCCCATTAAATATTGGTGGTCTGATGCATCCCATGCCTTCATGATTATTCATCTTGAAAGATCTTCATTCAAGCGATAAAACTTCTTCTGAAAGACCTCTCCGATACCAATTGTTGGAAATAATACTAAGAGGGGGGTGAATCAGTATTATCATATCAATAATTTTTCATTTCCCAAACAGATTTACATACACTACTTCTATGAAGTGAACTAGCGTGTACACACTACTGTGATTAGTGAAACCATCGTATACCCAGAGAACTTGTGATTTAGTTAATTTATCATGTGTTGATCTATAACCAGTGCATCAGTAACTTATTAAGCAGTGCAGTAAAAACAGAATATACCATCACACATAAGCAACACACATGAACACCAAGATTTAAGGTGGAAACCCAATGTGAGTGAAAACCGCCCGTTGTTGTCATCTTTGTCTTCTTTTAATAATAAGAAAATATGTTTACAATCTTGTACTGGTGTAGACTCATACCAGTACGTAGGCACCCACCTACAGAAGGCTACAACCTTCTCTCGTTTTCCAGTTTCTAGTGGAAGGGAGCTACAACCCCCTAGTTCTTGTACTAGCCAATGTGTTTACTAGTACATAGGCGCCAGCCTACAAAAGGCTACAACCTTCTCTCTTCCTCCAGGGACCACGTTTCATAAATTTCCAGACTGGATGCTCCACGTACACAAAAATACACATGAAGGCCTCATTTCATCAAATTTTCATACTGGACCCATCAAAAAATTTGAAACTCAAACTGTATCAACAAATAATCAGTTAATCTGAACAATCAAATCATTGTCACCAGAACATTGTGTTGAACCCATAAACTTGCATCATCATTCAGAACCAGCTGCAACCTCAAAAATCATGCATCAAAATGTATACGCTACTTTACTAAACCCAACCTGCGTGTATACGCTACTTCCTTTAATCAAACCTGTGTATACCTTCAAAGCTACTGAAACATAAAACTTCTGAATCAAGTCTGTACCAACCAACAATATACAAAACATCCACTGTCAATTTATAGAGCCTTACACAGGAAGTAGCAGAGATCACCCTTCTCACTTATACAATCAATCAATGAGATATCAAACTCCTTATGCATTCACTTTTACATTCAGATCTAAGAAAACTTCATTGAAAAACAATAGTAAAGCAATAGTACTAATCAAATAGATCAGTCATCTCTGAACAACATACTTTTCTTTTGCATACACTACTTGGAAGAGCCAAACCAGCATGTATATGCTACTTCACCAAAGCGAACTAGCGTATAGATCTGCAAATATTAACTCATAACTTTGTTGCTATTCCGGACTTTAGACAAACTCAGATCATGACATTCAAAGAATAAAACAGGTGTACTCAATTAAATTTTGCCCAAGCTATATCAGATCATTCAATGATAAGTCATTTCAAGTCTCATGATCCTGATCCAATATTGAATTCAAGGTGCACAAAAAATTTCACAACAAATAACCAACATAGCCCCTACAACATAAAATATACTTCAAATAGAAGTATTCCTTAAAAACCCTTTTCACTTGCACACCTTGGCCATATGATCTTCTCCTCCTTATGTAGTTTTAGGCCTTTCTCAATACCTCAGACCAAAACCACTTAAGACTCGTGGTCTTATTGGGCGGGATCAAATAGTCATTACTCCACTCAATCTTGTGGGTTAATAACATGGTATTGACCCCTAGTATTCTCTACTCTTGAATTCCTTGATTTTCCAACCTGTACACACTTTTCCTCTTGCGGGAGTGTGTGTATACGTATATTCTCTTTTTGTTCTGTGGACCTACGTGTATATGTTGTTTTGACTAAGCGGACCTACGTATACATCTTAAACTTCTTTTCACCATCCTTTACCTTCAACTTATTCATTTTGATTAGTAGACTTTAGTTCCATCTTCCTGTTCTTCTATACCAATGCCCTGTTACATCTGAAAGGATCTGTTACACTATGGGTTGCCTTTCATCAAAACTGAACAGACCTGTGAGTGAGTTTCCATCAAGGAAAACACTTGTATCATAATGCCAACACTTTCACTTAATAATATATAATAGAGCCGTCACGTTTTCATACATATGTTGTTTTTGTATTTGGACTATTCTGGTTGCTTTAGAAATGTGTCTTATTTAACTTATGCATTTGTGTATGAACTATTTTGTATGCAATTGTATGAATCTTGTTGCAGATGTGTTGTTGGTTTAACCCGTCACTTTGGTTTGTGGACTATTCCACTTTCCAGCTTGTGATGTCATTCTGCTCATGTGTTCCTTTCAGGTTACGTACTATTACAGGCTTCTAAGGGACACACTTCCTTTTCCCCTCCATGTGTTAGAACCCCCATGCATCTCACTTGACTCACTGCAAGGTCACACACTTGCTTCCGATAAAGTTATCACACTTACCTCTGCGCGCTATTGCAGTCAAGGCATTACTTTACTACCCACTGTTGGGACTCCTACTCCAAATGGTCTGAGGTCTAGCTGCGAGTTCTTATCGGGGAAATTCCATGACATGTTGGCAGGTCGAGCACCGTCAATAGGTCCATTACAATTTTTTATTTTTCAGCTTAATATGATCAAGTAGACCTTTACTTAAGTCTATTTCTACACATATTTTGGAAAATGTAATTAACCCTTTCTTCATTCTCTCAAGGTCCATCATTTTGAATGACCCCAAGATAACCTAATTTCCTCAAGAACCTTGTGATGCCAAAAAGTAAGGAAATGATCTGGTATCCTTACCCAAAATCAATATTTGGGAATTGAGAGGTAATGAAGAGCCCTGCATTTCCCCAAAACTAGGGCCCTTCTTTCAATGCTCTCTCCACATCTTCTTGGGTATCGAATTAAACAATAAAGAAACCTTTTAAGTAAAGGTATATGTCACATTTTTTGGTCCAGGTTGTAAAAATACAATGATGCAAAGCATCAGATATGGAACAAAAACCATTGAATATGTAAATCACTACCCTAGATTGAAGGAAAAAAAAGATTTGATTTATCTCTATTATATTTACCTCCATGGTTTTTGCTCGTTGTTGTTGCTAAAAAATACAAGGTCCAACAATGTATTATAGCATATTCAATGGATTAGAGCCTTTTCCCTACAGCTCATCCTTGTAGGAAAAAGAGCCTCTAGGATTTAAGCTCCCAAAGCACCCCCTTGCAACTTTAAATTCAAGACAATGGTGGAGTTTCTTGGGATGTTGTAATCCTATCAACTGTAATAAATCTTGTAATTGTTTCCCTTTGTGAAGAAGACATTGTATGACTAGAGGAAAGGCCAAACGATTCTCTATTTTATACTTGATATCACTTGATCCATATTTGAGACCCAAAGAGGAAGGACTTCTTGTTAAGGGTCTTGATGAAGATCTAAAAATCCCCCCTTCTCACCCACCCCCCCCCCCCCCCCACCACTATTTTGACTCTTCCAACCCTTCATCCAAACCAGATCGATAAGAATAGAGTCTTTTTTCATGTGGACTTACAACATTTTTGGAGCTATCGAGAGTTTGTAAGAATGGATCTAGGGTATTTTCAGGTAGATTGCATCTTCCCGCAAGATATTGATGACTCCCTCAATTTGTAAGTGCTACTTGAAGAAGATGATGACCTTCATGACTTCTATGTCAACAATCAATGCCCAGACTACATACATAAATGTAAAAACCCTCTCCAAGATGTGGGGAAATGCCATAGACATGAATAAGTTGGTCTTAGTCACCAATTCTGCTACTCATAATGAAAGGGAATCATGGAAACTCTAGATGAGTAGTACCCATGGATCTCACCTAAGCACACTATCGTCACATCTAAGTTGTGGTGCAAGTGGTCTATGTGCCAAAGATTTACACACTGCATCAACAAAGGTAGCCATGTCAACGATCTCATCTTTGAAAGTTTCTAGGGTTTATAAAATGGGCTACTGTGAAGCATGTGTTATATCTAATTAATGCATTTTAAATATTGCTATTGTATAAATACCCATTATGAACTTGTAAAAAAAAACAGTGTAACACCCTTGTCTATGATAATTTTTGTTAATAAAATTTAAATTTTTGGACATTTGTTGTTTATCTATAAGCATTAGTGGAAGGGAAAATTCAATGAGAATACTTAATAATGCTTAAACCTAAATCGGAATTGAAAATATAAAGTTTTGTGAAAAATGGAGAGAGGGAAAATTGTACTTAGATGATACTTCAAACTACATTTGACAAAAGGGATGATATGGGAATAATGTTAAAGAAAAGATTGCCTCATCACATTGTAACCTAGAACATGTATTGGTAGACACTTTGGGACGATAGAGTGTATGTCACTTTGGAGTTGACTTTGTTTTGAAGACTCGCAAACTTGTGGATTAGTTTGAGTTTTATTATAGATTTAGTATATTGAGAGATTGAAATAGTTAAATATGTTCTTATAGTCAATTACAAGAAAAATTCAATTTATTTAAATCAAACTCTTTTTTTTTAAAGATATGAATTTAATATTAATATAAATAAAAGATAAGGTAATATATATATATATATATATATATATATATATATATATATATATATAAGGGTTAGATCAAGTGGTCAAGATATGAAGTTCTTTGATATCGTTGTTATTTGTTGAGTTTGCCTTTCTTTAATGAGGTAGACCATTTACCCAGTTACCATCCACTAAATGTGGAGAAGTACTCGAGGGTTCCTGTGCTTTTCGTTCCAAGTAATATATGGGTTCCTGTGCTTTTCATTCCAAGTAATATATATATATATATATATATATATATATATATATATATATATAGGATATATATGTTTATTTCCTTTTATTTGTTTATCTTTTTATTTATAAAGTAATCCCATATATACATTTTATTATGGTGTAGTCTAACTTATAGATGAAATGACCCTTTTTAGGACATTTTTTAAACCAAAATTCGGTAGAGATTTTTAAAAACTTGAGTTTAAGTTGTTTATTCTGAAGAATTAGAGTGCCCCGGGTGGGGGGGGGTGGCGGGGGGGTTTCAGGGTGTTGAATCCATTTATGCATTCAAAAATGCATTTTGAACAACAAAAATGCACATTCTTTCTTGAAATTGTTTTCCCAAATTCCGGTGAAAAAGTCTATTTCGTCTATAAGTTAGACTACAACTTTTATTATTATTTAACATTCATTGTTATTTATAATTATATTTATTTATATATTTAAAATTTTAAAAATTAGAGTTTTACTTTAAAAAAATATTATTAATACAATAAAAAAAGTATAAAAATTACACGAAACAAATATGATGAAGTAACCAAAACTATAACCAAGTGACCATAACTATGATGAAAAACTCTCATTGAGTAGAAAACCATAACCAACATGTTATCTCTGATTCATTATTAATAGTATAATATGAGATGAGCTACTTTACAAAGGATGTTTAATAGATTGGACAAACATAACATGTCGAAAATGTTCTTTCATGATTCGAATTTAAACAGGAATGCAACAAATTACAGATATAACCACAAATACAGAGATGCAGTAGAAATAACACTTTCTTTCATTAATATCAAATAATGAAATATTCTTACAAACAGAATGGAAATGAGACTAGCTCGGGCGATGGTAGCTTATCTCTGAGAAGAGATGTGGTGGCTACATGTCTCTGAACTGAGTTACAATGAGATTCAAGGGCCTTTTTATTACTAAACAATAAGATAAAACCCTAAACAACCAAAACCCTAACCTGAGGAGATGTAACACCAAGAGTTTATGGGCCCCGTTGGGGTTAGTTGGGTAGCCAAGTTCCTGGGGTCATAACTTAGTCATATTATCTTCGTTTGACACGCATTATACCTCGTTGGAAAGATATCTCTGAGGAATACAACAAGAAATGTGATTTCAATGAAATTACCCATAAGAATATTGCCAAAAAATGTCATTTAGGGCCTCAAAACGGCTTCAGAAGTCAAGGACCTGAAAATTTGCCAAAATAGTAAACTATGCTACAATTAAAGGAAAAAAAAAAAAAAAAAAACAAAACAAAAACAAAAACAAAAACAAAAACAAAAAACAAAAAACAAAAAAAACAAAAAAAAAAACAACAAAACAAAACAAAAACACAAAAACACAAAAAACAACAAAAACAAACAAAACAAAACAAAACAAAAAACAAAAGACAAAAAATAAAAAAAACTGATAGAACAATGGTGAGAGTCCAAGTGGAATAGGCGGGTGGCCACCAATATCCACCTGAATCATTTCATAGATTACTTTTTTCATAAATATTTTATGTATATAAATAAAAATAATATATAATAAAGTCTTGATTACATGGCAAGAACCATTTACATCAAATAAAACAAAATATAACTCCTACCATCACCCATATTAAATAACTAGTGTCCTTAACACCTTAGCCATAAGAGACTTAGAATATAAAATGAAGAGCACATTTACCAAGAGAAAACCCCGCCTATTCAAATCTTTTAAAAGGATTGTCTACAAAGAGGAAGATATTAGAAAGGCCTTTAAAAACGCTAAGAAAATAAAGCTCCAACTTTGCGAACCCAAACCACCTTACAAAAGGATTTATCTTCCATACATCAAAGGTGTAACTGAAAAAATTGTCAAGGTTCTAAGAAAGAAGAATTTCTCCATCGCTTTCAAACCTATGAGAACTATCAATCAGGAGATGAGATCCGTCAAAGATAACATTGACCCACATCAACACCAAGGTATCTATAAAATTACCTGATTTGTGGTAAATGCTACATTGGGGAAACTAGAAGATCCTTTAAAATAGGAATAAAAGAACATGTTATTTATATTAGACATGAGTGTGTTCGCTCTTCTTCCCTTGCCGAACACTCCTTCAAAACCAAGCACCATATAAACCTTGAAAACTCTAAAATTATTGCTAGGGAAAACCATTATTTGAGAAGACACTTCAGGGAGGCCTTGGAGATTATCAAAAACCCTAACAATTTAAATAGAGATAATGGCCTAGAACTCAACAACAGTTGGATTCCCATCATTAACCAATTTAAGAATTCCTAATTTATGCTTCATCCCATGCTCGTTCTCCTAAATATCCTTCCTACTTCCCTTTCTATTCCACTTTCCCTCCTTTTTCTATAAGATCCTGATTAAACAACAATTATAATATTATTTAATAATAATAATAATAATTAATATCACTTATTTAAAATATTATTACTATACTTGTATAAAAGTATCATTATACTTGTATAATAATAATATTTCTCTAAACAACATTCTCATTATATTATATAATTAATTAGTATTATTAATAATGGTCGTAGTCTAACCATACTGCTTTTTTGCCTTGAAAATATTGAAAATTTTGTCAATATTTAGATAAATTCCTGTAGAGATTTTTGTAAATCCAAGTTACAGTTGTTGAAATTCAAGATTTTGGGTGCCCTAGAAGTTTTTGATGGTGCTGAATCCATTTCCACCTTCAAAAACATGATTTAAACACTCCTTCTGCAAGATTTGTTGAATTTTTTTGCTCGGATTCCGTCCAAAAGTGACCATCTGGGAAATTCTTCACCTCGTTAAACTTGTCCTTAATAATGACAATACGATAACAACAGTATTATTAAATATTATAAAAATAAATAATAATACTATTATAATAACATTATTGTATCTGGAATTTAATAATATAATAGATATAATAATAATTTAGATAATAACTTTCATTTTTAATTTTTAAGTTTTTTATGGTGGCATTCTTTTATTAAAAATTAACCTTTAAGATTTCATATCCGACATTATTTTATTCTTCTTCCTTTTGCTTCCCATATTTATATTGTTCTCTCGACATTATTTCCCTAAGCCTTTTATGTGTTGATGATGGACCCACCTATGGAACTGAAACATAGACATTCCTACAAATTTACTTTGGTTAATCAGAACTTTCAAAATAAAAATATAACTCTTTGATCTTAGCAACTTCCATGCTCCAGTAGATCCAAAGTAGGATCTTGATGCCTCTACGGGCTTTATAGACTAAGAATCTACATTGATATCTTCCATATGATCTAAAAAATTTACCCAATAACAAAATGAACTTGCAATACATAAAAAAAACTATAACTTAGGCTATCTTGGAAGGTCCAACTTCATCCTTGTCCATCCAGGAGATAAACTTCCATTTTCTCGTTCCTCCAGTTGTTGCACCTTCTCCAATCAGTTATTGTGCCTCCTTGGTGTTGAGAACTTGTTTCCTTGTTAAAATCTCATTGACCTCTATGAAAAGGCCATCAATCACAAGCTTTGAGCCGTGGGACATCAGTTATGCTTCAAGCATAATGAATTTCCTTTCAATTCTCACCTCCAAGCCCTCGAATTTAACTTCCATCAAGGTCACCTTTGTTTCCATGTCACTCTCCATTAGATCTATCTGATGAGTCAGAAGATTAAGGTGACCCATCAACAGTTTGAACAGGAATTATACCACCCTCTTCCACCTTGCCGCCTTGTCCTCTTGGAACTGAACGCCTTCCATTTCCATTGTCGTACAGCTTATCAATAGAGTTGATCTTAAGAAGCACTGAGTGAAACTAAGAGTGACTAGCCAGATACCTAGAGGAATTACCATATTAAAGGTCCATGTTGACCGAACATTCCCCATCACTCACCACTAACGACATTAAAATACAAATCTCTACTAATTTCCATGACAATCTCAGGTCTGTCCTTCACAAGGATCCAAACCAACATTCCCTATGTTGAATTAATGAAGATCTGAAGAGAGAATAATTGGCATCCCTTTGGCATTAATATCGACCTGTCGGAACTCACATCACTAAGAATCCAATCCATCCAGCTAACTACTGATGTGGCTAAGATGCGCTTGGGGAGTAGAGCAGAACATCCAAGCTTACCACGTATTTTCATGAGGACTCCAAGTGGACACGCATTAAATCTTGGTGCCAAACCACTATGGATGTGGGGTTTGAATTCCCTATCATTTTGATCCCATCCAACACTGACCTTTGATAATTGATGATGCTTGATCATAACTTATGGCACGAGGATATGACCTTTGCTCATATCATTTAATTCCAAAGCTCCTATGCTTAACTCCGCTCCTCGGTTGGCCAAATCATCAGTCACCCCATCAAGGTGTCTTAGAATATGATGGAAGAAGAATTCTTCAAAAAAAATCAAGAGAATGGTTAGTGTTCTCACTACAAGAGGTAGTGTAGAATTGATTGATGAAATAGACTTAGATATCATTCTAATTACTATCATAGAATCTCCCAGAATTTTGACCTTTTGTATACCTTGGTTCTGGCGATATATAATCATTTCCACAATGTGATAAATGCAACCTTATTGTTTGTCACTGTGCATAATCCCCATGCGAACATGATCCCTTCATATACATCAAGGTAATATATCGCCCTTCCAGCTCTTGCCGCCTTTAAATAAAAATAATATTTTTATTTTTATCTTTTTATGGTAAATTGTATAATTCTTGAGATGATTACAGGTTTAACCTTTGACAACTTGAGAAATTGTGGCTCAAAAGCATCCAAGTTGTCAAAATCACGTGAATATCGCACCTAACCTATACCATAGCAACCCTTAAGATGACTGATTTTTTTCTTAAAAAAAATCAATAACTTTTATTTTACAGAGTGCCTTAATAATACACCCATTACTATCTATTTTATACTTAATAAATATAAATTTTAAATTTAAATTCAAATTATTAATTTAATATTTAAAATTTTTATTTTTATTTTTTTACTTTATTATTTTTTTCAAAATAATAATAATATTTTTAAAAATAATAATAATTATAAATTAAAAAAATATGGATGAAAATTTTGATCTCATGATTACAGAGTGAACATCACTATGAACATTACACTCGAATCATTTTGCTTACTATTAATGTTTATTGAAGAGCTATTGCCTCATATTAAAGTCATCTTCGTCGAGAAGTCATAGTAGATGTTCAAAAGTTATTTTATCAGATTTTCTTCATCGTAGACCGTAAAGAGACGATAGAAAATGATATTTTTCACTGAGTATTTGTTTAATTTAAATAATAATAAAATTTTAATTTTAAGGTTATAATTAAATTAGAAATTAAATTGGTGTATAAGATTTTTTTTTGAATAATGATTTTTTTACGGATAAAGGATTTATTTTTGTGTAATGATTTGATCGATAAAGTTTACTAAGACATACATACTCTACTTTACTTTATCTTTTTTATTTTTGAACATATAATTTATTAAACAAAGTCTTTTGTACAAATCACATGAGAGAATTTTTTGGCCTACGCGTTTCGAACCAACAAGTGTGGTTCATTTTAAATTTTTAAGGAAAAATCACAAACTCTCCATCATTAAACCCACTCAAACTATCTAAAAAATATTTTAGACAAAATCAAATAACTACCTTCTAGAATCTAAAATATTCTAAAATTTATAATCCAATAAAAATCAGAAAAATTATAATCCAATAAAAATTAGAATAAGAACATGGAAAAAATATTTTAGACAAATTCAAATAACTACCTTCTAGAATCTAAAATATTCTAAAATTTATAATCCAATAAAAATTAGAATGGGAACATGGAAAAAATATTTTAGACAAATGCCTTCTAGAATCTAAAATATTCTAAAATTTATAATCCAATAAAAATTAGAATGGGAACATGGAACTTTCTGATTTTATTTACACCAAGTCAACCCTGTAATAATTGTAAAGTCGGTGGCACAATATTTAGGCCGATAGGCCTTTCATATGCATCAATAATTGTCAACACTTTTACCCTCCTCCGTTCGATCAAGTGAAACACTTTCAACCGTTGATTTGAAGTGTGACTGCTTTTTCCAAATATAGGTTGAGTTGCCTTCTTGGCCTGGCAAGATATTTTTACTGTTTTTTCCATCTTTCCTGGCTTTTGACAAGCACTGGCCTACTGTGATTCTGCTTCTTGGGCTTGTAAAAGCAGCGGTGCGATTGATTTATTGGGAGATCAATTCACATAGAACAGGGAAGGGACTCGTCATAATCAAGAAGGCCATCCTCTGGAAATTGTTGCAGGGATATTAACCATGGAGCACTCTGACGAATCAACTTCCAGTACTGCAACCTCTGCAATTACTACTCCATCGTCTTTAGATCCTTGTATTTTAATCAACATCGTGCCTGATCTATTGGAGAGCATATTTCTGAGAGTGCCATCGCAACAATATCCCCAGATCTAGAGGACGTGCAGGGCACTAAAAGGGTCTCTTGACGAAAGCATGTTCTTTGGTTGGTATATCGAAGAGAAGGTTGTGGAACGTTGAGAAATCATGGTTCCGGTGAAGTTGGGGTGGAGGAGCCGTGTAGCACGTTACAGGAACAGATGCAGTGGTCGGGTATCGTGGGAGTTGGGCTGCAAACTCGGCTCCTGCTACTATCAATGCTATAATATCAAAAAATTCAAGTTGAGAGAAAATCAATGTTACAATACCAGAAAATTCAAGTCGACAGAAAATGGAGCGGAAAGTTCCACACTGGTTAGCTGCCATGACAGACTGTTTTGCCCATGGATTGAATGCTCGACATGGCACAGGTGGTTTGACGTTGGCTTCGTGCGTACTTTTCTGTGAAACAGGGCACCCGAATTCGAGAACAATACCGAATTAGAGAGCGATACCGAATTAGAGAGCAAAGGAAAATGCCCTCGATGTGGCACGAGTGATCAACTCTGCAATGTGTGTTCAGGGTAAGTTTGTCTGCAGTCTTTTTTTAATTTGCTTAGTTTATGTTTCTAAGTGGGCTTAATTTAAGTTTATGGTTTTTTTCCAATGTATAATGTTTTTACTTTTAAATTAATAATGTAAGTTTATGTGACAGCAGACACAAATAGCGCGACTCAGCTCGCGTATGCAGAGAGAACTGAAGTGGCTGCAAACTAATCCTCCTCCCGGAATCTGCGCATGGCCTTCCAATGATAATCTCCTCACTTTCTTTGAGGCGCGTAAGTTTTTTTCCTGGATTTATTTTGATTTTAAGTGTCTCTAAAGCTAGGGTCTGAATGCAACAAGCATTGTGATTTCCAATAGAGATTGAAGGGCCAGAGGGGATTGTTTATGCTAAAGGGATTTTCAAGCTCGAGATCTAAGAACCTGAAAGATTATTTGAATTAATTCCTTTTTAGTAGTTGTAATAGTTTCGATTCTGGAACAGTTCGAGTTCCAATTTAGGTTTTTTCGATCTATTGAATATGATTTTATTTTCTGGATTTTAAGTCGTTTTTAATATTATTTTTCCAATTGCAGATATCCTTTCGTGCCTCTAAATGTGAAATTTGTGACCCCAATATATCATCCCAATATTGACAACGAAGGGTGTATTTGCCTCGATATCCTAAATTTGCCGCCCAAGGTATGTGCAATTAGCTCCCAATTCTGAGTAGGGAATAATTTATTGTTGCTAAGAATGTCTTTTTCTCGTGTTGTAACAAGATTTTTATTAATAGTCAAAGGGGAACAAAAGAGTGGTAAGTGTTCACAGCTAGTTAAAAACCAGCTCAACAGACAAAAATATGACGAAGCTTTCATGACCTTGCTATGGCTAATGGTTCAATTAATGGCTCCTCTGAAGTACTTAGATTTTTTTTTTCTCTTTTTAGCCCCCATTAAACTCTGATTTCAATTTTAGCTTAAATGTTGTCGCAAGCAAGGTGCGGTTATTCCACCAAAATCACCGAGGACTAGTTTTGGCATTAACAATTATGCCTTTGGTTGAGATTCTAGATTAGAATCACAACATTCACAAGCATTTACATACGAAAAATAGGCCACTAAATCATGGCACCACTATCACAAGAAGGAAAATAAAAGAGCCACATTAGACAAAACAGTTGTCCAAAATCTTGAAAATGTCAGCCGAGTCTTCGTTTGCATTTCATGGCATTGGTCAGATTATTCAGTCTCACCTTATTTAATTCTTAAAATTTGTTGAAATGCTCTTCATGCTACAAAGCCAGAGGTTGTGAACGTGTTGACTTTATCCATTTTTTAACTTAAGGCAATTTTACGCTAAAAAGGAGATGTAAATTCTTATAATTATTACATTCCATGATTTTGGTGGGTCCCGCGTTTAAGCCGTGCCCGTATCGTCATATTCGTTGGTTTAGATCTATTTATTTTGAGTGTTGTGGTTAATTTATGGATAATCAATTTCAAAAGAGTGCGAGCTTATAAGAGCATTTTAGTAGCCCATATTTAAACTCGGGGTCCTCTTATACTGCCTAATAATTCACTTGAACCAACATCTCTTCTAGAGAAATTCAACAATTCTAGTTTAATAATCCTATCAGCCTCTCTTTGTACCTTTGGGACAATGTCCATTGAAAGAAAGCTTCTCATTCTGTCATAGACCACCTGTGTATGGATGGAGAAAAAGCACCCCGGAATTTCAAATTTGCAGGGCTTCAGTCTGGCAATTCTGAGGCGGTGGCCTAGTCGCGCTGCTGACGATGCGAAGGCGAAGCAGCTGATAAAAATGAAATTAACTCAAACAGATTACAGGAAAACACATATAAAAACCAAAGACAAAATATTGGCGGAAAAAGGTTGAAGCCTCATGCTTCTCTCTCATTCTCATTCATTAAAATAATTGAATATAGTGTTACAGATAAATAGATGAGAGATAGTGTTCTCAAGATAGTGCGTTCTATCTTAGACACTTTTGGTTGAGATAATTTCTCCTTTGGTTGAGATAATTTCTCACCAGACACACACCAATATAAGAGTTACCTAAACTAACTCCTATCTTAGAGGAACAACCCAAGAGTTAGGCACAAATTCCTAACTTGGAATATTTAATTAATTTATTTATTTTGGATTTATTATTGTTTTGTGAGAGAGGCTAACATTCCCCCCCTCAATGATAAATCCAAAATAAGAACGAGGAACCATCTTCCAAGTTCTCATGTTGATCCTCAAAAACATTGCCTAAAAAAACCGCCAAATCTGGATGCTGAAGAAACTCAAATCTGAAGAGAACATGAATCAGCTGCATGCTTGATTCATCTCTGAATGTCGCTTGACAACTCCATCACATGCCAAGTTGCAAAAGGATCCAACTGTCCTTTGTTTGAAAACAACATCCGGTGTCCACTGACACAATTTTGATGAACGCCCACTGGCGTATTTGCTGATGATGATCGCCCACTGGCTGAAGATGTCAAAAAACAACTCAATGTTTCTTTTTCTATGATGAAAGCTGCTCACTGCTGCTTTGGCCGTCGATCGCCCACTGGTGAATTTGCTGACGCTCACTGCTGATGACAAATGCCCACTGGCTACTTCGCTGATGTTGTCGAGACTTTCAGTCTGACAACCACTTGTCAATTTCATTGACATTTCCCCCCCTTTGTCAGCTGAAAGGAGAGACAATCTTCTCCAAAATATATTTGAACTCCCCCCCTTCAAGTGTAGGAAAGTTTCACTATTGTACTCCCTCGTTCAACTGCAGAAGAGTACCATCGTCGGTTCACTGCTGGCTACACTATGTGTGATTGTAGTCGATTGTAGAACTGAGACAATCTTTTGACTGTGGATGACCATTCCCAAGGATCGATCCATTGATAATGTATCTTCAATCTGGCTGATTTTTGTTGGTTGCTACATTTTTCTGAGGAATGATTGGGTTTGCCACAATGGCAACACGGATGGAGATCAAAACAATGATCTTCCATATGACCAGTTCTTTGACAATGAGAACACTTTGGTTGAACTTCAACTTCAGGTTGCATGCAATTTTTTTTGTCTGCAATTTTCTCAGAACCTACTGAGGTGTGTTGTTCAAGAAATCCTGCACTCACAAACTTAATTGGCTTGGAATAATCTGGGATATGTAAGTTGATTTCATCAGTGATATATCCTAAGCCTCGTCGATTCTTGTTATTTTGAATCTCTTCCCAGGGCTTGATGATGGTTTTGGAAGAAATTTGAATTTGATCATGAACAACTTCGACACTTGAAGTTGTTTGGATGAGTGATTTGGAATCAACATCTTTATCTTCATCTGTATGGTTGAATGACTTGGAAGAAGCACTCTTTTGTTGCAACTCATCTCTTTGTAGTTGTGACTCTAGTTAAAGAAACTCAATGGTTTCATGTGTTTGTTGTAGATGCCGTGAAAGATCAGCAAGAGTTTCTTTGCTGATGTGCACCATGTCTTCATCACTGGAGATGATCAAACTGTGAAGAATGTGTAACAACTGAATATGTTGCGCCATCTGAACTTGCTCACTTGAAGTCAGGCTCTCTTCTCATAGATGTCGTTCTTTGAACTGTTTGACTTGATTTTTTTACTTGAATGACAAGCTCGCTTGCTATGGGACTTGAATGGCGCGCTCGCTTGATTTGTTGCTTATTGCACTTGCTGAGAACACTTGCTAGAGTTGTAGAAATTTCTTGCTTAAACTTTGGAATTCACGCTCGCTTGATGACGATCGCGTTTGTGTGAATGCTCAGTTGCCTTATTTGATGACTTCACGCTCGCTTGATGTCAATTTCAACTTGCTTGATTGGCGTTAGAGTTGAACTTGTTTGGTTGCTTTGATGATCTTCACTCTGGCTCGCTTGAAAGTTTGAACTTTGTACTGTTTTGACTCAAATTGCTTGAATGAATACTCACGCTCACTTGCAGGAGATGTGAACTTGTTGCTTGTTTGCTTTAGAGTTAAAATTCATGCATTCACTTGATTCTGCTTAAAGGAAGGGTGTCAAACACTGTCGAAAATGCACCCAAAAAATGCTTAATGATTTTAATAATTCACTACAATGAATTCAATTTGACTCAATTCAATACTTAGGTGTTGGTTTCAACCGAGAATGCACCCTTACAATTCATTGTGATTTGAGTTTGATTACAAGTTCAACACTGTTGATGTAGACTGTGCGCTGAAACGTTGAAGTTTACAGATTCATTAACTTGAATGTAGTGATGTAGACTTTGCTTTGAAACGCTGGAGTTTGCAGATTCATGAACTTGATTGTATTGAGTGAAATTGTTTGTTGAGGTAGAATGCCGATGTTGAAAACTTTGATTATTTGTTGTAGTGACGCAAATGCATGTGTTGAGCTTAATTATCCTGCCTTGGTGCTATTCTATTACAAGTGTTGTGCTTGCTTGCATTGAACTTTATGTGTGTGGTAAATGCGATCATTTATGTGTCACAACTAGACACAAATCATAAGTAACAACATGAAGCCATTAAACACATGCGCCATCAAACACACATAGTGTACCTTAGATCCCCTTATTCAATTTCGGGCAGATCTAGGACACATCAACACCACAAATAATATGTCTTTATTAAGTATTAAGGTCATCAATCTTTCATCTTTTACAACATTGCCACTGAAGCTTTCTCAAACAATGAGAATGTGATGCTCGCAAATTTTGGAAGCAAATGAGAATGTGAAGCAGCGTAGCGATGGAGAGGTAAATGAGAGAAAATGCAGGCTGCTCTCATGGGCTGGGAATCATTTAGTCTCTGGCGTGAAGAGAATTCTGCGCAGGGTAGAAAACAGCAGGGACGTTGAAACCATTAAGGATTTTCTCCTGGAGGGTTACCAGAGACTCCCCAAGCCTTCATCCTTTCAGTTTTTTTCATGCAGGGAGCCGAGGGTTCACGGGAGCAGAAGAAATCACAGGAGATTCAATTTCTACAGCGATGCAGATGGTTCTTAAGGTTGGACTGACGAAGACGATCGTAATTATCAGGCGGCCGATTGTACGCCCAAGAAATACCTTGAATATTCCTCTCATGGGAAAAAAATGAGAGGGAGTTTTCCTAATTTCACCGGCCACCATGATCAGCAACCGTCTCGACAACCTTCCGTCTCTTCCAGTTCCATGGTGGCTGCCACCCAACCCAGGGCCGAGACGTGGCCCGTGATTGAGAAAAAGCTGGCGGAATTGAGGGCCGAGACGCGGTCCGTGATTGAGAAAAGACTCAGAGAGATTGTGATGAAGCACAAGATAACTTTGGAATATGCATTCGACATTAAAGACTTTCTGCGTAGCTATTCCCGTCTTACTTCTCCCTTTTACATTGACATGGTTAACCAGTTGTTAATGGATGTTTGTTGTGAGTTCGTAGAGATGTTGAATGAATGATTTGAGCCATGGGATTCGAACCATGGAACTCATAACCGATACACTGATCTTATCTGTCTTCTTTTGTTCATTAATTGCATTACTGTTTTACTACACAGCTAGTGTAACCATTTTTTTTCAACCGAAGAAAACGTGTCTAGCTCTCAGGCATACACATACATAGTTTTTTTTCAGGATTGGACAATATGACCTATGGATACCAACCATATCTTTTCGGGATTGGACAATATGACTTATCGATACCAACCATATCTTTTTGGGGTTGGACAATAGAGACCAAATCTCTCTACATATGGAGACTAAATATCCTCACCTAATGATTGGATCACATCTTGGGAGACCAAATCTTCCCACCTAACAATTGAACCACATCCTCCAAAACAAACTACCTCACCTAACCATTAGACCACGTCCTCTAGACCAAACCTTCCTACCTAAGATAACCCAAATAACTGATATAACCATTTACACCATTTTAACTTCAGAGAATTAGCTTTCACATTTGTGATTTAAACATTGTAAATATAATTTTGTCGTTTTCTCGATTAAGGGGCTAAACAAATCTCTAGACTCATGGAACTTAGAATATATGATTTGGTGTATGGAACTTTATATATGTGAAGATCAAGTAAATCAATACGATGTAATTTTTATTTTTTAAAATAGATTTTTGGGGTAGGATAGTTGATGGGATGTGCGATGTTCTTAAAAGATGTGTTTTTGAATATATATACAATTTTAGTGTTGTTTTTATAAAGGTTGAAATTATTTCATCACAGTTTTGAAGTATGCTTTAAAAATATTTTTGTTTAGTTAAGAGTTAGGTTTTTTGGATTTAAGGAAATAAGTTAATTGTTCAAGACACATAAGCATGTGACACGAATGAATCCCTTACCCCTACGGACCACCCTACTCCTAGGGACCACCAATAGCTACTTCCAAGCACCCTACTCTTAGGAACCACCAATAGATACTTCCAAGTAGAGTGATTTTCTTTAAATAAAAGTGATAAGTCAATCTGCATTTGCTAATTAAATCTCCTACAAGCCACCCTACCCCTAGGGACCACCAATAGCTACTTCTAGATGAAGTGATTTTCTTTAAATAAAAGTGATGAATCAACCTGCATTTGTTGATTCAGTCTATACAATTTAATGAAAATTTCAATTTCAACATCACTTAATAGGGGAGAGAAGGCATTTCGATCTCTAAGAGGAGAGTTTTGAAATCCAAAATTTTGATACTTATTGTATGTAGGATTTTCACCTCTTTCAACTTTGGTCCTTCTACAATCAACAACCTTATGTCCAAAGATGTGACATTTATAACAATAACCATAAAATAAAGAAGTGTACCTATTGTTGGAAAGTCCATGAGTTTCTGCATGACGGTGCCTCTATTTTCTCGCTGATTGATCCATTCTTTGTTGGTGTGGCTTCTTGGGGTGGATGGAGTTATTATTCCAGTGAATATCTCCTCTTTGGCTTGCTACCCTTTTGCCTTCATTGATTCCTTCTTGTTACATATTTTCATAGCTTTGCGGTTCCTCAAGTCATGTGGGCTTGGAGTTTATATTTCCCATAGATTATTCTTCTAGTCTAGAGTATCCCAAGGCTATTTTGTTTCATGAAGACCTTTGACTGTATAAAATTTGATCTAGATTTCTTGTTCCTTCTGCAAATTTTTCATTTATACCTTTCTCCGTATCCACTCTCTCAAGGTTCGTTCTCAGGGAGATGACCTCTACCTTGAAACTCTGACAATGTTCTTCCCATTCATGGATCAAATCATGAGGAACTTCTTCCTTTCGCTTTGCTTCCAATTTGACTTTCAAGGACATAATTTCATCTTTTCCTATTTTTTAGATTGTTTCCTTTTTTACCTTGAACAAATCTTGTTTTAAATGCTTGTTCTCTTCTTCTAGTTTCTCACATGTTACCTATTTTTCTTCAAGTAGAAGGGATAAACTATCTTTTCTTTTAATGGCTTCTTCAGGTTTTTCTTTTTGATAAACAAACTCCTCATTTTCTGAGTTGTACATACCTTGTTCAGTACGTTGTAGTTTTTATTTTAGCTGCCTATTCTTTTTCTTGGAGTTTTTTAACTCATCAAGAGCACTAATGATTTCCCCTTCAAATTCCACTACTCCTACTTCTTCTTCTTCCTCTTCAGAGTCAGTAATATTTTGTTTCTTGGAGTTTGCATCAAATGCCATGAGTAAATACTCATTTGAACTATTTTATGAAGAGTTTTCGTTGTCTGATTTTGGTGTGGAGTTATCCTCTTTGGAGTAGAGCCCCTTTTTCTTAAAGAACTTCTTCTTATGATGTTTTTGAGATTTGTTTCTAAATTTTTGATCATCTTCCTTTTCTATCCTTTCCTTGTAAGGGAATTTGGACGAAAAATGTCCAACTCTTCCATAGTCAAAGCATTTAAAGGGCAACTTCCCTTTATACTTTCCAAAGCCATGCTTTAGTTTCCTGGAAAATTGAGCCAACTCTTGATTAGATTCACAGTTGGAGCAATTCGGATGGTCTTTTTTCTCCTTGTCCTTCTTGGACACTTTGAATGTTGCCTCCCTGGGTTTAGACTTCTCTTTTCATACTCTCATATCATAGGTTGTGAGAGTACCAAGCAGCTGATCCATCTTGAGATTCTTTAAGTCAACCATCTCTTAAATGGAAGAGACTTTGGCATTAAACCTCATGGTTAGAGACCTTAAGACATTTTGAACAATTATATCTTCTTTGACCCCTTCATTGAGTCCTCTAATCATATTGGTTACGTCATCGATTTTGAGGAAGTATTCTACTATACTGTCTTCTTCATTCATTTTTAAGCTTTCAAACCTCATTATGAATGTTTGAAGCTTGGCTTGCTTGACTTTATCATCTCCTTCATGACTGATTGAGCTTCACCCATACTTCCTTGGCAGACTTGCAATGCATAACCTTTACAAGTTTGGGTTGACTAAGGCCAACGAGAATGGAATTCTTGTCTTTAGCATTATTTCCATACAATATTTTACCATATGCATTTGTGGGAGGAACATCAAAGACATCATAATCTACTAGTACGTAGGTCCAAACATCTACTCCTAGGGACATAAGATAGGCTTCCATCCTTACATTCAAAAAGGCATAGTGTGTCCCATAAAAGACTCGTATTTTGATTAAGTAAGCCTCTTGACTCTCTTTCCTAGACATATTTCCTTATGGATCTACCTTCTAGTGGTAGACTATTCCTGAAGGAAATTGGCTTTGATACCAATTGTTAGAATAAGGAATTACTGAAAGGGGGGGTGAATCAATAATTATGGGGTTCTTAAAAATTTTTATGAATAAGTCTTTAACTTTTTTCACTACAGTCAGTTACTTGTGAGAGCTCTCATACACAATACAAATGATTGGCAAGATAAGGAAATCACATGTACATACAGTCCATCACATGAGAAACATACACATATTGACACAGGTATTTTTACGTGGAAAAGCAAAGGGAAAAAACCACTAATCTATTTTTTATTGTGATGTAAATTAAGTACCTATTTAATTAGATCAATTTGTTTGTGATCACCCAATCACATGAGGCAATGACCCCCTTAATATAGAAAGCACCTACTTTCCAAGAGGCACCAACCTCCTATGAGTGCAGGACACCACCTACTCTAGCAACAGTTTTACCTTTCATACATTTTTCAAACTGAAAACAAGGGTAATTACATATACAAATAAATAGAAATATAATTCATTGCAGTATCATACTTCTACTCTCGACCCTCTATGATTCCACAGGAACTCTTGGCCTCACATAGCAGCACTGGTCCACTCAACCCCTTTTCTCTACAACATAGGCACACACACAACCTCTTTCTGCAGTGCATGTACTCTTCGCCTCTCCTCAGCAACGCACTCATACACATGGCTCTCCACACTGCTCACTAGAAACAATACAGTTTTTCCCATTGTTCTTCTCTGTTTTGTTCCTCTACCGTGCAAGGAATGATGCTCTCTCTGTTGACCATTAACCTTCCATTCACACTACCCAAGGGTACTCCTGCATGGTTGACCATGTTGCTTTTGCATCAAACTGCCCGATCTCTTCAACCACATTAAACGTTGGGAATGGGCTCCTAAGAGTTTCCATGCTGAGAAATAAATCCTCAATCAACCTAAACACTCCATCAAGGCTTTCCTTTCTTATTCATTTGATCGCAATTCTTAGAATGCACTCTAGCATGGCTTTACTCTTTCTATAATCAATCTCTTGTCCCTTAGGGTATGATCTTCATTTAATTCAATGAGGCATGCACGAAAGATTAGAGGTAGCTCACTTCAACTCGAGCTACTATACTCCTCTAGCTACCAACTCTTTTATGCACAATTACTTCTTAGTTGCTGACTCATACATCCTTCTGACACCATTGTGTTGCAATATCAAACCACCTCATTCCTTAAATTTTATTAAGGTGACATTACAAAATCATCAGATTCCAATTGGCCTTTAGCCCCTTTTGCTTAGCATCTTTTTCTTTTACATCATAAGACTGGGTGTTGTGACCGACGATGTAGCACTTGGGTGCTAAGCCCTTCAAGATCGTGTTGAGAGCATATATCCTTGTGTTCTTGCTCTAGCCCTTGGTTCTTTGGGCTCTGTGACCAAACACTAATCAACATTGGAAGCTCCCTATTTCATAACTTTCTTCAAGTTTCAATTGTAGAGAGTTGCAAAAACTTCAACCTTCAATATTCTAACCATCGAAATATACTTCCCATGTGGCGTCACCATAGCGCTTAGGTGCTAAGCTCTTTGCTATCCCCTTGGTTCTTTGGGCTTCATGACCAATTGAAAATCAACATCGGAGCTCCCTGTATCAGAACTTTCTCCAAAATGAAATTACAATGGAGTTACGAAATCCTTGACCTCCAATATTCTTTCAGGATGAGATCATGATCTCGTCATCATCTCCTTAATGGTGACACATGTCACCAAGATTTTCCCCATTAGGTCACTTAATTTGTTGAATCTGACTGCCACGTGTCCTTCATACGATCATGTCAAGTTGACGTCACCTACCACCATTAGCTCCTAAGGGCCAATTAGTTCCTTCCATGTGTCTTGTTCGAGGAGAGATAAAGGGTCCCTTAGTCCTTGGTTTTGCAAAGAATTTCTTTGTAAATCCCTGCTCCCCCAACCCTCGACACTTTTAAGAGAATACACTTATAAGGAGTTACTAAATTATGAAACTCTGAAGTTATGAACCTTCGAGGTTCTGATATGTCGACCTTCCAACATCTTGAGATAAGAGGTTACAAGGTTTCGATATGCCGACTTCCTGAAGATTCGACGTTCCGAGAATCAGCTTCCTACTATCAGATCAAAATTTTCTCAAAAACAATTATAGTGAGGTTACGATATCCCTAACCTTCGATATTTTGACCTCCCGAAGATCCGAATATTTAATGTTCCAACCTACTTCTGATTTTCGGCCTACTCTGATATTCAGCCCTTCCGACGTCCCAAGATTTTAACCTTCTGAGGTCTCAAAGTTATGAATTCCTTAAATTTGGCCTACTTCTCGGTTCTGAAATTCGGCTTGCTCCTAAGGAATTTAACACCCTTACTTCGGCTATCAATAACTTTTGATCCCGAGATCCATTTATGGACCTCCACACCGTTGGAAAGATTTTTCAAAGCACTTTCTAGTGGAGAAGGTCTGATGCAGTCCTTGAGCCCATTTTCCACCTGAAACATGGCTACAAACTATTTTCCATTCTTTGCATCTCAATGTTAGTTCAGTTGACATCAATGCCAGCATACCAAGTGCCATCAATAACTCAGACAATGTCAACTGTCCAACACTTTTGATGCACTAGTTGAATTTTTTCAATGAAATTCTTAGCTTTGTCAACATCACTATGTCCATCTACTGCAATATATTTACCAAAGATGAAATCGAAAGGAAACTTTGGCAAATGACCCAAACAATATTCACATGGAAATACTTACGTAGATGAGTGCTTGGCACAATTGTAGGCGTCTTGGATCTAATGAAAATGCTCATCCAAAATTTTAGGATGCTTATCACAATATCCATGAAGTAGATGCATTTTTTTTTTACAATGTGTTATAAATTTGACTCTCAAATTCCCTTACAAATGTACTCATCAACAAGCTAGAATAGCATAAAATCCCAAAGAAAACATTGTTGCATATAAGTGATTTATTCATAACATCACTTTTACAAAATACCCAGCTATGGGATATGCAACATGTAGAATAAAAAATAAATGCAATATTTAAGTAGACAAATAGTCCAACCATTTCTTACCCAACCAGGGTGGGGAGTTTTTTTTTTTTTGGAGATGCTTTGGGGATGGTTACAATGTGCCTACCACTTTCATCTGCCTTCTCAACAAAAATTTTCTTCTTTGGATGAATATGTGGATGCAACTTCCATCATTTCTCGATCCAATGCCCACTTATATTGCAATGAGTAAAAAAGTTTTTGTGATCATTTCCTAGAAAAAATTTCTTTGGAATTGGAAGAGGATTTTCCTTCCTAGGCTCACTTCTAATCGAAATATTCAATTTCTTAACCAATACTTTCCCTTTTTGGCACTTGGCTACACAATGGTTAGGTGCATGACAAAATGTACAAGGAAATACATCCCATAATTTTTTATTGAAATCATCATGTTGCTTATAGTCATAGAAAGCCTATGAATAATCAGGACATTTATACCTTTTATGATTTTCATTTGGATTATTAGTTTGGCGAGGAGAACTTGATTGACAAGAAGAACTTGACTTAGTTCTTCCTTTGAAGCGCCAATCTCTCTTTGGAGATTTTTTTCTATCAATGTCATCATCATGATATGATACTCCTTCAACTTGCAGGAGTTCTTTCTTCACAAATTCCACACTTGAAGAATTCTTTGACTTCGCAGTTTTGGAGCATTCTCCAACTTCTTAAATATATCCCAATCCTTCATGCCAAGGTTGTGTTCTTACCTCGATAGAATTAATGATACTGTGACTATGATTTCCAATACCCTTACCATTGTATCCCATTTTTGTCAACAATTTCATACCAATACACTTGGTATGTTTCTCAAATGATGCAAAAGGAGCATTATCATTGTTAAGAGAATGAATTGAACATGAAGTATATTTTACCTCGTTTTTTGCTTATAGTTGTTGGTCATCTTCTTGAGGCTTAGCCATCTCCCCCCTCTTCTCTTTTGTAGACGATGTGGTAGATGAAGATTCAAGAAAACCACTCTTGTAATTTAACATATAAGCAATGTTCTTCAACTGACAAATGGTACAAACATTAGTCATCCCATGACCACAAACTTGTTGAGTCTTGGGGGAAGCTTTGGTAGCTGAACATTCCCCAGTTTTCTCTTCAATGATATTCTGCAACATTAGGCACAACTTATTCTTCTCATACTCTATTGCTTCGAGCAATCTTCTTAGTTCCATGTTCTCCACTTGACAATAGGAATTCATCTCTTCCAGTTCTAGGATCCTTACGTGCTATAATCTTTCGCCCATGCCTACAATCTGGTGAGAACCTGATTTGATACCAGTGATCTAAAAATCGATCATCCTATAACACATTGCAAGTTTTGATAAATTTGGGTCTTCAAACGATCACTTAGATCATAACTTATTCAAAAGTGAATAGTTAAGTTTTAAATGAACTTAGAAATGAAACAAAATCATGTGAAACCCAACATCATGAAAATGAAGAAGAGAATAACCAAGTGATAATGGAGTTCATCCAGTGTAGACTACATCTCCGAGCCCTACACAAATGGCTAGACCACTTTATTGATCTGAATAAAAAAAAAGTACATTGAAAATCTCATACTCATAGAGTAAACCTCCTTCTAGAGTGGCATTGCTTCTCCTTCAAAGAAATGTTCTCCTTCAGAGAACTCACAAGTTGGCTCCCTCTAGAAATGAAATGATAGAGCCAAAATAAAAGGACTCTCTCACTGAATGTGGCAACAGGTCCTTGTACTCATTCTGAGATCAAGAAGAAAAAATCCAACCACTTCATAATGAAGTGTCGAAATGGTATTTTCCCATAGTCATACTCAGAATAGACAGAAACTAGATGCTCTAATGAAGAAATAATTGTTGCAGATGTGTCTGGAAGGCTCAAAAACCCTCGCCTAGGCTCTTTTGGTGCTGAAAAAGGTCTTCGTATGGCTTCAAAAAGATAAAATCATTATCTCTCTACAATACAAAAGCACTTGGCTCTGCAAATTGTTCAACATAAAATGCTAAAATTACAAAAATAATGCTTCCATTGTGTCCCAAACACCTACAAAACCCCTTTGTAGGCTCTTCATGGGATCATAAAGTTTGAAAAATGGTCAAGATAGGCCTCCTTGCCCCTTTCTCTGCTATCTATCCTACAAAATGACAAAACTGGCTAACCAGGGAACAAAACTCACCTTTTCCAAAACCACCAAGTGACAAATTCACGTGGACGCAACAGAAATTCTGCCGAAAATAGTGCAAATTTTTGAATGGTTAAAACACGCCATTAGGCTTGAGCACTGATTCTTTAGCTCTTGATGTTAGCCATATGGCGGTCCATGTGGCCAAGGGCGCAGGCCAAAGGCCACGCGCTCGTTGACACTTCATCCCTAGTTGCATTGTGTTCCATGTGGCTCAGGGCTGGGCCACGCACCTGCCCTGACCCCCGAGCCCTCTGCCTACAGTTTTGGGATGTTAAATGTGACGGGACTATGGCTTACCACCCCACCCCTCTCGCCTGGTGTTATGGTCATACCATGATCCATACAACCCGCGGTTGGGGGCCATGTGCACCGACCCCTCCGCCAATGCTCCAACAACTTGTCTTTAAATATAATCGACATCAATGGAATATTAAGAGCAAAAGGTATGGTATGGCAGTAACACTATTGGTTAGTTATCGAGAGGTCGTGCATTTGATACCTCGTTGGTTAGTCGGCCAAACAAACAAAATTTTGGCAAAAATTTTGAGGGCCACATGGCACCGTCTCATTGGGCCACGTGGCACCCCCTGATTGATCCACCTAAAGACTCAACCACCAATAAAAATATTCCATTTGTCCCTATACGGCCTTGCCACGTATCAACATGTGATTGACCCATTTGCTCACTATACCCACACAATCACCTGTTGACATCAATACCACATCACCTGTACGACTTGCCTAGTTAGCATCCCAGTCAACCCTGCAAGTTAACTTTTTAGATGTTTGCCAAAAGCTTCAGAATGCGATAACTTTCACATTTGGTGTCGGATTGAGGTGATTCAAGTGTTGTTGGAATCAAAACAAAGAGATCTACGATTTGGCCCTAGTTTTGAGTGACTTTGAGCACTTTTATTTTTGAGCATATTTTTTATCCCCTTGATCATATTCAGTAGCAATTATGATATACCGCATGTCAGTTATTTTCGTTGATGGGTTGATTGGAACCACAATGTCTATTTCCCATTTATCAAAAGGTTGTAATATGATATGGGGTACCAAGGGCATGTTGTCTCTCCTGGATGGTTTCCCTACCTATTGACATACGTTACAATTTATGTAAAAAAAAAATGCATCGCCATGTAAGGTAGGCCACCATAGTCCTACGTGCAAGACCTTTTGTGTTGTGGGCCTTCATGCGTAATGCCCTCCAACAACACTTGTGTGCACCTTGCGAAGTATTGTAGGCCACTCATGCTCCAATATACATTTGCGCAATATCCAGTATGTGCCCAATTTATACAAGCAACCTGCAAAGCGCTGATAATCCACTTCCTTTACTACCAACTACTTTTGGGCAACGATATACCCTTCTGGTGCCATCCTCATACTAAAAAATTGTGTGATTTCCATAAAATGGTCATCTACCATAATCAAAACAAAAAGTTAGTAGATTATCTTCTAAATTCTCTACATATTTGCATGTGGTCATGCAGGATAAGTGATCAGGTCCCGCATTCAATTTTCCTGGCTTGACCACCACTTAGAAGTCATACTCCTGAAAATACAACAGCCACCTGCAAATCCCCCTCGCCCAACACTGACTTGTTTACAAGGTACTGCAAATACAACAACCACTTGCAAGTCCCCCAACAATGGCTTGTTAACAAGGTATTTCAGTGTAAAGTGGTTTGTGTATAATTTAAATTTGTTTCCCAACAAATAATGTCTCGACTTATGGAGTGCATACACCATCGCCAATCCTTCTCTATATTGTGGTGTAATTTTGTTCTGCCTTAGACAACTTCCTATTTTGAAACGAGATAAGATGATTTATAGATAGAGAAAAAATGCCCAAGGATTCTTAATTTGCGGGGCCTCACTCATGCAATTTTGAGGTGGCAGTGTCGGCTAGTCGTGCAACCTTCATGCTGCTTTCCAAGGCCGAGAGCCATTTAGACTCTGGCGTGAAGAGAATCCTACGCAGGGTAGAGAACAATACTCTCATCAAGGATTTTCTCTTGGGGGGTTACCAAGACTCCCCAAGCCTTCTTCCTTTCAGTTTTTTTTTTTTTGCGGGGAGCTGAGGGTTCATGGGTGTAGAAGAAAAAACCATCGCAGTTTCAGTTTCTACAACGATGTTGATGGTTTTTATGGTTGGACTAGCAAAGACAATCGTAATTCTTAGGCTAATTGAACGCCCAAGAAAGACCTTGATTCCTCTCATTCCAAAAATGAGAGGGAGCTTTCTTAATTTCGGAGGCTATCATGATTAACAAACATCTCGACAACCTTCCCTCCCTTCCAGTTCCATGGCAGCCACCGCCAAACCGAGGGCTGAGATGTGGTTCTTGATTGATAAAACACTGGCGAATCGAGGGTCGAGATGCAATCCATAAATGAGAAAAAGCTACGAGAGATTGTGATGGCGCGCAACATCAGTTTGGAGGATGTTTTCAACATTGAAGTGTTTCTGCCTTGCTATTCCCGTCTCACTTCCCTCTTCTACATCGACATAGTTAACCAATTTTTCATGGACGATTGCGGTGAGTTCCTCGAGCTGTTGAATGAATGATTTTAGCCATGGGATTCGAACCATGAAACTCTATACTGATCCACTGATTTTCGTGTCTAGGCTTCTATTTTTCATTAATTAGATTACCGTTTTTATCTGCACCTATATAGGGGGTATAATAATTTGCCATTCATTATATAGTGAGTTATAACTGTTGGGAATTTACAATTGTTTGGTTTCATAGTTAAGAGTTAATCAAACTTATAATGTTATGGAACTTCAGAATTATATGGATGGAACTTCTTAATGGATATATGTTGGCCTTTGCATAAAGTCAAGAAAATCATTGCAGTGAAACATGGATTATACCAATTTGTTATATTGTCAATATCCGGACAACAAGTGTCCTGTAAACCTTTCTTCTCGCCCATATGGGCTCCTCTGTGTCTTTTGACATTACAGAAAATGCAGTTTCACTATTTCCTATTTTTTTGTTTTTAAAACTTGTACAACAATAGAGGATACTCTGTATTTTGTTGTTATCCAGAAAAGTGTAGGTTCTTTTCAGAGAATGTATTCTAATTGTGTTACTTTCAAATGTTTTGAGTATATTATATTTGTGATTAATGCTATTTAAAATTTTGGCGAAAATAAAAATCATTATTGAAATATTAGTGTGAGTATAATTATTGATTTACTATATATTTAAAAATTTGTAATTTTATTAAAAATTGCATAATCAAATGTTGGTGGTTGATAATTATGATAACTTAATAACGATTTTCTAATGCGGAATAAACACTTTAAAAGAATTGAAAACTTGAAAACTTTAATACCCAAGAAAACATTCCTCCAGCCATTGATGCTACTCACACTCTGATACCAGACTTTCCACTATGTTTGAGGCAGCCGGTAGTCTCATAGAACTTGGATGGATGAAGGAAAGAAATAAGCGACTGGTTGCAAAAACCCGCACCCAACTTGTTTGTACAGAGAACCCGTGTTAATAATAGAAACGGCAAGGAAAGTGAAAAGAGTCTCTGGCTAATAAAAATACAAATGCAACAAAACAGAATCAAAGACAATGATGTAGCATTGGAACGCAAGGCCCCATTTACAAATCCTTGAAGTCAAACTCGATCTCACAGTGGGCATTTAGCAAATCCATGATAGAATCCCAGCCACAAGCTACGCGGCACACTGGCAACACTAGTCCAACTCAGATATTTAAATTCTACAGTTTGGTAGAAAACACTCCGCCAAAATCTCTCATCTGTGTGGCACTTCCAAGCTCTACTCACTCTAGTTTGATGGTGTAAAACTGAAGGGGATTGAGTTAGTGAGCGTGGGGACCAAACAAGTATATATAGCCAAGCTTTCATCAAGCTTCTGTTGGCTATGTGTCAAGTGTTCCACAGATCATGGTAGAGAACTGCAGAGGGAGTAATGGACCACTCCAGAAGCTCCTAACAAGAAATTAATTAACTGCAGTTTATTTCCGTAATTTAAGGAAATGACTACAGTTGGTTTCCAGAAATTACTGCAGTTGGTTTCCAGAAAGCCATTGGGAGAGGGAGCTTAACATTCTCCCACTTGGTCAATACTTCCAATCTTAATGTCTCATCTTAAAACCCATTGATAATCTGTGTTAAGTAATAGATACATGAATCATGGCGATAAGTCTTCTAATGATGAGTATTATCTTCCATGTATTACTATGTATTTATTTCTATTAAAATTTATGTGGCAACAATTTTTTAATGAATAAACCTTATGTATATTCTTGGTCCTACACAAATGAATTCTTTCAAATCAAAAGGTGCACATAAATATGAGAAAACATCACAATAATTAAGAATTTCATTAAAATAACATTGTCCATACAATGAGAAACTACATAATGCAACCAAGTCCCATATTCATAACATGATCCTTGAATTTAAACGGTGACATGCCCTTAATCAAAGGATCAGCAATCATCAACTCAGTGCTGATGTGCTCAATGACCACTTTCTTTTCTTTGACACGTTCCCTTATAGCTAAATACTTAATGTCAATGTGTTTATTTCGACTCCCACTATTGTTGTTTTTAGCCATAAAAACAGCAGCTGAATTGTTGCAACATATTTTCAATGGATTAGAGATAGAATCCATAATTCTAAGCCCAAAAATGAAACTCTTAAGCCATACACCATGTAAAGTAGCCTCAAAACAGGAGACGAACTCGGCTTCCATAGTGGAAGTGGAAATCAAGGTCTGCTTGGCACTCCTCCATGATACAGCTCCACCAGCCATCATAAAAATGTATCCTGATGTTGATTTGCGTGAATCAACACATCCAGCAAAGTCAGAATCTGAGTAGCCAATTACTTCCAAATTGTCCGTCTGTCTATACATAAGCATGTAGTTTTTGGTTCCTTGAAGATACCTCGTTACTTTCGTTGCAGCTCTCAAGTGGTCTAAACCTGGATCACTCTGATATCGTTCCAACATTCCCACAACAAATGCAATGTCAGGTCTTGTGCAGACTTGAGAATACATTAGGCTTCTGATAGCAGAAGCATATGGAATGTTCTACATTTGTTCCCTTTCAAAGTCATTCTTCGGGCATTGGTTCAAATTGAACCTATCACCCTTCACAATGGGAGCTACACTTGGTGAACAATCCTTCATTCGAAATCTCTCTAAAATTTTATTAATATAGGTTTCTTGAGACAGACCCAAGATGCCTCGGAATATGTCTCTATGGATCTTAATGCCAATGACATAAGATGCCTCACCCATATCCTTCAAATTGAAATTTTTAGAGAGGAATTGTTTCACCTCATGCAGCAAACCCTTATCATCGGTTGCTATCAAAATGTCACCCACATATAAAACAACAAAACAGATTCTACTCCCACTGACTTTCAGGTATATACATTGATCCATAATGTTTTCTACAAAATCGAATGAAGAAATTACATTATGGAATTTCAAATACCATTGGTGGGATGCTTGTTTTAAACCATATAAGGATTTCTTGAGCTTGCAAACCAATTGCTCACCATCACTAGAGGGGAATCCTTCAGGTTGTTTGATGTAAACCTCCTCTAGATCTCCATTGAGAAATGTCGTTTTCACATCCATTTGTTGCAACTCTAAGTCAAAATGGGCTATTAATGCCATAATAACGCATAAGGAATCTTTCTTAGATACAAGAGAGAAAGTCTCTATGTAATCGATTCCTTCTTTCTGAGTGAATCCCTTAGTAACAAGTCTTGCCATGTATCTCTCAATGTTTCCCAATGAGTCTTTCTTTGTCTTTAAGACCCATTTACATCCAATGGATTTTGCACCATTAGGAAACTCAACAAGATCCTAGACTTCATTACTCTTTATAGAATTCATCTCTTCCTTCATGGCATCGTACCATAATTCTGATTTTTTGCAATTCATGACTTGTGAAAAAGACTCGGGATCATTTTTGGCTCCAATGTTGTAGTCAGATTCTTGCAAATACACAACATAATCATCAAGAATTGCTGATCTCTTTGGTTTAGTAGATCTTCTTAATGTTGTACCATCATTTTCCTGAGAAGTATGTGGTTCAAATCATTGTTCAAAAGTTCTTGGCAACTCTTGAACTATCTGATCTACTAGAATGTCATCAGTATTTTGTGGAACTTCAACAATTGGTTGTTCAACACCAGTTTGTACTTGAGGGGTGCTATGAACAATAACCAATCTATCACTTGAGGTGGAAGGTTGAGATTCTGAATGATCCTTCTAAGAAACTATGTTCCTAGTTTGATCGCTCCCACTGATGAAGTCATTTTCAAGAAACTTTGCATTTCTTGATTCCACAATCTTAGTGCTGTGAGATGGACAATAAAATCTGTAACCTTTAGACCTTTCAGCATATCCAATGAAATACCCACTAATGGTCCTTGGGTCTAGCTTCTTCTCTTATGGATTATATATTCTTACTTCAGACGGGCATCCCCAAACGCGCATATGTCGCAAACTTGGTTTCCAACCTTTCCATAATTCAAATGGCGTTTTAGGAATAGCCTTGGTTGTAACTCGGTTTAATATATACACTGTCATATTAAGTGCTTCAGTCCACAAAGATTTAGGAAGATTGGAGCTGCTAAGCATACTCCACACCATGTCCAATAATGTTCAGTTTCTTCTGCTACACCGTTCTGGTTGGGTGAACCAAGCATGGTGTATTGGGCAACAATCCCATGCTCTTGAAGAAATTTTGCAAATGGCCCAGGTGCTTGTCCATTTTGTGTATCTACCATAATATTCTCCACCTCTGTCTGATCTCACGATCTTAATTTGCTTCTCACATTTTTTCTCTACTTCAGCCTTAAAGATCTTAAAGGCATCTAATGCTTAACTCTTTTTATGAAGCATGTAGAGATACATATATCGTGAGTAATCATCTATAAAAGAGATGAAGTATCTTTGACCATGTGAGTCCATGTCTGGGCTACATATATCAGTATGTATGATCTCTAATATGTTCAAACTCCTATTTGCACCTTTCTTTGACTTGTTGGTCTGCTTTACCTTTATGCAGTCCACACAAGTCTCAAAATCAGTAAAATCCATAGTATTAAATACCCCTTCATTTACCAATCTTTTAATTCTTTCTATGGAGATATGACCTAGTCTCCGGTGCCATAATTTAGAGGAATATTCATTAATAACACATCTTTTAGTGCCAGTGTGAATATGCATTGAATCATAAGTGACATTGTTTTGTAAATTAATGCAGTAAAGACCATTAGACAAAATACCATTTGTTGGGTAGCGCAAGCCCTGCGGAACGAGTATGGGGTGCGAAGCCCGGAATTTTGGGTAATATTAGGGTAAAAGACTATGTGGAAAGCACAGAGCGCAAACTATAGAAGGTTGAGTCAAAGGGTAGTTCGTCCAAAAATAATGTAAAGAAATAGTAATAAAGTCGGCCCGCGGAGGGATCATGGCCAAGGGAAAGTATAAATAGAGCGGGGCTCTATGAGGGAAAGTAGTTCTTTTAAAAAGATGGAATGTAATGGGCTCCGAAAGGAAATAGTTGGAAAGCGTCTGTAAGTCCGAGTCAAGGGAGTAGGGTAGAAGGTAGAGGCTCTGCAGCTGTGTGCACAGAGGCCTGTAAAGTTAGCAGCCGTGTGCATGGAGCCCTGCAGCTGAGTGCGTAGGGTGAATCTGGATGTATTGTTGAAGATTGATAATAAAGATAAGTTTCTTCTAAATTCTCTGTTGGTTGCGACTTTACTCTTTTATGATAAATGAATTATTATGATTTCTGCATTTGCTACGGTTGAATTCATGTGAACTGGATTAATCTTGATGCACGAAGTAACCAAAAGTAATAAATGTTTGCTTAAAGACCGTTTTAACTAGATCAAACCAATAATAAGTGATTCAATCTGTAATAAACGCGACAAGGGTATTCCGATCTGTGCGGATCTAGCGTAGCGTGAGGTTGCAGAACAACATGCGAGCCCCAAACCACATCCAAGACATCCCCAGGGTGCGAGAACCTGGTTCCAGCACCCTCCCCTGCTACCTCGGGTGAGACCTCAGTCTGCGCTTCGCAGGCTGTTGCTAAAAGGGCTAGTAGTTGCGGGATTTTTTTGGCTAAATAATTCTTTCGAACTTGGGTCAAGCCCCTATAATCCAACAAATGTTTCTGTCGCAGGGACCGGGATCTGCCTAAGGGGTGGCTGGTGTGAAAGGCGGGGACGCTAGAGGAAAAAGCGACAAAGGATCAGGATGGTAGTAATGGCAAGTGCCATCCAGTTACCAATATTCAAGGGAGCAGGAAGTGACGATCCAGAAAATTTTTGGTTTGTATTGAATTCAGTATGGAACACGTAGCAAATCACGAATGATGATATCAAGAAAGCCGTCTTAGTTAGCACACTGCAGGATCGAGTGCTAACATGGTATATGAAGTATTCGAGCATCAACCCAACGGCGGGGATAGCAGACATCTACATGGAGTTAAAAAAGGAGTTCAATTGGCCAAAATCGGAGTCGCAGTCAGTTGTAGGATTCAAGGAAATCACGATGATGCTTGTTGAGACCCCATGGGATCTGGATCAGAGGTTAAAAAGCACTATTCGCGAAGCCAACATGACCCTAACGGATGCACAACACCACACTTGGTTTATCGCATCGTTAACGCCATATCTGAAATTGGCTTTGTCACAACAGAAGATCTCAACCCAAGCAGAAGCATTGGAGGCAGCAATGCAGCTGCACGAAACCCTGGTATAGGACCCAGGGTTGGGAGTTTAGCAAATCCAAGTGCAAGTCCAAAACTTGTGTTTGGAAATACAGAAGTTAAAACAAGATCAGGTGCCAGAAGTTCGGGAAGAAGTTTGGTGCATCAAGTGTAGGGGCCAGGGACATGATAAAGACCATTGTCCAGTCACGATAAACCTTGTGGTCACGGGGGGACCAGCACCATTGCAACCAGAGGCACAGGCAAGGCCGAGCGTGATCACCCTGCTCTGGTGCGCAATCTGTCAAGTAGGAGGAAAACACAACACGAATAATTGCCACCTGTTGCCGAAATACAATCAAACCCCCAAGCAGCTCTTTTGTAACTTTTGTAGATCGGTGGGTCACGAGGACAGAGATTGCCGAATGTTGGTGGATCAGGCATCTGCCTACCGAATACAGAGTGCGGGACAAGGTCAAAATCCAGTCACAACGTTTGCGCGCGGTGGATTCTAAGGACGGGGTCGAGGATGGGGTGGAATGGGACCAGGAAGGGGTTGAGGATAGCTAATTTGTTACAATTGTGGAGGACCAGGACACTACGTGCGGGATTGCACAAATCCAACTCGAGTATCATGTCCCTATTATGAACAATTCGACCATAAATCGCTAGATTGCCCTATGCTGCTAGCACAGATTCGCGACAAAAGGACAACACCTCCTACGATGACACAGAATGTCCAGATGATAAGGGCCGAACCACGCAATGAAGAACCTAAAGTAAATATGGTACTAAGGAGCGGTGCAATCTCAGAAGGAGATCAGTCTGAGCTGTATAAAGGTCCCTTGATGTTAACAACTTTCATAGAAACTTGCACGAAGTTACTTCGCGATAATAGGGCAGTGAAAGGATTGCAAGAGGTAATTAACAAATACGCAGGATGGGGAGAACCTCGCATAGTCTGACGAATGGGGAGCCATACATCACGGACCGGACACGAAATCCGGTAAACAGTGAAGATTGGTGACTATGAGATGGATCAAGTCATTTTGGACCTCGGTTCGCATGCAAACATCTTGCCCAAGCAGACGTGGGAGGGTATCGGCAAGCCCCCACTCCAATGGTCTCCGATCCAATTACGGATGGAAAATCAGCAGAAGATCTTGCCCCTAGGTAGGCTGCAAGGAATCACCGTAGACCTGGATGGTGCAAGCACTAGAATGGATTTTGAAATTATTGAGATAGTGGACGAGAAAAGCCTGTACCCCATGTTGTTGGGAATAGATTGGGCCATCGACATGAATGGGATTATTAATTTCAAGCACAAGGAGATGATATTTGAGAAAAAGTCGCTCCGCGTAGTTGTTCCGCTAGATCCAACCAAGGGACCTGTTAGGATTCCAAGAAACTCTCCTAGGTTGTAGCTCGGAGATGCATAGTAACATATAAATTCAACTATTGTTGCGATGGATGAATGGAAGGAATGATGCTTGTCCAAGCTAGATAACCACTTCTACTTTGTTCCACTCCAGACGTGCGTGATCACCCCCAGGCTACAAGGCTTTAGACCACCAACTACTCACACTTTGAGGCATAAGGTGAATATGGAGAATACTAACCACACCAGTAGATGCACAAGACCATGTGATGGTCGGTTGCAACTAGTAAAGAAGTTTGCAAATCTAATCTATTAATGCAAAGATAGGATGACAGCTCTTCTACATTAGATAGAAAAAAGAAACCTGGACCACCTATTCAATTATGCATACAAGATTTTAACACAGAGATAGGATGAAAACTATCTAATGCTAAACATCAAGAGCTCAAGAACACAGCATATTAGGCACAGCTTAGAACAAAGGAAAATGGAAGGTGAGCAGTTAACAACAAAAGAAGCTTGTATTAGTTGAAAATGAAGACGAGACGCTGCAAGTGACAAAATATCTATAGTCTCCAGAAGTTGAACCTTACATCAAAATGCCAACCATCAACCCTGATTACATCTTGTTTTTGGGCATTTATAGATTTTACATTAGAAGGGCACTTGGCCATTTAGGTATGAAGGGGTCATAATTGACCACCAACTGCATTTAACTGCCTGATGGAGTCTCTGACTCTGTTTGCTTGCCGCAGTGAGTGAATATGATCTGCTCAGGTGCTGTGATGTCCTCTTAGGCAGTTGGAGTGCTCATACCAGTGGGGTTCCATAACTAATAAATGCAGTCACAGGGTTGTGCTCTGTCCTTTCTCGCTTGGCCATGTTGTTTGTTAAATATGGTTGTTAGAAGTTTGACAGCTACTAGTAATGGCAAGCTGGTCATCTTCCTTCTTCGGGATAACGGAATGGTGAAGGTTGTGGAATGCATGGGCAAGTGGACGAGTTGGATGAGCAGAAAGGATGGCCATCGGATTGAGGAAACAGATAGTGGAGATGGCTCGATGGAGGCTATCGGCTGGGGTAAGAGCAGGGTGAATGAGGCCGTTGGATTTTTGGCGGACAGATCGAACAGTGATTGGGTGACGGAGCTGCACGGTCGTTAACAGGCGTGGGCAATTTGGATGGGAAGTAATGGTATTGATCGCACCACTTTTGGGCATAGAGCGGTAAAAGGACAGGGTCGCGCGATTCCACTCAGTGATCGACACGTAGCAACGGATGAGAAAGAAAAATCGCTCTCATCGTGCGCTAATGTTCGGTTGGGTTACGAGCGCGGGGAGAGCAAATGCCGTCAGATCTCGGCGGAGATGATCTGACTGTTGGAACTTGTGGGGCAGGTCGCCTTTATCAAATGCGACGGGAGTCGTTAGATCGACGGGATAAGATCAATGGCGAGGAAATGACAAAGGGTTTTAGCCAGCGCGCGGGGGCGTATGGCAATGTTTTATGAGGATTTGGGCTTTGCGCTAGGGGCTAAGGCCAAAGGGGTTATTTTTCGGTTTTATAGGAAGAAAATATAGGAATGGAGGTCGCGGAGGGAAAGTGAGATGGAAAGAAAAGGGAAAATGACCCATGAGGGGCCCCTTCGAAGACACCCTCGCACAAACAAGATTTTCCTCTGACCTTGGAAAATCAGCGTTGCATAGTAGAGCTAACACTGACTCCTTCTAGGGGTGAGATCCTCCCTGTGAGGTCTCAAGAACCATAGACCACTGCCTTCTACATAAAAACAAGATTAACAACATTGCCTAGTATTCCATTGGGCATGGAGTCTATTTACGCCTACACTATACCCTGTAAAAATAACATGTTTACAATGTTGAGGCCTAAAAGGCCTTAAACAACATAATTCTTCAAAAACTACCCGTTTATTGGGCCATCAAAATTGTTTCTCCTTCCAAACTCTGCAGCATGAGAGTATTGTTCCCCTAGACCTGGGCGATGACGAATGATCCTGTCCATAGAGCATTTATTTTACCAAGACCTCCCTGCCTTTCCTTCAGTGCATCCCATTGGAGAAAACAGTCACCATACTGAAGATTGACCCTCTTTGCCTTTCTATGAAAGGTCTCCTTCTCTTGGTCAATATGCATGTCAGCCAATTCATCAAAGATTTACAAAATCGGGTTGATTTGATCACCTACCTCAAAATTTTAGGGCATTTGACCTTATCGGGTAGAGATGGTTTATATTTCACCCCCTCTCTGTATGCTCTCATCCTTGGATGTTCTTTGTGGAAGCTTTTGTACACCTGCTGAATAACAAGGGCTGTTGTGTACTCGGCTGTGTCCTTTGTGGCCTGAACAATTAATATAAATGGTGAATCGATGTATTCTTGTGTGTGGGACACAAAAACTTCACCTGCTTCTGTAGCTTGCTTAGAACCAGCCCCATCCAAGGAGGTGTCCCAAAACTGTGCACCTTCTTCCTCTGTGATCTGGCAAACTGCCCTTTCAAGCTGTGTGGAGGCCAACTGGGCAGGCTTCGTGATATCAAGACTGAGATTATCCATGTCAGCCTTGGGAATTGAATTATGGTTGGCTCCAGTGCCTAGGGGGCCATTATGAGGGATTGTCTCTTGAACAGACAGAGGAACATAAGATGATGGGGAACTGACTTCACCCTTTTTGATCACTGGGCTGAGGATAGCAGCAGATTGGTCAATTTGCATATTTGCATAGTCATGGGAAGCTGGGATGGCTTTAGGCTCGATATCTTCAAGGACAGATTTTTTGAAGGGCTCATTCTTCACTGGTCCAATCAGAGGCATGGGTATTCTTGGCTTCTGAATTTCTATTTGAAAACTGAAAGAAGAGGGGGGACCTTCAAGGCCTCTTACCTCTATGGCTGGAACTTTGAGGATGATGGGATCTGCTGCTGGTTGCTTCTGCTTATAAGCTTGTTGTTCTGCAGAGACAACAAAATTATGAGCATGGCCTTTGGATAATGACTTCTCATAGGCAGCCTTGGTTAAGAAAGGGGCACTGCCCTTATCTTCCATACCATGGACCTCATCCTCTTCTTCAAATTTCTCTTCTTCCATGACTATATCTTGAAAAAGGGTCTTCACCCTTTGGTCTTTGCTTGCATCTTTGTTTCTTTGCAAAATCTGCAACTGCTCCTTTTCTCCTCTATATGGATTTGGATTTGGAAGAGCAAAGGTATAAGGAGCTTGTCCTTTCCCTGAATGTTGCTCAACCCTTAATTTGGAAACTTCAGAGGCTAATGACTCTATCATCCTGGCCATTTTATTGATCTTAGGATCTGAGGATGATGAGAGCTCACCCCTCTGTCTTCTTCTATCAACATTACGTTTGAGCCTTTCTGCAGCCATGATGTTTGATTCTACTTCTAGGGCTGCATCTTGCATATCAGCCAAAGAAGCACATATTCTCTCCCTCAGTAGTAAGTAGAAACGAGAACCGAAGGCATTGGAATAAGTAAGCTTAGCAGAAGTAGGGGTGGGTTTCACTTCAATTGGTATTATGTTGTACACGTGGTTAAATCTCTTATTGAAGTCAGACAACAACTCACCATTTTCCCTCTGTAAGTTCCTAAATTCAGTACGATAATAGAGCAGATCTTTCTTATCCCCCAATGCTTTAGGAATACATCATCTAAGGCCTCAATGTCTGCTATAGACCTAGGGGTTAATTCTCTGAACCATTTTCTAGCCTCTCCATCTAGGCTTTGGACAAATACCCTCATCCACAAATCATCTTCACTGATATCTAGATTATCAGCATAGCTATAAAAAGACTCAATGTGCTCTTCTACTATTACTCTCTCTATACCAGTGAACTTAGGCATGTATTTCTGGTATTCTCCTGCAAGAATGGCATTCAAAGGAACAGGCAGGACCAAGGGTGCATACCTAGCAGCTATGATTCTTTCCATTTTGGTGGGTGCTTGTGGACCTGCAATAACTGGGGTAGATGGGAGGGGTACTGGTCGTTTGGATGACAGAAGGCTGAGAAATGAATGACAGGGCAAAAGGGAACTGATGGACTGAAAGGGAGGTTTTCTTTGGACTGAGATCCAAAGAGGAACTTATTGAACAAGAAGCTTTATGAATCTCTGAGGTTATTTCTTCACTGATAGTGCTAGGCTTTATGTCTTCAAAATGAACATTCTCAGTCACAAGCCTCTCTTGCAGAGATACATAAGATTGTTTAGGCTTACCTGATCTTGATGCTCCTCTCTGAATGATCTTTCTCTGCTTAACAATCTTCTCAGGGTCAGGCACTGGGTCAGCTGGTGATTTCTGAGGATTTGTCTGAGTAAGCCTTACAAACTGAGTCAGAACTGTAATGTGGAGTTACCAAAAGGTTGGTCCTCCAATAGAGTCGTCGGATAGATGATTACAACCAAAAATGTGTCCAGACTTTGTCTATCATCAAAGCTGGATCTGTGTCATTCTCCCAGGGAAGCTGAGCTTCAATCTCCTCTCCCCGGCAATGGCGCCAATTATGTTAGGATTCCAAGAAACTCTCCTAGGTTGTAGCTCGGAGATGCCTGGTAACATATAAATTCAACTATTGTTGCAATGGATGAATGGAAGGAATGATGCTTGTCCAAGCCAGATAACCACTTCTACTTTGTTCCACTCCAGACATGCATGAACACCCCCAGACTACATGGCTTTAGACCACAAACTACTCATAGTTTGAGGTATAAGGTGAATATGGAGAATACTAACCACACCAGCAGATGCACAAGACCATCTGATGGCCGGCTGCGACTAGTAAAGAAGTCTGCAAATCTAATCTACTAATGCAAAGATAGGATGACAACTCTCCTGCATTAGATATAAAGAAACTTGGACCACCTATTCAATGATGCATACAAGATTTTAACACAGAGATAGGATGATAGCTGTCTAATGCTAAACATCAAGAGCTCAAGAACACAGCATATCAGGCACAACTTAGAACAGAGGAAAATGGAAAGTGAGCAGTTAACAGCAAAAGAAGCTTGTATTAGCTGAAAATGAAGACGAGACGCTGCAAGTGACAAAATATCTACAGTCTCCAGAAGTTGAACCTTACATCAAAATGCCAACCATCAACCCTAATTACATCTTGTTTCTGGGTATTTATAGATTTTACATTACAGGGGCACTTGGCCATTTAGGTATGGAGGGTCATAATTGACCACCAACTGCATTTAACTGCCTGATGGAGTCTCTGACTGTGTTTGCTTGCTGCAGTGAGTGAATCCGATCTGCTCAGGTGCTGTGCTATCCTCTTAGGCAATTGGAGTGCTCGTACCAGTGGGGTTCCATAACTAATAAATGCAGTCATAGGGTCGTGCTCTGTCCTTTTCTCCCTTGGCCATGTTGTTTGTTAAATATGGTTGTTGGAAGTTTGACAACAACTGGTAATGGCAAGCTGGTCATCTTCCTTCTTCGGGCAAACGGAATGGTGAAGGTTGTGGAATGCATGGGAAGGTGGACGAGTTGGATGAGAGGAAAGGATGGTAGTTGGATCGAGGAAACGGACGATAGAGATGGCTTGACGGAGGCTATCAGCCAGGGTAAGAGTGGGGTGAATGTGGCCCATTGGATTTTTGCCGGACAAATCGAACAGTGATCGGGCGACAAAGCTGCACAGTCGTTAACGGGTGCGGGCAGTTTGGATGGGCAGTAACGATATTGATCGCACCACTTTTCTGTGTAGAGCGGTAAAAGGATGAGATTGCGCAATTCTACTCAGCAATCAAACGTAGCAGCAGATGAGAGAGAAAAACTGCTCTCATCGTGCGCTAACGTTCGGTCGGGTTACGAGCGCGGGGAGAGCGAATGTCGTTAGAGCTCGGTGGAGATGATTTGACGGTGGGAACTTGTGGGGCACGTCGCCTTTATCGGATGCGACAGGAGCCGTTAGATCGGCAGAAGAAGATCAACGGCGGGGAAAAGATGAAGGGTTTTAGCTAGTGCGCGGGGGCATATAGCAGGGTTTTATGAGGGTTTGGGCTTTGCGCTAGGGGCTAAGGCAAAAGGGGTTATTTGTCGGGTTCATAGGAAGAAAATATAGGAATGGAGGTGGCGGAGGGAAAGTGAGATGGAAATAAAAGGGAAAATGACCCATGAGGGGCCCCTTTGAAGACACCCTCGCACAGACTAGATTTTCCTATGACCTTGGAAAATCCGCTTTGCATAGCAGAGCTAACAGGACCCCGCTACACGGAACCTATGTGCGACGACGAGCAGGACGAAGCCTTGGATTGTATCTACGAAATTGCTACACAAAGGCCAATAAAGGGTAAGGTAATGGAGGAACGGAGAATTTCACAGGGTTTTGTGGAACCATACATGGATGATTCAGAGGAAGAAGACGAGCAATGGTGGAACAGAATGAACGGGGCAACTACGTCAAGCTGCAATATGCTGGCAAAATCCATATACCGCATTAAAGCTTAGGACCACGAGCTGCCAGTATATGATAGGCTCACAGTAGTAAATGTATTCTTGGAGAAGTTTGAGAGCACAGTACCAGAGTACCAGCAATTTGATGCGCTCAAATGGGCCTTGTGTGTGACACCGGCGAGATGGTGGGGTACCCATGAAGGCACTTTCACAGATTGGCAAAGCTATAAGCACATGATGCAGATACGATTCAGGAAGCCAACACTCCAACTAAAGGAGAAATATGATGGATGAGAAAATCTGCACATACATCTGAGCAAATGGACCAAAGCCTATGGCGAAGAGCCGCAACCAGAATGGGTGCACCTATTTTATCATACCTTAGATGTCATCCCAAGGAATTGGGATACTGAAACAAAGCTCTGACGTGGAATAGGTGAGTGGGATATCTTGCATGAAATGTTTCTGTCAACATTTCTTTTTGAGGATCAATGGATGGATACAGTGGATGACGCGTTAAATCTAGTAAAGACCGCAATTTTCACATTGCCGCTTGAACCGGAAGAAGTCGTGCAACCAGACTGGTCGCAATAGCTGAGCCAGGCCTTGGAATGTTACAATGTAAAAGCAGAAGGGGACGAGGATGATCTGCGCGACATCAATATACTAGAATCTTAAGGAAGTCAAGAAGTGCACGACCTCGAAATAGAAGATCCAGACATCACAGCGCCACTAAAAATGAAGCAAGTGAATATCGGAATAGAGGAAGAACCGAAGTATGATACACTTCGGGATTACTAGGACAATGCTACTGTGGAAAAGGTTGTCAAGCTACTCAGGGAGTATCGAGACCTCTTCCCTACTAAGATTACAAAGCTGAAAGGGATTCGGGGTGAACTAGGAACGATGAAGATAACCTTGAAGCCTGACGCGAAGCCAGTAAAGCATTGACCTTACTGATTGAATCCAAAATACAAAGCAAAAGTACGAGAAGAGCTGGACAAGATGCTGGTAGCCGAGATCATTGAACTACTCAAGGAGTCCGATCGGGTAATTTTTATGGTGGTACAGGAGAAGAAACAAAAGGGTGAGATCTGCATTTGCGTGGATCTACGGGAACTCAATGATGCTTGTGTTAACGATCCATTTCCCACACATTTTACCGATGAAGTCTTAGAAAATGTGGGCAGGCAGGAAGCGTATTCCTTTACGGATGGGTTCTCTAGATACCATTAGATCAAGATCACACTAGAGGATCGAAGCAAGACAATGTTTGCTATGGAATGGGTTGCTTTCAGTACACAGTGATGCCGTTCGGGCTGAATAACACGCCAGCAATATTTTCCCACATTGTGGTAGCTGCATTCAAGGAATTCATACATAAATTCTTGGAAGTCTATCTTGACAATTGGACCGTCTTTGGCCTGGTTAAGAAACATACTGAGAGCTTAGGATTAATGCTAGATACCTACCATCGACACCAGATTGCGCTCAATCTAAAGAAGTGTACGTTCCTTGTTCCTTTCAGGAATTGCTGGGTCACATAGTTTGTAAACAACGCCTGATGGTGGATCCGGCAAAGATCGTTGTCATATTAGATCTGCAAGCACCACGTAGTGTCAAACAACTCCATGCTATGCTGGGACACACGGGGTACTATCGGAAGTTCATAAAAGATTACACCCAGATCACGACTCCAATGGAACAATTGTTAAAAAAGGATGCCACGTATTGCTGGAACGAGGAATGTAACAAAAGCCTAGAATTGTTGAAGGAAAAAATGGAATCTGCCCCTATATTGATCTTTCCAAAATGGGACGTGGAGTTCCACGTGCATGTCGACACGTTGTGTATCGCGTTAGGAGCAGTACTTACTCAGGAAGGTGCAGAGGGAGTTGACCACCTGATTATGTTTGCAAGTCGAAGGTTGTCAAAAGCCAAGAAAAATTACTCTACTACTGAGTGAGAGGGATTGGCGATGGTGTATGCACTCCAGAAGTATCATCGTTATTTTCTTGGAGGACATTTTAAGATGTACACTGATCACTCAACGCCAAAATACCTGTGTTGGGGGGGCGCATCTATCGATGGTTGCTGTTGTTTTAGGAATATGAATTTGAGGTTTTTGTAAAGCCAAGACATCTAAATGCGGGTCCAGACCACTTATCCGGGATTGAGATGGGTGAGTAACCCACGAACCTAGAAGAAGGACTCTTAGATGCCCAGTTGTATGCAGTGCGCATTGCGGATGGCCACTTTGAAGATATAATCTATTTTTTGACTATCGGCACTGCACCGTAGGGGTATTCTGTGCAACAAAAGAAGGAATTGGTGACATGAGCAGCAGATTTCACTGTGATTGCTGACCATCTCTACAAAATGGGCCATGATGAGATATTATGTCGATATGTACCAGAGTTTGAGCAAGAACAGATCCTTGCCGAAGCACATGGAGGGGTTGCTGGCAGACATTATGCGGGCCGTGCCACAGCCCAAAAGGTTCTTCGCACTAGATTATGGTGGCCCACCCTACATCAAGATTCAAAAGCATACTGCTAGGCCTACGATGTATGCCAACGAATAGGCAAGTTGTCGCGAAGGGATGAAATGGCACTTCAGCCACAGGTGAAACTACAGCCATTTGAGAAATGGGCGATCGACTTCGTCGGGCCTATTGAACCACGAGGGAAGATGGGCGCACGCTATATCATCACTGTGACTGAATACTTGACTTGATGGGCAGAAGAACAACTAGTTAAGGATTGCACAGTCGTGACAGTGGAAAAGTTCTTGTTCGAGAATGTGTTGACTAGGTTTGGGTGTCGTAAGATTCTCATGAGCAATCGAGGAACACATTTTTTGAATGAAACCATCAGCACACTCACTGAGGAATTCCACATATATCACCAACAAAGCATGCCATACCATCCACATGCAAATGGGACTGTTGAGGAATTCAACAAAATTTTGGAAACCGCGCTGACTAAGATCTTCAATGCGTGACGAAACAATTGGGACTTGCGCATCCCTGCTATGCTATGGGCATACCGAACCACGTGCAAAAAGTTGACAGGCCAGACACCATTTCGACTAGTCTATGGTAAGGAGGTCGTGATGCCTATGGAATAAATCATGCCCAGCCTATGGATTGCGGTAGCTACAGGAACGGCAGATCGTGGGGCTTTGGAGGAAAGGCTCACACAACTTGACGAACTATACGAAGAATGATTTCTAGCGGTATTTCGTCAGTAGGTACAGAAACAGTGCGAGAAAGCATGTCATGATCGCCATATCAAGGTGTGCACATTCAAGAAGGATGACCTCGTATTGTTATATTACAATAAGTTTGAGAAATGCCTAGGTAAGCTTCGTATACATTGGTTGGGACCTTATGTCATTAAAGAAGTAACTGATGGGGGCGCAGTTCAGCTGGCTAAGCTTAACGGAGACCCCTTCCCGAGAAGAGTGAATGGCAGTTGCCTGAAGCTCTATATGGGCAGGCCGACCGCCTGACTAACCATCCCATGAAGAGTCTCACCGCTCTGACTAGTTGAAAGAGAGCGAGGGATGATAAAGCAGTCTGAGGAAAAGATGCGTCGGTATTAGGGTACGTGTACACTTGGCCAACAATCAGGTGCATGGTTCTGCAGACAGAGCCACGTGGGTGCGCCGCTCTAAGGAATGATGACCGTTAATACCACTGTTCATGACAAGATGGCTACATTATGGCAAAAGGGAGTAGGTGGTGGGAAATTAAGAGCCACAATACGAACCAAATATGAAATGATCAACCATCGATTTCACACGAGAAGGTTACACGAGCTGGAACGAGCGGCAATCCGGGCATTTGAAGTTCGCATGGCTTATAAATCACCATGGGGAATCTGCTAGGCAACCTACGCTTTCAAAATACAGATGGAGCTGTTCACATCTCTGCAACCAGCAAGTGCTCGAAGGTAGTAATCTAGCCAAAGGGGGGGCAGGATTCTCTAAGGATTCTAGTATTTCCAGCTGCAGGTATCTCGCAGGCTGCAGTATTACTAGCAGGGGATGTACCGGAAAACAGGGAATGCCAAGTAGAATTAGTCCAGATGTCGTTGCCCCGTAGGATGGTGCATTACAACAAAACAACAAAAGGTTGGACAGACAATGACCATGGGTGGAGATGCAGTCACTAAGTTGCCTCTGATGGTTCTCAACGAGTGGGATCTAGTAGACAACAGCCAGGGTCTCGCAAAATTGCAACACAAGTTGCAGCAGATGGTGCAAAGAGAAGATACTCTGTCAGAAAGGACTACGGTGGTACCAGGAGGTCCTGTATGCAGCTCCCCCACTCGTGCTAAAATCCTCGGACAGGGTGTTCTGTGTTAACCGAGCAGAGCAGAATGAGCATCATCGATTGCGAAGAAAGGGTAGAAACACTGAAGCCGGAAAAGCGTTGCAGGAGACAAAGTAGGAGTAGCTAGATGACGAGTGCCACTCAACGAAAGGCGAACCGCGAAGCCAAGACTAAGCATCTAGCCACACCAGTAAGTGACTTGGGATGAGTCACGATGATTGTGTTGGGGGACTGTTGGGTAGCGCAAGCCCCGCGGAACGAGTATGGGGTGCGAAGCCCAGAATTTTGGGTAATATTAGGGTAAAAGACTCCATGGAAAGCGTGGAGCGCAAACTATAGAAGGTTGAGTCAAAGGGTATTTTGCCCAAAAATAATGTAAAGAAATAGTAATAGAGTCGGCCCATGGAGGGATTGCGGGCCAAGGGAAAGTATAAATAGAGTGGGGCTCTATGAGGGAAAGTAGTTCTTTTAAAAATATGGAATGCAATGGGTTCTGAAAGGAAATAGTTGGAAAGCATCTGTAAGTTCGAGTCGAGGGAGTAGGGTAGAAGGTAGAGGCTCTGCATCTATGTGCGCGGACCCCTGTAGCTGAGTACGCAGGGTGGAACTAGATGTATTGTTGAAGATTGATAATAAAGATAAGTTTCTTCTAAATTCTGTGTTGGTTGCGACTTTACTCTTTTATGATAAATGGACTATTATGATTTCTGCATTTGCTATGGTTGAGTCCATGTGAACTAGATTAATCTTGATGCGCAAAGTAACCAAAAGTAATAAATGTTTTCTTAAAGACCGTTTTAACTATATCAAACTAGTAATAAGTGATTCAATCTATAATAAACATGCAAGGGTATTCCGATCTGCGTGGATCTAGTGTAGCGCGAGGCTGCAGAATAGCGCGCGAGCCCCAAACCACATCCAAGACATCCCCAATGTGCGGAAACCTGGTTCTAGCACCCTCCGCTGCTACCTTGGGTGAGACCTCAGTCCACACTTTGTGGGATGTTGTCGAAAGGGCCAGTAGTTGCGGGATTTGTTTGGCTAAACAATTCTTCCGAACCTGGGTCAAGCCCTTATAAGCTAACACCATTCCCAACACAATCAGATTTATAAAATAAACTGAAGGATGTTTCTGAAAAGTTAAAGGAATATCCAAAAGGTACAAGTCTTGAAACTAAAATCAAGTTTCTAGAAAAACTTCGAACATAAAAGGTCTTTTGTAATTCTAAAACAAAGCCACTACTTAAAGTTAAATAGCATGTTTCTATAGCTTCCACATGCGAGCCCATCTTGTTTCTAGATAAGATGCTTTGCTCACTTCCCACTGGCTTCCTTAGGTTTTGCAAACCCTGCAAGGAATTCAAAATGTGAATTTTTGATCCAAAATCAATCCACCAGGTGTTAAAATTGACATTAACCATATTAGATTCATAACAAATAAACGAGATTGAATTACCTTTATCCACAAGCCATTTCTACAATTTGGTGCATTCCTTCTTCATGTGTCCCTTCTTTTTATAGAAGAAACACTTGGAATCCTTCTTGATATCGGCTTGGGGAGATACTTTCCCTTTCCCTTTCTTATTGGCTTGAGATTTTCCCTTTCCACGTGTTACCGGCATTGCACTTTCTCCCAGTTCCATCACCAGTCTCTCTTCCTCTTGAACACACATGGTCATGAGTTCATTAATTGACCATTTATCCTTATGTGTGTTGTATGAGATTTTGAAGGGTCCGTATTGGTGCGAAAGGGTGTTCACAATGTAGTGCACTAGGAAAGACTCTAATATTTCAACCTCGAGTTTCTTCAATTGAGCCACAATGTCCCTCATTTGCATGATGTGCTCACGCAAACCTTTCACACTAGTGAGCCTTAGGGATGAGAACTTCATGATTAGGGTGCTTGCTAGTGCCTTGTCTGAAGTGACGAATTGATCATCAATGGCTTTCAGCAAGTCTCGGACCTTTTCATGCTGATCAACGGAACCATGAATACCAACTAAAATTTTAGTCTTAATGGATAGCATGTTTAGGCGATTAGATCTCTCCCATTGTTCATAAAGCGTGATGTTTGCTACAATGTTGGTATTAGTGAGTGTCGATGGTTCATCTTTCCTAATAGCATAGTCTATGTCCATCCACCCCAAATGAAGGAGAACCCTCTCCTTCCAGACCTTATAGTTATCTCCCTTAAGTTTAGGGATATCATAATGAATTTCAGAGAAATTTACAGGTTGTACAACTGCATAAAATTAAAGATCACATGCTTATGTTAAAATTTAGGCCTAAAAAATAAAATTTCATGCTTTACCAATGTAAATCATGCTTAAAATTGAATCTAATGACCTAAAAATTGCTTGTGGGCTAAATTTCCAATTCAAGCAGATTCAATTATTCTTTATGATAGAATTTATCAAATTATTCACTTAATTCATAATTCTAAAGGGTATATTATGATTATAATTTGATATAAATTCTATCTCAAATTTGAACTTTATGATAAAACTATTAATTCATAACTCCTGTGGGTAAGTTATGAATATTTTATCCTAATTAATTGTATAAATATAACAAAAATTCCTGTGGGATAAAATTTATTATATTTAGTATAATTAATTACAATTAATGTCTAAATATTCTTTATATGATCCTAATCAATCATAATATATAATATTATCTAATTAGAGATGTTGTGGCTATTCTCTAATCAATTAAAAATTATATAGATCACTCAGACATTATTTATTATAAATTGCATAAACAAAACTATACACAGTACTTCACATTGCATGCTACGTGAAATGGCGTATACATAGTTTAATATGAAGCAATTAAAAATATGGAAAGCGGAAACACTCACCGCACTGATGAAGCACTTAAAATTCACTTATAAGATTATAAACAAATCTTAACGAGAGTCAAAAACAATGTTTCATGAAAGGAATAAGTCAAAATGGCATCTTAAATAAACTCCATATGCCTGTTTCTTGCAAAAACAAAAAGGCTTCAGCTAGAAGTAAAGTGTAAAGGGAAGTTTGAATATAACCAAAACTGTAAGTGATAGAGTACAAATAAAAACTGCCATAAAATAAAATAAAAGCACCAGTTCATGCAAATTAAATATGAGCACAGTTATAAATTTGCACAACAATTACACCAAGGCAGAGATAAAATTTGCTCTGATACCAAATGATAATTGAATAACGATTCTATAATGCAGAATAAACACTTTAAAAGAATCGAAAACTTGAAAACTTTAATACCCAAGAAAACATACCTCCAGCCATTGATGCTACTCACACTCTGATACCAGAATTTCCACTATGCTTGAGGCAGCCGATAGTCTCGCAGAACTTGGATGGATGACGGAAAGAAATAAGTGATTGGTTGCAAAAACCTGCACCCAACTTGTTTGTACAGAGAACCTGCGTTAATAATAAACATGGCAAGGCAAGTGAAAAGAGTCTCTAGCTAATAAAAATACAAATGCAATGGAACAGAATCAAAGACAATGTTGTAGCGTTGGAACGCAAGGCCCCATTTACAAATCCCTGAAGTCAAACTTGATCTCATAGTGGGCAATTATCAAATCCACGATAGAATCCCAGCCACAAGCTACGCGGCACAGTGGCAGTACCAGTCCAACCCAGATATTTAAATTCTACAGTTCGGCAGAAAACACTCCACCAAAATCTCTCATTTGTGTGGCACTTCCAAGCTCTACTCACTCTAGCTTGATGGTGTAAAACTGAAGGGGATTGAGTTAGTGAGCTTGGGGACCAAACATAAGTATATATAGGCAAGCTTCCATCAAGCTTCTGTTGGCTATGTGTCAAGTGTTCCATAGATCATGGTAGAGAACTGCAGAGGGAGTAATGTACCACTCCAGAAGCTCCCAACAAGAAATTAATTAACTGCAGTTGATTTCTGTAATTTAAGGAAATGACTGCAGTTGGTTTCTAGAAAGCAGTTGGGAGAGGGAGCTTAACAAATTACTTAGAAAAAATAAAAATAAATAGAATATTTAATTTATTTTTTTTCAAAATAATATTATTATGGAGTTATGTATATTCAAGTTGTGTAATTTTGAAGAGGTACAAGGGTGGCAAGTGTATTTTTATTCTATTGTGAAGGGGATGTGATATGGCCATTGTAAGGGAATGATAAAAAGAAGAAGGAGATTATAAAAATGTCTAATAGTCTGTTCATGACATAATAAAAGCTCCAACCATTTTTTCTTAGTTGTTACTCTCATATTAGATGAACCACATAAATTTGGTCTCCTAAAAATTTGTTATAATTTATGCTTATGTGTGCCTATCATATTTTTATTTATCTCTTTTCTAAATAACAATATATATATATATATATATATATATATATATATATATATATATATATATATATATATATATATATATATATTATGCACCCAAAAAAATATTTATGAAAAATTATTATTCTAAATTTATTAATTATAATTTTTTTATACAAATTTTAAGAATTAGGTTTTTCAATTTTGCTTTAAATTTTTATTTACATATTTAAAAAACATATATACTCAATATTTAAATAAATTTAAATTGATTATATATATATATTATTAAAAAATAATAAATAACTATAAAATAAGGGTATAGGTTCAAGATGTTCTTGCGGTGTTGTGTAGTAGTAGTAACCAATGAGTGTAGGTTCCTTTTGAATTTTCATAAACATGTTCTTGTGGTGTTATGCAATAGTAGTAACCAATGGGTATAGGTTCCTTTTGAAGTAGCATAAAGATGTTCTTGTGGTGTTGTGCAGTGCTAGTAAGCAATGCTTTGATGAAAATATGAAGTTTTTTTTATGGAGCTTGGTTCATGGGTCTTGACGGAGATGTAGTGTTGTTTGGAAAATAGCAATGGTTGTTTCTTGTGATGTGGAGGTTATGCTTGCAAATGGTGTAAATTTTGATTGTATTGAGTGCCCCCCAATGAGTTGTAAATAAGGAAAGAATGGTAGTGTAATTTTGGATGAAAGTATTAGAACTAAAATATATCATTATGAGTACATATGAAGTTGGATGTGTCTTTTATTTTGAAGGTATTTTATATCAACGTTTGGTGTTTTGCAATAATTCCTACTTGTGGTTATCTTATCGGAGGCAAAGTGAAGCCTAATGTGGTGGAACCAAAGTCTATGAGTATACGCTTGTTTGGGATGATGTTAAGAACATGTGGTGCTAATAATTAAGAACATGTGTTTCCTCCTTGGAGGTTACATGCTTAAATCTAAAGGGAATAAGGCAGGTATAATTTTGTAGACTAAGAAATCAAATAGCTACATGGATGTTGTCCTTATTCCTACAAAAAGAAGTCTCATACATCAATTTAGTGTCTAAGAAGTCCTTGAACTTAAAAATGGATTATTATTATCGTCATCATTATTTAATACTTTTATTATAAAACATCATATAAACTACAACCTTGAACAACTAAAACCATTATATTTCCATCTTAAGCACAGATCTAGAATGCTCCGAGAGGGATCAAATCTCTTAAGGTGAAAAGTCTTTTATGGTGCAAAATTTGAAAAAAAATCTCTCTCTCTCTCTCTCTAGATATATTAGTTTTTCATTGTAGTTTTACAGTGCAAAATTTGAAAAAAAAGTTCTCTCTCTCTCTTGATATATTAGTTTTTCATTGTAGTTTTTGTTGGATTCCAAGGAAAATTCACAAAAATCTCTCTCTCTCTCTCTCTCTCTCTCTCTCTCGATATATTAGTTTTTCATTGTAGTTTTTGTTGGATTTCAAGGAAAATTGACAAAAATCTCTCTCTCTCTCTCTCTCTCTCTCTCCCCCCACCGTTGCCCCCCCCCCCCCCACACCTCTCTCTTCCCCACCCCCCACCTCTCTCCCCCCCCCCCCCCCCGCTCTCCCCCCCCTCTCTCCCCTCTCTCTCTCTCCCCCTCTTCCCCTCTCTCTCTCTCCAAAAAATCTCTCTCTCAAAAAAAAAAATCCTCCCTCTCCCTCTCTCTCGCTCTCTCTCTCTCTCTCTAAAAAATCTCCCCTCTCCCCCGCTCTCTCTCTCTCCATATATTAGTTTTCCATTGTAGTTTGGATTTCAAGGAAAAATGACAAAAAAAAAAATTATGCCTAAAAAAGCGCTCTCTCTCTCTCTCTCTCTCTATTTCAAGGAAAATTGATGAAAAAAAATTATGCCTAAAAAAGCTCTCTCTCTCTCTCTCTCTCTCTCTCTCTCTCTCTCTCTCTCTCTCTCTCTCTCTCTATATATATATATATATATATATGTAGTTTTTGTTGGATTTCAAGGAAAATTGACAAAAAAAAATTATGCCTAAAAAAGGACCAAAATGTAAAATAGTGAGACTACTGAAAATGTTTTTAACCATACAACTTATTTTTTTCAATTGATTTATATGATATATACATTTTTTTTTTAACAATATATAGTATATACATAGTTTGACATCAAAACATTTTACATAATATGTGCATTGAGACATATTATCTATGGACTACATTGTCCACATTAAAATGTTTTTTTTGTTATTAATATATTTTTAAATATATATCAATACTACTTAATAATAAGCTAGAGGGGATTTCGACTTCCACCCACGGCTGAGCAGATTATTTCAGTTTTCCTCCTGCCCAGAGTTCAGGACAGCCGCAGCAAGTTCAGCACGAAGCCCTCTGGCCTTCACGGAAGAACTGCACTTGCCTTCAGGGACTTGACCGGTCTAATATCAGATTGCTTTCGCCAAGAGCCAGAGCAGCTAACCTCTTCACTCGCTTGGTCTCCATATGGATCTGGGGTGATCAAATGCTCGCCGATAGGCAATCGTAACCTCAGATCTGAAAATGATGGGCCAGATCTGGTCATCCAGCAAGCAGAACAAGACATGCCATGGCCAGATTCAGAGATCTGTAATCATCTTGGAATGGGATCAAGGCCTGCATCTGACTCCTTTCAGATTCTAATCTCTCAGCCTTCAGGCAGAACCATCATGCAATGGGTCAGCCCTTCAGAACTGGTGCAGGAACTCAAACTGAAGCTAGAGTGCAGATTGGGGATTCCATCAAGCATTCTGCGACTTCTCTCTCAAGGTAAACAACTTGAAGATCCTCTTCCGCTCTCTGCTTACAGCATTTCCAGGAATAGCTCGGTGGTGGCGACCCTTCGTTTAAGAGGAGGTGCAGTGGGGCAATCTTCCTCTACCCGGCCTTTCTCATACAAAGATGCAGTCCACTCTGAAAACCCCAAATCTCTGGAAGCCCCTAAATCTAAAGTCTTCTTGGTTGAAAAGATCGAAGAAGTTCCCTTTGTTGAACTCATTCATGAAGAAACGGCTTCCCATCTTCAAGATTTTGCTGAAAGAGCCATCATCTGCAGATTTAATGGATTGTGGCTGCGTTCTCAGGATCTCTACGCTTGGATCCATGCAAACTGGACACATCACTGTAAGATCTTTTTCTGTTCGAAAGGATATTTCATTGTTCTATTTGCTAACAGCAAGCACTATGAAAAGGCCTTAGAAGAGGGCCCTTGGTTCATGGGAAATGCAGGGCTATTCTTGACTCCTTGGTTCCCAGATTTTGATCCAGCCACTGCAGTCATTACCAAGACTCCGGTATGGATTCAGCTTCCAAACTTACCTGCCCACCTATGGAGTACTCGCGTCTTCAGAGCCATAGGAGACACTCTGGGGAGCTTCCTCAGTGGAGATTTTTGGCGGGAATCAAAAGGTCTCTACTCATATGCAAGAATATGTGCGGAGTTAGACTTGAGCAAAGGTCTTCCAGAACAGATCAACCTTAAGATAAATGACTTTGTATGGACCCAGACACTGGACTACGAGAATACTGCTTTTCGGTGTCGCCATTGCCACCAATCTGGGCACTTGCAGAATACATGCCCATCTCGCCCGGTAAAAAAGAACAAGGCCAATGCCTCCAAGCCCAAGTCCAAACGCTGGATTCCTTGCTCTCCTCCGCCAATGGTGGATTCTGGTTCCTCCAGCTCTGAAGATGAAGACAGCGATGAAGATCTGGATCAGGCCCCTCATTCCGTGGCCCCCTCCACCGATGGTCTGGCGCCTCCCTCCGACTCAGCCATTGCTCAGAAACGTGTTCACTTGTCCTCCTCCTCGGATTCAGAAAAGGAGGGCTTTCCCAAGGAGGGATCCCCGATGGAGAATCCCAACCTTCAAGTTGTAATCGCTCATCCACCTCAAAATGGTTGGGTTGTAGTCAAAAATCGAAAAGGGAAAAAGCCTCGTGTTGAAGCCTCTACCCTCTCAGGGTAGATTTCTTTGTCTCTTTCAGCTTCTAATGACTTATTGTAACTCCTTGCTTGCTTAGCTCTTTTTCCGGAACCGAGGTTGATAGGTTCATCATTTCCGGTTGCCGATTTCATGCATCTTTGGGATGTATCCTCTTGTACATTATTTTTACTTAATAGATTTAGTCTTTATCAAGAAAAAAAAAAATACTACTTAATCATACATATCAAAATATTTTATTGATGACCAACATTGAATTTTTTTTATTATTATGAATATTTTAATTTTATATTAAGAATTAGATGAATGACACATCTCGCTCTTATTATTCTTATTAGGAAGTACTTTATATTGTTTATTTTATTTTTTAATTTCAATAATTTTTTCTTTGGAAATTGAATCTTTTATTATATACAACATTAAAATATTTTCTTTTAACATTTTATTTCTATATATAGATATATATGAAGTTGAGATCCATGTAAATTAGTTAACATAGATATTCAAATAGTTTATTAAAATCCTATGTTGTAATATTTTTGAAAAGTACAAAGTTTAAATATCTTACTCTTTTTTTTTCTTTTGATTACTTTATCTCCTTTTAAAGTTGATATGAAATTATATTATGTCATGTGGACATCCAAATATTTTATTTATGACTAAGAGTGAGTGAAATATTTTTACCACGTTGGGTTGTAATATCAACGACAAATGGAGTGACCATAGTGAGGTTGGGGTTGTCATTATAATTCTTTTAAATAAAACTAACTAAACATGCATATTCATTTTTGTTTTCAATTATAGATGACATTGTTTTTCTATTTAGAGAATATTTTATTTTTATTTTAAGAGGGACATGTGTCAACTCCACGTTGAACATAGACATACTCAAACATTATTGTCATACTAGACTGTAGAATGTGTCTCTTGGCGCAATAAACTTTTTTTTTTTTGTTGATTTGACCCACAAGAGATTTGAACCTTGGATTTCATGGTTTACATAATACTTCATAACATTAAGATTTTCAATTGAGTTGTCCTTGTGGATGTAATTTTATTCAAATTTAAAAAATGAACAAAATTAGATTTTGTAGATGCTAAACACATTCAGTAAGAGCAACCTCTCATCTAATGTGCATAAGAAAAAATTGAAAAATAATAGAAATTGTGAATTTAATTATGATAATACTCACTTAAATTCTCTTTCTTGCCTTTCTTTTTCTGACCTTCTACGATCCCCCTAAGTTGGGATCGCTTGGAACCATTTCGAAATCACTTCTAATTATCTCTAGTGATATTTCTTTATCTGAATTTGATTTTTCACAAACATGAACTCTCTTTGTGCCCATTATCCCATTATCTTTGTGTGCCATATTTTTCTGTTATTCTGGTTCATGGATTTCTTTTGATTTTGTACCATTTTGTTTGTATTTTTCATTACTATTATGGAGTGGAGCATCCCCATATTCTCGGTTTGCAGGATTCTTCGTGATTTCTTCTTCTTCCTCAATCTGTGAGGTAGGGATCAAAATGTTTTCATCCTTTTGTTTTGCAGGATTGCACCCTTTTTTTTTTGGATTCATTTTTTCCTGCGAGAAGGTGTTCTGCAAGTGTATTATTTTGTAACATGAACGACCTTTGAATGGTTTATTTTCATAATCCAAAGGTTGTGTCCACTAGATTTTTTTATGCTTTAGATAAATATGATAAAGTAGACCTTTACTTAGGTCTATTTCTACACATATTTTGGAAAATGTAAATAACCCTTTCTTCATTCTCTCAAGGTCCATTGTTTTGAATGAGCCCAAGGTAACCAAATTTCCTCAAGAACCCAGAAAGGAAGAGCAATATTTGGTAGCCTTACCCAGACTAGAATTGTTGAGACCTCCATTATTGTGCCATCAAAATTTGGGAACTAAGGGGTAATGAAGAACCCTGCATTCCTGTTATAGACATTTTTGTGCCTTACAGCATGAAGCATGAAATGTCAATAATCTAAGGGATCCAAAGTCCCTAAACATGTTGTTCCTACCCCTAGAGGAACAAGGTCAGCAAACCACAGCACTGAATATCAGTTCTCCACCTGAAAACACTCAAAAACAAGCTAATTCTGGATCATGTCAACTGCTCCACTGAGCATCAGCGCTGAATTTCAACTGCTCCACTCTGTACCTGCGCTGAATGTCAACTGTAAAGAAGGCTACCTGCACTGGGCGAGTTTGGCCAAGTGGCACAGTCATTCCTCAAGGTGTCAATGCCCAGGAAGCTTCCAAAATGACACTTGGATCAGGGAATTCGACTTGTGATGAGTAAGAGGGTCTAGATCTCCAAGTGGAAGCAAGAACCTCCAAGTGGACTCAAGAACTGAAGAATAACTGAAGTGGGAGAGGACACTAGTCAGCTCCATGCCAAGCTCAAGCTGACTCATCCTTTCTCCAAAACTCCTATATATAGAGCTCTCTCATGAGGTCTAAGGAGGTTGGAATCTTGTGAATGTAAGGAAGTGCTGTTGGTTTGAGTATAGAACTATTGGGTGATTTGCTTGAAGGAGGTGAAGAGGAGATTTCTTTCTGCTGGGAGGTGATGCTGGATTGGGCCTTTTATGGTTGTATCACTTCCTGAACTTTACTTCTTCCATTAATAAAGCATTTGAGGTTCTTCTATATGCATGTGTCTCAATGGCGTATTGATACTTGTATATTTGATTTATTCTAATCCTTGAATCAATTATGAATGTATGCTTCTTGTAGTTTCCCTCTCTTGTCATTTTGCAGGATCTTGGTGTAGCTGGGCCAGTGAAAGAGCAAGGAGCTGGGAGCAAGCAGCAAAGAGAGAATATTGGATCAATCATTAGCGGAAGACAACGGTTAGTGGATCTCTTTCTCCCCTCTCTTACATCTCATAAAGAAGTAATCTCGAATAGCTTTGCTTTGATTGTTGCTGAGGTACTATCACCCTTAGAGTGGGATAGGGTCATTCTGTATTGGATACTTTTCCCAACAACAAATTGGTGACTCCGCTGGGGAACGTATCTTGTTGGTTGTTTGTGTTTTTTCTATTCATTTCATAAACACAGGGAGTACCGAATCGAACTGCATTTGGAGCTTTCAAATGCAAAGTAGAGGGCAGCTACTCTAGCTCAGTTTCTGGGCATGTTTATGATTTGAAGAGCTGATCCACAAGGACTCTGAACAGCTCTTAGTGATAGCTTTTCATCCTCCTTTTCATCCCTTATTGTGTACTTGACTGATAGCTTCTGATTTGGCCAAAAACTGTGAATTTTTGAGCAATCTGTGACCCGAAAACTGAGAAAAACGAAAGTTTATCTCTTCAGTGCAGGCACTGTGAAGGCAGTCTGCATTTCAGCGCAGTTCCCGAAGGGGCTACCTGCGCTGAAGGTCAAACTGCCAGTGTACTACCTGCGCTGAACCAGTTTTGCCTAGTGCTACTGGGGTTCCCTGTTGTTTATTGCCCTGTTTTCACCCTTGTTTTTGCAGCCTGTTATCAGTCAATGTACCTATCTGAAACCAACTTTCCTTGCCACTATTCCGCCTCGGTTGTATAAAGAAATTGTATTTTTTCTTTGTGTATTTCTTATATCATTTGCAGCTTCCCATAACGAAAGTGAACTAGTCTTGCTGTGGCCTCTTAGATCTAGACCTGTGATAAAGTGTCGTTTTGATCTTAAGAGTTAGTTTGTTTGCTGTTCATAGCTGATTGAGCTTTTGCTTTCGTCATATGGTTTGAATTTATATATTTCTAGTGTCGAAACAAGTAAATCTTAAGATGTCTTTTGATTTTGGACAAGCTTGTTTGCTTTCACTTGAAATTGAATTCAAATTTATACAACAGCTTTCTTTTTGTATTACATCAACATTAAGAAAGAGAAAAGAAATACCTGCATTGTGCATGTGCATCTTTGACAGTTTGCATGTTGATTTAGGAAAAAAGTGCATTAGTGTGTGCTCTATGATCTGTGTGAAAAGATGTTGTCTTTCTTTTCCCTCAGTAGTTAAGATTTTCAAAGTTAAAAGATTGAAAAGCTTGCTTATCATCTTAGACTGCATTTAGGAGTGTTACTATACATCTCATGGTGATCCATAAAGGCAAACTGCTAAACAAGATCAACCTTAAAATAAATTGAATTTACATAACAACGCATTGAAACATAACGCAAACACATAGAGGTCTAAGCTAGAGACGTGTTCCGGCGTCGTTAAACGTGATATCTTAACGTTGAGTGGTTGGGTGATTCCTCCACGGTGAAGCGATAAGTATCAATACGGACTTGTGCTCCCACGTACCGTCGCGTATATATTGGGAGACCCCTATAGGAACAAAGCCTTTATCCATAGGAAACCGTGTCGGCCGCCCTACTGATCGCAATGCAGTGAACACAGCATTCATGAAGATCGACCACCCGTACCGTAAAATGTATTCTATGGTTTTGCGAAAGGTTTGGCACACCCTCTGCCTAGATCTCCAGAGCAGTTTCTTTTGGCCTTTTTCAAACTCTATAACTGAAAAAGTCCATCCGAGCATTTGTCACTTCGGGCTCGTTAAAACATCGAAGGAGACTAGAGTCATCTTTAGCTTTTTCTCGACTCTTAAAAAGTGAAAAAGCAAGTCGTGTCTAAAGCGTCGTTATAAAAATTATTTTAAACGGAACATAATCACCTCCTATTCCTACGTTGATATTTAGGTTGAGAACATGGAACGTCCCAACCAAGGAATTCCACAGGATGGAAATCCTAGTCCTTTCTCCTCTTGGGGAGAAGTTGGTGCGCCCCACATGGCCACATTGTCGCTTCCAGGACTAACAATTGGCCTGCCGATTTGGCTATTCTCAACCAATGTAGTTCAGAACACCATGATTCCTGAACAGTCGAGTCAACTGTTAGATCAGTCTAGAACTGCCCACCAACCTTCTACTTCCTATAACTCTTCCTCCAATCCTTCATCTTCGCAAGGTAGAGCAGGCAAAAGCCAAGCTCCCATGGAGAAGAAGGAGAAGAAGAAGAAGGAGCCTAAGGCGACTGGGGGCAAGCAAAAGACATCTGAAAAAAATCCACACACAGCACAGACCGGGCCTAAATCGCCATGTGTCATATGTAAAGGAGACCACTTCCATAGAGATTGTCCCTGTATTCCCCGGATACTAAGGGACTGGTCCCCTCGTTTGCACAATTCGGGAGCATCAACCTCTGATAGCCATGTTGAATGCTTACCGTCAACCAGCGAAAGTGAAGGTTCAAGACAAAGAGGGGGATCAAGATCCCCCTGCAGACTGTGTGAAGGCGATCACGCCATCCACCGTTGTCCCTTCTTAGACGAAGCGAAGAGAGTTTTGGAAGATCGTCCGGTTTCACCGTTAAGACTTCCTCCTGGATACAAAAAACTCGTGCCAAGTCCTTCGTTGGTTGAAAATATAGTCGGCCCACTCAAGTGGTCAGCTGAAGCGTCAGTCATTGAAAATGAACCTACTGAATCCAGACCAGACAAAAGTCTAAAGGTCGATACGGCAGTTGACCCGGTTCCGCCTTCAGAGGTTTCATCTTCAAATGACACCGTCAATGAAGATTCATCTTCAAATGACACCCTCACTGAAGAGAATAAGGATGACACCATCCAGATTCTTTTCATCAACACCGACTCTGATGAGCATCAGGGCAATGCGCCCATTCCTTTATCGCAGGAAGGAACATCGTCAGGGTCATATCCGGCCGTGTATTCTGTCCCACCACCAAGCAACCTGGTTGTGTCCTTCGATTGGAACCAACTAGGCAGACCCCGGTTGCCAGCCAGTATACCATTCAAAATCATCGTCCAAATTTACAGAATGGTAATGGCTGGAACTATCATTGATGAAGGGGCATCTGTGAGTATCCTTTCCTCTATTGCTTGGAAAGCACTGGGTTCCCCGGCGCTTTTGCCTGAGATAAGAAATCTCTCGGGTTTTGATAAAGGAACCAGTCGACCATTAGGGATCCTCCCTAATGTACCTGTTACATTGAAAGGGAAGATCGTTCAAATGAACGTGATGGTCGTTCAAGGACCCTTGGATTATAACCTACTCCTTGGACGAGACTATATATATTGCATGGGAGCTATAGTCTCCTCACTCTTTAGAGTAATGTGTTTTCCACACGAAGGAAGAATGGTCAAGCTCGTAGACCAACTTTCATTTCCGGGATCACGCATCGCAAATAGTCATATACCAACCCTCAATGGTCTATTCACTCAAGAAATGTCTCCACCCCCAGTCCTCCTTCCCGATGAGCGCGAGTGATTCGGAAAGATGGGACTGGAACCCAGGGGGCATGCATCCTGGTCTGCTTCGGGCAGAGGAAACCTTGGGTATAAGGTAGAATTTCCGCGGGAGAATATGACTAGTCCGTACCCCATCCGAAAGAAGGAAGAGGGGTTGTTCTGGAACAGGATTCTTTTGTTAAGGTTACTTGTTTGACAAAGGTCATTCACCATTGTCTACTTCGATAGACAGTGCCGAGGAGATGTTTTTGTTTGATGGTGTTAACAAAACAATCTTTGGGTAACCAGAAAGAGGCAAGCCTCCCTCAATAACATTAATGTTTTGTCTTTGAGTAGTGTTCTTCTCTTGTCGCAAGTAGCTGCTCTCTTGTCGCAAGTAGTTGTTCTCTTGCGATCTTGCAAAAGATCTGTTAAAAATTAGGCTAACGGGAAGACAAGTACCGCATAAGACCTGTTAAAAATAACGAGAAGACAAGTATCGTTAACATTAGACTGGCAAGACGACAAGTAGCTGTGAACACCCAAAGAAAAACAGAGGTGGGGGAGAGGAGGGGCAGCCTTGAAATTGTATTTTATACCTGGGGGCATGCAAACCTTTTGGAGTGCAAGCCAAGAGCGGTTATTTATCTGTTTTTTGGATTAGTCGTTTCCTAACTTGCATAAAGAAAGGATGTGGGGCAAAGGTCAAAATTTGCCAAATTAGGAGCATAGCTTCGTGAGATAAAGCTCCATAAAAAATAGCTATCTCACAGGAGACATTTCTTATCTTATGACTGGTATTATCGAGCAGTTTTACCGCGGAATTTATGCTCGTTAAAAAATAGAAAAGCGAGATCCGAGCAGTTTTAGCACATAGTTCATGCTCGTTAAAAAATAAACATAAGATTGAGCAGTGTTTTGGCGCATTCAAGCTCTTTAAAAAATGAACCCAATACCGGTAAATAACCATTGTGATCGTAAATTTATTAGCCATAAAAAGCCTTGGTCGTGTTTTGCACCTGCCACCTCCATTCCATTTGGCCGATCGTTCACCTCCATATGATTGTTTACCCATTTTGAGGAACAACTGTGAAGAGTGATTTCACCTAGCCATCCTTGTGACACTGCCGTGATTGGAAAATTCCAACCTGTACCTGGAATCAGTTGCTATCCCTGTTTATCACTCGTTCCTCAAAAGACGAGTCTTCTTTGAGCTCTTTTCATCTGACTCGTAAAATATGAAAAGTTTTCCGAGTTTTGGCCTTCCAGCTCGTTAAAAGGACAGGAAGAGCTATCCCTCCTCTAGATTTTAATCTTTTTGGACTTGAGGGATTATTACACAAAAAGGTCGAGCGCTTGTTTTATTCGGCTCGTTAAAATTATCGAAAACTCATCCCTTCTGTATTGTTTTATACTTTTTCGGACTTAAGGGATTAGATGACGAAAAAGGAATTTTGGAGTTAACTTTCTGTACCTTTTCAGACTCTCTAAAAATGAAAAGGACCGAGTTTTCCTTGTCGTTAGACTCGTTAAAATGATTAAATAGCGACAAACTTGTCTTTAGACGAGAATGAGTTTCCCTATCGCTAGGCTCGTTAAAACATAGCGATGGGCTTGCCCGAAGGGCAGGTTATAGAACAAGCATATGTTATCCTCCTCAAGCTTGACAAAAATAAAGAGGTACTGGTCAGAAATGACTGGGGAAAAATTGGGAGAACCTCAAAGCTTAATGGTAGCAAGTCGCTCTTGAACATGACACTTTTCCTCCGTATCACATCGGGTTGGGTTGTTTCATTCACCGGTCTCATCACCATGGTCTTCGCCAAACCATCCACATTTGGGGTAATGCTACCGATCCATCACATCAGTGTCGTTATATGTTCAAGAGATGTTGTTCAGAAAGAGTCAACCGTGTCCCATCCACTACCATACATTATCCTTCATCCACCCATGATTGCCACCCTGAATCATATTTCACAGATTGTTTTCACCTCCACTAAAATCATTAGCTCCGTTCCGTGTCACTGATGTGGGATTCATTAAGGCCCTCCTTTGACGGATCGCTTCTTGTCGACTTCAGCTCATTATCCAAGAAGTTGATCTGGGAACACCCCCCTCAGTACTTTGAAGCTTGCATGCCTCAATGGCAAGTTTCTCACTTCCGGCGACAGGTATACATCAATGACCTTCGACCGAAAGATTTTGCGTGGTGTTCGACGCCAAGTCCTTTATTCACACCACGTGAATTGTACTGCAGTACCTTGAGGGTCATTATCATTATCGGTGATTCCTCTCGCGCTTGTTAACGGTTTTCATCATTGACCGGTAATCAAGCGATGTCTTTCCATGTTCGACTTCAGCGCAATTCTCACATGGATTGACTTGTACTTAGAGTGAAGATCGAACGAGTTTGAAGACCCCAGATCTAGTTTCATCCATCCGGGCTGCGATATATATTTAGGAAATATAAAGACATTTGACATGTACATCATTGCAGCAGATGATCATCCTACTCAAAGGATGATAATTTCAGCAGAGAATTATCTGTCTACCATCAGACGATCGTCTGTTCTATGTACCAAAATGAATTTATAAAGCTGAGCATGGGAATGCCCACCTCAGCTAGATCATGAAAGCAGAATGAAAAATAATGTATTGTATTGTATTTTATTACAGGTCACCTCTCAGCGATTGAATGAACTTCGGATCCTCCTAATAAAGCATTTCACCTGATAAACGACCTCATACTTTAGGGGGCAACTGTTATAGACATTTTTGTGCCTTACAGCATGAAGCATGAAATGTCAATAATCTAAGGGATCCAAAGTCCCTAAACATGTTGTTCCTACCCCTAGAGGAACAAGGTCAGCAAACCACAACACTGAATATCAGTTCTCCACCTAGAAACACTCAAAAACAAGCTAATTCTGGATCATGTCAACTGCTCCACTGAGCATCAGCGTTGAATGTCAACTGCTCCACTCTGTGCATGCGCTAAATGTCAACTGTAAAGAAGGCTACCTGCGCTGGGCGAGTTTGGCCAAGTGGCACAGTCATTCCTTAAGGTGTCAATGCCCAGGAAGCTTCCAAAATGACACTTGGATCAGGGAATTCGACTTGTGATGAGTAAGAGGGTCTAGATCTCCAAGTGGAAGCAAGAACCTCCAAGTGGACTCAAGAACTGAAGAATAACTGAAGTGGGAGAGGACACTAGTCAGCTCCATGCCAAGCTCAAGCTGACTCATCCTTTCTCCAAAACTCCTATATATAGAGCTCTCTCATGAGGTCTAAGGAGGCTGGAATCTTGTGAATGTAAGGAAGTGCTATTGGTTTGAGTATAGAACTATTGGGTGATTTGCTTGAAGGAGGTGAAGAGGAGATTTCTTTCTGCTGGGAGGTGATGCTGGATTGGGCCTTTTATGGTTGTATCACTTCCTGAACTTTACTTCTTCCATTAATAAAGCATTTGAGGTTCTTCTATATGCATGTGTCTCAATGGCGTATTGATACTTGTATATTTGATTTATTCTAATCCTTGAATCAATTATGAATGTATGCTTCTTGTAGTTTCCCTTTCTTGTCATTTTGCAGGATCTTGGTGTAGCTGGGCCAGTGAAAGAGCAAGGAGCTGGGAGCAAGCAGCAAAGAGAGAAGATTGGATCAATCATTAGCGGAAGACAACGGTTAGTGGATCTCTTTCTCCCCTCTCTTACATCTCATAAAGAAGTAATCTCGAATAGCTTTGCTTTGATTGTTGCTGAGGTACTATCACCCGTAGAGTGGGATAGGGTCATTCCGTATTGGATACTTTTCCCAACAACAATTCCTTCTTATTGGCATTATGAATTAGGTGTTGTCCTTGATGGAAACCTACCTGATGAGTTGTCCTTGATGGCAACCTACCTAATGAGTTGTCCTTAATGACAAGATGAATGGAAAACTACTTGTTGAATATGTAAACAGGATGTGACATAGTGTTTTACATATGTGACAAAGTGTTTTGGCAAAGGCATATCAGTTCAGAGGCAGAGGTATGATAAAGCTGAAAGTTAAAGAAGTATACGCGATGTTTGTTAAGCAAAGCTACGTACACACACGAGTTTGAAGAAGCAAACACACATATAGTTTCCGTACCATGGTATTCTAGATACCAAGGGTCCTTACCATGGTATTTCCCTGTGGTATTGAGCCCAGTAACAGATGTTTTGATCATGCTTAAGAAAACCATTAGCTGGAGTATGTTTTGACCTGTGACATTGAAAAAGGCTAAGCTATATAAGGTGATGAAGATCAAAGTGGTGACATAGTGCAAAAGTGTGCAAGTGATAGAAATATTATGAATAGTTAGATCTGAAGCAAATATGCATGTTATGGCCTATTGGTGCTTTGCTTGATCTAAACTAATTATGAACTCGAGAGTTTAATGATGGATCAGATCCAATAGATATAAGTTGACAACCATGATGAACTGATTTGTGTTGATGGTGTATTAATGCATGATTTTTCTGTGTATGTAGAGATTTAGGTATGAGCGAAGATTTGACTCTCAATTTGCATATTTGTATGCTGGTTTTATAGCCTGCAAGGTGCGTACACACGCGAGTGTGATATTGGTAAGTCATGTGTATTTCCTAATCTATACACGAGTTTGTTTCTTGAAGAGCACGTACACACACGAATATTATTTGAAGAAAGCGTGTACAAAAAGTAGGGTTTTGATGAAAAGTGATATTTGATCAGTTTTATCAGTTCTGATGTGTTTTTGCTATCTTTCAATGAAGTCTTCTTGATGATATGGGTTTAAATAGTAATGTTTTGATTGTGGATTGATTAATTGAAGAATGTTGAGATTACTTGTTGATTGTGATTGAAGATTAAAGACAATTTTGTGATTGGATCAGAATGTTGCAGTAGATATGAGTATGATTCAGTGTTTGTTTCATAATAACAGTGGTCCAATTTTCAGTCTTCACAAGTTTAAGATCTTTACGCAGGTATTCTTCATGAAGGGTGCGTACACAGACATGTTTTCTATGACAAAGTAGCGTATGCATATTGACATATGGTCGATCAGGGTTTGCAGTAACAGAATCTGGTTTCTATGATGTGTAGGATGATGTTTGATGTTCTGGTTACAGTTATTTAACTATTCCAATTGATTGGTTGAGTTTTGATTGAATTTCAGTTGATTGGGTTTCAGTGGTTGATTCAGTTGTGCTATAGATTGATGATTGAGTTGCAGTGATAAGTTACAATTTGATGATTGATATTGAGATTAAATTTTGGTGATGGGTCAAGTCTGAAAATTTAATGAAACATGGCCTACAAGTTGTGATGATGTGTAGCAGGTGGATCTAGTATGAAAATTTATGAAATGTGGTCCCTAGAGTTTAGGGAGTTGGAGCTTCCTTCTCATGGTAGATGGTAAATCAGATCAGGGGGTTAGAGCTCCCTTCCAGTAGCAATTGAAGAACGAGCGAAGTTTGTATGCTTCAACAGGTTGGTGCCTGCGTATTGATACAAGTTTATGCTAGTATAAGAGCTAGGGGGTTGAAGCTCCCTTCCAATAGGAGCTAGAAAACGAGCAAATGTTGTAGCCTTTTGCATGTGAGTTCCTGCGTACTGATATGATTCTATGCTAGTACAAGACTGTAAAAGATTTTTCTTTATATTAAAAAGAAGGCAAAGATGACAACAACAGGGGGTTTTTTCCCACATTGGGTTTCCACCTTAAATCCCTGGTGTTCATGTGTGTTTCTTATGTGTGATGGTTTATTTTGTTCTTACTGCACATGGTTACTATTTATCTAATATCTAATAAAGAATTGATGCACTAGTTGAAGATAAACATATGAAGAATTAACTGAATCATAAATTTACTGGATGTGTGTTATTTGTCTTAAGAACAATCGCATACACATGCGGGTTCCTTTCAGTAAAGTCGTGTACAAAAATCAAAATATAAAATGAAAATTTTTTCATTTTGAAAATACTGATTCACCCCCACCTCTCAGTATTTTTCCCAACACTTCTTTCAATGCTCTCTCCACATCTTCTTGGGTATTGAATTGAACAATAAATAAACCTTTTGAGCAAAGGTATATGTCACAGTTTTTGGCCTAGGTTGTTAAAACCAATTGATGCAAAGCATCAGATCTTGGAAAAAAACCATTGAATCTGTAGATCATTACCATAGATTGAAGGACAAAAAGGAGTTGATTTACCTCTATTCCATGGTTTGCGCTCATTGTTGTTGTTCAACAATGTAAGGTCTTATATTGCATTGTGGCATATTCGACGGATTAGAGCCATTCCCTTGCACCACATCCTTGCAGGAAACAAAGAATCCTAGGTCTTAAGCTCCCAAAGCACCCCCTCACAACCTTAAATTCAAGACAATGGTGGAGTTTCTTGGGAGGTTGTAATCCTACCAACTATAATAAATCTTGTAGTTGTTTCCATTTGTGAAGAAGAAGTTGTATGAATGGAGGAAAGCCCTACTGATTCTCTATTTTTTCCTTGATGTGTACCACCTGATCCATACTCAAGACCCAAAAAAGGAAGGACTTCCTGTTAAGGGTCTTGATGAAGATTTAAAAATCATCCCTCTATTTTAGCTCTTCCAACCCTTCATCCAAACCAAATAGATAAGAATAGAGGGTTTTTTCCGGTGGACGTACACCATTTTTGGAGGTACAGAGAGTTTGTAAGGATGGACCTAGGTACTTTCAGGTAGATTGCATCTTCCCACAAGATATTGATGACACTCTCAAGTTGTGAGTGCTCGTTGAAGAAGATGATGACCTTCACAAATTCTGTGTCAATGATCAATACTCGAACTACATATGTAAAGGTAAAAACCCTCTGCAAGATGCGGGGAAATACCATAGACATGAAGACATTGGTCTCGGTAACCATTTCTGTTGTTGATAATCAAAGGGAATCATGGAAACTCTAGATGAGTGGTACCCAGACTCTCCCCCATGCAGAATATAGTCACATATGAGTTGCACAAGTGGTATATGTGACAGAGATTTACACAATGCATCAACAAAGGTAGCCATGGAAATGATCTCATCTTTGAAATTTTCCAGGTTTACAAAATGGGCTATTGTGAAGTGTGTGTTATATCTAATTAATGCATTTTAAACATTGCTATTGTATAAATACCCATTATGAACTTGTCAAAAGCATAAGTGTAACACCCTTGTCTATGATAATGTTTGTTAATAAAATTTAACTTTATGGAAATTTGTTGTTTATTTGTAAGTATTAGTGGAAGAGGAAATTCAATGAGAATACTTAATAATGCTTAAACCCAAATCAGAATTGAAAATACAAAGTTTAGTGAAAAATAGAGAGAGGGAAAATTGTACTTAGATGATACTTCAAATTACATTTGAAAAAAGGGATGATATGGGAATAATGCTAAAGAAAATATTGCCTCAGCACATCATAACATAGAACATGTACTGGTAGACACCTTGGGAGGATAGAGTGTATGTTGCTTTGGAGTTGACATTATCTTGAAGATTTGTAAACTTGTGGATTAGTTTGAGTTTTATTATAGATTTAGTATATTGAAGGATTGAAATAATTAAATATGTTTTTATAGTCAATGATAAGAAAATTTCAATTTATTTAAATCAAATTCTTTTTTTGAGATATGAATTTAATATAAAAATAAATAAATAAATTAGGTAATTTTTAATTTTATATATATATATATATATATATATATATATATATATATATATATATATATATATATATATATATATATATCATATTTGGAATGAAAATCACAGGAACCATGGTGCACTTCTCCACATTTAGTGGATGGTAACTGGGTAAATCGTCTATCCTCATTAAATAAAGTTAAACTCAAAAATTAAAAACAATATCAAAAAACTTCATGTCTAGACCACTTGATCTAACCCTTATATATATATATATATATATGTGTATGTGTATGTGTATGTGTATGTGTATGTGTATGTGTATGTGTATGTGTATGTGTATGTATATGTATATGTATATGTATATATATATATATATATATATATATATATATATATATATATATATATATATATATATATATATATATATATATGGTGTAGTCTAACTTATAGACGAAATGACCTTTTTCACAATATTTTTTAACCAAAATCTAATAGAGATTTTTAAAATTTTGAGTTTAAATTGTTTATTATGTAGAATTAGAGTGCCCCAGGTATTTTTCAGGGTGTTGAGTCCATCTATATATTCAAAAATGCATTTTGAACAAAAAAAAATAACATTTTTTCTTAAAATGTTTTACCCGGTGAAAAAAATTATTTCCTCTATAAATTAGACTAGGCCTTTTATTATTATTTATTATTTATTGTTATTATTATTTATATTTATATTTATTTATATATTTTAAATTTTAAAAATTAGAATTTTACTTTTAAAAATTTATTTTTAATACAATAAAAACCTATAAAAACAAGATCGGTTGCGGAGGCAACAAGTCCCTGCCATGAAAGACTTGTTAATGCTTGCCACGAAAGACTTGTTATTGCCGCGAGTGACTGTTGATAGAACCCAGATGGAGCATACCTACTTGGACCCACCCCAAACGAGGTTTTCAATTATGTTTTTTTACTTGTGGTGAGGGTGGATCATGCAGTTTGCCAGCTGTGACCTCATCTGCATGTATTACACTTCCCCAAGAGCGTTGACATATAATTTTGCGAGAATGACATGCTCGACATAGTTAACAAATTGCTAATCATGCTCGGGATCACGTGTATTATTCTGTTAACCATTAAGTATGCTCAAGAGTACTTAGTTTGGCTTAGTCATGTACACCAAGAGAGCACAACGTTGATTCCTAGCATCTCTCTTTAAGCTACCATTGACTTACACCGTGCACCTGTTGTCCAGCTCAAGAATGAACTAAAAGTATAGCAATTCATGTAAATTAAGCCACTTAGGTGATTTCGATATGGTTAGTATTAAGGCTCGTAATACACTCTAATAAACTACAATGACTAGTGACAAGTATTGGAAATCGTAAAACTTTTGGTGAAACAAGTGTGTGTATGGCCAAATCGTAAAACTTTTGGTGAAACAAGTACGTGTATGGCCAATTTGACGGTATTTTCGACTGATGGATATGGATGCCTTGAATTGAATGTCGAATGCTTTACTGCGATTGTTCCTGAGCCTTGCTTAAAGATAACCGTCCCTCCGAACATCGATTGTTTCTGAGCCGCATTGTTTATAAAACTTGCCAAAGCTACACACAAAAATATCAGGAGCCTTTCAATCCATATCCATATCGCTTTCAATTGAATTAGAGCTTAGTGGGATAGATGGACCAGTGTGTTGCAATCAAACCAATACCACTAGCTAGCAGCTTAAAATGAAATATCTTTATTTTACGTTTATTAGAGAAGAGGAATTCTCAGCGATGACTCACTCTATTATCAATTCAGATGATTCTTGTCCCTTAAACATCAGGAAAGCCGTGGCATCCCTGGCTACGACTATAACCTGTAGGATGGCATTTGGTAAAAAGTATTCAGACACAGACCTAAAAGGTTTCAATTCCATGGTCAAAGAAAGTCTTATGTTACATTTAATATTGGAGATTACCAACCTTATTTAGGCTGGATGGATTTGCAGGGTGTCAACCACCAGATGAAGAAACTACACAAGGCACAAGATCAGTTGTTAGAGAAAGTATAAAAGTGAAAATTGTTGTAAAACAAAAGTGCATAGCAGAATGGAGGAACGCATTCAATGCTTACGAGGACACTGCAAAACAGTATGCATTCATGGCCAATACAAACACAGTTTTGGAGACGGTATGTCTCACTCTCTCCTTTCTTCTGTTGTATGCTTGTATCATATACTATACTATGATTTGTTATCGTTTTTTTGTCTGTCTTTGAAGTTAGTTTTGCATCTGTATTCAGTGGTTCTCAAGAAGGTCTTAAGCCTAGGATCTTGGTTACTGGTTTTCCTGATTCTTTAATGTCATTAGTTGTTGAAGAGAACATTGTCCCAAATTCTATGCTTGGACAGGGTTACTTGATCAACGTTCAAACAGACCCTATTTGTGTCTTCAAATATGCTGCTGTAGCAGGTTGGCTGTCTCAGCAATGCCCAAAATTTGGGCTGAACAGAATCGAAATTTGGCCCTCCTCTGGCCTTGTGGCTACCAGCGGCCTTTGACTGGCCCTCCATTGTCTAAGTCTGAGTGGAACTCTCACTTAGCTCCAAAGTTTTTTGTGTGATCTGAGTCTCAACTTTGAATGAAAATGCAGAAGCTATTAATTCAAATATTTCCATTTGAACAAATCAACCCTATTTGCGTCTTCAAATATGTTGTTGTAGCAAGTTTTCTGTCTTAGCAATGCCCAAAATAATGTAGAAGCTATCAATTCAAGTATTGCCATAAACTACTACTTTTGTTTTGAAATTTTTTGGATCAATCTGCGAGGTCAGGCCTTATAGTTTATTGATACATCTTTTCCAGAAAATGTTGCTCAGACTGTGTATTGCCTGCTGTTAATTTTTTAATCCATATTTATCTAAAAATGCTAGAAGACTTTGTATCGTTAACATAAAAGACACAACATTGTCAACTACAGAGAACATCCATGCCCTCTCTCATAAACTTAGCACATGCTAACTATCCTTACTGTTAGGGAATATTATATGCCTGTTTGATAAATTTCTTTGTTCTACTTGTTCATCTCGGATTAAAATTCGAAATTATTGCTACAGAAATCTACACACATAGAGGAGCGCTACAGGCTGTGCAGATGATATTATAACATATAACAACCTTCGACATATTATATTGTTTCCAATATTATTGTCCAGACGTCTTTATTCTCTGGCTAGTAATTGTCGCAAAACGATTTACAATGCGAGCATCTAATGACCTTTATATAACTTCAAAGAAATTTGTTCTCACCGTTAAATTTTGTTTGCAGGTTTTAATGTAAACCTGAAGCATCCGTTCAACGCCCCTATTATCTCATATCTGCTCAAGCAGCGTCGAAATTTAAGAGTTTCAAGCTTTTGAAGGAACCTGCCGGTGTTGAATCGAGGGACTGCGAAATTGTACGTCGTGGACTAATTTCCTGAAGACTAGACATCCTGGCTAGCCTCGTCAATTTCCTCGTTGATATGCAGCCATCGACTTCTATGCTAGGTACTGGACCAGTGCAGGGCGTGAGCAGTGTCACTGCTTGTTTAAGCAGCAACCCTCAAGTCAGCCTCCAGGAACAAATGCACAGCCAACAACAGCAAATAAATAACCAACAACAACATTTTTCTTCACAATTCGACCAAACGAACCAGCCTCATCAGAACATGGAGGAATTTCTAGAACAAATGCTCTTCATGCCTCCCTGGTCGGACGTAGCTGCCATGAAATCTCACTTGTTCCCTCATCTCCCTTATTCCCTCGGTCCCGGTTCTCGCCAGCTTCAACTTCCGTGTTGTTCTCACTAGCTTCAACTTCCGTCTCCCGACATGGAAGCAACATGCATTCAAAGGTGGCGACAACCACTCTAAATGACTTAGACACTCACCCAACCCAACCGACTAAACACTCTTCTTGGATTTGAAAAAAATTCACATAACATTTAATGTTTTGAATTAATGCTAACATTAGTTTAAGTTGTACTATTTACAAGTTTGAAAATATCAGGACTAATAAAAATATAACCTATTGTTTTAGGTTCGGTTCAGCTTTGGTCCTCGAGAAGAGGCCAAATAACACACGATAAATTAATATGTCTCAAAAAACTTTGTTTATAGCTAATGAGCCCGAACTAAAAACAGCTCAAATAATGCTATCTCTCTTCGTTTCGATTACTATAGTCCATGCTGGGATAGCAAGGACTAATAACACGAAACAAATATCATCAAAGTAACCATAACTATAACCAAGTCACCATAACTATAATGAAAAACCCTCACTGAGTAGAAAACCGTAACCAAAATGTTATCTCTGATTTATTATTAATAGTATAATATGGCATGAACTACTTTACAAAGGATGTTTAATAGATTGGACAAACATAATATGTCGAAAATGTTCTTTCATAGGTTATTTTATATAAATATTTTAGGTATATAAATAAAAATAATATATATTTACATCAGATAAAACAAAATTTAATTTTTACCATCATTCCTCTTAAATAATTAGTGTCTTTAACACCTTAGCCATAAGAGCCTTAAAATATCGAATGAAGAGCACATTGATCAAAAGGAAAACCATATGTTCAAAGCTTTCAAAAGGATTGGCTACAAATAGGAAGATATCAGAAAGGCCTTTAAAAAGGTTGAGAAAAGAAAACTCCAACCTCACGAAACCAAATCACTTTGCAAAAGAGTTTATCTTCTATACATCAAATCACTTTGCAAAAGAGTTTATCTTCTATACATTAACAAAATTTCCAAGGTTCTAAAAAAAAGAATTTTTCCATCGCTTTCAAACCTATGAGAACTATCAATTGGGAGATGACATGCGTCAAAGATAACATTGACCTACCACAACACCAAAGTATCTATAAAATTACCTACCCCTATGGTAAATTCTACATTGGGGAAACTAGAAGATCCTTTAAAATAAGAATAAAAGAACATGTTGTTGATATTAGATATGAGTGTGTTCGCTCTTCTGCCCTTGCCGAACACTCCTTCAAAACCAAGCACCATATAAACTTTGAGAACTCAGAAATTATTGCTAGGGAAAACCATTATTTGAGGAGACGCTTCAGGGAAACCTTGGAGATTATCAAAAACCCTAACAATTTAAACATAGATAATAGCCTAAAACTCAACAATAGTTAGATTCCTACCATTAACAAATTTAATAATTTCTAATTTGTGCTTCATCTCTCTCCTTTTCCTAAATATCCTTCCTACTTCCCTTTCTATTCCACTTTCGGTCTTTTTTCTAATTTTTTTTAATTAAACAATAATAATAATATTATTTAATAATAATAATAAATAATATCACTTACTTAAAATATTATTATTATTATACTTATATAATAATAATAATAATTTTGTAAACAATATTCTCATATAATATAATGATTATATTACATTAAAAAAATAAAAAATAATGAATTAGTATTATTAATAATGACAATAACATAATATTGATAACAACAATATTATTAAATATTATAACAATAAATAATAATTTTATTATATTATAACAATAAATAATATTATTATTATAATAACGTTATTGTATTTATTATATTAATAAGAATTTAATAATACAATAGATATAATAATAATTTAAATAATAGGTTAATAATTTAAATAATAATTTTAATTTTTAATTTTTAAGTATTTTTTATGGTGACATTTTTTAATTAAAAAATAATCTTTAAGATTATATAACTGATACTCTTTTATTTATTTTTTTGCATTTTATATTTATATTTTTTTATCAATAATATTTTTCTGGGGCTTTTATGTTTTGATGATGGATTTACTTATGGACCCGAAACATAGATATTCCTACAAATTTACTGTGGTTAAATTGAACTTCCAAACTAAAAATATAACTCTGTGATCTTAGCAACTTCCATGTTCTAGTAGATCCAAAGTAGGGTCTTGTTGCCTCTACGGGTTCCATAGACTAAGAATCTACATTTATATCTTCCATATGATCTACAAAATTGACCAAATAACAAATGAACTTGCAATACATAAAACAACTATAACTTAGGCTAACTTGGAAGGTCCAACTTCATCCTTGTCCATCCAGGAGACAGACTTCCATTTGTTTGTTCCTCTAGTCGTTGCGCCTTCTCCAATCAGTTCTTATGTCTCCTTGGTGTCGAGAACCAGTTTCCTTATTAAAATCTCATTGACCTCTACGAAAAGGCCATCACTAACAAGCTCTAAGTTGCAGGACATCAGTTGTGCCTCAAACATAATGAATTTCCTTTCAATTCTTGCCTCCAAGCTCTCAAATTTAGCTTCCATCAAGGTCACCTTTGCTTCCATGTCACTCTCCATCATATCTATCCGACTAGTTAGGAGATTAAGGCGACCCATTAACAATTTGAAGAGGAATTATACTGCCCTCTTCCTGTTGGATTTTCACACCTGCCTCATTGGGAATCGTTCATGTGGACTAATTTCCATTTTTGGATCCACCCTGGGACCACTTAAAAAGATATATGATAATGGTTTGGAAGTTTACTAATGCCTGTAGGTTTTGGTGTAACAGAAAACCTAACACTTCCACCTTGCCACTTTGTCCTATAGGGACTAAACACTTTCCGTTGCCATCATTGCACAACTTACCAACAGAGCAGAGCTTGAGAAGCACCGAGCGAAACTAAGAGTGACTAGCGAGATACCCAGAGGAATTACTGTATTAAAGGATCCTGTTGACGAGCATTCCCCATCACTCACCACTAACGACATTAAATGCAGATCTCTGCTAATCTCTATGAAAATCTCAGGTTTGTCCTTCGCAAGGATCCAAACCAACATTCCCTGTGTTGAATTAATGAAGATTTGAAGAGAGAATAATTGTCACCGCTTTGCCATTAATATCGACCTGTGGGAACTCACATCATTAAAACTCTAATCCATCCAACTAACTGATGATTTGGTCGAGACACACTTGGGGAGTAGAGCAGAACATCCAAGCTTACCACATATTTGCATGAGGACTCCAAGTGGACACGCATTAAATCTTGGTGCCAAACCACTATGCATGTGGGCTTTGAATTCCTTATGGATTTGATCCCATCCACCGCTGACCTTTGATAAGTGATGATGCCCGATCATAACTTATGGCATGAGGATATGACCTTTGCTTATATCATTTAATTCCAAAGCTCCTTTGCTTAACTCCGCTCCTCGGTTGGCCAAATCGTCGGTCACCCCATTAAGGTGTCTTAGAATATGATGGAAGGAGAATTCTTCAAAAGTTTTCACGAGAAGGGTTATTCTTCTTGCTACATGAGATAATGTAGAATCAATTGATGAAATAGGCTTACATAGCATTCTAATTACTATCATAGAATCTTCTAGAATTTTGAGCTTTTGTATACCTTGGCTTCTGGTGAGATCTAAGCCTTTCCACAATATGAGAAATGCAGCCTTATTGTTTGTCACTGTGCCTAATCATGATGCGAACCTGATCCCTTCATATTGATCGGGGTAATATATCACCTCTCTTGCTTTTGCTGCCCTTAAATAAAAATAATATTTTAATTAATAAATTATTATTATTATTATTATGCTAAGTTGCATAAGCCTTGAGTTGATTGCAGGTTTAACCTTTGGCAGCTTAAGAAACTGTCACTTAAAGATATCTACGCTGTCAAAAAATCATGTGGAGATCGTACCGAACCTATTCCACACCAACCCTTAACATTGATCGACTTTTTCGCTAAAAAAATTTAGTGACTTTCACCTACAAAACGCCTTAACAATATATTATCACTATCTATTTTACACTTAATAAATATGATTTATTTATTTTTATTAAATTATCAATATAAATTTGATGTTTAATTATTATTATTTTTATAATATTAATAATATTTTTAATATATATAAATTTAAAAAATATGGATGAAAATTTGGTGACTTTCACCTACAAAATGCTTTAACAATATATTGTCACTATCTATTTTACACTTAATAAGTATAATATTTTTTTATTTAAATTATTAATATAAATTTAATGTTTAATTATTATTATTTTTATAATATTAATAATATTTTTAATATATATAAATTTAAAAAATATCAATGAAAATTTTAATCTCATGATTACCTGATTAATCATAATCCTTAACTCATGTATGAGCATTACAGTCGAATCATTTTTGCTTACTATTAATGTTTATTGAAGAGCTATCGCCTCATTTTAAAGTCATCTTCCTCGAGAAGTCATCGTAGATGTTCACACGTATTTCATCAAATTTTCTTCATCGGCAGAATCCTCAAAGTGATGATATCTCTCACTTATATAATTATTTAAATTTATTTAATTTAAATAATTATAATTTATATTTTTTTTATAATAATAATTTAATTTTAAGGTTATGGTAAAGTTAGATATTAAATTTGCATAAGGATTAAGATTTTTTAGAAAATTACTAAAAAAAAATTATTGATCGCATATTTCGAACTTTAATTTAAATTCATCATATATGTATATGAGATAATTTTTTGGTAAGACAAGAGATCTATCTTTTTGTAATGATTTGATTGCAGAGACATACATATTTTATCACAAGTATATATAGTCTACCCCTCTCTTCTAATTTTGAATATATAACTTCTTAACTCTTAAAAAACACATACTCTAAATCATTAAACCCACTCAAACTATCTAAAAACTATTTTAAAGAAAGTCAAATTACCTTCTAGATACTAAAATATTCTAAAATTTATAATCCAACAAAAAAAAATTAGCCCTTCCAGAGCGCATGGGAACAGGGAATCACTGCCCGTTTGTCTTTTTGGTTTTATTTATACCAACTAAGTCAACCCTGTAATAATTGTAAAGTAGGTGGCACAAGATTAATATCTGTTGAAAGAAAGCTTCTCATTCTGTCGCAGACAACCTCTGTGTAGATGGAGAAAGAGAAAAAGCGCCCCGGAATTTCAAATTTGCAGGGCTTCACTCTGGCAATTCTGAGCCGGCGGCCTAGTCGGGCTACCGACGGTGCGAAGGCGAAGCAGCGTAGCGATGGAGAGGCAAATGAGAAAAAATGCAGGCTGCTCTCACGGGCTGGGAGCCGTTTAGTCTCTGGCGTGAAGAGAATTCTGCGCAGGGTAGAAAACAGCAGGGGCGTTGAAACCATCAAGGATTTTCTCTCGCGGGATTACCAGAGACTCCCCAGGCCTTCTTCCTTGCAGTTTTTTTCGTGCAGGGAGCCGAGGGTTCGCGGGAGCAGAAGAAATCACCTGAGCTTCAGTTTTTACGGCGACGCTGACGGTTCTTATGATTGGACTAGCGAAGACGATCGTAATTCTCAGGCGGCCGATTGCACGCCCAAGAAAGACCTTGAATATTCCTCTCATGCGCAAAAAATGAGAGGGAGCTTTCTTAATTTCGGTGGCTACCATGATCAGCGACCATCTCGCCAACCTTCCGTCCCTTCCAGTTCTATGGCGGACGCCACCCAACCGAGGGCCGAGACGCAGTCCGTGATTGATAAAAAGCTGGCGAAATCGAGGGCCGAGACGCGATCCGTGATTGAGGAAAAACTGAGAGAGATTGTGATGGAGCGCAACATAAGTTTGGAAGATGCGTCCGACATTGAAGACTTTCTGCGTAGCTATTCCCGTCTTACTTCTCCCTTCTACATTGACATGGTTAACCAGTTTTTAATGGATGTTTGCTGTGAGTTCGTAGAGATGTTGAATGAATGATTTGAGCCATGGGATTCGAACCATGGAACTCATACCGATACACTGATTTTATCTGTCTTCTTTTTGTTCATTAATTGCATTACTGTTTTACTGCACAGCGTGTGACCATTTTTTTTTCAACCATTTTGTTCATTAATTGCATTAATGTTTTACTGCTCAGTTAGTGTAACCATTTTTTTTTCAACCTAAGAAATCGTGTTACGGTAGCCATAAAAATAGATAGTTTTGTTTGGGATTGGGATTGGATCACATGAATTGGGGATCAAATTTTTTGGTAGCCAGATAGTTTTGTTTGGGATTGGGATGGGATCACACATCAAATTTTTTTACTTAATGGTTAGATCATATTTTTGGAGATGAAATTTTTTATCTTACTATCGGATTACATTTTTTCTTTATTCTCTAAAACCAAACCTCCCCACCTAACTTTTAAACCTCCCCACCCAATTTTTGGACCACATCCTTATGACCCAAACAACTAAAATAACTATTTACACTATTTTAACTTTAGACAATTACCTTTCACATCTGTTGTTTAAACGTTGTAAATATAAAATAGCTTTTTGGATAGGATATTGATGGGATGTGATGTTTTTAAAAAATGTGTTTATGAATATATACAATTTTAGTGTTGTTTTTATAGAAGTTAAAATTATGTTATAATATGTTTGGAGGATGTCTTAAAATTGTTTTTGTTTAATTCAGAATTAGTTTTTTGGATTTAAGGAAATAAGTTAATGGTTCAAGACCTAAAAGTATTTGGATAAGAGTGAAATCCTATCTCTACGGACCACCCATAACTACTTCTAAATAAAATAATTTTCTTTAATTAAAAATGATGAATAAACCTATATTTACTGATTGCAATTTACATAAATAAATTATTTTATAACACTGAATTTGTTTTTATATGTAAAAATATTTTAAAAACCAAAAAATCTTCTAATTCCATTTATTGTATTAAAAAATAATGTAACATTAATTTTTTTTTGTCAAAATTTAAATATTTATTATATTTTTCTTTCCAAAATTGTGTGATCAGAGAGTTTATCGTGTAATCTAATTTGGTTGGTTTTCTCGGAAAATGCAGTACCCCGAATCTCTGTGTTTTTCTTTTTGAAATCGCGCAATGGACACTTATTTTTTAATTATATCGTACTGGTTTTCCTGACGGGGACCACGGGGACAGGGATTTGTCCCGGGACCGGGACCATTAGAATGCACTTTCTAAAATTTCCAGGTTTATATCTATATATATATATTATGGTTTTAATTTAGATTACATAATATTAGGTATAGTATTTACACTCGTTAATTTAAAAAAAAAAAAAAAAAATTGTTCAATCATTTTGTATTTAATTTAAGTCAAGACTATTTAATAATTTTTTGGAATCTCAGGTATAATATATTATTTAATTTAAGTCAAGACTATATAATAATTTTTTGGAATCCCAGGGATAATATATAAAAATTAAGATGACTTAACAAAGGAGAAAAGCAAGATCATAACCCTATGTTGTGTTTTTCATATAGGAGGTTTTGTTTTTGGTAATTTTGTCACTAAAAATTTAATATTTAGGTCACTAAAAACCATGTTTTGAGTTCCAACTTGTATAACAAATTTATAATTCATACAATCGAAAAATAATGGACGAGAAAATTCATTATATTGTCCAATCATCAATGTCCATAATTGTTAAAATTGAAGATATATGCCTAAATTATCTATGAAATATGCCTAAAACATCCCTAAAATCCATCTGAATCATCCTTGAAATTTCCTGAGAAAACATCTCAAGAATAGTTAGTAAGTCCTTCAGTCTCCAATGAAGTCCCCCTTAGATTGGGAACATTTCTTAAGGGTTTACAAGTCCCCAAAATGTGGGAAAGGATAAGTAGGGGGTGGTAGGGGACAATCCTCTTGCAACATAGTTTTTAAAGATTGTCCAACCATATAGATTTCTATGTGTTTTTCTATATTTTAAGCACAATTTGGTTATTCTTTTAAAATTGTGTTTTACAATCTTTGTTAATGTTAAGAATGTGTGGTAATTAAGTAAACTATATGTAATTTATGTGAAATTATCAATATCAATTTGTTATTAGTTCATAAGTTAATTTTTGTTATCACCTAAAAAGTGGTCACCTAACCATATTTTACTAGGTTGACTGAAATATACCATTTAGTATGGGGTTTACACATTAAAACGCACTTTCACCTTAAGCAATAGTCTAAAGAACCACTTTTCTTAAGTTATATCCACTTAATTAATTTATACATGTGAGAATAACCCATAAAATCATTAATTTATGTTATTCTCATATTTTTACCCATTAAAGTGAAAATAACCCCAAATATTTTTTATCACATTACCGTTTCTATAGGAATAATTCAATAAATGCTTTATTTATTGATTATTCCTTAGTCCTCTAAACATTCTCATAGGAATAATTTATTGATCATTATTTAATAATTATTTCTAGCCCATTTAACCATTTCAACTACAAGTGATTTAATAAACTTATTTGTTTATATATTATTTCTTATTTATTTTACCCATTTTTATTAATTAACATAATTAATCATTATTTTTTGAGTCACTTATCTAAATAAAGGTTATTAACCATGTTTTTGACATTTTCCTCTTACAAATAATAATAAAAGACCAAAAATGGTTAGATCTTGATTTTATCCAACAAATATTTTACTATTTCACCATATCAAGTCTAATCTAGCATTTTGTTATAAATAGAGAGGTGTGTCCACTCATTTTTACCATGACCATTTCATTGTCGAACTTTTGCTTCTTTTCCATTCAAGTGCTCTTCATTAGAGTCCCATCATATCATTTTTCTCTCTACATATTTCAAAATGAAGGAGCTACTACAACCACTGAAAGGGGATAAAAAGAACCTCTCAAGGAGGAGGATATTGTGAGCCACATTTGTGTACCTTTCTCCACAAGTGATATATTTTCATATTTTAATAAAGGCTTGTTCATTGGATATGGAAGAGTAGTGGTATTGCTATGTTTTCAGATTTTGTTTCATATTACACATGTTTTGTTCTTTTCTTTTTTAATTGCACAACTTTGTTTTAAGCATAGTCAATATTGCCACTTTTATGATTTTAACCCTCACTTTATTGTTAGCTTACTATAACCATTGTAGCAAAAGGTGTTTTGCCAACCCTTGTGTAGGAAACTGACCGAAAAATGGTAACTCCACTCGGGAGCTGAAAACTTCAATTCTTGGTGTTTTTTTTTGTGAGTCGTTACTTTTATTTTCTTTATTTTTGGAAATGTTTTGTTTCGTGGTGATTCCTCTGGAGAAATTGGTCCTTTTTTTTTCTTTTTCTATTGTCCTACAAGTCATAGGTCTCAATCATCTAGCAGGCAGAAAAATATGAGCAGGACCCCGGAGCATAAACCCTAGGAGTGCGATGCAGATTTTTGGGTCAAAACTGAGTTGGGAAACACATTGTTTTCCCCAATACATGCATTAGGAAATGTAGGATCAATTCCATAACCTACAATAGTAACACGCTTCCAGGTACACTTTCTGCAACAGGAAAAAAAATTCACTGCTACAATTTTTCTTATTTTTCATTTTTTGAGTGACTTTAGAATTTTGGGCACCCCTCTATATATAGTCATTTAGTAGATCTAGATCAATTCATCTTTCTAACCTTTGGGAAACTAAATAAACTCCTTTTAGGTTTCTAGTAATTCTTCAACTAAGAGGCTTGGAATTTTGAATTGGGAGTTTATTGTCTTTAACTGAGAAACGTCTGTATCACCACTGCTTATTTCAGATCTAAAAATTCCTTTTCTTATTAGAGCTTGAGTCCAAAAAGATCATCTTGTTGGCTTATTGTTTTCTCCCATTACATAGCTCTTTTAAAACCTTATTTCGATAGCTCTATTTTCAACTTTTTACAGCCTTGAAACCCCCGTTTCTCTGCTAGATTTTTTGCATTAGGTTGGTTGATAGACATCATAACTGTTTTCATTTCATCCTTGATTCATTTCCATCATTCATAACCTCCTTTTTCCTTTTGTTGATCTTATCCTTTTTGCATTAAAGCCTTCAACTAGGTGGGAATACATTGTTATTAGTAAGTCAGTATTTTGTGTTCATTTACAACAAGTTATTTATTGTTCATGTAATTTATTTCCTTTACTTTTATGCAAAATCATTTATTTATTTATAGGTTGTATCACAATCTTTACTTGCACACACCAACACAACATTAAGCGAACAACACTTGGTTCATGACCCCAAGCTAAGACCTTAAAAGCAACCATTAACTTAAACAACATTGATTAAGCCCACTTAGGCACCAAAAAATTATGTTAGTTAGTTTAAGATTGGTGGGTTAGGTATCCAAACGACACCCATCAATCACTGTACATTCAGAAATAATTGGTTGACTTTATACAAAGCTTAAAATCTGTCATCATCCAATGGCAAAAATTGGTGTGCAACGGAAACCTGTGAAAGGGGTAAGACTTAGACTATGGAGACTGGTCATTTCCCTTAAGGATCCCAACTCCTAGTTGGGAATATGGTTATGTTGACATGGATAATGTACACTATGCCAACAAGGGGAACTAACCTGATCGCAAGCCCCAATTAGACCTACGTTCGTTTGGATTGGCTAGCTCCGAAGGGTTTTAAGGGACCCTGTAAATCTCTTGAACATGTCGAAAGATTGCTTCTGGGAGGAAGACTTCAATTAAATCAGCAAAATGAAACAACTAGCATTTATGTATTAAATCCTATCTATACTACTTCTAACTACTCTAATCTAGTCCTAGCTACTCTAGTATATCTTGCATGAGCATGATACAGAGGTTTAAACATCATATATATGTTCAACAGGAGCGTGATAAGGAAGGTTAAACATCATGCATAGATTCAAGTCCAAATGAATCAATCACTGAATTCACAGCTGGACAAGACTGTATTAAAGCTAAATTGCAATCCAATCACTCATATAGGAATCCACATTCTTCTATGGAATTAAAACTGCAATTGATGTTTAATTTAGTTTCAAATCTGAGACCATTCACAAGTTAACCATGAAATTGAATCAAATTCAATTTAACAAGACTGATAGTGAACTGTAAGTCATTGATATGCATAAATATAAATCATATTTATAGTCATGCCAGTAACAACTCTCAGATCCAAAAAAATACAATGAGTCTGAAACTAAAGGCCCCTTCTTCCCTAAAAAACAGTCCTCCTCATTCACAATAAAGCAACACTGTTCTTCTCGAAAATCAAAAGCCATTTCCCCTCTTCGAAGGTAATATTTATGCTAAAAGCTTCTCACTCTCGGTCTTCCCTGCCTCTTCGCCTCCCCTCTCCTTCTTTCATTATGTCGATTAGAACAAACAGGTGAAAACAGTCAGTGTCACTGTTGACACGTAAAGGGTGTTTCTTGTCATAAGGGCGCTTCATTTCTTGGGCACTGAATGGTTATTGATTAGAGAGGATGACTGTGTGTCTTGTTCATGATGTGATCTGGAGTGGCTTCATTTTCAAAACACGCAAGCAACGCCTGGAAACAAACTGAAAATGTCAAAGGACAGCTTTTTCGACAGAACACCTCTTCATATAAGGGTTTTCCAGAACTGTTTGTGCATTCGTTACTCCTGGCCTGCAGAAATAAGAGACACCAGTCACGCTTATAAAAATACAACAAAAATGCTTTAAAACATGAATATTGCCTCTATTTAACATTTATCACATCAAACGTGAAAGAATCAGCCCCTGGTTTTTAGCTTTATGCATAGATTAAGCCTAGCAAGCCAAACTCGGTTTACATTGAAAACTATCGCAAAACACATAGAGGAATCCAAATTGCAGACTTGAAAATTTATATGCTCGACTTCGTAATCATTGGCGGGTCCAGGAGGTTATGGTGCACTATATGTTAGCCTCCTGCTGCAGCAGGTATTCATTTTTCATGATTGACATTTTTACATGCCAAATATGTCATACTTTGCAAGCTACACTGTTCCATATTTCCACAAGAGCCATGAAGTGTGCTGGTCCAAATGCCACTGCTGTATTCCATTTTTGATGAGTTTTTCAGTTAAGGGAGAGCCAAACAGCTTAATCTTGGTCTCCCTAGGTTTCAATTTCCTGTTTTAGAATATAGAGAATGTATCTGTCCAAACAGTTTAATCTTGGCAGATTTGCAGATAGGTAGAAAATCAAAGGGACCCAACTGTTTAATCTGGGCCCTGGCAGAAATAAGTGTAGATCTAGATAGGAAGAATTCAAAAGAAAATTGTAAATCTGGGTCTGCAAGTCTAAGTGCACCCAAAGAAAAAGAAAAAAATGTTAGGTGAGTAGGCTGGGTAGGTAGCTGTGGTTGCAGAATGATGATTGATAATCAATTTTGTGTTTCGAAGTGCTTTATCTTAACAGATCACAGTGCAGGCAGTTTTCATTCAAGAGAGCTCAAAGCTGGACATAACTAACTTTCCCCTTCTTCTAATTCCCCAAGTCCCTTACTAACTTCCCAAAGAGGTCAAGATCTGCTTGATTCCTCTTAGATTCATCATCATCCATATCAGTTGCCTTGGTGAAGATCTGCTTCACTCAAGGATCTCAGTTCTTTACAAGTTCTTTTCCCCAGAATTAGCCTAAGGTCCCTGACCTTGGCGCCTGCTTATCACCTTCATATTAACTACTAACAGTATTATAAACTCCCTATCAGTTTTCCCCTTTCCCCTATTAAAACTTTGTATATAAAAATCCCCTATATAAATATTCCCCCCTGGCAATGTAGCCATATTTTTGTAATTCCGGGAAAAAACGGTCCATCCGGGGCTGTTTTTAGCCCATCTGAGTCATCACAGGGGTTAGATGACACCTGGTCATGCTAACAGCCTCTTCCCTAGCCCTAAAAACCCTCAAAACCCCGCGCATTTTCAAACCCCATAACCCCCATTCCCTAAGTCTAAAACCCCGCCGCGCGCATATTAACTTTGGAATATTCCTTGAATATTCCCCGCCTTAACTTCCCGCCGCTTCAGATTCGCCGCCAGCCGTCCGATCGTCCTGCGCCCAGATCGACGGTTGGCGGGCCGTCCCATCTCCAAAGCGCCCGGGCTTTAGCGTCCGGGAGATGGGTGGTATTGCCGCCATACCTCCCACCACGGGTCAAGCGCTGGGCAGTGGCGGAGCCCCCTCTGACAAAACCGCTCCCCCCCCAAAGGTGGTGTGCCACAAAACCACTTACCGCCTCCTACCCGGTGACGTCGCCGCTTACGTCACCCCCCTGCACAGTCACCCCCCTACATCACCACCCCTCTGCCCAGTCACATGTCGAGTCATCTTCCTGCGTGGCCCCTTGCCACGTGTCATGCCACGTCACCATCCGTACATGATGACGTCATCCTGCCACGTCATCATGCTGATGTCATCGCTGATGTCACCCACCGTACAACGTCACGTCACGTTGACGTCATCAGCACTTTTCTGGCGCGAAGGGCAAAAATCGCACTTCGGGGCCCCGGAATCAGATTCTGAGGCAGTTTTTGATGAGCGACAAATCGCTCATCGCTAGATTTTTTGGGCCTGAATGGGGAATCTTCAGGGAATCTTTTTATTCTGCGGCCCCCAGCAAGCCCGAAAGGCGCCGAAAGAGCCGTTTTTCTTTGCGAGGCACTCAGGAAGGAGCAGAAAACAGTTTTGAAGGAAACAGAGGCTGAACAGTGGCCATTAAATGATGATTTAACCCACAGCACGTCAGAACAGCATCAATTGATTGCCAAAGAGTATCAGAGGAAGAAGGAGAGCCAAAGAGTATCAGCCGAAGATTTTTTGGAGGCTCGAAGCACCTGAACATTAATGAGCCCCCCAGAAAGTCAAATCAAGAAGGAGTAAGCACATCCTAGCTCTCAAATCATAGTCAAAGCATTCAATGCCGCCGAACACCAAGGGTGCAAAGACCAATGCACAGTTATGACATATGAACAGCACAGAGCCACCAGGACAGACATTAACTCATTTTGATACAGCTGCCCCCAGCATAGCCCAAAGATATTTTCTTGCATTTATTTCTGGATAAGATTAGGTTAAAAGTAATCAGTTTTCTGCCAGACCTGTTAGGTCAGCTGTAATAGATAATTTTGGATAAATCTTCCCTATATATACCACCCTCTGTATTGTTAAAGGGTCGGTTGGTTGATAGCCTTCAGTAGAGACTCGCACTGTATACCTGATATGTTTTCTGTAATCAAAGACTGCTGAAAGGCTTGGAGGAAAGACTGTTTGCTCTGTTTCTAATGGTTTTGAAGAAGTGAATTTGGAATTCTTGTGCTGCAGCCTGAAACAATAAGTTTTCCTACCTCTGTTTTTCCATTTGATACACCGTCTAAAATAGTAGAAAGAAAGAATAGTCTAGAATTGGTTTAACTGCCCTCTATGCTCATTTTCTGCTATTTCTTTATGTTTTCATCTGGGTTAGAAATGAATATGAATTCCTTATGGCTCATGTTTCCCCCTAATCCATTCATCTTTGACAGTTGTCTAGGAATTCTTAATTGATCCTAGACAGAGCTCATTCACCTTCCCCTTTTAAGCCGAGTGAGAGATTCTTTGTTGCCTCTCATTCCTTATCCCTCATTCCATCCTTTCAAGCTCTAAGTGTTGTTTCATGAGCAGCTACCTTGCTCCTTATTTCTCTTGTGACCAAGAAAACGCACCAGCAGTCCCACTCCTTGACTCCACGCCCAATGGTTTGAAACTTACCAAACTATGTTTTGCCTCTTTACTTGAGACATCTTCCTTCCCACCAAAAACAAAACAAAAACCCTCTGAACTCAAGACCTAGCCTAAAATCCTTTCCAAACAAAGCTAAACCTAAAAGAGAGAGCCCTCTCTGATTGCAGGTTGGCTAGAACCTGCAGTCCAAAGTTGGTCTGTGGTTACCTCGGCCGTATCCTTTTCCGGAGCTTAAGGACAACTTGAGTGATAACATAATGGCGACTCCACTGGGGAAACTTCCTCAGATAGTTTCACAAAGAAGGTAAGAAAGCTCCACTAAGAGAACCAGACCTTCAGAACTACTTTTTCAAGACTAGTTCTGATCTTTGATGGTGAACAGAGATCAGACACTCAAAGTTGATATATTCACTTGGCGACTCCACATCATCCTCATAATAAAGACTCCACTGGAGAAATGAACCCAAAAGAAATTTATGAGCAGATTAGGCTTTTCACCCGGATTATTATCCAAGAGGTCATGTTCTTTCTCTTCCGTGGAATCTTACTGTACATATTGTTTGAACTTCACTTTTATGTTTTTCCCGTAGAAAATGTTGAAGAAATCCCTCCTTGCACACCCGAACAGCATCCTTTAAATGCTGCTAATGCTCACCTTATAGTCAAGGAGGACACTATTGTCAAAGCAAATCATCCTATCCCTATTCATACCCAACCCAGTCATTTAGTCCCTGTACACAATCACGCACCTCGTAAGGTTCCTGATAGATATAAGCCCCTCATTCTGCCTCCCGTGCTTAATCCTTTGCCCAAAAATCATCCCATGCATCTCCCAAGATTTGATGGAGAGAATGGAGTTACTGCCCAAAAGCATATTCAGGCTTTTGAAGATTATTTGAACATTTTTGAAGTGGAGGATGAAGATGTTAGTGTTAGGCTGTTTGCCCTTTCTTTGCAAAGTGAAGTTAGGACTTGGTTTAAAGCATTACCTGAGGCAAGCATCTTGAATCTACAGCAGTTATTCAAACTTTTCCTTGATAGATGGATGATCAAAGTAAATTTCCTCGTGCTCATAGAAGAATACAATCAGTTAAAAAGAATTCCAAATGAATCTGTTCAACAATTTTCTGACCGATTCAATCAAGTTTATCATTCCATACCATTGAATATAAGGCCTCCCCCTGATTTGGCCCTATTACATTTTCCAGCAGCATTTGATCCAGAAATGGAATTTCATCTGAGAGAAAGGAGCCCCTCTACTATGCAACAGATGCAGAACATGGCAGTAGATGTAGAGGTTAATCTGAAAGTTAGGGAGGAGAAGTTGAAAGCAGAAAAAGAGGATGAACTTGACATCTTTTTAGAGAAAGCAGAGGAATTGAAGCAGATGTGCACAATGGAAGTTGAATGTTTAGAGCGCCAGAACAGATATGTTTTGCAATAGGAAGGTAATGATATTCATAAACAAACCAGCTACAAAATAGATGACATATTCATACCGCCATACATGATGGAGCACTCTCCTGATATAATGTATGAATATAATAGCTTCTCTTCTTTCAACTGTCTGCCCAAATATGATCAGTATGATGATGACTGTGAGCCTAACGACCAAATCAGTCTTGCAGAAGAGTTACATCTTATTTTTGCAGAGAGCACAGTTCAGGATCAGCTACCTGAAAACAATGATCAGCACGCCCAGCTCAGTTATGAAGAAAAGGAAGAAAATGCAGAATGTGTTGATTTCAGTGAAGGAGCTTTACCATTTTGTTTCAAGTCTTTTCAGTTTATTAGGGAAAAATATCATGCCGTTAATAATCAAGTGTCACCATGTTCTGTTACTGATCAGCTAGAGGAAAGTCCAGGCCCTGCTCCTAAAGCATTAACACTAGATTTGCAGCCTCAAAGTGCCAGTGAACGTCAGATTGAGGAAGACTCAGAAGCGGCAGCATGTGACCAAAAAATTCAATTGGATTCCCTGCCTGTTGATTTTCAGCCATCTTAGATATTTGAAGAAGAAAAAGAACAGTCAGCACAAATATGTCAAGTGTCATCTGAGCCAGCTTTCAAAGAATCATAGGTACTATCCCATGTTTTGCAGAATTCATCTGATGGCAAGTTGTGTGATGAGGTAAATCACTGCTCTTCTCTGCTAGCAGGCTGCGAAGCACAGTATCAAGTGGTTGATGATCCCCCAATTTTAAAGCATGATAGCTATCCCAAACTTTTGTACAGTTCTTTAGTTCAGTCCATCAATAATGTATATATGCTACAGGACCCTTTTGTACAGTTTCTTATTTCAGCAAAGAAGGTCAGCAGTTACCTGATCTTCTAAAAAATTAACAAAGCCAAATCAGATTGCAAGATCTCCATTTCAGGTAACAACAAGCACAAGCAGCAGAGGCCATTCATGTTTGTAATGCTTAAATGGCTACATTGGCTGTTTCATTTTACCTAACGGCAAAGTAAGTGCTGGTTAGGGTAGGTAGGTAGGATTAATAAGGCAGTCGGCCAAGCAAAAATTTTGCACAATACAACAACAATTGAATACAAGGCAGTCTGACCTGTTGTTCTTGGCTTTTCACAAGGAAAAGCCATCCCCAAGTGGAGCCACTGTTAGCCTCCTGCTGCAGCAGGTATTCATTTTTCATGATTGACATTTTTACATGCCAAATATGTCATACTTTGCAAGCTACAGTGTTCCATATTTCCACAAGAGCCATGAAGTGTGCTGGTCCAAATGCCACTGCTGTATTCCATTTTTGATGAGTTTTTCAGTTAAGGGAGAGCCAAACAGCTTAATCTTGGTCTCCCTAGGTTTCAATTTCCTGTTTTAGAATATAGAGAATGTATCTGTCCAAACAGTTTAATCTTGGCAGATTTGCAGATAGGTAGAAAATCAAAGGGACCCAACTGTTTAATCTGGGCCCTGGCAGAAATAAGTGTAGATCTAGATAGGAGGAATTCAAAAGAAAATTGTAAATCTGGGTCTGCAAGTCTAAGTGCACCCAAAGAAAAAGAAAAAAATGTTAGGTGAGTAGGCTGGGTAGGTAGCTGTGGTTGCAGAATGATGATTGATAATCAATTTTGTGTTTCGAAGTGCTTTATCTTAACAGATCACAGTGCAGGCAGTTTTCATTCAAGAGAGCTCAAAGCTGGACATAACTAACTTTCCCCTTCTTCTAATTCCCCAAGTCCCTTACTAACTTCCCAAAGAGGTCAAGATCTGCTTGAGTCCTCTTAGATTCATCATCATCCATATCAGTTGCCTTGGTGAAGATCTGCTTCACTCAAGGATCTCATTTATTTACAAGTTCTTTTCCCCAGAATTAGCCTAAGGTCCCTGACCTTGGCGCCTGCTTATCACCTTCATATTAACTACTAACAGTATTATAAACTCCCTATCAGTTTTCCCCTTTCCCCTATTAAAACTTTGTATATAAAAATCCCCTATATAAATATTCCCCCCTGGCAATGTAGCCATATTTTTGTAAGTCCGGGAAAAAACGGTCCATCCGGGGCTGTTTTTAGCCCATCCGAGTCATCACAGGGGTTAGATGACACCTGGTCATGCTAACAGCCTCTTCCCTAGCCCTAAAAACCCTCAAAACCCCACGCATTTTCAAACCCCATAACCCCCATTCCCTAAGTCTAAAACCCCGCCGCGCGCATATTAACTTCGGAATATTCCTTGAATATTCCCCGCCCTAACTTCCCGCCGCTTCACATTCGCCGCCAGCCGTCCGATCGTCCTGCGCCCAGATCGACGGTTGGCGGGCCGTCCCATCTCCAAAGCGCCCGGGCTTTAGCATCCGGGAGATGGGCGGTATTGCCGCCGTACCTCCCACCACGCGTCAAGCGCTGGGCAGTGGCGGAGCCCCCTCTGACAAAAACGCTCCCCCCCAAAGGTGGTGCGCCACAAAACCACTTACTGCCTCCTACCCAGTGACGTCGCCGCTTATGTCACCCCCCTACGTCATCACCCCTCTGCCCAGTCACATGTCGAGTCATCTGCCTGTGTGGCCCCTTGCCACGTGTCATGCCACGTCACCATCCGTACATGATGACGTCATGTCGATGTCATCCCACCACGTCATCATGCTGACGTCATCGCTGATGTCACCTGCCGTATAACGTCACGTCATGCTGACATCATCAACACTTTTCTGGCGCGAAGGGCAAAAATCGCACTTCGGGGCCCCGGAATCAGATTCTGAGGCAGTTTTTGATGAGCGATTTGCGCTAGCGCAAATCACTCATCGCTAGATTTTTTGGGCTTGAATGGGGAATCTTCAGGGAATCTTTTTACTCTGCGGCCCCCAGCAAGCCCGAAAGGCGCCGAAAGAGCCGTTTTTCTTTGCGAGGCACTCAGGAAGGAGCAGAAAATAGTTTTGAAGGAAACAGAGGCTGAACAGTGGCCATTAAATGATGATTTAACCCACAGCACGTTAGAACAGCATCAATTGATTGCCAAAGAGTATCAAAGGAAGAAGGAGAGCCAAAGAGTATCAGCCGAAGATTTTTTGGAGGCTCGAAGCACCTGAACATTAATGAGCCCCCCAGAAAGTCAAATCAAGAAGGAGTAAGCACATCCTAGCTCTCAAATCACAGTCAAAGCATTCAATGCCACCGAACAGCAAGGGTGCAAAGACCAATGCACAGTTATGACATATGAACAGCACAGAGCCACCAGGACAGACATTAACTCATTTTGATACAGCTGCCCCCAGCATAGCCCAAAGATATTTTCTTGCATTTATTTCTGGATAAGATTAGGTTAAAAGTAATCAGTTTTCTGCCAGACCTGTTAGGTCGGCTGTAATAGATAATTTTGGATAAATCTTCCCTATATATACCACCCTCTGTATTGTTAAAGGGTCGGTTGGTTGATAGTCTTCAGTAGAGACTCGCACTGTATACCTGATATGTTTTCTGTAATCAAAGACTGCTGAAAGGCTTGGAGGAAAGACTGTCTGCTCTGTGTCTAATGGTTTTGAAGAAGTGAATTTGGAATTCTTGTGCTGCAGCCTGAAACAATAAGTTTTCCTACCTCTGTTTTTCCATTTGATACACCGTCTAAAATAGTAGAAAGAAAGAATAGTCTAGAATTGGTTTAACTGCCCTCTATGCTCATTTTCTGCTATTTCTTTATGTTTTCATCTGGGTTAGAAATGAATATGAATTCCTTATGGCTCATGTTTCCCCCTAATCCATTCATCTTTGATAGTTGTCTAGAAATTCTTAATTGCTCCTAGACAGAGCTCATTCACCTTCCCCCTTTTAAGCCGAGTGAGAGTTTCTTTGTTGCCTCTCATTCCTTATCCCTCATTCCATCCTTTCAAGCTTTAAGTGTTGTTTCATGAGTAGCTACCTTGCTCCTTATTTCTCTTGTGACCAAGAAAACGCACCAGCAGTCCCACTCCTTGACTCCACGCCCAATGGTTTGAAACTTACCAGACTATGTTTTGCCTCTTTACTTGAGACATCTTCCTTCCCACCAAAAACAAAACAAAAACCCTCTGAACTCAAGACCTAGCCTAAAATCCTTTCCAAACAAAGTTAAACCTAAAAGAGAGAGCCCTCTCTGATTGCAGGTTGGCTAGAACCTGCAGTCCAAAGTTGGTCTGTGGTTACCTCGGCCGTATCCTTTTTCGAAGCTTAAGGATAACCTGAGTGATAACACTATATATGTATATATCGGATCTCGCTGATAGCGATAAGCGATAGATCCCAGACCCAAAACATGTATATACCACGTTTAGTAAACCATCGGGTCTGGAGTATAGGGGAGCGCCACATATATATAAGCCCCGGGACCCCACCGATTGTGGTATGCGATACGGGAGGCGGACCCAAAAACACATATATGTTAATGTTCATAAATCCCTTTGGGTCCGCAATGTTACCATTCCCTTTGGAAAACCCCGACTTTAATGTTTCATCGCAAACACATGGATATATGGGAAAACCCGCGTCGGGCCGTAAGGCCAGACTTGAAATAATACATGCCCGAGTTCATAATTATCGACGGGTCTGGAAGATAGTGGAGCACCTTATATAAAAACCCGAGATCTCGCCAATAGCAATAAGTGATGGGGCTTTGGACCCAACAATACATATATATCACATTTGAAAGTTTCAATGGGTCCACCATATAGCTGCGTGTATTGTGCATAAGGACTGCGTTCTGCTAATATGCGATGCGCGACGAGGCTCCAGACCTGAAATATATGCATTTGGGTTAATAAATCCTGTCAGGTTCGGAAGCCATGAATGCATTGTGTTAATTGTGATAGGCCCCAAAAAAGGGATTTATGCATGCTTTGAGCATTTCCGCTTATGAAAGGCCACAACGGGAACAATGATGCGATGGGGGTTTTTGCGATGTTGAGTGCGCAAATGGCCATAGTAAGGGTAGGGGCGATTATATGTGCAAGTATAAATGTGCCATGAATGATTATGATGATTGAGAAAAATCCTGATGAAAGATGTGAATGAAAGGCAAGACTGGGTCACGAATGAACCATGCGACAAAGACTTATTCAAGGGGATTTTGGCCATTTAGAAATTGAAGATTTGACTTGGAAACGAGTTAAAGTCTCTGGGATAAAACAGATCATTCGGAGAGGTGGAAGATTAAACTTCTAGGGGGACCCATTCAAAATTGCTACCAGGGCAAGTTTTAATAGGGTGGTGGTTGTGGCCACAACAAATGGTGAACCGTTGGGTGAACCAGTTATCTCTGTTTCCAAATAAACCTTGGATCAATAACACATCAGGGTATTAAGATAAACTTGAAATGAAAACTATACAGAGGGACAGGCATGGGTTCCACTTCAACATTACTTGCTTCAGATGGGATAAAGACAAATAGCTTCTACTGACTGATAGGGTTTTGGCAGGCATTCTCCAATGGTCATTTTATGGGGTTTATTGACCTTCCTTTACCTGTTTTCCACTTTCAAAAATCCTTTTGGGGCTATCATTGGTCTGTCCATACCTGTTTAGGTGTGTACCTCAGCTCTTTATTGCTCATCAAACTTGATGTAGATATGTTTATCTTGCACTTTATATGAGAATTTTAGTGTTATATTTTCACTGGTTGAGTGGGGCGCAGTCATGGATCATGCCATATTTTTAAACCGCTTAAGCAAGGTTGGGCTTACTGTGTCAACCGGTACTTTGAGCCTAGCAACAATCCTTACTCTCACCGGATTCCCAAACAACCTGCCCTTCCAAATTGGCATAAGGACTTGAAATTTCATTTCTTTTTAGATAAGTCCTTCCAGTTTCAGGCACAAGGACTAGAGCACAATTGGATTTGCCATAGGGTATATGAAAGTGAGCTTAGCCCATGAAAGGAGGTTTACATGTGAGTAACAGGTATTGGACAATATAGTGTGGTGGATGGGATCAATGGAGAATGACTGTAAACCTTATAGGCAAGTATATGCTAGGTCTGAGTGGGATTTATTCAAAATGCAACATCCCTCCATGCCAATCTAGCTGTAGTTACACATTCTTGTTTTATAAAGATGCCCCTACATGCTCCAGATATTTAGGTTATCAACAGATCTCACCCATTTCTCAACAGATGCCAATGAGTGGCTTGGTTTGAATTCTACAACTGATTTTCAAGTTCTCATGGGCTGATTGAAAGTCTGTTTGATTGCAAGGTAATGATGGATTTAGGATCAGCAAGCTGATGAGTAGGTTAATAAGGGGTGTAAAAGCCAAAGGCAGGGAATGAAAGCAACCTGAAGAGGTTTGAGAGGTGAAAACAAGGCTGGAGGACAAAAATTAGATGGCTAAAAAAGGCTGAAATTGAAAACAGGAAGAAAATGAACTCGCATAAAAACAAGAAAGGGAAAGACAGAAATGTAACTAAACTAACAGCAAAAATGAAAATGGATTCTAACCTACTTAGGAAGTAACCACCATTTGGTGGCTACTGGAAGTGTCTCTTGAGATGTTGGCCATTAATAGGGAGTTTTTCAGTTTCTCCCTGTAAGGTTTTCAATCTATAAATTCCATGACCAACCCTTTCCACAACTTGGAATGGGCTTAGCCATGAGTGTTGTAATTTTGTGTGCTTACCTGTTGGCTCACTCATGAGAGATGGAAAGTAAATAAATTTCCCAATGAAAGACATCACCTCATACTCTCTTTCGTTTATAAGTTTTTCATGCTCCCTTTTGTTAATGGCTGCATTTTTTAGTGTTCTTTCGCAAAGCAGGAACTCAAGGATTTGGCTATCCCCTTCGAACACCTGCCAATTTGAGACGTTATTAGTTACGGATGATCTGAAAATCAATTCAACATAAAGTTTATTCTTGTTTAATCTAAGATTAGGCAACAGTTTCACAGCCATAGCAGTCGTCAAATCGGCAACGTGGTTATACTTTCAAGGTATATATGTGACATTGAAAGAATTGAAATTTCCAATTAAACTCCATACCTCATGTTGGTACCTCACCAGGTGTGGCGGACTGCATTGTATCTTTGCCTTTACCTGGTCCACCATTATCTGTGGGTTATCAAAAGCTATGAGATTTTTTACGTTCCTTTCAATGGCTCTTCTCAGGCCTTTCAACAAGCCTTTATGTTCTAATGTGTTACTGGTGCGCGTACATTCAAATCGACTGGCCATCAAACGTTGGTTCACTAGTGGGTCAATGAAGAATGCTCCCAACACCTACACTTTCAAGAGAGTTAGAGTCATTAAAGTGGAGTGTCTAGAAAATAAACTCTAATTTTACGCTAAAAGAACTACTTCCTATGCAATTAGTCCTATCATCTACTATAATACAAGGTAATTCATTAGTTGGATTGTGGGGTGCTCAATTCTTTCTTCCATCTATGTGTTTGTCCAAGCCTCCTTGACTGTTTCTGCATGGCACTCTCTGAAACAAGTTTCTGTGGTATAAACATCAGAACTATAATTCCCAAGGATAGAGTTATAGAACATTATAGGTTCATTGGGGTTGTTTGGTTCTGTTACCACGTACTTCATGTATCTCTCCCGATCCACTCTCAACATATCGCTTTTTCCCCTCTAAGGCAACAAAAGATGGGACCAATCAGTTGAGAAATATCCATTTAGATTTGCTAACCAGTCCCTACTAAGAAACATTCCATAAGCTTCAGGTATATCCACTACCACTATATCAATGATCTGAGTGCATTGAGGTTTGGTAGCCATCCGAATCAACACATCTTTCAGCTCCCCAATAACTCTCACATTCGTTCTGTCCAACTGCATAATTCGGATTTCAGTTTTATCGGGGATTGCCTGAAGTCTCTTAGCAACAGTGTAAGGCATAACAGTGGATGAAGCGCCAGAGTCTACCAAGCAGTTATGGACGTTCATGTTGAAAATCTCAAACGTGATGAGGAACGGTGGAGTCATAGACTTTGATTTCCTCCCTATCATGGCTGTGCTGACATATTGGGGTTTTCGATTCATTTTAGATAATGTGGCCTCCATAGATGATGGTATTTGGGATGCACTAGTGGTATTAACAGTTTTGGACATTGGCTTCTTGATTTGGGTGCTTGGGGTGGTGGGGGTTTTGTAGTTTCGCTCATTCATAGCTTTCAACAACAAATCTCTTTGCTGCGTTAATTTTAACAAGTCAAAATACGTGATATTAGCCCTTGACTTCTTGAGATCATCTACAATATTGTAGTCAATGTTATAAACGGGATAGGGCAGGGTAAACATACTTGTTTTTCCATTCTTTGATGGGGGTTTACCGTCTTGAGTCACCTTCATTGCATTGGGAGACGTCTTATCCTTTTCTGGATGGTTTGCAACTGGGGTATTCCTGGAATCACCACTAGATCTATCTTTTCCAACAGAAACTTCGGGAGCAGATGTTTTCACAGGGTGAGCATCTTGCTTGATCCGGTCTATGGGTTTTATCGCACCTAGGAGCGGCCCTTTACTTCACGTGTGGATTTCATTAGTGTTGATTTCTACGGGGTTATCTCCCTCGTCGTCCTTCTAATTACTATGGAAATCCCACAACACATTAATCTGGGTTTCCTCTTTTGAGGGTTCTTCTACTTGGTATTCCTCCTCGTCTCCTTATTCTGGTTCGAGCTCCAATATAGGTTCTTCTTTGTTAAGGAGTGATCCAATAAGAGCCAACTCTTTTGTGTTTAAAGCCCCTTCATTAGGTGGAGTAGGCAATGAAAGTTGACTATGACCACCTTCTATTTCTTATGATAGAACGACTTGAAGGGCTTTCTGTTGTTATAGTCTCCTCCATTGCCACTAGTACTCTCCCCATGATTCCTTTTCATACCAATGACTATGTTCGTTAGTTTCTTAATGATCCGATGCAACCCTTCCACATCCGTGGTGTCCTTTTCCTTAGTTTCATCCCCTTTGTTATCATTTCCATTATTCTTCTTGGATGTATGAGAGGTTTTCTTTTCTCTAGTTGTAGGGTGGCATGCTGTAAGACTGAGCATTTCATTCTCGACCTTTACAGCTTCATAAATAGCCCCTTGTAAGGTTTGCACATTACTCCTTTTAACCCACATCGTTGTAGGGATAGGGAGAGCAGAGACATAGAACTCCATGAGCACTTCCTCAGTAGGTCTAGCGGTGGCCGGGATTCTATTGAATAAGGTGTTGGATCGGATATTAAAATCCTTAATCTTCTCCTTGGTTTCCATTTTCAGACATGATAATTCTAAAACTAAGGCCGCAGGTGTTTTGTCATCACCAAATTTGTCTAAAAAGGCCTGCTGAAAAGCATCCCAAGAGGTGATCGACCCTATTCTCAAACTGAAATACCATGTGGAGGCTACACCAATCAAAGTAAAAGAGAATAGGTGGCACACCACATCTTCATCAGCGACCCCCAACTTGCGCAAGGCTAGGAAGAAAGAGCGAATATGGTTATCAGTGGTATCTCCCCGCTCAGGGTCGAAATTGGGTAACACTCTTTCTATATTTTTGGGTAAGGGATGTTGCTACCCGGGTATCGCTACAAAATCCTATGCAAGCCAGGGAGGGAGCGCTCCTGAAGGAGGTGGAGGTTGATTCCCACCCATAGGAGGAGGTGGAGGTTGATTCCCACATGGAGGAGGGACGTTGGCCATATTATGGACAAGGAAGTTTTGGTTGGAGGCTTCTTCATTAGGATTCTCAAAATCAAGTGAGGAGTTACCTTTAGAAGGGGAATCCTCAGGAATTTCTTCCCAAAGGGTGTCAATACTTTGCAAGGATTTTAGCACAATGTCTTTGAGAGAAGTGGTTGTTGCTGTATCTTCGCTCAGGGTAAAGATCCTTGGCTTTCTCTTGGTTGTCGGAGGTAAAGAGTGAAAGATGGGAAGCTGAGAGAGGGAACAAGCGTAAGCCTAAGTAAGTGCTCTGATAGGTTGTTCATGAGTGACGGGATACTCCCACAGTCTCTCTTCCTTGGGTGACCCGGATATATGGCTTAGAGGGGTCTCTGTTTCTTCAAAATGAGGCTCTTTCAAATGTGTGGCAGGATCTCTCTGACCTTTATGATCCATACATTAATCCTTTTGAATCAATGGCTGGAACTTATAGATGAAATCTTGAAAAGCTGGAGAGGGCAGTTCAGGCCCTCCTTCTAGCGCCAATTTGTTGACATGGATAATTTACACTATGCCAACAAAGGGAACTAACCTGATCGTAAGCCCCAATTAGACTTGCTTTCATTTGGATTGGCTAGCTCCGACGAGTTTTAAGGGACCTTGTAAATTGCTTGAACATGTCGAAAGATTGCTTCTGGGAGGAAGACTTCAATTAAATCAGCAAAATGAAACAACTAACCTCTATGTATTACTATACTACTTCTAACTACTCTAATCTAGTCCTAACTACTCTAATCTATCCTGCAAGGGCATGATACAGAGGTTTAAACATCATATATATGTTCAGCAGGAGCGTGATAAGGAAGGTTAAACATCATGCATAGATTCAAGTCCAAATGAATCAATCACTGAATTCACAGCTGGACAAGACTGAATTAAAGCTAAATTGAAATCCAATCACTCATATATAAATCCACATTCTTCTATGGAATTAAAATTGCAACTGATGTTTAATTTAGTTTCAAATCAGAGACCATTCACAAGTTAACCATGAAACTGAATCACATTCAATTTAACAAGACTAATAGTGAACTGTAAGTCATCGATATGCATAAATATAAATCATATTTATAGTCATGCCAGTAACAACACTCTGATCTAAAACAATACAATGAGTCTGAAACTTAAGGCTCCTTCTTCCCTCAAAAACAGTCCTCCTCATTCACAATAAAGCAACAATATTCTTCTCGAAAATCAAAATCCATTAACCCTCTTTGGAGGTAATATTTATGCTAAAAGCTTCTCACTCTCAGTCTTCCCTACCTCTTCACCTCCCCTCTCCTTCCTTCATTATGCTGATTGGAAGAAACAAGTGAAAATAGTCGGTCTCACTGTAGACATGTGAAGGGCGTTTCTTGTCATAAGGGTGCTTCATTTCCTGGGCACTGAATGGTTATTGATTAGAGAGGATGACTGTGTGTCCTGTTCATGATGCGATTTAGAGCAATTTCGTTTTCTGAACACACAAGCAACGCTTGGAAACCAACTGAAAATGTCAAAGGCTAGCTTTTTCGAAAGAACACCTCTACAGATAAGGGTTTTTTGGATCCGCTTGTGCATTCATTACCCCTGGCCTACAGAAATAAGAGACACCAGTCACGCTTATAAAAATACAACAAAAATTCTTTAAGACATGAATATTGCCTCTATTGAATGTTTATCACATCAAAGGTGAAAGAATCGGCCCCTAGTTTTTAACTTTATGCATATATTAAGCCTAGCAAGCCAAACTCAGTTTACACTAAAAATTTTCGCAAAACGCATAGCCGAATCCAAATCGCGGACTTGAAAATTTATATGCTCGGCTTTGTAATCATCGGTGGGTCCGGGAGGTTATGGTGCACTATATATGTATATACCGGATCCCATCGATAGCGATAAGTGATAGATCCCAAATCCGAAACATGTATATATCGCATTCAGTAAACCATCGGGTCCAGAGTATAGGAGAGTGCCACATATATATAAGCTCTGGGACCCCACCGATTGCGGTATGCGATATGGGAGGCGGACCCGAAAACACATATATGTTATGTTCATAAATCCCTTCAGGTCCACAATGTTACCATTCCCTTTGGAAAACCCCGACTTTAATGTTTCATCACAAACACATGGATATATGGGAAAACCTACGTTGGCTGGACTTGAAATAATACATGCCCGAGTTCATAATCATCGGCGGTTCTGGAAGACAGTGGAGTGCCTTATATAAAAACCCGGGATCTCGCTGATAGCAATAAGCGATGGGGCTTCAGACCCAACAATACATATATACCACATTTGAAAGGTTCGGCGGGTCCGCCATATTGCTGCGCATATTGTGCACAAGGCTCGGGCTCTGTCGATATGCGATGCGCGACGGGGCTCTGGACCCGAAATATATGCATTTGGGTTAATAAACCTTGTCGGGTCCGGAAGCCATGAATGCATTGTGTTAATTTCCATAGGCCCCAAAAAAGGGATTTATGCATGCTTTGAGCATTTCTGCTTATGAAAGGCCACAATGGGAACAATGATGCGATGGGGGTTTTTGCAATGTTGAGTGCGCAAAAAGCCGTAGTAAGGGTAGGGGTGATTATATGTGCAAGTATAAATGTGCCATGAATGATTATGATGATTGAGAAAAATCCCAATGAAAGATGTGAATGAAAGGCAAGACTAGGTCACGAATGAACCATCCAACAGAGACTTATTCAAGGGGATTTTGGCCATTTAGAAATTGAAGATTTGACTTGGCAATGAGTTAATGTCTCTGGGATAAAACGGATCATTCGGAGAGGTGGAAGATTAAACTTCTAGGGGGACCCATTCAAAATTGCTACCATGGAAAGTTTTAATAGGGTGGTGGTTGTGGCCACAATAGGTTCCAAAGTTAATACCTAGAAGCTAAGATTCCCTCACCCCCCTTGGACGAAGGTAACCTTGGTCGCCAATCTTTATTCGTGAAAGCACCTTATAGGTGGTGGTTGTGGGAAGCAACCATACCTTCACTCAACCTTGTTTGCAACCTTGACCATCTAGGAACTTGTTTGTTTGGAAGACAATTTTGAAACATAGTTTAAGACTTGTTTGAGGTGTAGTCCACCTTTTAGGCTAGAGTCAATTTTCTTTCATAGGATGAGATTGTTTGAATTAGATTAGCAATAGATCATAGTTAGAAGACACATTGCACCATTGCACATAGTTGTTTGCTGATTTGATTCACCTTTCTTCTCCCTTAGCCTATTAGATTCACCTTTTTCCTGACACCATTACGTTCATTTAGCGTCAATTGCGAAGACTGTAAGGTATTTTTCCTCAGTTTCCTATAATACATCCTATTACACTTGATAGATGAGTTAGGGTTCCTTCCTCTAATCCACCTTTTGAATCTACCTCATCTAAGACTTCCAGTAGTTTCTCTACTTCCAAATCCCCAAAACCACAACTTGCTAACATGGTTCGTGTAAGCTTTAGCGACAATGTTAATGCAACTTTGGGAGCCAAAAGCAGAGGCAACACCAACACTAATGATTGTAGTGCCTCTTGGAAACACTATTATTTAGTCATTTCTCCCATTATGGATAGCTTAAACTTACCATATTTAAACCAAATCATTAATGATCCTCTCCTCCATTCGAATTGGCCTCCTATGCAACCAAACTTCCCTCGAATATCCCCAAGTTTGAGGGGAATTCTAGAGAAGATTTATATAACCATATCTAATCTTTCCATATCTGGTGTTCATCTAACTCCATTATGGAAGACTTTGTCGATCTTAGTATGTTTCAACACACATTGATTGGTGCTATGATGAAATGGTATGTTTACCAACCCCATGGCTCTCACTGAGTGTTTGCTACCATTACGAATAATTTCATCTCATAATTTCAGTTACCTATTTTCCATGATACCCACATAAATATTTTGATCACTCGTCACCAATCAATCACCTCACATGACTAATCACATCTAGGAGTGGCATAGATAGTGAAGCTTGTGCAAAATAAAAAAATCAATGACCACTTTTTTATGGATTAGTTTTTGAAATCACTCCTTCCTCCCATCGCTAAGGATGTTGCTTCAACATTCCCTCTAACCAAGGAAGAAGCCATTCATAAGGCCATGAAATATGAATTGATCTAGGCCCAATTGGGCTATTTATACACTATCATCCTTGATGCTCCTCGCACTCACCCTAGTGATCCTTCTACACCAGGGGCATCTCATTCTATTGACGATGTTATTGGGTTTGTCGCATAATGTCAACCTTCCCCATATTTGCAAGGACATATGGGATATGGCTAGCCCTAAGGGGGACCCAGTACCTCATGCACTTATCCTTCCCCAAATCCTTCTTGCGTTACTTCACAAGGAGGCACAAGAACCTCTTCTGCATATTCCCATCCACATTAGCTTGTGCCTGAGCCAGTGTGTACTCAACCTACCTATCATTATGTAACTGTGAACCCTAATTATCTATATCCACTATCGAGTGCTCCAACTCCTCCAACATCAACACTGTAACCTCCCATGCCTCAATGGGCACCACCTTAATAAGGTTAGGTGCATGCTCATCAAAATGTTGCCAATCCCCCTAATCCAAAGAAAAGGAACAAAGGGAAAGGAAAGAAAAATGCTAAACCTTAGGGTAGCCAAGGAAATCAAGGTTAAAAGCTTGATGGAAACCATGGTGACAACTTTAATACCACAACCCAACAATAGGGAAAATAACCCAAGCAGAACAAGGCTCTTGTCATGAACAATCCTTTCACATGTTTTGGTACATATGATGATCTGTATATGTATGTGCTTGAGGATTAAGTAAAATTTCAAGTGTATAAAATGAGTTTTTATGGTGCTTAAGTTAAATTCTTTAACACATTTAAACATGAATTTAACACATAAATTGCAGAAAATTACATAGAATAAAGCCATAACAGTAACCACAAAACAACAAATGATGAAGGAGTTCACCCCTCATGGGTAACGTCTCTTGGTCCAACTTCCAATGTTTGGCCCTCTTTAATTATTGTAAAAATGGTGATTACAATGAGTTACATTGCTCAAATGGCTTCCATAATAGCTCCAATGGCTTTAGAGCTATCAAAAACCCCCATCTAGCCTCTTTTTGCTCCCAAAAAGACCAAAAACTGAGAAATTATGAGATTTTTTTTCTTTTACCCAATTTTGTAGTTAATCTCCCTACAATTTAGCCCAAACCTAGCGTGGGTGCCCTGAATCTGGAACTGCTCCTCCAAACCTGGCTCAATTTCCACTTGGCGGGAAAATTTGTAGGACCATTAAACTTGCCTCTAAACCCCTGAATTTTAGCATGTACCTAGTCACATGGGCCCCCATAAGACCTAGGGTTGGCCCCCTCCCGTTAGCGATCAAGTTCGAGGTCTTAGCTAACCACTAGACCCGTTCACATGGGTGGATAAGATTTGGTGGATAGGCAAGCGATTAGCAGTCAAGACGGTGGTCAAGCGGCGCGTGTTCACATTGGGCAGTTAAGGTAAATGCTGTGTGGATCAGAGATTATGGTAATGTCATGGGTAAAGCTGGTTACATGGGCGGTAAGGAGTAGTTAACGTAGGTGTGGTGAGCTTATGGTTATGGCGGAACTGTTTGTGGTTTGAAGCCGAGGGTTATGGCGTTCACATGCTCGACGGTTTAGATAACATATATGCATTCACATGGTCGGGTTAGGGTCACACGACAGTGTTAACATAACAACCAGAGCCATGGTTAGCCCCTAACCCTAGTCTGCGAACCGGGGTTAGTGGTTAACCACAGTCCTAACCCACAACCACGTGCCTTACAAAAAATAAATTATGTTTTCGGACGTTGGTATAACAAGTAACATGTGTGCCACAATGTTGGAGGGTTTGGTTAGTTGATGTGAGGTCCATGGTTTGACTCTCGACAGTGTCAATTTGGCCTTACACAAATTTTGGTGGCCAATGAGGTGCCACGTGGTAGCCTCTGGTTGGTCCACCTCCTCAACCACCACAAATCAATAAAAAATTGACCAGTCAACATCAATGAGAGAATGCCAAGTGTCATGCTAACATTGGCTCCTGAAGCCCAATCACCTTGCCTAGTCAGCTGTACGGATTGCTGATTGGGCAACCTACACAAAATTTTGCCAAAATTCACCTATTTGACAAATCAATCAGAACTCATTTATGGGAGAATACGATGTCTGTTTTTGGTGAAACGAGTTGCATCAGATTGAGAAATATGAGATATATCATGTCGTTCAGGTTTCGAGCCATTCCGACAATTTTGAAATTTAAGCATATTTTTTATCCACCGGATCACTCCTCCCCACTAGAAGGTTTTGGACCCAAAAATCACTTTTATTACTGAATATTTGGATGAGGGTACGATCCCATCACCCTTCCAGTCTCAATCCATTGGAATTTTCCTGAATTAAATAATTTGAGCTTTTCAAGAAAACTGATCTTTTTCCTTGATTCTGGAGACCCTGTCTCGCTGTTGTAGATACCATCTTGCTGGAATTTCCTAGAATTTGCAGAACAACAAACTATCCTTGAAGGAACAAACGTATTCCTTCCTCAGTCGTCAATCAAAGGAAACTTAATCAACTAGAATTTATTCTCACCTCAAACACTGTTGACATGACGAGGTTTAGCTTGTCTTTCCTTGTACTTGGCTCGACTCTTCTTGGGATGAAGTTGCAGATGCAATTTGCAACACTTCTCGACCCAATTCCCACTGATATTACAATGCGTGTAGAAATTTTTGTGCTTGCTTCTTGATGACATTATCTTCAAACTTAGAAGAGAGTATTTCTTCCCTGTTTCATTCCTACATTCAAGCAACTCTTTCCTTTGCTGACACTTCTTCACACTATGGTTAGGTGAATTACAAAAAGTCCATGGAACCATATTCCATAAAACTTTATTCAATTGGTCATGTGGCTAAAATTCAAAGAAACTATTTGAGTGAGGCTTATACCTTCCCTTGTTGTCCTTTGAACCATGCTTCTTATGTGAGGAACTTGAATGGTGAGAAGAACTTGTCTTAGCCTCTTCTTCAACTTGCTCATCTCTTCTTGTGTTTTGGCTTCCTACCAAATAAAAGCAAAAATTCCAACCTCAATGAAGCCAACAACAAACCCAAATATCAAGTATTTCAACATTCACTTCACCATTATACATAGGCAGTTCGAATTTTATATTAAGTTTTATTAAGGGAGTTTTACCATGAACCCTTGGGGTGTGTGGAGGTGTTCGAGTAACAGTTGTTGTGGAAGAGGAAGAAGATGAAGGTGAGGATGGAGATGAAGATGATGGTGGAGATGGTGGAGGTTTACCTCCATTCCCTTTGAAAGACTTTTCTTCATCATCTTTTCCTCCTAAAGAACCCTATCCTCTATGGCCATTACATGAACAAGTTTCTCCTTCTCCTTGAGATACATAGGATTTGGGAAAACCAAGATATTGTAACAAGGAGGAATAAACCTCCTTCTACTTCCACTCCTCTTGCTTCATACTCAGCGATGCTTTAGAATCCAATCCCCTCTCAAGGGTACGTGGGCACTCATGATGGCTAGAATGCTCCTCTTGCTCCACATCTTATTCAGACTTATGCAAGAACACAACAAAATAAAGATATACACATAAACACAAAGATGCAACAGAAATAAAACTTCAAAGCACTAAAATATGCTTACATATAGAATGGAAACAAACTAGCTCGGGCAATGGTAGCTTATCTCTAAGAAGAGATGTGGTGGTTACATGCCTTTGAACTATGTTACAATGAGGCTCAAGGTCCTTTCTATTATTTCAAAACAAGGGAAAACCCTAAACAACCAAAACCCTAACCCTAGGAGATGAAACGACAAGAGTTTGTGGGCCCCGTTGGGGTTAGTTGGGCAACCAACTTCTCGAGGTTGTAACTTGGTCATATAATCTCTATTTGGAGCGTATGATACCTTATTGGAAATATATCTCTGAGTACTACTAGGTTTACCACATGCCCCTTTCTATGAGTCCCCTACCTGCAGCTACAAGCTTACTGCAGACCTCAAGAAAATGTCATTTAGGGGGTAAAAATAGCTTCGGATGTTCAGGACCCAAAAAATACTAAAAATAGTAAATGCTACTATAATTAAGGAAACATATGAAACTAACTAGAGGTCTAGGTGGAATAGGTGGGTGGCCACCAATATCCACCTGGATCAGTCCTCCCCCCTTAAGAAGCAATGGTCCCCATTACGTGGAGAGCCTCCATGAGGTGAGGAAATTACTGTTGAACCTGGTCCCTAGTGAACCACTTTCCCTGGTGAAGGAGTTGGCCTTCTTTGACAACTCAACAAAGCTAGATCCTCTGTTGGAAAGTGTTCTTAATACTTGTGTCCATGATCCTGTCAGATGTGGCCTCCTCAATGCAATTTGGGTTGAGCTTTATTGGTGTCAGCTGCTCCGCGACGTCGGATGTGTCCAAAAATGGAGGAAAGTATGGTCGCAACTGGTCCACATTGAATACTGGATGTAGAAAAATGAATAATGGGATGTTGATCTTGAAGGAAATATCCCCTATAGCCTTAGTGATGGTGTATGCCCCATATCAGAGTGGGTGAAGCTTATTGGGGGGGGGGGGGCAGCGAGGTGCTCCTTCTGAAAATGTAGCCAAAATTTTTTTCCCACCTGGAAATTGTGTGGCAATCGATGTTGATCATGGTGTTTCTTGTACTTATCATTGGTTCTATCCAATATGTCATGGACCTACTAGCGGATGTGCTGAATGCGCTTAATAAATTTGTTAGCTCGGTTAGCATGGGACTGGACATAAGCTGAATCTCGTTGAGTAGCTACAAATGTTATGGCCACATCAATGGGATAGAGTGGTTGGAATCACAACCCCACCTAATAGGGGTTGTAGCCAGTGGAGCTATGGAGAGCTCTTTTGTAGTTGTGCTAGACATAGGGGATTCTTTAATCTCATGTGCGTGGATGCTTCCACTTGTACATGCACAAAATGTGCACAATCATCCTGTTGATGGCCTCTGTTTGGCCATCAGTTTGGGGATGGAAGGACGTGGAATTAGTGAGCTTGGTATCCAGCATCGACTAGAGGCTTGACCAAAATGTACTTAAGAACCCGATGTCCCAATCTGAGATAATGGACTATGGGATCCAAAAATGTACCCACACTCATTGAAAGAAGAGCTTAGTAGTGGCTTCTGCTGTGATACTCTTCTTGCAGGCCGCGAGAATGTCCATCTTAGAGAATTTGGCGATTACCATGAAAACGTAGTCATTACCATGCTTAGTAGAAGGAAGGCCCGACATTTAATCCATGGAGATAGATTCTCAAGGTTGACTAGGAGTAGGAAGAGGAGTATATAGACCTTGTTTCTTGATTGTTGGTTTCGAAATGAAATAGGGAGTGCAACATCTGATGTTATTCCCAACATCTTGATTAAGTTTTGGCCAATAAAAATACTTCTGCAACATTGCCACTGTTTTCTCTACCTCGAAGTGTCTAGCGACCTGACTGCAGTGTGCTTCCAAAATCATCTTGGTACGCTTGCTTGTAAGAACAAAAAGGTGTCCCATGTGGCATAAAAATGCACCCTAGAGGTGAAAATCTCAAACTTTCTTGCCTTCTAGGAGCATCTGGTAGGTGTCTCCGAATTCTAGATCTCTCTTGTAAATATGTGGCCACTCCAAAGTCTCATGTCCATAAGAGTTGAGCATAGTGATCAACACCATTACTGGTTGTCAGTTGAGATAATCTGCAACATTATTGGTGCTACCCTTTTTGTACTTGATGTTCAAATGGAACTATAGTAGATATGTGGACCACTTATGATGGTGATCATTCTGCAACTTCCCCTGTGTCTATATAAACTACAAGGGTCGTTAATCTATGTGGATGACCACTTCCTTCCCCAAAATGTATTGTTTCCATTGTCAGTAGGCCTGCATAATAGAATACATCTCTTTGTCATAAGTGGGATAATTTTGGACTATATCTAAAAATGTCTCATTGTGATATGCCACTAGATGAACCTGTTGGGTAAGAACTACACCAATAGCATAGTCAGATGCATCTATCTCAATTTCAAATGGTTGTTTCAGGTCTGATAATGTGAGAATCGGTGCAGAGCACAGACAATGCTTCAACTCAACAAACATCTTATGTTGGGATTCAAACCAAAAGAACTTTTCTTTCGCTTCGCCCTTGGTGACTTGACTCAAAGGCCAAGTGATATGAAAGAATCCCAACATGAACCTGTGATAGAAATTAGCAAGATATAAAAAGTTGCAAAGCTTTGTTAGATTGGTTGGGGCTGGCCAATCTCGAATAACTTGTATCTTAACTAGTTCCACATGCACACCTTTCTCATTAATGATATACCCCAGATATTGAACCTGGGTCATACCAAATGTGTATTTATCCAAATTGGCACACAATTTGTGTTGTCACAAGGTTTGGAGGACTTATCAGATATGGTGTATGTGCTCTTCCCAACTTCGGATGAAGATCAGGATGTCATTGAGGTATACTACAACGAAAAATTTGGTAAAGAGCTACAAGATGTCATCCAGCAACTGTATGAAGGTTGTGGGGGCATTCGTCAACCTAAAAGGCATGGCAAACCATTCGAAAATACCCTCCTTGTATTTGAAGGCAGTCTTCCACACATCATAGGGTTTAATTAGTACTTGGTGGTACCCAAACTTTGAGTCAATCTTGCTAAAATATTTGGCCCCATTGAGCTAGTCCAAAAGGTCATCAATCTATGCAATTTGATACTTATTCCAGAAAATGATCTTATTCAAAGCCTGATAGTCAATACAGAGTCTCTAGGTGCCATATTTCTTCTGTACCAATAAGATCAGGCTTCCAGAGGGTGATGAACTTGGAATGATGTGCCCTTTCTACAAAAACTCATGAATCTACCTCTTAATTTCATTGTTCTCCAAAACAGAGCGTCGATAGATCAATCTATTGGGTAGTAGCACATTCGGGGTTTGATCGACAGATTCTCTAATCTGATAGTGTAGAGGTACCCCTGTGGGTGAGGTGAAGAAATCCCTGTACTTTTCCATGACCTTGTCTATCTGTTGTTGCCATGCGGAGGAGCCCTATCTATAGGTTGTGGATGTGGCCACAATATTCTTCTTGCCCTGAAGACGAATCTTAAGGAAGACGAATTTCTTGGTATGGGAAATGATCTTACTGCATTTCTTCGCAGAAATCAAAAACATAGTTACTGAAAAAACGATAACTGTTACCTCAAAAGGGGTAGTCGAGCCCAAAAACCCCAAAAAACATGAAAAAACAACCCAAAAAAAAAAGTGTTGATTCTACATCACCACTTTTTTTTTTTTTTTTTTTCAGAGTAAATTTTCAATACTTTTTAAAAATAACAGTAAAAAACAACAAAAACCCATTTTGTTTGGTGAAAAAAAAAACCTTGAAATCGAAAAGTGTTGATGCTGAAATAACGTTTTTTTTTTTTTCAGTGTACATTTTCAACATTTTTTAATAAGGACATAATAAAATATTATGACTCTGAAAAACTTTAAATTTCCAATGATTTTCAAGCATGACATTAAAGATAAAATATCACGTCTTTGAAAAACCTTAAAATTCCAATGATTATCACAACTTAGAAAAACATTAGAGTCTTGACAATTTTTCAACCATGGAATTAAAACCAAAGATTATGACTACAAAACAATCTTAAGTTTTCAAAATATTTCAAGCATGACATTATAGAAACTTTTTGTGACTAAAAAAACTTTAAAAATGAACACCTAAATGAAAGAGTTATTATACTAAGAGTAAATTTTTTTAAATGCTAAATGTATAACGATTTTAAAATCTTAGTCTAAGACAACTTGATACATTGCAAAAAAATTTAAAAAATAATTATCAAATTGACACACATTGTATGTGAGCTCAACCCATTGTAATGAAAACTTAAAGACCAACCATGGAATTAACACTTTGTGGGGTAGACTCGATTCATTATAACAAAAAAATTAAAATCAACTATCAAATTGCACATAATGAGATCGGGTTGCTAGACAAGCATTGACAAAGACCCTACAAAATAATAATAATAATAAGATATATATATATATATATATATATATATCTATATATATATATATATATATATATATATATATAAAAGAAAGATACATAAGAAAACAAAAATTCAAATATTGAAAAAAAAACAATAAAAAACACAAAAATACAAAAGAAAACAAAAATTCAAATATTGAAAAAAAAAACAGTAAAAAAACACAAAAATACAAAAGAAAACAAAAAATATTAATTTTTTTGTTTTAAATAATAAGTAATAAAACATAAAAAAACATGACAAAAAATCAAATATAAAAAATATATAAAAATGAATATATATATATATATATATATATATATATATATATATATATATATAATCTAAGATTTAATAAAAGAAAAAAAGAAAAAGAAAGAAAAAGAGTAAAATAAAATAGAAACCAAATGAAGAAATAAAAAATAAAAATAAGAAAAATAAAAAAGTTACAAAAATAAAATAAAGCATTAAAAAAACTTAAAAACTTAAAAAGAAAAAAATTCCCTGGCCACCCCGAGGCTCAACTGGCCAGGGGTGGCAAGGGGACCAATTCATGAGAAAAAATAAATCAAATATAAAAAAGATATATAAAAAAAAACAAAAAAAAAACTATAAAAATGTAAAAATAAATAAATCAATCAAAAATAACTTGTAAAAATGAAAAAAATAAATAAAACAAAAATTATATATATATATATATATATATATATATATATAATCTAAGAAAAAAAAAAAAAAAAAACATTTTTTTTAAGTTAAAAATAAAAAACAAAAAAATTTAAAACAATTAAATATATATATATATATATATATATATATATATAATATATATATTAAAAAAAATAAATAAAAAATTAAAAAATTAAAATAAATTAAAATATAAAAAATCCCTCCCCCCTCCCAACGCCGCGCTCCCTCCCTCCCTTCATCTCCCCACCCCCCACCTTGCTCACCACCCCACCCCACCCCTGCCCTGTTGTCATGCCCCTATCTTGGTGGTAGTCTTTCAACCACTCATAGGCAGGTGGGCACCACCACCCGGTTTCTTTTCAACAATACTTTCAAGTGTGGACTACGCCTAACATTCCATACTTAGTTTATTTTTCACTTTCTAAGCATTAACATTCATAACACAGAAAAAACATTCATTTAATCTTCTTTCATCATCATTATCATTTATAACATATGCACAATGGATACAATCTTTAACGAGAGGGGCAACTCCATGATAATGAGTCTGCCCATAATGATAATAATAATCTTTTACAAAATATATAAGTACAATGTTTGTAAAGGAACCCCAACTTCCTTCTTACAATTTCTGTCAAAATCACAGTTCAACCTGCACCGTTCAGCAGTGCCTAAACTGCCGTTCAGGAGCGCCCACCCCTATCGGGTCGGGTCGCCCAACTCGTCGAGCAAAGGTGCCCTACCCAGGTCGCCCTCCACACTAACTCGTCGCGCAAACCGGTTGCTGCAGTTCAGCCTTCGTTCAGCTCTCGCTCCCAGTGTGTCGCCCTTCTAGCGCTTATCCGCAACTCGCCCAACCCTTTAGCACACTACCCGCACTTCAGACTGCCCTATTGTAGCCTCAACCACAGCCTTACTTGGAAAAACTCGTCGTTCAAACTGTAGCTCGCCCTGTCGTGCAGCGATGCCCTCTGCGGGTCGCCCCCCGGGCAGACGTGCCCCCCCGTGCAGCGACGCCCTATGCAGTTCACCCGTCAAGCAGACGTGCCCAACCTACACTTGTGAAACCCGAAACTACATTATGCTCCCTTCAGCTCGGTGCTCGGGTCTAGAGTCGCCTACACCTTGCCTTAGCTCATTCGCCCACCTCTTTGGCTCATCCACTTCTCCTTAAGCTTGCACATAGATGTTTTGAACTTGAAGTGATTGCTTTCTCTCCTCCATGGTGTCCTCTACTTATATGCCTCTCCAAGGATATTACGTGGATCGGCTTGCCCAGGCCAACCTCTCAACTTGGCCAACCATGCCCCCAATTTACGTTGGCTCGCCCATGTCATCGCCCCGCAGGGTCCACTTTCCTAACTTTGCACTGTATAAGCTCACCTTCACAAAGTCTCCACACTTAGCCAAATTTCAGTTTTTCGACTCTCCGTTGGCTCGTCACAACTCATGTCCCAGGTGCCTTTAACCAAATGCCCCAACTCATCGCAACACCAACTCATCCCATCGTCATAATAAACATCACAACTGACTCGCTCGCTCACCGACTCGTCACACCGACTCACCGCCCACCAACTTGTTGCACACCAGCTCGTCATGTTTAACTAAGGGTGCATCGCCCCACTCCGTCGCACACCAATCGTCGACTCGCGGGCTTGACATAATCCCACACTCTAAATGGTTTTCATCCTCGACAACTCTCCATCCCAGTAATCACCATCACCAAGAATATCAAACCACACAAATGTGTGTATGGGTAATCCAGATGTGTCCACGTCTCGACCTGCCTCATGCCATAGATATGCCAAACTGTGCAATAAATCATGTGCTGGTACCCCTCATGTCAGTGACTATTTGGGTAGCTAATCCATCTGTGCATCGCCTCCATAAGAACTCATGCCCTTACATCATCATGACTCACCACTGCATTCTACCTGTCAATCTGTGTCATCTCACCCCTGGATGCCTGCTCAAAATGTTGGAGACTTGCTTCCATGAGCAGTCAACAATGAGTCTCGTCTCCATGATAGCCTAAGAAGATAAGGAGGAAGTAGAGCTTGAAGTCTCTCTCTCTTCCTCACCAATCAACTCAATCCATCTATCAGGATTCTCCACTTCTAACCTTTGCAAGTATGCTTCTCAATCCTCCGTCTAAACATTCGGCCTAACATCCTCATCCATCTCCACTGCCTCTAGCCTCCTTGATAGATCCAAGATACTATCATACAATGTGCAGATTACCTGTGATTGTTCCATAAGATTTGTCTCTGCAGAAGACAACCACTTATAGACCTCTTCATTTTTCTTATCATCCTCCATATTCATTATTGTTAGTTTACACTCATCCTTTGTAACTCTTACGGTCGAAACACTAATAGGTACATCCTCTTGTCCATCGCAAATGTACAATTTCTTCATATGGGGAACTACCAGAGCTTAAAATTGCTTCATAAACTCCATGCCTAGCACAGATTCGTAGTCATCTATCTGCACCACAGTGAAATCGACCTTCCTCGTCCATTCACCAAGTGTCACATCCACTCTCTCAACTACACCGATCACCGAATCTGGAGGAGAATTCACTGCCTTCATTTGTGCCTGCACCGGTACAAACTTCAGTCCAATCCTTCTCACAGTATCCTCGCTCATGAAGTTATGAGTTGCCCCACTCTCCATCACAGTGAGTACAACATCACTCCCAACTTTCATCTCAACATACTCTAACTTGCTTCTTTTTGTATCTCTTCGCGAGACCGCTTCTATAGCTAATGCAGCTCCTAGAATCTACATGACCCCAACAGAAGTTTCTTCTTTCTTTTTCACATTGGATTGTGCTATCGCAACCACTTTTGGTCTTGAAGGACAATTCTTCACCATATGTGGTTCCTCACATATCCAACACTTCAACGGTTTCTTCATCTTCGCCTTATCATACGATCTCAAAGGCTCCTCCTTTGTAGACTTTTCTTTTGGCTTGTCAGTCTTTTTCTTCTTTTCTTCGGTTCCTTCATCATAGTGTTCTACCAAGTGATCCACAGCAGAAAATTCTTCTTCAAGTGTTTTTATCTTTTGCCTCTTCACTTCATTGCATGCCCAAGGCTTCAATCCTATGATAAAATTGAATACCTTGTCCCTCTCCACCATGTCTGGAAGTTCCAAAACTGCACTTGAGAACTCTCGCTGATAAGCTTGTAGACTCCCTGTTTGCTTTATATACTTTATCTTCATCCTTGCATCCCATGTTTCATCTTGTGGACTAAAATGAGTTTGCAAAGCCTTCTTCATCTCATCCCATGAAGTGATCTCTGCAGCATTGCCACTGGAAATCTGGTCCATCTTCCTTTGCCACCACATCTTAGCATCCTTCGTCAAGAACTGAGCAACTACCTTGACTTTGGTTTCCTCATCGGACATCCCCAAATGCTCCAAGTACTGTTCCATGTCCCATAGAAAGTTACCAAGAGTTTTTGCACTCCTCGTCCTGTCATAAGAATCAGGTTCCTTGACTTTCACATGAGCCACTCCTCCACCTGAGTTATGCCCAACAACCTTTTTCAACACCGATATCTCATTCCGAGCATCATCAAGATCTTAATAGAGGAGGAATGACCTATTATAGAGTTTTGTGAACCCAACGTTTCAGACTACCAAGTGAGTCCATCATCAGGGGATGCGTCGATAGATATTCTCTAGATATTCACAAAAATCTAGAGAATATCTATTGACGCTTCCCCTGATGATGGACTCACTTGGTAGTCCGAAACGTTGGGTTCAAAAAACTCTATAACAGGTCATTCCTCCTCTATTAAAACTAAAAAATCTAGAGAATATCTATTGACTCATCCCCTGATGATGGACTCACTTGGTAGTCCGAAACGTTGGGTTCACAAAACTCTATAACATGTCATTCCTCCTCTATTAAAACTATCCTCACTTGACAATGGATTCATTTTTTAACATCATCAAGATCTTTTTATAATTTCAAAATTTCAGCCAAACTTTGGTCCCTTGTAGCTGCAATCTCTTTGACTTCCCTTTTTGTTTGCGGACACTACCACTCAGTATATTTGTATCGGATCTTGAGGTCTTCAAGCTCTCCTTTGACCTTCAAATAGCCATCTTGAACTTCAACATTCTCATCCTTTATCAAAGCCATATCAGAAGCTAGCTCCTCCATTCAACGCAACACCCTATCCATGAAAGTAGCTTCAACATCCCTGCTAGATTCACCTGTTATCACTTGAGGTTCCTCTACCATTTCAGCCATCCGCTTCCTTTACAGTCTGGTATAGACCATAAACCGATCAAAAGACTCCATCATTTATCTACCTGAGGTGTAGATATACACCTCTCTACTTTTGCAACCTTGTTCGGCTGAATCAGCCTTTGATATCACTTGACACGAAGTGCAAGTGTTTCAACTTTCCCTGCAAATCGAAGCCCGTAGAATCCTGGAGCTTTGATACCACCTATCATGCCCCTATCTTGGCGATAGTCTTTCAACCACCCATAGGCAGGTGTAGCACCACCACCCGATTTCGTTTCAACAATACTGTCAAGTGTGGACTACACCTAACATTCCATACATAGTTTATTTTTCACTTTTTAAGCATTAGCATTCATAACACGACAGAAACATTTATTTAATCTTCTTTCATCATAATTATCATTTATAACATATGCACAACAGATACAATATTTAACAGGAGGGGAAACTCCCTAATAATGAGTCTGCCCACAATGATAATAATAATCTTTTACAAAATATGAAAGTACAATCTTTGTAAAGGAACCCCAACTTCCTTCTTACATTTTCTGTCAAAATCACAGTTCAGCTTGCACCGTTCAGTAGTGCCCAAACTGTCATTCAAGAGCACCCACCCCTGTCGGGTCGGGTTGCCCAACTCGTCAGGCAAAGGCGCCTTACTAGGGTCACCCTCCACACTAAATCATCGCACAAACCAGTTACTGCAGCTCATCCTTTGTTTGGCTCTCTCCCCTGACATGTCGCCCTTCTAGCGCCTGTCCGCAGCTTGCCAACCCTTCGACACACTACTCGCACTTCAAACTAGCCTACCGTAGCCTTACCCCCAGAAATTCTTTGTTCCGATTGTAGCTCGTCTGTCGTGCAATGGTGCCCTTCGTGGGTCGTCAGCTGAGCAGATGTGCCCACCCTGTGCAATGACGCCCTACTCAGTTTTCCTGTTGGGCAGATGTGCCCAACCTGCACCTACGAAACCCGAAACTGTGTTCTTCTCCCTTCGACTTGGTGCTTGGGTCTAGAGCCGCCTGCACCATGCCTTAGCTCGTTTGCCCACCTCTTTGGCTCGTCCACTTCTCCTTGAACTCACACTTGGATGTTTTGAACTTGAAGTGGTTTCTTTCTCTCCTCCATGGTGTCCTCTACTTATATGCCTCTCCAAGGATATAACGTGGGTCGCCCTCCCCAGGCCCACCTCTCAACTCAGCCAACCATGCCCCCACTTTACATCGGCTCACCCATGTCATTGCCCCGCTGGGTCCACTTACCTAACTTCGCACCGTATAAGCTCACCTTCATAAAGTCTCCACACTTAGCCAAATTTCGGTTTTTTGACTCTCTATTGGCTTGTCGCAACTCATGTCCCGGGCACCTTTAACCGATTACCCCAAATCTTCGCAACAAACGTCACAACTGACTTGCCTGCTCATCAACTCGCCACACCGACTCACCGTCCATCGACTTGCTGCACCCCAGCTCGCCGCGTTTAACCGAGGGTGTGTTGCCCCACTCCGTCGCAAACCAACTACCGAATCGTGGGCTTGACACCTGCCCTCACCTACCCGCCCCACCCCAACGCCCCCCTCCCTTGCTCCCCGCCCACGCCCTCCACCTCTCCCTCGCCCACCCCCGCCCACCCCTTTCCTCCCCCTCTCCCCTCCCCACCCGACCCTCCCTACCTGCCTTGGCCCAGACGGGCAGGGAGGGCCGAGTGGGGAGGAGAGAGGGGGAGGGAAGGGGTAGGCGGGGGTGGGGTGGGGAGGGTATGGGGGGAGAGGGAGGGGATAGGCGGGGATGGGCGGGAAGTGAGGGAGGGGTGGCATGGGGGAGGAGTGAGGGGGCGGGGAAGGGAGGGGGTGAGTGGGGAGAGTGGGGAAGCGGAGGGAGGAAGGGAGGGCGGTGGTGGGGTGGGGTGAGGCGGGGAGGGAGGCAGAGCGAGGGGGGGTGGGGAGGCAGAGAGAGGGAGGGACGGAGGGAGGGAGAGCGAGGGTGGGGTGGGGCAGAGTGATTCCTTTTTAATATTTTTTTAATTTTAATTTTTTTTAAATGTTTTTTATATAATTTTAATTTTTGTTTTAATTTTATAATTTAAATATATATTTTTTAAATTTTAATTCTAATTCTAATTTTTTATTTTTTACTTTTAATTGTTTTGGATTTTTTAATTTTTAATTTTTAATTTTTTTAATATTTAATTTTCTTTTTTATTTTTATTTTTTTTTAATTTAAATTTATTTATTTATTTTTTCTTTTAATTTTCTTTTATGTTATTTTTAGATTTTTATAATTTTAATTTAAAAAAAAATACTAATTTTTTATTATATTTTATTTTTTTAATTTTTAATTTTAATTGATTTATTTTATTTTATTTTTATTTAAAATTTTTTCCCTTAACTTTTATTTTTATTTTATTTTTTTAATTATTTTAAATTTTAAATTTTATTTGTTTTTTTTTAAACTTAAAATAATGGTTTTAGATTTCTTTTTGGTTTAATTTGTTTTTCTTTAAATTATATTTTTTTTGAAAAATATTTATTTTTTGTTTTTTTCCATTAATTTTTTATTCAACTTTTTTTTTACAATTTAATTTTGTTTTTTTTAAAACATTTTTATAGGTGTTTTGTTTTTTCTTTTTATATAATTTTTTGCATTTGATTTTTTTGTTGACATGTTTTTTATTTTTATTTTTATGTTTTATTACCAACATTAAAATCACCAACATCTCAAAAAAATTATCCACACTTGATACGTTAGAAAATTTAAAGTGTAAAAAATAAGGCCTCTAAACAAAAATGGTTGATGCTCATCAACACTTTTCAAAATCAAGATGAAAATCACTAACAAAAAAAAAGTTCACACTTGATACATAAAAAAATTTAAAGTGTCAAAAAGAAGCCTTCTAAAAAAATGTGTTGATGTTGCATCAACACTTTTCAAAATCAGCATGAAAATCACTAACATTTAAAAAAATTGTTCATTATTGATACATAGAAAAAATTAAAGTGCCAAAAATATGCTAAAAAAAAGGTGTATTCTGAATCACCATTTTTCAAAATCGAGTGGTTCTTTGCTACTTCAAAAAAATGGGTACTAGGTGTTATAGACATTTTTGTGCCTAACAGCATGAAGCATGAAATGTCGATAATCTAAGGGATCCAAAGTCCCTAAACATGTTGTTCCTACCCCTAGAGGAACAAGGTCAGCAAACTGCAGCACTGAAAATCAGTTCTCCACCTGAAAACACTCAAAAACAAGCTATTTCTGGATCATGTCAGTTGCTCCACTGAGCATCTGCGCTGAATGTCAACTGCTCCACTCTGTACCTGTGCTGAATGTCAAAAGCAATGAAGGCTACCTGCACTGGGCGAGATTGGCCAAGTGGCACAGTCATTCTGCAAGGTGTCAAATGCCCAGGAAGCTTCCAAAATGACACTTGGATCAAGGAATTCGCCTTGTGATGAGTAAGAGGATCTAGATCTCCAAGTGGAAGCAAGAAACTCCAAGTGGACTCAAGAACTGAAGTATAACTGAAGTGGGAGAGGACACTAGTCAGCTTCATGCCAGCCTCAAGCTGACTCATCCTCTCTCCAAAACTCCTATATATAGAGTTCTCTCATGAGGTCTAAGGAGGCTGGAATCTTGTGAATGTAAGGAAGTGCTGTTGGTTTGAGTATAGAACTATTGGGTGATTGCTTTGAAGGAGGTGAAGAGGAGATTTCTTTCTACTGGGAGGTGTTGCTGGATTGGGCCTATTATGGTTGTAACACTCTCGAAACTTTACTTCTTCCATTAATAAAGTATTTGAGGTTCTTCTATATGCATGTGTCTTTGTGGCGTATTGATGCTTGTATATTTGATTTATTCTAATCCTTGAATCAATTATGGATGTATGCTTCTTGTAGTTTCCCTTTCTTGTGCTTTTGCAAGATCTTTGTGTAGCTGGGCCAGTGAAAGAGCAAGGAGCTGGAAGCAAGCAGCAAAGAGGAAAGATTGGATCAACCATTAGCGGAAGACAACGGTTAGTGGATCTCTTTCTCCCCTCTCTTACACCTCATAAAGAAGTAATCTTGAATAGCTTTGCATTCGGTTGTTGCTGAGGTACTATCACCCTTAGAGTGGGATAGGGTCATTCCGTATTGGATACTTTTCCCAACAACAAATTGGCAACTCCACTGGGGATCGTATCTTGTTGGTTGTTTGTGTTTTTTGCTATTCATTTCATAAACAAAGGGAGTACCGAATCGAACTGTATTTGGATCCTTCAAATACAAAGTAGAGGGCAGCTACTCTAGCTCAGTTTCTGGGCAAGTTTATGATTTGAAGAGCTGATCCACAAGGACTCTAATAAGCTCTTAGTGATAGCTTTTCATCCTCCTTGTCATCCCTTAGTGTGTCCTTGACTGATAGCTTCTGATTTGAGCCAAAACTGTGAATTTTTGAGCAATCTGTGACCCGGAAACCAAGAGAAACGAAAGTTTCGTTCTTCAGTGCAGGCTGTACAAAGGCTGTCTTCATTTCAGCGCAGTTCCCGAAGGGGCTACCTGCGCTGAAGGTCAAACAGACAGTGTCCCACCTGCGCTGGACCAGTCTTGCTTTGTGCTACTGGGGTTTCCTGCTGTTTCTTGCCCTGTTTTCACTCTTGTTTTGCTGCCTGTTGCCAGTCAATGTGCCTATCTGAAACCAACTTTCCTTGCCACTATTCCGCCTCGGTTGTATAAAGAAACTGCGTTTGTTCTTTGTGTATTTCTTGTATCATTTACAGTTTCCCATAACGAAAGTGAACTAGTCTTGCTGTGACCTCTTAGATCTAGACCTATGATAAAGTGTCGTTTTGATCTTAAGAGTTAGTTTGTTTGCTGTTCATAGCTGATTGAGCTTTTGCTTTCGTCATTTGGTTTGAGTTTATATATTTCTAGTGTCGAAACAAGTAAATCTTAAGGTGTCTTTTGATTTTGGACAAGCTTGTTTGCTTTCACTTGAAATTGAATTCAAAGTTATACAACAGCTTTCTTTTTGTGTCGCACAAACATTAAGAAAAGGAAAAGAAATACTTGCATTTTTGCATTTTGCATATAAGTTTGTATGTTGATTTAGGGAAAAAGTGCATTAGCGAGTGCTCTTTGATCTATGTGAAAAGATTTTGTCTCTCTTTTCCCTCAGTAGTTAAGATTTTCATAAGTCGAAAAGATTGAAAAAGCTTGCTTCTCATCTTAGACTGCATTTAGGAATTTGTATCAATACATCTCGTGGTGAACCTTGAAAGGCAAACTTTAAAAAGATCAACTTAAAATATATTGAATGAACCTAACAACGCTTTGAAACATAACGCAAACATCTAGAGGTCTAAGCTAGAGACGTGTTCTGGCGTCGTTAAACGTAGTGACTGTCGATCTCGACGAAGGTGGGTGATTCCTCCTGAGAGTCGGTGGCACTAATACGGACTTGTGCTCCCACGTACCATCACGTATATATTGGGAGACCCCTATAGGAATAAAGCCTTTATCCATAGGAAACCGTGTCGGCCGCCCTACTGATCACAATGCAGTGAACACAGCATTCATGAAGATCGACCACCCGTACCGTAAAACGTATTCTGTGGTTTTGCGAAAAGTTTGGCACACCCTCTGCCTAGATCTCCAGAGCAGTTTCTTTTGGCCTTTTTCAAACTCTATAACTGAAAAGTCCAACCGAGCATTTGTCACTTCGGGCTCGTTAATACATCGAAGGAGACTAGAGTCATCTTTAGCTTTTTCTCGACTCTTAAAAAGTGAAAAAGCAAGTTGTGTCTAAAAGTGTCTAATAAAATTTATTCAATTCGGAAACACAAATTTCCCCTTTTAATATTTTAGTTGATCGAGTAATCCGCAATCGTGGAAGAAAGTCAATTGAAACCCCGTCGTTCGCGGAGGCTTACGAGTCAACCGTCTTTGTCCCCGGAATCGAAAACAGTACGGGCAAAGCGAACTCGTTTAACCGGTTCAAAATCCCATTTGAAAGTTAGAACAAGTGTTCCGACTGCATCTGAGGTTCCGGTTACTCCTTACATTTCTGGAAACCCTGCCTCTATAGAAGAAGTTCAACAGCCACAGAAGGACAGTAATACTGATCCTAGTCTGGGGGCAAGTACTTGTGTAACTAAACCAGTTCTATCTGTAACCGGTCCAGAGAGTTTTGTTCCCCAAACAACTGTCGCTGTCGAGACAACCACTTCTTCGGCACCAGAAATATTTTACGGACCTGACGGTCTTCCTCTTCCACCAGGTTTGATTGCGATAGAGGAAATTGCAGAGGATCCGCAAGCAAGTACTCCAACTCATTTTGGAGTAGGGGTCACTCTCTTTCCTTCATCAGAGGTTAATCCACCACAAGTGGAAGTCCCTGTAGAATCGCTAGGCAATCTATTGGATAGACTTAAAATGTCTGAACAACCGTCATCATCTAGGACTGTGGCAAATGACACAGCGACAGCAGAAGCCCCTGCCGTCACTCCAACGATGTTTGCCGGCATACCAGCTGTCCCAACTAGCTCTCAACAGCTAGAAGGAGTCCACCAAGGGACTATTTCGACAGTATGGTCTGTTCCAGTTTGTTCATCCGGAGTAATACCCGGTAATTCTTATGTTGAAACTCGACAGATTGATCCTCATGGAGGTCAATTTGGGCCATCTAGTCCTCAAGGACTAACAATCCCTCTTAGTTCTGGATTGCTACCATATGGGGGGCAGTATGCCCTTTCATTACCTCCTCCGGGAGGATATCCATATGGCAGTTCTCAATAGTATTCAGGTTACACTGGAATTGCATCAAGTAGTTGGGTACCTATGCTACCTCAACAACCAAGGATTGTATATTCTATGCAACAGTGTGTACCTGTGACGAACATCCCAACCACACCGGCTATTGTAACCGTGTCGCAAGTTCAAGCGATGCCTGTTACATGTCAACCTCAGATTTCTCAGGTTGTAATGCAACAGTCGCTTGACCATGGGTCACAACCACAATCGCCAACTGGTGGGACGACACAAGTACAAACGGGTACAATTACCCCACACCTTGGTCCAATGGTTAGCATGGCGCAACAGAACATGGCGTCACAACCATGGCTTGTACAATACCAACAACCACAATTCCAGCAAGTGTACCAAGGTTCTGAGCAGCAGATCTTTGCGAACAGTGGACAACCGTATATCCAAAATGGTCAAAACCAACCACTTTACAGTGGTCAAGTCCACCAACCGTATCAATCATACCAACATCAATTACATTATGCTGGTATGCAAAGACCCACTGCTCAAGCGATTCCATCGTACCCTGGTTACGCTTCGCCTAACCTGAATCAACAGTTACCATTCGTGGCAACTTTAGAGTTACCCGATTTACACCGGTTGACGAACGATCCGATTGCTTATGCCCCTTGGTGGCCAGTGATTCCTCATAAACTTCCGTCTGACATTCCTAAATTCAATGGAAATCTAGGTGAAGACCCATCGAATCACGTGATGACTTTTCATCTGTGGTGTTCGTCGAACACCCTTAATGACGATTCGATAAGACTTCGCCTTTTTCAGAGGACATTGACAGGTCCAGCGGCTAAATGGTATATTGAATTGCCAAGAGCCTCTTTCGACAACTTTAGTTCCCTAGCCACGACTTTCTTAACCCACTTTCAATTACCGATAAGGTATGAAACGGGAACAGAAATATTAACCAACTTCAAACAGACAACTGCTACCCATATATCTGATCATATACATGAGTGGCGTCGTCGTCGTAGGATGGTGAAAACATATGTTCCCGATTAGCTATTAGCTGAATGGTTTATAAAGTCGTTACTTCCAGCTATTACGGAAGATGTGGCCAAGGGGGGAGTCGTAATAGAGGAGCAAGTGATTGCTCGTGCACAATATTTGGACTTAGTTTATACTCAGTCCGGCACGCTCTATGACAAAATACCTGACGCCCCTAGACCAGAGTTTTCAATTCCTCCCCCTCCTAAATCAAATAGTGACTCTCATACCGGCGATGGCGTGATTGGCACAGCAAACGCGAAATCGATAAAGGCTTCATCAAAGAAAGCCCGTAAGAATTCGGATCAAAATGCAAAAGAAGAAATTCTTGCTTCGGAAGTAAATGCCGTATCAGAAGATAAAGGCAAAGAAACCAATCAACCAGGAAGCAAGAAGAAGCAAAACAAAGGGAAGAAGAAGAAATAGGGTGAGTCATCCCCTGGAAAAAATTCTTCAAACCCTCCTGGAAAAGGGAAACCAAACAGTCCATGTATGATATGTGACGAAGATCACTGGAGAAGGGATTGTCCTTACAAAGCTGAGCTTAAAAGGTTCTTTAAAAGTTCCCAAACCTCAGCTGTGTTGACTGATCCGTTTCCCAACCCAGGTCAAAATCTGGTTGATAGTGGAAATGCTTCCCCGTCACAAGTCCTTATGTTGTCGGTTTCGAAACAGCAGAATGATGCTTTGATTTCGACAAGGAACAAAGATTACGGGAATCCTCAGCTGTCGAACGAAAAAGGTAAAGATCAACCAAGTAGTTCGACAACAACTTCGACAGAAGTTGTAACGCCCACCATCCTTGAATTAACAATAAAACCGCCGAAGGGTGTAGTACACAAGTCGACATTTAATCCTCGCGCCAGAGCGGCGCAACATTATAACATAGTGGAAGATTTGGCCCAATCGCCGTCTGCTATGTCGACTCTTGAAGTGCTACAAAATTGTCCAACCCAAAGGCAGGCGTTGTTATCGGTAATTGGTGGGGTTGATCCTAAGGATTCCAATCTTGTATCCTTTGATCACAAGGGATATGATCCTCAGTTACCAGCTCAGCTAGCTTTCCTTATTCAAGTGAAAGCACTCAACAAAACTGTTCACAGAACAATAATTGATGAGGGAGCCTCGACATGTATTATGTCAATGAGTTGCTGGAAAACTTTAGGATCTCCAACCTTGTCGCGATCTTCGACGACATTAAAAGCTTTCGACGGAAGGACTTATACCCCTTACGGTATCCTTAATAACTTAAAAGTTGAACTAGGAGGAAAAACAGTAGAAATTGATGTAGAAGTCATTGATGGAAATCTTGACTATAACATCCTACTGGGTAGACCATGGATTTATGCCATGGCAGCTGTCGTGTCGACTTATTTTAGGAAGATCGCATTCCCGTTTGAAGGAGGGATTACGATCGTCGACCAACAGAATTTCCTCCCTAATGGTTCGCAAGTTACAGGAAGCATTCCCATGATCCATGAGAGCAACCATTCAATTCAAGATATCGGAGTAGGATTATTGAAAGACCCCACAATGATGGGAACTTTCGCGCTACCACCTCCTTTTTATACAGGAAATGTACCGTTTGTAGCAACCTGCAACATGATATCTTCCACGAAGGTCAAAATGGATCATTCGATGGTTTTGCCCCCAAGCCCTTTAGAAATATTGTAGCAATCAATGTTTCAAGCATGGGAGGCGAGCCCAAATCAACGCTCGTCAAGCGTTTGGGTAGATAGGTCTAGAGAATATGGAACCCCATTAGATCCTTGGTCAAAAGTACATGGGACTGACGAAGGAATCTTAAAATCAATGATGATTGAGGGGGCACCATGGAATGATCACCACCATCGTTCCCTTCTTCCGGAATATGAAGAAGATACTCAAAGTGACCTTTATCACCCTTCAGTATTTGAATTCCTAACAAATACTGTAAATACGGTGGATTCCGAGCGAAACCTATCCAATATTGAAGAGACTATAGCCATAAATATCTCGACCAAAACAGATGTTGTAGAGAATATTTATGTCGGCAAAGGTTGTTCCCCTTCAGAACTGGAAATATATAACGCTCTTTTTCGCGAATTTAGAGATGTCTTCGCTTGGTCGTATGATGAAATGCCAGGCATTGACTCGAGTATCGTTGAACATGAAATTAAAATGTATCCTGATGTCAAACCAGTAAGACAACGGCTTCGGCAGGTGCACCCCAAGAAAGCCGCGGCCATTAAGGCGGAAGTTGAAAAACTCCTCCATGCTGGATTCATCTACCCGGTTCCTCTAACCGATTGGGTATCGAATATTGTCCCTGTTATGAAGAAACAGGGGACGATTAGAGTGTGTGTCGATTATAGGGATGTAAACCAAGCTTGTCCGAAAGACAACTACCCTACACCCTTCATCGACCAGATAATTGATGAATGCGCCGGATGTGAAATCTTTTCATTTATGGACGGATTTTCCGGGTATAATCAAATAAATATCTGCCCACAGGACCAGTCAAAGACTGCATTTATTTGTCCGTGGGGCACATTCGCTTATCGAAAATTACCCTTTGGTTTAAAGAACGCAGGGGCGACGTTTCAGAGGGCGATGAATTATGCCTTCCATGACATCAAGAACATCGTTCAACCTTATCTCGACGATCTTCTGGCTCATTCGCGAAAGCAGACTGATCATCCGCAGCATTTAAGAGCGATATTTCTACGTTGCCGACACTACAAGATAAGACTCAATCCGCACAAATGTGTGTTTTGCATCGGTTTTGGTCGTTTACTTGGCTTTGTAGTCTCTAAGGATGGGATTCGTCTCGACCCTTGTAAGGTTCAGGCAATCATTAATTTGTCTCCACCTTCGAATTTGCTTCAGATTCAGAAACTCCAAGGGAAAGCAAACTTTCTGAGGAGGTTCATTCCAAATTACGCAGAACTTGCTAAGGGTTATACTCGTCTTTTGAAAAAGGATGTACCTTTTGTCTGGAACCCAGGGGACATGCATCCTGGTCTGCTTTGGGCAGAGAAAACCTTGGGTATAGAGTAAATTTCCGTGGAAGAATATGACTAGTCCGTACCCCATCCGTCTAGGAAGAGGGGTTGTTCTGGAATAAGATTCTTTTGTCAAAGTTATGTGAGTGAAATAATCTGTTTTTCACCCGCCTTTGTCTATTTCGGTGGACATTGCCGAAGAAAGAGATTGATTTGCGGCAGCAAATAGAACCATCTTTGGGTAACCAGAAAGAGGCAAGCCTCACCCTTTAAAACAAATGTTTTATCGGATAAGTAGGGGCAGCCTTGAAATTGTATTTTATACCTGGGGGCATGCAAACCTTTTGGAGTGCAAGCAAAGAGCGGCTATTTATCTGTTTTTTGGATTAGTCGTTTCCTAACTTGCGTAAAGAAAGGATGTGGGGCAAAAGTCAAGATTCGCCAAATTAGGAGCATAGCTTCGTGAGATAAAGCTCCATAAAAAATAGCTATCTCACAGGAGACATTCTTATCTTACGACTGGTATAATCGAGCAGTTTTACCGCGGAATTTATGCTCGTTAAAAAATAGAAAAGCGAGATCCGAGCAGTTTTAACGCGGAATTCATGCTCGTTAAAAAATAAACATAAGCATTGAGCAGTGTTTTGGCGCATTCAAGCTCATTAAAAAATGAACCCATCTCGGTAAATAACCACTGTGATCGTAAATTTATTAGCCATAAAAGCCTTGGTCGTGTTTAAACCCGCCACCTCCATTTCATTTGGCCAATCGTTCACCTCCATATGATTGTTTACCCATTTTGAGGAACAGCTGCGAAGAGTGATTTCACTTAGCCATCCTTGTGACACTGCCATGATTGGAAAATTCCAACCTGTACCTGGAATCTGCTGCTATCCCGGTTTATCACTCGTTCCTCAAAAGACGAGTCTTCTTTGAGCTCTTTTCATCTGACTCGTAAAATATGAAAAGTTTGCCGAGTTTTGGCCTTCCAGCTCGTTAAAGTGACCGGAAGAGCTATCCCTCCTCTAGATTTTAATCTTTTTGGACCCGAGGGATTATTGCACAAAAAGGTCGAGCGCTTGTTTTATTCGGCTCGTTAAAGTTATCGAAAACTCATCCCTTCTGTATTGTTTTATACTTTTTCGGACTTAAGGGATTAGATGACGAAAAAGGAATTTTGGAGTTAACTTTCTGTACCTTTTCAGACTCTCTAAAAATGAAAAGGACCGAGTTTTCCTTGTCGTTAGACTCGTTAAAATGATTAAATAGCGACAAACTTGTCTTTAGACGAGAACGAGTTTCCCTATCGCTAGGCTCGTTAAAACATAGCGATGGGCTTGCCCGAAGGGCAGGTTATAGAACAAGCATATGTTATCCTCCTCAAGCTTGACAAAAATAAAGAGGTACTGGTTAGAAATGACTGGGGAAAAATTGGGAGAACCTCAAAGCTTTAATGGTAGCAAGTCGCTCTTGAACATGACACTTTGTCCTCCGTATCACATCGGGTTGGGTTGTTTCATTCACCGGTCTCATCACCATGGTCCTCGCCAAACCATCCACATTTGGGGTAATGCTACCGATCCATCACATCAGTGTCGCTATATGTTCAAGAGATGTTTTTCAGAAAGAGTCAACCGTGTCCCATCCACTGCCATACATTATCCTTCATCCACCCATGATCGCCACCCTGAATCATATTTCACAGATTGTTTTCGCCTCCATGGCGTGGTGTTCGACGCCAAGTCCTTTATTCACACCACGTGAATTGTACTGCAGTACCTTGAGGGTCATTGTCATTATTGGTGATTCCTCTCGTGTTTGTTAACGGTTTACATTATTGACCGGTAATCAAGCGATGTCTTTCCATGTTCGACTTCAGCGCAATTCTCACATGGATCGACTTGTACTTAGAGTGAAGATCGAACGAGTTTGAAGACCCCGGATCTAGTTTCATCCATCCGGGCTGTGATATATATTCAGGAAATATAAAGACATTTGATATGTACATCATTGCAGCAGATGATCATCCTACTCAAAGGATGATAATTTCAGCAAAGAATTATTAGTCTACCACCAGACGATCGTCTGTTCTATGTACCAAAATGAATTTATAAAGCTGAGCATGGGAATGCCCGCCTCAGCTAGATCATGAAAGCAGAATGAAAAATAATGTATTGTATTGTATTTTATTACAGGGCACCTCTCAGCAATTGAATGAACTTCGGATCCTCCTGATAAAGCATTTCACCCGATAAACGACCTCATACTTTAGGGGGCAACTGTTATAGACATTTTTGTGCCTAACAGCATGAAGCATGAAATGTCGATAATCTAAGGGATCCAAAGTCCCTAAACATGTTGTTCCTACCCCTAGAGGAACAAGGTCAGCAAACCGCAGCACTGAAAATCAGTTCTCCACCTGAAAACACTCAAAAACAAGCTATTTCTGGATCATGTCAGCTGCTCCACTGAGCATCTGCGCTGAATGTCAACTGCTCCACTCTGTACCTGCGCTGAATGTCAAAAGCAATGAAGGCTACCTGCGCTGGGCGAGATTGGCCAAGTGGCACAGTCATTCTGCAAGGTGTCAAATGCCCAGGAAGCTTCCAAAATGACACTTGGATCAAGGAATTCGCCTTGTGATGAGTAAGAGGATCTAGATCTCCAAGTGGAAGCAAGAAACTCCAAGTGGACTCAAGAACTGAAGTATAACTGAAGTGGGAGAGGACACTAGTCAGCTTCATGCCAGCCTCAAGCTGACTCATCCTCTCTCCAAAACTCCTATATATAGAGCTCTCTCATGAGGTCTAAGGAGGCTGGAATCTTGTGAATGTAAGGAAGTGCTGTTGGTTTGAGTATAGAACTATTGGGTGATTGCTTTGAAGGAGGTGAAGAGGAGATTTCTTTCTGCTGGGAGGTGTTGCTGGATTGGGCCTATTATGGTTGTAACACTCTCGGAACTTTACTTCTTCCATTAATAAAGTATTTGAGGTTCTTCTATATGCATGTGTCTTTGTGGCGTATTGATGCTTGTATATTTGATTTATTCTAATCCTTGAATCAATTATGGATGTATGCTTCTTGTAGTTTCCCTTTCTTGTGCTTTTGCAGGATCTTTGTGTAGCTGGGCCAGTGAAAGAGCAAGGAGTTGGAAGCAAGCAGCAAAGAGGAAAGATTGGATCAACCATTAGCGGAAGACAACGGTTAGTGGATCTCTTTCTCCCCTCTCTTACATCTCATAAAGAAGTAATCTTGAATAGCTTTGCATTCGGTTGTTGCTGAGGTACTATCACCCTTAGAGTGGGATAGGGTCATTCCGTATTGGATACTTTTCCCAACAACACTAGGTAATTTTCTCATTTGATCGGTAACTATGTTCAAAGAGATGGTGGTAGGTGATGCTACCTTTGGTATCATGTATAACTTATTTCCCAAAGAAATAACGATAATGTGAGGCCTAGACTCATACACAACATGACGCTTCCACAAGTATGGTTGGCCTAATAATACATCACAAAATTCAAGAGGAGCAACATCACACAATACCTCGTCTGTAAATGGCTTCATGCCATACGGAAGGCGACATTGTTGGCTGATGCGGAGATCTAGCCCTTTGTGAAGCCACCTGATGGTGTACAACTACGGGTGTGGGGTGGTCGACAGGCGCAACTGCTTCACAACCTCTATTGAAATGGGGTTCTTTTCACTCCCACTATCAACAATGAACTGCAATGAAGAACCCTTCACCCACATTAGTGAGTGGAAGAGTCGCTCCCCCTCCTCTAGATCTTCGGGCTCAACCTTCTGGATCTTGCTAGTGGAAATAGTGGCATTAGGCTCTGTATTGATAATCTTCTTTCCTTTGTCATTCGTCTTGTCAATTTATGACTTAGAGTCAAAACATGCAACTGATTCGGAAGCCTTCAGCTCAGTCACCAGTGACTGCTTGGCTCGACACTCACTTGTGTTGTGAGTGGTGATCTTATGCAACTCACACCATTTCCATATGTCCTTCCTTGTCTTCATGGTGTTGTTCTTTGCTTGTAGCTTCGACGGGTTGTCCTCGATCATCCCACCTTGGCTTTATCCTTTGTTCTGCGGTTTGGGGGTGCCTTTCCCTTGCTTCAGATTCACAGATCCAAATTATCTCTTCTTCTATTTAAATTTCTGCTAAATATTGATAGCATATTGATAGGTGACGCTAAGAGAGGAGATATCGAGGAACTCCATCTTGTTCTACATGTACTTGTGTAGACAGTCGCGATACTTGAGTACCAAATTCTGCTCATAATATTTGATAGCCAGTTTCGTGCAAAGGGTATGGAAAATATTTGTGAACTCTAATAAACCTTGGTCCCTTCATAGCCGCAGGGTGGTCCACTTTATGTATTTATCTTCATAGCTCCCAATAGGGTAATATTGTTCTTTGATGGTTCTCGGAAATAGTTCCAAGTGGGTGAAACTAAAAATAGTGAGGATTCCCTCTTGTCCTTTTGTTCAAAGTACGCTTCCCACTAGCTCTTGACATGTGGGGCGACTTTGAGGAGTGCAAAAGTAATATTTCCCTGATTAGAAAAGTCATGAATCGAAAAATATCCTTCCAACTGATCTAACCATCTATCTACAACGTCTGCATCTATTTGGCCTTCAAATATGGGAATGTCAAAGTTAACTTGTACGTTAAAAATAGTGGCGCCTCCAAAGTGGATGTTGGATGAAGATGCGTCACCTATGGGTAGCTGCCAAAGGATCCTGGTAAAGTTATCCATCATCGTGTTCCTCTGTCGCTCGAGGGATTCCTCAAGAAATATTTTGAAAGGATCTCCTGCCCCCTCAGCTTTCTTTTCTTTCGCCATGGGAGGCCATGAGGTTTGCTAGGCTAGTCTTGCAAAGGTTCAACCAGTCCAAGCCCTAACTCTTTATACCCTAACCTCATTGGGGACATGCAAAGAAAAATAGAGAAAGATAAGAACACTATGATACCAATGATATGAACTCATGCAGGAATGAAAAAAATACAAATATACACATAAATACATAGATGAAGAAAAAATAAAACTTCATTTCATTAATATCAAAGAAATGAAATATGCTTACATACAGAATGAAAATAAACTAGCTCGGGTGATGGTAGCTCATCTCTGAGAAGAGATGTGGTGGCTACATACCTCTGAACTATGTTACAATGAGGCTCAAGGGCCTTTTTATTACTGAACAAAAGGGGAAAACCATGAACAACCAAAGCCCTAACGTATGATCTCCGTTGGGTGCATACGATACCTTATTGGAAATATCTCTCAGAGTACTATAGTGTTTGCTATAGCGGTACTCAAAACAATGCCATTTAGGGGGTCAAAAAACTTCATAAATTTATGACCCGAAAAAACTGTTAAAAATAGTAAACACTACTATAATTAAGGAAACAGACAAAACTGAATGGACATCTAGGTGGAATAGGTGGGTGGACACCAATATCTTCCTCGATCAATCCTCCCCAAATTAGGAAATAATGGTCCCCATTGCATGTAGAGCCTTCATGAGGTGAGGAAATTTTTATTGAACTTAGTCCTTGGTGAACCACTTTCCCTAGTGAAGGATTTGGCCTGCTTTGACAACTCAATATAGATGGATCCTATGTTAGCGAGTGTTCTTAATCTGTGTGTCCATGATCCTTTTAGTTGGACCCTTCTCAAGGAAATTTGGGTTGAGATTTGTTGATGTCAGCTACTCTGCGATGTCAGATGTGTCAAACAATGGAGGAAAGTATGGTTGTAACTTGTCCACATTGAATACTGGGTGCATTCCAAGGAACGGTGGAATTCTGAGCTTGAAGAGATTGTCACCTAAATCCTTGGTGATGGTGTACGACCCATATCGAAGTGTGCCAATCTTTCGGTAGGGCCCAATGAGTGAGTCCTTCTGCAAATGTAATCAAACTTTGTCGCCCACCTCAAACTTGTGTAGAACTCGATGTTGATCATAATGCTGCTCATACTTAGCATTGGCTCTGTCCAATATGTCATGGAGCTACTCGAAGATGTGTCAAATGCACTCAATGAAGTTGTTAGCATAGTTAGCTTCAGACTATACTTGAGCCGAATCTACTTAAGTAACTGCAAATGGTATGGCCACATCAATGGGAAAGAGTGGACGAAATCCCAACCCCACTTGAAAGGGGCTGTGGCTAGTGGAGCTATGGAGAGTTCTGTTGTAGCTGTGTTGGACATAAGGGAGGCTTTATTCCCATGTGCATGGATGCTTCGATTTGTACATGCACAAAACCTGCACAATCATCCTGTTGACAACCTCTGTTTGGCCATCAATTTGGGGGTGGAAGGTCGTGGAATTAATGAGTTTGGTATCCAACATCGACCAGAGGCTTGACCAAAATGTACTCAAGAATATTCTGTCCTGATATGAGATATTGTAGGTTTTAACATCGTACAGAAATTACCTGCATACGAATTCTAAAACACAGAAAATAAACAATGCGAGAGCATAACACATAAAACACATATACACAGAGATTCTCCCTTGGATCCCAAAACCGGGACTACCAGCTTAATTTTTCATTATGTTTATTTCAATGTTATAATACATATTTACACATGCCAAAGCATCCAATACCATGGACCAAAAACCATCGCGTCCAAAAAACATGTGCGAAAATCATGCACAAAACCATAGGTGGGTCCACCCAACCTAACATAGGGTCCAAAACCAAAATTTTCCAGGGCGCTTCCTCGGACCCCATAAAGTGGGGTTACGGGTACACCTCAAACCCCCTGTGACCCCCCCCCCCCCCCCCCCCACTACATAATCAGTGCAACGAAGGGGGGCTCCGCCCCACCTCTAATCCCCTGGTTAACTATGTTGGCTAGACGTGGAAAGAATATAACACAACCCAACATTCTCCCACTTGTTGTTTTCTTTCCACAGGGGGCCACAAGAGAGCTTAGTCATTTTTCCAGCCCTGAAACGCCCATTGTCTCTCTACACCAAGAGAACTTCTCAGAGCTCACAGATTTTGTCAATGCATCTGCAGTATTCTTCAAAGTGTCCACCTTTACCAGCAACACGTTTTTGTCTTTTATCATATACCTCACAAAGTGATACTGAACATTAATGTGCTTTGTATTTGAATGATATGTGGAGTTCTTTGCCAAGAAAATTGCACTTTGGCTGTCACAGTGTTACCGGGAAAAGTGTCTATTCAGAATGACCCTATCCCACTAAGGTGTGACAGTTACCTTAGAAACAAACAGAGAAAACTACTTTCGTATTTCCTTTATGAATTAAGATAGAGGGGGATAGAAAGAACCGAGCTGTGTCTTGCGCTAATCCTTTGATCCAACCCCTCTCTTCTTTGACAGCTTCCAGCTACCTGCTTCCTTACTTTCCCAGCTTCAGCAAGTCCCTGTAAGATCACAGAAGAAGAAAACTACACAAAGACATGGATCTATATTCATAAAAAGCTTAGGATCAGATTTAAGATAAACATACAAATGTAACAAGCATCAATGATACACAAGCATGTAGGAGAAACTCAAATAGTTTTATTGACATAACAAGAAGATCTAGGAGGAGTTACAACTGATGATTCCTGATCCAGCATCAACCTCCCAGCAAAGAAGCCCCTCTTCACCTCCAACAAAGCATAAATCACCCAATACTCTGATATCTATCTCAAAACCAACAGCAATTCTTTGCAATGTACAAAATTCCAGCCTCTGGATCTCTGGGATAAGGGATCCATATATAGATGTATGCAAGGAGGATGAGTCAGCTTATGATTTGACTAGTGTCTTCTCTCTGTCATTTCTTGCTTCCACTTGGAGACTAAGAGCCTCTTACTCATCCTTGGTCGAATTCAGTGAGGCAAGTGTCATTGGAGAAGATTCTGGAAGCTTCCATTGTCTTTCCACCTCGCAGAATGGCACTGTAATTTGTCATTTCCCGCTCAACTCACCCTGATAGTGCATTTAGGTGCGTTGCAACGCACCTAGCTAGTGTATTTGGGTGCTATGCAACGCAACTAGCCAGTGGAGCAGCTGAAATGATCCTGATTTGACTGATTCTGAGCATTTTCTGGTGGAGAACTTCCGGGAGAAGCTATAATTTGTTGACCTTGTTCCTTTAGGGGTCGGAACAACACTTTTAGGGACTTAGGATCCCTTGGTTTATGGACATTTCATGCTTGGAGCTGCAAGGCACAAAAATGTCTATAACACACAGTCTATCCTTATAGCTCCATGTACTAACCCCATACTTGAACACAATCTCTACAACCAAACTGCTTCCTTGCTTGCCTGAGTGGCTGCCATGTATTCTGTCTCTGTAGTTGATAGTGCCACTACAAATTGTTTCTTACTCATCCAACTGACTGCACCTCCAAATAGGTTAAACACATACCCACTTGTAGATCTTCTCTGATCCAGATCTCCATCCCAGTCTGCATCAACAAAGCCACGAATATCCAAGATTCTTTCCAATCCTGATCTTCCTTGGTAGCACAAACTATAATCACTAGTGCCACACAAATACCTGAAAACCTACTTCACTGCTGTCTAGTGCTCCTTCCCTGGTTTTGACATAAAATTTCTCCATACTCCCACTACATGTGCAATGTATGGTCTAGTATAGACCATTGCATACATCAAGCTACTAACTGCACTTGCATATGGAACATGGGACATGTCCTCTTCCTCTTCTTGTGTCTTGGGACACTGTTCAGCAGATAACCTCACACCTACAGGAATAGGAACCTTCACTGGTTTACTATCCTGCATATTAAACCTCTATAGTTTTGTCTCGACATACTTCCTTTGGTTTAACCAGAGCTTCCTCTTTGCCCGATCTCTTTTAATTTCCATGCCCAAAATATAGTTTGCAGCACCAAGATCTTTCACGTAGAATTTATAGGACAATTGGGTCTTCAAATCCTAGATAATTTCTTTGTCATTTCCAACCAACAACATATCATCCACATACAAGACCAGATAAATAACACGGTCACCAATTAATTTAAAATACACACAGTGATCTACTTTGCTTCTAGTGAAGCCAAGTCCCTGTATAAATGTATCAAATTTTTGATACCACATCTTTGGTGACTGTTTTAACCCATACAGAGACTTCTTTAGCTTGCATACCAGTTCTTTCTTACCCTTCACTACAAAGCCTTCAGGTTTCTTCATGTATATTTCCTCTTCCAGATCCCCGTGAAGAAATGTTGTCTTCACATCCATCTGTTCTACCTCAAAATCAAAAGCAGCAGCAATAGATAAAAGTAACCTAATAGAGGTTACCTTGGCAATAGGAGAAAAAATATCACCAAAATCAATTCCTGACTCCTGGGAATAACCTTTTGCTACCAACTGAGCTTTGTATTTCTCCACCTTTCCTTCTGCATTTGTCTTCTTCTTGAACACCCATTTGCTGCCAATGGGTTTCCTTCCAGCCAACAACTCCACCAGATCCCAAGCCTCATTTTTGTGCAAAGATGCCATTTCATCAACCATGGCCTCTTTCCAAAGTTTTCTATCCTCTTGTTGGCATTACGATTCTGTTTTGGCTCTATGGTACAAGTGTTGTACTTGATGGCAACTCACTCAAGTGGCAAAACTCTATTTAGGCTCTTAAAATAATGGAAAATAAGAGGTTCGCAGGTGCATCATTCAAAAGGTGCGGACCCGCAGCTTCGCCATCCAGGGAGTGCGGACATACCTGCAGGTTCACCGTTCATAAGGTGCGGTCCCCCAGTTCACTCACTCCAATGCAGAGAAGCGCGCTCACGTGGGGTATCCTATGTTTGGCCCTTGGTTTTTAGCCCGTCTTTTACGATCTTATGGTTTTGGCCCATGGTATAGGATCTAATTTATTGAACCCCGGTTTGGATCCCTTGTATTGGTTTTGATGGTTTTGTCCCATGGTGTGGATAAGGGTTTGACTATAAAAAGGGGAAGGGTGAAAAACAGTGATCAAAGGCAGAAGAACTCCAAATAATCTATACATATTTGAAGAAGGACAACAACAATGCTATTTGAGCAAAGATGATGAACATTGGTTATGGCACTGGAGGTTGGGGCATCTAAGCTTTTCACAAATAAGGAAAGCATGCAAATACCAGGCAGTTCGTGGTCTTTCAGATATCAAAATTCCAGACAACACCATAGGAAAATCATGTCAGTTTGGTAAGCAAACCAGAATTAACTTCCCTAAGAAGGAAGGATCAGTCAGCAGGCCTCTTGAACTAGTCCATACAGATGTATGTGGTCCATTTAGGACAAGGTCACCTCGAGGAGAAGAATACTTTATATTATTCATTGACGACTTCTCCAGGATGGTTTGGTTGGAAATTATGAAACACAAGGACGAAGCATTCGAAAAATTCAAATCTTTCAAAGCCTTGGCTGAAAACGAATCAGATCAAAAAATTAAGTGCCTCAGGTCCGACAGAGGTGGGGAGTTTACCTCAAATGAATTTTTTGATTTCTGTGAAGAACATGGAATAAGAAGGGAATTCTCTACAGCCAGGACTCCTCAACAAAATGGAGTGGTGGAAAGGATGAACAGAACGGTCCAACAAATGGATCATGCTATGCTTGATGAATCTGGGACTCCTGCAACCTTCTAGGGTGAAGCGGCATTTGGTGCGGCTATTATCCTCAACAAAACAAATGTTCGAGTGAACAACACTCAAACTCCTCATGAGCTTTGGTATGGTGAGACTCCTTCGGTAAAGCATTTCAAAATTTTTGGGAGCAAATGCTATATCAAGAACACTGATGAACAGCTTGGCAAACTTGAACCTAGAGCAGATGAAGGCATTCTCCTAGGTTATTCTCCCCACAACAAAGCATATAAATGTTACAATAAAAGACTTGGAAGAGTTGTTGACAACATTGATGTAGTGCTTGATGAAAAAGGATACATCCCTAGGCAAGTAAATCACGAAAATATCGAAGAGGATGAAGACTACTCTCCAAATCAGACAAATGATGAAGAAGAACCTCAAGAGGCACCTGAGGAGCAAATAAGGATAGAAGAAGAGACTCCATCCAGGTACGTTCAAAAGAATAATCCAGAATCTCAGATTTTGGGGCAGAAAGAAGCAGGTGTACAAACAAGAAGAACAATTACAGAAGCCTCAAGCTATTTGGCATTGCTCTCCTCCACTGAACCACAAAATGTAAGAGAGGCATGCAAGGATGAATGTTGGGTCAAGGCGATGGATGAAGAACTTGAGCAGATCGAAAAGAACAACACTTGGGAGTTGGTTCCCAGACCAAAAGATAAGAATGTCATAGGGACAAAATGGATCTTCAAAAATAAGTTGAATGAAAATGGAGAAGTAATTAGAAACAAGGCCAGACTTGTGTGTAAAGGGTATGCTCAACAAGAAGGAATAGAATTCGAAGAAACTTTTGCTCCCGTTGCTATACTTGAGGCCATCCGAATGTTCCTTGCTCTCTCAAGCTTTCAGAAGTTCAAAGTTTTTCAAATGGACGTGAAATCAGCCTTTCTGAATGGGGACTTAGAAGAAGAAGTGTACATTGAGCAACCAGATGGTTTCAACCTTGGGAATGATCCAAATCTTGTATGTAGACTAAAGAAGGCTCTCTATGGTCTTAAACAGGCTCCAAGGGATTGGTACTACCGGTTGGACAAATATCTTCATCAACAAGGTTTTTCAAAGGGGTCAGCAGATAGCAATCTTTACATAAAAATTGAAAATGACAAATTACTAATACTTGTTGTGTATGTAGATGATATTATCTTTGGCAGAAATGAAGAAGCTATGAGTCAAAGCTTTGCCTTGGTAATGCAGAAAGAATTCGAAATGTCTTTGCTTGGAGAACTGACATATTTTCTTGGATTGCAAATCCAACAAAATGAAGGCGGGATCTTCTTGTCTCAAACCAAGTATCTCAAGAAGATTTTGAAGAAATATGGCATGGAATATGCAAAACCAGTATGTACCCCCATGGTCACAGGATGTAGCCTCAGTGCAAATGATGAATCAGAAGTAGTGCATCAACCAACCTACAGATCTATGAATGGAAGTCTACTTTATTTGATAGGTACCCGACCAGACATCATGCATGCAGTGGAAATAGTTGGAAGATTTCAGGCAAATCAAAGGAAACTCATCTTTAGGCAGTGAAGAGAATTTTCAAGTACCTTCAAGGAACTCAAAACTATGGCTTATGGTATTCTAGAGATACAGATCTCACACTTCATGCTTATACAGATGCAGATTGGGCTGGAAGCGTGGATGACAGGAAGAGCACAAGTGGTGGTGCATTCTTTATGGGTTCCAGATTAGTATCTTGGTTCAGCAAGAAACAGAGTTCGATTGCTTTATCTACAGCTGAAGCGGAATATGTGGCTGCTGCATCTTGTTGCTGGATGATGCAGACCTTGCAGAATTTTCAAATCACTTGTACTCCACCTATCTCCATCTTATGTGATAATACAAGTGCAATCAGCATTTCAAAGAACCCAGTCATGCATTCAAAGACCAAGCACATACCGATCAAGTATCATTTTCTCAGGGAACAAGTGCTTGAACAAAAGGTCAAGTTGGAGTATGTTCCTTCTAAGGAACAAGTTGTTGATATACTCACCAAACCATTGCCCAGGGAGACCTTTGAATACCTCAGGCAAAAGCTGGGGGTTGTTGATGTATCATCTTGTTTCTAATCATCTGTTTCAGAGATTGTTGGTTGTACGCGAGGTTCATATGGGGTATACGCATACATTTTCTGGCTTATGGATTGGTCGAAGATTGAATGGCACAAGTTCAGGGGGAGCACATATAATGCATTGTTGGCATTATGGTAGCACAGAAGGAGATCATGGATGCTGATCGAAATATTGCTGCAATATGTCTCTATCTCTTTCTCTTATCGTGTATGGTGGATTATGGTTTGTAGATCTGGTTTACTGTCAGGGGGAGCATGATTAAAGATTTAAGCATGGTCTCAGGGGGAGCATAACCCTTTGCCCTTGATGTCAAATGGGGAGAATGATGATGAGGATCTTGAGATTGCCATCAAGTCCAAAGGGGGAGATTGTTGGCATTATGATTCTGTTTTGGCTCTATGGTACAGGTGTTGTACTTGATGGCAACTCACTCAAGTGGCAAAACTCTATTCAGGCTTTTAAAATAATGGAAAATAAGAGGTTCGCAGGTGCATCGTTCAAAAGGTGCGGACCCGTAGGTTCGTCATCCAGGGAGTGCGGACATACCCGTAGGTTCACCGTTCATAAGGTGCGGTCCCCCAGTTCACTCACTCCAATGCAGAGAAGCACGCTCACGTGGGGTATCCTATGTTTGGCCCTTGGTTTTTAGCCCGTCTTTTACGATCCTATGGTTTTGGCCCGTGGTATAGGATCTAATTTATTGAACCCGGTTTGGATCGCTTGTATTGGTTTTGATGGTTTTGTCCCATGGTGTGGATAAGGGTTTGACTATAAAAAGGGGAAGAAGATCACTTGGCTGGTCACTTGTGAAAAATTGAATATCTTAAGATCTGAAATTTTGGGTGTATGGTCTTACAAAGCTAAGATCTAAATCTAGGAGAAATCTTAAGGCAAATCTATTGATAAGTCGTGAACTCTCGGGTGCATGATCAGATCTGTGGATCTGACTGACTGTGGCACATTGGAGGACTGTTAATTTGGCCCTAATCAGAGGTTCGCAGGCAATCCACGACGTAGGTGCGGGGGTACGCAGTGCAGGAGAAGACGCAGTGCGGGGGTACGCAGTGCATCAGAAGGCACAGTGCGAGGTACGCAGCGCAGAAGAAAGCAAAGTGCGGAGATACGCAGAGGCACAGAAGGAACAGTGCGGAGGTACGCGGTCTGACACACAGTGCAGTGCGTATCTGAGTTGAGGTACGCAGTTCAGCAGAAAGGGAAGTTGCGGTGGTACGCAGAGCAGCAGAAGGATACAGTGCGGATCTGCGCAGTTCAGGCACAGAAAGGCTGCGGATACCCGCAGGTTTATATTGGTGAAGTTGCGGACCTGTCTTGAAACATTTATTGGCTGTCTTTTATCTATTGTTGCAGAGTTCTGGGTTTAGATTTCTGGTATTACTTTTCTATTTAAAGCATTTTGAGTAGTTGGGTGATTCATTGGTTGTATAAGGAGATTGGGGATTTGCATGTACTTGATGATTATTTGATCTTCTTGGATCCAGTCTGAAAATTAATGAAATGTGGTCCTTAAAGAAGTAGAAGAGCAAAGGGGGTTGTAGCTCCCTTCCAGGAGAAACTGGAAAACGAGAGAGAGTTGTAGCTCTCTGTAGGTTGTAGCTTGCGTACTGGTAAAGGACTGCACCAGTGCAAAATCCTTGTAAAAGAAGTTTCTAAATTGAAAGAAGATAGAGACATATTGCAGCAGGTGGTTTTCACCCACATTGGGTTTCCACCTTATATCTGGTGTTCTTTGGTGTGCTTATCTATTTTTTCTGGTTCTTGTTCATTATTATATGGTACTGACATACAAATTAATGATAAATATCTGAAGAATAAATTAAAGTATAAATCTGGAAGGCATATTGAAAAGAGTTTGATAATACTGATTCCCCCCCCCTCTCAGTATTATTTCCAACACCTCTGAATCTACTACTTCCTTCACAGTTCTGGGATATAGTCAGTAATAAATAAAGCAAAATTTGAATAGAAAGCAGATGGACTATACCTTTCTGGCTGCCTTCTTTCTCAAACTGATCTTCTCACACCTGGAGTTTGTGGCTCTTCATCTTCTGATTCCTCCTCTGCTGTAGAGTTTGATTCTTCCTCCTTAAGCTCAAACTCTATCTTCTCAGATTCCTTTGGTTGGACTTCATGTTTAATAACATCTTTTACCTCTCTGAACACCACATCTCGGCTGTACACAACCTTTCGTGTGACTGGGTTCCAAAGCTTATAACCCTTTAAACCATCCTTATACCCAATAAAGATGCACTTTTCAGATTTACTATCCAACTTGGTTCGTTTCTCCTTTGGAACATGTACATATGCATCACATCCAAATACCCTCAAATGTGAAAGAGAGGGTTTCTTACCAGTCCATACCTCTTGTGGAGTCTTATCCTCCAACGTTGATGAAGGTGACCTGTTGACCAGGTAACATGTAGTATCCACTGCCTCTGCCAAAAATTCCTGTCCTAACCCGGCACCACTGAGCATGCTTCTTGCCCTTTCCATCAACGTTTTGTTCATTCTCTCTGCAACTCCATTTTGTTGAGGTGTATATGGAGTAGTCTTCTGTCATGCTATACCACACTTCTTACAGAATTCTTCAAATTCCTTGCTATAAATCTCTCCACCATTATTTGTCCTCAGCTCCTTCATCTTCTTCTCTGTCTGATTTTCCATGAGAGCCTTAAATTCTTTAAACTTGTCAAAGGCTTCAGATTTCTTCTTAAGGAAATATATCCATGTATTCCTTGAGAAGCCATCTATAAATGATACATAGCACACAGACTTACCTAGTCATGGAACCTTCACAGGTCCAAACACATCACTGTTCACAAGTTCTAATATTTGTTTTGCCCTCTTACTACTAGAGGGGAAACTCACCTGATTTTGCTTCCCATATACACAATTTTTACAGAAATCAAAATCCAGAGAGCTATTACTCATACCTTTACCATGAAGTATTCAAAGGCCCTTCTCTCTAATATGTCCAAGCTTTTGATGCCACAAGATGGTCTTCTCTCAAGAGACCACTAGATTTTCTGCTCCACTTTCAGGAAACACAGAACCGTTGCACTCATCAATAATAGTTCTACCTTGCAGCTTGTACAGAGTTCCAATTCAAACTCCCCGCATCAATACCAGTGCTCCCCGAACGATTTTGTAGGTATCCTTCTCGAAAACTGTTTTTACACCCGCATTATCCAACTTGCTTACAGAAATAAGATTTCTAGCCAATGCAAGAATATGCAGAACTCCCGGAAGTGTTCGAACCCTTCCACCTTGCAACTTCAACTTTACTTTTCCGTGACCAATGATTCTAGCCTTCCTATCATCCCCTAAGAAGACATCACCACCATCGTATTTCTCATACTTGCAGAACCACTCTCTATGGGGAGTGAAGTGAAAGGATGCACCTGAGCCAATCAACCATGCCTCATGATCTACATGTGTACTTGAAGAAGCCAAGTACACATCCCCACCTTCATCTAAGGTGGTTTTCGACTCTACAGAGGGAGCATCATCAGATCCCTTTCCTTTATTAGGAGCTTTATATTTACAGTCCCTTTTGTAGTCCTCTTCCTTTCCACATTTTCAGAACACCACCTTTACAGGTTTTCCTGGAGATTTAGAACTCCCTCTAGATTTAGATCTCCCACTTGATTACTTATTTTTGTTTCTGTTCTGGGACCGTCCTCGTATAGACAAGGCATCACCATTCTGGCTCTCCATATTTTTCCGTCTCATCTCCTCCATCAGCAAGGATGAGACTATTTCATCAAACTGCAAGGCAGTTGCATTGCTACCTATTGCAATAACTAGACTATCCCACGAATCTGGTAGAGAAGACAACAAACTGATGCACTTATCTTCATCTGAAATTTTAATATCAACAAATGCTAACTGACTTACCATAGTATTAAATGTGTTCAAATGCTCTGTTACCGAGTTTCCATCTTTCATCCTCAGGTTATATAGCTTTTTTCGCAGCAACAGTTTATTAACCAAAGACTTAGATTGGTACAAAGTTCCTAACTTGTCCCATAAAGCCTTCGCCATAGCTTCGCATGATACATTCAACAATACTGAATCTGAGACACACATTCATATTGTGCTCTTTGCCTTCCAATCCAACTTCTTCCATTCTTCATCAGACACTCCCGTTGTTTTAGTACCCGGATCTACCATGATCCACTGATCTTTATCCACCAACAGATCCTCCATCTTGAGTTTCCACAACTCAAAACTATGACCATTAAATTTCTCGATCTCTATCTTTCCACTGCTCGCCATCTTCTTTCACCACCAGAATCGATCTCGCAGATCTCTCACTGAACAGGGTCTACCACAAGCCCAAGCGAAACCTCTCAGCAACAAAGGCATCCCCTTGAAGCCAAAACAGATCTGATACCAAATGTAGGTTTTAACCTCGTACAAAAATTACCTGCATACAAATTCTAAAACACAAAAAATAAATAATGCGAGAGCATAACACATAAAACACATATGCACAGAGATTTTCCCCTGGATCCCAAAACCGGGACTACCAGCTTGATTTTTCATTATGTTCCTTTCAATGTTATAATACATATTTATACATGCTGAAGCATCCAATACCATGGACCGAAAACCATCACATCCAATACCATGGACCGAAAACCATCACGTCCAATACCATGGACTGAAAACCATCACGTCCAAAAAACATGTGCGAAAATCATGCACAAAACCATAGGTGGGTCCACCCAACCTAGCATAAAGACCCCATAAAGTGGGGTTACAGGTACACCTCAAACCCCTTGTGAGCCCCCCCTCCCCTGACTACACAATCGGGGCAACGAAGGGAGGCTCCGCCCCCCCTCTAACCCGCTGGTTAACTACGTTGGCTAGTCGTGGAAAGAATATAACACAACCCAACAGATAATGGACTATGGGATCCCAAAATGTACCCACACTCATTCAAAGAAGAGCTTAACAGTGGCTTCTGCTATGATACTCTTCTTGAACGATGCATGAATGGCCATCATAGATAATCTATCGACAACCATGAACATGAAGTATTTGTCATACTTAGTAGAATGAAATATCAATATGTAAGTCATGGAGATGGATTCCCAAGGTTGACTAGGAGTAGGAAGAGGAGTATATAGCCCTTGTTTCCTTATTTTTGGTTTGGCAATGACACACGCCGTGCATGATATAATGTTCTTCCCAACATCTTGTTGAAGGTTCACCCAATAAAAATACTTCTTTAGCATTGCCACTGTTTTCTCTACCCCAAAGTGTCTAGCGACCTGACTGTAGTGTGCTTCCCAAATCATCTTGAAGTGCTTGCCTGTAGGAACACAGAGGTGTACCACATTGCATAATAGTGCACCTTGGAGATGAAAATATGGAACTTGTTTTCCTTCCAGGAGAATCTAGTAGGTATTTCCAAATTGTGGATCTCTCTAGTAAAGATGCGGCCACCCGAAGTCTCATGTCCACAAGAGTCGAGCACAGTGATCAACTCCATGACCGGTGGTCAGTTGAGACAATCTGAAATATTATTAGTGTTGCCCTTTTTGTACTTGATGTTCAAATAGAATTGTTGCAGATATGTGGACCATTTCTGATGGCGACCGTTCTGCAACTTCCCTTGTGTCTGTATGAACTTCAGAGGTCAGTAATTTGTGTGGACGATTGTTTCATTCCCAAAAATGTAATGCTTCCAATGTCAGTAGGCATGCACAATAGAGTAAATCTCTTTGTCATAAGTGAGATAATTTCTAACTGTATCTAAAAGTGTCTTACTGTGATATGCCACCAAATGCCCCTTCTGGGTAAGAACAGCACCAAAAGCATAGTCGGAGTCTCAATTTCAAATGGTCATTGCAAGTCTGGTAACGTGAGAACTGGTGTAGAGCAAAGGTGATGCTTCAACTTGAAAAATTCCTTATGTTGGGATTTAGACGAAAAGAACTTTTCTTTTGCTATGCCCTTGTTGACTTGACTCAAATGCCAAGTGATATGATAGAATCCTAACATGAACCTGCAATAGAAATTAGCAAGACCCAGAAAGTTGCGGAGCTCTGTTAGAGTGGTTGGGGATGGCCAATCTCAAATATATTGTATCTTGGCTAGGTCCACATGCACACCCTACTCATTAATGATGTACCCCAAATATTGAATGCATGCCATACCAAAAGTGCATTTCTCCAGCACACAATTTGTGTTGTCGTAGGGTTTGATGGACCTGTCGGATATGGTATATGTGCTCGTCCCAAGTCTGACTAAAGATCAAGATGTTATACAGGTATGCTACCATGAATGAGTTGGTAAAGGCCATATGATATCATCCATCAGCCACATGAAGGTCGCGGGGGATTCGTTAACCCGAAAGGCATGATAAACCATTTAAGAAGACCCTCCTTTGATTTGAAGGCAGCCTTCCACACTTCGGAGGGTTCAATTGGTACCTGGAATTCAAGTCAATCTTGCTGAAATATTTTTCCCCGTTGAGTTGGTCCAAAAGGTCATCTCGGATAGTGATCTTATTCAACACACGATAGTCAATACAAAGTCTCCAGTTGCAATCTTTCTTCTATACCAACATGATCAGGTTTCCATAGGGTGATGAACTTTTCCTAATGTGCCCATTCTGCAACAGATCTTGAATTTTCCTCTTAATTTCATCGTTCTCCAGAATAGAGCATCGATAGATCAGCCTATTGGGTAGTGATGCACCTGAGGTTAGATCAATGGAGTGCTTTAGATGACATTGTAGGGGTACCCCTATGGGTGAGGTGAATATTCCCCATACTCTTTCACAACCTTGTCCATTTGTTGCTGCTGTGCAGAGGAGCCCTGTCTGGAGGTTGTGGATGTGGCCATAGTATTCTTCTTGCCCCGAGGATGAATCATAAGAAAGACAAATTTCCCAGTTTGTGAAATGATTTTACTGCATTGCTTCACAGAGATCAAAGAGATGGTGGTAGGTAGTGCAACCTCTGGTATCTTGTATAACTTATTTCCCAAAGAAATAACCATAGTGTAAGGCCTAGACTCATACACATCATGACGCTTCCACAAGTATGGTAGGCATAATAATACATCACAAAATTCAAGAGGAACATCACACAGTACCTCATCTGTGAAGGGCTTGATTGGTTAGGGAAGGTGACACTGTTAGATGATGCAGAAATATCATCCTTACTAAAGCCACTCGATGGTGTATGACTATAGGTGTGGTGTGGTCAGTAGGACCATCCGCTTCATGACCTTTGCCAAAATGAGGTTATTTGTCTCCCACTATCGATAACGAACTACAGTGGAGAACCCTTCACCCACATCTCTGAGTGGAAGATTTGCTTCCCTTACTCTGGATCTTTAGGCTCAACCTTCTAGATATTAGTAGTGGCAATGGTGGCACAATGTTCTGCATTGATAATTTTCTTCCCTCTTTCATTCCCCTTTTTGGTTTCTGACTCAAAGTCAGAACATGAATCTGATTCAAAGGCCTTCATCTCGACCACCAGTGACTTCTTGGCTCAACACTCACTTGTGTTGTCACTCAGACTCTTATGGATCTCACACCATTTTCTTGTGTCCTTATTTCTCTTCGTGGTGTTTTCTTTTCTTGTGGAAATGGTGGGTTTTCCTGGTTCACTGTGCCTTGCTTTTGTCCTTTGTTTTGTGGTCTGGGGGCACCTTTCCCTTGCTCCAGATTCACAGATCCAAAGTCTCACTTCTTCTGTTTAAATTTCTGTTTGAGCTTGACAACCTATCGATAGGTGGTGCAAGAGAGGAGATGTCCAGGAACTCCATCTCATCCTAGATGTACTTATGTAGACAATTGCGATACTTGAGTACCAAATTTATTTCAGAATCCTTGATACCCAGCTTCATGTGAAGTGTATGGAAAATATTTGTGAACTCTCACACATCTTGGTCCCTTACCTTCCACAACGTGGTCCACTTTATGTATTTATTTTAATAGCTCTCGATAGGGTAAATTGTTCCTTTATGGTGTCTTGGAACAAATTCCAAGTGGGTGTGGCTGAGAACAATGAGGATCCCCTCTCGTCCTTTTGTTCGCAGTAGATTTCCCACCATTCCTTCACATGTGGGGTGACTTTGAGGAGTGAAAAAGTAACCTTTTATCGATTGGAAATGTCATGAATAAAAAAATATCCTTCCAACAGATTTAACCATCTATCTATGGGAATGTCAAATCTAACTTGTACCTTAAAAAGAGTGGTGCCTCTAGAGTGGCTATTGGATGAAGATGCATTGCCTGTGAGTAGCCAAAAAAGGATCTAGGCTAAGTTATCCATCATTGCATTCCTCTGTCACTCGAGGGATTCCTCGAGAAATATTTTGAAAGGATATCATGTCCCCTGGTCTTCATTTTCTTTTGTCACGGCATGTCATCCGGGTTTGTGAGGCTGGTCTTGTAAAGGTTCAACCAGTTCGAGTGCTAACTCCTTATACCCAGACCTCATTAGGGACATGCAAAGAAAAATAGAGAAAGAGCGGAAAACTCTGATACTTCTGATCAAGACTTATGCAGGAACACAAAAAAATATGGACATACACATAAACATAGAGATGCAACAAAAATAAAACTTAATTTCATTAATATCAAAGAACTAAAATATGCTTACATACAAAATGGAAATAAACTATCTTGGGTGATGGTAGCTTATCTTTGAGAAGCGATGTGGTGACAACATGCCTATGAACTATGTTAAAATGAGGCTCAAGGACCTTTTAATATTGAAAAATAAGGGAAAGTTCTAAACCATCAAAACCCTAACCCCAAGAGATGAAACACCAAGAGTTTGTGGGCCCCGTTGGGGTTAGTTGGGCAACCAACTTCCCGGTGTCATAACTTGATCATATGATATTTGTTTGGTGCATAAGATACCTCGTTGGAAAGATATCTTCAAGTAATATAGGATTTTCTGAAGTCTTGTCCCAATATGGGCCTACTGCATACCTAAAAAAACATTGTTTACCAGGTCAAAACATAGTCGGAAGTCCAAGACATGAAAAACTACTAAAAATAGTAAATGCTACTATAATTAAGGAAACAGATAAAACTAACTGGAGTTTTAGGTGGAATAGGTGGGTGGTCACCAATATCCACCTAGATTAGTGCTCCCCCCCTTAGGAAGAAATGGTCCCCATTGAGTGCAGAGCCTCCATGAGGTGAATAAATTTCTGTTGAATTTGGTCCCTAGTGAACCACTTGCCCTAGTGAAGGAGTTGACTTGCTTTGACAACTTGATATAGCTAGATCCTTTGCTAGAGAGTGTTCTTAATCTGTGTGTCCATGATCATGTTAGTTGTGGCCCACTCAATGTAATTTGGGTTGAGCTCTTTTAGTGTTAGTTGCTATACAACGTCGGATGTGTCCAACAATGGAGGAAAGTATGGTCGCAACCGATCCACATTGAATACTATGTGAAGACCAAGGAATGGTGGAATGCTAAGCTTAAAGGAATTGACCCCTACAACCTTGGTCATGGTGTACAACCCATATTGGAGTGGGAAAAGCTTGCAATGGGCCCCAACAAGGTGCTTGTTCTACAAATGTAACCAAAATTGTTACAAAGCTGGAACTTTTGTGGCATTCGATGCTGATCATGGCATTGCTTCTAATTAGCATTGGATTTCTCCAATATTTCATGGACTTATTGGTGGATGTGTTGAATGTGCTCAATGAAGTTATTAGCCCGGTTAGCTTTGGACTAATCTGAATCTATTTTAGTAGGTACAAATCATATGGCCACATCAATGGGACAAAGTAGCTGGAATCCGAACCCCACCTAAAAGGGGCTATGCCCACTGGAGATATTGAGAGATCTGCTATAATTGTGCTGCACATAGGAGAGGATTTCATCCCATGTGCGTGGATTTTTTGAGTTGTACATGTGCAATATGTACACGATCATCCTGCTGATGAATTTTGTTTGGTCATCCATTTTAGGGTGGAAGGTCGTGGACTTAGTGAGCTTGGTATCTATTATCGACGAGAAGCTTGACCAAAATGTACTCAAGAATCTACTACCCCGATTTGAGATAATGGACTGTGGAATCCCAAAATATACCCAAACTCATTGAAATAAGAGCTTAACAGTTGCTTTTGTTGTGATACTCTTCTTGTAGGCTACCAGAATGGCCATCTTAGAGAATTTGTCGACGACCATGAACATGCAGTCATTTCCATGCTTAGTAGAAGGAAGGACCGACATGTAATCCATGGAGATGGATTCCCAAGGCCGACTAAGAGTAGGAAAAAGAGTATATAGGCATTTCTTCTTGATTATTAGTTTGGAAATGGCATAGGTAGTGTAGGATATGATGTTATTCCCAACATCCTATTGAAGGTTTGACCAATAAAAATACTTCTGCAACACTGCCACTATTTTCTCTACCCCGAAGTGTCCAAAGACCTGACTATAGTGTGCTTCCTAAATCATATTGGCACGCTTTCTTGTAGGAACACAAAGGTGTCCCTTGTGGCATAACGGTGCACCCTAGAGGTGAAAATCTAGAACTTTCTTGCCTTCCAAGAGCATCTGGTAGGTGTTTCAGAATTCTGGATCGCTCTTGTAAAGATGGAGCCACCCCAAAGTATCGTGTTCGCAAGAGTCGAGCATAGTGGTCAACGCCATGACTAGTGGTTAACTAAGATACTTTGCAACATTATTGGTGATGCCTTTTTTCTACTTGACGTTCAAATGGAAATGTTGTAGATATGTCAGCCATTTTTGATGGCAATAGTTCTTCAACTTCCCTTGTGTTTTTATGAAATACAGGGGATGGTGATCTGTGTGGATGACCATTTCCTTCCCCAAAAAGCAATTCTTCCATTCTCAGCGGGCCTGCACAATAGAATAAATCTCTTTATCCCAAGTGGGATACTTTCAGACTGTATCTGAAAGTGTCTCAGTGTGATATGCCACTGATGCCCCTGCTAGGTAAGAACTTCACCAATAACATAGTCGAAGGCGTCTATCTCAATTTCAAATTGTTGTTGTAGGTATGGTAATGTGAGAAATGTTTCAGAGCAGAGGTAATGCTTCAAATCGACAAATGCCTTTTGTTGGGATTCATACGAAAAGAAGTTTCCTTTCACTCTGCCCTTGGTGACTTGACTCAAAGGCCAAGTGATATGAGAGAATCCCAATATGAACCTGCGCTAGAAATTGGCAAGACCTAGAAAGCTGCAGAGCCTTGTTAGAGTGGTTGTCGCTGGCCAATGTTAAATAACTTGTATCTTGGCTAGGTCCACATGAACACCCTGCTCACAGATATTGAACCTTGGTTATACCAAAAGTGCATTTCTCCCAATTGGTACAAAAATTGTGTTGTCACGGGGTTTGGAGGACCTGTTGGATATGATGTATGTGCTCTTACCAACTTCAGTTGAAGATCAGGATGTCGTCCAGGTACACTACCACAAATGAGTTGGTAAAGGGATGCAAGATGTCATCCATCAGTCACATGAAGGTTGTAGGGGCATTCATCAACCCGAAAGGCATGACCAACCATTTGAAAAGGCCTTCCTTTGATTTGAAGGAAGTCTTCCACACATCGAAGGGTTCAATTCGTACCTAGTGGTACCGGGACATCAAGTCAATCTTGCTGAAATATTTGTCTCCGTTGAGCTGGTCCAAAAGGTCATCAATCCATGGGATTAGATACCTATACTAGACAGTGATATTATTCATCACTTGATAGTCAATACAGAGTCTCCAGGTGCCATATTTCTTCTCTACCAACATGATCGGGCTTCCATAGGGTGATGAACTTAGCATGATGTGTCATTTTTGCAATAACTCATGAATCTACCTCTTAATTTCATCATTCTCCAGAACAGAGCATCAATAGATCACTTTGTTGGGTAGCAACGCGCTTGGGATCAGATCAATGGAGTGCTTGACCTCATAGTGTAGGGGTACCCCTGTGGGTGAGGTGAAGATGTCCTTGTACTATTCCATGACCTTGTTTGTTTGCTGTTACCATGCAGAGGAGCCCTATCTAGAGGTTGTGGATGTGGCCACAATTTCTTTCCCTGAGGATGAATCATAAGGAAGACAAATTTCCTGGTATGAGAAATGATCTTACTGCATTGCTTCACAAAGATCAAAGAGATGGGAGTAGGCGGTGCTACCTTTAGTATTTTGTATAAGTTATTTCCCAAATAATTAACGATAATGAAAGGCCTAGAGTCATACACAACATGAAATTTCCACAAGTATGGTTGGTCTAATAATACATCACAAACCTCAAGAGGAGAAACATCACATAGTACCTCATCTATGAAGGGCTTGATGCTATAGGGAAGGCAACATTTTTGGTTGACATAGAGATCTCACCCTTGGTGAAGCCAACATATGGTGTATGGGTGCAGGTCTGGTGTGGTCAGTAGGCCCAACTGATTCATGACCTCTATTGAAATGAGGTTCTTTGGGCTCCCATTATTGATAATGAATTGTAGCAGAGAGCCCTTCACCCGCATCTGTGAGTGGAAGAATCACAATAGTGGCACTAGGCTTCACATTGATAATCTGCTTCCCTTTTCCAATCCCCTTGTTTTTTTTTGACTCAGAGTCAGAACATTCATCTTATTCAAAAGATTTCAACTTCTTCGTTGGCGACTACTTGACTTGACACTCACTTGTCTTGTGAGTGGGGCTCTTATGGAACTCACACCATTGCCTTCTGTCCTTGTTTATCTTCATGGTGTTTTTCTTTTCTTACATATTTGGCAGGTTGTCCCGGGTCGCCTCGCCTTCAATTTTTCCTTTGTTGTGCATTTTTGGAGCGCCTTTCCCTCCCTTCGGATTCACAGATCTAAAGTATTTGATTTGAATTTCTACTTGATCTTGATAGCAGATCGATAGGCAACACCAAGCGAGGATATGTCCAAGAAATCCATCTCATCCTAGATGTACTTGTGTAGATAGCCATTGTACTTGTGTACCAAATTCTGCTTAGAATCCTTGATACCCAGCTTCATGCAAAGGGTATGGAAAATATTTGTGAACTCTAACACATCTTGGTCCCTTCCCTTCCATAGCATGGTCCAATTTATGTATTTATCTTCATAGATCCTAACATGATAATAGTTTTCCTTGATGGCATCTTGGAAATAATTCCATGTGGGTGGGACTAAAAATAGTGAGGATTCCCTCTCGTCCTTTTGTTCATAGTAGGTTTCACACTAATCCTTGACATGTGGGGCAGTTTTGAGGAGTGAAAAAGTAATCTTCTTCCGATTGGAGAATTAATGAACCAAAAAATATCCTTCCAACATATTTAAACATCTATCTATGATGTCTGCATCTATCTGGCCTTCAAATATGGGAATGTAAAACATAACTTGTACCTCAAAAGGAGTGGCACCTCTAGAGTGGTTGTTGGATGAAGATGTGTTGCCTCTAGAGTGGTTGTTGGATGAAGATGTGTCGCCTGTAGTTAGCCGGATCTGGGCAAAGTAATCCATCATCGCATTCCTTTGCCGCTCGAGGGATTCCTCGAGAAATATTTTGTTAGGATGTCCTACCCCCTCATATTTATTTTCTTCCAACATGGGAGGTCTTCGGGGCTTGTGAGGCTGGTCTTGCAAAGGTTTAACCAGTTCGAGCCCTAACTCCTTAAAGCATGACCTCGTTGGGGACATGCAAAGAAAAATAGAGAAAGAGAAGACTACTTTGATACCATTGATCCAAATATATGTAGGAATGCAAAAAATATAGATATAAAAATAAACACAGAGATGTAACAAAAATAAAACTTATTTACATTAATATCAAATAACTAAAATATGCTTACATACAAAATGGAAATAAACTAGCTCAGGCGATGGTAGCTTATCTCTGAGAAGAGATGTGGCAGTTGCATGCCACTGAACTGTGTTAAAATGAGGCTCAAGGGCCTTTTTATTATTGAACAATAAGGGAAAACCCTAAACAACCAAAATCCTAATCCCAGAAGATGAAACAATAAGAGTTCGTGGGCCACGTTAAGGTTAGTTGGGAAACAAACTTCCCGAGGTTGTAACTTGGTCATATGATATCCGTTTGGTGCGTACGATACTTCATTGGAAATATCTCTTTGAGTACTCAGGATTTTCCTTAGGCCTTTCCCACTAGCCATAGGCCTACTACAGACCTCAAAAAACGTCGTTTAGGGGGTCAAAACAACTCCAAAAGTTTAAGACCTGAAAAAATACTAAAAATAATAAATGCTGATATAATTAAGGAAACAGACAAAACTGACTAGAGTTCTAGGTTGAATAGGTGGGTGGCCACCAATATCCACCTGCATTAGTCCTCCCCCCTTAGGAAGCAATGGTCCCCATTTCTTGAAGAGCCTCCATGAGGTGAGGAAATTTCTATTGAACCTGGTCCTTGGTGAACCACTTGCCCTAGTAAAGGAGTTGGATTGCTTTGAAAACTCGATATAGCTGGATAATTTGTTGATGTTTGTTCTTAATATGTGTGTCCATGATCCTATAAGTTATAGCCGACTCAATGCAATTTTTGTTGAGCTATGTTGGTGTAAAATGCTATGCGACGTCAGATGTGTTCAACAATGGAGGAAAGTATGGTTGCAACTGGTCCACATTGAATACTGGGTGTAGAAAAACAAATGGTGGAATGTTGAGCTCAAAGGCATTGTCCCTTACTACCTTGGTGATGGTATACAACCCATATCGGAGTGAGCAAAGCTTGCAGTGGGGCCCAACGAAGCACTCTTTCTCTAAATGTAACCAAGATTTTTCACCCACCTAGAACTTGTGTGGCACTCATGCTAATCATGATGCTTCTTGTGCTTAGCATTGGATCTGTCCAATATGTCATGGACCTACTGGTGGATGTGTTGAATGCCCTCAATGAAGTTGTTAGCCTGGTTAGCTTCAGATTGGACATGAGTTGAATTTACTTAAGTAGCTGCAAATGGTATGACCACATAAATGAGACAAAGTGGATGGAATCCCAACCCCACTTGAAAGGGGCTATGGCCAGTGGAGCTATGGAGAGATATTTTATATTTGTGTTGGACATAGGGTAGGATTTCATACCATGTGTGTGGATGCTTTGAGTTGTACATGCGCAAAATGTGCATGATCATCCCGTTGATGACCTATGTTTGGCCATCAGTTTGGGGGTGGAAGGTCGTGGACTTAGTGAGCTTGCTATCTAGCATCGACCATAGGTGTGACAAAAATGTACTAAAAAATATGCTATCACGATCTGAGATAATGAACTGTGGGATCCCAAAGTGTACCCAAACTAATTCAAAGAAGAGATTAGAAGTGGATTTTGTTGTGATACTCTTCTTGCAGGCTACCACAATGGCCACCTTAGAGAATTTTTCGATGACCATGAACACATAGTCATTGCCATGCTTAGTAGAAGGAATGCCCAACATGCAATCCATGGAGAGGGATTCCCAAGGCTGAATAGGGTAGGAAAATTAGTATATAGACCTTGATTCATGATTGTTGTTTTGGAAATGGTGGAGGGAGTGTAGGATTTGGTGTTCTTCGCAACATCTTATTGAAGGTCTAGCCAATAAAAATACTTCTGCAGCACCGGGTCCAATGACCTGATTGTAGTGTGCTTCCCAAATAATCTTGGCAGGCTTGCTTGTAGGAACACAAAGGTGTCCCATGTGGCATAATAGTGCACCCTAGAGGTGAAAATCTAAAACTTTCTTGACTTCCGAGAGCATCAGGTAGGTGTTTCTCAATTTTGGATCTCTCTTGTAAATATGCGGCCACCTAAAAGTCTCAAGTCCATAAGAGTCGAGCACAGTGATCAGCGCCATGACCAGTGGTCGACTGAGATAGTCTAAAACATTATTGGTTCTACCCTTTTTATACTAGATGTTCAAATGAAACTGTTGCATATATGTGGACCATTTCTGATGGTGATCGTTCTGCAACTTCCCTTGTTTCTGTATGAACTCTAGGGGTTGGTGATCTGTGTAGATGATGATTTCCTTCCCTAAAATTCAATGCTTCCATTGTTGGTAGGCCTACACAATATAATGCATCTCTTTTTCATAAGTGGGATACTTTTGAATTGTATCTGAAATTGTCTCACTGTGATATGCCACCGAATGCCCCTATTGGGTAAGAACTGCACCAATAACATAGTCGAAGGCGTCTATCTCAATTTCAAATCATTGTTTCATGTCTGGTAATGTGAGCACTGGTGCAGAGTAGAGGCAATGCTTCAACTCAACAAATGCATTCTGGTGCGATTTAGACTAAAAGAAATTTTCTTTCGCTCCACCCTTGGTGACTTGACTCAAAGGCCAAGTGATATAAAAGAACCCCAACACGAACTTGTGATAGAAATTGGCTAGACCTGAAAAGATGTGGGTCTATATTAGAATGGTTGTGGCTGACAAATATCGAATAACTTGAACCTTAATTAGGTCCACATGAACATCCTGCTCGTTAATGATGTACCCAATATATTGAACTTGGGTCATACCAAAATTGCATTTCTCCCACTTGGCACACAAATTATGTTGACGTAGGGTTTGGAGGCCCTGTTAGATATGGTGTATGTGATCTTCCCAACTCTGGCTAAAGATCAGGATGTCGTTTAGGTACAGTACCATGAACAAGTTGGTAAAGGTCCACAAGATGTCATCCATCAGCCACATGAAGGTTGTGGGGGATTTCGTCATCCAGAAAGGCATGACCAACCATTCGAAAATGCCCTCCTTTGATTTGAAAATAACCTTCCACACATCAGAGGGTCCAATTTGTACCTGGTGGTACCCAAAATTCAAGTCAATATTGTTGAAATATCCCCCCCCTTGAGCTGGTCTAGAAGGTCATCGATTAGTGGGATTGGATACCTATTCTGGACAATGATCTTATTTAGCACATGATAGTCAATACAGAGTCTCCATGTGTCATATTTATTTTCTACCAACATGATCGGGTTTCCACAGGGTGATGAAATTTGCTTAATGTGCCCTTTTTGCAACAATTCCTGATTTTTTCTCTTAATTTCATTGTTCTCTAGAACAAAGCATCGGTAGATTGGTCTATTTGGTAGAGATGCGTCCGGGGTGAGATCAATGGATTTCTTGACCTAACACTGTAGGGATACCCTTGTGTGTGAGTTGAAGATGTCCCGGTACTCTTCCATGAACTTGTCCATCCGTTGCTGCCTTGCAGAGGAGCCCTATCTGGAGGTTGTGGATGTGGCCATAGTCTTCTTCTTTCCCCTAGGATGAATCATAAGGAAGAAAAATTTCCCGGTCTGGGAAATGATCTTACTACATTTCTTCATAGAGATCAAAGAGACGATGGTAGGCATTACTGCTTTTGGTATCATGTATAGCTTATTTCCCAAATAAATAATGAAAGTGTAAGGCCTATACTCATACACAACATGACGCTGTTATGAAACCAGCTCAAGAAAAGATAGAAAAGATAGATCAACGCCTTAGAATTTAGCCTCTTCGAGGGGGAAACCTCCTTTACATTACATAAATGAACAATTCTTGGATGATTCAAATGACAAAACCTCCTTTCTATATATAGGAGTCTAAGGAGTCACAATATAACCCAGCCGACCTAACAATAATAATATAAAGCCACAAAAATAACAATAGAGGGATTCTATGGGGCATAATAATAACAATATGGGGATAATAGGGGCACAACAATATTAATAAGGGATGCAACTACAATAGTAATGGGGTAATTACTAGTATTATAGGGACCCAACATGCCCCTCTCCTTCAAAAAAAGTGTTGTCCTCAACACTTGACTAGTTCTGGATGCTTTTGTATAAAATTCTCATCCTCCCATGTGGGATCTTCAGTGGATAAGTTCTTCCACTTGATAAGATACTCTGAAATTGATCGATTTCGTAGCTGTCGAGTTCTTGTTTCTGTGACTGCTTCGGGTTCCAATATAATTTTTCCTTCCTCGTCAAGTTCTGGCAATATTGTTTGAACTGGGAGCTTTTCGCCTATAACCTTCTTTAAACATGAAACATGGAAAACTGGGTGCAATCGAGAAGCTGCAGGAAGCTCCAATTTTTATGCCATAGTACCAATCTTTTGAAACACCTTGTATGGACCATAATACTTTGGTGATAATTTATTATCCTTCTTAGCTTACTTGAGGGACATTTGCTTATATGGTTGTAGCCGTAGGAATACCCAATCACCTACATCAAAACTTCTTTTGCTGCAATGTTGATATGCCTGTTGTTTCATTCTATTCTGTGCCAACAAGAGGTTATCCTTTAAGAGTTGTAGGACTTGTTGTTAATGTTCGATGTGATGTTCCACTGCCTGAACCTTAGAATTTTCTCTTAAATATGATGTGATGGATGGTGGCTGATATCCATCAAGTGCCATAAATGGGGTCATTTTGTTGCTGTATGGAAGGAAGTGTTATACCACCATTCAGCCAGAGGCAACCATTTGACCCATTGTGTCTATTTATTAGATACAAAGCAATGAAGATATCCTTTCAAACATTTGTTTACTATCTTAGTTTGCCCATCAGATTGAGGATGATAAGATGAGCTATGAGCTAACTGAGTACCAAGACAAGAAAATAATTCTGTCCAAAAATTCCAGTGAAAATGGGATCTCTGTCACTTACAATAATCTTTGGGTTTCCATGTAGCTTTTGAATTGTTTCCATAAATGCAGTAGAAACCGTACTGGCTTTAAATGGATGTGATAATGCACAAAAGTGTGCATACTTGGTAAGTCTGTCAACTACCACCATGATGACACTCTTTCCCTTAGACTTGGGTAAACCTGTGATAAAATCCATTGAAACCTCCTCCCAACGTTGGCTTAGAATGGATAAAGGTTGTAATAGACCCGGTGTCTTAATTGTTTCAACTTTATTTTGTTGGAAAACCAAACATTCCACCACAACTTTTTGAATATTCGATTTAAGGCCATCCCAAAAAAATTCCTTCTTAACCCTGTGGTAAGTTTTTAAAAATCCTGAGTGCCCTCCTAAGGGAGAAGTGTGCAATTCCATAAGAATCTTTTGTTTTAGTTGGGAATTCTTACAGAGGTATAAGCGATCTTTGTACCATAAAGAATCAATTTGCCAGCTAAATGTATCAGACGTACTAGAATCTTGTTGTAACTTTCGAATAAGTGCCCATACTTCTTCGTCATTCTTCCATTCCTCCCTTGCTTCATTTATCCAATCTGGTTGGATAATAGAAATGGCACACAACAATGCTTCCACATCCTCATCCTTTCTTGAGAGTGCATCTGCCACCACATTTTGCTTCCCTTTTTTGTAGATGATTTCAAAGTCATAACCCAACATCTTTGTGACCCACTTTTGTTGCTCTTCAGTGGATAATCTTTGTTCTAAAAAGTATTTAAGGCTATCATGATCCGTTTTTACCTTGAAGTGTATTCCTATTAGGTAGGGTCGCCATTTCTTAAGTGCATGGAGTATTGCCAACATTTCCTTCTCATAAATAGCTTTGTGTAAAAACTTTCCCTTGATTGGATGACTTTCAAAAGCAATGGGTCTTTCATCTTGCATTAAAACAGCACCAATTCCATTTCCTAAAGCATCGCATTCCACAATAAAGGTTTTTGTGAAGTCCGGTGTAGCTAAGACCAGTGCTTGGCACATTGCCTCTTTAAGATGTTCGAAGACCTTTGTTGCTTCTAGAGTCCATGAAAATGCATCTTTCTTCAATAATGTTGTTAGAGGTGCTGCTATTCTCCCATAATTATTAACAAACTTGCGATAATACCCTGTCAACCTGAGAAATCCTCGCAGATGCTTTATGGATGTGGGGATTTTCCATTCCTTAATGGCTTTAATTTTGCTAGGGTCTACCTTCACTCCTTCATGAGATACAATATGACCCAGATATACCACCTCTTTTACTCCAAAGAAACATTTGGATCTTTTTGCATATAATTGTTTCTCCTCCAATAGTTGTAGCACCCTGTCAACATGTTCAACATGATCCTTCCAAGACTTGTTGTAGATTAGTATATCATCAAAAAATACTAACACAAATTTTCTAAGGAATGGTTTGAAAATGGAATTCATCAAACCTTGAAATGTTGAAGCTGCATTGGTAAGGCAAAAAGGCATGACCAAAAATTCACAATGACCCTCATGAGTTCTAAATGTTGTTTTCAGAATGTCTTCAGTCTTCATTCTGATTTGATGATATCCTGAACGAAGATCCAACTTGGTGAAGTAAATTGATCCATGCAATTCATCCAGTAATTCATTAATGACGGGAATGGGAAACTTATCTTTAATAGTGAGCTTGTTGAGCTCCCTATAATCTGGACACATGCGCCATGATCCATCCTTCTTGTGCACTAATACTACTGGAGCAGAGAAAGAACTTTGACTCGGTTGAATTATACCAGCCTCTAGCATTTCTGCAACCATACGTTCAATTTCACTCTTTTGGGCATAGGGTTATCTGTACGGCTTGATGTTTGGAGGAACACTTCTTGGAATCAAATGAATAGCATGATCATGATCACGAATAGGTGGGAGACCTTTGGGAGTCTCAAATACCTTGGAATGATTGCCCAAGACTTTTTGGATATCTGGAGAAATATATGATTGCAATGTGGAAACATCTAGTGAACATAAATGTGCAATTACACCCCTTTGTTCCTTTTTTAGAAGCTTTGTCATACCATTAGAGCTAATTATCTTTCCCGGTTTCCCTGCAATACCCCTTGATTCAACTTCCTTTCCTTCCACGGAAAATTTCATGAAAAGTTCTTGAAAATTGAAAGCTATTGTACCCAAGGATTGTAGCCATTGTACTCCTCGTACAACATCAACACCTCCCATTAGAATGGAAAGCATTGGGCTAGTCAATACATATTCTCCCATCGATAGCTTGATATTATGGCACTTTCGAGAGCAATTTATTGTTCCTCCATTTGCAACCATCACTTGACACTTTGGTGCTGGGTATAAGAAGCAATTCAATTCTTTTGCTACCTTACAATGAATAAAATTGTGGGTACTTCCTGAATCAATCAACACTAGTACCTTTTTCTTCTTGAGTTGTCCTTCTATCTTGATGGTTTAAGGAGTGGTAATTCCCGCCAATGCATTACAATATATGGTCGGATTCATTTCTTCTTTATCTAGGCTTTGTTCCTGGAGTATATCCTCTTCTTTTGACCTTTCTTGCTCCTTTTCTTCTTCCTCTTCACAATCTATGTAGAATAATTTCTTCTCAGCACACTTATGACCTTTAGTGTATTTTCTATCACAACTGTAACAAAGCCCTTTTGCTCTTTTTTCTTCCAATTGTTGTGGTGTCAACCTTATAGGCTGTGGAAGACTAGGAGCAACCACACTTCCATCTTTATAGTTGTGAGTGGTATGCTTCCTGGTAGCCATAATTTTGCTTTCCATTTTTATTACTAACCTGAATGCCTTCTCTAATGAATCAGGTTCCCAAAGGCGAACATCATGTTGGATATTATCCTTTAAATTCCCTATGAACACATCAATCCTATGCTCCTCTGGAATATCTTTTACCCTTATGTTCAATTTTTGGAACTCCTCAATGTGCTCCATTATTGAACCCTTTTGTTTGAGACTTATCAATTGGCTAAAAAAAGTGTTGCTTTTTGTATCCTCATAATGTGCTATCAATTCTTCAGTAAAAATTGCCCAAGTGATAATGTGTTTACGAGAGCAAAGCCATTGATACCATACAAACTGATTTGGTTCCAAATATAAAGTTGCAATACGTACCTTTTGTGTGTTTTGCACGTTATTGAGATCGAAAAATTACTCCATTTGTAATATCCATGTTGCGGGATCCTTGCCATCAAACTTCCTCATATCGATTTTTGGAATATGGTGGGTTTTTGATCCCACATTAGAGTCTAATAAATCATGATTAACATTTCTTTTGTTTGCATCATGAGTTTCCTTTACTACCTTTTCACCATTGGTAAGTATTTCTTGTAGAAAATTTGTCAAATCTGTCTTCAAATCTGCCATGCCTGTCTTCAAATTTGTATTCAAATCTATCTTCAAGTTGTCCATATTAGCTTCCATGCCATTCATCTTAGCTTCCACACCATTTATCTTAGCTTCTGTTAGCTTTTGTGACAATGACATTTGTTGCACTTGTTCCTGTAATTTTGATATGTCATGTAGCATTTCTTCCTCTTCTTCATGAGTCATGCTAGAGCTTACAGGATCCTTACTAGGTGTTTGCATTTTCTTTCCTCGGGGCATCAGTTACCGATAATAATGCTCTACTATGCCCTTTGAATTCCTTCAAAATAAATTTTCAAACCAAGCTTAAGCAAAAATTTAAGAAAATCTGCACACCTTTTTTCACTTTGTAGGAGCTCGATATTGCCTCTGATGTATTTATGTACTTTCCAATCATCTAGTTCTAAATTTGTGACCTGCAGTAGCCATCTGTGTCCTCTTTCCAATGCCACAAGTCTGACCCAAATTGGATTCTCCAAGGAAGAGTTATGTGAAATCTTCCACAGAGACTTGATTGTAGACTAGTTCAGTAGAGCGAACTTGTACGACATGCCACGAGTCACTGTTTCAACCTTTGGATCTAAAAAATGCATACAAGAAACTAAAGCCCATCCTTTTTCTGTACCTTCTTATGAAATTTCAATCCGATCCCCAGAGAGAAATTTATGATGATTTTCCCAAGGTCACCTGTTTGGAATGTAATTCAGGAGTCTGCAAAAAGACCAACTTCCTCAGATCATATCTCTGCAAATATAGCGCGAAAAGCTCTAAACTTTGGACCCGAGGTTCACCACAATTTCTTCTCAAATGGGTTTTTTTTGCAACTTCTGAAACGTCACAGAAAGAAAGTTATAGTGAAAATTCCATGATGACCTGTTTGGAGCAGCGAAACCTTAGAATCCAAAGCTCTGATACCAAATGTTATGAAACCAGCTCAAGAAAAGATAGAAAAGATAGATCAACGCCTTAGAATTTAGCCACTTTGAGAGGAAAACCTCCTTTACATTACATAAATGAACAATTCTTGGATGATTCAAATGACAAAACCTCCTTTCTATATATAGGAGTCTAAGGAGTCACAATATAACCCAGCCGACCTAACAATAATAATATAAAGCCACAAAAATAACAATAGAGGGATTCTATGGGTCACAATAATAACAATATGGGGATAATAAGGGCACAAAAATATTAATAAGGGATGCAACTACAATAGTAATGGGGTAATTACTAGTATTATAGGGACCCAACAGACACTTCCACAAGTATGGTTGGCGTAATAATACATTACAAACTTCAAGAGGAGCAACATCACACAATACCACATATGTGAAGGGCTTGATTGGTTAGAGAAGGTGACACTATTAGCTAATGCGAGATATTTCCCTTGGTGAAGCCATCTGATGGTGTATGGTTGTAGGTATGGTGTAGTCAGTACGCCCAAACGCTTCATGAACTTTGCTAAAATGAGGTTCTTTTGGGTCCAGCTATCGATAATGAGTTGCAGCAAAGAACCCTTGTTACATATTATTTTGTCACCGACCCTGCATCCCCTGATCCTGGATAGAGTCGGTCCCTGAATGACATCTGTTCTTTGTCATATACCAAAATATGTGTCCAAATCTTCCATATTACTCAAGAAGATTGCCTAAGCTCATTAATCCTGAAGTTGACTCCCTTTTACCCATGTTTCAAAATCGTCACATGTCATCAGTATCCTGCCTACGACGATAGCCCATAATGAAATAACGCCTCACGATGTCATCTCTGAGTTTCAGTGTTTGACCTGCAACGACCTAGATATGGCAAATTAGTTCAAACATAATACTCCTGGGTGGTTCTGGAGCTAGTTGTTAGGCCAAAGAAGTTCGCCTCTCCTCATTAGAGATGGTGGTTCTGCCTTTTGAGTAACCTCCCATGAAGATAATATTCCTCTCCCCTCATTTATGGAGGCTCCTCCTCTTATAAAAGCATCCTCCTTGGCTATGATCAGCTAGTTCTTGGTTTGTTGGATTGATAGCTTACAATTGGGATTGTTGATAGCCTAGCGATAGCTTGTGAGGTATGAGAATAACCTTTCATGTTGAGGATTGATAGTGTGAAATGGTTTTGTAAGAAAGAATCTTTGTTGTGATTGCCTTAGTTTCATACTTGTGCTTTTGGATGAGAGAGAGAGTCATCAGTCTTTCTAGGATACCTTTGAGAGTGAATGCTTATGGAGACATACTGATCAGACCCTTCAAGGAAGCTTGCGGCGTCAAGGCGTGGTTGTAAGCTTTATTGTTGTTTATATTAATACAATCAATGGTTATTTCCTATATCATGTATGAAATGTATGTTGATAGCTTATGATTCCTTGAATCTATAAGTAGATAGTTTGTTGTTGTGCTCTATTATTTGTTTTGTCGTTTTCATATGTTGTTTCAGGTGAATCATTCATTAAGGAGAAGAAAGCGATCGCTGAAGTGACATGACGAAGACTTAATCAAAAACCAGTATAAGGTAGGCCTCTTCAACGATAACTATTTAAGGAATTAGCTATTTTCTTTGTCTTGCTATGACTAGACCCACTCTAGGGCTAGAGGGCTTGTCTCTATCCGTAGAGGGAACATACCTACATCACAAGTTGGCAATTCCACTGGGGAGTGATTTGTGTGTTGTCTCTTGATTTTGCTCTTGTTGTTTTCGATTGAATTACATAGTGTCTCTTTGTTTTGGGACTGAACCATTAGTGATTTGGATCACTTGAGTAGATCTGGTAGTCCACCTCACTGTCTGAGTGATAAGCCTGGTGTCTTTCCGTTGTTTTTGCCTTGTTTTCCCTCTTTATTGAGATCCTCATGGTTTAATTCCTAACAACTACGATGAATTGCTCCTGTTCTCTTTACCCTCTCTATACGTCGCGGATATCCTATCATACAGTTGCAACGATTCCTGAAATTGGAACGTCGTTGAGAATAGGTGTGTTATAGACATATTTGGGCACTGAAACCCCAATCACATATGTCCATAAAGCAAGGGATTCTAAACCCCTAAAAGTGTTTTCTCACACCCAAAATGAACAAGGTCAGCTAATTACATCATTTCCCGGAAGTTCTCCTTGAAAAAATACTTAGAACTAGTCAAAAATGGACCATACAAACTGCTCCATGCTAAGGGTGCAATGCATCTCACCTATTACACACGGGGGGTGCGATGCATACTGGAAAGCCCTTCTGTAGGATGTGATGAGCGAGAGCAGACAGATGGCATAAGTAGTTTGCTAGGTGGAAACCCAGAGAATCTTCTAGAAACTTCTCATATGACACTTACCTCTCTAAATTCACTCAGGGATGAGTAAGAGATCATGAAATCTCCAAGTGGAACCAAGAACTATCAGTGAAATGACACTAATAAAAATCCCAGAAGCTAACTCACTCTCCTGTAAACATCTATATATGGATCCCTCATCCTAGAGATCCAGAGGCTGGAATTTTGTAATTTGCAAAGAAGTGCTGTTGGTTTCTCTTTGAAGACATTGTTGGGTGATCTTTCTTTGTATGAGGTGAAGAGGGCTTTCATGCTAGGAGGATGATTCTGGATTAGACAACTTGGTTGTAATCCTCTCTTCTACTACTTCTATTAATAAAGCTATTTGAGTTTTCCTCCATATGCTTGTATATCTCTGAATCTTGTATTTGTATATGCATTTATATGGTTAATGTACATCTGATCCTACATTATTTATGGTTATATATCTTTATGCTTTGATGGTATTTTGTTGCTTTGACTCTACAGGTGTTTTTTGAAGTGGGACCAGTGAGAAAGGAGTGGCAAAATCTCTATCAAGGGAGAGAGGAAATGAGCAAGGAGACTAGCGAAAGACTGAGGTTGGTACTCTCTACTTCTCTCTCATCTATCTCTCATAATGGAAAACACAAGTGACTTTAGTTTGTTTGTTTCTAAGATAGCTACCCGTCTTAGTGGGACTAGCAGCTCTAAATGGACACTAGTTTTCTCGATAACAAAATGATGACTCCACTGGGGAGTGAATAGTTTGTTTGTTTTGTTACTGTTGTTTGCTTTATAAACTACAGATGGAGCCTGAAGTTAAGCCAGCTAGCCTTCAAACTGCTTTTGCTATGCAACTGCAAAATAGATCAACGCTGCTTCAGTAAATCTCCAGGTTGGTTTATGAACTGAACATCTAGCTTGCAAACATCCTAAGTGCCCTGGTGGTAGCTCAAATAACCTCATTAGATCAGCCCCTAGACTTTGTGTTTACTGACAATCATTAGCTCAGCCTAAATCCCTGAACTTAGTTGCAAATTGTGAGTGAAAAACAAGAACAATCTCATCCCTGGACCATCGCACTATCTCTTCTTGGCAACCTGGATGCATCGCACCTCTCGTGTGTTGCAGGTGAGATGCATCCCTATTTTCCTGTGTTACAGGTGCGATGATTGAATGATACTGTTTCTACCTCTAGATTTTGGTTTTTCCTTCATTGTCTTCAGCTTTATTCAGTGGTTTTTCTGTCTATCATCAGTATATCTCTGTTGAAACCATCTTCCTTTGCATTATTCAGCCTCCATCAGAAGGAATTGCGAATGTTTTTTTATGTATTTTTCATCATTTACAATTCTCCTTTGAAAATAGTAGCTTAATCGATTTGTCGCCCTTTGATTTGAAAGTGTCACAAGTGTTGTTTTCAGTCATGAAAAAGAGTGTTACAAAGAATTCCTCTTTTAGATAGTTGATTACACTTTTGCCATTGTATTTGATTTGAATCATTAGTATTTAAAGTGTCGAAAGTAGTTTTAAATTCAAAATCGCAAAGTGTCGTCTTGACCTTACTTTCATTTTTTTGAAAAGAAAATTGTTAGTACTATCGCTTTGAAAGAAAATAGTTCAGATCTATACTTAGTTTTCTTTCTGTCATTCTCACATTAAGGAAACTGAAAAACAATACATGCATGTGCATTTGCATTAAGACAGCATGCTGAAGTTGATTTAGGAAAAGTACATATAGTGTGTGCTCTCTACTCTATGTTGAAAGAATTTCATCAATCTTTCCTTAGTAGCTAGGCTTTTCATTACAAAAATAAAGTAAACGACTGTTTATCATCTTAGATTGCATATTTAGGAATTGTATATCTACATCACGTGCTGAACCTTAAAGGAAAACTTCTTAAGAAAGATCAACTGTAAAATAAACTTCAATGAACATAAAATGCTTTGGAACCTAATGCACAACATTTAGAAGTCTAGGCTAGAGATGTATTCCAGCGTCGTAAAGCCTGATAACTATCGCTTTCATCGTAGGTTGGGTGATTCCTCGTCTTTGAGATGAAAAGTGCCATTATGGACTTGTGCTCCCACGTACCGTCGAGTATATATTAAGAGACCATAATAGGTTACATCCTTTATCCTTAGGAAGCCATGTCTGCCACCATATCGATTGCAATGCACTGAACACAACATTTGGGAAGATTGACTACCGTACCATAAAAAGTATTCTGCAGTTTTGCAATTGATTTGGTAATCCCCTCTGTCTAGTTTTCCAGAGTAGTCACTTTTGTTCCTTTTCAGACTCCTTAAAATAAAAGGTCCATCTGATCACTTGTCACTTTAGGCTCATTAAAAATCGAAGGTGACTAGAGTCATCTTTAGCTTTTTCTCGACTCTTAAAAATTGAAAAATAAAGTTGTGTCAAAGTGTCATAAAATTTATTTTAATTGAAATAACATCACTGTTACCTCGTTGGTCTTTAGGTCAAGAAATGGAGTCTACCAATCAAGGATTTCCCCTTGGGGGAAATCCTAGTCCCTTCTCCTCTTAGGGGGATGTTGGTGCTCCACACATGGCCACATTGTCCCTTCCAAGACTCATAATTGGCCTGCCAGTATGGCTTTTCTCGACCTCTATCATTCAAAACACCGCAATTCCTCAGCAATCCAATCAGCAACCAGATGAAGTTGCTCCCCAACCTTCTACTTCGTTTGTTTCTCCCTCTCCTTCTTCCTCTTCGCTTGGTGAAGCTAGTCACGCTAAAAACCAAGTAACTGAGAAGAAGAAGAAAGGGAAGGAGAAGAAGAAGAAGAATCCAACAGTAAAAGGGGGCAACCGTAGATCATCTGGCTAAAATCCACACACTGCACCTTCCAAACCTAAATCTCCATGTGTCATTTGCAAGGGATACCACTATCATCTAGATTGTCCTTGCATCCCACGATCTTGAGGGACTGGTCTCCCTGCTTGCACAATCTGGTGTCTTCAACTGCCGACGATCATATTGAGAGCACACCGTCAACTAGTGAAAACGAAATCAATGGACAAAAAGGAAGATCCAAATTTCCTTGTAGACTGTGTGAAGGTGATCATGCCCTCCACCATTGTCCCTTCCTAGATGAAGCTAAGAGAGTCTTGGATAACCGTCCTACTTCACTGTAGCGACTTCCTCCTGGATACAAGAAACTCTTGCCGAGTCCATCGCTAGTTGAAAATCTGACTGACACACCTTTGTTGTTGGTCAAAGCACCTATCATTGAAGATAAACCCTCTGAGTCCACATTGGACCAAAGTCAACAGGTCGAGATGGTAGTCGACCCAATCTTGTCTTCAGAGGGTCCACCTTCAGATGATACTATCACCAAAGAGAATGAGAATGACACCATTCAAATTCTCTTCGTAAACACAGACTTCGATGAACATGGGGGAAATCTACCCATTCCTTTACCGTAGGAAGGAAGTTCGTCAGAAGTTTATCTAGCCATTTATTTGGTCCCACCTCCAAGCAATCTAGTCATTTCCTTCGATTGGAATCTACTAGGCAGACCCCGCCTACCATCTAATGTACCATTCTGAATCATAGTACAAGTTTACAGAATGATCATGGTTGGTACTATAATAGATTAAGGGGCTTCTATGAGTATACTTTCCTCAACTGCTTGGAAAGTGCTTGGTTTTCCATCGCTTCTACCTGAGATTCGAAATCTGACAGGCTTCAACAAAGGAACTAGTCGACCGTTAGGGATCCTTCCAAATTTTCCTATAACTTTGAGAAGGAAAACCGTTCATCTAAACGTGATGGTAGTGCAAGGACCTCTAGATTAAAATATACTCCTTGGGCGTGACTACGTTTATAGCATGGGAGCTATCGTTTCATCACTCTTCCGAGTGATGTGTTTTCCACATGAAGGCAGAGTGGTCCACCTAGTTGACCAGCTTTCATTCCCTGGTTCAAACACAGTTATTAGTCAAATGCCACCCCTAACTGGTCTTTTTGCACAAGGAATGTCTAATCAATCTCCGGTCTGTCCACCTGATGATCGCGAGTGATTCGGTGATTGTGACTGAAACCCAGGAGGCATGCGCCCTAGTCTGCTTCGGTAGGAAAACCGCAGATATAAGGTAGGTTTATGCGTAGGAATATGACTAGTTTGACAATCCTGTTCGTATAGGAAAATGGATCAGACTGGAAAAGGATTCCTCCATCAAAGGTTAGGTGATTGGAACTAGAATCGCCTTCGTCCATTTCGATGGACATCGCCAAGGAAGTGTTTTGCCTGCGACATGGATGGAACAATCTTGCTAATGCGAGAACTCCCATATGGTGACCTGGAAACTTTACTTTATACCTAGGGGCATGCAAACCTTTTGGCATGCAAGTGAAAAGCAACCATTTATTTTCATAGTTTGTAGGCTCTTAACCCTTTAAACTCGTAGGTTGGTCGTTCCTAGCTTGCATAATGAAAGGCTCAAGAGCAAAGTTGCACATGGAGCAAGCTCCCTAAAAAATGAACCTACTGATGAGACATCCTTATTATACAACTGGCACGAGCAGTTTTACGCAAAGTTCAAGCTTGTTAAAAAATAAACCTCGCCATGAGCAGTTTTACGCAAAGTTCAAGCTCGTTAAAAAATAAACCTTGCCACGAGTAGTTTTACGCGAAGTTCAAGCTCGTTAAAAAATAAACCTAGCAAAGAGCAAATGTTCCCCCAGAGTTCAAGTTCATTAAAGAAAATGAACCCACCTTCGGTAAATAACCATTGCGATTGCATAATTATCAGCTTTTGAACCTTGGTCGTGTTCTTACCATCACCTCCACTCTTTTTTAGCTGATCATACACCTCCATTTGATTGTTTACCCTTTTGAGGAACAACTGCGACAAGTGATTCTATTAGCCACCCTCTTTACACTGTCGTGATTGAGAAGTTCCAAACCTTACCTAGAACTAGTTGCTACCCAAAAACATCACTCGTTCCTCAAAAAATGAGTCTCCTTTAAGCTCTTTTCATCTGACTCATAAAATATGAAAAGATTGCCGAGCAATTGGCCTCTCCAGCTCGTTAAAGTGACCGGAAGTGCCATCCCTCCTCTAGATTTTAATCTTTTTGGACCCGAGGGATCATTACACAAAAATATCGAGCGCTTGTCTTGTTCGGCTCGTTAAAACTATCGAAAATTCATCCCTTTCGTATTATTTTATACTTTTTCAGACTTAAGGGATTACATTACGAAAAAGGACCACTGGAGTTGCCTTTACGTCTCTTTTTAGACTCTCTAAAATTGAAAAGGACCGAGTTATCTTTGTCATTAAACTCATTAAAAAAATAGCGAAAAACTTATCCATGCAGACAAGAGCGAGTTTCATTGTCGCTAGACTCATTAAAACATAGGGACAGGTTTTCCTGAAGGGCAAATTATAGAACAAGCATATGTTATGCAAATTAGATCGTTTTCACCTCCACAAAATCATTTTCTCTGTTCTGTGTCGTAGATGTGGGATTCATTAAGGCCCTCCTATGACGGGTCATTTCTTGTCAACACTAGCTCATTATCCAAGAAGTTGACTTAGGAACAACCCTTTCAGTACTTTGAAGCTTGCATGCCTCAATGGCAAGTTTCTCACTTCCGGCGACAGGTTTACATCAATTGCCTTCGACCAAAATATTTTGCGTGGTGTTTGACATCAACTCATGCATTTGCACCACGTGAATTGTACTGCAGTACCTTGAGGATCATTATCATTATTGGTGATTCCTCTCATGCCTGTTAACAACTTACATCATTGGCTGGTAATCAGGCGATGTCCTTCCATGTTCGACATCAGAACATCTTCTCACATGGATTGACTTGTACTTCAGGCGAACATTGAACGAGTTTGAAGAGCCTGGATCTAGTTTCATCCATCTGGGCTGCGATATATTCAGGAAAATAAAGACATCAAATGTACATCATTGCTGCACAGATAATCATCCAAGCTAAGCGATGATGGCTCTACCAGAATCATCAGTCTGCCACACAGACGATTGTCTTTCTTATGTACATGAAAATGAATTTATAAAGCTGAGCATGGGAATTCCTGCCTCAACTAAATCATGAAAATATTGTGAAGATAATGTATTGTATTGTATCTTATTACAGGTCACCTTCCAGTTCAAAAAACCTCAGATCCTCATTATAAAAGCATTTCACCTGACATCAAAACATTTACGACCTCATGCTTTAGGGGGCAACTGTTATAGACATATTTGGGCACTGCAACCCCAATCACATATGTCCATAAACCAAGGGCTTCTAAACCCCTAAAAGTGTTTTTTCACACCCAAAAGGAACAAGGTCAGCTGATTACATCATTTCCCAGAATTTCTCCCTAAAAAACTACTCAGAACTGGTCAAAACTAGACCATACAGACTGCTCCATGCTAAGGGTGCAATGCATATCACCTATTACGCACGGGGGGTACGATGCATAGTGGAAATCCATTCTGTAGGGTGCGATGAGCGAGGGCAGACAAATGGCAGAAGCAATTTGCTAGGTGGAAACCCAGAGAATCTTCTAGAAACTGCTCATATGACACTTGCCTCTCTGAATTCGCCCAGGGATGAGTAAGAGATCATGAAATCTCCAAGTGGAACCAAGAAATATCAGTGAAGTGACACTAATCAAAATCCTAGAAGCTGACTCGCTCTCCTGTAAACATCTATATATGGATCCCTCATCCTAGAGATCCAAAGGCTGGAATCTTGTAATTTGCAAAGAAGTGATGTTGGTTTCTCTTTGAAGGCATTGTTGGGTGATTTGATTTGTATGAGGTGAAGAGGGCTTTCATGTTGGGAGGATGATGCTGGATCAGACAGCTTGGTTGTAATCCTCTCTTCTACTACTTGTATCAATAAAGCTATTTGAGTTTTCCTCCATATGCTTGTACATCTCTGAATCTTGTATTTGTATATGCATTTATATGGTTAATGTACATCTGATCCTACATTATTTATGGTTATAGATCTCTATGCTTTGATGGTATTTTGTTGCTTTGACTCTATAGGTGTTCTTCGAAGAGGGACAAGTGAGAAAGGAGTGGCAAAAGCTCTATCAAGGGAGAGAGGAAACAAGCAAGGAGACTAGTGAAAGACTGAGGTTGGTACTCTCTGCTTCTCCCTCATCTATCTCTCATAAAGGAAAACACAAGTGACTTTAGTTTGTTTGTTTCTAAGATAGCTACCTGTCTTAGTGGGACTAACAGCTCTGAATGGACACTAGTTTTCCCGATAACAAGGTGTACCCTTGTGACAATGTTGCTTATTTTCCCATGTTGTGCTTTTGGCGATTAGCGATCGTCTCATGTTGTCACTGTTGTGCCTGCGACGATTCCTGTAGGGTTAACTTTTACAGCCCTGCCTCCTGAATAGACCAGTGTAGCTTGTCCTTTATTATTTCTTTCACCTTGTTAAGCTTGTTTTGATTGTGTTTTCAGAGGCATGTCCTTCTTGGTTCCATTTGTATGAAATTTGGATTTTTGGACTATGTGACCTAGGTCTTTTGGGGTTCCATCAAGAATTTGCTGGTTTTGGGTTGCTTGTCCTTTCAAGTTTTTGAACTACATACACAACAATCTTGTTGATTTGTTTGAAGTTGTTCTCTTGCTACTTGCCTATCTTCCTAGTTGATCCGTAGTAATTGGTCATCAAACTAGCTTGTTGTGTTGATTTGATTTCCATTCACTATTGAAGCATAGATTACATTTGCCTTTTGATCAGTCAGGTTGTGCATTAGCTTGTTTGTTATTTATTCCAAAAATAAAAAACAATTGCACTCATATAGTATACGAAAATGAAAGCATGTTTGCATTAGTAGATTCTTTATGATTAGGAATTGAAAAGTGAAATTCAAATCTTTCATTTTTCATCATAGTAGTTGCGAGATAAGCGGAAATCGATGCATTGTGTTTCCTATTGATTGGATTACTTGCTTGCATTGTTGTTCTTGCATTTTCTTGTTATTGGATTCTCTCGCTTGGAAATGAACTCCTTACCCTCATTTAGGTAGTCGTTCATCGAAAGGAATGGTTTTTTTCTCATCTAGTTTCATTCTAGGAGTGTTAAAGATACATTCAATAAGGCCTTGAAATTGAGACTTAATTCAAGATTAACTGTTAAAATCTATTGAATGAACTTAAAAATTCATTGGAACCTAACACTCACATATCTAGAGGTCTAGGCTAGAGACGTGTTTCGGCGTCGTTAAACCTAGTTCCTATTGTTCTCACTAAGGTTGGGTGATTCCTCCTTTTGTGATGCAATAGATGCTAGTACGGATTTGTGCTCCCCGTACCGTCGCGTATATATTGGGAGACCCCACTAGGTTATCATCCTATTATCCATAGGAAGCCGAGTCTACCGCCTTACGAGTCGTAACACACCGAACACAACATTCAAGAAGATTGACTACCATACGGAAAGTCCTTGGTCATTTCTCTTTCATTTTATTACCACGGTGTATATGTAGTTTTAGGATTTGTCTGGTAAACCTCTTGCCTAGAATTCCAGAGCAGTCACTTTCGTTCCTTTCCGACTCTTTAAAAGTAAAAGGATCATCTGAGCACTTGTCCTTTTAGGCTCATTAAACTTCGAAGGCAACTAGAGTCAGCTTTTGCCCCTTTTCTCGACTCTTTAAACATGAAAAGGCAATGTTTCATTCCAGCGTCATAAAATTTATTTGTCCACGATAACATTTTACCTATTAATCTTGGCCACATTGTGATCACATCTTGACAGATTTTTTGCAACCTTATTGATTATATCTTTTCTCCTAGACCTTTTGAGCTAGGACATCCTGGTGGACTCACCAACTCCGTTGTCTTTGCCAAGTGACGGAAAACCACTTTCTCTTGTCTCTTCTGAGGTATCATCTGTTACTAGTACTCTTCCCATTGTCCTAAGTGTTCAACCTCTTGATTCTCAAGCTCCAGGTGAGGATCCTTTTGATTGGACTCCTCCCAACATTTGGGACTTTTTAGAGGTGCATATCCCATCTACTCGCCCTAGTGCTTCGATTCCGATGGCCACTTCCGACATGGACGAGTCAAGTTCTATTAGTAGTCAAGAAAGCCTTGGCTTAACCAGGGAACATCAGTTTCCCCTCGGAAGGTTTTCCTTTCCACACTGCCCCAAATGTGTCGTTTCCACTTTGCTATCACGCTCTAGCTGACATACTTGGTTCTACTTCTCTACATCAGACCTCTATGTGGTCTCGTACTACTGTTCCATCTTCTAGACCTTTTATGTCTTCTCAGTCGGCCCTAGCTTCTATACCTCACATGCAGGTTACTTCTGTCACGTCTGTTCCATTAATGCCCATCGTGTGTGTAGCATCCACTACTCCTTCTGTTAGTGCAATTACCGCATCTTCAGTAATTACTACTATTACTGGGATATCATCCAGACCTGTTGGTGGGGGTCCTTCACCTTTGGTTTCTGGAGTCGGTCAACCTATGGGTAGTGTACCAATCCCTTCGAGTTCCATTCCGATGGGATTGTCATATGAGTAATACTTGTATGCTCTTCAAAATCCGACCCATAATCCTTTGGGTTCTCAACCACTATCCTTTCCGCATAACCCTCTGCACTACTATGATCAACGTGGAGCTCATATTTACTATACTAGGTCACTCCCTCTGGGGGTCCCAGTTGAGAATTACATTCCGCTTTTGGTTGCCTAGAATCATACTGGCTATCATGGCCTGCAAGCGCAACCTTCAGGTTTGCAAGGGCAACCATTCTAAGGGAAACCTTCATGCCTACAAGGACAACCCTTTCAGGGCCATCCTTCGGCCTCCACAAGTTCCTCTTTTGTTTATTTAGGGCAACCTTCTGGGCAGTTGGGTCAGCCTCAATTCCATCTAGGCCAACCTGTTGCCCAACAAGGTCAACCTTCTAGGCAGCTAGGTCAGCCTCAATTTCAGTAAGGCCAACCTATTTCCCAGCAAGGTCAACCCTCTAGTCAGGTGGGACAACCTCAGTTTCAGCAAGGTCAACCTATCACCCAGCAAGCTCAACCTTCTAGACAAATAGGTCAACCTCAGTTCTGAAAAGTCCAACCTTCTGGCTGATTGGGTCAGCCCCAATTTCAGCAAGGTCAACCTATCACCTAGCAAGCTCAACCTTCTGGACAAGTAGGTCAACCTTAGTTTCAACAAGGACATCAGTCCGGTCAAATCAATCCACCTCTTAGTCAACCGGGCATTCAGACGCTAGTTGGTTCTCAAGCCCCACCCAGTTTCCAGACTCAGGCTGGACTCCAAGCTCAACCCGGTCTCCAAACTCAAGTTGGATTTCAAGCCCAACCTGTTTATCAAATGCAGCCTGGGCCTCAGGCGCAGTTTCGACCTCAGCCGCAATACGGTCTCTAAGCACCTTAGCAACCCCAAGGGCAACCTCAGGGTGCTCTGTATCAAAATTATCAACAACGAAATGTTAATCCTTATCAAAATTTTCAACAGCGATATGCTGCCCCTATTGGTCAAGCTAGTAACCAATGGTTTGCTGGCGGTCAAAATCTGGGACAACAACTAGGTTATAACATTAACCCACCCAACTATAACCCTTATGGACAAAATCCATGGGGGCAACAAGGCTATGGTTGGAACCCTAATGCTGGCCATTATGAGAGGCTGATGATGTCCTTTAACCCTCAATTACCTTTTCTTACAACTTTGGAACTACCCGATGTGTCCAAGTTGAAAAACGATCCTATCCTCCATAATCCATATTGGCCACTAGTTCCAACCAAAATTCCCGGTGATTGCCCTAAATTCGACAGTAAATCTGGAGAGTATCCCCAAGTGGATGTTATGACTTATCACCTCTGGTGCTCATCTAACTCATGGATTGATGATTCTATCTACCTTCGTCTTTTTCAAATGACTCTTACTGGTTCCACTGTGAAATGGTATATTGAGCTTACTTGTGGAACTTTCCAAGACTTCAATTCGCTTGCGATGGAATTTATTACCCACTTTCAGTTACTGATTCATTATGAAATAGGAACACATCTCCTTACTTCTCTGAAATAGGACACGGCTACTCACATCTCCAATCATACTCATGAATGGAGAAGGTGGCGCAATTTGATTAAGTTCCGGATCCCTAATCAGCTTCTGACTAATTGTTTTACTACCTCTTTTGTCGGTCCGATAGCCTGATATGTTGCTATGGGCGCATGTTTTACTGAAGAGCATGATATTGCACGTGCTCAGTATCTTGACTTGGTTTATTCCCAATCTGGCACGCTTTATGATGTCTTACCTGATGCTCCACAACCTGGAACTTCTCAAGCTCCGTCGATGCCTTCCATTGACGGTGTTATTGGTTTCGTTGCTTCATCTTCCCCAAAGTCTTCCACGACTCTTGCAAAGAAAAAACCTACCACTCCTAGTGAAAGTGCTTCTCAGTCCACATCTAATACTGGCAAAACCTTCAAAGTCAATGTCGTTCAGTCCACCATGGCAGATAAAACTTTGAAAGGCAAGAAGAAGGGGAGAGGTAAAAATAAAGCCGATCCATCAAAGCAAGATCCTCCTAAGCCTCCGAGTGATGATGGTTCTAACTGCAAACCTAAGTATCCTTTTCTTATCTATGACAAGGATCACTACACTAAACACTGTCCTAGATGGTTTGAAGTTAGTCATTTTCTTAAGAAGACTTCAGGAACTCCTGTTGTACTTAAAGAGCCTTTTCCCTCCCAGCAAACTCAAATGGTGGTCGATCAACCTCGATCCTCTTCCAATTTTGGCTCCCAAGTTTTTATGGCTAGGACTATCCCTATTCATGTGAATACTCGAGCGAAAGAATATCCTCCATCTACCGGCAAGGAACCTGAAGTCCCTTCAAACATTCCTTCATCTAGTTCTGGTCCTCTTCATATTGAACGGCCCAGCACTGAGTCTGTCATCAGGCCTCCTACTAAGGGAGTTCTCCGGAAATATTCTTATAACCCCAATGCTCGTGCTGCATAGCACTATAGTATTTTTGAAGAGTTAGCCCAAGCTCCTTTAGCTATGTCCGCCTTGGAAGTTCTCTAGAGTTGTCCCCCCCAACAGAAGTCTCTGCTATTAGCCATTAGTGGCATTGACCCGAATGCTTCGGAATTAAATACATTCTATCTTGAAAACCGTGTGCCACGATTGCCTCATAAAATCACTTTTCTCATTCAAGTTATCATTAACTCGAAGAATATTCATCGTACTGTTATTGATGAGGGCACCTCCACTTGCATCATGTCTGTTGCTTGTTGGAAGGCCATCGACTCCCCATCTTTGAGTCAATCTCCTAATACTTTGGAAGCCTTTGATGGAAGAGATTCTCGTCCATTTGGTATCCTCCCACGCTTGCCTATCACCCTGGAAGGGAAGATAGTTGATGTCGAAGTCGAAGTTGTTGACGCTAATTTGACTTACAACCTTTTGTTGGGGTGAAGCTGGATGTATGCTATGCATGCCGTGGCTTTGTCATTATTTCATGTACTCTATTTTCCTCATCAAGGGAAAATTTTCATGGTCGATCAGTTGTCTTTCTTTGCTTCCTCTTCCTCAGATGGCAATGTTCCATTTGTGGAGCATACCAGTATTCCCTATGAGAGTGTGGGTGGTGTACTCTTTAAATATCCTGGCCTTATGTGTGTTTTTTCACTCCCACCTCCCAATGTCGCCTCTGTTAATATGATTTCTATCAATCCTGATCCTTGGGTGATTCCCCCCGTTGATTAGGTAGATTCATGGGGTGAGGTTATGCCGTTGAGCCTTGCCGAGCTCAACTATGTTGAATTCATTTCAGCTTCGGTTTCATCTTCCAACTCTACTCCTTTGAGCAGACCTCTCGACATGTATGTGCAATCCCCTTGGCTTGGTGACACTATTTCTCTGGATCCGTTACAAGAGACATTTCCTTCTGATGAAGTAATTCTTGAGATTATGTCTTTTGAGGATCTTCCTTGGTTCGATCATAACCATCGTTCCTCGTTTCTCCTAAGCCATGGGGCCATGACTACCTGTCTAGGTAAGTTTGCTTCCTGTATTCCTTCTCAGCCGCTTCAAACAACTATCCTGATTCATGAGGTTTTTTTGAGGGAAATATGGCCCGGAATATTACACAGACCATGCCCATCGACATCTCTGTTAAACCAGGAATTGTTGAAAATATTCACATTGGAGTTACTTTTTCTCTTGAGGAGATCCAGCTTTACACTGACCTTTTCCATGAGTTTCGTGATGTGTTCGCCTGGTCATATGAAGAAATGCCCGGTATTGATCCAAGTATTGTGGTACACGAGATACCTACGTACCCTGGTGCAAAGCTAGTTTGACAACGTTTACACCCGTGCACCTGAGAAAAGCCATGACCATCAAAGGAGAAGTTGAAAAAATTCTAAAGGTAGGGTTTATTTATTCTATCCCATTGATAGACTGGGTATCTAACATTATCCCCGTGACCAAAAAGCAGGGCACTATTAGGGTTTGTGTTGATTATCGTGACATCAATCGTGCATGTCCAAAAGATAACTATCCTACTCCCTTTATTGACCATCTTATCGACAATTATGATGGGAGTGAGATATTCTCTTTTATGGACAGCTTTTCTGGTTACAATCAGATCAATATTTCGCCTGCCAATCAACACAAAACTGCCTTCATCTGCCCATGGGGTACTTTTTCTTACAAAAAGCTCCCTTTTGGCTTGAAAAATGACGGTGCCACTTTCCAATGAGCAACGTCCCATGCTTTTCATGACATTCATCACATTGTTCAGCCATATCTGGATGATCTTCCAGCTCATTGAACTAAACATTCTGACCATCCGAACCACCTCCGCCAAATTTTTCTTCGTTGTAGACATTACCGTATTCATCTCAATCTGCATAAGTGTGTCTTCTACATCAAATCTGCCAGACTCCTTGGGTTTTTCGTTTCTAAAGAGGGAATTCATCTCAATCCCCTCAAGGTCAAAGTTATACTGAATCTCCTATCCCCTGCTTCTTTGCATCAGTTGCAGAGTTTGCAGGGAAAGGCCAATTTCCTACGTCGTTTTATCCCTAACTACCCCGAGATTGCTAAAGGTTACACGCGTCTCCTTAAGCATGACACTCCATTTATTTGGGATGACATCGCCTAAAGGTCATTCAAGCAACTCAAGACACTTCTTGCTTTTGCTCCTTTGTTGCATCCACCCAACTATCATTGTGACTATTCGCTTTATCTAGTTGTTGCTGATAGTACTATTGGTATGGTTTTGGTTCAAGACAACGACGTTGGTTCCAAGCACATTATCTATTATCTTAGCTGCAACCTTCTTGACACCGAGACTCATTGTGCTTATGTTGAGGAGCTCGCCTTGGCAGCTGTCCAAGCTGTCCAATGCTTTTGTCATTATATTTTGTTGCATACAACGACCATGATTTCAGATTGCAACCCGATGACATACATTTTGTCACGTCAATTGCTGGGGGGAAGTACTCGAAATGGATTGATATCCTTCAAGAGTTTGATTTGTAGTTTACTACTTCCAAGTCTAAAAAGTCACTGGTCTTCGCTGAGTTGATTTTCTCGTTACCTTTTGCTTCCGCTCCCTCTCGAATAGAGGACTGCATTTTGGACAACACACTTTTCTTGATTAGTACCCTCGATCCCTGGTATGGTGACATTATTGTCTACCTCTAGACATCTTCCTTCCATCCTGATTTGTATAAGGATGCTCGACGACGCATTTTTCACCATTCTCATCCTTATCGTATCGTTGGAGACACTTTATATCATCTCGACGTTGATTTAGTTCTCCTTCGTTGCCTGAATTTAGAGGAAGTTGAAAGAGTCTTGAATGATTGCCACTCTGGCGCGTGCGGTGGTCATATGTCTGGTTATGCTACTGCCCAAAAAATCCTTCGTGCTGGTTACTTTTGGCCCTCCATATTTAAGGATTTCATTCTCGCTGTCCGTTCCTATCATGCATGTCAAATTTACCAGCGGAAGATGCGTGCAACACCTTCCCTTTTGCATCCTGTCATTACCATAGGCCCTTTTGCTAAATGGGGCATTAATTTTATGACCTGTAACCCTCGCTCGGTCGAGGGGAATGGGTATATCATCGTTGCCATTGATTATTTTACAAAATGGGCTGAAGTGATGCCTACATTGTCTAACAATGGTAAGACAGCTGCGCAATTCCTATTCAATCATGTGATTACCTGGTTCGGAGTCCCTCAGGCCATAGTAACTGATCATGGTTCCCATTTTCATGGTTATATGATTACTGAGTTGATAACCCAGTTAGGCTTGTGTCACGATAGTTCGACGCCTTATTAGCCTCAGGCCAATGGCCAAGTTGAAGCTGTAAACAAGGTGTTGGTTACTATGCTTCAACGTACCATTGGAATGCACAAGTCCAACTGGCATTTAATTTTGTTTTCCACCCTATGGGCCTACCATACCTCGATTAAAGATGTGACCAGATTCACACCATTTCAACTTGTTTATGGTCTGGAAGCTACCCTCCCGATTGAATGCAAAATCCCTTCTCTCAAATTAGCTGTCGAATTGCTCCTAAATACTACTCCGGTGGAAGAATGCCTTCTTTATCTAGAACGTCTTGATGAGACTCGTCGACTTGATTCTTTAGTTATTGAAGCACAAAAGAAGAGAGCCAAAACTCACGTTGATCAGACAGTCAACCCACGTTCCTTCACGGAGGGAGATTTAGTCCTGTTGTATGATCAAGCTAAGGATAAGCTGGGGGCAGGGAAATTCGAACCCATGTGGCATGGGCCCTATATTGTCAAACGAGTGTTGCAAAAAGGGGCTTATGAGTTAATTGATTATGAAGGTAACCCTTTAGATAAGCCCCGGAATGGACTTTATCTTAGGAAATACTATGCATGAGTCTTTCGTGCATTGTTGTGTACATAAGTGTGTTTTTCATTTTGTACATGTTTGGCTTGGTGTGTAAGCGTTTGCCACTTATTGTGTCCTTTTTACTTCTTATGCAGATGTCTGTCACACCTTATATCAGTTTCACTAATGGTGCCTATCACAGTACCTAGAATCTTTCCTCCGCGGCATGGGTTATCTACGATCCTCAAAGTGAGTTAGTGGATCTTCAAGGTGTTTGTCTAGGGTGTACCACAAACAATGTCACTGAATATAGTGCCATCATTGAATTACTGGTTGAGGCTATTGTCCTCAATATTCGCGCATTGATTGTGAATATAGACTCCCGACTTATTTTTCTTCAACTTAACGGGTGTTGTTCCATCGGAAATCCCCAAATTTTAAGGTTGTATTTACGTGTTTGCTTACTGGAAAGGAAGTTTAATTATCACATATCGACACATTCCCAGAATACTAAATACATTAACTGATGCATTAGCAAACCATGTATTAGATAGACATTTGCGCAATTTATAAAAATCATAAGCAAGCATTCAGACACAATAAGTAGATATAGTAAAACATAGATAGGTATATATCATGTGTTGCGCACCATGGCACCCAAATATATATATATATATATATATATATATATATATATAGATATATATATATATGTCCAAAAAATATATGTGTGTTCAGTTACATCATGAGACACATGTCTCTCAAAATCTGCGGAAAAAGAAACCTAGAAGTCTACTATGCATTATGCTCTCTGTAGCAGACTACTGCTCGAACCACGCGTCTAAGAAACTAGTGCATCCTGTTCGACACCTCCACGGTAGGTCGCTAGTATTGCCTGGGAATCTCCTTGAATTCTACATAGTCTGGGATTCCCTCAGTTAACTCCTCTAGGTTACGGGCTATCTCGTCCTCGGCCCCTTCACCTGGAGGTGGTAATTTAATCTCACTTTCAACCCTTCAGGTGATAGGCAATATACCTATGGGTATCTCAGGTCCAACATCTGCAAATATTGAACATGATAATTAGGACATATATATTTAAAAACCTAAAAAATTACAAAATCTTTGTCGATCAAACTGAGTATTTTACCTCTCTCATCCTATTGTTCACCAGGAGGAAGCAAGATGTCTGGATTGCCCCTGAAGTCCATCCCAGCATATGGCCAATCCTCAACTATAACTTGTTAATGGTTCATCCATTCAACAAATTTTGGACCCCATGATACAGGCTGGCCATCGCCTCCTCACGGCATCATGAGAGCCCAATGAGTAATCCATGTCTGTCATGGTCCTAGCCATCCCACTGTTACATCCTGTCTCTGGAGGATTGGTAGTTGTTCTAGCATGAGTGGTACTAAGATTGAACCGTAGCCGAATTGTTTCGTCTCAACCCGATGGCACTTGGTCAGTTGTCTCTTCGTATTGAGAGACACGGCTTCTGCCCAGTTAAACATGGTAGGATTCAAACAGTCTTGGGCTAACCATAATTGAGTCTTGGTCGCCTCATGCTAGGCTTGGGAGCCATCTACTCTGGTAATATTGAATAGCAATACCCGTAGTGATAAATCACTAACAGTGACAGTCTGTAGCTTTCCACTTGTTGGTGATTTCCATGCTCCTGGGGGGAAAACTCTTGCAATAAGTGTGTCCAAAGAGTCTCCAGTAACCCGAGTTCCCACCATGCGAGGAATCTCCCCTCTCCGTGAAAACCCAGTTAAAAAGTAGATATCCATGGCATTGAACTCAATTTCTTGCCCACGGATTATGAATTTGCCTTCTATCGGATTCCATGCTCGGATCAAGTACTCTAAGAGAAACAATTGTGCTCTTAGAAGTGGTGTTAGGAAGAATTTTAACAACCCACAGTTTCACAAGATGTTCAGACAATGAGGATCTTCCACTCCCATCACATCATCATTGTCATGAGTATGTTCTTGCCATACGAAAGCCATTTCTTATCCTTGCATGCACAAACATACCTTTGTCAAATGCCATCTATCCATTTTCATCTTGAAACTAATTATAAATGAAAATATTTTGGTTCTGACGCTCATCGCAACTGTTTTTAAAATAGCTACGATGAGCTGATTTTCATAGTTTAAAAACTTTTGGGTCGTCACAAGTGTACATCAATCTCTTGTGACGATCCCGTTTTTGCACAGTGTAAATTTCTCGGTCGTCACAATCCCAAGAGGGAAAATTGCGATGATTGATGTGGATTTTTAATCCAAAAAATCATTGTAAACCATGGTTCAAAACATGAATTGAATCCTATTTTGGCATAAAAACATAGGTAAAGCTATGGCATTTACCTGGAAGTAGCGTGATGAGCAATTGATCCCTGAGTCTCTTGGAATCGGTTGCCAAATTTCACAAGGTATGCAATGGTAGAAGCTTTTTTACCATAGTCAAAACACAAGTAAATAGATTTTTTTACCAAAGTGTTCCTTTTATAACTGTTTTTTTTCAAAAATTAGGGTTTTGATCTATATTGCATATTTTTTTCAGACAGATCTTATGCTAGAGTTTTCTTGTGCAACGACAGGTGTTTCGTACACTGGCGATGGTCAATCCATGAATTATATACTCAGTAAATACCGAAAAGTCCTTTCTGAGTCAACTTTAAGCTCTTTTCTGACTCTTGGAACGTGAAAATATTGCTGAGCCCTTGTCATTTCAAGCTCGTTAATGGTTGCGAAACGTCATGTATCCAGTAATTTTTTTACTTTTTTAGACTGTAGGCACTATTTACGAAAAGTAATCCTTGACTGAAATGGTCAAGTAGTTCTCTCAAGTATCGTTTTCTACCTTTTTGGGCTCGAGAGACACAAACATACGAAAAGGGCCCATCTGGAGTTTTCTTTTCCATGTCTTTTTCAAACTCTCTAAATATGAAAAAGACTCTGAGTTTTACCTATGTCGGACTCGTTAAACCCTGATGACATTGGACTTATCGCCATGATGAGACTCGAGCTTCTCCTCCCTAGGGCTCGTTAAACATTGGGTTGGATTTGTCCAAAGGACAAAATTATATTGCAAGCGTATGCTATCCCCTTAAAGCTTGTGTTTCAAAAATAATTGGGGTACTCGCCAAAGGGAACATACCTGCATCACAACCCTTCACCCACATTTGTTAGTGGAAGAGTCGCAATGGTGGCACTAGGTTCTGCATCAATAATATGCTTCCCTTTGTCCATCCCCTTCTCAGTTTATGGCTCAGAGTTTGAACATTCATCTAATTCATAAGCCTTAAGTTTGGCCACCAGTGACTGTTTGTCTCAACGCTCACTTGCGTTATAAGTGGGGATCTTATTGAACTCACACCATTGTCGTGTGTCCTTCTTTGTCTTTATGGTTTTGTTCTTTGCTTGCAGCTTCGGAGGGTTGTCTTGGGTCACCCCACCTTTGATTTGTCCTTTGTTCTATGGTTTTGGGCCACCTTTCCCATGCTTCGGATTCACAGATCCAAAGTCTCCCTTATTTTATTTAAATGTCTGCTCGATCTTGGCAATGTGTTGATAGGTGGCACTAAGAAAGGAGATGTTTAAGAACTCCATGTAGTCCTATATGTACTTGTGTAGATATCCATGGTACTTGTGTACCAAATGTTGTTCAAAATCCTTGATACCTAGCTTCGTGTGAAGGGTATGGAAAATATTTTTGAACTCTGGCACCTCTTGGTCCCTTCCCTATTGTAGCATGGTCCACTTTATGTATTTATCTTCATAGCTCTTGGCAGGGTAATATTTTTCCTTGATGGCGTTTCATAAATAATTCCAAGTGGGTGTGGTTGAAAATAGTGAGGAATCCCTCTCATCCTTTTTTTCACAGTAGGTTTTCCACCAGTCCTTGACATGTGGGGCAGCTTTGAGGAGTGAAAAAGTAATCTTTTTGTGATTGGAAGAGTCATGAATAAAAAAACATCATTCCAACATATTTAACCATCTATCTATGGCGTTTTCATCTATCTGGCCTTCAAATATGGGAATTCCAAAGTTAACATGTACCTTAAAAGGAGTGGTGCCTCTATAGTGGCTGATGGATGAAGATGTGTCACATGTGGGTCGCTACCAAATCATCTGGGCAAATTTATCCATCATCACGTTCCTTTTTCGCTTGAGGGCTTCCTTAAGCAATATTTTGAAAGGATCTCCTATCCCCTCGTATTTATTTTCTTCCACCATGGGAGGTAGTTGGGGTTTGCGAGGCTTGTCTTGTAAAGATTCAACTAGTTGAAGTCCTAACTCCTTATACCCTGACATCGTTGGGGAAATGCAAAGAAAAATAGAGAAAGAGCAGACTACTCTGATACCACAGATCTGAACTTATGTAGGAACGTACAAAAATACATATATACACATAAATACATAGATGTAGCAGAAATAAAACTTCATTTCTTTAATATCAAAGAACTGAAATATGCTTACATACAAAATGGAAATAAAATATCTTGGGTGATGGTAGTGTATCTCAGAGAAGAGATGTGGCGGCTACATGCCTTTGAACTATGTTATAATGAGGCTCAAGGGCCTTTTTATTATTGAAAAATAAGGGAAAACCATAAACAACCAAAACCCTAACCCCAGGAGATGAAACACTAAGAGTTTTTGGGCCTTGTTGGGGTTAGTTGGGCAACTAAGCTCCCAGGGTCGTAACTTAGTCATATGATCTCTTTTTGGTGTGTATGATACCTTGTTGGAAATATTTTTCCGAGTAATTCAAGATTTTACACAGGCCCCTACCTATGCCTTTCGGTCTGCTCCGGACCTCAAAAAAATGTCATTTAGGGGGTCAAAACAGCTCTGGAAGTTCAGGACCCCAAAAACTACTAACTAGCATTTGCACCTTATGTTGCAAAGGAAAGGCCGTAAGGCATAGAGTGGGGAAGAATAGTATAGAGTGGGGAAGAATAGAGACATGTATAGAGTGGGGAAGAATTGCATAGAGTGGGGAAGAATAGGGACATTGTTGAAAGCAAGGGTGGATGATAATGAGTTACAATTGCAATAGTTAGTTATGTGTATTCTGAAAATGAATATTTTGTAAATAATAATAGTTTGTGGAAGAATTTATAAAAAGTATGCCATCAACTACACAATTGATATCTACAGAAATAGAAGGCTAGAAAACAAGAATTTTAATTTATAAGATCCAATTTACATGGTTGGTCAACATGTAGAAACCCCTTGTGTCATCGCTCTGTCCAAGTGGGGAATAATAATATGATAATGGAATCACTATTGTGAATATGCATAGACATAATACTATGGCATGCTTATAGATCGTTGTTGGCTGAATGACTTGCAATTGGCTTTCAAGCTGCTGGTGCACCATAAGTTGGATCTACAAAATATTAGTTGGATCTGAAGAACAAATAAAGCTAGGACAAAAGGTTGAAATTTCTGAAATTATTAGTGTCTTCCTTCCCCACCTTTCCATTATTGTTATTATTATTATAATACTAATAATAATATTATTATTATTACCAGATAGCTCCCTGGATGCTGTCAAACAATTAATATTTGTTTTATTAGAACAAATCAAGGTACGGATAGAAAGCTAAAATTTCTGAAATTATTAGTTTCTTCCTTCCCCTCTTTTTCGCTCTTAGCATTATGACACTTCCTTTCACATCCTACAGTGGATTGAACTTGCAAGAAAATTCGAGGTGAACCTTATAGCTCTGCCTCTTCTGTTCATTTTTGTACAAAAGGAGGTATATACATCTTCAGTTCAGATTTCTAGCCATTGTCAACACCTAATACATGCTTTTGTATACAGGGAATTAAATTTTCATCATATTTGAACTCAACTATTTGCCTTCCAAGGATGGCTAAAATGGTTGTTGGGCTGAGGGCCTCCACTGCAAATATTTTTATTGACAATGGCCCTTACAGAGAGTTTATTTTCAAGCATTTTCAAGTGGCTTCTGTGGATGAAGAAAGTGCAGTAGTAGTTCTAGTAAGTTGATCAGTCTATAAAAGAAATTCCCATCTAAAGCCCTAAGTAGGCTATGAGTGAGACTTTTTGCCTCTACATAAGAGTTCATTAGATAACGTGTTCTACAAACCCCACTCACATACTCAATTGCATGACTTCCCTATTCAAGAAGCTAGCTATTCCAATAAACATGTGAATGAAAATCACCTATACAATTTACGAATTACAACAACAACCAACCAACAAAAAAAAAAATGTACTCAGCAGACTAAGGCAACAAACTGGTTAAGTAATAATCCTCAAAAGGGCCAATATACTGGGACTCTTCATTCAACTAGGTATTACCACCTATATTTTATCTTGATTTAAGTATATTTCCAGTAACAATTCACCAAACTGTAGTCAGCCTATGTGATGAAATAATATCACCAAAAGTTCAAACTACGCATGTTACCAATAAAACTGTTGGCTAAACCTATAAACAATCTTAATCATCCACTTCTACCTGCCTTCTTAGTATTAGGCTTTTACCAACATGTGTGTGATTAAGTTGTTTCTCATATTTTATCAGCTACTAGGTTTGACAGAAAAGAAGTGCAAATTTCCTGCCTCCACTATCTAACAAATCTGTTAATTTCTGAATCATTCAAAACTTGAACAGGGCCAATATATTTTAATAACACCATGAGAGCCTCAGAACTTATGCCTCCATTTATAAGCTATCTTAACTAAGCCATTTCTTTTGGTAATCCAAATAACAAAAAAACCATTCCATTTCTTGCCTTTAAAATAGATATTTTCATCCAAAAACTTCTAGTGGCACACAGAGGCAGATTCAGTGAATTTTACCATTCACGCCAGTCTTGGTATGCAAATGCAGATTCATTGAAATCAGATATTTCTTTCAGCAAAATATAGCAGTGTGATGAATATGTTGGAAACGATTAAATGACCCCTGGTCCACTGCAACGAGGAGAACATGATTCAATAACTATTCAAAGGCTCTGCATGTACAAATGTAGTACATTGTTTTCTTCTGCCCAAGTAGCATTTATGGTTGTGATTATCACAGCCTTGTTAGGCATTGAAGTTTTTTCTAGATCACTCCCTAAATCAAAGGCAGTTACAGATGAATTCAACTCTGAACTCTGCAAGAGATTGGCTCTTAATTGAACCGTAATAGCCATGGAAATTTATTTATAAAATGTATGCCATCAACTACACAATTGATATCTACAGAAAATAAAAGGCTAGAAAACAAGAATTATAATTTATAAGATCCAATTTACATGGTTGGTCAACATGTAGAAACCCCTTCCACTACAAATATTTTTATTGACAATGGCCCTTATAGAGAGTTTATTTTCAATCATTTTCAAGTGGCTTCTGTTGATGAAGAAAGTGCAGTAGTAGTTCTAGTAAGTTGTTCAGTCTATAAAAGAAATTCCCATCTGAAGCCCTAAGTAGGCTATGAGTGAGACTTTTTGCCTCTACATAAGAGTTCATTAGATAATGCGTTCTACAAACCCCTCTCACATACTCAACTGCATGACTGCCCTATTCAAGAGCCAGCTATTCCAATAAGCATGTGAATGAAAATCACCTATACAATTTACCAATTAAAACAACAACCAACCAACAAAAACAAAAAAAAATGTACGCAACAGACTAAGGCAACAAACTGGTCAAGTAATAACCTCAAAAGGGCCAATATACTGGGACTCTTCATTCAACTAGGTATTACCACCTATATTTTATCTTGATTTAAGTATATTTCCAGTAACAATTCACCAAACTGTAGTCAGCCTATGTGATGAAACAATATCACCAAAAGTTCAAACTAAGCATGTTACCAATAAAACTGTTGGCTAAACCTATAAACAATATTAATCATCCACTTCTACCTGCCTTATTAGTATTAGGCCTTTACCAACAGGTGTGTGATTAAGTTGTTTCTCATCTTTTATCAGCTACCAGGTTTGACAGAAAAGAAGTGCAAATTTCCTGCCTCCACTATCTAACAGATCTGCTAATTTCTAAATCATTCAAAACTTGAACAGGGCCAATATATTGAAATAACATTTCCTTTGCTTGAAATTGTTTCAATCTATGATTGTTTATATAATTGTCTTACAACTTGTATATTTTTATAGAGGAGTGTGGTTTCCTAGCATGCTTATCTATGAAATTAGGTCCAAGATAAATGGCAGGAATTTGACTGATTTTAACGTTTGAGCATTTTCAAAGCATTTCATGTTCAGCTAAATAAAATACTTAGCATGTTGTTTGTCTACTTTACAGTTTCCAGCAGCAAACAGAATTTACTTTTATACTGGAGTCTAGCCTTGAACTCTTAAATAGAACTCTACACATGTATCCTTTCTATTAAGAGTGCTGATTTTTTGGCTGTTCATTTTCTTTTCGACTGTGACTGATGCTTGTTCAAAACAATGTTGTCAGACTCTTTTTGGACTCATGAATCTTGCCAAGTCCACTGAGTTGCCACTGAAAAGAGTAACTCCTAGAAACTCTTCTGTCATAATCCCCACTTTCCAGACTCCTCTGAAACTTTCCAACACATATTCTGAGTATTTTTTTTTCTCTTTGCCAAGTCTGAAAGATTCTGCTGAGTCTTCCTGAGTCACAGCCCAGCCGAGTCTTAGAAGAGTCCAAGTCTGACAACATTGGTTTGAAACAATTTCTTTTTCAAGTCAGGTCAGCACATCTTCTTGTCCTTCCCACAATATTTATGTATGTGTCCATGTGTGTAGGATGTGTATGTGGATCTATTGCCCACTTTATTTCATTTGAGTGAATCAATCATTGTTAAGATGAAATTTACAACAAACCAGTTTGTAAGTGAGGTGTCATGAACATACCTCTCCACAAAAAAGTTGAACTCTTGTGCAATACAAAAGTTGTTTCATCTATGGAATGAAAATTTTGTTTGATACTACCAAATTCAAACTAGATCGAGAGAAATTTTTGTCCAATGTTTATTGAGAGTAAAATTAGTCTTTTAACTAGATGTTCCGTATAGGCAATTGTTAAAAATGGCCAACTAAGGTCAAATTCCAGTATGGACGGCTCCTTTGTATGGGATGATGATGGCATTGGATTCCTCTTCTCGAGAGGACCAATTTTGACCTAAAGCACGATGGATTCTGATAGGCATAAATGTATATTTGAAGTCAAGCCCACAATGTTGGTTTTGGTCAAGGTCAACCCCACAGTCATGTAGGCTCATGAAGCCCAAAAGACATGACCTTTGACCCACATTTAATTGTATAAATATAAGATGAGTTCACTCCATTTTGGCATTAGCACACATGATTTTCTCTTTCCTCTCATGATGGATTCGACTTTCTTTGAGAAACTATCTCTCTCCCATACGTGCAAATTTTTGGAGGACAGATTTCCTGTGATTTTCTGCGGGTGACTTTTCCAGTACACAGAGCAGCATTGACCAGGCACTTTGACCAACTGTTTGACTACGACTTTGATGGATTATTACTCTGCCAGCTAGGCCACACTTGTGAGCAGAGGAACTGAGCACAAACTGAGGTGTTTGACCACAGGTCTGAGGCAGGTTTAACCGCAGACTGTTGACCAAGTTTTGACTAGACTTTTGAAGGCTGCCTTGATTGCATTTTGACTGCCTAGAGAGGGTGAATTTCTCTCTCCTTTTATTGAATAGATTGGGCTGATTTGACTGAGCTATTAACCGTTGACTGCTGACTGGTTGGGATAGCTCACTGTTGTTGACTTCTGCATATGTGACTTTGACTTTTGGACATTTGATTGGGATCATCTATGGCAAGTCAATATATTGAGTTTGACTAATGTATCATTGTACTTATGGATTTCTCTCTCTGTGAACATTTGATATTATCAAGAAGAAAAGATCTGTGGGTTTTCCCCCTTGTCGGGTTTTGCGTTAGCTTTAAGTCTAAATCATGGTGTCCTCTTGTCTTGGCTTGTCTTTTGCATTTATGTTTGATGTTTTTTCATCAGTTACTGTCATGTGATAATGGTCAACGTGATTATGTTATGTCTCTGAGCCATGGGTTTTGTACTTCGAAGTGAACGAAAAGGGGTTAAGAATTTTCTGGATTATCCAAAACATAAGAAATGAACTACAACGTTGGATGGTTTCCATTCATAGAGATGGAATTTTTACTTGAACATCCTAGGGGAACAAATCATAAGATGGGAATTCCAAAGAGCTTCATGAAGAAGAAGCCATGGGTTTTGTAGTTCGAAGTGAGCCAAAAGGGGCTAAGATTTTGCTGGATTATCCAAAATGTAAGAAATGCACTACAACGTTGGATGGTTTCCATTCATAGAGATGGAACATTTACTTCAACATCTATGGGAATAAATCATAAGATGGGAATTCCAAGGTTGTAGATGTATATGGAAAGTACAAAGAAACTTATCCTTCTATTTTATTTTCATAGAAGTTTAAAGAAAACCCTGGAAATCCAAAATTACATTTTCCATTATGGGTTAGTGAAAATTCTATTTTATTTTCATATTAGTTTAAAGAAAACCCTGGAAATCTAAAATTAAGTTTGCCATTATGGGTTGGTGAAAATTCTAGGTGATCTCATAGAACTTTAAAGAAAACCCCGGAAATCCAAAATTAAGTTTGCCATTATGGATTAGTGAAAATTTTGGGTGAGCATGAGTTAAAAAGTAAAGGAGAAATTTGGGACTATTCAAAAATTTGCCATTATGGGTTAGTGAAAATTAAGTTTGCCATTATGGGTTAGTGAAAATTCTAGGTGATCTCATAGAACTTTAAAGAAAACCCCGGAAATCCAAAATTAAGTTTGCCATTATGGATTAGTGAAAATTTTGGGTGAGCATGAGTTAAAAAGTAAAGGAGAAATTTGGGACTATTCAAAAATTTGCCATTATGGGTTAGTGAAAATTCTATTTTATTTTCATATTAGTTTAAAGAAAACCCTGGAAATCTAAAATTAAGTTTGCCATTATGGGTTAGTGAAAATTCTAGGTGATCTCATAGAACTTTAAAGAAAACCACGGAAATCCAAAATTAAGTTTGCCATTATGGATTAGTGAAAATTTTGGGTGAGCATGAGTTAAAAAGTAAAGGAGAAATTTGGGACTATTCAAGAGGAAAAACGACAACAAAAGAGAAGAAAATGAAGCAAAAAAAGAGCAATCCTATTGTTAAAAAGCAACCCTAATTCACTTGGGAACAATATTGAGGTGGAAGACTTAGAGGAAGAACAAAGTGATGATCATATATTTATCAAAAGCTTGGTAAAACACTTTAAAAAGTCTTACACTTCAAACACGAGTAAAAACAACGAAGTCTTATAAAGTGTTTACCAACAAAGACCATGTTATAGAATCAATAAATTCCGCAATTTCAGAATTTGAGGACAATCTCTTGAATAAGGAACGGGTCAATTTGGAATCCATTTCAGTTTTCATATATTTAACCTTTAAAAAAGGTTAGGTGCCATGTCCTCTCACATTCGATGAAGTTTAAAATCATAAACAGAGTTTTCAATGATATCAACATTCTAAAATATCTCCGTTTTATCATTCTATTCCTTTTCATCACTTTCAACCCTTCAAAAAAATTAATTAATTATTTACAACATATAACTTTAAAATTTTCTAATAAAATCACTGGAAAATATATCTAAGATATATAATATCACAATATTATTTTTGGAAAACGAGTTCTAGAGCAATAGTTCATGAACACATCACAAACCATCATAAAATTAACCTACAAAGCTTTAATTTTTATTGAAAGTTCTCTTCATAAGAGTGCCACATAACAACATACTAAAAATAACTAGTAGAACATATTTGACAGTGTATTTAATTGCCAGCTAGCTAAGAATTCAATGACATGCGCATTTAGACCCTATTCATTAAAATATATGTCGATAATTTTGACACCCACCACGCAAACGCAAAACAAGGTGAAGTGTAGACTCCTTCTGGATCTTATAGTCGGCCAGAGTTCGCCCATCCTCCAGCTGTTTACCAGCAAATATGAGCCTTTGCTGATCAGGAGGAATCCTTTCCTTGTCCTTAGTTTTTTCTTTTACGTTATCAATCGTATCAGAGCTCTCAACCTCCAATGTGATCGTCTTGCCTGTCAACGTCTTCACGAATATCTGCATACCACCACGAAGCCGAAGGACAAGATGCAAGGTTGACTCCTTCTGAATGTTGTAATCCGCCATGTTATAGACATTTTTGTGCCTTACAGCATTGAGCATGAAATGTCCATAATCTAAGGGATCCAAAGTCCCTAAACATGTTGTTCCTACCCCTAGAGGAACAAGGCTAACAAACCACAGCATTTCACAAAAGTTCTCCACCTGAAACTGCTCAAAAACAAGTCAATTCAGGATCATGTCAGCTGCTCCACTGGCCATCTGCGCTGAATGTCAATGGCTCCACTGGCTACCTGCGCTGAATGTCAACTCCAACACTAGATACCTGCGCTGAGCGAGATTGGACAAGTGGAAGACTCATTCCTCAAGGTGTCAGAACCCAGGAAGCTTCCAAAATGACACTTGCCTCAGGGAATTCGACTGGTGATGAGTAAGAGGTTCCAAATCTCCAAGTGGAAGCAAGAACCTCCAAGTGGACTCAAGAACTGACAGAGGGAGAGGACACTAGTCAGATCTCAAGCTGACTCATCCTCTCTCCAAACATCTATATATCGATCTCTCCTCCATGAGATCTAGAGGTTGGAATTTTATTATTGCAAAGAATTGTTGTTGGTTTGAGACTGGAATCATTGGGTGCTTAATGCTTTGAAGGGGCTGAAGATAGGAATTCCATTTGCTGGGAAGGAGATGCTGGATTGGAGCCCTCTGGGTTGTATCTCTTCCTGAACCTTGTGTTTAGTCAATTTAGGGTTCCTAAATTGATGTCATTAATTGTCAACCCGGGGCTCGTAAGCTGATGAAGTGAAGGTGTACTATATGTACTTAAGCAACCTCTTAGAGTTTTTGTCATTTGGGGGTGTTGTTTGTGGTTGATTTATCTTCCTAAAATGGAATGATGATTATAGACAGATGAGTGCAAGTGTGTGAAAAGTGAGTTCTAGATGAGTGAAAGTGTGTGATTGGTGATTTCTAATTACTTGCTGAATTTGTAAAGGAAAAGAACTTGAAAGAAATGAATAACTTGCAATGACTTGAAAGCAAATGACCACGTTCTAATGGCATTAGTCTTTACTCATATTGCTGCAAATGAAAGAAACAAGAAAATCACTTCAAGGACTGATGATAATGGTTATCTCTTCCTAACTCCCTGCTTCTACCACATAGTACTGTGTAAAACACGATTAGGAAGTAGCTGAAGACAAATCCAAGAATTGATAAAAACTCTAAATGACAAATTATAACACTACTAAGCCTTTTCCATCATACTGCTTCCTACATATGTGATTATGTGTAACAAGTGGAAAAAGTATTAGTGCCACAAGCCAAGACTACTTAAAAACAAGCTGCAATTAATTAGTGTTCTGTTCTCTGAAAGATAAACCATTCATGATAAAGAGAGCATAAATTAGTTAGCATCCAACTTGTAAAACTAAGCTAAAAACTAATCTAGAAAACAGAGTAAAAAGGGTAGCGTTACGAATAAGACAACTGCAACTACCATTAGATATTAAAGCAAATACAACACACTCAATCCCGGGTTAAAACCTGCAAAGAAGCAAATCTGATCAGTGAAAATAAAGGCTGCAGCAATGAAAAGAAATCAAGCTGTACATAACTCAAGAAAAGGAAATGCTGTATGTGAAATAAAGAAATTGCAGAAGTATAAACATGAAATACTTATACAAGGGCAGTTATGAACGGGGGCCCTCCATCCATACAACCCACAGAAAACTCAGATGCTTTAAAACTTCAAAACATCACTGTTTCCATTACTTCATATGCAGAAATACATAGTCAAAAGTGCTGGAACAGCTCTATAAAAACAGAATTCAGAAATACGCTAAAATTCTCACAAGTTCATAAACTACAGCAGCTAAAAAGTTAACATAAGCGTACGCAGACGCAAGTATTTATAGGCATCTGCAAGATGGCCTAATGTGTAAAGCATAAAACAGAAAATAAACTGAATATCATGCGTATTAAAGGTGCAGTGAACATGTCATATGCTTCATGGTCGAGCTGGAGGTCCTGGTCGTTATGGGCAATGAATCCAGCATTAGATCATGTTCCCCACGGCTTACAAAACACGGACAAGTCATCTTTTCCACCGACGTGACCAAACAGCTTATGCATCAACGTTAAGCTGCCTTTATTTGACCGTAACTTGACCCCCTTTGACCGGAGGTACAGATGACGTGGCTGGCTGAACTGATGGCACAGGAACCTCGAGCACATATATTCCAACATGCCCATGTGGCTCGTTCTGCAAAATAGCACGTGGAACCTTGAGATCAACAAAATGGCTACGGAATCATCAGATGGCTGCGGAATCGCTGAATGGCTGCGGAATTGCCAGTCAGCTGCGGAATCTCTGCAAATATGTCAAAAACTAAACAAAACAGTCACCCATTAGCAAAGCTCACTTGATCATGTTTAATGACAACTAATGTAATGATCTGGGTGGAAAATGAGGCAAAAGAGAGAGGAAAGTGATGAAAACAGTAGGTAATGATGGATGATAAGGTGTAAAGTAGAGGCTCTACATACCCCCACTACGAGGGCATTGCATGTCCTCATGCAAAAACAGTGATTAATCAACCTGCTGTGATGCCTCTGCCAAGACATCCAATCTCCTCTTCTTTCTCTGTGTAGACACATTGACCCTTGGCTTCTTTACTAAGCATCTGAACTTTAGGTTGATCAAGGCTCTGTTTAGCCTTTTGCATTTCTTCATTAACTTTTTGTTACTTCTTTGCCACAGGCCCAAATGTAACATGGTGTTATCATGAATCATCTTATCCAATTTGGCTTGCTCTTTCAACTTTTCATTTTCTTGCATGATATGTCGATTTAGAACCTCAATCTCAAAAATTTCCTGTTTTAAGGAGTGGACTTGTTGTTCTAAAGGTTGAACATTGCTTGGGCCAGTAGCTGCTTGCTCCAATGTCTCTAGATAATTATACACTTTCTGCTGCTCCGGGTCAACCTCAGGTGACTTTTTGGGACTTGGTTCATAATCAAATTCAGATCCGTGTTCATGCTCAAGTTCATGTTCAAAAGGACTTTCCTCACGTGGAGGACTAGTCTCAATATGCTCAGCGTGTGGAGGACTTTTCTCCAAGTCAGGACTTGTAGCACCTTTTTGAGGTGAGCTTAAGTCAATGAAGAATGACTGTTTACCCTTTATGGCCCCTACTTTTCTGTTTTGTAATCTGCTGCTCCTTCTTACAGAGGTGGTACTCTGTTTTTCTTTTGGTACTTTTTGCTTTTGTTTTTCCTCCTTTTTGGAAAGGGCAGTTTTATGAAGTTTGGCCATTCTTTGAGCTAAGGGCTGAGTGTCTTCCTCACTAGAATTCTCAGGAGTGAGGTAAGTTTCTTGGACTACAGATTTACCTTTATCTTGCTTTTGTTTCTTTCTCCCTTCTTTTCTTTTCTGAGCAATTTCTTGAGCAAGTTCTGAAGGAGTTTCAGTGATAATTCCTTGGGCTGCTTGGTTATCATCTTCAGTAAATCCAGGATCAATTTCCTGTTCAGGATGCTGTATATCAGTTTCCTCATCAAACTGTTCTTGAACAGTTTCCTCTTGGGCAGTTGTTTCAGGAATAGTGGTATCAGGAACAATAGTTTCTGTTTGGGCAATAGTTTCTTGGTTAACCCCCTCTCCTCTTTTTCTTCTACTTCTTTTTGGTACTTGAGGGGACCCTCCAGAAGTTTCTCCTAATTCTTGAAAATGATTTCTTATGAGAAACCTCTCCCATGTGTCTCTTTTTGATTTCAATTGTTCCTCAACTAGCAATTTCACAAGACCGTGATGATATAAATGTGCTTCAATATTTCTGGGGTTCCTTTGGACAATTGCACACATTTTCTTAAGACTTGAAAGTAGAAAGTATGGGAGGTTAATATCATCTCCTAGAAAATGCATCATAACCTTTGCATGGTAAACATATAAGACCCCAAATCTTCCCTCACAAGTGAAAATTTTTTTGCACTAATAAGAGTAAAGTTGTCCATTCCTCCTTAACATAAGAAACAGGAATCCCTTTTGTAAAGATGCTGGTATCCATACCTGGGTTTTTTAAGATTTGTTTCCATTGCTGATCTTGAACTGACCGGTTCTTGAACCACCTTTCTCCAGTCTGTGGAAGTGAGGTAGCTTGTGCTATGCTGCTCTCAGTGACTGTGAATTGTAAATCCCCTATCTCCACGTGATTATCTTTTTCTCTGAAGGACCGTGCAAAGGCCTTCGTAACCTCCTTATGGTAGCCTCTGAACTTCTGGATGCATTGTAACCAGTTTGCCTTTTGCAATGCCTCTTTAACCTGAGGATAACCCTCCAGAAAATTTGAACCCTCCGGTTCTGCCCTTAAGAGCTTCCCCATTGGCTTTTACGGCTCTGTTCTATTTAAAACACGGCTTCAAAACGGCCTTACACAGTCAATTCATGGCTTTGTTCTAGAACACGGCTTCAACAAGGGTCTTACACAGTAAATTCACGGCTCTGTTTTGGAACACGGCTTTAAAATGGCCTTGACTTAGTGAATTTACGGCCTCAACACAGTGGATTATGGTTTTAGCTCTGGATACGGCCGTAACAGACCTCCACTGGTGATTTAGAATTAGCGGAGAGGAAAAACAGAGTATGGTGAATGGTAGCAGCGTAGTGAGCACAGCGTAAATGGAATGAAACAGTGTGAGTGGAAATGAAACAGCGGAAGTGAAATGATATGAGCGTAAGAGGGTAGAAGGGTTATGGAATAATGAATGGAAACGGCTATGTCCTTAGGTTTCGGTTTCAGAGTTACACTTGGCTGCGTGAGTTAATGTCATATAGAGACGTAGTACATTAGGCTACGTCACTTAAGTACGAGATCTTAATGGAAGAAGCAGCCGCAAGTGAATTCAAAATCGTGGTAATCAAGGACTGATAGACTTGGGAGATACGTGGGTATATGGTCGCATGACTGGTAATCATTACATTTAGTGGCAAGAAACATAACCTAGAAAACTTGCATAATGAAATAACTGTAAGTTTAGGATTTAAACCATACCTCAGATTCACGCTTAGATTTGCCTTTGATGACTTGCCACTAACCCTTCACTGATTTATGGCTGTTGCATGACTATTTTCCATTTATTATTGATGACTACTGAGCTGTAAAGAAATTTCAAACAGACTGTGTTTTTTTTTTTATGCAGGTGCAGAGGGCTGCGGAATGGCTGAATGGCTGCAGAATTGTCAAACAGCTGCGGAATCTGCAGTAGTAACCTCCGTCTGCACAAAAACAACTTTAACTATCTAAAAATGACTTTATTGATGGAATGGAATGTAGTGAGTGGATGGATGAATGAAAAAAAATGAGGTGGAGTGAAAATGAATGAAATGGTGGATGAAATGGTGGTGATGATGAAATGAGATGAAATAAGGAGAGAAAGAGATTTTTTTTTTTTTGGAAAACATGAGGTGTCAGGTGACCCTGATTTTCACCTCAGGTTTTCTGTATGAGACTGCCAATCAGAGATTGGTTTTCAGGCTCATACATTTATTCTTCTTCTTCCTTTTTTTTTTTTAAAAAACCAAAGATTAGGCTGATGGAGGAGAAGAATCCTTCTCCACCAACCTGATTGCAGAATCTTCTTTGAACAATTTGACAAACTCTTCTTTTGAGAATGGCTTCTGGTAGATTTTCAAGCGGTGGCCATTCACAATAAGAGGAGTATGAAATTCATCAATAGTTTTTACTCGAACTGCTCCATTGCTAAAGACTTCATCAATCTCATATGGCCCAAGCCAATGAGTTTGAAACTTTCCTTTGAAGTCTTTGAATTTTGAATCAAACAATAGAGCCCAATCTCCTTTCTGAAACTTTCTTTCCTTGATATGACGATCATGCCACTTAGATCTTTGGTGCTGAACTAGATCGGTCCTTAAAATTGCATCTTGTCTTATTTCATCTAGCTCATTTAGCTGGTCCATTCTGTGTCTTTGAGCTTCTGAGAGGCTCATTCCCAATTGGACTGCCATCTTGAAGGTCTTGATTTGGAACTCAATAGGAAGCAGGACTTCCTTCCCATAAACAAGTTCATAGGGAGAATGTCCTGTTGTGTTCTTCCATGTGGTTCTATAGGCCCATAAGGCTTCAGGGAGCCTTTCCGCCCAATCTCTTCTATGAAGATGAACAGTCTTGGTGATAATGCCTTCAAGAACTTTATTGGTAGATTCCACTTGACCATTGGATTGCGGATGGTAGGGAGTAGATGTTCTGTGCTTGATCTTATATTCCTCCATCAGCTTCTCCATCAATTTAGATGTAAACTGGCTGCCTTGATCTGTCACAATTTCCCTTGGGACACCAAAACGAGTGAAAATATCCTCAAAAAGAAATTGAACAACTGAATTTTCAGTGGCAGAAGGCAATGCTTTTGCTTCTACCCACTTAGTAACATAATCAGTACAAACCAGTATATACTTCTTTTGTTTTGATGGTGGATTAATTGGTCCAACGAAATCTAGAGCCCATTTCTCAAAGGGTTCGATGCATACCTGAGGCTGTAGAGGCATTTCATTTGAAGGAGTTGGTTTCCCAACTCTTTGGCAGCTGTCACACCTTTTAACATACTGCTTTGCATCTTTAAAGAGAGAAGGCCAATAATATCCTAGAGAAAGGATTTTATAGGCTGTCCTCTTGTCCGCAAAGTGCCCGCCGCATGGTTCATCATGACATGCCTTAAGGATGTCAGGTATTTCATCTTCCCGAACACACCTTCTGATTATACAATCTGGCCCTGTTTTGAACAATTCATTAGAAATCCAAGAATAATGTGAACTCTCCCGAATGATTTTCCTTTTCTCATTAGGAAATAAGTGTAGAGGTAGCTTCCCTGTAACTAGATAATTAGCCATATCTGCATACCAAGGAGTCTTGGTAGTCACTGAAAACAAGTATTCATCTGGAAACTTATCTTCTACTGGAGAATCTTCATTAGTGTTTTGGATTCTAGACAAGAAATCAGCTACTGTGTTTTGCTTTCCAGGTCTATCTAACACAGTAATGTTAAATTCTTGCAAAAGTAAAAGCCATCTTGTAACTCTACCATTAGTGACAGGTTTGTTCATTAAATATCTTATGGCAGAGTGATCAGTATGGACAAAGGTTTCATAGCCGGTTATGTAATGTCTAAACTTGTTGATTGCATGTACCACAGCTAAGAACTCTTTTTCTGTAACAGTATAATTTAACTCAGTAGGAGTCAAATTCTTACTTGTGTAATAAATGGCATAAGGGATCAAATCCTTTTGTCCCAAAACAGCTCCTAGAGCTGTATCTGAAGCATCAGTAGAAATGTGGAAAGGGAGTTTCCAATTTGGTCCCCTTAAGATGGGTGCTTCAGATATTCTAGACTTTAAAGCTTCAAAGGCAGATTGACACTCAGGATCCCATTTAAACTCACAGTCTTTGGTAAGCAATTTGAAAAGAGGAGATGCTATCCTAGTGAAGTTTTCAATAAATCTTCTGTAATACCCAGTAAACCCAAGAAAACTTCTAACATCCTTCTGGAAATTTGGAACAAGTAACTTAGAGATGACTTCAACTTTGGATCTATCAACCTTAATTCCATCTCCTGAAATATGATGTCCTAAAACAATCCCTTCAGTAAACATCATAAAACACTTTTCATGACTTAAAGAAAGATTTGTTTCCTTACATCTTACCAGTACTTTTTCCAAATTTTCCAAAGCTTCTTCAAATGTATTACCATAAACTGTGAAATCGTCCATGTATACCTCTACACAATCATGAATCAGATCTGAAAAGATTCCTAATACAGCCCTTTGAAATGTAGCAGGTGCATTGCACAATCCAAAAGGGAGTACTCGGTAGGCAAAAGTTCCCCAAGGACAAGTAAATGTGGTTTTGTCTTGATCTTCAGGTGCTACCTGAATTTGATTGTACCCACTAAAACCATCCAAGAATGAGAAATACTTTTTACCTGCTAAAGTGTCTAGTACCTGATCAATAAAAGGTAGAGGGAAATGATCCTTTAAGGTTGCCTTGTTCAATTCTCGATAATCAATGCAAACTCTCCATTTACCATTCTTTTTGGGCACTATAACCAAGGGAGAAACCCATTGGCTATCTGAAATGGGGTAAATGAAGTTTACCTTGAGCAATTTCTGAAGTTCTTCTTTCACGATTTCCCTAAGGTTTGGATTCATCCTTCTTTGTGGTTGCCTAATAGGTCTGCTATTCTCTTCAATGTAGATGTGATGAATACAAGTCTTAGGATCGATTCCTTTCATGTCAGTGTATTCCCATGCAAAGGCAGTGGAATGTTTTTGCAACAGTTTAGTTAATTCTTCTTGTTGTGGTCTTCCCAAGTTTTTGTTAATGTTTAATGTTTTCCCTGGGAGGATTTCAACTGTAGAACTACCAAACTCTTCCACTGAGAAGAGAGACATTTGTCTAGAGGAGAGATATTCAATGTCTGCATCTATCTGAAAATGTTCAGAGTCATATTCTAAAGATACTTCAAAATTTTCTAATGTATTTAGAATTTGACTATCCTCACTGATCTCAGAGATGGTTAGAACTGGTTGTATAGTATCTTCATCCTCTACCCATTCATCTTCTCCTATTTCTGTTATTGCCTTTGCTGGAGGATACAAGTTGAATTTCTTGGTAGAATTACCATCTGATATATACATGTCTCCAGACCTACAACTGATGAAGGCATCAGCTGTTGCTAGCCAAGGTCTTCCTAAGATAAGAGGATGTCCTCCTAGATTGTTCTTGGGAGTTAAAATCATAAAATCAACTGGATATTCCCAAGAATCTAGAGAGACTGGAATATCTTCCAATACACCATCAGGTTTAATGATTGATCTATCTGCAAGTTGCAGCAAAGTAGGTGTAAAGAGAAGGTTAGGAAGCTTTAACTGATCCATGGTCTGTCTACTCATGATGTTGATCGCGGCTCCTAAGTCAATCAAAGTATTTGGGATTTCAACCCCATTAATATGAGTTTTGACAATAGGACTACTGGGATCCACATACTTTTGCATGGTAATCTTACCCATCATAATGTCTGCAATTTTTCCAACTAGATGTATCCTTTTGGTATCTCTGGTTCTTTTTACTGTTTTCTTCAAACTCAACTCCTTTATTGTCTTTGCTAGAATGGGAATTTCCTTAATGGCTTGTAACAAGGGGATCTTGATACAGACATTCTTCAATTCATCTAGAAAGCTATAGTCAGGCAACCAAATTTGCTTTTCCACCCCTTTGTCAATTTGCAATCTTTCAGGAAAAGGAGGTGTAGCTAAAGATGTATGTTGCTCAACTATGGGAGTTGTAGAGATTGATTCTTTTTCTTTTTGGATATTTTGGTTTTGAAGTGATACTTCAGAACCTTTATTGACTTTGAGAGATTCTTCCTCAGAAATGCTTGGTTGTTGGGCACTTATAGAAGGTTGATCTAAGATTCTACCTGATCTGAGTTGTACTTCATTGAGAGGAACAACCATATAGGTAGGGAATGGTTGACCTTCCATCATGTAAGCATTTTGAGGGTTCCTATTATTCGGATTTGGTAATGGCTGAGAGGGAAGTTGATTTGATTTCTGCTGGGAGAGTTGAGAATTTTGATTTTGTGGAGGAGGTTGTTGTTGTTGAGGGTATGGCAATGATAGTTGTTGACCTTGATTTGGAAGTTGAGGAGCTTGCTGATTCTGAAATGATGGAGGATATTGATAGAATTGAGCAAGTCTCGCATAAGGATTTTGCATGCTTTGCATCCATGCTTGGAAAGCATTTTGAGGTTGAGGCCAAGGTTGTTGCCAAGGATTCCAATTTGGTTGGGATTGAGAATTCATAGAGTTGTTAAACCCTTGATTTTGTTTTCCTTGCCAAGGTCTCCTTGCAATAAAACAGAGAGATTCAAGTGTATCTGGATCCTCTTGAAATACTGCTTTGAGGCCAGGAATTAAAGGACAATCCTTGGTCTCATGAGTTTCTGAGCAAATTACACATGTTTCTACAACGTGTGCATCTAAGGGACATTCCCTTAAAGCATGTTTCTTTCTACACTTCGGGCAAAAGATAGCCAAAGCCTCAGCTTCTGCTTTTTGTTTATTGTGAATCTTAAGGGTATCAAGTTGTTCACTAAGACTCCCTAAGATGTCAGTTTTAAATTCATCAAGCATACTGCCGATTTCAGCCCTACTCACTGATCCTGTTGCAGATTTATTTGCCCTAAGGAGAGAAGGATCTCTAGGCCCTTTTTGAGTTTTTGATTTGCCCCTTGAGAGATGGATACAAAGTTCTGCTATGTGATTGAGAGAAAGTTGAGAAATATCCCCTTTCCCCATCATGTTTAAGATGTCTATCCATTCATCCCTGATGGCTTTTAATAAGAGGGCTTTTAAGGTCTCTTCATCCAAGGTATTCATTTTTGCTCTTTTCAAGTTATATTGAAACCTTTCAAGTAAATCTTCTAGACTCTCATCTTCTTTTTGTATCATTTTAAAAACCTCGTCCTTGTGATTAGTAGGCATGCAATAGTCTAAATACCTATCCAAAAATGTCTATTTCATCTCATCCCAAGTCCTAATGGATTGAGTGAGTAACCCCATGAACCATTTCAAAGCTTGATCCTTCAGTGTTGAAGGGAACAACTTGAGTTTCTGAGAGTCATCCAGGTAGTCATAAGTTCGACACACCACTTCAAACTCAAATAAGAATGTTTCAGGGTCCTCAGTCCTTAACCCATGGAAGTTAGGGAGGACAGATGGTGATATGTTTTTCATAGTGGCTCGGGAATCCTCATTAACAATGGGAAACCCAAATGAATTATCCCCATCTCTATTTCCTCCTCCAATGGGACCTCTACCTCCTCCATTATTATTGTTATTTCCTCCTCCTCCTCTACCTCTACCTCTACCTCTACCTCCTCCTTCTTCCTCTGCCATGATGATTCTCCTAGGGATTTCAAAATCTTCTGGTTCCTCTACAAAGGGTGAATGAGAAGAGATTTCTCCTTCTTCTTCAGGTGATTCTACTTCCTCAATTACAATTGGTCTTCCTGTGGGAGAAAGAGAAGAGTCTCTTCCTGGTTCAAACTCAATAGAAGGTGTAGGAGAGTCAACTCTTGGCTCTTGAATTCCAGGAATTCTAGGACTAGGAGTTTCGGTTGGAGATAAGGGGGGTGTCTCTTGTCTATCCCTTGAAGCAGATGGACTTGTAAAAATTGAACTTCGAGCTCTAGCTAAAAACCTTCCCCTAGAATCTCTAGCTCTATGCATGTCATTTTTTTATTTTTCTTCAAGTCAAGTTAATAGTTCTTTTTCTGATCTTCCAGGTCACTCTAGGTGCAAGAAGAGAGCATACTCAAGAAACTACTAAATCAATAACTTTCTCTTTTCTGATCCTCCAGATCACTTTGAAGTGCAAGAGGAGAGCATACTTTGATAGGTTATCAACTTCTTTCCTTGAAATTTTTATGTTTTTTTTTTTTTAAGAATATGGCTACTTAATTTCACTTCCCCGGCAACGGCGCCAAAATGTTTAGTCAATTTAGGGTTCCTAAATTGATGTCATTAATTGTCAACCCGGGGCTCGTAAGCTGATGAAGTGAAGGTGTACTATATGCACTTAAGCAACCTCTTAGAGTTTTTGTTGTTTGGGGGTGTTGTTTGTGGTTGATTTATCTTCCTAAAATGGAATGATGATTATAGACAGATGAGTGCAAGTGTGTGAAAAGTGAGTTCTAGATGAGTGAAAGTGTGTGATTGGTGATTTCTAATTACTTGCTGAATTTGTAAAGGAAAAGAACTTGAAAGAAATGAATAACTTGCAATGACTTGAAAGCAAATGACCACGTTCTAATGGCATTAGTCTCTACTCATATTGCTGCAAATGAAAGAAACAAGAAAATCACTTCAAGGACTGATGATAATGGTTATCTCTTCCTAACTCCCTGCTTCTACCACATAGTACTGTGTAAAACACGATTAGGAAGTAGCTGAAGACAAATCCAAGAATTGATAAAAACTCTAAATGACAAATTATAACACTACTAAGCCTTTTCCATCATACTGCTTCCTACATATGTGATTATGTGTAACAAGTGGAAAAAGTATTAGTGCCACAAGCCAAGACTACTTAAAAACAAGCTGCAATTAATTAGTGTTCTGTTCTCTGAAAGATAAACCATTCATGATAAAGAGAGCATAAATTAGTTAGCATCCAACTTGTAAAACTAAGCTAAAAACTAATCTAGAAAACAGAGTAAAAAGGGAAGCGTTACGAATAAGACAACTGCAACTACCATTAGATATTAAAGCAAATACAACACACTCAATCCCGGGTTAAAACCTGCAAAGAAGTAAATCTGATCAGTGAAAATAAAGGCTGCAGCAATGAAAAGAAATCAAGCTGTACATAACTCAAGAAAAGGAAATGTTGTATGTGAAATAAAGAAATTGCAGAAGTATAAACATGAAATACTTATACAAGGGCAGTTATGAATGGGGGCCCTCCATCCATACAACCCACAGAAAACTCAGATGCTTTAAAACTTCAAAACAACACTGTTTCCATTACTTCATATGCAGAAATACATAGTCAAAAGTGCTGGAACAGCTCTATAAAAACAGAATTCAGAAATACGCTAAAATTCTCACAAGTTCATAAACTACATCAGCTAAAAAGTTAACATAAGCGTACGCAGACGCAAGTATTTATAGGCATCTGCAAGATGGCCTAATGCGTAAAGCATAAAACAGAAAATAAACTGAATATCATGCGTATTAAAGGTGCAGTGAACACGTCATATGCTTCATGGTCGAGCTGGAGGTCCTGGTCGTTATGGGCAATGAATCCAGCATTAGATCATGTTCCCCATGGCTTACAAAACACGGACAAGTCATCTTTTCCACCGACGTGACCAAACAGCTTACGCATCAACGTTAAGCTGCCTTTATTTGACCGTAACTTGACCCCCTTTGACCGGAGGTACAGATGACGTGGCTGGCTGAACTGATGGCACAGGAACCTCGAGCACATTTATTCCAACATGCCCATGTGGCTCGTTCTGCAAAATAGCACGTGGAACCTTGAGATCAACAAAATGGCTGCGGAATCATCAGATGGCTGCGAAATTGCTGAATGGCTGCGGAATTGCCAGTCAGCTGCGGAATCTCTGCAAATATGTCAAAAACTAAACAAAACAGTCACCCATTAGCAAAGCTCACTTGATCATGTTTAATGACAACTAATGTAATGATCTGGGTGGAAAATGAGGCAAAAGAGAGAGGAAAGTGATGAAAACAGTAGGTAATGATGGATGATAAGGTGTAAAGTAGAGGCTCTACACCTTGTTATTCATCAATAAAGCTATCTTGGTTTCTCCTATATGCTGATGTATTTTGATGTTTGAATGTATTAGTGTATTTGGTTTATTTCTAATCCTAAATCAGTTATGAATGTGAATATCTGTCTTTGCGTAGTGTTCTTCTCTTGTCTCAAGTAGCTGTTCTCTTGTCGCAAGTAGTTGTTCTCTTGTGATCTTGCAGGAAGTTGTAGTTGGATAAGCAAGAAGGCAAGTAGCTGTGAACACCCAAAGAGAAGGGAGATTGGATCGAGGGACAAATGGAAGACACCGGTAAGTCTATTGATCTCTCTTCTTTCACATTTCATAAAGGAAGAAACCAGTATAGTTGTACTCGTTTGTTGCTAAGGCACTGTCACACCTTAGGTGGATAGGATCGTCCTGCATAGGCATTTTTCCCCACAAAAAATTGGCGACTCCGCTGGGGAAAATTTGTTTAGTCATTTTATTTGTGTTTCTATCATTTGTTTGTATCATAGACTTGACAGCAACAGTTGAACTGCATCTTTCCCGGATGGAAAGTAGAAAGTTGCTGCTTTGATCCAATTGCTGGACTTGTCTATGATCTGAACAATGGATCCACAAATGATTTGATGATCCTTGTGATAGATCTTAGTAGCCTTCAAAGTATCCATTTGATTACACCTTGCTTATTGCTTTTATTTGGCCTGAAACAGTTGATTGAGTAGCAATCTGTGACCCAGAACCTGAGGGAAACGAGAGTTTCTCCTTCAGCGCAGACCCAGTGAACAGATTCTGCATTTCAACGCAGGTCCCGTGAAGGTTACCTGCGCTGAATGTCAAAACCCCTGTGTTGAGGTTGCGCTGAACCAGTTTGCTCTTGTGCAGCTGGGGTTCTCTGCTCTGTTTTGCCTTATTTTGATCTCTGTTTTTTGTGGCCTGTAACCAGCATAGATACCAGTCTGAAAACTCCTTTTCTCTGCTTACATTCTGCCTCCTTTTGTACAAAAAGACTGTGAGTGTTTTTATGTGTTTGTGGCGTCATTTACAGTTTTCCTTTGCATGAGTAAAATAGTCATCCTGTAGCCTTTGATTCAGATCTGATTGATTGTGATCTTAGAAGAGAGTTCATTGGCTATTTGCAGATTGATTATATCGTTACTTTTGCTTATTGGTTTGAATTTGTCTCTTTTAAGTGTCAAAACAAGTCTTTATTTCGAAAATCGTTAAGTAGTGTAATCTCTTCTACCCTCTCTGATTTCGAAAAAGTGAACTTGTTTGTATTGATCGTTTAAAAGAAAATTCAAAGTTGTACAAAAAGCTTTCTTTGTAGGCATCAATACTAAGAAAGCGGAAACAAACACCTGCATTGTGCATTTTGCATTTGATAGTTTGCATGTTGGATTTAGGAAAAGTGCATTAGAGTGTGTTGATTGCTCTTTGAGAAAAGATGGTGTCTTTCTTTTCCCTTAGTAGCTAGGATTTTCAAAGTTGAAAAGATAGAAAGCTTGCTTATCATCTTTAGACTACATTTAGGAATTTGTATCATACATCTCGTGGTGAACCTTGAAAGGAAAACTTTAAAAAGATCAACCTAAAATAAATTGAATGAACTTAACAACGCTTTGTAACATAACGCACAACATAGAGGTCTACGCTAGAGACGTGTTCCGGCGTCGTTAAGCCTGGTGACTGTCGATCTCGTTGATGGTGGGTGATTCCTCCTGAGGGACGATAGTGCCAGTACGGATTGTGCTCCCACGTACCGTCGAGTATATATTGGGAGACCCCTATAGGCATAAAACCTTTATCCTTAGGAAGCCGTGTCGGCCGCCCTACTGATCGCAATGCACTGAACACAGCATTCAGGAAGATCGACCGCCCGTACCCTAAAAAGTATTCTGCGGTTTTGCGAAAAGTTTGGCACACCCTCTACCTAGAACTCCAGAGCAGTTCCTTTTGGCCTTTTTCAGACTCTATAACAGAAAATGTCCATCCGAGCATTTGTCACTTCGGGCTCGTTAAAACATCGAAGGAGACTAGAGTCATCTTTAGCTTTTTCTCGACTTTTTAAAAGTGAAAAAGCAAGTTGTGTCTAAGCGTCGTTAAAATTTATTTTAAACGGAATAATCATCACCATTCCCTCGTTGATCTTCGAAGTTAGTCTCTTTTCATCGTAAGTTCTTGTAGAATCGATAGAAAATCTTTTGGATAGACTAGATATGTATGAACAACCGTCGACATCCAGGACTGTGTCATCCGACACAGCAGCGGCAGAGCCTCCTGCTGCTACCCCAACGATGTTCAATGGTATACCATCTGTCCCGGCAAGTTATCAACAACAAGCCGAAGTCCCATCAGGGACTGCTTCGACGACATGGTTAGTTCCTATTTCTTCATCCGGATTATCATCGGGTATTTCTTATGTTGAAACTCAACAAATTAATCCAATGTGTCTTCAAAGGCCAATCTGCCCTTTAAGTACTGGATTGCCACCATATGGAGGGCAGTATGCCTTTTCATTGTTCCCTCCCGGAGAACAACCATATGGGAGTTTACAACAAAGTTTAGGTCAAACTGGAATTACATCCAGCGGTTGGGTACCAATACTGCCTCAGCAACCAAGGGTTGTATATTCAATGCAACCAGTCCACCCTGTGTCGAATATTCCCACTATACCTGTTATGGTTACTGCGTCGCAAGTACAAGCGCTACCTGTTGTATGTCAACCCCAACAGCCTCAGGTTGCAATACAACAACCTCTTGTCTCAACGACTCAATCACAACCTCAGGTTAGTGCCTCCTTATCCGGAGCGACTCATGATCAAACAAGTACTGTGACTCCTCATCTTGGTCAATCATCCAGTATTGGTCAACAGAAAATGGTTCAACAACCAGAGCTGGTTCAAACTCAACAACCCCCATTCCAGCAATCATATCAAGGACCTGAGCAACAAGTCTTTGTAAGTAATGGGCAATCGCATTTCCAAAGCGGTAATCAACAACCATATTATAATGGTTATGCCCATCAACCTTGTCAAAGTTGCCAGCATCAAATACATTATGCTGGTATGCAAAGACCCACTGCTCAGGCGATTCCATCTTATCCTGGGTATGCTTCGCCTAACCTGGATCAACAGTTGCCCTTTGTAGCAACTCTAGAATTACTAGATCTAAACCGGCTGACGAATGATCTAATTGCTTATGCCCCTTGGTGGCCAGCGATTCTGCATAAACTTCCATCAGATATTCCTAAATTTAATGGAAATCCGGGTGAAGATCCGTCGAATCATGTGATGACATTTCATCTGTGGTTTTCATCAAACACCCTAAACGATGACTCGATTAGGCTTCACCTTTTTCAGAGGACGTTAACTGGTCCAGCGGCAAAATGGTATATTGAATTGCCTAGAGCTTCGTTCAACAACTTCAGTACCTTAGCCACGACTTTCTTAACCCATTTTCAATTACCGATAAGGTATGAAACGGGAACGAAACTCCTAACCAACTTCAAACAGACAACGGCCACTCACATATCTGATCATATACATGAGTGGCGACGTCGTTGTAGGATGGTAAAAACGTACGTTCCCGATCAGCTATTAGCTGAATGGTTTATCAAATCCTTACTTCCTACAATCACGGAAGATGTGGCAAAGGGGGGAGTCGTAACGGAAGAGCAAGTCATCGCTCGTGCGCAATATCTGGACTTGGTCTATACTCAGTCTGGCACGCTCTACGACAAAATACCTGATGCCCCTAGACCGGAATTCTCAATTCCTCCTCCTCCTAAATCAAACAATGACTCTCATGCCATCGATGGCGTGATTGGCACGACAGACACGAAATCGACAAAGGCTACATCTACAAGGGCCCGTAAGATTTCCAGTCAAAATGCAAATGAGGAACTTCTTGCCTCGGAAGTAAATGCCGCGTCGACCGACAAGGGAAAACAACTGAAGCAACCAGGGGGCAAGAAGAAAAAGAAAGGGAGAAAAAGGAAACCCCCTGCGGGGTGTCATATATGCGATGAGGATCATTGGACGAGAGATTGTCCACATATAGCTGAAGTTAAGAAACTCTTTAAGAGTTCAAAAACCTCAGCAGTATTGACTGATCCGTTTCCAAGCCCGGGTACCAAACTTGTTGCTAATCAAAATTCTTCCCGATCCCAAGTGCTTATGTTGTCTATCTCAAAGCAGCAAAATGATGCTTTGGCAAGGAATAAAGATTACGGGAATCCACAGGTGTCGAATAACAAGGCTAATGAACAACCTAGTAGTTCGACAACAACTTTAACCAAAGTTGTGCCACCCACCATTCCTAAACAAATGATAAAGTCGCCAAAGGGAGTAGTGTACAAGTCGACATTTAATCCTCGTGCAAAAATAGCACAAAATTATAATATAATAGAGGACCTGGCCCAATCGTCGTCCGCTATGTCGACGCTTGAGGTACCGCAAAATTGCCTCTCCCAAGAGCAAGCTTTATTATCAGCAATAGGTGAAATTGACCCAATGGACTCCAATCTTGTGGCCTTTGATCATAAAGGATATGACCCTCAGTTACCAGCTCAACTAGCTTTCCTTATTCAAGTGAAAGCCCTCAACAAAACTGTTCATCGAACAATTATTGATGAGGGGGCATCTACGTGTATTATGTCGATGAGTTGCTGGAAGAATTTAGGCTCACCACCCTTGTCGAGATCGTCAACGAAATTAAAAGCATTTGATGGATGATCATACACTCCATACGGGATTTTAAGTAACTTGCAAGTTGAACTAGGGGGAAAAACAGTAGGAATTGATGTTGAAGTAATTGATGGAAACCTCGATTACAACATCATACTGGGAAGGCCCTGGATATATGCCATGGCCGCAGTTGTGTCGACCTACTTCAGGAAGATTGCATTTCTCTTTCAAGGAGGAATTACAGTCGTCGACCAACAAACTTTCCTCCCCGATAGTTCACAAGTTACGGGAAGCATTCCGATGATCCATGGAAGCAATCATTCGCTTCAAAATATTGGAGTAGGTCTCCTAAAAGACCCTGCCTTAATGGGTACTTTTGCCCTACCGCCTGCAAGTAATCTGGCGGAAGTGGCCACAGTGGAAACCTACAATATGAAATCTTCCATATCTAATGGATTCGGAAGATTCCTAAACATTTTGTCAGCGTGGATCATCGCCCTAATAGAAATACTGTAAATACAGTGGGCTCCGAGGACGGTTCTAATCTCGTGTCAACCTCGTTAAAAAATGAAACAAGGAGTCATGAGGATAGTTCTTTTACTGTGTCAACCTCATTAAAAAATGAAACAATCTCCTTTCCAAATCTCAAAAGTAAACCTTCATTCCAACCACCAAGTTGAATGCAATGAAGCTTGGGGGGCATGCACCTTGATTTGCGTTGTTATGCTGGGGGCATGCAAACTTATCATCGAGTAGTTTTAGCACACAGTTCATGCTCGTTAAAAAATAAACGCAAGATTCGAGCAGTTTTAGCACACAGTTCATGCTCATTAAAAAATAAATGCAAGATCCGAGCAATTTTAGCGCATAGTTCATGCTCGTTAAAAAATAAACATAAGATCGAGCAAATGTTTCCACCCGTGTTTAAGCTCGTTAAAAAATGAACTATCCCGGTAAATAACCACTGTGAATGTAATATCATCAGCCATTAAAGCCTTGGTTGTGTTTGCACCGTCACCTCCATTTTCATTTGGCCGATCGTTCACCTCCATATGATTGTTTACCCATTTTGAGGAATAGCTGCGAAGAGTGATTTCACCTAGCCATCCTTGTGACACTGCCGTGATTGGAAAATTCCAACCTGTACCTGGAATCAGCTGCTATCCTTGTTTATCACTCGTTCCTCAAAAGACGAGTCTTCTTTAAGCTCTTTTCAATTGACTCGTAAAATATGAAAAGATTGCCAAGTTTTGGCCTTCCAGCTTGTTAAAGAGACCGGAAGAGCTATCCCTCCTCTAGATTTTAATCTTTTTGGACCTGAGGGATTATTGCACAAAAAGGTCGAGCACTTGTTTTATTCGGCTCGTTAAAATTATCAGAAACTCATCCCTTTTGTATTGTTTTATACTTTTTCGGACTTAAGGGATTAGATGACAAAAAACGAATTTTGGAGTTGACTTTATGTACCTTTTCAGACTCTCTAAAAATGAAAAGGACCGAGTTATCCTTGTCGTTAGACTCATTAAAATCATTAAATAGCGACAAACTTGTCTTTAGACGAGAACGAGTTTCACTATCGCTAGGCTCGTTAAAACATAGCGATGGGCTTGCCCGAAGGGCAGGTTATAGAACAAGCATATGTTATCCTCCTTAAGCTTGACAAAAATAAAGAGGTACTGGTCAGCAATGACTGGGGAAAATTGGGAGAAACTAAAGAAAACTTTGATGGTAGCAAGTCGCTCTTGAACATGACACTTTACCTCCGTACCACAATCGGATTGGGTTGTTTCATTCACCGGTCACATCACCATGGTCTCGCCATACCATCCATATTTGGGGTAATGCTACCGATCCATCGCATCAGTGTCGCCATATGTTCAAGAGAATTCGTTCAGAAAGAGTCAACCGTGTCCCATCCACTGCCATACATTATCCTTCATCCATTCATGACCGCCACCCTGAATCATATGTCACAGATCGTTTTCACCTCCATTAAAATCATTAGCTCCGTTCCGTGTCACTGATGTGGGATTCATTAAGGCCCTCCTGTGACGGATCGCTTCTTGTCGACGTCAGCTCATTATACAAGAAGTTGATCTAGGAACAACCCCTTCAGTACTTTGAAGCTTGCATGCCACAATGGCAAGTTTCTCACTTCCGGCGACAGGTATACATCAATGATCGTCGACCGAAAGATTTTGCGTGGTGTTCGACGCCAAGTCCTTTATTCACACCACGTGAATTGTACTGCAGTACCTTGAGGGTCATCATCATTATCGGTGATTCCTCTCGCGCTTGTTAACGGTTTACATCATTGACCGGTAATCAAGCGATGTCTTTCCATGTTCGACTTCAGAACATTTCTCACATGGATCGACTTGTACTTAGAGTGAAGATCGAACGAGTTTGAAGACCCCGGATCTAGTTTCATCCATCCGGGCTGCGATATATATTCAGGAAAGATAAAGACATTGTCATGTACATCATTGCAGCAGATAATCATCCTACTCAAAGGATGATAAATTCATCAAAATTATCAGTCTATCATCAGACGATTTTCTGTTCTATGTACAGAAAAATGAATTTATAAAGCTGAGCATGGGAATGCCCGCCTCAGCTAGATCATGAAATCAGTATGAAAAATAATATTGTATGTATTGTATTGTATTGTATTACAGGTCTCCTCCCAGCATTGGATGAACTTCGGATCCCCCTGATAAATCATTTCGCCCGATAAATAGCCTCATACTTTAGGGGGCAACTGTTATAGACATTTTTGTGCCTTACAGCATTGAGCATGAAATGTCCATAATCTAAGGGATCCAAAGTCCCTAAACATGTTGTTCCTACCCCTAGAGGAACAAGGCTAACAAACCACAGCATTTCACAAAAGTTCTCCACCTGAAACTGCTCAAAAACAAGTCAATTCAGGATCATGTCAGCTGCTCCACTGACCATCTGCGCTGAATGTCAATGGCTCCACTGGCTACCTGCACTGAATGTCAACTCCAACACTGGCTACCTGCACTGAGCGAGATTGGACAAGTGGCAGACTCATTCCTCAAGGTGTCAGAACCCAGGAAGCTTCCAAAATGACACTTGCCTCAGGGAATTCGACTGGTGATGAGTAAGAGGTTCCAAATCTCCAAGTGGAGGCAAGAACCTCCAAGTGGACTCAAGAACTGACAGAGGGAGTGGACACTAGTCAGATCTCAAGCTGACTCATCCTCTCTCCAAACATCTATATATGGATCTCTCCTCCATGAGATCTAGACGCTGGAATTTTATTATTGCAAAGAATTGCTGTTGGTTTGAGACTGGAATCATTGGGTGCTTAATGCTTTGAAGGGGATAAAGATAGGAATTCCATTTGCTGGGAAGGCGATGCTGGATTGGAGCCCTCTGGGTTGTATCTCTTCCTGAACCTTGTTATTCATCAATAAAGCTATCTTGGTTTCTCCTATATGCTGATGTATTTTGATGTTTGAATGTATTAGTGTATTTGGTTTATTTCTAATCCTAAATCAGTTATGAATGTGAATATCTGTCTTTGCGTAGTGTTCTTCTCTTGTCTCAAGTAGCTGTTCTCTTGTCGCAAGTAGCTGTTCTCTTGTGATCTTGCAAGAAGTTGTAGCTGGAAAAGCAAGAAGGCAAGTAGCTGTGAACACCCAAAGAGAAGGGAGATTGGATCGAGGGACAAACGGAAGACACCGGTAAGTCTATTGATCTCTCTTCTTTCACATTTCATAAAGGAAGAAACCAGTATAGCTGTACTCGTTTGTTGCTAAGGCACTGTCACACCTTAGGTGGATAGGATCGTCCTGCATAGGCATTTTTCCCCACAACACGTCAGAGTCCTCCCATCTTCAAGTTGCTTCCCAGCAAAGATCAATCTCTGCTGATGGTATTGCCGGTCAGGGTTTTCACAAATATTTGCATCCCGCCTCTGAGCCGGAGGACAAGGTGAAGAGTCGACTCCTTCTGGATGTTGTAATCGGCAAGAGTGCGTCTGTCCTCAAGTTGCTTTCCAGCAAAGATCAACCTCTGCTGATCCAGTGGAATCCCCTCCTTGTCTTGGATCTTGGCCTTGACATTGTCAATTGTGTCAGAACTCTCAACTTCCAGGGTAATTGTCTTCCCGGTCAGGGTCTTGACAAAGATCTGCATCCCACCTCTAAGACGGAGGACAAGGTGAAGAGTGGATTCCTTCTGGATGTTGTAGTCGGCGAGAGTGCATCCATCTTCCAACTCCTTACCGGCAAAGATGAGACGCTGTTGGTTTGGTGGAATTCCCTCTTTGTCCTGAACCTTGGCCTTTACATTGTCGATGGTATCAGAGCTCTCCACCTCAAGGGTTATGGTCTTACCGGTCAAGGTCTTCACGAATATCTGCATCTTTAAACGAAATCAACACAATACACAACCTGCGTAATCACGGAGCATAATTAGAAACCCTGATTAACATTTAAAGGCGTAAATAAGCCAAAAAAGCTCCCGAATTTCGCAATCTACACTCGTAGCCGAAATCATCTTTTACAGATCTCGAGCAAGTTAAATAATTTAAAACCAAAAACAAGAGAGAAAAATGAATCCTCGTGGGATACAAAGACAAGTTAACAGAAAGAGCATAACCTGACAACATCTATATGTCTAAAATCTGGAAGAAAAAGTGGAAGACAATAGGGAAAGGATTCGAAACAAAGATCAAAGATAGACAGAATGGTCGATTGCATGAAAGACAAAAAAGATAGAGAAAACTGATACCTGAAGGAAATCAAACGGAAGAGAGCACAGCGATCACGTTTGGAAAATCAGCCAATACTATAAAATGCAATGAAGAAGAAGAGGCGTGTCGCCATATTTAAATGGCAGCAAGGGTAAGATGGTCCGTTCATAAAGGGACACGTGTCGTCGTTCCAAACCGTTTGTTCTGGAATATCTATTATTAGTGTTGGTGGGAGAAACTGCGAGGAACGTGGAGCTGTTGAGAAAGAGGTGTGGAAGAGTCGATACACAGCAGAAGGAGCGTCCATGTAACCATATCGATCTTCGCCGCGCAATTACTAGGGAGTTATTAACCGCGTGGAGTATCAATCTTCGTCGCGCAATTGCTGGGGAGTTAGTAACCATGTGGAGGTATCCATCTTCGCTGTATAGTTGTTGGGAGTTAGTAACTATTTTTAGCTATTAATTTGACGGTAGAAGATGCTTCTATCGTCTAACATAGATAATCGATGGTCCATAATCACACACAGTAGCAGCGGGGGCTGTTGATTTCAGAGGGGAATGCCTTACGGCATAAAAATAGTAAATGCTGTGATATATAAGGAAACAGACGAAACTCATAAGAGGTCTAGGTGGAATATGTTGGTGACCAGCAACATCCACCTAGATCAACTTCCATATAAACTAGGAATGGAATATATAATATTGTGATGATGGATGTTGTTGACATCAACCTCTCCATTTAGTTACGTTAATATGAAACTCCTCATAAGATGCAACTGAAATTAACCACACAGTCTCTATTATCATCAAAAGGTACCCAAAAAATCCCTTGACCAATGGTTGAGGTTCCTCCTATGATTTCCAAAGGACCATTACAATGAAACACTACTAATTCCTGACCCCCCCATCATTGTAGAATTGTGAATGACTTGGCATAGTCACTTGTCACCATGTCAACATTGGAAATTCTTCGGACATTTCCTTCAAAACGCAATGATCTACTCTCCTCTTTAGGAATTGTGGATCCATTTGACGATCAAATGATTTTGTTTGACATTGATAAAATAGATACTCCTCATCTCCCCTGATCTTTTGTTTTCCATATCCCTGTCTCCATCGAGAATGTCCCACTCTCCCCTTGCTAAAGGGTTCATTACCTTGGATGAACTTCAACCAGACTAAAGGTCCCCAAGTTGCAAGAATTTTTATCTAAGACATATAAGAAGAATAAAGAATTACACCAAACCACCCTTGAACTTTGTGCAAACATATAGACATTACTCGCATCACTGCCCTCATCTCTCACATTTTCGTGATACCCTTATCATTCTTCACGAGATGGATGCTTATCATAGTCGAGCTATAAAAACCCCTGGTTGATTTTCCATGTAAATAAAATAAAACCAAGGTCATGGAACATGTATTCCAAGACGAATGATGGGTTAATGTTACAGTGGGAATCACTTATGGTTTATTAATGACTATAGAAATTGGAAAAGGCATTGGTAGAGGAAAAGAGGAAATAAATGGAATTTAATTAAGGAAATAAAGGAAAATAGGAGAAAAGGAAGGTGAAGAGATAGAAATATGCATGCAAGGTAAATTAGAGAGAAAATGAAGGAAAATGAAAGAAATAAGGAAAAGGAAAGGAAGAGACTAGACATTAATGATAAAAAGGCACCTGAGAAACAATTAACAAATTTTTCTTAACTTTTGATTAGTTTCAAAATTGAACTCCAAGAGGAGAGAAAGAGCACTTGGATACAAGCAAGAAAGAAATCAAGAAAGAAAAGAAAAGCAAGGGAGTGCAAGGAGAAGGTTGTAAAAGCAACTACAATGTAGGAATTTATAGGGTAAGTTCCTCAGATAGAACACCAAAGGACACCTCTCACAAATAGATCACAGATCAATACACCAGTATTCTTGATGTGGTTAAAACCCTCAAAGAGGGAAACAGTCCATAGCCTGAGCCAACGCGGCCACTTCAGGGAATTTATTAATGTAAAAGAAAGAAAATTTACATAAGCTTCTATCATGAACAGTCATCTTACAAATGGCCCTCCATGCTCTTTAAATAGAGATCATGGGCCAATCGAGTGTTAAGCCATGGATCAAGTGTCGGTAATACCGAGGAGATAATGAACCATTGGATCAATTCATGTCTAGAACATATCATGACCATCGAATTGTAAGTTACAAAAGTACATAGTAAATAAACACACTTTACCTAACCCTACACTAGACCAAGTTATACTTAACTATTTCCTATGTGTCGGAATATCCTAACATCCCCTCATAAGAAAAACTTGGGATGGGATTGAAGGATGTACAAAATATGACACAATAGGAGAAGGAAGGAGGCATTAGAGCCTATGCCCCCTTAGTGACAATTTCCTGAACTCCAACCATAAATCAAAGCTTAGTAAACTTCGCCTCTGTGAGAGCCTTTGTAAAGATGTCTGCAACTTGATCATCAGTTGAACAATATTGCACTTCAAGAACATGGTCATGAATGAGCTTTCTGATGAAGTGCATGTGTATCTCAATGCGTTTTATGTGCTGATGTTGGACTAGATCTTTGCATATTTGAATGGCACTTTGATTATCACACCAAAGTGTAGTCGGATGCTGCTGCTGAAAGCCAAATTCTGATAGGGTCTGATGAAGCCACAAGGCTTCCTTACTAGCTTCTACGATGCCATGATACTCTTCTTCTGCTGAAGAAAGAGAAATGGAACTTTGTTTCTTGCAAGTCCATGTAATAGGTTCAGAACCAAGAGTGAAGACATAACCTGCAGTAGACTTCTGATCATCAGGCTCACCAACCCAATCAGAATAAGTGAAACCAACCAATAAGGGAGATGCTTCTACACTGTAATGAATCCCAAACTAAACTGTACCTCGAACATAATGAAGTATTATTTTAGCTGCTTTCCAATGACTTTCATGTGGGTTTTGCATAAACTGAGCAATAAGGCCAACAACAAAGGAAAGGTTAGGATGGGTATGGGTCAGATACAAAATTTTTCCTACAAGCTGACGGTATTAGGTAGCATCAACTTCAAGGGAAGTACAAGTTACTAAAAGTTTGGCTCCAGACTGAAAGGGAGAAGGGGTTGGCTTACATTCTTCCATGTGAAGGTGGCGTAGAAGATCAAAGACATACTTGGACTGGGAAAGGGAAATACCTTCCTTGGATTGTAAGACTTGAAGACCAATAAAATAATGAAAGTTTCCTAAGTCAATCATTTCAAACTACTTTTTAAGGTTGGACTTCACATGGTTTATAAGTTTGGGATCACTACTAGTAAGGATAATATCATCAACATAAAGAACAAGAATGATAAGAGACTTACCCACTTTCTTCGTGTAGACAATATTGTCAGAATGACACCTGGAAAAGCCAATATCTAAAAGAAAGCTATCAATTTTGGCATACCAAGCCTGAGGGGCTTGCTTGAGACCATAAAGGGATTTCTAAAGCCAACATACAAGGCTAGAGTCTGTTTTTAAAAATTTGGGAGGCTGTTCCATATAGACTTCTTCATGAAAGTCTCCATGCAAGAAGGCATATTTAACATCCATCTGATGGACTTCCCATCTGAAAGAGGCAACAAGGGAAAGAACAAGGTAGATAGAGTTTATTTTGGCAACAGGGGAGAAGGTTTTAGTATATCCAATGTCTTCAACTTATGAAAAACCCTTAGAAACAAGATGAGCTTTATGTTTATCAACATTTACATATGGTCCAAACTTGCTTCGATAAACCCATTTGCATCTAAAAAAATTTCATCGCTTTGGAAGAGGAACAAGATCCCATGTATCATTTGCCACTAATGAACGATATTTTTCATTCATAGTTGCACCCCAATCTGGATGGCCTGAAGCTACTACAAAGGTGTCAGGGTCATAATTCGCTGAAGCTTGAGCTAGTAAAGAAGTGGCTCTATCAAACTGAGAACGTGTACATCGCTAATTTGTAAGATAACCTACAAGAGCACCTACTACATCCCGAGTAGCATGGACCCATTTTGGAAGCTAAGGAGCTAAAGGAGGATCCTGAGAACGTGGGGGAGGTTTTCATCCTCGCTGTCATCATCTGAAGAAGAAATATTTTTAGAATTAGAAGGGATAGAGAGAGGTGGCACACCCATCGAACTAGGCTCATAGGATGATATATTTTCAGAAAACTTTACATCTCTCCTAATGATAACATTTTTGGATTTAGGTAGAAGAAGTTTATATCCTTTGACATCTTCAGAATATCCAACAAAAATACATTTTTCACTCTTAGGTTCTAAGGATTTATGTTTCTCATTTGGAATATGGGTCCATGCTTCACTTCCAAAAACAAAAAAGTGACTTACATCTGGTTTAATTGAGTTCATGCTTCTTTTGGAGTGATATTATTTAAAACCTTAGTAGGAGTGTGATTTACTATGTAATTTTCACAGTTAATTGCTTCTGCCCAAAAATTAATACTAAGTCCTTTATATTGAAGCATACAATTAGCCATTTCATTTAAGGTGCGATTCTTCCTTTTAGCTACACCATTTTGTTGTGGAGTATATTGAAGAATATGTTGCATTTGAATTCCATGCTAAGTGAAAAAATTGATGAATTTGTTGTTAACATATTCTTCGCCATTATCAAATCTTAGCTTAAGAATTTGATGTCCACATTGTTTCTCAACAAAGGCCTTAAAGACCAAGAACATGTTAAATAATTCACTCTTGAGTTTTAAGAAGTATACCCAAGTGCGTCTCGAGAAACCATCAATGAAAGTTAAGAAATACTTGTAGCCAAAGAATGAAACAATTTGAAGTGGACCACATAGATCATTATGCACAAGCTGTAAAGGGGGTGAGGCGTGCCAAGAGGCACATTTTTCAAAACTATCATGATGATTTTTTCTGAGTACACATCCGAAACAAACACCATCTCTGCAAGATACCATAGGAAGATATGTCACCATATTTTCTTTACATAGATTTTGAAGGGAACAATAGTTTAAGTGACCAAATCGTTCATGCCAAAGTTTTCTCACTTCGTCATTATGAGAAAAATTTATTGAGGGAAGAGTTGATGATCCAAAGTTGTTAAACTTATACAACCTTATAGAATCATCAACAATTCCAGTAGCTAAAATCTATCTAGGATCTCTTAGATCCTTAATTACAACATCGTGAGGTGAAAATTCAATGGTTTTACCTTCACCTGAATGAGTTATTTGATATACAGATCGAAGGTTGTAGGATAAGGTTGGAACACATAATACATCATTAAATTGACAATTTTTTAGATGAATAGTTTCAATCCCTACAGCACTAAGAGATCTATCATCACCAACATATATATTTTTGGTGTTACAATCATTTAAAGAAGAAAACATGGCTTTATTTTTTTCCATGTGATAAGAAGCTCTAGAATCAATGAGCCACTCATGAGAATGAGAAGAAGAAGATACATTTAGTGCATAACCAGATCGAGATGCTTGACAACCACATGTAGAAATTGCTACTTGTGAAGATGAAGTTGAAGTTGAAGAGTGCTCCAAATGGATGTTATGCTTCTTCATTGCTGCTTCCAAGGCTTCCATCTTCTTAAAGAATTTGGATTCTAAGTGGCCATCTCAATTACAAAAGTTGCACATATCTATCAATCTTCTTCCCTTTGTTTTTATTTGCCTTATCATTTTATTGAATTGATTTTTCATTTTGATAATGAAAGTGCATAGGATCCTTGGTTGGTTTAGGATCATTATTTTTAGGATGCTACTTCTTAGGATTCTTTGAACTTGGTTTCTGCTAGGTGGCTAAGGCTTTCTTAGAAGAGTTTCCAATATTAAGAAGACCAAGATGTAAAAAAATTTCTTGTTCTCTTATTAAAGAATCACAAAAGGCATCAAAATAGGGAGACTTGTAGCCCGCATGGGTTTGGTCTCATTGTCAGCGAATAGTCTACTAAGACGTTCATGCCACTGTGCAGGTCACAGGTTCAAGTGTCTTGTCTTACCCTGAAGGGTCATTCCTTGCGGGCTGGGTGGTTCCCCCTAGTTGTTATAGTGGCAGCCAGTGGGATTCAACCCCGTGTAACGCGAGTACGATACCACCGTCGTTGCCAATTCAGCTAGATTTAAAAAAAAAAAGAGGGAGACTTGTAGGCTTGTCCTTGAGAAATAAATGCTTCTTTAGTAGAATGGAAGATGGAAACAAACACAAAGTAGGCTAGTCCTACTTAGTAAGAATGGAATAGATAAGGATACCATCTTATTTCTTAACCTTAACACCTTCCAAGAGAAGTCTAAGGGTCTTGAATTTGGACAAAAAATATTCAATGGAAGAAAAATTATTGGGGTCCAATGTAAGAAACTCATTTTCGAGTTAATGGGCTCTAATTTCATTTTTAATTCCAAAAATTTTATTTTGTTGTTTCATTGCTTCATTAGGGGTATTAAGTTCTGCGATATTGAATCTAAGGTCTGGAGAAATAAACATCCCTATCAACCCACGTGCTTGATCTTGCTTATTTTCCCATTTGACTACCTTATCTTCATCTCTAGGTTTATATTTTTGGCCTGAGGCTATTCCAAGTGGAACTAAGAACTATCAGTGAAATGACACTAATCAAAATCCCAGAAGCCGACTCACTCTCCTATAAACATCTATATATGGATCCCTCATACAAGAGATCCGGGGGCTGGAATTTTGTAATTTGCAAGGAAGTGTTGTTGGTTTCTCTTTGAAGACATTGTTGGGTGATCTTGCTTTGTATGAGGTGAAGAGGGCTTTCATGATGGGAGGATGATGTTGGATCAGACAGCTTGGTTGTAATCCTCTCTTCTACTACTTCTATCAATAAAGATATTTGAGTTTTCCTCCATATGCTTGTATATCTCTGAATCTTGTTTGTGTATGCATTTATATGGTTAATGTACGTATGATCCTACATTATTTATGGTTATAGATCTCTATGCTTTGATGATATTTTGTTGCCTTGGCTCTACAGGTGTTCTTTGAAGCGGGACAAGTGAGAAAGGAGTGGCGAAAGCTCTATCAAAGGAGAGAGGAAGCAAGCAAGGAGACTAGCAAAAGACTGAGGTTGGTGCTCTTTACTTCTTTCTCATCTGTCTCTAATAAAGGAAAACACAAATAACTTTAATCTGTTTGTTTCTAAGATAGCTACCCGTCTTAGTGGGACTAGCAACTCTGAATGGACACTATTTTTCTCGATAACAAAATGGCGACTCCACTGGAGAGCGAATAGTTTGTTTGTTTCATTACTGTTGTTTACTTTATAAACCACAGACGGAGCCTGAAGTTAAGCCAGCTAGCCTTCGAACTGCTTTTTCTATGAAACTGCAAAGTAGATCAACGTTGCTTCAGTCAATCTCTGGGTTGGTTTATGGACTAAAAATCTAGATTGCAAACATCCTAAGTGCCTTGGTGGTAGCTCAAATAACCTCATTAGATCAGACCCTATACTTTGTGTTTACTGAAAATCATTAGCTCAGCCTAAATCCCTGAACTTAGCTGCAAACTGTGAGCAAAAACCAAGCTCAGTCTCGTCCCTGGACCATCGCACTGTCTCTTCTTGCCATTCTGGATGCATTGCACCTCCCATGTGCTGTAGGTGAGATACATCCCTCTTTCCTTGTGTTACAGGTGCCTCCATGAGACTGTTTCTGCCTCCATATTTTGGTTTTTTCTTCATTGTCTTCAGCTTTATTTAGTAGTTTTGTTGTTTGTGATCAGTATATCTCTGTTGAAACCATCTTCCTTTGCATTATTCAGCCTCCATTGATAAAGAATTGTGAATGTTTTTTTATGTATTTTTCGTCATTTACAGTTCTCTTGTGCAAATAATAGCTTAATCGAACTATCGTCTTTTGATTTGAAAGTGTTGCAAGTGTCGTTTTCAGTCAAGAAAAAGAGTATTACAAAGAATTCCTCTTTCAGACAGTTGATTACACTTTTGCCATTGTATTTGATTTGAATCATTAGTATTTCAAGTGTCAAAAGCAATTTTGAATTCGAAATCGGAAAGTGTCATCTTGGCTTTACTTTTGTTTTTTGAAAAGAAAATTGTTAGTACTGTCACTTTGAAAGAAGATAATTCAGATCTATACTTTGTTTTCTTTTTGTCATTTTCACATTAAGGAAATTGAAAAAACAATACATGCATGTGCATTTGCATTAAGACCGCATGCTTAAGTTGATTTAAGAAAAGTGCATCTAGTGTGTGCTCTCTACTCTATGTTGAAAGAATTTCATTTCTCTTTCCTAAGTAGCTAGGATTTTCATTGAAAAAAGAAAATAAACGACTGTTTATCATCTTAGATTGCATATTTAGGAATTGTATATCTACATCACGCAATGAACCTTAAAGGCAAACTTCTTAAGAAAGATCAACTGTAAAATAAACCTCAATGAACATAAAAACGCTTTGGAACCTAACACACAACATTTAGAAGTCTAGGCTAGAGACGTATTCCAGCGCCGTAAAGCCTAGTAACAATCGCTTTCATCGTAGGTTGGGTGATTCCTCCTCTTTGAGATGACAAGTGCTAGTATGGACTTGTGCTCCCATGTACCGTCGAGTATATATTGGGATACCACAATAGGCTACATCCTTTATCCTTAGGAAGCCGTGTCTGCCACCCTATCGATCGCAATGCACTGAACACAACATTTGGGAAGATTGAGCACTTGTCACTTCAGGCTCATTAAAAATCGAAGGCGAACTAGAGTCATCTTTAGCTTTTTCTCGAATCTTAAAAATTGAAAAAGCAAGTTGTGTCAAAGCGTCATAAAATTTATTTTAATCGGAATAACATTTTCCCCTGTTTATTTTGATTTGATCAAGTAATCCGCAATCGTGGAAGAAAGTCAATCAAAACCCCATCGTTCGCAGAGACTAACAAGTCAACCATCTTTGACTCCAGAAACAAAACCATTATGGGCCAAGCGATCTCGTTTAACTGGGTCAAAGTCCCTTGGTTTGTTTGAAACTTGTGTTTCAACATCCTCAGAGACTCCAGTTACTCCAACTATTTCTGGTAACCCTGCCTCTACAGAAAAAGTTCCATAGTTACAAGAGGAAAGTAGAACTGATGCTACTGTAACGGTAAACACATCTATTCCTGAACCAGTTCCATCTAGGACTGACTTGGAAAGTGTTAACCCTCCAACATCTATCACTGCAGAGTGTGCACCTTGTTCGGCACCAGAAATATTTTACGGACCTGAGATTCTACCTCTTCCACCTAGACTGATTGCGATAGAAGAGATTGTGGAGGATCTTCCATCTAGTACCCCATTACATTTTGGAACTGGGATCCACCTATATCCTTTTAATTCAGAAGATAGTCAACCTTCATCGCAAGTTCCTGTAGAATCGCTAGGAAGTCTTTTAAATAGACTCAATATGTCTGGACAGCCATCGACATCTAGGATTGTGTCATCTGATACAGCAGTAGCAGAACTTCTTGCCACTACTCCGACAATGTTCGCTGGTGTACCATCTGTCCCAACTAGCTCTCAATCGCTAGATGGAGTCCACCCAGGAACTGTTTCGACAATATGGTTTGTTCCCGTTTATTCATCCGGAACAATATCTGGAATTTCTTATGTTGAGTCTCAGCAAATTGATCCTCCTCAACAGTATCAATTTGGGTAGTCTAGTCTACAAGGACCAATTTTCCCTTTGAACACTAGATTGCCACCATATGGGGGGCAGTATGCCTTTTCATTGTTCCCTCTAGGAGAATAAACATATGAGAGTTCACAACAAAATTCAGGTCAAGTTGGAATTGCATCCAGTGGTTGGGTGCCAATACTGCCTCAACAACCAAGAATTGTATATTCAATGCAACCAAATCTACCTGTGTCGAATATTCCCACTACACCAGCTATTGTAACTATGTCGCAAGTACAAGCACTGCCTATTGTATGTCAAACTCAAGTCTCTCAGGTCGTAATACAATAGCCTCTTGTCTCAATGACTCAACCACAATCGCCTATTAGTGGCTCCTTAACTAAAGCGACTCAGGCTCAAACGGGTACTATCACCCCTCATCTTGGTCAAACATCCAGTATTGGACAACATCAAATGAATTCACAACCATGGCTGGTGCAATATCAACAACAACAATTCCAGCAAGCTCACCGAGGACCTGAGCAACAAAGCTTTGTAGGTAATGGGCAGCCATATATTCAAAACGGTCACCATCAATCATATCATAATGGTTATGCCCATCAACATTATCAAAGTTATCAGCATCAAATACATTATGCTGGTATGCAAAGACCCACTGCTCAGGTGATCCCATCTTATCCTGGGTATGCTTTGCCAAACCTGAACCAACAGTTGCCTTTCGTCGCAATGTTGGAATTACCAGATCTGAATCGAATAAAAAATGATCCAATTTCTTACGCCCCTTGGTGGTCGGCGATTCCTCATAAACTTCCGTCAGATATTCCTAAATTCAATGGGAATCCGGGTGAAGATCCATCAAATCATGTGATGAATTTTCATCTGTGGTGTTCGTCTAACACTCTCAATGATGATTCGATTAGGCTTTGCCTTTTTCAGCGAACATTAATTGGTCTGGCAGCAAAATGGTACATCGAATTTTCTAGAGCTTCATTCGATAACTTCAGTGCCCTTGCCACAACCTTTTTAACCCATTTTCAGCTACCCATAAGGTACAAAATAGGAACAGAGCTTCTTACCAATGTTAAGAAGACAGCAGCCACTCACATATCTAATCATATTCATGAGTGGCGATGTCGTCGTCGAATGGTAAAAACATATGTTCCTGATCAGCAGCTAGTTGAATGGTTTATTAAGTCATTGTTACCTTCTATTATAGAAGATGTGGCTAAGGGGGGAGTTGTCACTGAAGAGCAAGTCATTGCTCGTGTGCAATATCTAGACTTGATTTATACTCAGTTTGGTATGCTCTATGACAAAATTCCTGATGCTCCCAGACCAAAGTTTTTCGTTCCTCCTCCTCCTAAATCAAGTAAATACTCTCATGCTGGCGATGGCGTGATAGGCACAACCAGCACGAAAACTGCAAAGGCTACATCTAAGAAGGCTTGTATGGTTTATGTTCAAAATGCAAATGAAGAACTTCTTGCCTCGGAGGTTAATGCCGTGTCGACCGACAAAAGCAAAGAACCGAAGCAGCCAGGGGGCAAGAAGAAAGGGAAAAGAAAAAAGAAGAAACAGGATGATTCGTCTCCTGAAAAATCTTCTGCAAACCCTTCTGGACGAAAGAAACCTAATCAACCATGTATCATATGCGATGAGGACCATTGGATGATAGATTGTCCATATAAAGCCAAAGTTAAGAAAATCTTTAAGAATTCAGGAACTTCAGCGGTATTGACTGATCCATTTCCAAACCCAGAAACCAATCTGGTTGCTAGTGACAATGCTTCCCCATCCCCCCAAGTGCTTATGTTGTCCATTTTGAAACATCAAAACGATGCTTTGATATCGACAAGGAATAAAGATTATGGGAATCCACAACCGTCGAACAACAAGGTTGCAGATCAACCTAGTAGTTTGATAACAACTTCAACCGAAGTTATGCCACCCATCGTTCCTGAGCTAACAATAAAGCCGCCAAAGGGAGTAGTACACAAATCGATTTTTAATCATCGTGCCCAAGCAGCATAGAATTATAATATAGTAGAGGATCTGGCCCAATCACCATCCGCTATGTCGACACTTGAAGTACTGCAAAATTGCCCCTCCCAAAAGCAAGCTCTATTATCAGAAATAGGTGGGATTGACCCAGCGGATTCCAATCTGGTGGCCTCTAACCATAAAGGATTTGAACCTTAGTTACCAGCTCAACTCACTTTCCTCATCCAAGTGAAGGCCCTCAACAAAACTATTCATCGAACAATTATTGATGAGGGGGCATCTACCTGCATTATGTCAATGAGTTGCTAGAAAACTTTAGGATCACCACCCTTGTCAAGATCATCGAAAACATTAAAAGCATTTGATGGATGAACATACACCCCGTACAGGATTTTAAGTAACTTACAAGTTGAATTGGGGGGCAAGACAGTAGAAATTGACGTCGAAGTTATCGATGGAAACCTCGATTACAATATATTACTAGGAAGGCCCTAGATTTATGCCATGGCTACTGTTGTATCAACCTACTTTGGAAAGATTGCATATCCTTTCCAAGGAGGAATTACAATCGTTGATCAACAAACCTTTCTCCCCAATAGTTCACAAGTTATAGGAAGCATTCCAATGATCCATGGAAGCTTGCATTTGCTTCAAAATGTCAGAGTAGGCCTATTGAAAGACCCTACCTTGATGGGTACTTTTTCCCTACTGCCTCCGAGTAATCTGGCGGAAGTGGCAACAGTAGGAACCTGCAATATGATATCTTCCATTCAGAAGATTTCGACCATTTTTTTAGCATGGATCATCAACAGGTTTTGCCTCCAAGCCCAATAGAGATTTTGTAGCAATAAATTTCTCAGCCTGGGCTGCAAACCCAAATCAACTCTCACCGAGTGTTTGGGTGGATAGGTCAAAGGAATATGGTACCTCTTCAGATCCTTGGTCACATGTACATTCTACAGACGAAGGAATTATTCAGTTGATGATGATAGGAGAGGCACCATGGGAATATTACCACCATCGTTCCCATCTTCCAGATTACAACGAAGATTATTCCAACGACCTTGATCATCCTTCAGTTTTTGATTTTCTATCAAATACTGTAAATATGGTGGACTCTGAGCAAAACCTGTCCAATATTGAAGAAACTATCGCCATAAATATCTCGATCAAACCTAATGTTGTAGAGAATATACATGTCGCCAAATCTTGTTCTTCTTCAGAACTGGAAATATATTGCACTCTCTTTCGCGAATTCAGAGATGTCTTTGCATGGTCATATGAAGAAATGCGAGGCATCTACTCGAGCATAGTTGAACATGAAATCAAAATGTATCCAGATGTCAAACCGGTACGACAACAGCTTCGGCAGGTGCACCCAAAGAAAGCCGCTGCCATCAAGGCAGAAGCTGAAAAGCTTTTACATGCTGGTTTCATTTACCTAGTTCCTCTAACTAATTGGGTATCAAATATTGTTCCTGTGATGAAAAAGCAAGGAACAATTAGAGTGTGCATTGATTACAAGGATGTAAATCAAGCTTGTCCAAAGGACAACTATGCTACACCCTTCATTGACCAGATAATTGATGAATGCACCGGATGTGAAATCTTTTCATTTATGGATGGATTTTTTGGGTATAATCAAATAAATATCCGTCCACAGGACCAGTCGAAGACTGCATTTATATGTCCGTGGGGCACATTTTCCTACCGCAAATTACCTTTCGTTAAAGAACGCAGGGACAACCTTTCAGAGGGCTATGAATTATGCCTTCCATGACATCAAAAACATCGTTTAACCATATCTCAATAATCTTCTGGCTCATTCGCGAAAGTGGACTGATCATCCGTAGCATTTGAGAGCTATATTTCTACATTGCCGACACTACAAGATACGACTCAATCCACACAAGTGTGTGTTTTGTGTCGGTTCTAGTCGTTTACTTGGCTTTGTGGTTTCTAAGGATAGAATTCGACTCGACCCATGTAAGGTTTAGGCAATCATCGATATGCCTCCACCTTCAAATTTGCTTTAGATTCAGAAACTCCAAGGGAAAGCAAACTTTCTGAGGAGGCTCATTCCAAATTATGCCGAACTTGCCAAAGGTTATATGCGTCTTTTGAAAAAAGAAGTACCCTTCAACTGGGATCAGGTTGCGCAAGCTTCCTTTGATGCTCTAAAGGAATCCCTAATAAAAGCATCATTAATGTACGCTCCTGATTATCAAAAAGACTTTAACCTGTATCTAGCTGCAGTAGATACAACCATCACAATGGTTTTAATACAAGAAGAAAATGGAATCGAACATCCTATCTATTATTTAAGCTAAAACTTAAATGATACAGAAAGCAAATACTCCTATGTTGAAAAGCTAGCTCTTGCAGCTGTTCAAGTAGTACAGAGATTTCAACACTATATCCTCTTTCGCAAAAATATCATTTTATCAGATTGCAACCCAATGACTTACATTTTGTCGCGTCAGTTACTTGGGAGCAAATATTCAAAATGGATAGCTATTTTGCAAGAGTTTGATCTGGAATTCATAAAGTCCAAATCAAAGAAATATCTAGTTTTCGCAGAGTTATTATGTGAGTTCCCATCGTCGTCCAACGATTTAACATCCAAAGCAGCAATCATGGATGAATCTTTGTTTATGATATCATCAAGCGATCTGTGGTACAGAGATATATTCATCTATCTCCAAACCCAAACATATAGGCCTAATACCTCTCGCTCTGAACAAAGACGTAATCAATACCAAGGAAAATACTACATGATCGTCGGTGATATGCTTTACCGTCGCGGTATCGATACAGTTCTGCGAAGGTGCCTCACCCATGAGGAGGCTGAAAAAGTCATAAATGATTGTCATTCAAGCGCGTGTGGGGGGCATCAATCTGGTTATGCTACGACAAATTTTTTTTATGAGCAGGTTACTTTTGGCCAACAATGTTCAAAGATTGCATAACCGCAGTCAGAAGCTGCCATGCTTGTCAAATATTCGACTGCAAAACCAGAATACCACCCACACCTTTGCAACTAGTAGTTGCTGTTGGGCAATTTGGCAAATGGGGCATAGATTTCATGACATGTAACCCCACCTCGGCTGGGGGGCATGGGTATATCATAGTCGCAGTTGACTATTTTACAAAATGGGCCGAGGCGATGCCTACATTAAACAACAACGACGAAACGGATGCTCTTTTATTTTTCAATCATGTGGTCTCTAGGTTCGGTGTTCCACAGGTTATAGTCACAGATCATGGATCACATTTCCGTAATCACATGATGGTCGAATTGGCTGCCAAACTAGGATTGTCCAATGATAGTTCTACTCTATATTATCCGCAAGCCAACGGAAAAATTGAGGCCATCAATAAAGTCCTAAAGCGCATGCTGCAAAGGATGATTGGAGTCCACAAATGGAGTTGGCACCTAATCCTGTAATCAGCCTTGTGGGCGTACAGAACCTCAGTAAGAAATGCAACCAGGTTTACACCCTTTCAGCTGATGTATGGCCTGGAAGCCGTCTTACCAATTCAATGTGAGATTTCATCTCTCAAGCTCACAATCGACCTTCTCCCCGGAGCTTTAGAGGAAGAGGCTCGTTTCTTGGAACTAATCCAATTGGATGAAACCCGTTGTGACGCCGCCTTGGCTAACGAATCCCATAAGAAACGAGTTAAGGTGTAGTTTGACAAAAATGTCAAACCCTGTGTCTTCTTCGAAGGTGACCTGGTCTTACTTTACAATCAGGAATTCGATAAATTAGGAGCAGGTAAGTTCCAATCATTGTGGATGGGTCCCTACATTGTTAAATGAGTGTTAGCAAAAGGAGCCTACGAGCTAGTAGATTACGATGGAATTCCACTGGCGCAACCCTGAAACAGGTTGTACCTTAAGCGTTACCTTGCTTGACTAACTGTAGTGACCTTTTCATATGCTTTTGTTACATTTTTATTTTCGTCAAGAGTGATCATTTTGGTTAGGTAATCCATTTTTTCATTTGTTGCAGATGTCGAACCTATTGGAATCATTCGTTGGAAATGCCGATGGAGCTAGTCATAGTATGCAGAACCTATCTTCTGCGGCCTAGGCCATTTTTGATCCAAGCGGCGAGTTAGTGAGTTTCATAAGTGTATGTATTGGTCTATCAATGAACAACATCGCTGAGTATAGCGTGTTGATAGAACTTCTCTCTGATGCCATCGCATGTGGCATACACCGACTTTTTGTCAGGCTAGACTCACAACTTGTCATCCTACAACTTACTGGCATATATTCTGTTCGGAATCCAGCTATCTATCGTATGTTACTAAGGGTCAAGATTTTGGAAAGTCAGTTTGATTCTATTCAGTATCAACACATTTCCAAAAACTTAAACACATTAACTGATTCATTAGCAAATTATGTGTTAGATAGACATTTGCAACATTTATAAAAGAAAGCATTTCAATCAACATTTGCATCAGGATCATATAACTTAACCAAAATAAAGCTCAGAAATTCAAAAATATATATAACTATTTATAGTTTATCAAAGATGTTCTGTGTCCAAGACAAAATCAGTCACATAACCCAAAAACTCAAAAATGCAGAGAAACACCCTAGAATAATGGTGCTGGTGATAAAAAGTCACCGCCTGTGCAATCATACGTAAGATCCTAGTCCATCGACTCGGCACGCCAATAGTATGGCGCTGTAATCTTAGAGGTAACTCATCAGTCCTCACATGCTGGATACCAAGGGTGAGACCCTCGATATGATCCTGCAATACTGCAAGGGTCTCGGCTACGTCTAGATCGCGGAAAACAACCTTCCCTACAACCTCTCCTGCTGGAACGATAGTTGCTACCCTCGGGCGCACTGCTGGTCGCGCGGGTCCAATATCTGCATGAATATATGAGTTTGATTAGTCTTGATAGCATTAAAAGACATAAGAACATTATAAAAACAATAAACAGAGATATGGTCAGATCTTTTACCTATAACACCCCACTACTCACCAGTCGCAGCACTAAATCTGGGTCACCCTGGAAATCCATCCTACCATATGGATACTCAGCAAATACCATCTCCTGACGGTCGAACCACTCAAAGAAGGCATCAGAGAATGAAATCTATCACTGACCAGCATGTCTGGCCATAAGATCGACCCATCTCTTCATCCATGGTTCCATGGGTACTGGTGGTCCGAGTGAAATGTACTGTGGCTGCATCAGTGGGATCTTCTCCAAGGCAAAGGCGGTGAGAATAGAACCATAACCAAAGTTCTTAGATCTTCCATTCTTCACCTTGGAGAGCTATTCTTTTATAATCGGAAGTACTGCATCACACTAGTTGAATACCTTTGGTTCAAGGCATTCTAGAGCATACTACATATAGGACCTGTTGGCCAAATGAAGAGCCACACTACCAGCCAATCTAGAAAAGGTGAATAATATAGTCCTCAAGGACCGGTCAGTGTCATCTCGAATACTGATCTTGCCATCCCTGCTCGGCTGAGATCCATCTCTATAGAATCGGTGAATATAATTCCTCACGGATTCACCTCCATGGGCGGATCCTGATAATGAGAGAGGGGCACCATGCCTCGATAAATCGGTCAAGAAGTAGATATCCTCAACTATCAAAGGGATGGATTTGCCTCGAACCTGGAACACTTGGTTGGTAGGATCCCATGTGTCAAGAAAATATTGCAACGAATTGATTTGTTGCCTCATGCTGGATATGTGGAAGAATTTGAGCAAACCACAGTTCCGCAAAGCAGTCACCTTACCCGGATCATGTAAAGCAACCATGTCCTCTTCTTCATGCTCACGTTCACACCATGTAACAACCATCATGATCCAATGAATCTTTTAAAAACAAACAAGAGAAGAATTAAGGTCATAATTCAGGCAAAATCAGGAGAAATTTCCATGAAGAAACAATGCATAAACTTTCCCTTTTGTGCCCATTGTACCCCAGCTGTGTACTGGGTGAGATGCATCCTAACTGGCCAATGGCTAGCTCAGTATGCATCACACCTTTTGATGTACATTGGGTGCGGTGGGGAGAGAACAAATTGTTCAAACCCCAGAGGCCCAGAAGAACAGGAAAGCATGCTCAAAATCAGAAAAGGAAAGAATGCAATTGAAGAGCTCAAGGTTAGCTCCTACCTGGTCCAAAAGGCGCTGAAAATAGTCCACAAAATCTCTCAGAATCAGCTGGTGAAAATCAAAGGGGAAAACACCTCCAGAGCTTTAAAAATCCAAAATTTGAATGAAATGGTAAAAATGAGAGGTAAAACCTATTTTTATGTTACTATTCATGTAGTTCGAGTAAAATATGGTTGTTTAACTCATTTTTCAAGCATGTATTCACATTTCTAATCAATTTGATGGAGTAATTGAACAGGCAGCATGACCGTCAAAAGAACATAGTGTTAATGGTGAAATCAACGTCTCTGACTATTATCACAAGTAGTCTTACACAAAGTTCAAGCTCGTTAAAAAATAAACCTCGCCATGAGCAGTTTTACGTGAAGTTCAAGCTCATTAAAAAATAAACCTAGAAATGAGCAAATGTTTCCATAGAGTTCAAGCTCATTAAAAAATGAACCCCACCTCCGGTAAATAACCATTTTGATTGCATGACTATTAGCTTTTGAACCTTGGTTGTGTTCTTACCATCACCTCCACTCTTTTTTAGCCAATCATACACCTCCATTTGATTGTTTACCCTTTTGAGGAACAGTTGCGATGAGCGATTCTGTTAGCCACCCTCTTTACATTGCCGTGATTGAAAAGTTCCAAACCTTACCTGGAACCAGTTGCTATCCAAAAACGTCACTTGTTCCTCAAAAAACGAGTCTCTTTTAAGCTCTTTTCATCTGACTCGTAAAATATGAAAATATTACCGAGAAATTGGCCTCTCCAGCTCATTAAAGCAACCGGAAGTGCCATCCCTCCTCTATATTTTAATCTTTTTTGACCTGAGGGATTATTACACAAAAAGATCGAGTGCTTGTCTTGTTCAGCTCGTTAAAACTATCGAAAAGTCATCCCTTTCATATTATTTTACACTTTTTCAGACTTAAGGGATTACATTACGAAAAAGAACCACTGGAGTTGCCTTTCTGTCCCTTTTAGACTCTCTAAAATTGAAAAGGACCGAGTTATATTTGTCGTTAAACTCATTAAAACAATAGCGAAAAACTTATCCATGCAAAAATAGCGAGTTTCACTGTCACTAAGCTCGTTAAAACATAGCAACAGGTTTACCCGGAGGGAAAATTATAGAACAAGTATATGTTATCCTCCTTAAGCTTGACAAAAATAAAGAGGTACTGGTCAGAAATGACTAGGGAAAAAGGGAAGAAAACTTGAATAGCTTCATTGGTAGCAGGTCGTTCTTGAACATGACACTTTCACTCTGTCACCATGATTGAGTCAGGTTGGGTTATTCCGTTCGCCGATCATATCACCATTGGTCCATCGTACCATCCACTTTGGGGTTAACGCTACCAATCCATTTCAGTGTCACCGATATGTTCAAGAGAAGTCACTCAAAGAATTCACCAACCTAGCCAATGTCTCATCCGCTGCAATACCTTCACTCTCCATTTTTCATGACTGCCACCCTGAACCATGTATCATCAGATCATTTTCACCTCCACAAAATCATTTGCTCCGTTCCGTGTCGTAGATGTGGGATTTATTAAGGCCCTCCTATGACGGGTCACTTCTTGTCGACATCAACTCGTTATCCAAGAAGTTGACTTAGGGACAACCCTTTCAGTACTTTGAAGTTTGCATGCCTCAATGGAAAGTTTCTGACTTCCAGAGATAGGTTTACATCAATGGCCTTCGACTGAAAGATTTTACGTGGTGTTCAACATCAACTCATGTATTCACACCACGTGAATTGTACTGTAGTGCCTTGAGGGTCATCATCATTATTGGTGATTCCTCTCGCACCTGTTAACAACTTACATCATTGGCTGGTAATCAGGCGATGTCTTTCCATGTTTGACATCAGAACATCTTTTCACATGGATCGACTTGTACTTCGGGCGAAGATTGAGTGAATTTGAAGACTCCATATCTAGTTTCATCCATCTAGGCTGCGATATAGTCAGGAAAATAAAGACATCAAATGTACATCATTGCTGCACAGATAATCATCCAAACTAAAGGATGATGGCTCTACCAGAATCATCAGTCTGCCACATAGACGATTGTGTATCTTATGTACATGAATATGAATTTATAAAGCTGAGCATGGGAATGCTCGCCTCAAATGATGGCTCTACCAGAATCATCAGTCTGCCACATAGACGATTGTCTATCTTATGTACATGAATATGAATTTATAAAGCTGAGCATGGGAATGCCCACCTCAGCTAGATCATGAAAATATTGTGAAGATAATGTATTGTATTGTATCTTATTATAGGTCACCTTCCAGTTCGAAAAACCTCGGATCCTCATTATAAAGCATTTCACCCAACATCAAAAGGATTTACGACCTCATTCTTTAGGGGGAAACTGTTATAGACATATTTGGGAACTACAACCCAATCACATATTTCCATAAACCAAGGGCTTCTAAACCCCTAAAAGTGTTGTTTCATACCCTAAAGGAACAAGGTCAGCGGATTACAACATCTAGCAGAAGTTCTCCATGAAAAACCACTCAGAATTGGTCAAAACAGGACCATACAGACTGCTCCATGCATAGGGTGCGATGCATCTCACCTATTACACATGGGGGGTGCGATGCATACTGGAAAGCCCTTTTGTAGGGTGCGATGAGTGAGAGCAGACAAATGGCAGAAGAAATGTGCTAGGTGGAAACCTAGAGAATATTCTAGAACCTGCTCATATGACACTTGCCTCTCTGAATTCGCCCAGGGATGAGTAAGAGATCTAAAATCTCCAAGTGGAACCAAGAACTATCAGTGAAATGACACTAATAAAAATCCCAGAAGCTAACTCACTCTCTTGTAAACATCTATATATGGATCCCTCATCCAAGAGATCCGGGGGCTGGAATTTTGTAATTTGCAAGGAAGTGATGTTGGTTTCTCTTTGAAGACATTGTTGGGTGATCTTGCTTTGTATGAGGTGAAGAGGAATTTCATGCTAGGAAGATGATGTTGGATCAGACAGCCTGGTTGTAATCCTCTCTTCTACTACTTCTATCAATAAAGATATTTGAGTTTTCCTCCATATGCTTGTATATCTCTGAATCTTGTTTGTGTATGCATTTATATGGTTAATGTACATCTGATCCTACATTATTTATGGTTATAGATCTCTATGCTTTGATGGTATTTTTCTGCCTTGGCTCTACAGGTGTTCTTTGAAGTGGGACAAGTGAGAAAGGAGTGGCGAAAGCTCTATTGAAGGAGAGAGGAAACAAGCAAGGAGACTAGCGAAAGACTGAGGTTGGTGCTCTTTGCTTCTTTCTCATCTATCTATCATAAAGGAAAACACAAGTAACTTTAATATATTTGTTTCTAAGATAGCTACCCGTCTTAGTGGGACTAGCAGCTCTGAATGGACACTAGTTTTCTCGATAACAGCATGGACTTTTCATTTTAACATAAACTGAAGCTATAGATGTTGAAACTAATTGTTCCAATGGAAAGATTTCGAAAAATTAGGCTGATTAAAAAAGAACGGCTTTGAAAATGGCTTCTGGATGAAGAAGTTATGACTTTGTGAATAAAAGTTGTTGAAGATTCCGACGAAGTACGTGAATGTGCGGAAGTGAATGATAATGTTGTATTTAAAAAAGATCCCCCTCTTTCCAAACTTAATCTAATTAGCTCGCTTAAAAATAAAAATAAAAAAATTAGGTGACCCACTTTTATAAATAAGTGAAAGTCACTTTTACAATGGTACTTTATGAGCTACCCACTAAATTGTAACTTAAATAAAAGATAAAGAGACTTTAGAATTATAAGTGACTCACTTTTTATAATGGGTGAAAACACTTTTACATAAAGTAACTTTAAAACATAAGTTACATGTGATTTTTGAAGATGTAACTCAACAAATGAAAGACCTGAACCCAAGACCTCTATTCTCATAAAGTAACTTTGGACCAAGTGAGCTAGTTTAAAAGGTTAGTAATTTTTGGAAAACAGGAATGGTTTTGTTTCATTTTTTCTTTAAGTCACTGAGCTTTGGAGTGCGTGCTTACATTAGAAAGCCATTTTTGCCTACAAAAAAAAAAAAAAACCACGCAACCCAAAACGGACATGAAAAAAAAACCAAACCTTACAGCTTGAAATTAGATTTCGCCGGAAACTAAATATTTTCCTCAAATTTCTGATTTTCTGAGATCACACTAAGGCGCGGTGGAAAAGAGCATACGCATGAGAAATATCCTTCCTCTATTTTTTTGATTTTCCCAAAAATCACAGAGTCACAGGTCAAAGAGCATACACAAAAATGAAAGGTATAGATCCTGTAATAAAAAACAAAGAGATAAATAAACTGAAATAAATAGAGAGGTAAATAACTAAAACTGCAAATAAAGACTGTATACCTCCAGATCTTAAAAATGACGTATCTAGGGCTACCGGAAACATTTTTGCGTGAAATGAAGGGGGTTCCTTATTAGAACGGATGCTCCTAACATAATAAAACAATCCTCTCTTCTCGAAAGCAGTCAGAAACAATAGATATAGGAAATTTTAGTTGGATGCAATTGTACCAGCTTCAAATTTGGATCACAAACGGATGCAACCCTCAAATAGCTCTGTTACCATGTAGAAATTTATAGGGTAAGTTCCTCAGATAGAAAACAAAAGGACACTACTCACAAATAGATCACAGATCAATACACCAGTATTCTTGACATGCTTAAAACCCTCAAAGAGAGAAACAATCCATGGCCTGAGCCAATGTGGCCACTTCATGCAATTTATTAATGTAAAAGAAAGAAAATTTACATAAGCTTCTCTCATGAATGGTCACCTTACAAATGACCCTCCATGATCTTTAAATAGAGATCATGGACCAATCAGGTGTTAAGCCACAGATCAAGTGTCAGTAATACCGATGAGAGAGTGAACCGTCGGATCACTTCATTTCTAGAACATATCATGACCGTCAGATTTTAAGTTACAAAAGTACATAGTAAAGAAACACACTTTACCTAACTCTACACTAAACCAAGTTATACATAACTATTTCTTATGTGTTAGAATATCATAACATACAACATGAGAACATTGCGAGTAATATGTTACATGTATGATTTCCTTGCTAAGATCTGGATGCATGGTACATGTGTTATCACTCAGGTTTTCCCCAAAGTTGTAAGAAAGGGAAGGATGTCGAGGTAACCACAGACCAATCTTTTAGATACAGAATCTAGCCAATCTGTATTCAGAGAGGGCTCTCTCTTTATGATTTAGCTTTGTTTTTAAAGAGATTAGGCTAGTTATGAAGTTCAAGGGTTTTCTTTGAGTTTGGGTGGTGAGATTCAATAGAACAAAGAGGTAAAAAAGAGTAGCTCAGTCCATTGGGCTAATGGAGTCAAAGAAAATGGCTTTCTGGATTTGGTTTCTTAACAGAGGATGGCTTCATAGAGCAAGGTAGTCAAATAGGGAACAAATAAAGACTTGAAACAGATGGAATGGGCTCAAATGGGGGAGGGCAGTTAAGAATCCTTCAACCTATTGAAAGGGGGAAAATGGATGATTACTGATAAGGAGCAGTTAAGTATTCTTTAGCAAATAATCAACATGAAAGAATCAGGAAACAAGAGCAATTAAGATTTCACTGCTTATTCTAATTCTAAATAAAACACAGAGAACCATAAAGACTAAAAACAGAGTGCAATCAAGCATATTCTGAAATTAACCTTTTCTTTATCATTCAGATTATGAAACACAGATGATATAATAAACAAGAAAACTATAAAACACAAGATATAGAGGACTTATTGGTCCGTAGGTTGATTCAAGAAATCTGTGACAAGTCCTCTGCTTCAATTCTTCATCCAGTAGGCTAGACAACAGTTGTTTCCAACAGCTCCTTATTCCAAAAATTTCAGTATTACAACAGAGTCTAGGAATCCACACACCACCCCTCACTACTCTAATGGAGGGGGTATTTATACAGCAAAATATGTACAACAAATATCTCATAATAGCAGTGAGATAATATCTAAGTTTAACTAATAAGAGTTTACAAAAATAGAAACAACTGGTCTCTATGATAGGAAAAGGGTAAACTGGTGTTGTGCTGGAGGTAGGCTCTTTAATTCGGCTGGCAGCTATCTTCTGTAATAACTCTGCACCGACTGCTTGTCTTAACTATGCTCTTTACTTTTGATATGCTTCATTTAATTCTGCTCTGACATCTTTATCGCTGATCTGATACACTTTAATGCTGAACTGATACTCTTTAATGCTGATGTTGATCCCTGTTCATCTCCGTCTGATATTTAGCCCAAAATTTCCCTTTTTCCAAGGGTAACAGTGTAGCTATGGATAAACACCTATTGTTGGGACACTGGAGGCTATTCTACGCCTTTTGATCCATAACACTGAGATCTTTCTGTGGGGATTGCTGAGACTTTTTCGGCGAATTGATGCACTAACTACCATTTATTGAGAAAGTTTTGACGGTACCTTGTCAAAAGAGGAGGCAACTATGAAATGGTAGGTCGGTTGAGTCTGTGAGCTCATTGATGTAGCCTTTCTAGTTGTAAAACTGAAAATGCGACTTCAGTCATTGCTATGTCCGGAGCCCAGTTTGCAGCGAAACTACCACAAAAATGATATTTTAACCTTTTTATTTGACAAAATGAAGTTTTGGCGGGAATTCTTGATTTGAAGGACGGATGACGTGAGTAGTATGGATGACATCAGCGGGAGTACAGTGGCGGTGACATGGCGGGTGACGTTATTAAAGGGACAGATGATGTCAGTGAAGGGTGATGTGGCGGGTGACATCAGCGGAGGGCGGTGGTAAGCGGTTTTGCCCACATCACTTTTGGGGTCAAGTGGTTTCGGGCCGGGGAGGAGCGAGCAGGTTAAACGGGCGACGCGTGGCAGAGTATGGGCGCCAAAACCACCGGCTGATTGTGCTTTAACGATCGGCGGTTAGGGGGTCGCGATATTGATTGCCAACCATTGGATGGATGAGCAGAGATTGGACGGCGGAGGGGCAGGTGTCTGGGCGGAGGGTTAAGCAGCGGGGCCGACATGTTTTTAAATGATTTTAATGGTTTTCGGGTGCGCTTTGATTGGTCGCGGGGAAATGGTTATTAATCAACCGGAGGTTTAATTAATCCCATGATTTTCACAACATGAAGGTTATTAATAGGTTTCAAATAAACCATTAATCCCTTTTAAACAGTTATATGGTCGTATTTCGACTGGGGAGGGGATATGTATTTATTTAGGGTTTTTAATATATTTATACAATACGGGATGAGTAAAAATTATAGGGATTTATATATAATACATGTTAAAAATTAATATGAATTTTGAAATGAACCAGCGCTGAGTTAAAATGTTTCTTGCATTAAAACTTAGGCTGTAGTGGGAAAAAGGGGTTTAGAGGTGACCTTATATATTTTCCCAAGTAAAGTTGGGTTTTACTTAGGCAATGCTTATGAAATGAGATGAGTGGATTATGAGTGATATTAAGAACAGATTCTTAATATTTTTAGGGGGGTTTAGTGAATGATTTGGGGAAAAACAGGAAGGGGAGTTAGTTATGAAACCTTGCCTCGCTTGAGCTGCATCAAGTGTAATTTCCGCCATGCACTTGTGATAAAAGTAAAATTTAACACATTGAGAGACATGATCCATCACAAGTATCATTCTGCAACACCAATCTACCTACCCTGCCTACTTGGCCTAGCATTTTCTTCTTTTTTTATTCAGGTGCACTTAGACTGGCAAACCCTCATCTACTTTTCTTTTCTTTGCATAGTAAGCCCACCTAAGTCTGCCCTTATTTCATCGAAGGGCTAAGATTTAACTGTTGAGCTCCTTTGCTTCTCTACCTATCTACTTATCTACCAAGATTAAACAGTTTGGTCAGATTTTATTCTCTATCTCTAAAACATGAAATTCAAACATGAACTAGCCAAGGTTAAACTGTTTGGCCATTCATCAATTGTGGCATGAATTTTAACAAGCTGCACATAATGCTTTATTTATAAAAAATGAAAAAGTAATGGCATTTTGGACTTGCACACTTTCCTGGTCTATTTTTTGTTTGGGGTTCATTTCTTTCACTTTTTTGACCATTTTATTCTTTTTTCCCCTTGATTTTTCTTTTAGGGCATACCCTCTTTACATTTTTTACATTTTTTGATTTTTTTGATAATATGGAAAACCTTTGCAACAGGGAAAGGGATGAACATATTACAGAGCTCATCCAGTCAATCATGAAATATGACACCTATTGGTATAGGAGTATAACGGTGGCTCCACTTGGGGATGGCTTTCCCTGGTGGAAAGTCAAGAACAGCAGGTCAGATGGCCTTCTGAATAACTTTAGATTATGCTATGAAATCTCCCTTTGCTGGTTGCTTTTTTGTATATATAACAACAAACTTGTGAGGCTTAGGGCCTTCTCTTTGGGCTTCAACTGCAACAAGTTACTGTCCAATCAACACTTAAACATTTATCTTTCCTCCTTGAATCCTACTTGAGCACCTTGTCACTTGGGTAGGAACTTTGTAGCCTTGGTCCTTTTATCAAAATCTTCTTAACCTTCTTCTGCACAAGTTGAGACCTGACCTGAAAACAAAAAGGTGCTGCAACCTTCAAATCAAATTAGTAAATCATCAAGATCTTAGGGCCTTTTGATTGGATTCAAATATTTAAGGATTTATTTCATAATCTACTAAAAACTGAATTAAATCAAACTGAAATCCTACCTACCTACTCTAATCAGCTTTCTGACTGCTGGTTAGGTAAAATGAAACAACCAATGCAACCACTCAAGCATTATATACATTAGTGACCTTTGTTGCTTGGGCTTGTTGGTGTTTAAAATTGAGATCTTGCAATCAAATATAGCTTTTTTAACCTTTGAGAAGATAAGGAAATTCTTGATCTCATTTGTTGAATCTAGAAACTGTACAAAAGGAGCTTGTAAAATATATACACTTTCCTTGAGCTGATTCAAACAATTGTACAAATGTTCTGGATAGCCTACCTGCCATGAAATTGAAATGTCACTTTTATCTTTATCACCCTGCATGTTTTCAGTTGCTCTTTGTGATGATATTTCTACTGATTGTAATGTCTATCTTGTAAAACCATTATCATCTTTATTTTGACTCTCATAGTCTGTTAATGGAGAAAAATTATGATTACTTTCATCACCCAACCTGTCAGCTATTGGATCATAAAGAACTTGGAAGGATTGTTGCAACTTGCTACATATAGTTTCAAATGGAACTTCATAGATCTCTACAAGCTGCTCCTCCTTTTCTTTAAAAATTTTACACCATATTTCCTTTAAAAATTGAAATGATTCAAAACAAAGAAGCAGGGAATCAACTTGGATCATTTGAGCACATGTTCCTGCTTCCAAGTCTTCTTCTGTAACCTGATATTCAATGGCAGTTTGGGGCTGCAACTCTAGATATGAGTAGTCTTGAACAATTATTTGATTGCCCCCTAGATAGTTAATACCGAGACCTATTGACTTTGATTTTCTAATTGCATGATAGTTATCTCTGATAAACTAAAATGGATCAAAACAAAATGGTAAAGTTCCTTCATTGATTTCAAAATTTCCCGCACTTTCCTCCTCATTCTCATTGCTGAAATGAACAAGCTGATCACTTCTTTCAAGCTGTTGAACCTGAATTTCTTTATTCCCTAAATTAGCTTCTGATTCCTCTGCAAAGTTAGTTTGGATTTGAAGAACATAATTATCATCATACTGATCATATTTTGGTAAATCATCAAAAGAAGCAATGTCATCAAACACATGCATTAGATCAGGAGCTTTCTCCTCCACATATTGCTTTATAAATCTATCTTCTGATCTATGGTAGTTGGAATTAGCAGAAATTTGTTCATGATTCTTAATCTCTTCTTGCACTGAAGGCTGCCATATATTGGCCAAAGGATAATGGTAATCCTGCCATATAAGATCTTCTGGATGATTGGTATCAGGAAAACAATCCTCATTCCAAACTGCTGCTTGATTTACGTGATTGGTCAATCGTTTCTCCTCATTATTCTCCACTATATCCAAGTGCTCTGAGTACTCTTCATCTTCATAAAATATAAGAACCTTATCACATACAACAGAAAAAACCTCAACATTGTCTTTGCCATATAGAAGCTTGCAAGGGAGTTGCAAATTCTCATTAATTTTGGATGAAAGATCATGATCTATACAAGTATGTTGTCTCATTTCATTTGCATGCAAGGGAAGAAAATTTGTGACATGGTTTTCATCAAATAATTTTGATTGTTCTTTAATCTCTGAAGAAACCACCACTTCTTGAAGATTGGCTTGTGGTTCAATATTTTTAAGCTCTATTGCCTCTATCTCCAGATCTCTGGACTGTTGTTGCTTTTCATTGCTATTTTCTATTTGAGCAATTTCAGGGAACTACATTTCTTCTTTATTCTGTTCAATTTGTAGTGCTGCAAGAATTTTTTATGTGGGGAAACTTCATGGGTTTCTGAACAACATACATCATATTTTTCTTTTGGAGGGGAAGATAATTCAAGCAAGGCTTCCACTTTTTTAAAAGGCTTCTCTTCTAAGATCTCTAATATTTCGTGATGCATGAACTGATTATCATCATCAACATAGTAATTTTCAAGATATTGAATAAAACTTCCAAAATTTTCACAGCAGTCTTGAATTAGCAATAGAGATGAATACCTTTCTTTGTATTTGTCATGAAATGTAGCATGAAACTGCTTTAAAGAACATATGCTAGAGGCTGGTAAATTTTCATACCAAGATCTAGATTTTTCTTCTAAAGTTAACATAAACATTTTCATAAGACAATCTTCATGGAATTTGACTTTAAACTTTCGAATGTGCATATGAAATTTCAATAAATGTAAAGCAGCATCATCTCCTATTTCATCTTTAAACAATGGAAGATTTCTTGACCAGTTAAATTTGGGCAAAGGGTTTGGAAAACCTGGGATATTTGACCTGTCGAAAGGAGCATACTTGCATTGATTTGTTAAATTCATCTTGAAGACACTTAATGCTAAAATTGGGTCACCATAGGTTCTTAACAACTATGGATTCTTCTAGTAGTGGAGTCTTGAGTATTTGAGGCTTCTTGATTGGAAAGTGATCATCATAAGATTCAAAAGGATGATATCTATTTACAGTTTTCAAAAGAAAATACTCAAAACTCAATCTTAACTTTTTGCTAAAATACAATATACATTGGAAAACTCTATCAATTTAGAAAGAACAGAAGGTCTTGGATAACAAGCTAAGTTAAAAGCTTGATCTTTTTGTATTTTTCTTTCAGGTTCGTTTCTCGATTGGAGTCTTAGTTGTGAAATTGATGTGGAGTCGCCAGGTGGATGATTTTTAATCTTTGTGTGTTAGATCCCTGTCCACCATCACAGATCAGATCTAAACCTGTAAAACAGTTCTGATGAAAAAGGTTTAGTTCTCCAGGAAACCAAATTTTGAGTGTTTTATGATTATTTCGATTCTTTATGATTTTTCAAAACAAATTCTATGATTTCTTTAAGAGGCTTTAGATATGGGATTTAAACTTTCTTGAAGACTTTATTTGACAAGAGGAACTGATCAAGTTTTTGGAACCAACTGTCCAATCTATAAGCTAGACCGGAGACAGACTGAAGTAGCATTCATTTACTTCTGTAATTGCAAAGCAAAAGCATTTCAATGGCTACTTGGCTAGCTTCAGGCTCCGTCTATAACTTATGAAATAAACAATAGTAACAAACAATTATTCAGGTCCCCAATGGAGTCTCCAATGATGTTATCACTCAGGTTTTCCCCAAAGTTGTAAGAAAGGGAAGGATGCCGAGGTAACCACAGACCAATCTTTTAGATACAAAATCTAGCCAATTTGTATCCAAAGAGGGCTCTCTCTTTATGATTTAGCTTTGTTTTTAAAGGTGTTAGGCTAGTTATGAAGTTCAAGGGTTTTGTTTGAGTTTGGGTGGTGAGATTCAATAGAACAAAGAGGTAAAATAGAGTAGTTCGGTCCATTGGGCTAATGGAGTCAAAGAAGATGGTTTTTTGGATTTGGTTTCTTAACAGAGGATGGCTTCACAGAGCAAGGTAGTCAAACAGGCAACAAATAAAGACTTGAAACAGATGGAATGGGCTCAAATGGGGGAGGGCAGTTAAGAATCCTTCAACCTATTGAACGGGTGAAAATGGATGATTACTAATAAGGAGCAGTTAAGTATTCTTTAGCAAATAATCAACATGAAAGAATCATGAAACAGGAGCAATTAAGATTTCACTACTTATTTTAATTCTGAAGAAAACAAAGAGAACCATAAAGACTGAAAACAGAGTGCAATCAAGCATATTTTGAAATTAACCTTTTCTTTATCATTCAGATTATGAAACACAGATGATATAATAAACAAGAAAACTGTAAAACACAAGATATAGAGGACTTATTGGTCCGGAGGTTGATTCAAGAAATCTGTGACAAGTTCTCCACTTCAATTCTTCATCCAGTAGGCCAGACACAGTTGTTTCCAATAGCTCTTTATTCCAAAAATTTCAGTATTACAGCAGAGTCTAGGAATCCACACACCACTCCTCACTACTCTAATGGAGAGGGTATTTATACAACAAAATATGTACAACAAATATCTCATAACAACTATGAGATAATATCTAAGTTTAACTAATAAGAGTTTACAAAAATAGAAACAACTGGTCTCTATGATAGGAAAAGGATAAACTAGTGTTGTGCTGGAGGCAGGCTCTTTAATTCAGCTGGCAGCTGTCTTCTATAGTAACTCTATTCCGACTGCCTATCTTAACTGTGCTCTTTACTTCTGATCTGCTTCATTTAATTCTGCTCTGACATCTTTATCGCTGATCTGATACACTTTAATGCTGAACTGATACTCTTTAATGCTGATGTTGATCCCTATTCATATCCGTTTGATATTTAGCCCAAAATTTCCCTTTTTCCAAGGTTAACAACACAGCTATGGATAAACACCTGTTGTTGGGACACTCGAGACTATTCTGCACCTTTTGATCCATAACACTGAGATCTTTCTGTGGGGATTGCTGAGACGTTTCCGGCGAATTGATGCAATGACAACCATTTATTTAGAAAGTTTTTACGGTACCTTTGTCAAAAGAGGAGGAAACTGTGAAATGGAAGGTCGGTTGAGTCTATGAGCTCGTCGATGTAGCCTTTCTGGTTGGAAAACTGAAAATGCGACCTCAGTCGTTGTTATGCCCGGAGCCCAGTTTGCAGTGAAACTACTGCAAAAATGATATTTTAACCTTTTTATTCGACAAAATGAAGTTTTGGCGGGAATTCTTGATTTGAAGGACAGATGATGCAAGCAGTATGGATGATGTCAGCGGGAGTACAGTGGCGGTGATGTGGCGGCTGACGTTATTAAAGGGATAGATGATATCAACAAAGGGTGATGTGGTGGGTGACATCAGCGGAGGCGGTGGTAAGAGGTTTTGCCTGCACCGCTTTTGGGGTCAAGTGGTTTCGGGTCGGGGAGGAGTGAGCAAGTTAAACGGGTGACGCGTGGAAAAGTACGGGTGCCAAAACCACCAGTCGATCGCGCGTTAATGCTCGGCGGTTAGGGGGTCGTGATATTGATTGCCGACCATTTGATGGATGTGCAGATATTAGACGATGGACAGGCAAGTGACTGGGCGGAGGGTTAAGTAGCAGGGCCGACATGTTTTTAAATGATTTTAATGGTTTTCGGGCGCACTTTGATTGGTCGCGGGGTAATGGTTATTAATCAACTGGAGGTTTAATTAATCCCATGATTTGCATGGCGAGAAGGTTATTAATAGGTTTCAAATAAACCATTAATCCCTTTTAAATAGTGATATGGTCGTATTTCGACCGGGGAGGGGATATGTATTTATTTGGGGTTTTTAATGTATTTATACAATACGGGATGGGTAAAAATTATAGGGATTTATATATAATACATGTTAAAAATTAATATGAATTTTGAAATGAACTAGCGTTGAGTTAAAAAAAAATTTGCATTAAAACTTAGGCTGTAGTGGGAAAAAGGGGTTTAGAGGTGACCTTATATATTTTCCCAAGTAAAGTTGGGTTTTACTTAGGCAATGCTTATGAAATGAGATGAGTGGCTTATGAGTGATATTAAGAACATATTCTTAATATTTTTAGGGGGATTTAGTGAATGATTTAGGGAAAAACAGGAAGGGGAGTTAGTTATGAAACCTTGCCTCGCTTGAGCTGCATCAAGTCTAATTTCCGCCATGCACTTGTGATAAAAGTAAAAGTTAACACATTGAGAGACATGATCCATCACAAGTATCATTCTGCAACACCAATCTACCTACCCTGCCTACTTGGCCTAGAATTTTCTTCTTTTTTTATTCGAGTGCACTTAGACTGGCAAACCCTCATCTACTTTTCTTTTCTTTGCATAGTAAGCCTTCCTAAGTCTACCCTTATTTCATCCAAGGGTTCAGATTTAACTGTTGAGCTCCTTGGCTTCTCTACCTATCTACTTATCTACCAAGGTTAAACAGTTTGGTCAGATTTTATTCTCTATCTATAAAACATGAAATTCAAACATGAACTAGCCAATATTAAAATGTTTGGCCATTCATCAATTGTGGCATGAATTTTAACAAGCTGCACACAATGCTTTATTTACAGAAAATGAAAAAGTAGTGGCATTTTGGACTTGCACACTTTCCTGGTCTATTTTTTGTTTGGGGTTCATTTCTTTCACTTTTTTGACCATTTTATTCTTTTTACCCTTTGATTTTCTTTTAGGGCATACCCTATTTACATTTTTTACATTTTTTTTATGTTTTTGATAATATGGAAAACCTTTGAAACAAGGAAAGGGATGAACATATTACAGAGCTCATCTAGTCAATCATGAAATATGACACCTATTGGTATAGGAGTATAACAACATGCATGTGGTTATATGGTTGTTTTACTGTCAATGACATGGGATTTTCCTAGATTGATAGTGGTTTCAACCTTGCATTATTTCCATTTCCTGGATAGCCATGATGTAGTAGGTTCTCTATTTTGGTTAAGCTTTAGATGACCAGTAGTCTTGGATCCTGGTTGAGGTGGTCCCAGGAAAATTCCCAAGGGTCAAGGGTGGAGATGGGATTTTTCTAGAAACTCTTGACAGATGGGTGGATGTAAGAAATTTCCTCTAGAGCCAGTGAAGGAGGCATCCAAAAGTTTTTGGATATTAGTGATTTTTGGACCGGTTTAGGTGAAATCACTATGGTTGAGGGTTGAGGTAGTTTTGCCTCTAGAATCCCTCATTGGTTTTATTTTGGTTTAACCCACATGATACCACATTCATGCTTGGAATATGGCATGAAGGTGAATGGACTAAAGAGAGATTTGGTTCAACCCAATCTATGGTCGGGTGGCACATGGAAGTCCCTGACTTGGTTGGCATTTGCATATGTTAATATGAGTTATTTTCTTATATGTTGGTTATAGGAATGGTTGAATGATGTGTTCTTGTTATGGATCTTTTTCATGATTTAATAATATATTGAATGGTTAATGTATGCATAGGCTAACAAGTATTATTGTAGTTAGCTTAAGAGGGCATTGAGGCTTCTTGATGTTTCTCTAATGAAGTTGAGAAGTTCATGATCAAATATGCATTCATGACCTGTAGCTTCTATGTTCACTATATGTTTCATGAAATATGTATCATGTGTTCGGAACGTCTTGGGAAATATCTAGCCCTAGTGTTAATTGTTTAGACTTGCGATTATCTGAGACTTGATTTTAGAAAGTTTTGGGTTGTTTTGAGAAATGGCCTATCGACTAGCCTGAAAAAGTGGTATAGATATCACAACCACACCCTTTTAACTAGAAAATTTTGGTTGTAACCACATGGAGGAAATATTATGCATGCAGATGAAGCCTTCAATCGCATGCACAGTGTGTCATGCCAGCGTTTTGGGTGTAAAGCCTAAGAAAAAGAAGTTCTAGCTCAGGGATTGATCACTAGGGGTGGTTGTTAGACACCTAGGTGATCTGGTGTTCCTCAGGGGTGGAAATATGTGTTTCGGTTATTATACCCCACTTCCATAACTGGAACTTGGAGATCGGGTCATGTCATAGTAACAATTAGTTCATATTTACCCTAGAGATCTTGTAAAATCAGGTAAATGTGGGATGGGGTAGTTAGAGGGTAGTATAAAAGCAATGTTTCATTTCCTTTGGGTGGTATCTGATACCACAACGTGGTATCAAAGCAGTGTTCCATTTCCTTTGGGTGGTATATGATACCATAGGGTGGTGTCTCATACCACATGGTGGTATCATAGCAATGTTATGTTTCCTTTGGGAAGTATTTGATACTATAAGGTGGTATCAGTGGAGTGCTTCATCCTCTTTGAGTGGTATTTGATACCACAAGATTGTATCAGAGAAGTTTTGTTCCTAGTAAACCTTTCTTTGCTACTGGTGTTACAAAGTGGTATAAAGGCGAGCTTTATAGTACTGGACCTCAACGTACATGCAGATGGTTATGATTATCATGTGTGGAGTATTTTTTATAGTTTTGTATTATTATCATGCAAGCATCATGATGTTGATATGTGTTTCTATTATTATATATGTATCGTGCTAATATGGACTGAGTTGTGCATATGTGATAGCCTCCCCTAAGAAACACTGAGGTATGATTTTGATTATGTCTTCTAGTTGGTGTATCTAACATGGTATGCTTGAAGGAAATAGAAGATCAGAGATGAAGAGAATAATGGTGAACTACAATTCACATGACTCTCCTTATAGTCCTGATGTGAATTCCATGGAATGGGAAAAATTAGTTGGGCATCAAGGATTCTGAGGGCAGAGATTCAAATTCATAAGGTAGAGAGTAACAAGTTGATTGAGGCACATGAAAGAATCACAGGGGCTCAGGAAAAGCAAGCAGAAGTCAATGCAATGATTCTTTAAATCCTTTCATATTTACAGAAGTAGGGATAGTTGGGGATTAGTCATGGAGATAGGCAGGAGGAGAATACTAATGGGGCATATGTTAGCAAGTCTCAAGAAGGCACATGATCGATGTGGATAATATAGTCAAAGGTGGTAGATATTTGGATAAACCTTAAAGGAGGGGTAATACTTATGGATTCTATTTTAGCGCTAGTTCTAGTAGACATCATTACCATCATTGCTAGCATCTTTATAAGAGGATTGAGAAGGGATAATTTCCAGAATAGTTCAACAAAGCCAACCCTCCTACCTTTGACTGAGAGATGAAGAAATTGGAATATGTAGAAGCATGACTACTTGGGATGAAGAAATTTTTCAGATTGCATGATTACTCAGAGAACATGAAATCCAAGATAGCTACCTTGAGTCTCAAAGGAAATGCAAACATCTAGTGGGAGGATGTAAATCATGTCAGAGGAATTATAGAAGAAGGGATGATTTGGGAGGAGTTTGAAAGACTCTTCAAGAAGAAGTACACATCTAAAAGATATTATGATGAAAGGGACAAGGTATTCTATGAGTTGAAGATGGATTCCATGATGGATGATGAGTACACGAGTAGATTCCTGGAGTTGTTGAGGTATGTGCCTTATCTCAAGGATGAGAAAGTGAAGATTCAAATATTCATTAGTAGGTTGCCAATAGCATTCAAAGACTAGAATGAGTTTGATGAGCCTTAATCACTGGAGGAAGCCTAAAAAAGATGAAGCATTGTTATGAATAGTTGAAGCATAGATCTAAGGGAAATGGCCTAAGAAGTGAGGAAGACCTTAGGATGCAGGTGATAAGGAAAATGTTTCACCTCATAAGAAGTTCAATATAGCTAAGAAAGGACATGGGTCTCAGAATGTGGAGCAACAAAGTAAAGGAAATGGTAGAGAACCGTTGTGGTGTTGAACCTATGATGGATATCATCATATGAAGGATTTCCCATTGTATCAAAGTGGTGTAGCGGAAGAATGACAAGCCTCAAATCTAAAATGATTAGGAGGCATAGATAGTTGGAGATGTAGGTCACATCTTTCACTGGATCTATGAAATAGTGGATAATAGGAAGGAAGATCATCAGGCATCTATTATCAAGATGGAAGGTGGAACCAGAGGGAGATTTCCAGGTAGAGATTGAATGCATATTACAATAAAATAAGCTCATGCTCTGAAACCTAGCATTAGAGCAATTTAAAGTGAATGGAAGCACTTTGGGGCCAAGGAATCTATAGGAAGATGGTTGATCAGATGCATGCATAATAATTGGTTTCTAATTTTAGCTAGATTTGTCAAGGGAGTTGTAATTCCTTGGGAGATGACATATGCAAGTGTTCAGTTGCAGGGAAATGTGCTAGGTACAATAGGGAAAGGTAAATGGTATATTTTTATATTTATTAATGTACTTACATTTATTTGTTTATGATAGTATGATGTAGGGAACTGCATGGAAAAAGATACTGCCATAGATCTTTAAGAAGGCTCGGGCTAAGATTTCACTCATGAAACCTTGGAAGAACTAGGAAACCATGGGGGTTGAGTCATGGTGTCTGTTGAAAGTTTTGTACTTTCAGTGTTTTGTGATTTTTTTGCACTTGATTTGGGGTTTTGATTGTGGTTAGTTCATGGCCATGCCACTTTGTTTGTGGTGTTGTATTTTTATTTGGTTTTCCTTGTTTTCTTTATCTTTCCTTCTTTATCTTTCCTTTTATCTTTTGAGGGTCTCAAGAATTAGTTGGGGGAAAGTTAATGGAGCTCGAGGAGAGTTGAGTGAAACCCAACATGTAATGTACGACCTAGCTAATGAAGGCCAATGCATGAATAAAGGGCAATTGAAGGGAAGAATATGACAGCGAGTTGGGCTAGTTGGGTCCATTGGGGTGAATGGACAATGGTAGGATAGTCATGAGAAAGGTAATAGGAAAGGTAAAGTAATTGGATTTGAGGTAAAAAATACCTTGGCTAAGTTCGAAATTGTTGTTCTCAATGTTGAACATGCTTTGAGTGGATAAAGGAAGTTCTCTTAACCTTGAACTTATGAACACTTATAATTGTGTTGTGATCATGATTATATATATATAGATAGATAGATAGATAGATAGATATATGTGCCATTTTCTGACAGGGTTGTTAGGGGTCATTCTTGTGGAAGAATGATTGTTTTGATTATTTAATGTAGGTGAATGGAATAAAAAGGTTCTTGTTTTATGAGGAATCAAGTGGGTAGGGTAGCCATGAAAGATCTATGTGGTTAGTATAATATGGATATGATTTTGATATTTTGTGCTTATAACTATTCCTATGTTTATGTTATGGACAGGTAATGTTGAAGGATACATCAATGAAATGAAAGTAGTGTAATCTGCAACATGTTCGGACAAGCATGGATAGTGGAAAGAGCCACAGACCCGCGAATTGGGTTGTGGATGCAGACAACAAGGTGTGCGAAAGACATTAGAGGCAAGGTTTCCTAGTAGAGATAGTGTGGTATCTAGATGTGTAGTACTGCTATTGCGTACATGTTGTGTTGTGTACATTTTATACATGTGGTGTTGTGTACATGTTATTCTATGTCATGTGTATTGTTTAGTCATTTTATTGTGACATGTGTATTGGTTGAGTTGTACTATGTTCACATGTATGTGTTATGTTGTACACTATGTTTATGTGTACATTCTGTGAAGGGGATTGGTTCTTAGGATCCCTAGAGGCTACAGGTTGGAACCCTATAATAGCTTGTGTTCCTTAGAGGTTGTGGGTTGGAACCTTGTAACAAGTTGGGTTCCCTGTAGGTTGTGGTTTGGAGCCCTGTAATAACTTGGGTTCCCTAGAGGCTATGGGTTGGAGCCCTATAACAACTTAGGTTCCCTGGAGGCTGTGGTTTGAGATAGTAGTCCCAAGAGCCCTGGACATCTTGGGAAGATACCAATCTTGAGTTGATGATATTGAGGGTAGAGGCGTCATAGTCTCTGGATGCCCTTGTTTTTGATATTGAGGGAGGAGACGACATATCTCCAGATTCCCTTTTTTCTTTGGATGAGAAGAGAAGAGAAGGAACTAGGTGCTTTCTCGGTTGGAAACCAATCTAGTGTGTGCATATGATCAAAGAAAAGAAAAGGCACTGGGTGCTTGTCGGGCTTGACAACTGATTCAGTGTGTGCACAAAAGGAACAAAGAATAAAGGTATAAGAAAATAATGATTTTAAAGATAAGTATCGATATTTTATTCAGTTTTAATTTCAAAATTATGAACACAATCTAGGATTTTTATTTATGATGGTTGATCATTGAGCTAACTGGATGTGAAATTTTTATGTATGATGATTTGATCAAGGAACTAATTTGACTTGTTGTGTTAGGAATCAAAGAAAATTGCAAGTGTCACCTTATTGATGAGCTACCAATGAGGTACAATGATTTGAATTTATTACAATTCCTTTCGAGTTTAATGGAAATCATGTGCTTCATACAGGAAAGCATGAAAAATGCCTGATTTGGATGCTTGGAACTGACTGTAAGGGAGTTAGCAACAAAAATAAAATGAATTTGAGCATGCAACAATATGTTGGTATAACATTCAAGAGACGGGCCATTGTGGGACACCGGTACCCAATAATCAGGGAAAATTTTAAGAACCCCCTAAATTTATAAATATAATAAATGGGCGAATCTCCATGGTATATAGGAAAATGGAAGGCGATTTTATCAATAATATAATATGTATATATAATTATTTTTTGGCGAATCTCTCACCAGGCATGGCGAATATTTTACTCATTTATAAAATCTGTAAGATCTTGGCGAGTCTTTCACCAATTAATAAAACTTTGTAAAGTCCTAGTGAAATTTTAGCATAGGCTACATGCTGGTTTATTCCCCCATTAAATAGGCTACATTCCAGGTGAATACATGGGTCAATACCATGTGCCATTTTGGTGAATACCATGGGTCAATACCATGTGCCATTTTTGTTTTTATTAATTATTAATAATTTGGGTTAATAATGGTTTTTTGCATGGTATAATAACAATCTAGTCCATGGTATTTGTCCCATAGTATTTTGGCCATAGGTTTCACCTAAATATAACCCATTTTTTGATTGTTCGTAAATATAAGGTGACTTATGGAGTAAATATAAAAAAATGTTTTATTATTTACATACCTCTCGTTTATTTATATTTTTATTAATTTACCATACCTCTTTTACAAATATGGTATTTGGCCCATAGGATTCACTTAAATAAAATCTCTTCTTGAGCCTTCATAAATAGAACGAGGGTTATGGACTAAATATAAAAAGAGGTTTTATTTATTTACGAACGTCTAGTTTATTATATTTTTATTTATTTACCATACTTTTGAGTAAGTATAAAAAGACATTTTATTTATTTACCATACCTCCACTTTACTTATATTTTTATTTGTTTACACCCTTACATGTATATAAGGTGACTTATGGAGTAAATATAAAAAATGTTTTATTTATTTACCATACCTCTCATTTATTTATATTTTTATTATTTACCATACCTCTTTTATAATATGGTATTTGGCCCATAGGATCACTTAAATAAAACCTATTCTGAAAAGGGCGAATGGATTCACTTAAGTAAAACCTATTCTTGAAAATGGGCGAAAGGAAGGTTGTGAGTCCTAATTTCAAGGGCTAAATTACCTTTTTTACCCCTCCCTTAAAATAAGGTGGGCTATTTGAGGTGATTGTAAAAATGTACTATGATACAAAATATTCGCCCACTAAAAATTTAAAACCCCTTAATTTCGCCAAAGGGCGAACATTCGCCCCTAAAATTATCCTTGCCAATAATGTCCATTAATTTCCATAAGCATGCTATGACTCATATGATTGTTTTGAGGTATGGGTATGCCTTGGTTTTTGGACCTTCCGATGCGAGAAAATCTTGCCAAGGGATGGATCGCCCGAGGGACTAGAAAGCAGAGAAGGGGATGTTGGGAAACTTGGAAGGTAAGCGACTACATGGAAGGGGGTGATTGGATTTCCTGAGGGACTGGAAAGCGTAGAAGGGAGGGTCAGGGAATAATTGTTTTTTGGTCATTATCATTGCTAAATGGAATCAAAAGTACATTGGGAGAATTTTCAGGAACAATGAGTCGGTAATTGTTCACTGAGAGAACAAGTATCACAAGGATTGTAGTGCTAGACATTGGATGTAGACTTTGATCTTAACAGTGGATTATGGACTTCCTGGGAAGGAGGTGAATCCCTGGTGCTACTTTTGAGGGTGGAGGCATGAACCTCTGGATTCCCTTGTTGTTGATGCAGGCATTGTATCATTTTATGTGTTTTGGTTATATATAATATATATATATATATATATATATTATATATATATATATTGTAAATGTTGCAATGAGTTGTGTTATAAAGCTCCAATAAGTAGTATGGTGGTTATGTTTTCAATAGTTTTGTATATTGTAAATACTGCATAGAGATGTGTTTATAAAGCTCCATAAGCAGTATGTTTTGATGGTCATACACAGAAAACTAACTCAGATGGTGTTCCCCTAAGGGGGAGGGATTTGTAACAACCCAAGGTTGATTTTCCATGTAAATAAAATAAAACTAAGGTAATGGGACACATATTCCAAGTTGAATGATGGGAAAAGATTATAATGGGAATCACTTGTGGTTTATTAATGGCTATGGAAATTAGCAAAGGAAAAGAGGCAATAAATGGAATTTAATTAAGGAAATAAAGGAAAATAGGAGAAAAGGAAGGTGAAGAGACACAAATATGCATGCAAGGGAAATTAGAGAGAAAATGAAGGAAAATGAAAGAAAAAGGAAAAAGGAAAGGAAGAGACTAGACATCAATGATAAAAATGCACTAGAAAAACATTTGACAACTTTTGCTTAGATTTTGATCAGTTTCATAAATTAAACTCTAAGAGGAGAGAAAGAGAACTTGGACACAAGCAAGAAAAGAATCAAAGGAAAAGAAAAGGAAAGCAAGGGAGCACAAGGAGAAGGTTTGAAAAGAAACTACAACAAGAGAACAATGTGGGTAACAGGTTGTGTTGTTTCCCTTCATCACTTTTGTAGGAGGGCTAAAAGGTTAAATTTAAGAATCCTAGTTTAAATGTAAATCAAATCGGTGATGGGAGCATCTATAAAGCCCTTGCACCATGACAAAAGATCTAATGTTAAAGCTTGTACCCATGGAAACCTCCTCAATGAAAGGGAAACTGGCTAAAAGAGGAAATTATCACAGGCACGCATTTTCATTAAAGTCTGAGCATGTTGATGGGCATATTATGATCCATCTCCCCATAACCAGATAGAATGTCGTCACCACCGAGAGTTTACAAGTCAAAAGGGTGGGCCCGCCGATCCAACGACCCAAATTGATTTTGGCGGTAGCCGATGGATCTGCCCCCTGCTCTTTTACCCGCCGAAGGATGGTGGGGACCACCTGCCATGTTATAAGTTCATTGGTGCTAGTTTCAAGCGAGCGATGAACTTTAAGGTAAACGGTAACTTCTCTACTACTACTCCTGTCCACCTATCATCTGTTGCTTCCCAATCCCCTTCTCCCACGTGCCCCCCACCCCCCCCATGATGTCATCCCATGTCATATTGTTGTTTCCCCCTCTCTACTTATAAAAACCCTTCTTGTTCCAAATTTTTAAATATTTATCTCGCTTTCCTAATGCAAACTCATCCCACCATTTTTATGATCTGTAAAGCCATTTGATTGTTTAGCTGGTTTGAGACTCCCCTCCAACATCAGTTTTAGCTGTCACCAGGACTAATGCAGATATAATCAATAAGAACTTGCAGGCAGCCAACCATGTGATTGTTGAGCTTAAAGGCCTTCTAAAAGGAAATATATCTCTCATGAAAGTTAAGAAACTGGTTTGGGATGAACTTATAGAAGAGATGAAAAACAATTGGGAGTACATAACTCTGATGGATGAACATAAGATTGTGATCAAGGACTATGAGTTATTCATCCTAGCTGCCAAGGAAGATGGTGAAAAGAACTCCCACATAATCAATAAGTTCATTCAGTTTGTAAATGAAATTCCACTTAGTGAGTTGAGGCCCATAGATACGGTAGATAGAGTGTCTTCTATCATGGAGATCTCCAAAGTAGTTGAGAAGGAAGAGGCTAGAGTAAAAGCAGAAGAATGCCTAGACATATTGTTGAAGGATGTGGTTGCCTTCAAATCTGAGTTTGATGAGAGAGTCAAAGAAGGGTTTCCTAGATGCTAGGATCTTGTGGGAATGTTGGTCCCATGGGAACTATACATATGTTAGTGGAGACCAAGAGAAAGGTGGATTCCTCCCATGAGAAGACTGCCACCCTTAAAGGCGAAACAATGGTTAATTATCTCTGAAAGGAATTTCAGCAATTAGTATCATGGAAGACCCTGTTCTGCCCTAGGTTGAACTATATAGGTCCCACAAATATCAATATTTCATATCAATTATTATTTCACACTCCTTTACCAGCTCCATCACTATGGCAAAGTATGTGAATAATTTGTGAATCCTCCTGTGCTCTAGATCATCAACCCATTGACACTGCATCATGAACCTGCATATCATAGCTAAAGATACTCCTGATTGTTTCAAATCATGACACTTTGATATTTTCAGTTTCATGTAAATATTATTTTTTCAAAGACTCAATACTACTTAGTTATGATCTGACTAGTACAGTTGTGCAAATAAATATCACTGATATTTTGTTATGATAATTCACCACCAAATCAAGAAAGAATATTTTACAATGAGTTCTCCCACAGAGGCCCTATAAAAAAGTTTATGACACAGAACTAAGGTTTCAAAATTTTTGTTCTCCAAGAGAGAAACTCTACAAATTGCCAATGAAATGTATACTCTATGGAAGATTACTAAAAAATTTTGGCAATTCCGGCTCACTTGAATGTGTAGTATGTATTCCTTCTCATGTTTGTTCCATATGTTCTCATTCTTCTTCTCAGATTACATGTAATAGAAGTTGTTCGATATGATTTCATGCACTTATGGTTTCATTTATGTCTAATGCTAATAAAATATACCTATAACTGATATGAATTATTATCCTTAAAAATTCACTCCATGTATCTTAGCACTTCATTTAAATGTTTTTCTCATCCACTTCATGTTGAACTTCGATGCACTAGATTCTTAGTTTAAGCCCTATGTGTTGGTTTTCTTTCCTCCTCGATTCTTCTATATGACATACTACAAATGACTGATAAAACTGCATGTTCATGTAATGTTGGTTGCTATAGTCAAATATTAATTCTTCTGTGAGTAATATTTTACACCGGCCTTTGTATTTCTCTTCTTAAGGAAGGTTCTGAATCAATTTCATCTAAAATATGTTAAATACTAAGTGTAATAGAAAATATCAGCAGATCCTTAAAGCACTGATCAAGATGTCATAGGCACTGGTCTCTCTTCAACCCAAGGACTGTCTCTAAGAGCTACAACATCTTCTAGCACCATTGCCAGGGACGAATAAGAAAAGTTTCCCTAGGTATGACATTTATATACCCTTTAGGAAAGTAAGAAGAAAGGGGTGTGGGTTGTAGATCTCTCACCTTGGCGACTCCACTGTTTGAATCTCATTTTGAGAATCCTGGCTTTCAAAAGGCCACATACCCACTCTGATAATTCATAGTAGAGAACTCCGACTATGTTTGACCCTAAAAATATAATATCCAAGAGAGTATGGAAAGAAAGAAATCTTGTCACTCCTATTCATGTGACCTATTTTCCAGAAGTCCCATCCTCTAGCTCTCAAAAGTATGTGATAAATTACTCCGAGTCTACCTCCAAAGTCTTGGAATACCCAGAGAAATGTTGTGCACTATTTGGCCCATTTTTCTCAAGAGTCAAAATCGAAGAAGCTTTTTTCAGCTCTCCTCCCTTCACATTTCATACCTTCCCAGAACCTAAGGAAGTTAAGGATATTCTCATAAACAGTTCAACACAGAGCATTAATAGTTTCCCAACTTAGGTCCAGTCAACTGCAATTCATCCAACTCCTCAGTAAGGCCCTGTTATAAACTTCCTAACACCTCTACAAAACATGGCTATCCCTTGTTTTGTCTTAAATAAATATGCTCCATTGGACTTTCCACAACCCCTAAATGGTATGCCATAAGAATATCTTAAGATATTTCCAAGATTCACTAGAGAAGATGATATCTCATCTCATAGGCATATACAAATCTTATGTTCATTTGCATAAACTCTGAATGCAAAACACTTGGATGTGGTGTTAAGACTATTTATCCAATCCCTATATCGGGAGGCAAGGAAATGGTTCAAAGCCCTTACAAATGATTCAATCACTACCTAGGAGGAGATGGAGAATTCTTTTATGCAAAAATGGGGAGAAAAAAGGGACTATGGGTACATCCACACTTAATACAATGCAATGAAGAAAAAACATAATGAATATGTTTCAAAATTCATAAAACGTTTTAACAAATTATACAATGGTCTTCCAACTAAAATCAAACCTCCATGGGCTGCTGCTAAAGTAGTTTTTGCTGGGGATTTTGAACCCAAATTTGGATTCACTCTTAGAGAAAGAAAGTCCCGTACCCTAGACCAGATTCAAATAGATGCTTAGAAGTTAAAGAAAATTTTACCTCCACTAGGAAAGGGAAAGGGAAAGCTGAGTATGGTGATAGGAGAAGGGGAAAGAAGAAGCCATATCTTCGAGACATGGGAAGGAAACCCAATAACAGAATCTTGAGGAGATGAATATGCTGATAAGAAATTTGTCTAACAAACTTGTGAAACTAGAGTTGGAAAAAAAAAACCCTCCTCGACAGAGTCAACCATCTCCAAACTGAAATTTCAACCCTCAATATAGAAGACCACCCTTGCAACTATTGCAAAGGGAGAGAAAGGAAAAACATGATCACTTTAATCCACTTTTTTATTTGGAATATTATCCAGAGGAACATGCTGAAGAAACCATAGAGGTTCAAGAAAACCTATTCTCCTTTCTTTCTGATAAGGAACATGATATATAAGTTCATGAGGAAAAAGGAGACGACTTGGATGCCCCACTGGATGATGGTGAAATTGAAAAAAATTGTAGGAAATTTTCTGATTTCATGCAGGTTTAGTTACATAGAAAATATGACCTCAGATCCTCCAGGAAATGGTCTAGAATGTAAGATCAAAATGAAGAACCTCCCCTCAAATTCCCCCAAATCAATAGAGAAAGGAAAGAAACCTCTTGACCCAGTCCCACAAAGCAAGAAGGAGTCCTCATATCCTATTCCTCATAAGCCTGAAGCCCCAAAGTAGAGAAATTGTCTCCCCAAACCAAGACAGTCTACAGTAAGGGGAAGGAACCTACTAAAGTTGCAACAACTGATGAGGACCTCTCTACCTTTAATCTTCAATAATAGTTGTATAAGTTCAAAATATATGTTCCCTTAACTGAATTTAAAAAAAAAAAAAAACTAATTATAAAGATAAAGTATCTTAGCTCATGTGTCCACCTACCATAGCTCCTATGTAGGATAGCCTGAACCTCCAAGAAGAAAGATCCATGGTTGTATCTATACCTCATGTTGACGAGTAAGACTCTTCCACTACCCCTTTGTATGTTACCTTGGTAATTCATTACATAACTATATGCTAGACTTAGGAGCTTCTCATAAGCTAATGCCCTTGATTGTCATGGAGAAGTTGGGGCTGAAAATAACAAAACCATATAAACATATGTACTCTTTTGACTCTAAGAGAGTAAAATTCTTGTGGATGATTAAATACCTAGTGATCAATTTGGTCTAGATTCCTGTGAAAAGTGTTGTAATGGATATTGTGGTTGCTAACATCCCTGCAATGTTCGACATGTTTTTACCCAGGTTGTGGGGATCTAAAATTGGGGGATATATCAAACTAGATTTAACATATGCCACCATTCCTGTGTTCGGTGGAGAGGAACGCCAACTGTATAGAGAATCGAGATTTGTAAAGATAGTCACAAGGGTTGTTTGTTCAAATAATTCTCTTGTGTATGGTAAAGAGAAGGATTTCTCTTGTTCGCTAATAGAGAAAGATGATCAAATCATGGATGAAACAAAGGTGGAATATTTTGTTCATCTAAATAAAAAGTCACTATAGTGCAATAAAGTATGGAAGTTATACTTTGATGGTGCTTATTATAGGGAAGGAAATGGAGCATGTGTGATGTTAATGTCTCTAGAAGAAAGCATGATTCCTCTTTCATTCAAGCTAGATTTTCAAATCACTAATAATGTTGCTAAATATAAAGCTTTATTGTTAGGGCTACAAGCTGCCATGAATATCAATATTGGTTGCTTGGAAATGTTTGGAAATTCATATCTGGTGGTGAAGCTAATAAAAAATCAATGCTGAGCTAAACATCCAATATCCAATTTTCACCCAAAGATAGAAATTGAATGGCTGACTCCTTGGCTTTATATTCTACTAACTTCAAGCCTCCTCAAAACCCCTAGCTTAGATATGAAGTTGAAGTCAAATACAGGCCTTAAATATAGAAAATCTGAAGTATTGGTAAGTTTTTGAAGATTGCGAACAAATAAATGGCTTCATGGAGGTTATTCAAAGAGTTTTCGAACTCAGTGACTGACTGCGACTAGGATGAGGAAGTAATAGATGAAAAACAAGTCAGTTGGGGAGAAACTATTGCTAGACAGAAGATCTTACAATTGAAAGGTAACACCATCCTCAGGGGATTGGTCCCATTGGAAAGGTTCTTTAACCCAAATGATGTGGCTGCCAAGCCAACTGAGCAAGAGCTTGAAGAACAGATGAAGACTACAACATTATTATAGAAAAAGACCCCAAGGTGATAAATTTGGCTAAAGGAGTTCCTAAAGAATAAAAGCAAAGGTATTTGGATCTCTTCAAGCAATATATGGATGTGTTTTCTTGGTCATATGATGACTTGAAAACCTTTGGCACTAATATCATTCGGCACAAAATTCCTTTGAAGAGTGGGGTGAAGCCATATAAACAAAATCTCAGGAAAATTAATCCTTAGTTACTTCCATGAATTAAGAAAGAGGTGAGGAAGTTGTTACAGGAAAAAAATATTATTCTCGTGAGGTATTCATATTGGGTAGAAAATTTAGTCCATGTCAGGAAGAAGAATGGAGAAATAAGGTTATGTGTGGACTTCAGAAATCTAAACAAGACCTCACTAAAAGATAATTACCCTTTGCCTAAGATGGACTACATTTTTCCAAATGTGTTAGGGTCTACTCGAATGTCCATGATGGATGGCTTATCAAGATATAACCAAGTCACGATGCACCCAGAAGGTCAAAAGAAAATTGATTTCACTACACGCTGGGGAATGTTTATGTATGTCAAAATGCCCTTTGGCCTCATAAACGCAAGAGTCACTTTTCAGAGAGCTATGGATATAGCTTTTGTCAGAGAATAGGACAAGTTTGTATTTATTTACCTGGATGACATCATTGTTTTCTCAAAAACATATGAAGAACACATGAAACACTTGCAACTCATTTTTGAAAAATGTAGAAGGTATGGTCTGTGTTTAAACCCCAAGAAATCTTAGTTTTCTCCGAGCAAAGGAAAATTATTGGGCCACATTGTGGAAAAGGAGGGAGCAAAGATTGATCCCAAAAGGGTGGAGGCCATCAATAATATCCCATTACAAAGAAATAAGAAAGAGATCTATGTCTTCTTGGGTAGAATCAAATTTTTAAGTAGGTTTATACCAATTTATGCTGAAATAGTTAAAGAAACCACATAGATGTTGAGGAAGGTGTTATCACAAAATCAAGCACTGAAAGGCTGCTGATCAGGTAGACTCTGTGTAACTGTTTCAGACCAATCTTTTGACTAAGGCTTAGCCTCCTTAGCCTGAGAGGGCTCTCTCAAAAAGTTATTGATTTTGACTATTGATAAGATGGCTAACTCTTGTAAAGTGAATTTAACAAACAAGCTGGCTGGACAGACATTACAAAGACTTCCATTGGGCTTATGGAGTTAATCATACTTCAGTAAACTATAACACTGCTTATGCATAGAAGTCAGGGCATGTGATGTTTAAATACTCAAAACAACATCTCATAGAAAACCTCAGTTTACAAATACACACAGGAAATCAGAGCAGCATAAGTGAATTCTGAGTGATTGTGTATTTATACAACTATAAAAACATTAAGGATAAAGCAAAACCACATATCTTGAGCATTGAAACACTGTATGATCCTGAGAAGAAAAGCAGCAAATTGTATTACTGAAACTGAGTTTTTACACAAGCCAAAATAATACTCTTTTTTCTCAAATATCCAACCCTCATTACATAGATGATTCAGCTATATATAGAAACGTAATTCTAACTACTTGGAGCTTCCTCCTCCAGCATGAGGGGAGCTCGATGACTGCCACTAATGACACCTATCTGCTTTGTAACAAACTATTAAATACAATAACTGATAATTGAAATTCTAAAGAGTTCTAATCTGATTATGACTCTAACTCTATCTCCTTTGTAGAATGATTCCTCCTTGCAGCTTTGACACCTAGTTTCCTTTTCGTTTGGCTGAGATGGCTGAGATGAGCAGTTAATGCTCCATGTTGGCTTTGGATACTGAAGGCTTTAACTGCTCAACGATGTTAGGGAATATCCCTTGCTTTCCGGTTCTAGTCCCCCATCACTTCGAATAATATGCAACAGCATGTCTTTTTAGTCCCTTTAATAACCCAAAAATATAGAACACCGCCATGTTTCCAGATGAATCGGATGCTCCATCGATAGCCAAGTGTGCAAGGCCAAAATTCCATGTATGCAATTCATTCAATACCCTATGACCGGTAATAAAGTGGCTTTATAACCGAAAATTTTTTAAACCTGATTTAAACATTTCACCTTTTTGAAGGCACACCTGTCTTGATCAGAATGGCTAGGATGTCTTCATTTGATCTTTACATATCCTTTAGGTGTTCCCTTTTGGAAAAAATCCCGCACATATTACCAAACTGTTTGTTTGCTTTAAAAACACCACCTTCAGCAGTTTCGTTAGCGCGCTACGAAAACTGCTGAATTTGTTAAAACAGCTTGTATTTGCCCTGAGGTATTTACTGCTTAGACCTTTAATTGCTAAAACACCTTTACATATGGCAGGGATCTACATGTCCTCAAAACAAGAAAACTAAGCAAAATTTAACAAAATTCGGAACAACACCTTTCTTTGAACAGCAACTTCATTTAGCAGCTAACTGACCTAGCTGTGTCTTTAAGTCTGCAACTCTCTTCTTCATGGCTTTATTTTCAGCTCTAAGATGCATATTTATCTTTCTGATGAATTTGGCCTCTTTGAGAGCTGGGACCGTCCATGTGTAAACATCAGCTACTGAATCCACCTGGTTTACTAGGTTTTCACTTCCTTTCGATACAGCTTTACGATAATTTGCATACCTGACTGCAGACTCCTTAGTGGCATTCTTCACCTTAGCAATTTCATTTCTAGCTGCTTCTAACTAGTTTCTTATAGCTATAATATTACCTCCTTGGGATATGATGACTGTTCTATCTGTGTCTTTTTGCTTCATTTTCTCTGCCTCCTCTGTTCTGAAAAATTCCTCAGCTACCTCTATTCTAGGCAGTTTCTCGGCTTCCCTTACTTTCTTTCTTGTAATAGGTCTTCTTGGTTTGAAGATGAATTCATCACCTGGTTCATCAAACCTCAGTCTTTTTGAAGCCCTAGACTTCTTGGTGCTTTCTGGTGATGACTGTTTCAAATCAATGTGCACTGGTTCAATGTGCACCGGTTCAATTTTCTCAAACTCAATGGCCTCCAACAAATCACCCAAGCTTGCCTTAGATACCGGGCTCTCTTCAACAGCTAAGGCTTTACCCTTTTCTTTACTTATTTGGCTCCTTGTCCTAACTCTTGACACTGTTTCAGATCCACTTGGTCCGGGTACAGTCTTCTTATGCTGAGCTTCTTCTTTTGCTGATGGCTGAGGTTGTTCTTTAATGATCAGTGGCTTCACTGACTTTCTCAACTGTGACTTGGCTTGCTTTTTATCCTTTGCCTCCTTTTGAAGCTCAGCTATCGTGAGTTCTTTGACTGATTGTTCTTTTTCTTTAACTGGTTGTGGAGTAAGACCTGTTTTACTTTGGAAACCAGCCATGAAAATGAACGAGTTCCAGTCTCTACCTATTTTCTGGAGACCATCCAAAACTAACAATTTAACCAAACCATGGTGAAACAAAGATGTTTCACAGTCTTCCTTTCTTAATTGCACTTTGTCACACATTTTGCTCAGACTGCGAAACAAGTAAAAGGGAATGTCTATGGATGCTTTACCAGTAAAATGTAACAGCAAACTTGAAGTGATAAGAGTAGACCTTATTGTATCTTCCCTCACAGGTCAAGTACTTCTTAATACAGGTGAGAAGAAGGGCATAATGCTCCTTGACATAGTTTCTAGGCACTGCTTTTGTTAGGTCTTCATTCACATATGCCTCTTTTAAAAACTCTTTGCATGGATTCATATCGAACTTAAAATTCTTAAACCATTCTTGCCCCCCTCTTGGGATCTCAGTTACAGCAGCTATTGCCTCCGGAGACACTTGAACTTCCAACATAGCTATTTTAGAATTTAAACCGTGTGAAGTTTAAAGAAAAATCTTTTGTTACCTGAGCATGGCCACCTTGCAGCTTCTTACAGAAATTCCAACACCCCAGCATCTTTGAATGCTTTCTTCACGCCTTCATCTCTTAATGTGAGGTCTAAACCTTCAGGTTCTGTTCTCTGACATCTTCCAGATCTATGTTCTTTCCTCTCCATTTTGCTTTTGAAATCTTCGCACAGACAATGACAAACAACTTCAGTTAAAATGGTGATTCAATTCTCTTTGACTCGGCCTCGCTTGTAATCAGGCTCACTTGGAAACAGGCTCGCTTGAAAACTCAAATACATCATCACACAAGCTGGTCACTTATGCATCGTTTACGATCATCATAAAGATCCATGCACGGTAAAATCCATTTGAATGATATTTATGTGCATGTCTACAAATCTATTGGTGGAATTGTGGTTAATGACTGACATGAGAGGACGGAATTGATGACTCATCAACAGACTTGACACTTTGGGAAAAATTCGCTGCCAAACGCACGAATCTACGATTTCGCAGCGCGGTTAGTTTTGAATTCTCATAACGCGCTGCGAAACGGCTTAATGATGACGCGCTGCGGAATGGCTGAACAATGATTACGTGCTGCGGAATGGCTGAACAATAAGAGACTGCGCTGCGAAATCACGGAAAGAGCCGGTGACTAGGATTTGACAAGACATGGCTTATGAAACCATGATGGTGGAGGATGACCAATAGGATAAGAGTATAATTTAAATTAAACACCTTTAAAGCTCCAACCCTAAGTAAGAAACATAAAACAAAAACAATTTGACACCAACTTTTGACATTGAACTTAGGACAAAGGATTACATGCAAATTTTTATAGTTCTAAGTGATAACAGTGGCTCCACTTGGGATAGTGTGCTCCTGTAGTACACTAAGAACTCGTAGGTCCAGTGCTTTGTTCAATTTCTCAAAAACACACACAGAGTTGACAAGCATTCCTTTCTAGCTTTGTGGGCCTTCACCTCAGGCTTAAGCTTTTCTGTTCAGCTTGTCAGTTATTTTCAACAGGAAAGACTCATAAAACGGTTATATACAATGCTAGTGAGATACTTGGCAGAAATTCATTAACTGTAATGCTTTAAGAACCTGCCATTAATAGGTCCTCTAGCATATGCTGTTCCATTAACCTCCTGCAGAATGTAGGTATTATTTCCATGAAAAGCAGAAATTTGATATGGCCCTTTCCACAAATTTTCAAATTTCCCATGTTTACCTTTCTCTTCAATTCTGGCTTCCCATTTCAGGACTTTATCATGAATCTGAAAAGTGACCTCTTTGATCTTCTTGTCAAATGCTCTCTTGACCCTATTCTGGTTTTGTTGATGACTTTCAAACACCTCACTTCTTTTCTCCTGCAAAGCTATTAGCTGATTGATCCTTCGCTGTATAGCATTTGGTTCCTCTTCTAATCCTTGAATCAGCTTCATTACTGGTACCCCGAGAGATGTTGGGAATATAGCCTCTGCTCCATACACAAGTTCATATGGTGATGTTCCAATGGACCTCTTTGTGCAAATCCGGTCAGCCCACAAGGCATACTTTAGTTTCAAATGCCAAGCCTTTTTATTTTCTTGCAGCAGCTTCTTAATAATTCTCTCAAGACTCTTGTTTGAACTTTCAGCTAAACCATTTCCCTGTGGATAATAAGCAGTGGAATGACCAAGGGAAATGTGGTATTGATGACAAAAATTTATCATTCTTTTGGACTTAAAAGCTTGGGCATTGTCTGTGATAATCTTGATTGGGCAACCAAACCTTGATAAGATGTTATTTTCTAAAAAGGAAATTATTACTGAATCATTTTCTTGCCTGGTGGGTATTGCCTCTATCCACTTTGTAAAATAATCGGTGGCTGTGAGAATCCAGTGATGCTGTCCTGATGAAGGAGGATGGATTTCCCCTATAAAATCTAATCCCCACAGCTGGAAAGGTGCTTCAACATAAATAGGAACCAATGGCATTGGCATGAGCTTTCTCTTTCCTTCAAATACTTGACATTCATGGCATGTTGCTATCTTTTTATAAATATCTCTGAACATAGTTGGCCAAAAATATCCAACTCTCAAAATTTTGTTTGCAGTGGCTTTCCAATAGTGATGGCCTCCACAATCCCCTTTATGAAATTCATCAATTACTTTATCAGCTTCTTCTTCAATGAGACAATTTAATAATATTCCTCCTGCATCCTTCCAAAATAAATTTTGATCATATACAAAATATCTGAGAGATTTCAACTTGGTGAACCGAGCTTTAGATTTTGAAAGGTTATCAGGGGCTCTATTGTGCTGCAAGACAAATGCTACATCCTTATACCACTCTGAGATCAAAATTTTTTCATTGATTTGGACCAATTCTTCTTCATTCTCAGAAATTTCTGAGATTTCTGTGCTAAATTGATACCAATGCAGTCCAGATTTGACTGAGTCAACAATTTTGCTAAGCCTTGACCTTTTACCAACTTAGTGGGCTTTATTTCAATGTCATATTCCAACAGCTTTGCTATCCATTTTCCTCTTTTTCCATCTGGGTCAGCTTGTGTAAGAATATCTTTTATAACAGCATTTGGCACGTATGCAACAATATGAGAGTGCAACACATAAATTCTGAAATCCTTAATTGCTTTCACCAATGCATATGCTTGCTTTTCTAAGATATTATATTTCAATTCAGTATTAGCCAATGTCTTGCTAAAGAAAGAAATGGGCTGTTCAATACCTTGACTTCCTTTTTGCAATAAAACTCCAGCAATTGTATCTTCAGAAGCAAATGTGAAGATCAGAAACTCCTTGGTAAAATCCGAGCTGATGAGGACTGGTGCTTGAGTGAGTGCCTTTTTGATCTCTTCAAATGATTTCTTTGCTTCAGCTGTCCATTTAAAATCTGCTCCTTTCCTTAACATTTTTGTTATATTTTTGACCACTTCAGCAAAGTTAGGAATGAACCTTCTAACAAAATTAACCTTTCCAAGAAAGGATTGAATCTCTTTCTTACTCCTTGGTAAATCTAACCTTTGAATTGCACTAACTCTATTAGGATCAATCCTAATTCCCTCTTCAGAAATAATATGTCCAAGCAATTTGCCAGAAGTTAAAGCAAAAATACTTTTGGTTGGGTTTAAAGAAATACCAAACCTCCTACACTTTAGTAGGATCCTTTCAAGGTGCTTTAAGTGGTCTCCTTCCTTCTTTGAAAAGACTGTGATATCATCAAGATATACCACCACTGATTTATCTTTTTCTTCAGCGAAAGCAATGTCCATAGCCCTCTGGAAAGTTGCTCCTGCATTCATGAGGCCAAAAGGCATTTTTGCATACATAAATGTGCCCCATGGTGTAGTGAAAGCTGTCTTCTCCTGATCATCTGGATGAACAAGGATCTGATTATACCCTGAGAAGCCATCAAGCATAGACATTCTTTGTGAACCAACAATATTTTGCAAAATGAAATCCATTTTGGGGAGGGGGTAATTATCTTTCAGTGAAGCTTTGTTTAAGTTCCTGAAGTCTATACAAATTCTAATCTCCCCATTCTTTTTCCTGACTGGTACCAAGTTAGCAAGCCAATTTGAGAATCTGATTGGAACAATTATTTTGGCATCAAAAATCTTTTTCACTTCTTTTTCAATTAGTGGCATCAGAAGAGGATTAATCCTCCTTAATTTCTACTTAAAAGGCTTCTAATTTTTCTTAATTGGGATGGTATGTTGTATGATTGAAGAATCATACTGTTTCAAATCAGCATAGCTCCATGCGAAAACATCAATAATCTTCTTCATCATTTCAACATATTTGACTTTCATATCAGCTGATAGGAACTTTGAAATCTTGACCAATTTGGGCACAACTGAGTCACCTAAATTACAGCTTTCTACTTCCTCTTCATTGGCTTGCAATCTTGGTGCTTTAAACACATCATTTTGATCAAATAACTTTTCAAGTGGAATAAGGCCTTTAGGAATTAGGTTGTTTTGTAGCTGCAACACTTCAGAATTTTCCCTTGTCTCTGTTAACATATTCTGCTGATCTATTTGATTATGCTCAAACTCTTCTTTCAACTCAAGGAAATTTCTTACCTGCTGATCATCTTCAAAGACTTGCCAGTTTAGGATATTATCTGGGATGACTGGTCTATGGCGAACCTTCACTTCATAGCTATCAGAAGAATGTTTGGGAATAATAAAAAGACTTGCAGAAACAGCAAGAGAATCTGCAATAGAATTTTGATCTCTGGTTTTTATACTGAAGGTATAGGATTGAAATTTTTCCAACAATTCCAACACTAAATTTCTGTAGGCTCTCATCCTTGCATCCTTTGTTTGATATGCACCTTGTACCTGCTTAATAATCAATTCGGAATCTCCACAAACAGCAATATTCTTTGCCTTCAATTCTATCAAGGTTTCCAGGCCTAACACCAGAGATTCGTACTCAGCCATGTTATTGGTACAATCAAAGTTTAGTTTGTATGACAGAAACTTACTTTCTTCAGTTGGACTAGTGATCCAAATTCCAGCTCCTGCCCCTTCTTTTCCTGCTGCTCCATCAAAGTATAGGGACCAGCAACCAGTGATGTCTCTTTCATCTCTTTGTTGTACCTCTTGACACTGATTTTCTGCATGTTCATCTTGTGACTCTTTCCAACTGATTCATTGAAAAGGATAGCTGATCCAAGACCTGTATCACATGAGTAAATAGGAAAATTCTGAGGCTTGTCTTTGCTGCTTACCATATATGCCATCCTTGTTTCACGATACAACCTCCTTTGCTCACCAAACACTGGGATGGTAGCATATGTCAGATCCATTTGCATGGTACCCTTGATTTTTGCTGCCGATGACCTTGAAAGAAGCATCCCAAACTTAGGTGGAATGTCTGCAACAACAATGTCCATGACAGTTGTTTTTGCTGGGATTTGTGTGAGTGCCACAACAACATCTTTTATTAAACCAATGCAATGAACTCTCTTTGAATCAAATGAAAATAAGTCCTTGTATGGTCTAGTTACTTCTAATCCCAGTCTTTCCATGATTACCTTAGGCATGAGATTATGTGATGCCCCTGAATCCAGCATAGCATTATGTAGAGTCATATCATGAATATTAATGCTTATGTAAAAAGGGGGAAACTCATCATTTTGTTCATCCTCAAGTCTTGGACCTAAATAGATAATAAGATTATCCTCTTGCACATTTAGAATATCAGCCCCTCTGGTGGAGAATTAAGCATTTCAACAATCTTGCTTCTATATTTGTCTACCTTGAGAATTTCATTGAAAGGGACTGATATTTTAATTTTTGCAATCTCATTTTCAATGTTAAAAACAGAGGTAGACTTTTCAACTTCTTTAGGAGGAGCAGGGGTTTGAATATCCTTTCTATCAAGAGGAGAATCACCTTTACCATCAACGGCTTTGACTTTTCCTTTTTATCTTCAATTGCCTTTGAGATATTCTTCTTGGGCTGTGCTTTATTTGCTGTAATAGGGACATCTCGGTTTCTAAGATTGTACTGCTTCTGAATTTCAAATATGGCATGCTGATAACCTTTAAGAAATCTGAAGGCTCCTCTTCTGCTTTTACCATGCTGGACTCATCATGTTCCTCCTTTGTTAAGAAAATTCTGAGTCTTCCTCACCAAAGCAATGAATAGATTCGTCAGGTACTTCAGGTTCTTCTTCTTCATCCACCAAGTTTTGTTGGAAAGGAGGTCTCACTGGAGGATCTGCCTGCTGATTTCTATTGTCTCTTGGCCTTTTCTGATTTTGAGGCCTTCTAAATTGAGGGTTTCTAAATCGAGGCTCTTGCTGTGCTTGGGGAGCAGCAGTGTTCCCAAGTGCTAATTGGTCCATCAATTTTTCCATGGTTTTCATCATGGTTTCAAACTTGTCTTCTTGAGCAGAGGTAGAAGGCTTCTCCTCTTCCTTTATCTTAGTCTTTGCCATCTTCGACTTCTTAGCAGCAAGCATATTCACATCTACCTTAACTGCATCATTTTGCATGTCAGCCAGAGTAGCAGATTCTCTTTCTCTGAGTAAAAGAGAGAAATCTGAATCAAATGACTCAGCGTATCTTAACTGTGCCAAAGCTCCAGGAGGTTTCAAGTGTGCTGGAATAGAATTATATACTTTATTAAACCTCTTAGAAAAGTTTTGGACAGTTTCATCTGGAGCTCTTCTTAGACTATTATATTCAGTGAGGGCTTGAACAGGATTGGTTCTATTTCCCCATTTCCTCAGAAAGCTATCTTCAAACTCAGCCCAACTATGAATGCTACCAGCTCCAAGGGCTTTAAACCATTTTCGGACTTCCCCAATGAAAGTTTGAGCAAACAGTCTTAATTTTACATCTTCATCATCCACTTCTTCCCTGTCAACAAAATCATTGAATCTATCCACATGTTCCTCGGCTGTAATATCTTCATCTCCTCCCCATGTTGGAATTCTAGCAGCATATTTACTAGGGAGATCATGCAAAACAGCAGGGAGAGCTAGAGGAGCATACCTAGCAGGTACAGCCATAATGAAAGGAGGAGCAGGGATAACAGGTACTGTATGACTAGTGGAACCCGAACTAGTATGAGAGGTTATCTGAGGACTATTTGGACTAGCAGAGGCAGAAGATAAAATATGAGTACGAAAAGGGCTATTGGGACTCTGTAAACCACTGACAAAAGAACTCCAATTTGGGAGAGGTGAACCAGTTTTAGATTTAAGCAAAACTTCAAAAGGGTCAAGCTCTTTGAGCTGTTTCAAGTCCTCTTCCTCTAATAGCAATTCTGAAGTAACAATTTCCCAAAACTCTTCTTTATCTTTTTGTGACACTAAAGATGAAGTATCAATGCCTTTTTTTTGTAAATCTAAAATGATACCAATAAGTTCTTCTTCGTTTTTAGTCCTCAACAATACTTCTTGAATTTTATCATCAACAATTTTATCTTCAGGGCTTCTAGAAAACTTAGGAAACAAAGACTTTGAAATGTTTGAAGTACCTGGTATATCAGAAAATCTTTGTCTACTCCTTGAGATGATATTGGGATTATCCACAGGACTAGGTGGGTTTGGGTCAGGATTACTCCTTGTATATCTTCCTCTCGAAGCCACCTTTTGAACTTTAAGATTTAATGGAGTCACCAAGGTAGAATGCAGCCTCGAAAACCTTCTGAGCTCCTGCTACCTTCAGAAGTTCAGTCTTATAATTTCGGGAATGAGTAATCTTCAGGCTCCCGGCAGACGCACCAAAATGTTATCACAAAATCAAGCACTGAAAGGCTGCTGATCAGGTAGACTCTGTGTAACTGTTTCAGACCAATCTTTTGACTAAGGCTTAGCCTCCTTAGCCTGAGAGGGCTCTCTCAAAAAGTTATTGATTTTGACTATTGATAAGATGGCTAACTCTTGTAAAGTGAATTTAACAAACAAGCTGGCTGGACAGACATTACAAAGACTTCCATTGGGCTTATGGAGTTAATCATACTTCAGTAAACTATAACACTGCTCATGCATAGAAGTCAGGGCATGTGATGTTTAAATACTCAAAACAACATCTCATAGAAAACCTCAGTTTACAAATACACACAGGAAATCAGAGCAGCATAAGTGAATTCTGAGTGATTGTGTATTTATACAACTGTAAAAACATTAAGGGTAAAGTAAAACCACATATCTTGAGCATTGAAACACTGTATGAATCCTGAGAAGAAAAGCAGCAAATTGTATACTGAAACTGAGTTTTTACACAAGCCAAAATAATACTCTGTTTTCTCAAATATCCAACCCTCATTACATAGATGATTCAGCTATATATAGAAACGTAATTCTAACTACTTGGAGCTTCCTCCTCCAGCATGAGGGGAGCTCGATGACTGCCACTAATGACACCTATCTGCTTTGTAACAAACTATTAAATACAATAACTGATAATTGAAATTCTAAAGAGTTCTAATCTGATTATGACTCTAACTCTATCTCCTTTGTAGAATGATTCCTCCTTGCAGCTTTGACACCTGGTTTCCTTTTCGTTTGGCTGAGATGGCTGAGATGAGTAGTTAATGCTCCATGTTGGCTTTGGATACTGAAGGCTTTAACTGCTCAGCGATGTTAGGGAATATCCCTTGCTTTCCGGTTCTGGTCCCCCATCACTTCAAATATGCAGCAGCATGTCTTTTTAGTCCCTTTAATAACCCAAAAATATAGAACACCGCCATGTTTCCAGATGAATCGGATGCTCCATCGATAGCCAAGTGTGCAAGCCAAAATTCCATGTATGCAATTCATTCAATACCCTATGACCGGTAATAAAGTGGCTTTATAAACGAAAATTTTTTAAACCTGAGTTAAACATTTCACCTTTTTGAAGGCACACCTGTCTTGATCAGAATGGCTAGGATGTCTTCATTTGATCTTTACATATCCTTTAGGTGTTCCCTTTTGGAAAAAATCCCGCACATATTACCAAACTGTTTGTTTGCTTTAAAAACACCACCTTCAGCAGTTTCGTAGCGCGCTACGAAACTGCTGAATTTGTTAAAACAGCTTGTATTTGCCCTGCGGTATTTACTGCTTAGACATTTAATTGCTAAAACACCTTTACATATGGCAGGGATCTACATGTCCTCAAAACAAGAAAACTAAGCAAAATTTAACAAAATTCGGAACAACACCTTTCTTTGAACAACAACTTCATTTAGCAGCTAACTGACCTAGCTGTGTCTTTAAGTCTGCAACTTTCTTCTTCATGGCTTTTTTCAGCTCTAAGATGCATATTTATCTTTCTGATGAATTTGGCCTCTTGAGAGCTGGGACCGTCCATGTGTAAACATCAGCTACTGAATCCACCTGGTTTACTAGGTTTTCACTTCCTTTCAATACAGCTTTACGATAATTTGCATACCTGACTGCAGACTCCCTAGTGGCATTCTTCACCTTAGCAATTTCATTTCTAGCTGCTTCTAACTGGTTTCTTATAGCTATAATATTACCTCCTTGGGATATGATGACTGTTCTATTTGTGTCTTTTTGCTTCATTTTCTCTGCCTCCTCTGTTCTGAACAATTCCTCAGCTACCTCTGTTCTAGGCAGTTTCTCGGCTTCCCTTACTTGCTTTCTTGTAATAGGTCTTCTTGGTTTGAAGATGAATTCATCACTTGGTTCATCAAACCTCAGTCTTTTTGAAGCCCTAGACTTCTTGGTGCTTTCTGGTGATGACTGTGTCAAATCAATGTGCACTGGTTCAATGTGCACCGGTTCAATTTGCTCAAACTCAATGGCCTCCAACAAATCACCCAAGCTTGCCTTAGATACCAGGCTCTCTTCAACAGCTAAGGCTTTACCCTTTTCTTTACTTATTTGGCTCCTTGTCCTAACCCTTGACACTGTTTCAGATCCACTTGGTCCGGGTACAGTCTTCTTATGCTGAGCTTCTTCTTTTGTTGATGGCTGAGGTTGTTCTTTAATGATCAGTGGCTTCACTGACTTTCTCAACTGTGACTTGGCTTGCTTTTTATCCTTTGCCTCCTTTTGAAGCTCAGCTATCGTGAGTTCTTTGACTGATTGTTCTTTTTCTTTAACTGGTTGTGGAGTAAGACCTGTTTTACTTTGGAAACCAACCATGAAAATGAACGAGTTCCAGTCTCTACCTATTTTCTGGAGACCACCAAAACTAACAATTTAACCAAACCATGGTGAAACAAAGATGTTTCACAGTCTTCCTTTCTTAATTGCACTTTGTCACACATTTTGCTCAGACTGCGAAACAAGTAAAAGGGAATGTCTATGGATGCTTTACCAGTAAAATGTAACAGCAACTTGAAGTGATAAGAGTAGACCTTATTGTATCTTCCCTCACAGGTCAAGTACTTCTGAATACATGTGAGAAGAAGGGCATAATGCTCCTTGACATAGTTTCTAGGCACTGCTTTTGTTAGGTCTTCATTCACATATGCCTCTTTTAAAAACTCTTTGCATGGATTCATATCGAACTTAAAATTCTTAAACCATTCTTGCCCCCCTCTTGGGATCTCAGTTACAGCAGCTATTGCCTCCGGAGACACTTGAACTTCCAACATAGCTATTTTAGAATTTAAACCGGTGAAGTTTAAAGCAAAATCTTTTGTTACCTGAGCATGGCCACCTTGCAGCTTCTTACAGAAATTCCAACACCCAGCATCTTTGAATGCTTTCTTCACGCCTTCATCTCTTAATGCGAGGTCTAAACCTTCAGGTTCTGTTCTCTGACATCTTCCAGATCTATGTTCTTTCCTCTCCATTTTGCTTTTGAAATCTTCGCACAGACAATGACCAACAGCTTCAGTTAAAATGGTGATTCAATTCTCTTTGACTCGGCCTCGCTTGTAACCAGGCTCGCTTGGAAACAAGCTCGCTTGAAAACTCAAATACATCATCACACAAGCTGGTCACTTATGCATCGTTTACGATCATCATAAAGATCCATGCACGGTAAAATCCATTTGAATGATATTTCTGTGCATGTCTACAAATCTATTGGTGGAATTGTGGTTAATGACTGACATGAGAGGACGGAATTGATGACTCATCAACAGACTTGACACTTTGGGAAAAATTCGCTGCCAAACGCACGAATCTACGATTTCGCAGCGCGGTTAGTTTTGAATTCTCATAACGCGCTGCGAAACGGCTTAATGATGACGCGTTGCGGAATGGCTGAACAATAAGAGACTGCGCTGCGAAATCACGGAAAGAGCCGGTGACTAGGATATGACAAGACATGGCTTATGAAACCATGATGGCGGAGGACGACCAATAGGATTAGAGTATAATTTAAATTAAACACCTTTAAAGCTCCAACCCTAAGTAAGAAACATAAAACAAAAACAATTTGACACCAACTTTTGACATTGAACTTAGGACAAAGGATTACATGCAAATTTTTATAGTTCTAAGTGATAACAGTGGCTCCACTTGGGATAGTGTGCTCCTGTAGTACACTAAGAACTCGTAGGTCCAGTGCTTTGTTCAATTTCTCAAAAACACACACAGAGTTGACAAGCATTCCTTTCTAGCTTTGTGGGCCTTCACCTCGGGCTTAAGCTTTTCTGTTCAGCTTGTCAGTTATTTTCAACATAAAAAACTCATAAAATAGTTATATACAATGCTCGTGAGATACTTGGCAGAAATTCATTAACTGTAATGCTTTAAGAACCTGCCATTAACAGGTCCTCCAGCATATGCTGTTCCATTAACCTCCTGCAGAATGTAGGTATTATTTCCATGAAAAGCAGAAATTTGATATGGCCCTTTCCACAAATTTTCAAATTTCCCATGTTTACCTTTCTCTTCAATTCTGGCTTCCCATTTCAGGACTTTATCATGAATCTGAAAAGTGACCTCTTTGATCTTCTTGTCAAATGCTCTCTTGACCCTATTCTGGTTTTGTTGATGACTTTCAAACACCTCACTTATTTTCTCCTGCAAAGCTATTAGCTGATTGATCCTTCGCTGTATAGCATTTGGTTCCTCTTCTAATCCTTGAATCAGCTTCATTACTGGTACCCCAAGAGATGTTGGGAATATAGCCTCTGCTCCATACACAAGTTCATATGGTGATGTTCCAATGGACCTCTTTGTGCAAATCCGGTCAGCCCACAAGGCATACTTTAGTTTCAAATGCCAAGCCTTTTTATTTTCTTGCAGCAGCTTCTTAATAATTCTCACAAGACTCTTGTTTGAACTTCCAGCTAAACCATTTCCTTGTGGATAATAAGCAGTGGAATGACCAAGGGAAATGTGGTATTGATGACAAAAATTTATCATTCTTTTGGACTTAAAAGCTTGGGCATTGTCTGTGATAATCTTGATTGGGCAACCAAACCTTGATAAGATGTTATTTTCTAAAAAGGAAATTATTACTGAATCATTTGCTTGCCTGGTGGGTATTGCCTCTATCCACTTTGTAAAATAATCGGTGGCTGTGAGAATCCAGCAATGCTGTCCTGATGAAGGAGGATGGATTTCCCCTATAAAATCTAATCCCCACTGCTGGAAAGGTGCTTCAACATAAATAGGAACCAATGGCATTGGCATGAGCTTTCTCTTTCCTTCAAATACTTGACATTCATGGCATGTTGCTATCTTTTTATAAATATCTCTGAACATAGTTGGCCAAAAATATCCAGCTCTCAAAATTTTGTTTGCAGTGGCTTTCCAATAGTGATGGCCTCCACAATCCCCTTTATGAAATTCATCAATTACTTTATCAGCTTCTTCTTCAATGAGACAATTTAATAATATTCCTCTGCATCCTTCCAAATAAATTTTGATCATATACAAAATATCTGAGAGATTTCAACTTGGTGAACCGAGCTTTAGATTTTGAAAGGTTATCAGGGGCTCTATTGTGCTGCAAGACAAATGCTACATCCTTATACCACTCTGAGATCAAAAAATTTTCATTGATTTGGACCAATTCTTCTTCATTCTCAGAAATTTCTGAGATTTCTGTGCTAGATTGATACCAATGCAGTCCAGATTTGACTGAGTCAACAATTTTGCTAAGCCTTGACCTTTTACCAACTTAGTGGGCTTTATTTCAATGTCATATTCCAACAGCTTTGCTATCCATTTTCCTCTTTTTCCATCTGGGTCAGCTTGTGTAAGAATATCTTTTATAACAGCATTTGGCACGTATGTAACAATATGAGAGTGCAACACATAAATTGTGAAATCCTTAATTGCTTTCACCAATGCATATGCTTGCTTTTCTAAGATATTATATTTCAATTCAGTATTAGCCAATGTCTTGCTAAAGAAAGAAATGGGCTGTTCAATACCTTGACTTCCTTTTTGCAATAAAACTCCAGCAATTGTATCTTCAGAAGCAAATGTGAAGATCAGAAACTCCTTGGTAAAATCCGGGCTGATGAGGACTGGTGCTTGAGTGAGTGCCTTTTTGATCTCTTCAAATGATTTCTTTGCTTCAGCTGTCCATTTAAAATCTGCTCCTTTCCTTAACATTTTTGTTATATTTTTGACCACTTCAGCAAAGTTAGGAATGAACCTTCTAACAAAATTAACCTTTCCAAGAAAGGATTGAATCTCTTTCTTACTCCTTGGTAAATATAACCTTTGAATTGCACTAACTCTATTAGGATCAATCCTAATTCCCTCTTCAGAAATAATATGTCCAAGCAATTTTCCAGAAGTTAAAGCAAAAATACTTTTGGTTGGGTTTAAAGAAATACCAAACCTCCTACACTTTAGTAGGATCCTTTCAAGGTGCTTTAAGTGGTCTCCTTCCTTCTTTGAAAAGACTGTGATATCATCAAGATATACCACCACTGATTTATCTTTTTCTTCAGCAAAAGCAATGTCCATAGCCCTCTGGAAAGTTGCTCCTACATTCATGAGGCCAAAAGGTATTTTTTCATACATAAATGTGCCCCATGGTGTAGTGAAAGCTGTCTTCTCCTGATCATCTGGATGAACAAGGATCTGATTATACCCTGAGAAGCCATCAAGCATAGACATTCTTTGTGAACCAACAATATTTTGCAAAATGAAATCCATTTTGGGGAGGGGGTAATTATCTTTCAGTGAAGCTTTGTTTAAGTTCCTGAAGTCTATACAAATTCTAATCTCCCCATTCTTTTTCCTGACTGGTACCAAGTTAGCAAGCCAATTTGAGAATCTGATTGGAACAATTATTTTGGCATCAAAAAGCTTTTTCACTTCTTTTTCAATTAGTGGCATCAGAAGAGGATTAATCCTCCTTAATTTCTGCTTAAAAGGCTTCTCATTTTGCTTAATTGGGATGGTATGTTGTATGATTGAAGAATCATACTGTTTCAAATCAGCATAGCTCCATGCGAAAACATCAATAAACTTCTTCATCATTTCAACATATTTGACTTTCATATCAGCTGATAGGAACTTTGAAATCTTGACTAATTTGGGCACAACTGAGTCACCTAAATTACAGCTTTCTATTTCCTCTTCATTGGCTTGCAATCTTGGTGCTTTAAACACATCATTTTGATCAAATAACTTTTCAAGTGGAATAAGGCCTTTAGGAATTAGGTTGTTTTGTAGCTGCAACACTTCAGAATTTTCCCTTGTCTCTGTTAACATATTCTGCTGATCTATTTGATTATGCTCAAACTCTTCTTTCAACTCAAGGAAATTTCTTACCTGCTGATCATCTTCAAAGACTTGCCAATTTAGGATATTATCTGGGATGACTGGTCTATGGCGAACCTTCACTTCATAGCTATCAGAAGAATGTTTGGGAATAATAAAAAGACTTGCAGAAACAGCAAGAGAATCTGCAATAGAATTTTGATCTCTGGTTTTTATACTGAAGGTATAGGATTGAAATTTTTCCAACAATTCCAACACTAAATTTCTGTAGGCTCTCATCCTTGCATCCTTTGTTTGATATGCACCTTGTACCTTCTTAATAATCAATTCGAATCTCCACAAACAACAATATTCTTTGCCTTCAATTCTATCAAGGTTTCCAGGCCTAACACCAGAGATTCGTACTCAGCCATGTTATTGGTACAATCAAAGTTTAGTTTGTATGACAGAAACTTACTTTCTTCAGTTGGACTAGTGATCCAAATTCCAGCTCCTGCCCCTTCTTTTCCTGCTGCTCCATCAAAGTATAGGGACCAGCAACCAATGATGTCTCTTTCATCTCTTTGTTGTACCTCTTGACACTGATTTTCTGCATGTTCATCTTGTGACTCTTTACCAACTGATTCATTGAAAAGGATAGCTGATCCAAGACCTGTATCACATGAGTAAATAGGAAAATTCTGAGGCTTGTCTTTGCTGCTTACCATATATGCCATCCTTGTTTCATGATACAACCTCCTTTTCTCACCAAACACTGGGATGGTGCATATGTCAGATCCATTTGCATGGTACCCTTGATTTTTGCTGCCCATGACCTTGAAAGAAGCATCCCAAACTTAGGTGGAATGTCTGCAACAACAATGTCCATGACAGTTGTTTTTGCTGGGATTTGTGTGAGTGCCACAACAACATCTTTTATTAAACCAATGCAATGAACTCTCTTTGAATAAAATGAAAATAAGTCCTTGTATGGTCTAGTTACTTCTAATCCCAGTCTTTCCATGATTACCTTAGGCATGAGATTATGTGATGCCCCTGAATCCAGCATAGCATTATGTAGAGTCATATCATGAATATTAATGCTTATGTAAAAAGGGGGAAAATCATCATTTTGTTCATCCTCAAGTCTTGGACCTAAACAGATAATAGGATTATCCTCTTGCACATTTAGAATATCAGCCCCTCCTGGTGGAGAATTAAGCATTTCAACAATCTTGCTTCTATATTTGTCTACCTTGAGAATTTCATTGAAAGGGACTGATATTTTAATTTTTGCAATCTCATTTTCAATGTTAAAAACAGAGGTAGACTTTTCAACTTCTTTAGGAGGAGCAGGGGTTTGAATATCCTTTCTATCAAGAGGAGAATCACCTTTACCATCAACCGGCTTTGACTTTTCCTTTTTATCTTCAATTTCCTTTGAGATATTCTTCTTGGGCTGTGCTTTATTTGCTGTAATAGGGACATCTCGGTTTCTAAGATTGTACTGCTTCTGAATTTCAAATATGGCATGCTGATAACCCTTTAAGAAATCTGAAGGCTCCTCTTCTGCTTTTACCATGCTGGACTCATCATGTTCCTCCTTTGTTAAGAAAATTTCTGAGTCTTCCTCACCAAAGCAATGAATAGATTCCTCAGGTACTTCAGGTTCTTCTTCTTCATCCACCAAGTTTTGTTGGAAAGGAGGTCTCACTGGAGGATCTGCCTGCTGATTTCTATTGTCTCTTGGCCTTTGCTGATTTTGAGGCCTTCTAAATTGAGGGTTTCTAAATCGAGGCTCTTGCTGTGCTTGGGGAGCAGCAGTATTCCCAAGTGCTAATTGGTCCATCAATTTTTCCATGGTTTTCATCATGGTTTCAAACTTGTCTTCTTGAGCAGAGGTAGAAGGCTTCTCCTCTTCCTTTATCTTAGTCTTTTCCATCTTCGACTTCTTAGCAGCAAGCATATTCACATCTACCTTAACTGCATCATTTTGCATGTCAGCCAGAGTAGCAGATTCTCTTTCTCTGAGTAAAAGAGAGAAATCTGAATCAAATGACTCAGCGTATCTTAATTGTGCCAAAGCTCCAGGAGGTTTCAAGTGTGCTGGAATAGAATTATATACTTTATTAAACCTCTTAGAAAAGTTTTGGACAGTTTCATCTGGAGCTCTTCTTAGACTATTATATTCAGTGAGGGCTTGAACATGATTGGTTCTATTTCCCCATTTCCTCAGAAAGCTATCTTCAAACTCAGCCCAACTATGAATGCTACCAGCTCCAAGGGCTTTAAACCATTTTCGGACTTCCCCAATGAAAGTTTGAGCAAACAGTCTTAATTTTACATCTTCATCATCCACTTCTTCCCTATCAACAAAATCATTGAATCTATCCACATGTTCCTCGGCTGTAATATCTTCATCTCCTCTCCATGTTGGAATTCTAGCAGCATATTTACTAGGGAGATCATGCAAAACAACAGGGAGAGCTAGAGGAGCATACCTAGCAGGTACAACCATAATGAAAGGAGGAGCAGGGATAACAGGTACTGTATGACTAGTGGAACCCGAACTAGTATGAGAGGTTGTCTGAGGACTATTTGGACTAGCAGAGGCAGAAGATAAAGTATGAGTACGAAAAGGGATATTGGGACTCTGTAAACCACTGACAAAAGAACTCCAATTTGGGAGAGGTGAACCAGTTTTAGATTTAAGCAAAACTTCAAAAGGGTCAAGCTCTTTGAGCTGTTTCAAGTCCTCTTCCTCTAATAGCAATTCTGAAGTAACAATTTCCCAAAACTCTTCTTTATCTTTTTGTGACACTAAAGATGAAGTATCAATGCCTTTTTTTTGTAAATCTAAAATGATACCAATAAGTTCTTCTTCGTTTTCAGTCCTCAACAATACTTCTTGAATTTTATCATCAACAATTTTATCTTCAGGGCTTCTAGAAAACTCAGGAAACAAAGACTTTGAAATGTTTGAAGTACCTGGTATATCAGAAAATCTTTGTCTACTCCTTGAGATGATATTGGGATTATCCACAGGACTAGGTGGGTTTGGGTCAGGATTACTCCTTGTATATCTTCCTCTCGAAGCCACCTTTTGAACTTTAAGATTTAATGGAGTCACCAAGGTAGAATGCAGCCTCGAAAACCTTTCTGAGCTCCTGCTACCTTCAGAAGTTCAGTCTTATAATTTCGAGAATGAGTAACTGTTATCACCAAAAGGTTATCACCAAAATGTTATCACAAAATCAAGCACTGAAAGGTTGCTGATCAGGTAGACTCTGTGTAACTGTTTCAGACCAATCTTTTGACTAAGGCTTAGCCTCCTTAGCCTGAGAGGGCTCTCTCAAAAAGTTATTGATTTTGACTATTGATAAGATGGCTAACTCTTGTAAAGTGAATTTAACAAACAAGCTGGCTGGACAGACATTACAAAGACTTCCATTGGGCTTATGGAGTTAATCATACTTCAGTAAACTATAACACTGCTCATGCATAGAAGTCAGGGCATGTGATGTTTAAATACTCAAAACAACATCTCATAGAAAACCTCAGTTTACAAATACACACAGGAAATCAGAGCAGCATAAGTCAATTCTGAGTGATTGTGTATTTATACAACTGTAAAAACATTAAGGATAAAGCAAAACCACATATCTTGAGCATTGAAACACTGTATGAATCCTGAGAAGAAAAGCAGCAAATTGTATTACTGAAACTGAGTTTTTACACAAGCCAAAATAATACTCTGTTTTCTCAAATATCCAACCCTCATTACATAGATGATTCAACTATATATAGAAACGTAATTCTAACTACTTGGAGCTTCCTCCTCCAGCATGAGGGGAGCTCGATGACTGCCACTAATGACACTTATCTGCTTTGTAACAAACTATTAAATACAATAACTGATAATTGAAATTCTAAAGAGTTCTAATCTGATTATGACTCTAACTCTATCTCCTTTGTAGAATGATTCCTCCTTGCAGCTTTGACACCTGGTTTCCTTTTCGTTTGGCTGAGATGGCTGAGATGAGCAGTTAATGCTCCATGTTGGCTTTGGATACTGAAGGCTTTAACTGCTCGGCGATGTTAGGGAATATCCCTTGCTTTCCGGTTCTGGTCCCCCATCACTTCGAATATGCAGCAGCATGTCTTTTTAGTCCCTTTAATAACCCAAAAATATAGAACACCGCCATGTTTCCAGATGAATCAGATGCTCCATCGATAGCCAAGTGTGCAAGCCAAAATTCCATGTATGCAATTCATTCAATACCCTATGACCGGTAATAAAGTGGCTTTATAACCGAAAAAATTTTAAACCTGAGTTAAACATTTCACCTTTTTGAAGGCACACCTATCTTGATCGGAATGGTTAGGATGTCTTCATTTGATCTTTACATATCCTTTAGGTGTTCCCTTTTGGAAAAAATCCCGCACATATTACCAAACTGTTTGTTTGCTTTAAAAACACCACCTTCAGCAGTTTCGTAGCGCGCTACGAAACTGCTGAATTTGTTAAAACAACTTGTATTTGCCCTGAGGTATTTACTGCTTAGACCTTTAATTGCTAAAACACCTTTACATATGGCAGGGATCTACATGTCCTCAAAACAAGAAAACTAAGCAAAATTTAACAAAATTCGGAACAACACCTTTCTTTGAACAGCAACTTCATTTAGCAGCTAACTGACCTAGCTGTGTCTTTAAGTCTGCAACTTTCTTCTTCATGGCTTTATTTTCAGCTCTAAGATGCATATTTATCTTTCTGATGAATTTGGCCTCTTTGAGAGCTGGGACCGTCCATGTGTAAACATCAGCTACTGAATCCACCTGGTTTACTAGGTTTTCACTTCCTTTCAATACAGCTTTACGATAATTTGCATACCTGACTGCAGACTCCCTAGTGGCATTCTTCACCTTAGCAATTTCATTTCTAGCTGCTTCTAACTGGTTTCTTATAGCTATAATATTACCTCCTTGGGATATGATGACTGTTCTATTTGTGTCTTTTTGCTTGATTTTCTCTGCCTCCTCTGTTCTGAACAATTCCTCAGCTACCTCTGTTCTAGGCAGTTTCTCGGCTTCCCTTACTTGCTTTCTTGTAATAGGTCTTCTTGGTTTGAAGATGAATTCATCACCTGGTTCATCAAACCTCAGTCTTTTTGAAGCCCTAGACTTCTTAGTGCTTTCTGGTGATGACTGTGTCAAATCAATGTGCACTGGTTCAATGTGCACCGGTTCAATTTGCTCAAACTCAATGGCCTCCAACAAATCACCCAAGCTTGCCTTAGATACCGGGGTCTCTTCAACAGCTAAGGCTTTACCCTTTTCTTTACTTATTTGGCTCCTTGTCCTAACTCTTGACACTGTTTCAGATCCACTTGGTCCGGGTACAGTCTTCTTATGCTGAGCTTCTTCTTTTGCTGATGGTTGAGGTTGTTCTTTAATGATCAGTGGCTTCACTGACTTTCTCAACTGTGACTTGGCTTGCTTTTTATCCTTTGCCTCCTTTTGAAGCTCAGCTATCGTGAGTTCTTTGACTGATTGTTCTTTTTCTTTAACTGGTTGTGGAGTAAGACCTGTTTTACTTTGGAAACCAGCCATGAAAATGAACGAGTTCCAGTCTCTACCTATTTTCTGGAGACCATCCAAAACTAACAATTTAACCAAACCATGGTGAAACAAAGATGTTTCACAGTCTTCCTTTCTTAATTGCACTTTGTCACACATTTTTCTCAGACTGCGAAACAAGTAAAAGGGAATGTCTATGGATGCTTTACCAGTAAAATGTAACAGCAACTTGAAGTGATAAGAGTAGACCTTATTGTATCTTCCCTCACAGGTCAAGTACTTCTGAATATAGGTGAGAAGAAGGGCATAATGCTCCTTGACATAGTTTCTAGGCACTGCTTTTGTTAGGTCTTCATTCACATATGCCTCTTTTAAAAACTCTTTGCATGGATTCATATCGAACTTAAAATTCTTAAACCATTCTTGCCCCCCTCTTGGGATCTCAGTTACAGTAGCTATTGCCTCCGGAGACACTTGAACTTCCAACATAGCTATTTTAGAATTTAAACCGGTGAAGTTTAAAGCAAAATCTTTTGTTACCTGAGCATGGCCACCTTGCAGCTTCTTACAGAAATTCCAACACCCAGCATCTTTGAATGCTTTCTTCACGCCTTCATCTCTTAATGCGAGGTCTAAACCTTCAGGTTCTGTTCTCTGACATCTTCCAGATCTATGTTCTTTCCTCTCCATTTTTCTTTTGAAATCTTCGCACAGACAATGACCAACAACTTCAGTTAAAATGGTGATTCAATTCTCTTTGACTCGGCCTCGCTTGTAATCAGGCTCGCTTGGAAACAGGCTCGCTTGAAAACTCAAATACATCATCACACAAGCTGGTCACTTATGCATCGTTTACGATCATCATAAAGATCCATGCACGGTAAAATCCATTTGAATGATATTTCTGTGCATGTCTACAAATCTATTGGTGGAATTGTGGTTAATGACTGACATGAGAGGACGGAATTGATGACTCATCAACAGACTTGACACTTTGGGAAAAAATCGCTGCCAAACGCACGAATCTACGATTTCGCAGCGCGGTTAGTTTTGAATTCTCATAACGCGTTGCGAAACGGCTTAATGATGACGCGCTGCGGAATGGCTGAACAATGATTATGCGCTGCGGAATGGCTGAACAATAAGAGACTGCGCTGCGAAATCACGGAAAGAGCCGGTGACTAGGATATGACAAGACATGGCTTATGAAACCATGATGGTGGAGGACGACCAATAGGATTAGAGTATAATTTAAATTAAACACCTTTAAAGCTCCAACCCTAATTAAGAAACATAAAACAAAAACAATTTGACACCAACTTTTGACATTGAACTTAGGACAAAGGATTACATGCAAATTTTTATAGTTCTAAGTGATAACAGAAGGATAGGGAGGTAAAGTGGATAGTAGAAGCTCGAGGATCATTCTCCAGAATAAAAAAGGCCTTTGCATAAGCCCCAGTGCTAGTCAACCCAAATTATCAAAAATCGTTTTTCATCTTCTCTTTTGCTTCTCCCTACACAATGACTATTGTCTTGTTGCAAAAAAATGATGAAGGACACGAGCAACCAATCACATTATTTAACCAATTGTTACAAGATGTTGAGATGAAATATAATATTTTGGAGAATTAAGCCTATGCATTAGTCAAATCCCTGAAAGCTTTCAGAATCTATGTCCTACAATCAAGTATAACAACCTATGTTCCTACAACTGCAATAAAAGATATCCTTGTACAGGGGGATAGTGAAGGAAAAAGAGGCAAGTGGATTGCTAAAATATAGGAATATGATATGGAAATCAAATCCACCAAGTTGATCAAAAGGTAGGGCCTGGATAAAATTATGTTTGATGCAAATTTCCAAGATTTGGGCATAAATTTATTGATAGGAAATGATGGAGAAGGTAATAAAGAGGAAGAACATCAAATAATTGAGACCTCAACTCAGAAAATATAGATGAAATACATTGTGTCCCACTGGTATAACCATATTGTTCATTATTTAATTTTTCCAAGGATTACAGTTAACTTTGTGTTGATGGCCCAAAATGAACATGTCAAGATTATAAGGTAGACCACCCAGTCGGGAAATTAAAGTAGCTCATTTTCTGTTTGGAATGGTGGTTTTGATTGGTTAAACTAGGTCCAATTACCTTCTCTCTATCTTTGTTGGCTTATAGTATGTGTATTACTTACCAATTGAGAAGTGACATCAGATCCGTCTTCTTGTAGAGCTCATGCAAGAAAGTGATCCTTAAGCTAAATTAATGGCTTCACAAGACCACTCTAAAGTTTTCTCCTACATAAAATGACTTCTAAAATGAAATGATTAAAGCTAAATGTAAATCTACTCTAAGTAACAAAAAGTAAATCCTAAATCCCCTCTCAACCAAGAGCAAGGTAAAAAACGGGATTTAAATCAACTTTGCATTTGGAATAAAAATGAAGTCAATAAGCCAAGGAAATAGTTCCAAGACTGATTACTAGTTCAACCAAGTATATGCATTCATATATTTCATGAATAGTCATCAGATCTCTGGTGCACATACATCAAAATTCAAGTAAAATGAATTCAAACTAAAAAAACATGATTGCATTAAGGAAATAATTCTCATAAAACAATCATTATTAAAACAAAGATAAACATGTTGTGAATTTGCTAAATAGTTAACAACTATGCCCTATGTATCTATTTGAATTCAGAATTTAACTTGACAGCAATTAGATCCATCATTAGAAGACAGCTTTCAAATGATTAAAACAAACATTTATTTAAATGAATTCACAATAGTGCAAAAGCTTAAAAAATGCATACTTATCTGGAATCAAGAATTGCTTCAAGTTTTATTAAATGTAGGCCATCAATCAGCCTTTACCTCTAAAAGTAGTGTACAATAATTAAAGATCTGAATATAGCTTTTGAGTACATGAAATTCTCAGAAAATTTCATGGTAGCATGAATTTTCAGAGCTAAAATACATCTCTTTTAATCTCCATAAGTCTGGCCCAAAATTAGCTAATTATGTACAAAAATATTGCTCCCTACTGTAATCCAAAAGCCCCTCTCTCTGCAAAGGTTTTTCTTTGCAAGTTTTGGATTTGGAACCCCCTATTCCATTTAACAAAAACCCAATTTATAATTACAAAAGAGAATTAGAATGAGAGAATTGTTGGAGAATAAATTTTCTCCAATAAATTTATTGGCTAAAAATTTATGTCCTCTCTTTCTAGTGAAATTCTACTGATCAAAATATTTTCTTCCTCATCTCCTCAATTGCTCTCCTACCACAACCAATTGAAATTCAGAAATTAAAACCAATTTAGTGAACAAAATAGAAAACAAAAATCCATTCTCAACAAATTGTTAAAAAATAAAAAATAAAAATAAATAAATAAATTTAAGATATGATTGTTTATGTTGAGTCTTATTTGATTTTAAGTAATGTTGGAGGAATTAGTAACAACCAATAACTTTTGCCCAAATCAACATAAAAATTTAATTCTTGATTCAAATTTTCCACTTTTCTTTCCGCTAGATATACGGGTCATTAAATGATGCGATTTTCTAAAATTAATCATACCATATTTTCCTTCTTTGTCTTATATTTCCAACGAGCTATTGTGGGCTTTATTTAGTTGGGTAAATCTCTAGATATGCCTCTCCAAAGATGAGGTGCCAAAATAATCCGAATTCTGGAAAATGTCATGTACTTAAAATTCAGAAATTATAATTAAATGTTCTAATTCTAATTAAATATAAAATTAAAATTAATTAATTGCAATTTGTTAAATTAATTATATACATTATGTTTAAAAACATTAAATTAAATTACAAACTACAAAAAAAGTTGAATTAATTACAAAATCCAATATAATTCTCATATGAGTTAAATTATTTAGAAAATAAAAGAATTAATTTAATTAAATTATTAAACATTATATTAATAAAATACATTATTTAACATTATCATAATATTATATTCACACAATTACATAACTAATATGAAATAAATTCTCTATGTGTTAAGAAACCTTTATACAAACTTTAATATACAAATCAACGTTTTATAACCAAGCCCGTCGAAGCTATGAGGGACATCGAACATTGGAGATGAAGTGATATCGGAGTTTTAAAATGAAGTTACGATGGCCCAAAATCTCGAGGTCCGATGTATGAAGAGTATCGGGAAGCATGAGGTAGAGTCATCAAAACCTTGGGAAGAATGGATATTGGAACATCAGAGGTCAAGTGAAATATCAGAGATCAGAGGAATGGAGCCATTGGATATCAGAAGTATTATGTACAACCTCTGAAGTTTTTAAAAAGATTCTTGTGTCCGATGAGATAAATATGGAGGTGGGCCCAGTGATGTTGGGCATCGAAGGTGAGTAATTTTGGAGGTTCTGAGAGTAAGCCATATCGGAGGTGAGAGAAAAGAATGTTATGATAAAAGATATCCTGAGGTGCCATGGTAAGGAGTAAGGAATGAGGGGGATGTGTGTAATAAGGTCCACGGGGACTAGAACCCACCCAGAAACTACAACCACTTTGTAAATTCAAGTCCCAACATTAAAAACTACAACCACTTGATGTTAAAGTATTTTGAATCTTAGAATTTTATTAAAATTTGAATTTGAATTAACTTTCGAAATTTGATAACACAATTTTAATTGTTCTATAATTTGGCTATGGGGATTTTGTAGGATCGTTAGCCAAAAAATGAATTAATTAGTAAAAATTAACTAAAAATCAATATTTACAATTAATCTACAAAAATTAAAATAATATACATTTTGTACATTTTTAGCCCTCGTGGTAAAAATTATCAAACTTCGGAGAAGTTCCATTTGCAAATCGTTCAACCAAATGAGATGAAAAGAGAACCGAGAAAGCTTGTGAAAATTCGAATGCAATGAAGCAATAAGAAGATAAATCTAAAGAAAATGAAAACATAGCAAAATTGTAGAACACTTAACCAAAGGAAAAAATTAAAAGATGATTTAGCCGAAAATTTATAGAAAGGGTCCCCATTATTTGAAATAAATAAGTAAAAAAAGGGGGGGGGTTGATTTTTCACCTTAACAATGATGACACACGGGGAAAAAACAGTTAACTCTAGTTAAAGATGATGAACTTCACTTTATCCAAAAGTTAAAAATGATGGATTCCATCAAACCATCAATTAATAAAACATTTCGTATGGGTCCCACATTAAATAAATTAAGTAATATAGGTTCAAAAAGATAAGTACTCAAAGCAAACTAAGCCTAAAATCATGAATCCAAATTTTTGGAAAAAAATATTATAAGATTACCTTGTACGAAAAATAGAAGAAGGTACATATAGGAGTGTTTTGATAAAGCATATAGCCATCGATATGAATGGTCTTTGACATCACTTCGCTAACAGTGAGCCTGAATAGTACCCAGACAAAGTTGTCTTTTATGTCATACAAGCATGGCCTCACTGTTAGCAAACATCCATAGCCTCGACGTGTTTACTTGTATTTCTCATGCTTCCCCTTTTGATCACCATTTTGATAAGCACATTTATGAGCTTAGTTTGATATGATGTACTTGAGTGAAAGAGGTGGGATGGTAATAGAGGCTTATGTTAATGGATATAATACTTCCACAATGTTGACTCCATATATTTCCCTGCAACTATCCATCAAAAGTTTTTTTATAAAGTGGAGGGATGGGAGAGATCCGTTGAGATAAACTCAGGTTAGTTCTTTCCTTTAAAAGGTGAACTATCTCACTTAGAAAGGATCCATGTGTTCCTCCATGGAAAATATTTAAAGCAAGAGGGCTTTATGATTCCATAAAGATATACCTTTAATGGTAAATGAAACTCATTGGGATAGACAAAGTAAATATTTCCCATGTATGCGGCCCACTATTGGGTGAGAAAATGTATTCCACATAAATCTTGGTGGAGTCACCAAAATCAAACCAAAACCAATCGTGAAAAGATAAATAAATGCAAACGAAAGTGAAAAAAAAATCAACAAACTATGAAATGTCAAATAAGGAGAAGAAAATCCCAAATTTAAAGATAGACTCCAAAAAGACTAATTATCGAGATGTCTCAACAAAGGAGTAAATAAGAAAACCATGTGTGTGTTAATCTTATGTTGAGAATATAATGAATTTTATCTTGCATTGTTACAAAAAATTAGACATTGAAACTAAAAAGGTGAAAAACAATAATGACGGAAAATTTAGTCTAAATGAGAAGTGAGTGGCTCCTGCAAATTTTCTTGATTCGAAGCAAATCTTGCATAAAAGCATCTTAACGATTTTTCTAAATAAAAGTAATGCTTAAGAAACTGATTAAAAAGTTTAGGGACTTCCCAGTTTAACCGATTTAATGATCACTACTATTTCTCTCAAGGAATATAAAGAAAACAAGGAGAATGAGCTCCAAATCTAAGCCAACAAGGGTATGAAACAATTCTTGAGGTCCTGCAAAATAGAGATATATATATCAGCAAAAATTAAAGCAAAGTTGAAACAAAAATGAAGAAAATAAAAAGGATGATGGTGTGCATATGCAACTTACCATTGGAAAATTTCGTTTAATTTTACATGAGAAATATTGTTTTCTCCAACAAAGATAACCTCTTCTTTTAATTGGAAGTAAAAGCATGAAGAATTTGTACTCTTTGAAATCTCATCGACCCAAAATCATAATTTATTAAATCTAAACAAAATAAAACAATGTTACGTGTTCAAGGAATCTGAAGTAAAATAAAATTCATCAGAAATGAGAATGATTATGAACTTCTCTATGAATTGCAATGACAATTGTTCCCTTTATGTTTCAAATTTGATATTTCAAAAATGTGCTCCATGAATTTCATAAAATGTCGATAAACAAGACCAAGACCCCAAATCTATGTAGTACTTATGTGTGTATGGAGAGGTCTTGAAATTTTGCATGATTTGTAAGGGGCTCTGAATCATCTCAGAAAAGGGAAATGTGACTAAAGTTGATGAGTGAAATACAAAGGTTTTCAACCTGGTAAATGCAAGATTCAGAATAGGAAAAGGTGGATAGGGGCATCTTATAACTTGTTACAAAAATCAATTTGTGCAATTTTCCTTTAGTTATGACAAAACTATATAAGAAAGAGTCAATAATTTAATTTCAGTTGCTTCAATGAGAGGCATAATTATGATTATTGACTCATCTCCCTAAATTTGCAAAGAAAGGAAAATGTGTAGAGCAACATTAATCCATAGAAAAAAGCAAAAGTATTTCTGATGAGAAAGAAAAATATTTCCCTGAACATGCTTATGGTCTGGAAAGGGCTAACTACTCGCTTATTTGAAGTCTCCAAAATAAAGCCCATGAAGAGCTACAAAAAACAGTAAAATAGAAATAAGAAATAAACTAATGAAAAGAGAAATTGACAACTGTTGAAGATGAACATGTGAATGTATACCTGGAAGAAAATTAACTGCAAGTTTACCTTATAATCTTCAAATTTTCATATGTTCAAAATCATCTACTATTCAATCTAAAACAACTGTTAAGTAATGAGTTTTTGATTTGCATATACATCATAATAACAAGAGTCAGAAAAGTGATCATATAGTACTAGTTAATGAATCGAAAATTGAATTTCTCAAGAGCACTTGACCGTAAAGATTCTTTGTAACTTCATTATTCTTGATTTCTTTGAAAATTTCAATAATGTGATGGAGCTTCACCAAGAAGAATAAACAAGTGTAGCATAACCATAATTTAAGCAATCATACTTTTTGGACACTCTTATCATCATAGGCTTATTACATGCTTATTAAAAATATTCAATAATGAAATAAATACAAATAGGAAAGGAATCTAAATCTAGGTTATTCCTAATCCTAATTTCATGAAAGGAAACATAATTAAGTATAGTCATACTTCCAATGTAACCATTCATTCATTTTATTTCCTGCATATATGTACAAGTCACATCTTAGTAACAAAAATACAATTACAATTGAACCAACAGAAAAAAATCTGAATGTAGTATGTACACTAAATGCTAACATATTTATAAAAAACAACTTATTTACAATCAATTTAGTTACAAACATTCTCTCCTGAAAATATTCCTCCAACCAAATCTCTATGGGATCATAAAAATATGGATGAGTATTCATTGGAGATAGGAAGAATTCAAATGGGAGAGAGGTCAAACAACCATTAGTGTTATGTACATAAAACAAACTATTAATGATCTTTGGTGAACATGAAGCTTCCAAACATATTTGAAATGGATCAATGAAATTTGGATGGGAGCTTAATGAATCTATTAGAAGATCATTGGTTAAACTAAGAGGCTGGACATATTGAATCATTGTATTCAAAATAGATGATTCATGTTGAAAATGCACTCTAGAAGGAAAAGTAAGTTGATAAGACATAACCATCAAATGGAATTGGAAGATCATCATCTCTTGATGGTCATGATCTAAATTTTGTGATTCCTCTTCACATTCTAGCTAATGCACATTGTGAATTTTAAACACTTAATTTCTTAATATGCCAACAAATGACATCTAAAAAGTGAAAAATGGTAATAGAAAACAAATCTAAAAGCAAACAAAATAAATGAAGGAAAAAAAATAAAATCACATCATAGTTTACACTATTGTTACAACTGATGTTACAACACAATTGGGATTGATTTAAAACTATTTCATTCTCATAAGCATTAGCCAAAATAATATAATTAGAATGATCACTCGCAACAACTTGTGGAAGAGGGAAGGATTCTTGACTATGAATAGGAGTGAGAACTTGATCGTCATAAGAATAATAAATTGGGATGGATTCTTGAATGTTGAAATTACAAAGATGATTCTTTGTTTGAGAATGAGAATTAATTAGAACAATTTTTGAATTGAAGTTTTCTTCATTCTCAAATATGATTTGACTTTGATCACGGGGATTTATTTGAGAAGAATATAGATTAACATCCTCTATGTCAGAGTAATCATCATAAAGAAATTCATGACATTCACTAGGATTATGTTCATTCCCATATGATATATCAAGACAAGAAGGAATATTGAGCACATGTTCAACAATGTCAGAAGAATGATCAATGAATGATTCTCTATCCTAATAAAAACTAATTGGAAATTCATTAATACCAACCTCTCTGTTTTCTGGAAAAATATTAATATAAAGAGGAGATACATCACTATCAGCAAAAATATCAGGATAAAGAAAGAAATGCGAGTCTAAAGAAATGAATCTCAAAATATCTCTATTTGTAGACTCTTTTGCGTTTTCTTCATTATAATTTCAGATTCATTACGATTCATTTGTCTATTTATGCTTTCTTTAAGAATGTTGCTTAGCTGCCCTTAATGATCAAATTCATAAATTTCTATAGCAAATTTCATATTAGAATCATTGATTTCTACTTTTCTTTACTGATTTAATGATTGATTTTTTGAATTAATTCAAGTTTATTTTCTGATTTTGTGGCAACTATTTCTTCAAGTTTGTTATTGTTTTCTTCTTACAATTGATTATCAAAATTTTCCAAGATTTGTGATAATGTTTCATTAACATGAGAGAGAGAGTCATGATCATTATTAATGCTATAAGAGGTTTGTACTGAGTGAAGGAATTGATTATACATGGTAAAGGAAACTTCATCATGATTGATATGCACCTCCATATTAGAATTCTCAAATATGTTAATAAATGTTCAAGAAGATTAATCAAGTCTTGTAATGGTTTCATATGGATTAATAATGTAGGGAAGAGAACAAACATATTCAAACCAATCCATCAATTGAATTTCTGAAGGTTTATCTTGAACTTTGACTCTTAAGCAATTTGATCGAAATCTAACAGTAAAATCCATAAAAGATTCATTTTCAAACCTTCGTAAATTTTCAAATTCATCACATACTTGTTCATAATCATAACCTTCAAATTAATAAAGGAATTTTGTGATAAATTGATTCCAACTATGAATAGAGGCAACTAGAAGAGATTGACACCATCTTCTAGTTTTTTCTGAGAATGTAAGCATAAAAATTATGTACAAAACACCTTCATCAATAGCATGAAAAGTATAATTTACAAAATTTATAATAAATTGCAAGGAATGTGTTGGCTTAGTGGGTCCTAACCCAGGTTTAGCGTTAAGTTAGCCAAGATCCCTACACTATTGGCCATTTTGGCATCAATCCGCAGAGCGTAGATTGAAGTTTCACCCGAAGTAGTATGGTGGGATGCTGGAACCAAGTTTCTGCACCCAGAGATGGTTATGATGTCATTTTTGTACCCCTTTATCTGCTTTCACGTAAATCGACAAGCCCTCAAGGTTTATTGGTATAACTTCCTCTTACTAGCCTCTATACCTTCGCAAAGGTCTACGACTATCTTTCGTGGACTCTAAACAGGCAAATCAACCGCTTACGCGCTTGTGTAATCACTCCTAAGTCTGTTATTACCCGGGTCGGCTTAAGTGTTTGAATTCTTTAGCATGCTTTAAGATATTCTTCGCATACACATGTATTATTACTTGCATTCTGTTGTGACCACCAACAACCCCCCTCCTTCTTTGGTATTAGCAATAACGCTAAAGAAGTGGGGACCCTTAGTAATAAAAAATCCAAAAAGATTTTATAATTTTTTTTTGTATTATACTCCTTAAAGATACATCATACGGGGAAGAGTCAACCATTCCTTTATGAGCACATTAAAACAACTGCGAAGAAGCGGCACGAAATTCATCACATCGCATACATTGAGAAGCGCCCATAAATGAATAATCTTAAGAAAATCTCCGATGGCCGATATGCGACATCGCATATTGCAACGTCGTATAAACAACACACGAATAACTTGACAAATTGCAGTGATCTGCGATCTGCGATGCCGCGAAACTGCGATAAATGTGATCTGCGATAACTGCGATCTGCGATAAATGCGATCTGCGATAACTGCGATCTGCGATCAATGTGATCTGCGATAACTGCGATCTGTGATCAATGCGATCTGCGAGTCGCAAAAATCACCCATCGCAAGTTTTCCTCGGCTCAGCACCCAAGAAAAGCTGTCCCTAAACCAAAAATTGAGCGCACGGCTTAAAGAAAATTAATGAATGTACGCCAAGGTATTCATGAAGGACAGTTTTGTGTTTTTCAAAGAGTCAGTTCACTGTGGGTGTCATGATTTTACACATTCGTAGAACTTGAAGCTTTCATGTCAAAATTTGTTATCATTACTTTTTTCTTTGCGTGAACTGCAGGAAACATCTAAGGAAAAAGGGGAAAGCGCCAATGCTCGGAGAACAGAGAAGAGATGCTCTCATACACGGATGTCGCATACAACAGAAACGCAGATTTCAGAGTGTTACTGAATAGATACTGATATCAATAGGCGATCCGACACTCAAGGTCAAGAAACTCACAAAAGCAGCATGTTTACAAAATTCTGAAGCTCATGCCCGGTAAAGGAAAAAGCGCTAAAGGCGGAAAACGCACCAGAAAGGCCCGGATCAAAGAACGGAGGCAGTTTTTGACATCGCTAAGAAAATTGTTCAGAAATCAAAGTCCCTAACTTGCTTAGTCATCCACAAGTTCGGAAGCCTAAATAGCAAAAGCAGAGACAACTAAGAGGAATCTGGGTTGTTACCAAGCATACACGCAGTAAATTCGCTCAACCAGAAGATAATTCTCAAAAAATATCTTCCAGTTTACTAAAAAGAGGTGCCAACACTTGTCATTTCTATTTTCGTAGCTCAAACAAAAGTAGAAGACGACCAGCCGACTCTCCCCAGGCAAATGTTGCATACTCATAGCACTAAGGAGCAAATGCAGAAATAGTTAGAAATTAGATTCAATTTTTAGAAATAAGTTTGCTTAGATAAAGGGCGGTCATTTTGAACCGTATCCGAAATTTATGTAATTAAGTTGTTTAGTTAGCAATATTTAAACCCTTCTCATGCATTTGGAGAAGGGTCCAGAAATTTGTCAAAAACTTGTCCTCAGAACATGCACTTCTGCACCCTCAGAGGAGGTTTTGATGAATGAATGGATCAAGGTTTATTAATTTTTGCATTTGATGTCTGCTACTGATGTTGCACTTCTGTACTCTTAGTAGATAACAGAACAAGGAGAGATAAATCATTATTACTTGAAGCTTATGAGTAGGACCAGTCATAAAGGGTACTTTTATCTCTTGGCCATTTCTGCTTATATTCTTGAAGTGATATACAGTTTTTAGTTGTTTATATGTTATTGCATGAATGTGTGAATTACCATTTGGCACTTTTGTACGGTGGTCATTTATTTATGTTTGATATATGAATAACTTATTATGCGATATGCTGTTCACAACTGTTTTGCCTAACTTTTTATGCAAAGTGGTTCATCTTAATTGATTTCCATTCTTATGATAGCTGAATGATCTTTATTACCAGTTATTGTTTGAAATCTCTTTAGATCGCATAATAGAAGGAATACACCCCGGGTTAGCATAGATTAGAGGTGTTGTTTTCATTATATTACAATAGCATAGAATTAGATTAAAGTAGCTTAGGTCAGAACTCTTACATCAGCATAATCCAACTCTGCACACACACACCCTTAGATTGGGAAACTGGTCCCATTATCCCCAGTCGGACCCACTATACCAAACGGATAAGGAGCTTCCAACCAAGGTCCGGACCGGGTGGGTATCCCCCTTGTTGTCGACCCGATTTTCAGGGCTTCAACATATTTGGCGCTAGAAGGAGGGCACAAACTATGAATGGCACTTAAATCAAAATCTAAATACCATTCTAAGAGTAAATCGCCCTTATCATCTCCCCCAACTTCTCCAGTATATTTAAATCTAGAATCGGAAGTCGCTCGAGTGTCATTCGCTGCTGCACACCTTTATATTTCAGACCAATTTATCATTAAACCTCCTGAAGTCGAATCTCTAATTCACAAACTTCAGGGATTTTCCATTTCTCCTCAGAGGTCTGATAAATCTCAAAGTAGTGTGACTTCGCAGTACAATCCTGCTCATCCCCTAACGAGATTGAAAAGTGAAAAATTTGGCATCCAGCCGACTGAGTTGCCTCTTCCCACCAGGAAAAGAGCGAGGAAATCACCACAAGAGTCTGATAGTGAGATTCTTTCGTCTACATCACCCATTTCAACTACCTCACTGCAAAGTCAACCACCCACACCTCCATTCCAAACCATCATTCATCCGTCTACCACAATCCCTCTTCAATCATCCGCGATCATAGTATCCTCATCTTCCCAACTGCAGAGATCATCTCCTGCACTTTTCTCTACTAGCAGCTCAACGATGGCCCAATCTCCATGGAACAACCCTGGGGCAGTCTTGATGCCTGCACCCTTGAGCCCAATACCGACCCATCCTGAGAAATGGCTGCCTAAATTCAATCCAGAAGCAGGCATGCTAGCAGAAGAACACATAAACAATTTCATGCTTTCTATCAATCTCAACGGAGTTACTAATGAAGATGTTGTTGTTCGGCTTTTCCCCTACACACTGCAAGGAACAGCCGGGTCATGGTATTTTTCATTACCTTCCGGGTCTATCACAAGTTGGGATATCTTCCACAATCAATTCCTTATCAAGTTTGGTGATGACAGATCAACAGCAACATTAATCAATGACCTATCCAATCTCAAGGCCCAAGCTAAAGAACCTATCAAAGATTTTGATTTACGGTTCAATAAAATTCTCAACAAAATTCCTACTACTTCCCAACCCAGTAAAGAAGTACGATGTGAATGGTATATTACTGCTTTACCATCAAACATAGCAATCTTCGTGGATAGAGCAAATAAAACAACTTTAGTTGAAAACATGACAGAGGCGATAACAGTAGAGAAACGCGTAATAGCCCTGGAAAAGAGATCCGCGATAGAGGAACGAAAGTCTAAAAAAGTCACCTTCAAGGAAGACCCCAAGAAGAAACAAACAAAAGACCCTTTCGATTTGGAAGGATTGCAGAAAGTATTAAAGACCATGTCTAATGAGATGATTGACATAAAAAAACAAGTAGCAGAAACTTCTTTAAAAAAGCCCTACAGAACTTTTAAAAGAGGTCCTTCAACGGATGCAAAACCACCCAATGCCATCTCCAATGCTGAAACTGAGGAAGAGGAAGAAGAAGAAAGTGCCACTGAAGGGCAAACTGATGACGAAGAAGTTGTGGAATTACAAGGAATGTGGGATTTCATCCTCCCACAAGAAGAGGATCAAGAAATATTTCCGGTTAGCACACAAAGCAAAAATCAGCTTGATCCTTCCCAAACTACCCCTAAGCAGAAGGGCGCAAGCCCTACAACAAAAGATAAAGTCGCAACAAAGAAAGCAGCAACTAAAGCGACTCAGTCTAGCCCAGTCTGAGTAGATCAAACAACTCCATCAAAAACACTAATAGTGTCGGATGAAATGGAGTACAATATTGTTGATGACATGAAAAAGACTAGGGCTAATATTACCCTTTATGAATTGAGCAAATTGAAGCATCAATAGAAGATAATGATGAAAGAATTACATGTTGTGCCTATTGTACCTTTGCCTGCCACTAGACTCTCTCAAGCTTCCCATAACATGGGAGGACCTCCAACTAACGCGATCAATAAGATTGATCCAAATGATATCGCCTTAATTGGAGGAAGATCAAGATCTCACACTCCCCCATTTCTTCTCACTTACGAGATTTTCAACAAAAATGTGCACAATTGTTTGGTAGATTCCGGTGCTTCTTCGAATATTTTACCCAGATCAATATGTGCTAAGCTAAATGTTCAACCACAAAAATCCGCAATGCGTATAGTTCAGCTTGATTGATCTCAAGTCGAAGTGATTGGTGAAATTAACCAAGTAACCATAAGATTGTCATCTAACCCGAAGGTATGTCAAGTTATTGACATTCTAGTGGCCGATATCCCAGAATTCTATGGATTAATTCTTAGCAGGGATTGGTCCGAGAAACTCCATGGATACTTTGCAACCGACTGGTCGCACATGTGGTTACCCTACAACAGTAAACCGAATCAGATAAAGGTTGAACGAGAATTACACCAGAAGTACATAGTAACAGAATTAGAGGGAGAAAATGAAGCAGTATCATATAACAGCAGTATCATAGGCAATTACTCGGTAGATTCTTTTCTTGGTAATTTCAATGCTCACCCATCACCTTACTTAGAAAATTCAGTTTTGTCCCAAGTCGAAATTTTTTCCCAAACTGATGGTTCAAAGTGTGTTAATTTTGTAGATTAACCTGTAAATACATCTTTGTTTTGGAAATTATATTTCGATGGCTCTAAATCTAACGAAGGAGCAGGAGCAGGATGCGTTCTGATTAGTCCAGAAGGAAACAAGACCATGCTTACATGCAGACTCGAATTCAATTGCACAAACAACACAGCAGAATATGAGGCCTTGGTGCAAGGCCTATACAAAGCAATCGGGTTAAACGTCAAGTATCTTCAGGTCTTTGGAGACTCTAATATTATCGTCAAACAGGTACGTAACACTATACATTGCCTATCAGGTCATTTGAAACACTATCAATCTTTAGTACAAGATCTGACTGAGCATTTCATAGCATTTAATATCTCTTCAATCCCGAGACTCCAAAACGCGAGTGCAGACCTTTTGGCTAATGTAGCCTCTAGGCTTATTCCCTCCGAAGATTTTAGTCCAGATAGATTCTCAATAGAATTAATCTTTAGACCATCCATCCCTGACAACATTACAAATTGGAGAGTATTCAATGATGATCTTGATATTGTAAATTTCCTCACTTCTGAAGGATCCTACTCCAATCAGATAATTGACAAAGACCATCACGATCGACAAACACAACAAAATAGCACTGATAATGCTATACCTAAATCGGTGGTTAAGTTAGAAGACTTGTACGATTTGAAAAATCGGTTTAAAAGGTCTACCAATTCAAAGCTCTATAGTTCAACTTTGAACTATGAATTAGTAAACCTAGGAACCGATGATAAACCACAAAACATTAATCTAGGCATAGGCCTGGCCCCTGAAGAAAAACTAGCGTATATTCGTCTTTTGAGACAATATAAAAATGTTTTTGCCTGGAATTACGATGAGCTGAAGACATACGACACTTCTATCATTCAACACATTATTCCTATGATTGACAACGAAAAACCTGTCCAACAGAAACTGAGAAAGATCCACCCCAATTTAGAAATTAGATAAAGACTAAGCTAAATAAGTTATTAAAAGCCAGAATAATTTTCCCCTTCAGACATTCCAAATGGGTCTCCAATATGGTACCCGTTAGAAAGAAAAACGGAGATATTAGAATCTGTATCGATTTTCGGAATCTTAACAAAGCCTGTCAAAAAGACAATTTTCCTCTTCCACCTATGGAACAGATATTACAGGCAGTAGCAGGCTCAGAACTAATGTCTTTCTTGGATGGATTTTCAGGATATAATCAAGTGCTGGTGCATCCCAATGATCATTTTAAAACCACATTCAAAACTAAATGGGGCACATACGCATATCGGAAGATGCCATTTGGTTTGATTAATGCCGGCGCTACATTTCAAAGAGCCATGGACATCGCATTTAAGGGTTTAGTCAACAAATTTGTAGTGATTTATTTGGATGATATAACAGTGTATTCCAAGAAGCGAAGCAACCATCTCAGAGATTTAAAGCAAATTTTTCAACGATGTTTAAGGTATGGGATTTCACTTAACCTGAAGAAATATTTTTTAGCATTAAGTGAAGGAAAAATTCTAGGATTCATAGTGTCAAAGTCCGGTATTCACATTGATCCTGACAGAATCGAAGAAATCTCAGAAATATCCCTACCTCATAATAAAAAAGCCATGCAATCTTTCCTTGGTCAAATCAATTTTGTAAAGAGATTTGTCCCAGATTTTTCACGAATTGTGTCTCTTTTGCAAACCATGATTAAAAAGAATTCAACTTTCAAATGGGGTCAAGATGAACATGAAGCATTCAACCTGATCAAACAAGCTATTATTAATGCTCCATCTTTAGCAACCCCGAATTTTTCAGAATCTTTTGTTTTATACACATTTGCCTCAAAAAAATCATATGCTGCAATTCTAACCAGGGCAAATCATGAAAAAACAGAAGCTTCAATTGCGTTTTTTAGCTCGAATCTACAAGGTGCTGAACTCAATTATTCAGACGTAGAGAAACAGGCCTATGATGTTTTCAAAGCGGTTAAATATTTCAGACCTTTCTTACTCAAAACCCATATTAAGATCATAGTACCGTTTCCAGCGGTAAGAAATCTTCTAGTACAGAAGGATATGGGCGAGAAAAGAGCGAATTGGATCACTGCTTTATAGGAATATAATCTTGAGATCAAACCAGCAAACATTGTAAGAGGTCAAGGCTTCTACAAGATGTTAGTCGGAGCATCGCAAATCCCTGAAATGTCATCCGAAGAGGTACAAATGTATGAGGTAAGCCTGAACGATGCAGAATCATTGTATTCTGATATCATTTATTATCTTAAGAACGGATATGCTCCATCACACCTGGATCACACTAAGAAAAGAGCTCTGAGATTGAAAGCTAAACAATATCAGCTCATAAATGATATTCTCTTTAGAAAGAATTATGATTCTGTTCTTCTTAGATGTCTTGAAAAAACTGAAGCCGAAAAAGTTTTGCAGGAACTCCACGATGGACCAGCAGGCGGACACTATGCTGGAGATGCTACTGCACATAAAATTTTACGTGCAGGATATTACTGGCCTATGCTGTTCAAAGATTCACACAGTTACGTGAGGAAATGTCAAGTCTTCCAAACTACTGCTGGAAAACAAAAGAAGCTGTCCCTGCCACTACAACCGGTAAACATCGAGCAACCATTCAGCCAGTGGGGCTTGGACATAATAGGTGAGATTGTTCCTCACTCTTCTAAGCAGCATAGATACATCCTCATGGCAATAGATTATTTTACTAAATGGGTAGAGGCGGTTCCTCTCAAGACAACTAATTCTGAAAATATTATCGAATTCATAGATCAATTTATAATCACTAGGTTTGGATTGCCAACGGCTTTAATATTTGATAATGCATCATACTTTTCTGGAAATGCAATGACTGAGTTCGCACTTAAAAGGGGATTCAAACTAAAATATTCAGCCAATTACTATCTGCAAGGTAATGGGTTAGCTGAGTCAACAAATAAAAACCTAATCAGGATTATTAAAAGAACAGTTGACCAGAACCAAAAGAATTGGCATAAAGCTTTGATAAATGCTTTATGGGCAGATAGAATAACAAAAAAGGCTTCAATCGGCACTTCCCCCTTTAATTTAGTTTATGGGAAAGAAGCGGTTCTTCCAACTCACTTAGTCATTCCCTCTTTGTCTTTAATACAGTACATTGATGAAGTACCTACTTCCTCCATATAGCTAAGACAAATGGAAATAATCAAATTAGAAGAACAGCGAGAACAAGCTAAAAGAACCCATGCTCGTCATCAAGCACTAATAAAATCCTCTTTTAATTCAAACAAAATGACCAGAAATTTTTTTCAGATGGGAGATTTAGTTTTAAAATGGGATAAAGCTCATGAAGAAAAGGGCAAACATACAAAATTTCAAAAGATGTGGCTTGGTCCTTTTCAGATTGTTGAAGTCATAGGTCCATCAACGTTTGTCTTACAGGATCTAGCAGGTAGAAGGGATTCTTTGCCTGTGAATGGTCAAATCCTTAAAATATATTTTCCATAGAAGATTATTCTTCTATTTTTGTAGAATAGTTTCGTTTTTTCTTTTTCTTTCTTTCATAATAAAATCGGCTGTTAATGGTTACTATCGGTATTCACGAAAAAGGCACCAATTCTATTTCAGATTTTGAGCTTTTCGCTTGTATAAATAGAAATTTTTGAAAATCTAATCTTTATTATTGACAGACACAGTTTAAAAAACTTTAGCCTAGATATGATATTAGTTTCAACTTCAAAAAATTTGATGAAAGCAACCTTTAGCGAAGGAATTGTTTTATATCAGCACAATGAAAGGTATCAATAACAAAATAAAGATTCTCTGTAAAAATGCTATTTGCAAACTCTATTGTTGTCATCCAGAGCTTTCTTAAGGAAAACAATGATATCCTCCTTGTTAAAGAAAATCGCAGCATTTAGAGGGACAATCCAAGAAACACTATATCTCAAAGAATAAGAGGTCTCATCATGAGCCGACTTATCATGATCACAGATATTATAACTTTGCTGACTTTGCCAAACACTATCCATCAAAACAGGGCAATGACTCAAGATTATTGAAATCAAAAGACAAGGGGTCTCATCACGAGCCAGCTTGTTCAGCAAAAGTGTAAATCAAGTGAATGACTGTGTCATAATTTGGCTACCAAACCAAGACATTGTTCTTTAAGAATAAAAAAGGAAAAAGTGTCAAAATGGATTTTTCTTTGAGGGTTGTAGGTAACCTTAAACAGGATAAAGGATCATTGTTGGGTAACAGGTAACCCTGTCGAGGCTATGGACGCCTGCTGGCAGCAGAGGCTCTACCTACGACAAACGATCATATTTTAAGGCTAGCACACAGAGAAAACTTTATTTGTCTTTACATGACCAAGTAATGGCTGATGTAGATACAAGGACAAGACTGAGGAAGCAAACAATTAGAAAAGAAAGAAGTTGAAACAAAATATCATTGATAGAATAAGGCATAATGTACTCTGTCTGTCCATAACAAAGTTTAGATTTATGAAAATTGTTCTGTTTTGGAAGTTCAAAGAATTCAATAGAAAAGCAGAGATAACTAGTTCTTCCAAGTGAATCGCCATTGTTGTGACCACCAACAACCCCCCTCCTTCTTTAGTATTAGCAATAACGCTAAAGAAGTGGGGACCCTTAGTAATAAAAAATCCAAAAATATTTTATAATTTTTTTTTTGTATTATACTCCTCAAAGATACATCATACGGGGAAGAGTCAAGCATTCCTTTATGAGCACATTAAAACAACTGCAAAGAAGTGGCGCGAAATTCATCACATCGCATACATTGAGAAGTGCCCATAAATGAATAATCTTAAGAAAATCTCCGATGGCCGATATGGGACATCGCATATCGCAACGTCGCATAAACAACACACGAATAACTTGACAAATTGCAGCGATCTGCGATCTGCGATGCCGCGAAACTGCGATAAATGCGATCTGTGATAACTGCGATCTCCGATAAATGTGATCTGCGATCAATGCGATCTGCGATAACTGCGATTGCGATCAATGCGATCTGCGATAACTGCGATCTGCGATCTACGATCTGCGAGTCGCAGAAATCACCCATCGCAAGTTTTCCTCGGCTCAGCACCCAAGAAAAGCTGTCCCTAAACCAAAAATTGAGCGCACGCTTAAAGAAAATTAATGAATGTACACCAAGGTATTCATGAAGGACAGTTTTGTGTTTTTCAAAGAGT